>CM053028.1:278377329-280822329 GCA_028564925.1 Lithobates sylvaticus
TTGACATTCCCAGACATGACTAGGCATGATGGGAATTGTAGTTCCTGATATCTATATCTACAGGTGATACTCAAAGAATTTGAATATTGTGCAAAAGTTCATTTATTTAACTATTGCAACTTAAAAGGTGAAACTACTATATAAGATAGAGTCATTACATGCAAAGCAAGATAGTTCAAGACGTGATTTGTCATAATTGTGATGATTATGGCTTACAGCTCATGAAAACCCCAAATCCGCAATCTCCGAAAATTTGAATATTGTAAAAAGGTGCAATTTTCTAGGCTCAAAGTGTCCCACTCGAATCAGCTAATTAAGCCATAACACCTGCAAAGGGTTCCTGAGCCTTTGAATGGTCTCTCAGTCTGGTTCAGTAGGAATCACAAATGCTGACCTGACAGTTGTGCAGAAAACCATCATTGACACCCTCCATAAGGTGGGAAAGCATCAAAAGGTAATTGCAAAAGAAGTTGGATGTTCCCAAAGTGCTGTATCAAAGCACATTAATAGATATAGTTATGTGGAAGGGAAAAGTGTGGAAGAAAAAGGTGCACAAGCAGCAGGGATGACCGCAGACTGGAGAGGATTGTCAGGAAAAGGCCATTCAAACGTGTTGGTGAATTTCACAAGGAGTGGACTGAGGCTGAAATCAGTGCATCAAGAGCCACCACACACAGATGGATCCTGGACATGGGCTTCAAATGTCGTATTCCTCTTGTCAAGCCACTCCTGAACAACAAACAACATCAGAAGCGTCTTACTTGGGCTAAAGAAAAACAGACCTGGTCTGTTGCTCCATGGTCCAAAGTCCTCTTTTCTGATGAGAGCAAATTTTGCATCTCATTTGGAAACCAAGGACCCAGAGTATGGAGGAAGAATGGAGAGGCACACACTGCAAGATGCTTGAAGTCCAGTGTGAAGTTTCCACAGTCTGTGTTGATTTGGGGAGCCATGTCATCTGTTGGTGTTGGTCCACTGTACTTCATTAAGTCCAGGGTCAACTCAGCCTTCTACCAGGAGATTTTGGAGCACTTCATGCTTCCCTCCGCAGACGAGCTCTATGGGGATGCTGACTTCATTTTCCAGCAGGACTTGGCACATGCCCACACTACCAAAAGCACCAAAACCTGGTTCAATGACCATGGGATTACTGTGCTTGATTTGCCAGCAAACTAGTCTGACCTGAACCCCATAGAGAATCTATGTGGCATTGCCAAGAGAAAGATGAGAGACATGAGACCGAATAATGCAGAAGAGCTGAAGGCCGCTATTAAAGCATCCTGGTCTTCCATAACACCTCAGCAGTGCCACAGGCTGATAGCTTCCATGCCAGGCCGCATTGCTGCAGTAATTGCTGCAAAAGGGGCCCAAACCAAGTACTGAGTACATATGCATGGTTATACTTTTCAGAGGTCCGGTATTGTTCTATGTAAAATTCTTGTTTTATTGATTGCATGTAATATTCTAATTTTCTGAGATTGTGGATTTGGGGTTAGCCAAAATCATCACAATTATGACAAATCACGGCTTGAACTATCTTGCTTTGCACATAATGAGTCTATCTCATATATTAGTTTCACCTTTTAAGTTGCATTAGTGAAATAAATGAACTTTTGCACGATATTCAAATTTTTTGAGTATCACCTGTATATCTATATATGCGCACACTGAAGCAGGAAGCTGTAACCTCTAAAATCTCTATTTCTGATTTATTAATCACAAAATATGATATGGGTTAAATGAGAGTTCTACAGATCAGGAGGAAAGGCTTTGAATATAATAACATTTATTATAAGTAGTTAAAAGTCAAGCTAATACACAAATCCCTAGCACATCAAGGCAGAAAATGCTAGGTTGAAATAAAATATATATATATATGAAGGAATATAGATTATATTCCTTCAGACCGTGAGGTAAAAGCATGTTTAGTTACAAGTAGTTAAAAGTCAAGCTAATACACAAATCCCTAGCACATCAAGGCAGAAAATGCTAGGTTGAAATAAAAAATATATATATGAAGGAATATAGATTATATCCCTTCCGACCTTGATCTACAAACATGTTTAGTTACAAGTAGCAGGGCATACCTTCCCCTGCTACCTGCCATCCTACCTGCTCGCTGGTTCCCCAGGAAAAAGACCGAGCTGCCTCTCCTTTCCTCAGAGTAACCAAAAACCCGCCTGATTCCTCATTGGCTGGCTTAGAGTCTAAGCCAGCCCCCTTCCAGGCGAAAACTCCCAGTGATGTAAAAAAACTTGAATGGTCTCACTTCATTCCCTATCCCAGCATGGGGTCGGTCATAGTGAATAGGTGACAAACAAAGGAATTGGCTAAACCATTGTTAGTGTCAAGTATCGGCCCCGCCATGTCTGCCCTTAACTTGAGCTTGCCCAGCCTTAACTGCCAGCAAAAGGAGACATATTCATAGTTACAATATTTCACAGATATTAATGGAAATTTCACATAAACGCCATAGGTCAACAGATGGCCCCTTGTGGCCAGTTGAGTATATGAGACTCGGCCACACATAGAATAATGGTTTATGTGCAATTTTCTTTAATATTTGGAACTTTTCGGCTTTGCTCTCTGAAATGAAATCAGACTTCTTTGAGAATAAAAAAAAAAACGTTTAAACTCTCCATCTCTACAGTTCACATTTCTGGATCCCAGTATCGGTAGTCATCACTTGTTCTGGATGTAATAAGTCCATAATAATAACAGAAAAATCATATGATAAATAAAGAGAAAAAATAAAAACACACCCCAAAAAAAAAATGAAGGGGGAAAAAAAATAAATAAAAAATAAATAAATAAAATAGAAACATGAGGATCCTTGTTCTCAACTGTCCAATAATAATAGTGCGAAAGTCCATAATGTCAATCTGGTCATGTTGCCCTTGCTTCTGGGACCGCCTTCCATGGTGATTCCAGTTGGATACAGCATACAGTAATGGCCTTTGGAACAGCTATCCGGGCTTTCTAAGATTATACTTTATTAATGTGGACAGAGGTAGAGAAAGAGATACACAAGTACATTTGGGACATATGTATTCAAATTAATGCTTGTCTGGTAAGTCTGAGCAGTAAGGACCTTTTAATTGCCATAGATATACTGCAACATGAAGTGAGACTCTTTTCCCAGTGACATGTGTAACAATTTTAGGTTTAGGTTTTAGGTTTATGTCCTTATGCCAGGTTTCTGATTTCACCCCTCATCTTTCTTCCTCCATTGTCATATGCCTGCAAGTAACTCTGCTCCACCTTCTGCTGAATACCACTGTGTGTGTGTGTGACACTTTAAGTGTCCAGGGGGATTTTGTTGCCATCGCAACTCACCACTAGCTCCTTTTACTGCAGCTATGTTCAGTGCTGGTGCCAAACATTTGGGCATATAGCTCCGTCCTTGGCTACCATGGGTAGCTACTGTACCGTCCGGCCTTTAGCAGGCTACAGAAGAGGTCACCACTATGAGAGTTCTATGTGCAGATTAGGCAGTGTCATCTACGCAGACAAAAATAACTTGATTTCAGAATATGGATAAGTGTGATGTCACCAGTCACTAGTGGCTTCAGGAACAATCAAACTAAAAATTTTTTAAATACAATTGTACTATACTCCCTGCTATTTGCCAATCACTATGAGTCTCACCAGTCCCAGTATATCTATATTATATTCACGCAATGCTCTTTGACTTATTATGGCACACAAAGGAAAACCTGACCAACAAAAAAACAATATCAATGACCACATCTGATGACTGCCCAAATGTTAGAACTGTAGAGAGGATTGTATGTCACATTTACACAGAAAATAGTCACATGACTGTTGTTAAACCCTAATATTACTAGTGTCATGATAAATAGCTACCATGACCTAAATTCATATAAAACAATTATCCCATGTCATAATTGTAGTTCCTGATATCTATATCTACAGGTGATACTCAAAGAATTTGAATATTGTGCAAAAGTTCATTTATTTAACTATTGCAACTTAAAAGGTGAAACTACTATATAAGATAGAGTCATTACATGCAAAGCAAGATAGTTCAAGACGTGATTTGTCATAATTGTGATGATTATGGCTTACAGCTCATGAAAACCCCAAATCCGCAATCTCCGAAAATTTGAATATTGTAAAAAGGTGCAATTTTCTAGGCTCAAAGTGTCCCACTCGAATCAGCTAATTAAGCCATAACACCTGCAAAGGGTTCCTGAGCCTTTGAATGGTCTCTCAGTCTGGTTCAGTAGGAATCACAAATGCTGACCTTACAGTTGTGCAGAAAACCATCATTGACACCCTCCATAAGGTGGGAAAGCATCAAAAGGTAATTGCAAAAGAAGTTGGATGTTCCCAAAGTGCTGTATCAAAGCACATTAATAGATATAGTTATGTGGAAGGGAAAAGTGTGGAAGAAAAAGGTGCACAAGCAGCAGGGATGACCGCAGACTGGAGAGGATTGTCAGGAAAAGGCCATTCAAACGTGTTGGTGAATTTCACAAGGAGTGGATTGAGGCTGAAATCAGTGCATCAAGAGCCACCACACACAGATGGATCCTGGACATGGGCTTCAAATGTCGTATTCCTCTTGTCAAGCCACTCCTGAACAACAAACAACATCAGAAGCGTCTTACTTGGGCTAAAGAAAAACAGACCTGGTCTGTTGCTCCATGGTCCAAAGTCCTCTTTTCTGATGAGAGCAAATTTTGCATCTCATTTGGAAACCAAGGACCCAGAGTATGGAGGAAGAATGGAGAGGCACACACTGCAAGATGCTTGAAGTCCAGTGTGAAGTTTCCACAGTCTGTGTTGATTTGGGGAGCCATGTCATCTGTTGGTGTTGGTCCACTGTACTTCATTAAGTCCAGGGTCAACTCAGCCTTCTACCAGGAGATTTTGGAGCACTTCATGCTTCCCTCCGCAGACGAGCTCTATGGGGATGCTGACTTCATTTTCCAGCAGGACTTGGCACATGCCCACACTACCAAAAGCACCAAAACCTGGTTCAATGACCATGGGATTACTGTGCTTGATTTGCCAGCAAACTAGTCTGACCTGAACCCCATAGAGAATCTATGTGGCATTGCCAAGAGAAAGATGAGAGACATGAGACCGAATAATGCAGAAGAGCTGAAGGCCGCTATTAAAGCATCCTGGTCTTCCATAACACCTCAGCAGTGCCACAGGCTGATAGCTTCCATGCCAGGCCGCATTGCTGCAGTAATTGCTGCAAAAGGGGCCCAAACCAAGTACTGAGTACATATGCATGGTTATACTTTTCAGAGGTCCGGTATTGTTCTATGTAAAATTCTTGTTTTATTGATTGCATGTAATATTCTAATTTTCTGAGATTGTGGATTTGGGGTTAGCCAAAATCATCACAATTATGACAAATCACGGCTTGAACTATCTTGCTTTGTACATAATGAGTCTATCTCATATATTAGTTTCACCTTTTAAGTTGCATTAGTGAAATAAATGAACTTTTGCACGATATTCAAATTTTTTGAGTATCACCTGTATATCTATATATGCGCACACTGAAGCAGGAAGCTGTAACCTCTAAAATCTCTATTTCTGATTTATTAATCACAAAATATGATATGGGTTAAATGAGAGTTCTACAGATCAGGAGGAAAGGCTTTGAATATAATAACATTTATTATAAGTAGTTAAAAGTCAAGCTAATACACAAATCCCTAGCACATCAAGGCAGAAAATGCTAGGTTGAAATAAAATATATATATATATGAAGGAATATAGATTATATTCCTTCAGACCGTGAGGTAAAAGCATGTTTAGTTACAAGTAGTTAAAAGTCAAGCTAATACACAAATCCCTAGCACATCAAGGCAGAAAATGCTAGGTTGAAATAAAAATATATATATGAAGGAATATAGATTATATCCCTTCCGACCTTGATCTACAAACATGTTTAGTTACAAGTAGCAGGGCATACCTTCCCCTGCTACCTGCCATCCTACCTGCTCGCTGGTTCCCCAGGAAAAAGACCGAGCTGCCTCTCCTTTCCTCAGAGTAACCAAAAACCCGCCTGATTCCTCATTGGCTGGCTTAGAGTCTAAGCCAGCCCCCTTCCAGGCGAAAACTCCCAGTGATGTAAAAAAACTTGAATGGTCTCACTTCATTCCCTATCCCAGCATGGGGTCGGTCATAGTGAATAGGTGACAAACAAAGGAATTGGCTAAACCATTGTTAGTGTCAAGTATCGGCCCCGCCATGTCTGCCCTTAACTTGAGCTTGCCCAGCCTTAACTGCCAGCAAAAGGAGACATATTCATAGTTACAATATTTCACAGATATTAATGGAAATTTCACATAAACGCCATAGGTCAACAGATGGCCCCTTGTGGCCAGTTGAGTATATGAGACTCGGCCACACATAGAATAATGGTTTATGTGCAATTTTCTTTAATATTTGGAACTTTTTGGCTTTGCTCTCTGAAATGAAATCAGACTTCTTTGAGAATAAAAAAAAAACGTTTAAACTCTCCATCTCTACAGTTCACATTTCTGGATCCCAGTATCGGTAGTCATCACTTGTTCTGGATGTAATAAGTCCATAATAATAACAGAAAAATCATATGATAAATAAAGAGAAAAAAATAAAAACACACCAAAAAAAAAAAATGAAGGGGGAAAAAAATAAAATAAAATAGAAACATGAGGATCCTTGTTCTCAACTGTCCAATAATAATAGTGCGAAAGTCCATAATGTCAATCTGGTCATGTTGCCCTTGCTTCTGGGACCGCCTTCCATGGTGATTCCAGTTGGATACAGCATACAGTAATGGCCTTTGGAACAGCTATCCGGGCTTTCTAAGATTATACTTTATTAATGTGGACAGAGGTAGAGAAAGAGATACACAAGTACATTTGGGACATATGTATTCAAATTAATGCTTGTCTGGTAAGTCTGAGCAGTAAGGACCTTTTAATTGCCATAGATATACTGCAACATGAAGTGAGACTCTTTTCCCAGTGACATGTGTAAACAATTTTAGGTTTAGGTTTTAGGTTTATGTCCTTATGCCAGGTTTCTGATTTCACCCCTCATCTTTCTTCCTCCATTGTCATATGCCTGCAAGTAACTCTGCTCCACCTTCTGCTGAATACCACTGTGTGTGTGTGTGTGACACTTTAAGTGTCCAGGGGGATTTTGTTGCCATCGCAACTCACCACTAGCTCCTATTACTGCAGCTATGTTCAGTGCTGGTGACAAACATTTGGGCATATAGCTCCGTCCTTGGCTACCATGGGTAGCTACTGTACCGTCCGGCCTTTAGCAGGCTACAGAAGAGGTCACCACTATGAGAGTTCTATGTGCAGATTAGGCAGTGTCATCTACGCAGACAAAAATAACTTGATTTCAGAATATGGATAAGTGTGATGTCACCAGTCACTAGTGGCTTCAGGAACAATCAAACTAAAAATTTTTTAAATACAATTGTACTATACTCCCTGCTATTTGCCAATCACTATGAGTCTCACCAGTCCCAGTATATCTATATTATATTCACGCAATGCTCTTTGACTTATTATGGCACACAAAGGAAAACCTGACCAACAAAAAAACAATATCAATGACCACATCTGATGACTGCCCAAATGTTAGAACTGTAGAGAGGATTGTATGTCACATTTACACAGAAAATAGTCACATGACTGTTGTTAAACCCTAATATTACTAGTGTCATGATAAATAGCTACCATGACCTAAATTCATATAAAACAATTATCCCATGTCATAAGAGAAAACTAACACCTGTTGGGACTTGGCCCATCCCCAAAATGCTACAGGGAAGCCTTAATATTCTATATCAACATTTCTAATCGCTTTAAATGTTCTCCATGTAGTGTTCCCCATACTCACTCCCCTCTTTTTTTTTTTTTTTTTGACCATAGTCAAGCAAAACTGAAGAATCACCAACCAAAAAAAAAATAAGGTGATATAGGAAAGAAATAAAAAAAACCAACAAAAATAAATAAATAAAAATCCTTTCCCTTAAGAGAAAAAAAAAGAAGAAAATCAAACAAAAAAAAAATAAATTGATTAAAAAAAAAATTTAAAATTACAATTAAAATAAAAAAAAAAAAATAATAAAATTAAAATAAAAAAATAAAAAATAAGACACAATAATTAAACCATACAGATTGAATGCTGGCCCAAACTTTAACTTTGTTGAAGAGGCTTAAATCTGTGTCTTGTTAATCCAAAAAAAAAAAACATTTGAAAAACTGTCTTTAGCATTGTAGGTATACTAAAGGCAACCCCCTCTCCCGGTGGTGATTAACATATTAATTGACTCTCAGTGCAAACCCCTTTGCAAGTCAAAAAGGCCACAAAAGTTGTTTTTAGCGAGGGTAGGACGTCTGTTTATTGAAACAGACTGCCCCAAACCAGTGTTTAGAATTTAGCTAGGCCTGTAATTAATTATATTTAAGGCTTCTCCTAAGAACATACAAAAAAAAAAAATGATGTTCTTTAAGGTCCTTATTTGTATTTGGGTACACATCTGGGTCCAATCATCCGTCCTTGTTTGTGCATTTATCCTATAATACAAAACTTAAAAATCATTAATAACATCTCACTGTACCTCTCTGAGAGGTTCATACTGGCCTAACTAGTAGTGGATGCTTGGAACCGCCTTCCAGCAGAGTTAATGAATCCATCAACCGTAAGTAAAGTCAAAATTGTACAGGACCCACCCCATATCTAAACTCTGATAGCCAAAAATTATAGGAAAACTCTGTAGGGTTTATAAATACTTACCTTCTAAGAATACAACATGTAGACCTATAATCTTCACATGAGTGAATTTGGAAGGGAAAACAACACGCAACACAAGACCTACCGAATGCCTAAGATGCCACAATGTGCAAAGTAATGTCGCATGTAGTTTCAAGTGTCAGAGTGAATGAACTTTCACTCTAAGCCCCCAGAAAGGACATAAAAAAAATAATTCATATCTGTGCACAGGTTATTTATTTGCGAATACATTTAAACTTGTAAAACCAAAAGTTATAAATTTAAACTGGTACCAGTATTGAGCTCATTATAAATGGGGAAAAAAAACTAATATTTATAAAATAATCATAAACAGTACAACGCATGCGCATTAGTGTGATCACACTTATTGATGGCCATAAAACAATATTGGGTGCACCCCTTATCAAAAAAAAAACAAATCTTAGTTTATACATGTACTGTTCCTACTCATGCATTCCATCGCTCACCCATACACATTCATTTCAAATGCATCCCCTACATTCTGTATAAGGCTTTGGTAATTGCAAATGAATTGCTAGGCGTTTACAACCTCTGGGAGAATACAAAGTAAAGAAGAGAAAGAGGAAAAAAAAACAATGGGCCTTTATACCTTACCCTTTTGTTAGGGGCGTATTTTGCATCTGTACAGCTAAATGATATGCACATATCATTTCTGGAATTCACTTAACCTGAAAACAAATAACTTTATAGACAGCAGTGGTTAATCTCTTCCCAATTTTTTCTAACCTATTTTAAAGCAAACAATACATAATTTATTTTAATAGATTGGAATGTATAGCACTTTATCTTTTGTAAAGTAATCAGGTATCCCTTAACAACTGGTGTGGTTTTAGGCAGATTGACCACCTTTCCTGTCTTCCTAAGAGATCTAGGGATATTTACCCCCGAGCTCTCACCTTTCAAGGAGTTGTTAAAATTACCACCTACTCCAGACGGAATGATTGCATTACAATCTATGGTATGTGTAGATTGCCCACACCGCCCTGTGCTAGAAGATGCCTTATTCTGGTCACTAAGACTTCTCACACCTATGTGTGCATTATTTTTAATTTTGCCAATGTTGGGGAACTTGTCTTGCTCCTAATTCTGTGACCATGGTGCATTCTCGATTTTCTTGTGGCTCTGCGATTTCTCCCATCGCCACAGGAAAAGTAGAATTAGGATCCATATCCTCCTTTCCCCCATACTTTTCATATACGTTATTGTCCCCAATTTCATAGGCACAAGCAGATGCCGCAGCATTAAGCATTTAAGAATTGAAATTGTTTGTAGCAACTGTGACATTGTTCTGTTTAAGAGTAAAAGTTGCTAGGGACTTCTAGACGGGACATGGCTGCCATTACCAACAAATAATATGCACAATTTGTAAGCTAGTTAAAGCTTAAGTTAAATGTTGAAAACAACAAACAGCTCCGCGCTTAGGGATAAGTAATCCAGGTATGCAGCCTTTCCAGAAAAAAAATTACCCCCTAAGAGGCAAATTTAAATGATTGGTACAAAATAGGAAAAATTGGCGCTTCCTGTGAGTCCAGGATATTAGAATGTACTTGACTAGACCATACGATAATAAAGAGAGAGGGGTGGAGGTAGACACCTAATTGCTGGCGGTACTACCATATACCTATCCCCCCTCCTAGACAGTGTATTATAAACCCAGAGCCTATACTGAGATAATAAAATGAGTGTAAGGGAGGGCAAACCCTCGGGGTATAAGCATCCATCCCTAATTTGCCAGTCTCCAATATCCACTGATAGATATGTGCAAATATGTATGCCATAAAAAAAAAAAAAAATGTGCACGGGGTGAGAGAGAGTGTACCCTAGGGCGGCTCTCCAAATAACCTATATCCTCTACCCACCCGTCAATAGTTTAAGTTAAATGTTGCCCTGTACTATACAGTCCTTTTTAGATTACTGTAACGAAGTTGGGAAAACGAACATTAAAATCGAATAAAATCCTGAAAATACAGTAAAGTGGAGTGGAAAGGAGAAAGAAAAAAAAAAATACAAAATAAATAAAACTAAATAACATATATCTCTATATAGATATATATCTATACATTTTCAGCTTTCAATAAAACCATCTTTTAGATTACTGTAGACACCCCAAATCCACTCACAATAGCCTGTATTTTACATTATTTAAGCCTACACCCCCCTACACAATAGGCCCAGGGGACAATAGGAACAATAGTAGGGCCACAAGTATCAAATAGGGTGAATAACCCTCTTGGTTTACAATAGAAAGGTAAACACATCCGTGTTTACACCAAAGTTCACCCATTCAGTTTAGACAAAAAAAAATCTAGCACAAACTCAGAATATCAAATTTGTGGTAAGGTTTCATCCTAAAAAAAAAAAAATCAGGGTATAATACAGTATGCTAAATGCACCTTATTTTATCCTATACTAATAATCTTTCTCAGATATTAGCTTCAGCATTCAGCAACAAGACTTCCACAGTCCTGTACTTTAACTGACAACCATGAGAATATTACTGCTCTCCTGTCCTATACACAAATATTATGCATTTAGTGGACAGACCATTTAAATTAGAAATCTGTTGAAACTTTTTCAACAGGAAACCAAGACCCCACTCACATGGTGTCTTTCCAATGAAACATGTCACTCTCAAACAGTGGTTTAGAGAGAGCCATTAAGCTTTGTGAGCATTAAAAAAAAAAATAAAAAAATAAAAAGAAATAACACTTTTTCCCGCCAAGTTGCTTCCTCCCCATTACATAACCGGTTTGTAAATGGTACATCCAAAGAACTTGTTCAATTAAAATTTACGGGATATTTATGCAAAACAAAATATGTGGTGTATCCTCTCTCATTTTTAGAGTTAATACCTATCGTTTTCCCTAGATAGGTTGAACAAACTGACTCAATTTAAGTTCAATCTACTAAGTACCTTCAGCAACACCACCATTTTTAAACCACAAAAAAAATTAAAATTTACCTACAGTTTTCCCTAGATATATTGAACAAACTGACTCAATTTAAGTTCAAGCTACTAAGTACCTTCAGCAAAATAATCATATATATATATATATAATACAATAAAAAAAAATATAACTAAACTACAAAAGAGAGAAAAAGAAAAATATTTACCTAGATTTTTCCCTAGATAGATTGAACAAACTGACTCAATTTAAGTTCAACTACTAGCCTTAATCTCTAATACATCGATTTTGATATTAGATTCAAACACCTTCCGTCCTGTACTGGTTTCGTGGCCGCCATCTGTAACCTCTAAAATCTCTATTTCTGATTTATTAATCACAAAATATGATATGGGTTAAATGAGAGTTCTACAGATCAGGAGGAAAGGCTTTGAATATAATAACATTTATTATAAGTAGTTAAAAGTCAAGCTAATACACAAATCCCTAGCACATCAAGGCAGAAAATGCTAGGTTGAAATAAAATATATATATATATGAAGGAATATAGATTATATTCCTTCAGACCGTGAGGTAAAAGCATGTTTAGTTACAAGTAGTTAAAAGTCAAGCTAATACACAAATCCCTAGCACATCAAGGCAGAAAATGCTAGGTTGAAATAAAATATATATATGAAGGAATATAGATTATATCCCTTCCGACCTTGATCTACAAACATGTTTAGTTACAAGTAGCAGGGCATACCTTCCCCTGCTACCTGCCATCCTACCTGCTTGCTGGTTCCCCAGGAAAAAGACCGAGCTGCCTCTCCTTTCCTCAGAGTAACCAAAAACCCGCCTGATTCCTCATTGGCTGGCTTAGAGTCTAAGCCAGCCCCCTTCCAGGCGAAAACTCCCAGTGATGTAAAAAAACTTGAATGGTCTCACTTCATTCCCTATCCCAGCATGGGGTCGGTCATAGTGAATAGGTGACAAACAAAGGAATTGGCTAAACCATTGTTAGTGTCAAGTATCGGCCCCGCCATGTCTGCCCTTAACTTGAGCTTGCCCAGCCTTAACTGCCAGCAAAAGGAGACATATTCATAGTTACAATATTTCACAGATATTAATGGAAATTTCACATAAACGCCATAGGTCAACAAAGCAATATAGATGGGCCCGAAAGTGAATCTGTACACAGGAAGTAGGTGTGTGTTTTGAGGTCAAATTTAGATATACACACATGACTTTAAAAAAAAAAATTGAATTAAAAAAAAAAATATATATATATATATATATATATTTTTTTTTTGTGAGTTTATGGATTCATTTACTTTTGAAGGTTTTTGTTTAGTAAAATATAAAATGAAAGGGAGGTTTAAAGTGTCCATGGAGGTAAAAGTTTTTGTGGTGGTGATTATTCAAATATTTTTTTTGTTTATTTTATTATGAGTGGATACATAGATATATGTATTGGTGAATGAGGATGTATATATGCATGCTTATATAACCATGGAATATTAAGTTAGCACAAAATGTATTGTAGTTAACCACTTCAGCCCCGGATCAATTGGCAGCCAAAGAACCAGGCCCCTTTTTGCGATTCGGCACTGAGTCGCTTTAACTGACAATTGCGCGGTCGTGCGACATGGCTCCCAAACAAAATTGGTGTCCTTTTTTCCCACAAATAGAGCTTTCTTTTGGTTGTATTTGATCGCCCCTGCGGTTTTTATTTTTTGCGCTATAAACAAAAATAGAGCGACAATTTTGAAAAAAATGCAATATTTTTTGCTTTTTGCTATAATAAATATTCCCCAAAAATATATAAAAAAAATGTTTTTCCTCAGTTTAGGCCGATACGCATTCTTCTACATATTTTTGGTAAAAAAAATCGAAATTAGCGATTATTGATTGGTTTGCGCAAAAGTTATAGCGTTTACAAAATAGGGGATAGTTTTATAGCATTTTTATTAATATTTTTTTTTTACTAGTAATGGCGGCGATCAGCGATTTTTATTGTGATTGCGACATTATGGCGGACACATCGGACATTTTTGACACATTTTTGGTACCATTGTCATTTATACAGCAATCAATGCTATTTAAATGCATTGATTCCAGTATAAATGACAGTGGCAGTGAAAGAGTTAACCGTTAGGGGGAGGGGTTATGGGCTGTGACGTGTGTTTTTTTTTTTACATTAGGGGGCGGGGCTGACGTCTGACATCATTGATCGGCTTTCCCGATGACAGGGAACAGCCGATCAGTGACAGGCAGAGTAGGAAGCGCGGGGAGAGGTTTGTTCACACAGACCTCTCTTCCTTCTTCAGCTCTGTGAACCGATCGCGGGACACCAGCGGCGATCGGGTCCGCTGGTCCCACGGCCGGGGTCACGGAGCTCCCGACCGGGTCGCGAGCGCGCCCCCGGCTAGGCTTTTAAAGGGCCATGTACCGATGCCATTCTGCCAACGTACATCGGCATGAGGTGGTCGGGAAGCGGTTAAAAGAAAATGTGTATGTAATTGATGGAAATTGATATGACATTGGACTCCTTGCCTCCCTTTGAATAAATAAAGAATAAAAAAAAGATATACACACATGACCCACACAAACACCACCCCATGTAAAAATAAAGCAAAAATTATCTTAATTTGCAAATAAGGATCATCTCTTCCTCAGAGAACAGTGAGTGGGGCATGGTGGTGGGGAGAAATTAGCAGCAGTACAAGCAACTTCCTGGAGGGGTGTGATATCATTCCTATATGCTCGCCACCGCTTGCGGGAACCAGATATGCACAACGGGTGTAAATGAATACCACTACCCCTTCTCTCATAGATTCAGATATAATACCTTCCCTCATCATGAAACTAAATAACTCAACCACTTCCCCCTTAATATCCCAAAACAATTTAAAAAACTCACTTGGTAAGCCATCCCCTCCCGGGGTTTTATTAGCCCCCATGCTTGTCACAGCTTCCCACACCTCCTCCTCATTCACCTCTTTCTGCAAAAAAACCTTATCATCCTCCTCTAAATTATCCTCTACCATATCAATCACTCTAATATCTGACTCATCAACACACACTCCATCATACAACTGTTCATAAAATGTAGTCACGCATTCCAGCACATTCTCTCCCATACATTCCCTCCCTTCTTCATCATACACACCCTCAAACACTCCTTTTTCCTTACAAACCTTCTTGAAATCTAGAGCAAATTTCATCATGCTCCAGATGTTTTCCTCTTCCAGTTAATACCTCTTTAATCCTCTTCCTAACATGGTCTATTTCATCGTTCTTGTCAAAGCCCATATTCCTAAATTAATATAATGTAGCCAAACTGATTTGTAACCTAGAATAACTCCTTTTCTCATTGCTACTTTTATCCCTACTCTTCTTGAAAAAAATAATATATTTTCCTTTTGACCCAATCCCACCACCACAAAATATTACTGAAATCTTTCAGGTTTAGGAGATATTTGCCAAAAAGTTTTACAACGTTGTCTACAGCGCATGCGCGCCATAGACAACAGTGCATTCACAGGGTTAATCCCCATTCACAAATTTGGCTTGCCGAATTTGAAGTCTCCCGCACGCATTCATCGCTGTGATTGGCCAGAGTGGCGATACCCGGAAGGTTATCTGTGGAGAGACGGCTGCGGCTAGAGGGGAAGACGAGGACGGCGTCAAGGGCCCCGATCTAAGGTAAGTGATGCATAATGAGCTAGTATGCATACAAAGAAAGAACAGCACACTATGCACCATATTAACCATAGAGACAGTAGAAACAATCCCCCATCCCCACGCCACCAACCTCGCAACCACCAGGGGAGGTTTCTCACCCAACCCAAGACATGCAAATGTCGCCAACTAGGGGGCTATATGAACAAGAGTCAGGCACCCAGTGTCTCTAGCATGTGCACCAGTAATGTAATGAGAAGAACACAGAGTCAATTAGTATCATCTGTAAATAACTGTAGGTATGATCGCCCATCCAGTAGGCTGGGGGCACAATCTTGAAGTTTGGTTTCCAACATAGAAATCAAAAAAGTATGTAAACAATATGCAAGGGGGGGCGGAGCTTGCGCGGACTGAGATGGACGCTCTGTGAGAGAGCTCCGCTGCACGCAGGGACAAACCGGCACAGACCAGGCTGTATCCACAGCAAATACTGCTGAAATCACCCACCGGAGCTGGGACAAGGACCGAGGCACCGATCGGCAATGTCCAAGAGGAGCAAAAACATGAAAAAGCCGCAAAAGATGACTGAATACTTTCCGCTGGGACCCAGGCAAGATGGCGGCGGCGGGCCTGAAACACGAGGAAGATTCAGCACACCGATGCCGACATCATCCAAAGGTAATCCAAACAAATGGATGGCCCCACCACACTGCCCACAATTGCCCATACATACCCCATCCTCGGGAAGCCCAGAGAAAGCCAGACTAAGGCTGGATGCCACGGATCCTAGCCTTACCCACTCCCAGGGCCTAGACTCAGGGGAGGACACAAGAGAACTCCCGGACTCTATTCACACATTCCCTACATCTAACCAGCCTGTGCTGGACACTACACTAAGGGACATGCTAGTTTCCCTAAGGAGCTCTCTACATACCGATATGCTTACTTGTGTCCATAACCTGGGGATAGAATTTAAGGAAATTTCTGCTAGAACAGACCACATTGAACATAAAATGGGGGAATTTGCGACCACCATTAATGACCTGGTGGACGCCCATGATGACCATACAGACGAAATGGACGCCATTAAAGCTAAAATGGCGGACATTGAGGACCGCTCAAGAAGAAATAATTTTAAAATAAGAGGAGTCCCCGAATCGGTCGCACAACCTGATCTGAAAATGTATGTTTCCCAGTTATTCCAAGCCATGATCCCGGACCTAACTGAGCTTGACATCACAGTGGATAGAATCCACAGGCTGCCCAAACCATCTCACCTGCCGGATAACATACCCAGGGACGTAATTCTGAGGCTCCATTTCTTTCATATAAAAGAACGCCTGATGGCCGCATCTAGGAATAAAGAGAACCTTCCCCCGCAATACAAAGACCTGCAATTTTTTGCGGATCTATGCCAATTCACTCTGCAAAAAAGGAGAAACCTTAACACGATCTCTAAAGCACTGAGAAACCACAAAATCGCATATAAGTGGGGTTTCCCTACAAAGCTAATCATTACTAAAGATGGGAAGGATCACACTGTAGACACTCTTGCGAAGGGAATGCAACTCCTCCAAAAATGGCACATTATTCCAGATGCAGTGGAGGCCAGCAAATCCCGCAGTCCTCACCGCACCGAAGAAGACTGGAACCTAGTCACCCCCAGACATTCCCACAAGCAAACCTAAATCACCTGCAGCCACCACAAGTTCTCACCTACCGTTCCCTGTTTAGGAGACATATTTGCTGCTAAGCTGAACTTTTCTTTTATTTGTTATTTTTTTTGTTGTCATTGCGCTTTTTTTTACCTACCCCTCAAAAATATCTTGAGTGACTATCAGTCACACCCAGGTCAGGATGACCTTCTTCCTCCCTTACAGGAGACTCTTGTTCATTGCCCAATGTTTTTCTTCTTGTTTCACCTGACTACTGTTTATGCCCGCAGTACTAAACACCAGCAAACTGATGCAAGGTTACATCTAGTATGGACTTCCAACTTCATGCTCCACTTCCTAGCAGAACCCAGGACCAACCGAGACCACTCCAAGATCAGATGTAAGTGTTACCAACACATGCAACACTACACAAAGCAGCTTGACATTACAAATGGTCATTAACTTTCTGACAATCAACGCTAGGGGACTCAACCACCCCGCCAAGCGCAGATCCATGTGGAAGGAGGCTACTCAACACAATGGAGATGTCCTTTGTGTCCAGGAGACTCACTTCAAAAAAGCTGCACAGCCTGGGTGCTCTCACCCCAAATTTCCATATGTTTTTTTTGCAAGCTCAGAGGAAAAGAAAAGAGGGGTATTGACGGCAATCAGAGATTCGGTTGCCTTCAAACTCCACAAAGAAATTCAAGATCCACAAGGTAGATTCCACATCCTAGTGTGCGACATTAACTCTGCTACGTACACAATTGTGAACGCCTATGCACCTAATCACAACCAGATCGGCTTCTTTCACAAGCTTATGAGGAAAGTCTCTCAGGTAAAAAAAGGTCTCATGTTATTATGTGGGGACTTTAATCTCCCCCCAGACCCTAAGGTAGACTCCAGCTCTTCCTCCACCAGGAAACAACCGTCTCTTCTACCCATCCTACAGTCTTACGAATTATACGACGCATGGAGATGCATCAACGCCAACGAAAGGGACTACTCCTTTTTTTCCACTAGCCACAAAATCTATACTAGACTAGATCTTTTCCTTTTAGACAAATGGTTACTACCGAAGGTTAAAGCATCTGTTATTAATGATATAACCTGGTCGGATCACGCCTCGGTGACACTGCGGGTGGATGACTCATCCAACAACAGTCCAACTTTCATATGGAGATCCAACCCGCAGCTGTTTCAGGAAGATCCGTCCAGATTGTCACTTGAATTACGCAATTTTTTTGAATGTAATGAAGGCTCTGTAGCGACCCCTTTGTGACGTGGAATACGCACAAGGCGTTCATGCGGGGCCTTCTCATCCAATTGGGAGCTAGGAAAAAAAGAATGAGGGGGCAGCGCATACTAAATATAACAACCCAAATACATACTCTAGACACCCAAAACAAGGCACAGTCCTCCATTGCACTAACTGAGAAATTGGCGGAACTACGCCAAGAACTTCGTCTCATACTGCTGGAGGACTTTGAAAAGTCTTCCAGGAGGTTGAAGATGACATACTATGCCAATGGCAACAAAGCAGGGAAGCTACTAGCATCCCGCCTCAGAGGGATTAGATACAAGTCCAAAATAGCGCATATCCTACACCCTCATACACAATCCAAACTATACCACCCCCAAGCCATAGCAGACGCATTCAGTGCATATTATGGCTCTCTATACAACTTAAAAGATGACACCAACACGATACAACCCTTGCCTCACAAAATAGCAGAATTTCTGAATAAAGTAAACATCCCCCATCTCTCTGAAGAGCAAATTGTGGTACTAAACTCACCATTTACAATTCAGGAAGTATCCCAAGCAATCAAAACCCTTCCGAATAACAAATCTCCTGGACCTGACGGTTTCACAGGAGAATACTTTAAGACATTTATAGATATTTTAGCTCCCAAAATGGTCGGTATATTTAATTGTGCTGCTGCCTCCTCACACTTTCCATCTGAAATGCTGAAAGCTATGATCGTTGCACTACCGAAGCCAGGGAAGGTACCTGATACCCCGCAAAATTTCCGCCCAATTTCATTACTCAACAACGATCTAAAGATCTACGCCAAATTAATAGCCACTAGACTGGTAGAGCTACTGCCCTCACTAATCCACCCTGACCAGTCCGGTTTCACCAAGGCCCGCCAGACAGCGGACGCCACTAGACGTTTAATAAATATAATTCATCTCACCAACAAAACCAAAACGCCTTCTCTGCTCCTAGCGCTGGATGCAGAGAAGGCGTTTGACCGCATACATTGGGACTACCTTAAGCAAGTCCTTTGCAAATTCGGCTTTACAGGCCATATCCTACAGGCCATTATGGCATTATACACGAACCCATCAGCCCAAGTTTACGTGTCAGGAATGTTATCTACCCCCTTCAACATCACAAACGGCACCCGACAGGGTTGCCCTCTGTCACCTCTTATTTTTAACCTACTAATGGAACCCATGGCAGCATACAAACGCCAGCACCCTGAAATTACTGGGGTGACGGTGGATGGTAAAATGCACTCTATCAGCCTCTTCGCTGATGACATTATCCTAATGCTCACTAATCCTCCCACTTCCCTGGCTTCGGTACACCAAACTCTCCAGATGTTCAATGAATTATCATATTATAAAGTCAATGAATCCAAGTCATACCTAATGGGTCTAGGACTATCTCAGGCAACAAGGCAATACATCTCAAGAAACTTCCCTTACACATGGAAAGACAAAGGCATAGCATACTTGGGAATTACCCTCACCCCTCATGTCCCAGACCTGGTCAAAATGAATTACATTCCCTTTCTATCCGCCCTAAATAATAAACTATCATCCCTACAGAAGTTTGAGCTTTCATGGACAGGGAGGTTAGCGGCATTTAAAATGCAAATTCTACCACAGTTTCTCTATCTGTTCAGAACATTGTAAAGTGATTTTGGTTACATGGCAACTATAAGGAGCATTTAACATTCAACGTTCCAGTTACTGGGTGTGCTGTGCCGTGTGAAGTGAAAGAGAAAGGAGACAGCGTGGAGGGTGAGACATATTGGTATTAACGCCGGGTCCGCCGAGACCATAATATATCGGGTCACCACAGCTGGGTCCTTGTTTCCTGTTAAAAAGATTATGCTGAAGTGCCTTATTTTTATATGAAGGATGTGAGTACAATGGTTGAGGAATTTTGTATGCTGTTGAAATAAATGGTTTACTCTACTTCACTATTGGAAGCATCTCTTTTTTCCTTATATGTGGAGTGCAATTATCTAACAGTCTGTCTGGATCCATCTGTGACCCATGTGGAGCTATTAAGCGAGTTGGCCAAGCATGAGAGTGCAAGGCATACACTGCTGGTGAGTGCGTTTCCTTAGGGTGCGGTAGCACTTCAAAACTTTATTTGCTTCAGGATTTTTCATTCACTTTTTTGTCACTTTTTGAAACATTATCACTACAAGTAACAGTTTATGGACTTTTTGTTTGGATTTGTTTTCCTTTCTTGGACACCTGCAAAAAATATATAATCACACTTCACTTTAATTTTTCACTTTATGTATATAGGTGATTAATTGTGTTGTTGTTGTTTTAGCACTGTTTATACATATTTTTCAGTATTGTTTACACAGGCTAAATATTTAGTTTATTCACAGACACTGTGATTATTAGCGCTACTGTTTTATTCATCTAAAATCACTTTACATTATTTATCCATTTAAGTAGCTGCTTAGTTTAAATTTAAATTTATTTTTATACACATAGGTGTTTAACTAATTTTTCTTTGTGCGCAGTGGTGGTGTGGAATAGTAGGAGGGTGAGCGATTTTCATACCAGTTTATTCTGTTCAGAACATTGCCAATTCCAATCCCTGAATTCTTCTTCCAACAGGCACAAAGGGAACTAAATAGATACTTATGGGCAGGGAAAAAGGCACGCCGTGCTTTCCATAAACTTATCAAATTAAAATCAGCAGAAGGAATAGGCTATACCTCAATAAAGGACTATTACACGGCCACAGTTCTGACCCAAGTTAAAGCTTGGTTCCCTGATAATAGTAGGAATCTATGGGCGGATCTAGAAAGTCACCAAATCAAAGGAAGGAACTTATACAACTACCTAATAACAAGCCCCTTTCACCCCAAGACTGCTCAACCCGCCAATATATCTCCTACCATCCAAGCATCTACTGATGCTTGGCGAGAGCTTATTAAAACAGCTACGATAGAAGGACCCACCATTCCACTTAAACTCCCTATAACGGCCATGTCTTTTGTGATTCCAAATATCTCTCTGCAAAACTGGAAGACCAGCACTGCACAAGAGATTCAATTCAGCGACCTGTTTGTAGGCCCTGCACTCAAAACATTTAGAGCACTGCAGATTGAATTCTCCATTCCGGCCTCAGACGAGTACCAATATCTCCAACTAGCGCACCTTCTTAGGACCAAAAGGGAGAGGGTCGTAACCCGACTCCCCTGGCGGGTGGCGATGTTCTTCACCAACAGCAACATAAAATTAAAAGGGACATCAGTGATATATACACATTTACAAGATAAACAGACATTCTCCAAACAAGCCCATATTTTGTCCTGGGAAAAAGACTTAGGGGAAAGTTACACAATTCCACAATGGGAATCAGCCTTAAAAACGACATATGCTTCCACGAGGAGCGCCAACCTCTGGGAACTATCTCATAAACTGCTTCTTAGATGGTATCTTACCCCGTACCGCATAGCCCATTTCGCCCCGAACGCATCCTCACAGTGTTGGAGGAACTGCGGAGCAAAAGGAACCCTAATACACATAATGTGGTCGTGCCCACAAGTCAAAAGATACTGGTCGCTAGTTTTCCAAACTATCTCAAATTTTACAAACACTACAGTAGTAGGATCCCCAGGATTGGCGCCCCTCTCACTGGGTATAGACGAATTCTCTAATCCGGTCAGAAAACTAATATCCAACATTCTCATAGCAGCCAGACTTACCATAGTAAGACACTGGAGGGACACAAACCCACCCAACATGGCGGAAACGCTGAGAACAATCAACACGCACTGTACATACGAAACCCTATTTGCTCATAGTATCAGAAATTTCCCATCTATTCATCCCATTTGGGATCCCTGGCACAAATGGTACCCTCTAAATTCTGGTCTGAAATTCTTTAAAGCACGCAATTAAGTGGACATACCAGAACCTGTACTCATAAACTGGTGGAAACCTACCCACATTAGGGCTAGTCACGGTGAAACATGTTACTGTTCTCTATCTTTCTACTCTTTATACTGTTCTCTCACCCCTCTCTTCTCTCTCTCAATTTCCTCCTAAAGCTTTCTAAGAAGCTGTTACTCAAAAGTCATGGAGAAAGAAAAATGACTAAAACATGTATGTTTATGTGAATGTCAATGGAGGGTGGGGGGGCCCTCGCCTCTCTCGGCACAGTTTGTTCCCAGTTGGGGTGCCGGGGGGGGGGGGGGGGGGTGTGCGTCTCTCCGGAGCTCTCTGATCTCAGCAAATATGGGAAACACGGTATTCTCAAATTACATCTGACTACATTTATATGCACATATGTACAACTGTGATACAAGTTTTCGCATGCCTGATCGATAATATGACACCTAATGTATCTACTGCTATGCTAAATTTTCAATATGTTATTGTATAAGTTTGATGACAGAACTTCACTTTGTTACTGTTACTACTGTTGTTATCCACTGGAAAATTTTCAATAAAAACTATTGGAATTAAACAATATGCAAGGGCCAAGGTAGAGTATATAGGGTGGTAAACAGGGGAATAGAAGGCCCACAATGACCCGGAAACCGAGGAGTCACAGGAGATTGTACACTCAGGTCAATCCATAGAAACCGGCAGGTAAGAATGAGCAAATAGGCATCAACTAGTCCTCCTCGGCATTAAACAAATAAGGCAATAGAATATCCCAGTATGTAGGAGATGAGCAGACATCATGGTGGAAATAAACTGTGGAAGAACCCAAGGCCAGGGCATCAAAGACCCAAGGAAGGCACATAGCAAGTAATAGGAACGGCTCACCGGCGACGTATGATGTCCAGCCAGGCTGGCGCTTCCTCTGGAGATATGAAGAACTTGACTGATTTGCTGTCCTCCACTCATAGGCAGGCAGGGAATAAAATACTGTACTTGAGCCCTTTGATGTAGTTGAGCCCTCATGGAATCAAATGATTTTCTCTGCCTCTGCATTTCAACCGAGTAATCAGGAAACAGTAGTGGGGGATGGCCCTCCTGCCAGAACACTCCAGTTAGTGCTTTCACCCATTGGCTAAGAACGTTGGTCGAGAGCCGTGGCCGGGCCTTGGTAGGGCTATACACTGGATCCTCATCTATCGATTCCCACAGATATCCACAGCAATGCCGGTACCAGGGTGGATTTCAGGCTCATCAAATGCAGTATAGACATGCAATAAAGAAGGGGGGCTCCATAGTGCAGTAGTTCAATCAAATGTATTAAAAAACAAATAGTAACTTACAGTTCAGAGTACTAGGTAAGCTATGAAGGGTTCTTCCGGTGTCGGCCGCGACCAGACATGACAATACCTGGCTCCTTCCTGACGCGTTGCATCACTGAACACGTGACTTCATCAAAGGGTGATCCGGCGTCGTCACTTCCGGTCGCGGCCAAGACCGAAATTACCCTTCATAGTTGTACCTAGTACTCTGAACTGTAAGTTACTACTTTTTTTTAAATAAATTTGATTGAACTACTGCACTATGGAGCCCCCTTCTTTATTGCATGTCTTTACTGCATTTGATGAGCCTGAAATCCACCCTGGTACCGGCATTGCTGTGGATATCTGTGGTAGTCGATTGATCGCTGAGGATCCAGTGTATATAACAGACCCCCTGGCACTTGCTGACAGGCAGCGCAGCAGCTCCTCCCCAAGTGCGTCTCCTCCGCTCCTCTTCCTAAGTGCCAGGCATCCAATAGGGTGGCCTGGCGCTTTGGCCAATTAGGAAACAGGTCTGCCTCCCTGCCTCCTGATTGGCGGGGAGGAAGGTTAGTGTGAAAATAGCAAAAATGTATTTGCTATCGTCACACAATTGGGTGGGATCAGGGCACACTCTCTGCGCCCTGAGCCCACCCTATTTTGAAGCCTTTTAGAGCCTCTGGCTCTAATCAGGTGCTTCAAAAAGTACCACCCCCTCCCACCCCCCCTATAGGAATCCATGCGTCCAGCATCCGGAAAGGGGCCGGGCGCATGAATGGGGGGGGCGGCTCCCGTGCACCCACAATGCACGGGCTGCTACTGCTTGTGGAGCTGCAGCAGAAACTTGCAATATTGGAGTTTTACTAAACCTATCAAAACCCTATTAAGGCATCAATATTTCTAATTAGTTTACTGCATATTCAGTTATCGCAAGTCTGGAGCAGATGAAAGGTGCACTGTAAAAATATGGTCCTCAGCTTTTAGAAATAGAGGAAAGAATATGATATCTGTACTCAATGCAGTCAGTCTGATTTCTAGTACACGTTAGACTGTAGACTAAACTCTATGTAGTTGCTATGGGAAACACAAACACCTTTCTTTACGCTGTGAGTGAATAGCTTTAGCCTGGGTTCAGACTAGTGCGGTGCGAATTGAAGGCCCTGCTTGACTGCGCAGTGAAATGTCGGCTGTTCTGCGCTTTTGCCGCGTTTTAGGTGCGAATCAGCTGCTAACATAAATTCGCAACTCATTGTACTACTTCTGAGCGGGAAATCCATGCCACATTTTTATGAAAAAAACGGCAAGGGTTCCCCCTCCAGGAGCATACCAGGCCCTTAGGTCTGGTATGGATTTTAAGGGTACCCCCTACGAAAAAACGGCATGGGGGTTCCCCCAAAATCCATACCAGACCCTTATCCGAGCACACAGCCTGGCAGGTAAGGAAAGGGGGTGGGGACGAGCGAGCGCCCCCCCCTCCTGAACCGTACCAGGCTGCATGCCCTCAACATGGGGGGCCCTCAACATGGGGGTGGTGGGTGCTTTGGGGAAGGGGGGCGCCCTGCGGCCCCCCACCCCAAAGCACCTTGTTGATGAGGACAAGGGCCTCTTCCCGACAACCCTGGCCGTTGGTTGTCGGGGTCTGCAGGCGGGGGGCTTATCGGAATCCGGGAGCCCCCATTAATAAGGGGGCCCCCAGATCCCAGCCCCCACCCTATGTGAATGAGTATGGGGTACGATGTACCAATACCCATTCACCTAAGGTGTAAAAGTTTTAATAAAAAAAAATACACAATTTTTTTTAAATATTTTATTGCACTGCTCCGGGGGTCTTCTTCCGTCTTGGGGGGTCTTCTCGCCGGACTCCTCCGCTCTCTTCTGCTCTTTAACCTAGCTCTTTTACCAAGCGGAGGAGCCCGGCTTTCTTCTTCGTCATCGCCGCCGTCGTCTGGGGGCCTCGTTCCGCCTTCGGGGGTCTTCCGGGGTCTCTTCTGTTCTTGCTGCTGTCGTCGCCTTCTGCGCCGCCTTCTTTTTCTTCTTCTTCTTAAGATGTTGACTCGTCGCTCTCTCTGGCCGGAATGGCATAGACGCGATGTGTTGTGACTTATGTAGGGACAAGGGGGCAGGGTCACATGCTCATGTCACATGGTGACCCCGCCCACATATGATGTCATAGTCCCGGAGGATGAGAGAGCGACATGTCAACATCTTAAGAAGAAGAAGAAGCAGAAGGTGACGACAGCGGCAAGAACAGAAGAGACTCCGGAAGACCCCCGAAGGCGGAACGAGACCCCCAGACGACGGCGGAGACGACGAAGAAGAAAGCTGGGCTCCTCTGCTCGGTAAAAGAGCTAGGTAAAAGAGCATAAGAGAGCAGAGGAGTCCGGCGAGAAGACCCCCCAAGATGGAAGAAGACCCCCGGAGCAGTGCAACAAAATATTTAAAAAAAATTGTGTGTTTTTTTATTGACACTTTTACACCTTAGGTGGATGGGTAGGGGTACATTGTACCCAATACTCATTCACATAGGGTGGGGGGCCAGGATATGGGGGCCCCCTTATTAAAGGGGGCTCCCGGATTACGATAAGCCCCCCGCCCACAGACCCCGTCAACCAACGGCCAGGGTTGTCGGGAAGAGGCCCTTGTCCTCATCAACATGGGGACAAGGTGCTTTGGGGTGGGGGGCCGCAGGGCGCCACCCTTCCCCAAAGCACCCACCCCCCCATGTTGAGGGCATGCGGCCTGGTACGGTTCAGGAGGGGGGGCGCTCGCTCGTCCCCACCCCCTTTCCTGACCTGCCAGGCTGCGTGCTCGGATAAGGGTCTGGTATGGATTTTGGGGGGACCCCCACACCGTTTTTTCAGTGTAGGGGTACCCTTAAAATTCATACCAGACCTAAGGGCCTGGTATGCTCCTGGAGGGGGAATCCATGCCATTTTCTTTTTAAAAAATTGGGAGTGGACTACCCCCTCAGAAGTAGTACAATGACTTGCGAATTTTTGTTCACAACGCAAGTCGTGTGCGAATCAGATGCGTGCCCATAGAAGACAATGGGCCTGAATTTGCACCTGATCCGCACCGCACCAAAGTCGGTTGCGGTTTTTCTGCAATGCGCAGTGCGCATGCACCGGACATATGTGAACATGCCTCATTTAAAACAATGTATTTTCAAATGTCCTGCGAATTTGCAGTGTTTTCCACCGCTGCAAATTCGCAATAGTGTGAACCCAGGCTTAAAAGCTGTTTATTGCATGTGTAACTCAATAACATAACGAGCAACAATTTTTTTCTTAGTATACATTTTTCATGCTTATAGATTTATATTTGGATTACATACAGTATATATTCACTCTATTACCTGCAATAGTCAGCATTTATAGGATACAATTCTGTATTTGATTTGATTTTTGTTTAAAGTGATGTTTGTTATTACACTATTAACTAACAAAAACTTTCAGTTTCATAATGGCATGAGTATTTACTATTTGCATGTATAATGCAAAACTATTCTAGTAATTTGATGACTACAGCTGCTGTGTAATACAAAGTATGTTCCTTGAACAGGAAGGATTATTGTTTCTGACTGTGGCTGTAGGTTTTTTTTCTTCATAGCAATTAGAATTTGTTCACAAATGCTCCAGGGCAGAAGAGGCCAGCTACACAGGTAAAAATGCACATATTATAAAAATCTCATTTAATCCAGTGGGACTATACCATATACAATTTGGTTCTTAATATTGAATGTTTTAATTGCATGAGATTGAACAAATAAGTTATAAGGGCAATAATCAAAAAAAAAAAAAACAAGTTGTATTAGCTTTAGCATTTGACACTGTCTTTACTTTCTCTCTTTGATACTGATCTCCTTTTATTCATTACTCTCTAATGCCCCGTACACACGGTCGGAAATTCTGACAGAAAATGTCCGATCGGACCATGTTGTCGGAAAATACGCCCGTGTGTGGGGTCCATCGTGCTTTTTCCGTCGGGATTTCCGATGGAAAAAATTTGAGATCCTTCTCTCAAATTTTCCGACAACAAAATCCAATCAGACTTTTTCCGATCGTGTGTAGAGAATTCCGACAGACAAAGTGCCACGCATGCTCAGATCAAATTACGAGACCAAAGCTATTGGCTAATAGCCTCTACGCAGTTCCGTCATATGCAACAAACGTCACCACGTTCAGAATGATTGGATTATCCAACAACTTTGTCCGACCGTGTTTATGCAACACCAGTGTCTGAAAAAATCCAATAGATTTTGTGGTCGGAATTTCCGACCGTGTGTATGGGGGCTTAGGCGTAGCAGGCGAGCGCAGCATTTTTTTTTGGGGCGTTTTGTTGTGCGTATTTGCATACAGCGTTTTCCGGCGCTTTTGAGCTTTGCCGTTTTTTTTTTTTAGCCAATAGGATAAATGATTCTGTTGTCATCATTTGTTGCTATGTTGTTAGATTTTTTCATCTGCTTCCTGGGTGAATATTCTTCTGTCCGGTTCATCATTGTGCTTCCTGCTCAATGTCTTTGTATTGTCCTCTGCAAAGATGAGTGATGATGAGATGGCGTGTTTTGTGGCAGCAGCCAATGTTACGTCATATTTTCTGCATGAAAGAGAGAGGAGATAGAAGAGGGCACGCAGATACTGGATCCACCCCGTAATTGCTGATCGAAAAGAGAGAGGCCAATTTTGGGTCATGTACAGTGACCTATGTGATCATGAGGATACATTTTTGGACTACACTAGGATTTCCATAAAAAGGTTAGTCAAACCTATTTGGATTCATGATGTTTGACATTGTTCCTTTCTTATCATGTCCACTAATAAACCCCACATTTTTTTTTTGATCACAGCTTTGATGAGTTAATGGGTTTACTCAGTAGTCGGGTTGCAATGAATGGACACATATTTCCGTAACAGTATACCCCCTGTGGAACGACTAATCATCACACTGAGGTAATATTTTCTTATTTTTTGTAATTTTTTTAAAGACTTATACATGAAGAACTTACTATTAAAATTTTTGTATATGCATAAAATAAACACCAAACACACGTTTTTTAAAGCAAATAAAAACCTTTTCTTTTTTTTAAATATAAAATATTCTTGAAATATAACTTTTTCTGTTCGTTTGTTCATTCCTCACATATACAGCTCAACAATATAAAAAAAGAAATTGAGCTAACGTAGCCCATAAAACAAAAACAAAAAAAATTAGAGGTGATGGAATGTTTGGGAGGAGTTGACTGCCTCATTAGGTGACATAACCACATTCATGGCATGGCCATAATGTGACCAGGTGGAGGTAGAGGGATTCTCATTATACTGCCAATTAGAAGGTGGTGGTGTTGGCAGAAGAAGGTAATTAGAAGGTGGTGGTGTTGGCAGAGGAAGGTAATAAGAAGGTGGTGGTGTTGGCAGAGGAAGGTGGGTGGCAGAATGTGGTGATGACAACCGTGGAAGGGGTAAAGAATGTTGTGCTGGCAGATGGGGCGGGGGGAGACTTGCATAGGGACCATAAGGTGGTGGAGGTTCTGAGGACCTGTATGTGGTGGTTGGTGGAATAAAAGTTGCAATGAAACGGATGGTACCTGCCGACATGTCTGCCTGGAGTTCTGATGGTACCTTCTCCATCAGACCTTCCAGGCACCTTGCAGAAACCTGCACATGAGACCTGTGGCTGTTCATTCTTTCCAACATACTAGCCATAATATCAAACATGCAGTTGAAATCAGGTTTAGGAGCCCTCCTTCATGTTGCTCTAGCAGGTACATGAGCACAAATGGGTGGTGTGGACTCCTCGTCTCTCACAGGTGTCGCAGATGTAGACCGCGCTGGAGTCGACATTTGGCTCTCCGACTCTTGGCCTGCTTGATCATCTGATGCTTGGCTTGCTTGCTCACTGGCTGATGCTTGGCCAGCTTGCTGACTGTTTGCATCTGTGTCCAAATTGTTATTTGGAGTACTTTCCTCCCAGCAGTTTTCAGTACTGAAAATAGAAATTAATTATTATAACTTTATCTTTACATTTTGTTTAATGACATTCGTACAGATGATAGCTTACCGCCCCAAAGCCAGCAATGGCCAAAGGAACTCCAATTCTTTGGTATGCATATAATCTCTAGGAGCACACGCCGCAGATCCACTCCTAAATTCTCTGAGCAGTCTTAGATGTCGAGTGTAGGCGTCAGGTATACTCTTCCACTTCATTTTGAGAAGTTTAACTGTTAAAAAACAAATTAATATTTATATATTTATTTCTTTGTAGGTACCTAGCAACCGGACAATTATTAGCAAGTCTACACTATGAATTTCGGGTTGGAAAATCGACAGCAAGTAACATAGTCTGTGACACCTGCTCTGCTATTTGGGATGTGTTGAAGGAACCTACAGCAGGAGAATGGTCACAGATCTCTAAAGTTTTCTAGCAACGCTGCAACTTCCCCAATTGCGTTGGAGCGATCGATGGGAAAGATATTCGGATCATAAAGCCCATGGGTAGCGGAAGCCAGTATTTTAACTACAAGAAATATTTTTAATTTAATGGCAGTGGCTGATGCTAATTATTGCTTCCGTTATATAGATATTGGGTCTATGGCAGTAGCGCTGACTCTACTATTTTTGGGAATTCTTCTTTTGGAAACATGCTGCGTACCAATTGTCTGGACCTTCCAGCAAACAGTCCACTCCCGGGCACAAATGGCTCTCCCCTACCCAGTGTTTATGTGGGGGATGAGGCCTTTGCTCTGAGTGAGCATCTTCTACAGCCTTATTCGGGGCACAATCTAACTGTACAGAAGAGTGTGTTCAATTATCGGCTAACAAGAGCATGTTGAGTTGTCAAATGTGCATTTTAGCAAACAAATGGTGAGTCCTGCACACTCCCATTGTTCTAAACATGCAAAATGCGGTATGTGCTGTTAAAGCTGCATGTGCCTTGCATAACTTTGTAAGGCAGCGGGATGGATTTGAGTTTGAGGACCCATTACATCAGAACATGGAAAGAGCTCATTGGACTGGTGTTCATGAAAGCAGACAAGGTACACATGTCAGGGATCAATTTGCATCCTACTTTATGTCTCCAGCAGGACAGGTCCCATGGCAGCTTGAGGCATATGAATAATTTTAAATCTTTAGTTGTTTGTTAATACAACCATATACTATGCTGTACTGAATAATTAACACAAATGCTTGATGTATTAATAAGAAGTCTCGTGTTTTTTTTTTAATATATATTTATCTTTTTTGTGCAGTATCCATACAATATCCACAGGGGGTCAGATTGTGCCATCATGAATTTGTGACATGCTGACAATACTATACTCATTCTCCTATGCATTATATAAGAAGGAGGCAATAGATGTGCCATTCCAATTCATCCTGGCCACTTTTCTACACACATGCAATTTGTGGCCATAGTGAACTGCAATTGCACATCTATTGTCTGTCTTCTCATATGGATTATCTTGTAAGCAATGCATAGGAATATAAGCATAAGCTAGTAGTGTTTTTCTGGTGCTAAGATTCTGTTATTTATAATGTACTAAATAACAATCATCCTATTATCTCCCTATGGTCGGTTTGGCGGTTAGTTATGTTTGCAGGGGTTTATCTTACCTTTATCATCCTTCACACGGGCAGTTAGGTCTGCCCAGTTTGCCAAAACTTGGCTGGCAATCTGGTTCCATGCAATCCTCTTGCTCGCTCAAAGCTTGTAGCATGGATCTCTGAAATCATAGAGACAGGGGTGCTCCTTTACCATACTGATAAAGCTCTCCTGATCTAAAAGACATACTGTCTCATCCACTTCCCCCTCCATATTGCTGGCCTCCATGTCTGCTAACCAAAAAATGGTGATCTGTGCACTTCCTGTGTATGTTTATGTCATTTCCATGTAAATCTATTTCACTTGAGCAGATAAAAGCAACAAAACGCCCGTAGAAACGCTCAATGTCACGCTAGACACTTGAATCAAGCATTTCCATTAGTTTCTATTGGAAGACAAACGCTCCAAAAATGTCCAAATCAGCCCGATTTGAGCAACAAAAAAGGGTCCAGAACTTGTTTGAGCTTCAGGCATTTGGCTTCAGGTGACTTGGAGTGGAGATGTGAACCATCTCCATTGAGAATAATGGATTTTTCCCCTACATCATCTACCCTCAGCTGGCCAACTCCTTCCTGTGTCATGACCTAAAGTATGTTCAGGAAGTAAGGCAGAAGTAATGGAGCAGGGTTTATAAACATCCATGAAAAGAGTGAGGTAAGTGGGGGTAGAATACATGGAAATTATATCTTCAGTCTTTTCTTATCTCTCTTCAAAGCACTAAGTCCCGCGACTTTCTCCCCCATTCTTCTGTTATCAGCATGATAACTTCTAACAAGTTCTCAGACACATGTGATAAAACCAGCCTGCATTTTGTGTCAGGGTGGTTGTTATAAATAGATTAGTAGAAAGCTGCTTGTCAGGTCGCCTGAGGCTAGGTGACAGATGCATGCCGTTGGGGACAGGAGTGCACTGCTAAGGTAGTGGACCTTACGGCTGACTGCTGCAGATAGAGCTCTGAATGGTTCAGGAAAGCAGGTCCACTGGAGCACCAATGTGGATCCCACAGGGAGCTAGAGCATGAGATTTCTCAGGGCACAGAGTCTAAGAGCCAGCAGGCGTTCACCAGAGCCCCTAGTGGTGGAGATGGACTTTGCTGCAACTGGCTCCAGGTTGCAGGCCCCCAGGGTGTCCCGGCTCACGCTCAAGCTCATGCTCATGGTAGGCTACTGGAGGATAGAGAGGAAGCAGCAGACCGGGACAAATAGGGATAGTCAGGGGAAGAGCCAAAGGTCAGGGTAACTAGCAGACAACAATAGACAAAAAACACGCCAAAGGTCAGGGTATCAAGCAGGCAGGGATAGTCAAAGAACAAGCCAAGATTAGTAAACAGAAACAGACGTAGAGCACACAGCAAGAAGCACACAGGAAGCCAAACACACAATATTGATCAGCGAGGCTGTCTTGTAGTGCACAGGTTAATATAGTGTTCCCAGTTAGAGGCTGGGGTGGAGCAATGCTTGAGGGAAGAATACTTAAGCAGACAGGTGTGAGAGTGCAGGCCCTAAGGCTTATATACAACCAGAGGTAAGCAGACAGACAGGGCATGAAAGAATTACTGCAAATTCATAACACTGCTCTACTCACAGTACAGCCCTGAAAGTATCGGCCTATGTGTGGGGGGGGGGGGGTATGCCTTTCCTTCAATCAGCTGTCTCCCAGTGTCATCCAACACTACGCTGCTACTGCTGAAAGAGAAAGTGAAAATTCTAACACAATGTGCACTTTCTAAACATTATATAAAGCTAAAGACAGCAGATATATATGTAAAATGTATGTAGGATGATTTGTTTAATCTATGTGTATCATCTGAGGCTGTACACTTCACTGGGTATATGTGAGGGTTTACATTCGCTTTAAGATAAAAAACCTTTCACTATTTGTCTGCCCCCCCTCCTGCCCCTAAATACCTACCTGAGTCCTGTAGTGATCCAGCCCCGTGCCCGTTTGCAGCAGCGCTGTCCTTTCTTCCTGGTCTCATAGGGCAGTGGTGGGCCCGGTGATGATAAACAAAATATACAGCACATAAATATTATAAAATACATGTATTTGCATAAAGAGAATAGCTAAAAATATAAAAATTTTATAAAATTCTATACAAAATAAAACCCCAAAAATAAACTATATAAAAATTGTCTTCTTTGAGCCTGGATTATGTGAAAGACAGAGATAGACCTTTTTAATTTACTAATCCTATGATTACAAGCTGGTGGTGTTTGATGTGGATCCTGAATACCTGTTTTTTAGTTTAACCACTTCAGCCCCGGAAGGATTTACCCCCTTACTGACCAAGCCATTTTTTGCGATACGGCACTGCATTTTATTTTAATTGACAATTGCACGGTCGTGCAATGCTGTACCCAAGCAAAATTGATGTCCTTTTTTTCCCACAAATAGAGCTTTCTTTTGGTGGTATTTGATCACCTCTGCATTTTTTTTTTGTGCTATAAACAAAAAAACACTGACAATTTTGAAAAAAAAATAATAATATTTTTTACTTTCTGATATAATTCATATCCCCCAAAAAAGTTTAAAAAAAAGAATTTCTTCATTAATTTAGACCAATATGTGTTCTACATATCTTTGGTTAACCACTTCAATACCAGGCACTTAGACACCTTCCCGCCCAGACCAATTTTCAGCTTTCAGCACTGTCGCACTTTGAATGACAATTGCGCGGTCATACAACACTGTACCCAAACCAATTTTTTATCATTTTGTTCCCACAAATAGAGCTTTCTTTTGGTGGTATTTGATCACCTCTGCGATTTTTATTTTTTGCGCAACAAATAAAAAAAGACCAAAAATTACATTTTTTGTAAATAAGTACGTTTCCTTCTTCAATGATGGGCACTGATATGGCTGCACTAACGGGCACTGATAAGGCGGCACTGATGGGCACCGATGAGGTGGCACCAATGAGGTGGTACTGATGAGGTGGCACTGACGGTCACTGATGATGGGCACTGATAGGCGGCACTGATGGGCACTGATAGGTGGCACTGATGGGCACTGATAGGTGGCACTGGTATGCGGCACTGATGGGCACTCATAGGCGGCACTGATGGGCACTCATAGGCGGCACTGATGGGCACTTATGGGTGGCACTGATGGGTACTTATGGGTGGCACGGATAGGTGGCATGGATGGGCACTGATGGGCACTGATAGGTGGGCACTGATGGGCATGGATGGACGCTGATAGGTGGCACTGCTGGACACTGATGGGTGGCACTGATTACACTGATGGGTGGCACTGATAACACTGATGGGTGGCATTGCTGGGTGATGGGTGGCACTGATTGCTACTTGATGGTGCCAGCCAGTGCCCATTTGTGGGCACTGACTGGCACAGATAGGGCATCATTTGCACATGTGGATGGCCAGGGGGTACATACCTGGCCATCCACATGTTGCCCACTTCCCTGGTGATCCTAGTGGAGTCCCTGGTGGTCCAGTGTGGGCATCTTATCAGCGCAGACCCCCCCTGTCAGGAGAGCCGCCGATCGGCTCTCCTCTACTCGTGTCTGTCAGACGCGAGTGAGGAAAAGCCGATCACCGGCTTTTCCTGTTGACATAGTGATCAGCCGTGATTGGACACAGCTGATCACGTGGTAAAGAGCCTCCGCCGGAGGCTCTTTACCAAGATCAGTGTAGCGGTGTGTCAGACTGACACACCGCTCCACCGATCGGCGCGATGCGCGCCCCCACGGGCGCGCGGCGACATGTTATCCTGAAGGACGTCATATGACGCCCAGTCAGGATAACGGAACCACTTCCTGGACGTCAATATGCTATTGACCGGGCGGGAAGTGGTTAAAAAAAATCCCAATGAGCATATATTGATTGGTTTGCACAAAAGTTATAGCGTCTCCAAACTATGGATAGATTTATGGACTTTTCATTTTTTTTATTGTTTTTCCTGGTAATTGTGGCAATCGGTTATTTTGGGGACACGCTATCTAACTTTTGTGATAAAGTGATCTGAATTTTGTGGTGAAGAGCAGGCCTTAAGCATGCTGTAGTGTTTATACAAGGGATTATGGACAGTTGTACACTTTTAATTTTTTGCCCTATTCATTGCACTTATTGTTTGAGCACCTTATATATAAAAAAATGTTTTTGGACTTTGTATATTTGCACTGTTTTTTTTCACCTTCATTTTTTTAGCACTTGACATCAATAAATGTGATATAGTAAGTACTTTATATGTTTGGTTTTCATATTTTGTTATCTTTAGCACAGACTGTTTTATTTGATTGTACCATTTAATGATTTTTTTCACTCTGTGTTTGCTGCTTTGGAATACACAATCTTTAGATTTTTACACAGATTTTTTTCTTTTTACATCCTCTAGGTAATGTGCTGCTCTAAATTGATGAAGAATCTGTGACACTTTTGGATCTAACAGCAACTAGTCTGTCAAATTCAGGTAGTTCTAAAATGTTAAGTTTGGTGATGCAAAATTTAAAACAAAATACCAACAGTTTTTATCTTGTGAAAGTGGGGCTAATTAAGATCAATTTCTTTTTTGACATACAGAGAGAGGCCCTGGCACAGACAGATTTTGCAAAACAGTTTTGTGTGTGCCAAATTCAAGTGCAAGTTCTAGACAGGTACATGAATTTGGCGCATGCTGCACTACTTTTAGAATTGGTGTAAGACTCTTCTGCTTTCAGATGAGCTTCCTGAGGTCCGCTGTGAATTAAATGCATAGAAGCTGAGCTGCTGAAGTCATATCCAGTCTTTCACGCAACATCCGGCACCTTGAAATGCATGCTGGCTCTGGGAACAAGAGCAGCAGTGCAATAGATAGGAGCAGTCAAGTTGGTTGTGTTGGTGCCCTATTGGCACCAGATGAATGTGAGTACATTTTAATTATTTGTTGCTTCAATTTTTTTAATAAAATATACTACACTATGATATATTTATGGGTTTCTTGTTTGCTGATATGAGTGAATGAGAACTCATAACAGTGACACCTATTAGTTGGCTGGCATTTTAACCATTATGGAGAAGATCTGAAATCACGTGTATAGCTTCTAACATACAAGGCTTGTAGGCTGCTTTTAGACACATAAAGAAGATATAGTTACCTCACATTTGATTTCACAAGATTACAGTAATTGGGAACTTTCCTTTATATAAAGATTTTGGACTTTACACAGTTTTTTAGGATGTTTTAGATATAAAATCACAGGATATTGTATATAATTTGCATTGAAGAGCTAGCACCTATTTTTGATTTTTGATATGTTGGAAGTGTTTTTTACTTAAATGGCCACTGGGCTCATGTTTTCTTCTTGTTATGTTTTAATAATACATATTGTTTTATAATTTTTTTATATTTTTTTGTTTAAAGGATAGCACCTTCAGATTTGTCTTTATTTTATAACTGATCACGGTATTAATGTCACTGGTGATGTCAGTGGCAGTTAGTCAGTTCTCTCCAGCATCAGTTAGTGTTAGATCACCCACTGCACTATTGCAGTGCCATTATAAGTCATTGATCACCGCCATTAGTAGTATAAAAAAAATAAAAATCTCAGTATACAGTATATACCATAGTTTGCAGGCGCTTTTCATGCAAACCAATCAATATATAGTGCCTTGAAAAGGTATTCATACCCCTAAGAAATTTTCCACATTTTGTCATGTTAGTTGGCATGGACCATAGGGTGAGTACATGAATTGAAAACTGGCTACAGGTGCGAGTTCAGAGGGTAATTATAAATGGGAAGTACTCTGAATGGGCAGGGTGGAAAGTGGGGTCCCCAAGGGTCCTGTGCTGGTACAAATTCTATTTAATTTATTCATAAAAGACCTGGGGGATGGCATAAGCAGTTCAATCTCTGTATTTGCAGACAATACTAAGCTAGGCAGGGCAATAACTTCTCCGTAGGATGTGGAAACCTTGCAAGAAGATCTGAACAAATTAATGGGGTGGGCAACTACATGGCAAATGAGGTTTAATGTGGAAAAATGTAAAATAATGCATTTGGGTGGCAAAAAATATGAATGCAATCTACTCACTGGGGGGAGAACCTCTGGGGGAATCTAGGATGGAAAAGGACCTGGGGTTCCTAGTAGATGACAGGCTCAGCAATGGTATGCAATGCCAAACTGCTGCAAGCAAAGCAACCAGAATATTGGCATGCATTAAAAAGGGGATTAACTTCAGAGAGAAAACGATAATTCTCCCACTCTACAAGACTCTGGTGCGGCTGCACTTGGAGTATGATGTCCAGTTCTGGGCACCAGTCCTCAGGAAGGATTTGCTGGAACTGGAGAGAGTCCAGAGAAGGGGAACTAAACTTATAAAGGGTCTGGAGGACATTAGTTATGAGGAAAGGTTACGAGCACTGAACTTGTTTTCTCTGGAGAAGAGACGCTTGAGAGGAGATATGATTTCAATGTACAAATACCATACTGGTAACCCCACAATAGGGATAAAACTTAGGTTAGGATGTGTAATTCCCTTCCACAGGCAGTGGTTTCAGCAGGGAGCATCGATAATTTAAAAACACTATTAGATAAGCACCTGAACGACCACAACATACTAGGATATACAATGTGATACTGACATAAACTCACACACAAAGGTTGGACTTGATGGACTGTTTTTTTTCAACCTCATCTGCTATGTAACTATGTAACAACCAAATACGTATATGTATTTTATTAGGATTTTGTGTGATAGACCAACACAAAGTTGCACATAAGACCCCTTTCACACCAAGGGCGTATTGCAGACGCTATAGCATTAGAAATAGCGCCTGCAATCCGCCCTTAAACAGCTGCACCATTGTCTGCAGTGTGAAAGCCCCAGGGCTTTCACACTGCAGCGGTGCGCTGGCAGGACATCAGGAAAAGTCCTGCCAGCAGCTTCTTTGGAGCGGTGAAGGATCAGGGAACTCACCGCTCCTCCAGCGCTCCTCCAGCACTCCTCCAGCGCTCCTCCTGCGCTGCTCCCCATTGAAATCAATGGGGCAGCGCTGTAATACCGCCGGCAAAACGCTGCTATTGCGTCTTTTTTGTGGGGGTTTTTAACCCTTTTTTTCGGCCGCCAGCGGGGGTAAAAGCGCCGCAAATCCAACGGTAAAACACTGCTAAAAATAGAGGCGTTTTACCGCCGACGCTATGGGCAGTGCGGTGTGAGGGGGGTCTAATTGTGAAGTGGAAGAAAAATGATAAACAATTTTCAAAATTGTTTATAAATAAATATCTAAAAAGTGTGGTGTGCATTTGTATTCAGCCCCCTTTACTCTGATACCCCTAACTAAAATCTAGTGGAATCAATTGCCCTCAGAAGTCACCTAATTAGTAAATAGTGTCCACCTTTGTGTAATTTAATCACAGTATAAATACAGCTGTTCTGTGAAGCCCTCAAATGCCAAGCTGTGGTTTCCAAAGCGAGCAAAGTCCTTTCTTGTATTACGAGAGGTATGGACTCCAGAGAGAGAGATATAATTTTGCCCCTGTTCAAATCATTAGTAAGACCTCATCTGGAATATGCAGTTCAGTTTTGGGCACCAGTTCTCAAAAAGGATATCAGGGAACTAGAGAAAGTGCAGAGAAGGGCAACCAAACTGATAAGAGGCATGGAGGAACTCAGCTATGAGGAAAGATTAGAGGAACTGAATTTATTCACTCTTGAGAAGAGGAGAATACGGGGGGATATGATCAACATGTTCAAATATATAAGGGGTCCATATAGTGAACTTGAGTTATTCACTTTACGGTCAACACAGAGGACAAGGGGGCACTCTTTACATCTAGAGGAAAAGAGATTTCATCTACAAATACAGAAAGGTTTCTTCACAGTAAGAGCTATGAAAATGTGGAATAGACTCCCTCCAGAGGTGGTTCTGGCTAGCTCAGTAGATGGCTTTAAGAAAGGCCTGGATACTTTTCCTAAATGTACATAATATAACTGGGTACTAACATTTATAGGTAAAGTTGATCCAGGGAAAATCTGATTGCCTCTTGGGGGATCAGGAAGAAATTTTTTCCCTTGCTGCAGCAAATTGGAGCATGCTCTGCTGTTTTTTTTTGCCTTTCTCCGGATCAACTGTGGGTATAGAATTGGGTATATTGGATTGTACAATATTTTTTATTTTATTTATTTATTTTTTTATGGTTGAACTGGATGGACTTTTTTCAACCTAACTATGTAACTATGTAACTATGTAACCTTGGTGAACAAACAGCATCATGAAGGCCAAGGAACATATCAGACAGGTCAGGGATAAAGTTGTGGAGAAGTTTAAAGCAGGATTAGGTTTTTAAAAAATATTGCAAGCTTTGAACATCTCACGGGGCACTGTTCAATCAACTGCAAACCTACCAAGACATGGCCGTCCACCTAAACAGACAGGCTGGGCAAGGAGAGCATTAATCAGAGAACCAGCCAAGAGGCCCGTGGTAACTCTGGAGGAGCGGCAGAGATCCACAGCTCAGGTGGGAGAATCTGTCCACAGGACAACTATTAAGCCCCATACACACGGTCGGATTTTTTCATGGATTCTGTCCGATCGGACAATGTTGTTGAAAAATCAGACCGTGTGTATGCACCATCGGACAGTGTACGTCGGATTGTCCGACGGACAAAGTCCTATCTCCTGCTGGATAGATTTGCCGACAACACGGTCCGATCACACCAAATCCGATCGTGTGTACGGTTGTCCGACGGACAAAGTGCTACGCATGCTCAGAAGAAATTCTGTGACGGAAGCGCTCGGTCAGGTAAAACTACCTTTCCTAATCGACACAGCACATTCGTCACGCTGCAATGTTAAAATGTCTTTAATGCAGCGCATTCTCTTTGTCTTTACAATGCAACAAGAATGACATGTTTTAGCTGCTCCTATTCACCCGCACTTCTCACAAACTTAGTTCTTTATTACTTTTCAGGATTTATACACTACATGTTTATTTTTACTCAGATCGTAAAAGAATCTTTGTTATATTTTTAGCATGTTTTTTTTTTTATTTTTATTTTTTTTTGGGAATACATATTTGAAGGAGATTTTATTAATGTTTTTTGGAGGGGGGTTGTGTGTCTCAACTTAGCCAAACCACATTATTAACATTTGTATTTGTTGCTTAAATTTACTAGGAGTTTGTTGGTTGTTGGTGCCCCTTGTTAATTCTACTTTAGGATTAGTGAAATGTACCTGCCTACTCAAATAAAAACTGTCATTGTAGAAAAGTAAAGCACAATAGTCAATGATTATTTCAAATCCCAAAAACCTTTATTTAGGTCTCAGCAACAAACCAAAGAGGAACGCAGCCATGGTGAAACTTGGGGAATTTGTAAAGCCTTGGACCCCCACGGCAACCATCAATTTTCAAACGTAGAAAATTGGGGGCCTGAGGAGTACGTATATTAAGGGGAGTGCAATCTGGTCCTGAAGTCCAAAGCATCCGGAACTGCAGCAGATGCCATCTAGGTCCCCAGGCTCTGGTACTACGAGAGGCTCCATCTTCTCTCAGACCAGACTGAATCCAGGTCGTCACTCTCAGGTCTTCCTTCCATGCTTCCTTGCACGCTGTGGCTGTCGTGCTGGTGGGGTGGCAGAAGGAGGAGGCGGAGCATGGTAACTATGGTAAACATGTGTGAGGGGAGTCATCTCCCCAGCCCTTCCCTTATTTAGGACATGGAGGATGAGCCCCTCACACATGTTGCCTTGCCTCACCTCCATACCCTTCATTTTAGTGACAACCACGGAGCCAAAGGTCTCCTCGTCGGTGGGTGTGGCATGTAGGGAGGCTGAAGCCTCTCTGATCATCCGGAGCGCTGACTCTCCTGCCTCACCCCCCCTTCTCGCCCTTCTGTAGGGAAGGCGGAGGGGAGAGACTTGGGAGACAGTCCGGCTCCTACGCCTACCCCCCTGTTGGCTGCCACTACCCACCTCTTGGCTGCCACTAACCCCTGCCTCCTCCTGACTGCCACCTTCCACAGCCACCTCCTGGCTGAGGTCTTCCTGTGTATGAAAAAGGGACATAGTTTCAGGTATTTGTTCATCAAACACACACAATTCTCATCTAGTGACTGTTGCAAAATGTTTACAAATAGAAAACCATACAATTCTCAGCCCTGCAGTTTAGATTGTGGCCCCAACTGTCTCCAACACTACTGTCAGTTGATATGTCAAACACGTTAGGAACTAAACAATTGGGGATCCTGAATTAAGTGAACATCATTCATTATTCACATAAATGGTAACAAAACTACTATACCTGGAACAAGCTGGGCTCCTCCACCTCTTCCATACTGGAAGGCCCAGGTTGCTCCTCGGAAGCCTCATCAGGGGTGGCCTGCGCGCAAGGAAGCGTGGAAGGAGGAGTCGAGAGTGGCTCCGTGACATCAGCCTGGTCTTTGAGAAAATGTAGACTCTGATAGTACCAGAGCTTGGGGACATAGACCTCATCTGCTGCAGTTGCAGTTTCTTCTGACTTCACGACCTTCTTGCGCTCCCTGATATACGCACTCCTCAGGCTGCCAATTTTCTTTCTTATATCATCAACAGTTGCCGTGGGGAACCTTGGCTTGACAAATTCCACAAGTTCCTCCAGGGCTGTGTGCCTCTTTGCTTTGATGCTATAATGGGGGTGTTTAGCCTGCCATAAAATGGGAAATTCCCTGTATTTGGCAATGTAGAGGGGGAGAAAACTCATGTCGTTGAATCCCTTCATGATCTCTGCAAGACACAACACCACACAAAACACTATAAATTATGTCAGGCTAAACTCTCCTAATCTTCTCCATAAAGAAGCCTCAAGTTCGAATCAGTCTAGGCTAGTTATGTACCAACGTCAAATTGTACCTTCTTTCTAGCGATCGTCTCGTGCGTGAGCTTTCTCTCCCCTCGTCTCCCAGATCGTGGCTACGACACAGGCGTGTGACGTTTTATATCCAGTGCGCATGCGTCAAACTCCGCCCGCCCCTGACGAACTTTCTCGTCTATTCCCCACCCATTCTCTTTACGGCGCAGTGGGGAGAGCACATGGCGGGGACACAGCAGGTGCGCCCCAAATATCCCACCAACGAGGAGGAGGACGAGGAAAGTCCGGAGGCAGAAACGTCCCGATCCCGGAGCCTGAAATTCAAGGCCTCCAATATGTCATTTCGAGAAATGTTGGAGATGGTGGACATATTAAAGAGGAGCGACTATGATGGGAAGTATGGGCCTTACCTCAACCCCAATGTCCGCAAGGCCAAGATCATGTCTAAAGTTGTGAGGAGGCTGTACAATCAGTTTGGGGTACAACGATCCAAGGAACAACTGAGGAAACGCTGGTCAGACCTGAAACTGAGGGAGGCCGATCAGTACAGAAAGATCAAGCGAATTCTTCAAAAAAGTAAGTAGTTGTGTTTTGTGTTTTATTTCTTGCTTGCATACTGCTCCATGTGGTTTGATTTTTACAAAGTTGTACATTCCAAAATGGCCACTTTCAGGTTCGTCTGTGCATTCGATCGTACTCAGCCTCGATCTTTCTGCCACTGTCATGTTTGTGTGTGTGTCCATTCGATCGTACCCAACCTCGATCGTTCGGCCACTTATAATACGAGGTTTGGTGAAGTTTTTATTGAAAGGAAGTTTGTTCTCACTAGAGATGTCATCAAGAGCGTAAACCAAATTTAGTCAATGTAAAGGAGAGGTCACTCAGTAGCTGTTTACCCATCTTGACTCTAGAGCACTAGTGCTGGTACACCCAAACCCCCTTTTTATTAGGCTTTTCCACACATGTGCTCCAGTGGATACTAGAGGGGGGTCTCCATCACACAAACTTCTACCAAAAAGCTAGTAAGTTTAGCACCTTTACAAAGTGACTACATTCATGTAGTTGGCATTTGTAACTGGCCAAACAAAAATAGTGTCCGTCACTTTCAAGCAATGTTTGTCATTTCATATTTCTGCCCTCAATAGATTGTGTTGCTAAATCTTCCTTTTGTACATTCTCATAGGGGAGCGCAAACTTGGGCCGTCTGAGGAAACCCCCAAACCAACACCTCCCAAAAAAGGGGAAAGAGCAGAAGCAGAGGAGGAGGAGGAGGAAGGAGAGATCATCGAACTTGGAGAACTTGTCACCACAACAGGTGAGTGTGGGAGAACACAGCTACTGGTAAGCTAATCAATGTATGGCTGCCTCATTTCCAACACCCGATTTTTGTTTGTTTGTGGTTTTTAGGTGACGTGGATGTTGTGGAAGAAAAATCGCACTTTACCACAGAGAGTGCCCACGTACTCATCGGGGAGATAATGGTCTGCAATAGAGATCTAGATTACATAAAGCAAAACATCAATGATGTTCAACAAAAATTGAAGAACATCATTGATGTTTTGGGAAAAATATGAAAACGCACCAAGTAATTAACACACATTTGTGCCTGCTTCTGAACACATTTGCAACTTAAGAACTGTGTGAAATTTGGAACATGCACACATTGTGTCCACATGTGCTATCTCCCATCATGGTGGATGAATGCCAACGTTTTTTTGGGGGTGCAACCACTTTACGAACTACGAAAGTGGTTGTGGTGAAGGGGTTGCACCCCCAAAAAACGTCCATTCATCCCCATGATGGAAAATGGCACTTTTGAAGCTTCTAGGCATGTGTTTTACCATCTAATGACCATTTTCAGACCCAAATTGTGTGCATGTTCTAAATTTCCACTTTCCAGGGGTGACCCCCCATGTGATGAAGGCAAGATCAAACACACTTTGAACATAATAGTCATGTCTGATCTTGTCTTCACTTTAGAAAGTTGAACTTTCCTAGTTCATAGGTTCTGTTTTGCTCCATGCCTGGTTTTACCAATTGCGGAATGTTTGTAAACAATGTTGTAAATAACCAAGATGTTGTCAGTTTGGGCAAGAAGATTGTAAACGCACTTGTGAATGTTTTCCAAGTAAACTTTTTTAATTTTCTAAATGTGTGGCTTCCTTATTTAAAAAACACAATGCATTATGTATGTCAAATGTAAAGGATATGGGGGGCAATGGGTGTTATTTACTAAAGGCAAGTCCACTTTGCACTGCAAGTTTCTTTTCCAGGGCACTTTTTCACTGCACTTGTAGAGCATAGTGGATTTGACTTATGTAAATGACACCCACAGTGCTTTGTACGAAAACATGGAGCACAGCATTTTTGAGAATACACACATGTCTGACCTGGTGATGAAAAGGAGTATTTTGGGTGTCAGTTATGCAGTACAAACCTTCTCTAGACCAAAGATTAGGTAGCAAACACACAACATGAGAATAATCTTTTTGGGAAGAAGAGACTGTTACCTCCTTTTGCCCAGAAAGTGCATTCCCACTGTCGAAGGCAAAGGGAAAAAAAATAAAGGTAAAATAAGCTAAAAAGAATACGGAAATGACAAGAAATCATAGGTTGGTTGAAAATAAGATTTATTAAAAAATGCCTCTCACACATCGTCAGGCAGAGCAATGGCCCCCCTACCCACAAAGTAGTCCATATATTGCTCGCGGACCGCCGGGCATTTAGAGGGGGCAAGCCTGGACGTGCCACTTGAAGGGCTGTGAGGTCAGCATTTGGAGGGCCCTCCACATCTGGGCCAACGGGCACCACATAGTTCCTGTTATGTCTTTTGAGGAAGTTGTGCAATATGCAACAGGCAAAAACTATGTGGTTCAGTTTGTATTCCGCCAAGTTAATTGCCGTCAAGAACAGGCGGAAGCGGCTGGCCAGGATGCCAAAAGTGTTCTCCACAACTCTTCGGGCTCTGGACAGCCTGTAGTTGAAGACCCTCTGGTCTGGGGTGAGGGTCCTCATCGGGAACGGCCTCATCAGATGGGGAGTCAACGCAAACGCTTCATCTGCCACAAAGACGAAGGGGAGTCCTTCTGCATTCTCCTCTGGAGGTGGCAAGCACAGACTGCCACTTTGGAGACGCGAGTAGAACTCCGTGTGCGCAATGGCACCACCATCCGAGATCCGGCCGTTCATCCCCACGTCCACATACATAAATTCATATGTCGCCGACACCACCGCCAACATCACTACACTATTAAACCCTTTATAATTATAATAGTAGGACCCCGAGTTGGGCGGTGGGACGATGCGGACGTGTTTCCCATCAATTGCCCCTCCGCAGTTAGGAAAGTCCCAACGGCTGGCAAAGTGGGAGGCCACAGTCTGCCATTCCTGTGGCGTGGAAGGGAACTGTGGAGTGAAACCAGAAAAAATAATTAGTCACTTTGCACATAAACATTGCAAGCAGATTAGACAATCAACATCTTGGAACAAGAGCATTGTATAAAATTGGAGGCAGGAAAGTATTTGCACAGAAAAGTAGAGGCTCACCTTCACAGATTACTCACCCCCCATCAATCCCCCCACTTCTGATGGGCCATTGGCAATAACTAGGGTTTTGGGGGGGGGGTGGTGTTGGACAGGTAACCTTCTGCACTTCATTGATTGGCAAATGGCTCAATAATGTGTGCTAGTTTGGCCAGACCCTCTGTACTTAACACTATTGGCAGCCCCCAGGAAAGCTAAACTAACATTTCAAACCCCCCCCCCCCACAAAAAAAAGGAAAGCACATTGTGACATTCTGAAATTACCAAGCAAGCTAATAGGAGGGAAAGAACCCCCAAAAATAGGAAATGGAAAGTATGGAGGCAGCCCCTTGCACTACATGCTTTGCTGAATTCATCCCTAAAGATGCCCACTATAAAGAGGCAGGTATATAGTGTGTATTGACCTTGGGAAAGCCAGCAGATAGAGGATTGGTACCATCTGACAGAGCAGTTGGGGGAGGGGGTTCCTAATGAGTTTGCCCCCCCCCCCCCACAAAAAAAAGGGGGGCTCTACATGAAGTAAACCACACAGCAAACATTTGTGCATATTTTAGGACATTGACATAAGACATTGCTTAAGTGACTAGGCCATAGGTGTCTATTGGGCCAGAAGAGCATGCTGGGCAGGTAAGTGAAGGGAAAAATGCATGAAGGAGAAAAGGGGCACAGCATATTAGAACATATTGCAAACATGGTAATTAGGGAAGGAGGTCAAAAATAGAAGACATTAGCAAACAGAGCATACATAGAAGGGAATAGTAAAGGAGAAATGTTACCTTAATATAGTCCTCCTGCAGGACCTGGATGATGGCAGAACAGGTCTCTGGAATAATGATTCCCAGGGCCTGGGGAGAGATACCTGAAGAGAACTTCAAATCCTGAAGACTTCTCCCTGTCGCCAAGTACCTCAACGTGGCAACGAGCCTCTGCTCCGGAGTAATGGCTTGTCTCATGCAGGTATCCTGCCGGCTGATAAAGGGGGTCAGCAAAGCCAAAAGACGGTGAAAATCGGGGTCCGTCATCCGGAGAAAGTTCCTGAAATCATCAGGATTATTCTCCCGGATCTCACGAAGCAAAGGCATGTGCGAGAATTGGTCACGCTGAAGCAACCAATTCTTGGTCCACATACTCCTCGTCACTCTGTTCATGGACGGGTCTTGGGTCAAAGCTAAAAGCCCGACACCAATTCCGCGTACAGCACGAACTCGGCGACGAGTACGCACGGGAAACATCGCTCACAAGGTCACAAAAGGTCGGCTGGTCAGAACGGACAAACAGAAAGCACCGATAAACAGCAAGGCCTGAAAGAACGAAATGAATACCAGAAACGAGCAGACAATAAGCAGTGCAAATCAAAGCGTCCTATATCAAGATATAGGCCGCAATGACCAACAAATGCGAACTGACTACACGCACTAATAAACAGATACGCACGACAAGCACAAACTGAAGAGCAGTAACGATCTGAGTCAGAAAACTGAGAAGCGCGAATCTTAAGTCACCAAACTTCGACTAACTCGCGATAAACACGGGATCAGCAGAAGGAGCCCAACGGGTGCCTGACGTGGTGCTGAACTTCCCTTTTCTAATCTCGTGGAAGACGACTTACGTCACGACGTTCTTGCAGACCGGATATTCCGACAACGTAGTCCGACCGTGTGTACGCAACACCAACATCGGACAAAGTACGACGGACAGGATCCGACCGACATGGTCCGCGGATAGTCCGACCGTGTGTATGGGGCTTTAGTCGTGCACTCCACCAATCCGGCCTTTATGGAAGAGTGGCAAGAAGAAAGCCATTGTTGAAAGAAAGCCATAAGAAGTCCAGTTTGCAGTTTGCGAGAAGTCATGTGGGGGACACAGCAAACATGTGGAAGAAGGTGCTCTGGTCAGATGAGACCAAAATTAAACTTTTTGGCCTAAAAGCAAAAAGCTATGTGTGCCGGAAAATTAATACTGCACATCATCTAGAACACATCATCCCCACTGGGAAACATGGTGGTGGCAGCATCATGTTGTGGGGATGTGGGGATTTTATTCAGCAGGGAAAGGAAAGCTGGTCAGAAAAGATGAAAATCCGGCGAACATTTTCGTCTAAAGAATTTTCGTATAGTGTGTAAACAACTGTCGAATTTTGTATGAAAGGGACAAACCAATTTTTTTCTCGTAAGGGAACAGAACGAACGATTTTCATTTAATGTGTACCGTTTTCTTATGACTTTCGAGCAAAAAAATCTGAAAAGAAAGACTGCGCATGATCAGAAACAATAGACATCAAAAAAAGCCTTTGTAGTACGAGAATTTTCGTACAAATTTTCTTTCATCGGTTCCAAATTGCTGTGAAACATAGAGAAAAATCGGACCAACATTCGCCCAATTTTCTTGTAGTGTGTACCCCACATAAGGGAGAAGTGTCTGTGTCCTATTGAGAAGTGATGTGTGTATCCTGACACAACATATTGGGGAGTCATTGCAGCCCCACTTGATTACACACTGAAGCAATCTTTTCTGCACATACATGTGAGTGTAATCTTATTGTAACTTTGAATAAAGTCTTTGCAGAGAACACTTTTATTTTTTATCTTTTAAGTTTACATCCTGGGCTGTAGTTTGTGATTTATCCATTTGATGAAGCCTTAAGAGCTCATTGATTCGTGTTGGAGATCCACACCTACTGGAAAGAGTCTTCATACATCATACTTACTTGGGTCTGGATTTTGGTAATATGTTCATTTGACATTTTGTTGTGAGGGTCAAAATCTGAGATTTTTCTAGCTTAGAGTGCACTTCCTTCACAGTTTGAAAATTTTGAGTTTCTATAAACCTGTTTGGACTAAGTACTGTTGAATATGAGAGGTGCACATCATATAACTGTTAAATACTGTACATGTTGATAATTTTATTTATGAAAGGCACAATTTTGATGTTTAAATTTTGATGTTTCATATTGCACTTTGATGCCTCCTATATTTTTTATGTTCCATATTTCACTTTTTTTGTTTGAGTATTTTTTGTTACACTGAGGGTTGACATATTTTATTTAGATTTTTTCACCATATTATCGGATTTTATATAGCTATTAGCACAGCACAGTTGAATTTTCATAATTCCATAGAGTCACACAGAGTCACTAGGAGCATTCTTTCTGAAACATTTGTGGTATATTCTCTTCTCTCTCTGCTTTCCTATGGTATGCTGTGTTGCCTGTATGCACCTTGAAGTTACATTGGGTACACCAACCTGACTAGAATGTACCCTAACAAATAAGTAGTTAAGTTGAAATTGCAGTATTAGCTCCATTTTCCCCTAACAACCAAGTTAATATGATTATCACGCATTGCGCTTTAAAAGCATGTGACTGGCTGCATTTAAAGTAATTTTTCACCTTTTGGCAACTACTTACACTAATGACTTTGCTTAGAGGCAAATTACTTTTATAGAATGCTCGGATTGAAACATTCATTGCTCAACAAATGTGCCACATGCTGTTACTGGCTTGTGGAATTTGAAAATATTCTAAATGTAAAAAGAGAATGTAGCAACACGGGTCAAGGAGTGGATGTTTCTATCATATCCATCTCACACCAATATTTTATTTGGCCTTTTAATAGCAAGGTGCAATACGCAGCAGTGTAGCAATCACTCATAAGTCATCTGTTTGTTGCTTTTGGCTCCCGTGGCTTTGTATATATGCTTGCTTTTAACACTTTGTTACTGTAAAAAAATATAGTAGTAAACACCACAGCTATATAGATACAGTGTACAGGGCACACGGATGAGAATGGCTATAATTCCTTAAAGGGTAGATTTTACAAATTGATGAAAATCTTAGATGCCTCTTATGGAAGCTACCATTCTCTGATTCCCAGACCAAATACTAGTTCCTCCTTTACATTTACCAGTTCATTTGCACATTGCAATGCATGTAGCAAGACGCCTTGTGAAGAAAGTGCATGCTCCAATGGAACATAGGCTCTCATCAACGTTTGACTTCAGTAAGCAGGATCCAAAAGGGTCACTACAGCTTTTTAGATACACCTTTGACTCTAACTATAATCTCTTAAAGGATAGCTTAACCTAAGAACACAAATTATATATAATTCAGTTTACCAGTCTATAGATGTGGTGTTGGCATTCATTTTAATTTTGCAGGCTAAGAATATATTAGGCAAGTACAGAAAATACCTGTTGATCTAGCCAGAAAGGCAGTGCCCTTTTCACTTTTGTGAGCTTAAAGTGGTGTTGCTACCAAAAAACAAAATGTGGCTTAAAAATCATTAAAAAAAATAAAATAATTGGAAAAAAAAATGTTTACTCACCTCTAAATGCCTGTTGCTAGGGGGTCACTCGTAGTCTGCCACCTTCCTTGCCTGGGCTAAATTTCACTTCCCCTAGACACCGCACAGTCATCTGGGACCTGTAGTGTGTCCCAGATGAGTGAGCGTCGAATCACGGCGCACGGCCCCGCTCGCGCCGGCACAGTGGGTGCCCGGCTGTGAAGCCACAGCCGGGTTCCCACATTTAGAATGCCGGCACCGCGAGCGGAGCGGGGAACGAGGGGGGGTCTCGTTCTCCCGCATTGCTGGACCCCGGGACAGGTAAGTGTCCAATTATTAAAAGTCAGCAGCTGCAGAATTTGTAGCTAATGACTTTTGATTTCTTTTTTTTATGGGCACTCCACTTTAACTGAAAGCAAAACAAAGCATCCTATATTCCTTTTGTAAACTACAAATCTCCCCACCCCCCACTTCTAATGGAGATTATTTGTTTATTACAGGTATTTATGTAGCCCATCAATTTATGCAGCACTTTACATTCTGTATATTCATACTAGTGCTTGCCTTCAAGAAGCTTAAAGTTACAAAAGTGTCATACTTACCTGTTCTGTGCAGTGGTTTTGCACAGAGCAGCCCCAATCCTCCTCTTGGGTAACCTGCCAGCACTCCTGGGTCCTCCTCCTCAGCCAATGCCCCCAATGGCAAGCTGCTTTCTCTGGGGACACTGGTGCATGCTTGCTCCCCAACCCCACTCAATGTGTCCATAAAATACGCAGAGCTCCAGCTCGGCCAGGAGCTGTCTGCTGTCTCAGCCAATGAAGAATGAGAGACTCAAAATCTCAGCTCTCGTGCACAGTGCTGTATCTAGACGGGGCACAGGTGAGTGTTAAGGGGGGGGGGGGTGCTGCACACAAAACTTGTTTACCTTCATGCATAAAATGCATGAAGGTAAAAAAAAAACGTTGTGCCTTTAAAACCACTTAAAAATCAAATTCCCTATCTTACACACATACACAAACATACTAGGGTTAATTTAGGCAGGAGCGAATTACCTACCAGCATGTTTATGGATTGTGGAAATAAACCTACACAAGCAAAGGAAGAACATGCAGCAAGGGTCCAGGTCAGGATTACAACCCCCATTGCTGTAAGGCAGATGCACTAACCATCAAGCCACTGTGCTGCCTAGGGATTAGCCCGATGTTCGAGTCGAATGTAGGTGTTCGCCTGTTCGCCAAATACCGAACATTATGGGGCGTTCGCGGGAAATTCAAGCGCCTGCAGAACGCACTATTATGAACAGCGAGACCGTCAATACGCTTGCAGTGCATTGACCGCTGCTGATTGGCCAAAGCATGCACCTGATCTGCATGCTTTGGCCAATCACAGCGTGCTCTGCTGAGTCCATGCCCCACACTATGTAAGGCTGCTTACACAGGACAAAAAGTGATTTAAAACTGCCGGAAGCTGTAATGTATTGCCGGATCCCGGCAATATAGATAAAAATCATTAAAACGGCATGGGTCCCCTCCCCCAGTCCATTATCATGCCTTTTGGGTCTGGTATGGATATTAAGGGGAACCCCACACCAAAATAAATATAAAATTGCATGGGTTTTTCCCTAAAATCCATACCAGGCCCTTCAGCCTCCTAAGGAGGCAGAGCTTTTTCTGTTTTCTTTTTTTTCTCGGTCCGTCAGACGCTGTGATCAAAGGTGAATGGACCACACAGGATACTTTTTTCCAAATTTTTAAAAAGGACTAGAATTTCTGACAACAAATGGTCGATGTACTATTAACATCGACCCTTAACTACTAATTCACTTCCACACTGCAGAGCATGTAGCAAGCCACCCCTGTGCAGGGAGCGCATGTTTGAGTCTCTCATTACTGACTATGACCAGGGACATCCCACTTTTAAAAACTTGCAGAGTGCATAAAGGTTATGGTGCAGGATTCTCCACCCATTGTGCTATTATTTCCCCAGTACAGAAGTGCTATGCTTTTTAAAGAAAAAAATATTATAGTTTTTTAACATTGCAAATAATAAGAAAATGTTGTTTATCCGTTCAAAAATATGTATCTTGGATCCTGGAAGATGACTCCATCACAAAGAAAGACCCAAGTTACGGTTAGTAATTTTTAGTGCATTATTATATTATTGCATATATTGTCCATACTAATTTGCTGGGCAAGATAGATAGCGTGTGTATATTTCATGCATCTTTTGTAATATCTGTAATTTTTGTACAATATTCCTATAATTGTAATAGTTTGTATGTGCAATAGTTTTTTTTTAGTAAAATCACATTAATACACTGTGACAGCAGGCAGGTAAAATCACCTGGTTGTATTCAGGATGGAAAATATGTATGCCCTAGATTCAGGCTTTATGCAGACTTATACCACTAGAGGGAAGTACTGGAAGAGTTAATGAGCCCAGCTGAAGTAAGTGGGCTCATTAAGACCTCTACAAAAAACCCCAGCTGGTTAGGGAGATGCTCCATCCTGGAACCAGTTTTGTGTTTGTATAGACTGGGGAGTGTGACTTCTGTTCTGTGCGGTGAGTTAATGCGTGTGTGGCAAACCTCTACAACAGAGATAGGGACTGGTGCAGCACAAGGCTGCACTCAGTTGATAGACAGGGGATCTACATGTGTAGTAAGAGGTCAAGCTGACCAGGATTTCTTTTCATGTTTCTTTTTGTTTGGCTGCTATATTTTTCACTGCATGTAGCATAAATAAACCGCAACTTTGTTTTTTCACCTACAACGCTGTCTGCTGTGCCTGATTTTGTGTTGTGAACCCATCCAGGGGGTCACACACACCCGCTGCCGAGCTAACCCCTCACAGTTGGTGGAGAATGCGGGCAGATTTTTTTAAGGCCAGCATGGAGGAGATACTGAGACAGCTGGCTCTAGCAAATGCAAATCAGCAGCAGACAAATGCAGGTTTAAAAAAGAGCCTTGCAGCCCTGCAGCAGAGTCTGGAAGCTCAGCAGAAAGCTCACCAGCAGAGTCTGGAAGCTCAGCAGAAAGCTCACCAGCAGAGTCTGGTAGCTCAGCAACAAGCCCAGCAGCAATCTGAAGCCAGCTTCATAGACCTGTTGCAAAAGCAAGAGCAGAGTTTTCAACAACAAATATAGACATTAATACAGCAACGTCCGCAGACCAATGAGGCAAGTGGTTACACTAATACTGCATCCTTTGGTGTGAGCCGTTTACTGACAAAAATGACTGGAGAGGATGATCCGGAGGTGTTTTTGACCACATTTGAAAGGACTGCTGAAAGGGAAAAGTGGCCTAAGGAGCAGTGGGCTGGACTGGTGGCCCCTCTGTTAACTGGGGAATCGCAGAAAGCTTATTATGACCTAGAGCCTGACCAAGCAAAAGACTATGTGGTGCTAAAAACAGAAATATTGGCATGGCTGGGTGTCACCCTGGACGTCCGGTCTCAGCGTGTGCATAACTGGACTTTTCTGGTTGGAAAACCCCCCAGGTCTCAAATGTATGATCTCATTCACCTGAGCAGGAAGTGGCTGCAGCCAGAGACTTTGACCGCACCAAACATTGTGGAATGTGTTGTTATGGATCGTTTCCTGAGAGCTCTTCCTACTGCCATCCAAAAGTGGGTAAGCCATGGAGACCCAGAAAATGCAGATAAGCTTGTGGATCTGGTTGAGAGGTACTTGGCTACAGAGAACCTGACCACCTCTTTCAGGGACTCACGGACTTTCCACCCTAAGACCATACCATCCCCAGTGGTGGGTAAGATGACTCCAAGGGGTGAGGGTGGAGAGAGTGAGAGGGTGGGAGTTCTACCTAATGTCTGGCGGGAGCAGCCCGGGAAGCCCAGGCTGCAAGAGGCAGCGAAAAAGATTATTTGCTACCGCTGCCGGCAAGAGGGACATATTGCAGCCAATTGCCCAGTTGTGGATGAGCCTATGCAATGTGACTTTATAAGGGAGAGACGTCAGTCGCTGTTTGCGACAGTTGCATGCACTGCCATTCGGGGACCTGAGAAACATTTATGTAAAATGTGTATTAATGGTAGAAATGTTGATGTGTTGCTGGATTCAGGTAGCCTAGTAACATTGATAAAAGCTGAATTAGTTACTACAGAGGTCTCTGGGAATAACAAGGTGGCTGTTTTTTGTGTGCATGGGGACACCCGAGAGTATCCTGTAACTTCGGTGTTTTTTGAGACCCCCAAAGGTAACCTCTCTCATCAGGTGGGGTTAGTGTCTCACTTACCACATGATGCCATTGTGGGAAGGGATTTTCCAAAGTTCTGGGAACTCTTGGATTGTCCTGAGCCCCGCACTGGTGCCCCTATAGACCAGGAAGGTGACCAGAATTCCTCTGAGAGTGGTGAGGACTCTCCCAAATTTCCCTTGTCAGTATTGGCGGGGGAAACTCGAGAAACTGGGGAGGAGCCAACATCCTCAGATGAAAACATGCCGTCTGTGGAGTTTTCGGATCTTGAGGTTCACAGGGAAAATTTTGCCACAGAACAGTTAAAAGACCCCACCCTAATAAAGGCACGGGAAAATGTGGTAAAAATAGATGGCGAGTTAGTGAACCCAGATAAGACTTGCACTTACCTGTACTTCACTATGGAAAGGGACCTGCTGTATCGAGTGACTCAAAGGGCAGAAGAAACCATTGAGCAACTTGTGGTGCCCAAACCTTACAGGAAATTGGTGTTAGAATTGGCCCATGGGCACATTCTGGGAGGTCATCTGGGGACCGAGAAAACCAGAGAGAGGGTATTGCAGAGATTCTATTGGCCTGGGGTCATGAAGGAAACAGAAAATTATTGTTCCTCCTGCCCTGTGTGTCAGAAGTCGGCACCTATGCCATATTTCCGTAACCCGCTGGTACCTCTTCCTATCATTGAGGTCCCCTTTGAGAGGATCGCAATGGATTTGGTAGGTCTGATAATGAAGTCCGCTAGGGGGCATCAGTACATTTTGGTTATATTGGACTATGCCACCCGTTATCCGGAAGCAATTCCTCTTCGAAATACCTCGGCCAAAATCATAGCCAAAGAGTTATCTCTTGTTTTTAGCCGCGTGGGTATTTGTAAGGAACTGCTTACGGACCAAGGTACACCCTTTATGTCCCGGGTTATGAAAGAACTATGCAAGTTATTTAAAGTAACACAATTGCGTACATCTGTGTATCACCCCCAAACAGATGGGTTGGTTGAAAGATTCAATAAAACCCTAAAACAAATGTTGAAGAAGGTGGTGGATAGAGATGGAAAGAATTGGGACTGTCTAATACCTTATCTGATGTTTGCCATTAGGGAGGTACCCCAATCCTCTACGGCAGAGGTCGTCAACCCCGGGGCCGCGGCCCAAAGCCGGGCCGCACCGCCTCTCTAGCCGGGCCGCAACGTGAAGGGCCGTTGCGCTTCTATAGCCGGGGCACAGGGAAAACCGTCAGCGGTGCAGATGCCCGAGCAGAGAGATGACATCATCTCTCTGCGCTACGCACAGGCGCGCCGCTGTCCCGCTGTACCACGCTGTGTAAGGCTACGCTCCCGCTTGATGAGGGAGAGAGAGAGAGAATGACCTCATCTCTCCCCGCCCACGCAGGGGCGGATCCAGGGGGGGCAACAGGGCAATTGCCCCCCCCCCGAACTTGCTGACATGACTGTCTCTCACAGTCACAGTGCACTCATGTCACTTGCTCAGCTGCCTCAGCACAGTTGCTCAGCTCTGCGGCTGCCGCTGCCCGGTCTGCCGAGTCTCTCTCACAATCAGCCGATCAGCGGCGCAGAGAGAGACTCGATTCATAGCAGGAGGAACAGGTGGGTGGAGCCTCTTCCCTTCACTCGTTGCTAACGCCTGGGCCGACTGGCGTCTAGCAACGAGTGACGTCACTGAGTCACGTAGGTCTCCAGTCAGTCAGACTCAGAGCTGCTGGCCGCTGCCCCGCCCCCGACGTGACTCGCTGACTGGAGCTGCTGAGAACAGGCCAGGGAGAGGAGAGAACAGTGCAGTGTCTGTTCAGTTTAAACTTTACAAAGTGAAAGTACAGTTCCAAGTTCCCCACCATTCTTCTAACCACCGCCGGCGCCGCTAACATTATCATGACAGTCAGCGTCCACAGAATCTGTGACTGCAGAGCGCCAGCATTCTTTCTCCGCCCCTGACTGTTGGCCCCACCCACCGGCAGGCACCCTCCTCCCTCCATCTTGTCCATGCTACAAGCCTCCGCTGCCCCTGAGTTAGTGTTGGCTGGCTCCACCCACCTCCTCCATCTTCTCCACCTTGCGCAGTCTGCAGAGCGGCTTGACTATACAGTAAGAAGACAAGACTTATTGAAAAGATTACTGGATCCATCCATCCCATCCATCCCCACTCCATTGCTCCTGCATGGAAACCCCTCCCCTCTCACCAGAGCACCAAAATAATTGACTAAACGTGAGTAAATGTATGAATGAATGTCATGTGACAAATCGCAAAATACATGTGTGCCATTAGGTATGAAAAAAAAATGCCCTTTTAGTCTTAACTTGTTTAATCTTCACCCCTGCAGCTCCGAAAAGTTTTAACCCTCCTTATGACCAGGCCATTTTTTGTGATTCTGCGCTGCGTTACTTTGACTGGCTGATAATTGTGCAAGGCTGTACCGATATAAAATGTACGCCCTTTTTTTCCCCACAAATAGAGCTTTCTTTTGGTAGTATTTGATCACCTCTGCCGTTTTTATTTTTTGTGATATAAACAGAAAAAGAGCGACAATTTTGAAAAAAAAAAAAAAAGATTTTTTTGCTTTTTGCTATAAAAAATTTCTTCCTCAGTTTAGGCCAATATGTATTCTTCTCCATATTTTTGGTTAAAAAAAAATCGCAATAAGTGCATATTAATTCGTTTGCGCAAAATTCATAGCGTCTACAAACTAGATTTATGGCATTTATTTTTAATTATTTTTTACTAGTAATGGCAGCGACCAGTGATTTTTAGTGGTACTGCAACATTGCAGCGGAGAGATCGGACACCTAACTGACACTTTTTGGGGACCAGTGACACTAATAAAGTGATCAGTGCTAAAAAATATGCACTGTCACTGTACTAATGACACTGGCAGGGAAGCGGTTAACATCAGAGGTTGATCAAAGTGTTAACTGTGTGCCTAGGGGGTTCTTGCTAATTGTGTGGGCGATGGACTCACTAGATGAACAGAGTGATCTGTGTTCCTAGTTAGCAGGAACACAAGATCGCTCTGTTCATCTCTGACAGAACGGCAGTCTTGTTTATATCTGTAGACCGCTGTTTTATCTCTGTGGAGAGCGATCGTGGGTGGCTGGCGGACATCACTTCCTCCAGACTCTCTGATTGGCTCCCCCTCTGGCCAATCAGCATGCACGCTTTCGCTGGCTGTTGCACGAAATGGCCTACAGGTATGCGATAGAGCCGACCTGCTGCAGTATATGTACTGCAGCTGGTCAGCTAGTGGTTAATCTAATTATAATGCAGGATATTGATTTAAATGCGGAGCTGCAGAAGCGCAAACAGTGCTTTAATCTGGCCATCTGAATTTATTTTTTATATTTACATTTTTGAAACATTTGTTAAATCAATAAATCTAACACTGAATTTTAAACACTGACATGGCAATTGAGCAAAAATTTTCATGGTTTCCGTGCAATATTATAATAAAGTTATGTGGTTAAACCTATCCTGTCTGTTTGTAATGTAATAATCTAATCTGGAATGATAAAAGCGTCACTGTTTTAAACAAGGTTAGGACTGTACGATACGTTAAATAGAGTTCTGTAAGCAACACCTTATTTTCTGGCAGTGCCCCTCCCGAGATTTGACTCTGGATCCGCCTTTGCGCCCACCCTCGCTGAATACTTTCCCGCAGTCTCCAACGGCTCCTCCCCTCACTCTCCCATGCTGAAACTGTAAGTACAGTGCACTCTGCACTGCTAATATTTTTATAATGGGACATTTAATATTATTGCTGCACTGGGACATCTAATATTATTGCTGCACTGGGACATCTAATATTATTGCTGCACTGGGACATCTAATATTATTGCTGCACTGGGACATCTAATATTATTTCTGCACTGGGACATCTAATATTATTTCTGCACTGGGACATCTAATATTATTTCTGCACTGGGACATCTAATATTATTTCTGCACTGGGACATCTAATATTATTCCTGCACTGGGACATCTAATATTTTTTCTACACTGAGACATCTAATATTATTTCTATCATGGGACATCTAATATTATTTCTGCACTGGGACATCTAATATTATTTCTGCACTGGGACATCTAATATTATTTCTGCACTGGGACATCTAATATTATTTCTGCACTGGGACATCTAATATTATTTCTGCACTGGGACATCTAATATTTTTTCTACACTGAGACATCTAATATTATTTCTATCATGGGACATCTAATATTATTTCTTTACCGGGACATCTAATATTATTTCTATACCGGGACATCTAATATTATTTCTATACCGGGACATCTAATATTATTTCTATACCGGGACATCTAATATTATTTCTATACCGGGACATCTAATATTATTTCTATACCGGGACATCTAATATTGATTCTATACTGGGACATCTAATATTATTTCTACACTGGGACATCTAATATTATTTCTATACTGGGACATCTAATATTATTTCTATACTGGGACATCTAATACTTTTATACTGGGACTTTTATAATAAAACCAGTTAGTGACAATCTGTTACGCTTTGGTGGCAGGTGACAGTGACAATCCACATCTGGGGGCAGAAAAGTGGCAATCCACATCTGGTGACAGGCTTTGTCAACTAGCCAAAATGAGTAAAAAACAAACGTCACTGCAGAGCTTTTTTGAAAAGGGGGAAAGACCCAATGATGAGACAACAGAAGACTCTTCTAAGACTGCAAAGAAGAAGAAAGCAGCATTTAAAAGAAAATACCAAGAGTCCTATTTAAATTACGGGTTCATTGCATCAGGTGATTCACATTCTCCAAACCCGCTTTGTATAATATGTGGTGAGCGGCTATCCAATGAAGCCATGAAACCTTCAAAACTGCTTCGCCACATGGAGACCAGACACCCTTCATTAAAAGACAAGCCTGTTGAGTTTTTCAAAAGAAAAAAACGTGAACACGAAGGACAGAAGCAATTATTGAAGACCACCTGTTCGATAAATGCGTCTGCATTGAGAGCCTCATTCTTAGTGGCTAACCGTATTGCTAAATCTAAGAAACCATTTACAATTGGAGAACAGTTGATCCTGCCTGCTACAAAGGACATTTGCCGTGAAATTTTAGGAGAGGCTGCGGTTGAAAAGGTGGCGCGTGTTCCTCTTTCGGCTAGCACTGTAGCTAGACGAATTAATGAAATCGCAGAGGATATTGAAGCACAATTGATAGAGAGAATTAAGGAGTCACCATGGTATGGCATACAGGTCGACGAGTCTACTGATGTTGACAACAAGGCAACAATGCTTGTTTTTGTGCGATATGTTTTCCAGGAGGATGTCCATGAGGATATGCTATGTGCCCTCTTCTTGCCGACCAACACCACAGCTGCAGAATTGTTCAAGTCTTTAAATGATTATATGTCAGGAAAACTGAATTGGTCGTTTTGTGTTGGTGTATGCACGGATGGAGCTGCTGCCATGACTGGACGGCTTTCTGGTTTTACTACTCGGGTCAAGGAGGTTGCTTCCGAATGTGAGTCTACGCACTGTGTCCTCCATAGAGAAATGCTGGCTAGCCGAAAAATGTCACCTGAACTGTCACCTGAACTGAACAACGTTTTGCAGGCTGTGATTAAACTGATCAACCACATCAAAGTACATGCCCTTAACTCACGTCTGTTCGAACAGCTCTGTGAGGAGATGGATGCAGAGCACACACGCCTTCTCTTATACACAGAAGTGAGATGGCTTTCTAAAGGTAGATCACTGAGCAGAGTGTTTGAGTTACGAGAGCCGCTCCAGAGATTTCTTTCTGAAAAACAGTCACCACTTGCAGCACATTTCAGTGTCACAGAATGGGTCACACAACTTGCTTACTTGTGTGACATATTCAACTTGCTCAACGAACTCAATCTGTCACTTCATGGGAGAATGAGAACTGTTTTCAAGTCGGCAGATAAAGTGGCTGCATTCAAAGCCAAACTGAAATTATGGGGGCGACGCGTGAACAATGGGATTTTTGATATGTTTCCAACATTATCAGAGCTTTTGAAAGAGACTGAGCCAGAACCTTCTTTCACCCAGCTGGTGCATGATCACCTCTCTCAGCTTTCAAAAGAATTTGAGTATTATTTCCCAACCTCAAAAGACCCCCGAATTGGGAAGGAATGGATCCGTGACCCATTTGTCAATAAGCCAGGTGAATCCACTCTGTCCCTGCTAGAAGAGGATCAACTGCTTGAGATCGCAAATGATGGTGGCCTTAAATGTATGTTTGAGACGACTTCAAACCTCAATACCTTCTGGATTAAAGTCAAGGCAGAATATCCTACAATTGCCACAAAAGCACTGAAAAGCTTGCTGCCATTTCCAACATCCTATCTTTGTGAAGCTGGATTTTCTGCAGTGACCGCAACCAAAACGAAATTACGGAGTAGATTGGACATAGGCAACACACTTCGAGTGTCACTGTCTCCTATCACCCCAAGATGGGACTGCCTAGTTGCAGGAAAACAAGCTCAGGGCTCCCACTGATTCTGCATTATGGTGAGTAGACGTTGGGGGCATCACATACATCACGATTGCTCTGTTGTGTATAGACCCTCCCTCACTCACAGTTAGTGCCCTTTTCAGGGTGAGTGGGGTAGGTTCGCCCGCTGTTGCCCCTATTGCCCTTTCTCTTCCTTACTCTCCTGTACTCCCCTTCACAAACCCTTATCTTGCCAATATATTGAGTAACTTGATAGTGAATTCTCCACTTTCGCTTATCCCTGCCAACACACTTGTACCACACTCAGCTGCCAGTGTTCTATCTCCTCTTCCATCTCCAGACATTTTCAGTATCGCGTTCTCCCATCTTATTGCTACGCTGTCTCTGTGTTTGTTCTACAGTTGAGTATTCATACACAGTGTATTGTACTTTACCAAAGTTATATTGTTCACTTTGTACTTTTTGCTGATTTTATCTGTACTGTTTGAAAAATCCTAATAAAATCTTTTGAAAAAAATTATGGTGAGTAGAACTATTTCATTTTATATTCCAATGTAATAGAAATAACATGCTTCGGTCATCCTGACACCATAACACTGTTTAGTTGCAGGGAAACAAGCTTGGGGCTCCCACTGATTCTACATTACAGTGAGTTGAACTATATAATCATTGTATTATATTGTAATAATATAAATAATGCACTTCAATCATCACGATATTATGGTATCAGAATGATTGAACCGCTAACGCAACACATCACGATTCCTCCCCCCCTCCTACCGGGCCTTGGAAAAATATTCTTCCACAAAACCGGTCCTTGGTGCCAAAAAGGTTGGGGACCACTGCTCTACGGGTTTCTCACCCTTCGAGTTGCTCTATGGGAGACACCCAAGAGGGCTGCTGGATATCGCCAAGGAAACTTGGGAAAATGAGAGTTCTCCCCACAGGAGTGTGATTGAGCATGTCGCCCTGATGCAAGATAGAATTGCACAGGTAATGCCAATCGTAAAGGAGCATTTGGCCCAAGCGCAGTTGGCACAGCAGAGAGTGTACAACCGTGGGGCCAAGACCCATACTTTTTCCCCGGGGGATAGGGTCTTGGTGCTAGTCCCTACGGTTGAAAGCAAATTTCTGGCCAAATGGCAAGGTCCATATTGAAAAAATTAGTGAGGTGAACTACAGGGTCAGACAGCCAGGAAGGCGAAAGCCGGAACAGATCTATCACGTCAATCTGCTGAAAGCCTGGAGGGATAGGGAATCCCTAGTCGCAGAGACTTTATCACAAGCCCAGTCTGATTGCTTAGTTCCTGAGGTTGGGATAGCAGTCACCTTATCGAAACCCCAACAAAAGGAGGTTAAAGAGTTTGTACTTCGCAACAAAGAGATTTTCTCTGAGCTGCCGGGACAAACATCTGGCGTAGAGCATGACATTATCACCCTGCCAGGAGAAAGGGTAAAACTAAAACCTTATAGAATACCAGAGGCCCGACGGGAGGCAATACGTGGGGAGGTTCAAAGGATGCTGAAATTGGGTGTGATAGAAGAGTCCCAGAGTGACTGGTCCAGTCCTATCGTACTAGTGCCCAAACCTGATGGGAGCTGGCAGTTTTGTAACGATTTTCGACAATTGAATAAAGTTACAAAATTTGACACCTACCCCATGCCGCGTATAGATGAGTTGATTGACCGGCTGGGAACAGCCCGATACATGACAACTCTTGATCTCACCAAAGGGTATTGGCAAATTCCCCTGGCCGAGTCGGCCAAGGAGAAAACTGCGTTTGTAACCCCAGATGGGGCATTCCAATATAAGAGAATGCCATTTGGGTTACAGAATGCACCGGCAACATTCCAGAGGAAAATGGATAAGATTCTGAGGCCCCATCAGAAATATGCTGGATGATGTGATTATCCATAGCACAGACTGGGTCTCACATTTGCCAAAAGTGCAAGCAGTCCTAGACTCTATCCGGGAAGCTGGGTTTACAGCCAATCCAAAGAAGTGTACCATTGGGCATGAGGAGGCCAAATATCTTGGGTACACTATTGGGAGGGGGGTGATAAAACCTCAAGTCAATAAAGTCGAGGCCATACAGAGTTGGCCACGTCCCAACAGCAAGAAACAGGTACGAGCCTTTCTGGGATTCGCTGGCTATTATCGGCGGTCCATTCCTCATTTTTCTTCTCAGACTGTGCCCCTCACCAACCTGACAAAAGGGAAAGAGTCTGTCATGGTTAAATGGTCCCCAGAGGCTGAAGAAGCATTTCAGTCTTTAAAAACAGCCTTATGTAGCCAGCCAGTGTTGTACTCACCAGACTTCTCTAAGGACTTTATTGTACAAACTGATGCATCAGACGTTGGGTTAGGAGCAGTGTTATCCCAGGTCTGGAACGGGGATGAGCACCCAGTCATTTACCTCAGCAGGAAGTTGAAGTCCCATGAGGTAAATTACGCCACGATTGAGAAGGAATGTTTAGCGGTAAAATGGGCTCTAGATTCCCTTCGGTACTATCTGCTAGGTAGGCACTTTGACCTGGTGACTGATCACGCTCCTTTGAAGTGGATGGCTCAAAACAAGGAGACCAATAGAAGGGTAAATAGGTGGTTCCTGGCCCTACAGGAATTCAACTTCACAGTTAAGCATCGCCCTGGTGTTAAAATGGGGAATGTGGATGCTTTGTCTCGTATACATGCGTGTCTGACTGCTTGTGTTACAACCCCAAGGTTGAAACAAGAGGGGGGTATGTGACAGCAGGCAGGTAAAATCACCTGGTTGTATTCAGGATGGAAAATACAGTGGTGTGAAAAAGTGTTTGCCCCCTTCCTCATTTCCTGTTCCTTTGCATGTTTGTCACACTTAAGTGTTTCGGAACATCAAACCAATTTAAACAATAGTTAAGGACAACACAAGTAAACACAAAATGCAATTGGTAAATGAAGGTGTTTATTATTAAAGGTGAAAAAAAATCCAAACCATCATGGCCCTGTGTGAAAAAGTGATTGCCCCCCTTGTTAAAACATACTATAACTGTGGTTGTCCACACCTGAGTTCAATTTCTCTAGCCACACCCAGGCCTGATTATTGCCACACCTGTTCACAATCAAGGCATCACTTAAATAGGAGCTGCTTGACACAGTAAGGTCCACCAGAAGATCCTTAAAAGCTACACATCATGCCGAGACCCAAAGAAATTCAGGAACAATTGAGAAAGAAAGTAATTGAGATCTATCAGTCTGGAAAGGGTTATAAAGCCATTTCCAAAGCTTTGGGAATCCAGCGAACCACAGTGAGAGCCATTATCCACAAATGGCGAAGACATGAAACAGTGGTGAACCTTCCCAGGAGTGGCCGGCCGCCCAAAATTACCCCAAGAGCGCAGCGACGACTCATCCAAGAGGTCACAAAAGACCCCACAACAACGTCCAAGGAACTGCAGGCCTCACTTGCCTCAGTTAAGGTCAGCGTTCATGCCTCCACCATCAGGAAAAGACTGGGCAAAAATGGCCTGCATGGCAGAGTTCCAAGGAGAAAACTACTGCTGAGCAAAAAGAACATCAAAGCTCGTCTCAATTTCTCCACAACACATCTTGATGATCCCCAAGACTTTTGGGACAACATTCTGTGGACCGATGAGACAAAAGTGGAACTCTTTGGAAGGTGTGTGTCCAAGTATATCTGGCGTAGAAGGAACACTGCATTTCAGAAAAAGAACATTATACCAACAGTAAAATATGGTGGTGGTAGTGTGATGGTCTGGGGCTGTTTTGCTGCTTCAGGACCTGGAAGACTTGCCGTGATAAAAGGAACTATGAATTCTGCTGTCTACCAAGAGATCCTGAAGGAGAATGTCCGACCATCTGTTCGTGTACTCAAGCTGAAACGAACTTGGGTTCTGCAGCAGGACAATGATCCTAAACACACCAGCAAGTCCACCACCGAATGGCTGAAGAAAAACAAAATGAAGACTTTGGAGTGGCCTAGCCAAAGTCCTGACCTGAATCCTATTGAGATGTTGTGGTATGACCTTAAAAAGGCCGTTCATGCTCGAAAACCCTCTAATGTAACTGAATTAGGACAATTCTGCAAAGATGAGTGGGCCAAAATTCCTCCAGGACGCTGTAAAAGCCTCATTGCACGTTATCGCAAACGCTTGGTTGCAGTTGTTGCTGCTAAGGGTGGCCAAACCAGTTATTAGGTTTAGGGGGCAATCACTTTTTCACACAGGGCCATGATGGTTTGGATTTTTTTTCACCTTTAATAATAAACACCTTCATTTACAAATTGCATTTTGTGTTTACTTGTGTTGTCCTTGACTATTGTTTAAATTGGTTTGATGTTCCGAAACACTTAGGTGTGACAAACATGCAAAGGAACAGGAAATGAGGAAGGGGGCAAACACTTTTTCACACCACTGTATGTATGCCCTAGATTCAGGCTTTATGCAGACTTATACCGCTAGAGGGGAGTACTGGAAGAGTTAATGAGCCCAGCTGAAGTAAGTGGGCTCATTAAGACCTCTACAAAAAACCCCAGCATGCTTAGGGAGATGCTCCATCCTGGAACCAGTTTTGTGTTTGTATAGACTGGGGAGTGTGACTTCTGTTCTGTGCGGTGAGTTAATGCCTGTGTGGCAAACCTCTACAACAGAGATAGGGACTGGTGCAGCACAAGGCTGCACTCAGTTGATAGACAGGGGACATGTGTAGGTCAAGCTGACCAGGATTTCTTTTCATGTTTCTTTTTGTTTGGCTGCTATATTTTTCACTGCATGTAGCATAAATAAACCGCACCTTTGTTTTTTCACCTACAACGCTGTCTGCTGTGCCTGATTTTGTGTTGTGAACCCATCCAGGGGGTCACACACACCCGCTGCCGAGCTAACCCCTCACAACACTAACAAAGTAACCTTAAAGACTCAAAGCAAAACATGGGGGGAGTTTTTTTAAAACTGGAGAGTGCAAAATCTGGTGCAGCTCTGCATAGAAACCAATCAGTTTCCAGATTTTATTGTTAAAGCTTAAAGTGATTGTAAAGGTTCATTTTTTTTTTTTTAAATAACAAACATGTCATACTTACATGCTCTGTGCAAGGGTTTTATACAGAACGGCCCTGATCCTCCTTATCTGGGGCCCGCCGGTTGCACTTTTGGCTCCTCCTCTTCAACGAGTGCTCCCACGGAGAACCGCATTCCATGGGGGCACTAGTGCGGGTGCGCTGGTGACATGGATGATACTATTTGCTGTAAAATGCATACAGTGATCTACTGTCATTAGGATCAAACCATATGCACATGGAATACATATGACATAGCTGAGCAAAATATGCCTGAACCATAAATTATGCTAAATGGCTGATGGCACTGTGGATGCAGTTAAGTGTGAGAACCAGTTCTGCTGCAAATGTTGATCATAATGATCTATATTTCTACAGAAAAAATATGATCTTATGACAGATGGTATTGTATTATGCCATAGAGATAAAAAATAGACAAAGATATTTCATGCAGATGTTGTAAGCATTATTGCACCCTGAAGCCAATTAAAATCTTTAGCTTGCCTACTGGTAGGCAAAAAAATGCAGTTGGTACAATCTGCTGTCCTATGAAGGGGGATGCATTAGACACAGCATAGTAAAGGAATTGGAACTAAATAATTTTGTCCAGAATCAGATTATTTCCTTATTTTAATCAATAAGCTTAACTATGTTTGTCAGCGTGTAAAACATGTAAAAGTAAATAAATAGTCATGCCAATATTGCATTCTCTGTTCAACTGCTACTATAAAACCATAAATATTAATACAGTTCACATGTATTTAATAATTAATATTATGAATATTAATTAGTATTACATGCAAAGTATTTAACATGTTTGTTTTGTTTAAAATACAACATCGTAATAATAATATCCTGAAAGAATCACACACAAGAGCATTGTAAATTGTTCTGTTTTGGTCTGTAATTTTTTAAGTTACAAGAAATGTGTGATCTCAGACTGTCTGACAGTGTCACCTAATTTGACCTATGGATTGTGTCACCAGTGCCTCATCTTCAAATGATTTCATCACCCTAATGTTTTTAGCAATGCTTCAGCAACCACTTGATCTGTAAATGTTCTCTGTATTGATTTGTAAAACAAATTTTACAAACTGTGCAATGGAGAATTTAACCACTTAAATACCGGAACACTTTCACCCCCTTCCTGCCCAGGCCGATTTTCAGCTTTCAGCTCTGTCACATTTTTTTTTTACACTTTATAATTTTTATTAATCATTTTCCAATTTACAAATGAACATCACATTCTTACGTTTATACCCTTAATTCTTTAACAAAAAAAAAAGGGGAAAAAGACAGAAAAACAATAAAAATAAACCCTTCAAAAGAGACGAGGAGGAAGAGAAAAGGCAGGTTATTACCTATATCCTATTCCTCATCTGCCATGTACCCCTTACAATTTACCGTAATTCCCTCATTCATTCACTTTTGTACCTTAACCATTCGCTCTGTCACATTTTGAATGACAATTGCGTGGTCATGCAACACTGTACCAATATGAGCTTTTTATCCTTTTTTTAACACAAAATATAGAGCTTTTTTCAGGGGTATTCACAGAGTATTTTTTGTGTGATAAATAAACGAAAAATAAATGAAAATTTTGAAAAGAACCAATTTTTTTCGTTTCTGTTAAAATATTTTGCAAATAAATAATCTTTGTTCATAAATTTAGGCCAAAATTTATACCGCTACATTTATTTGGTGGAAATAACCCAAATCAGTGTATATTGTTTATTCTGTAGGAAAGTTATAGAGTCCACAAACTATGGAATATATACCTGAAAATTAATAATTTCTGATGTACTGAAAGCCTATATCAAACCTTGGGACCGAAAAATGCCAGGACAGTACAAATATTCCCCAAATGACCCCATTTTGGAAAGTAGACAGTCTAAGGTAGTTACCGTATATACTCGAGTATAAGCCGAGTTTTTCCCGCACATTTTTTTGTGCTGAAAGTGCCCCCCTTGGCTTATACTCAAGTCAAGCACCTTTCTGCAGCAGAGAATGACATTTTCTGACCCAAATTTGGGTCTTTGTATCTCAGGGCCACTTTATGCTAGGAACCCCAAATTTGGTGTGAAAACCCAGTGGAACTAGCACTAAAACATATCCATATATGGGGTTCCTAGCAACAAGTGGCCCCAAGATACAGGGCCCCAAATTCGGTCAACTGTGTCCATCTGCAGCAATGTCATTTCGGGACCCTTTGGGTCCAGAGACCCCAAATTTTGGCTGCAACTAGGGGGCATCTAGGAACCCTTAACTGCCAAGTTTGAAGTTCGGGGGACCTATGGCTGCAAATGGGCACAGTGAGGCATGCAAATGGGCCCAGTGAGGCTGCAAATGGGCATTGTTGACCCTCTTTTACATTTACAGTAGCTGCGCATTTCTCACCCTAGGCTTATACTCGAGGCAGTAAGTTTTCTCATTTTTTTGTGGTAAAATTAGGTGCCTCTGCTTATATTTAGGTTGGCTTATACTCAAGTATATACGGTATTTAGAGGCATGGCAGGTTTTTTGAAGTTATACATTTTTTGTCACAATTTTCTAGAAAATAAAAATATATTTGTTTACAATTTATTTAAATGTTTTTGTCATCATTGCAGAACAGCATCATCATATAACTGATGTGGCGGTGATCAAGGACACTGGTGACAAAAGGAAATATATCATCTTTTTCTTTTTCATTACATTTTCTTTTTTATATACAGTCACCAGAGCAAAGTTTTACCATAGTAACACTATACTACTCTGGAAAGGTGATAAGGTTTTTTTTATTAGGGATCTGCTGCCCTCTACTGTTTGAATTTGTAAATGTCTGTTAATATATTTTGTATACACTTCCTGCCCAGGGTTGTTGGCTTTGAATCCCTGAACGGAGGAAGTGGAGAGAAAGCGAAAAATCTCAGCCACATGTCCTGTCTATGCTGCTAAACCCCAAGCCAGGAGGGCCTATTATGCATGTATTTCTATAGTCTAATAGATGAACTGCAGCTGCTGAGAGTATACTGATATCCTTGTGACCTTGTGAGTATCTCTGCCCTGTCCTTGTTGTTAATTCACTTGCACAGTGCCAGAAAGCTAGGTCTGTACTACTGGTTGTGTAGTAGTGACATTCCAGTATATTGGCAGGTGAACCTATTTAAGGCAATATAGTTTTTATGCAGCTCCTGTTATTCTAGTTAACCCTGTCCCTATGGGATTCAAAAGCTAATTTTAGCTTAGGGCTCAAATCTCTGGATAGGCTATAGACAGATTAGGCATCTGGTGGCCATGTCAGGACCATTAGTTTAGAGGTCCAGTTGCATATCAGATTATAAAATATAAGAGAGGGACTAGAATGCAGAGTAGATAGCCTGACTCTGAGTTCCACTGCAACACCACAACCTGCAACCTGCTGGTGAGAAGCTGCATTCCAGACTAGTTGGAGGATACCCCCGGGATCGCAGATCTTGTCTTCAGGTCTCCAACACAAATATAGATGCTTCAGACATATCATTGTCAGGGGCCCATGGACTTTGCTGCAATATTTATCTGGCAGTATCTCTATAAATAACTATATATACTTGGGTATATGTGCACAATTCCACCAAGACTCCTGATGGGCCCTGGTAAATACATTTATGTACATTGGATGCTTGTACTGTTATTGATCTCTTCTCATATAAAGTTTGTATTATTTTTATGCTGTTGTTCATTTATATGCTTATGAGTAATGCTGTAATGTGGCTGCAAAAGTTCTTATGCTCCCAAATACTTTGTTTAGTGATTAATTTCCAAAGGAAGGAATCCTTTGGTTTACAAAGGCCTTGTTCTCTGTGGAGGTACTGTCTACTTTTTTTATTAAACTCACTCTTTCACTTAGCGAAGTTTCTGGTTTTCTAATCTACCTACAGGCTTAGCACAATATCCTGTTTGGGGAGGGCTGTTTCTCATAACCCCCTCAAACGAAGGCTACACATTTGACCTATTTATGTGCTACAAAACTGTGACCTACAAATTCTATTTTGTGGGATTTTCAGGGCAACAATAAGAAAAAAAAGAGGTTTCTAAAAAATATATTTCATTTATTATACAAAATCTTGACATTAATTCATGAAGAAAATACATAACAAAAAAGAAAGAAAACAATATACGGTCTGAATCTCATCTAAAAACAATGAATTGTGATATTTTAGGAAATATAATCTTCTTCAGGGATGAAACATTGTAACATTCTCTATAATAGAACAGAATCCATTACATGTATATCAAAAACATTACTTATACAATATACTTTCAAAAAATACAATAACTTACTAATCAAAATTGGTTCACAAAAGCATATGCATTTCCCCTATAGCCGAGGCAGAGAGGAAGTCTTCACCTCATTCAGACAGGTCCACCCAAGCCTATCTAACATCTCATACAGGGAGACTGGATATAACAATCCACAAATGGCACTTGAAAAATATATAATTTCACCAAGTGCACTCCAAGGGAAGGACCAAAATTATAAACATATGAAATTACCCCCTCATCCTTGAAGGTCCAAGAGAGTCCCCCCAGGAAAGACAATAATGTCATCTTACCCTATCATAGAAGATAAGAAGCTCTGTAATGGGGCTCCAGTTTTAGCAGGCCTCATTATTGGCATATGAGGGTGCGCAGCAGGTCCCCATAGCCACTCCCTGTACCTGGAGGTAGTTGGAGCCCTTAAAGAGAAAAACATTATGTCTCAATATAAAATCAAGCATACGTAACACAAAAAGATTGAACTTCCAATCGGTAGTAATCCTTTGCCTAAGAACTCTATCTATGGCTGTAATGCCCAAATTGTGTGGATGCTTGATTTTATATTGAGACATAATGTTTTTCTCTTTAAGGGCTCCCACTACCTCCAGGTACAGGGAGTGGCTATGGGGACGTGCTGCGCACCCTCATATGCCAATGTGTACCTGGGGGAGTGGGAGGAGGAATTTCTGTCAGGAGAACGTCATCTGTGTATACGCGCCACATATTGATGTGGCAGCGGTACATAGATGATGTTCTTTTTTTTAAAGTAGAATTTTATTTATTTTCACACACAACAAACAATACAGAAAACAAACTGTATATGGAGCGAACATTGCTCAAACCATAGCATAATCTAGTAAACTGGTATACATTTAGTGGAAATGTGACAACCTAAAGGTCAAATGTCTATTCTGCTTAATTATAACCAATCAATGATCAATGGGCTTCATTTAGTCTTTTAAGGAGCCGGTGGTATGGTACTTTCGGAGCTGACCCAAGAGCCCCAGATCTTAAGGGTATTTTTTTGGGCACCCTCTGGCCTCATACGTCAACTTATATAATGGTACTGCCTGATTAATGATATTGATCCAAAAGGCTATAGTGGGTGAGGATTGAGACTTCCAGTGGATAGTAATCGATTTCTTAGCATAGAAAAATACTATGCGCAGAAAGGTTTGTACATTTTTAGATATACCTTCATCATCAATGTATCCTAGTAAACACTGTAGAGGGTTGCAGATATTGGGTATCTGAGTTAAGGAGCTGATGAAGGCCGTGACCTCCGACCAGAACTTCCTAATCGGGGTGCACTCCCACATCAGATGAAAGAATGTGCCATCTGCCATACCGCATCGAGAGCATAGTGATGATGTTCTGATCATGTGGGACGGCCCTGAAATCATGTTGAAGGAATGTTTGCAGCTAATGAATCAAAATAGCTTCAACCTTTTCTTCACCATGACATACGATCTTGATCAAGTCAATTTTTGAGATATTGATATCCAAAAAAATCTAATGGGAGACTAAAAAGCAAACTATATAGGAAAGAAACTGCAGGTAACACTCGGCTTCGTGCAGATAGCTTCTATCTGGAACCTCTTAAAAAATCCATCCCATTTAGTCAATTTCTAGGAATTAGAAGAAATTGTACATCTGATGATGATTTTCAAAATGAATCGGATGAATTTACGAGGAGATTATTAAGTAGAGGCTATACAAAATCCACACTCAAAAAGGCCTTTAATCGGGTAAAAGGCTTTAATAGAAAAGATCTAATTTTCAAACCCAAAATTAAAAAGAAAGATAATATTACCAGAATCATCACAAGGTTCTCAAATGAACATTGTCAAATTAAAAGAATTATTAATAAATACTGGCCAATCCTCATGGAAGATCCTGTTTTAAAAACTTTAGTGAGTTCTAAACCACAAATTACCTATAAAAAAGCAAGCTCACTGGGTAATATATTAACCCAAAGTGAATACAAAGGAGACAAGAGAAAAGATCTTTGTAAAACTTGGGGGACATACCCTTGCGGGTTATGTTCCCAATGTAGTGTTATAGGTAGGAGGACCACTGGCACTGCCAAATGGGGAGACATTCACCCTGAAGCATTATGCTTCTTGTAAAACCCAGGGGGTTGTTTACCTCATGCAGTGCCAGTGTGGTGCCTTCTACATAGGTAAAACCAAACAGGAGTTTGGGAAGCGAGTAGAAAAGCATATGCACAGTATGCGCATATGCAATCTCTATGTACCATTGGGTAGACATGTTGCCAGACAACACAACTACAGACTTCCGCAGGTCAACTTCACAGTGCTTGATAGGTTACGCATACCTATTAGAGGGGGAGATTGGAACAAAAATCTGCTCCAACGCGAAATGCATTGGATTAGATATCTAAAGGCCACAACCCCGCCTGGCCTAAATGAAGCAGAAAGTTATAGAGCGTTTTTGGAGGGTTTCAGTTTATGGTGGTGGATATTTTTGAGAAATATGGAATTTGTTATTTCAATCTCCCTCTCCAAATATTCTTGCTAGGTTTTCTTGTCTTTTGGGCAAGACTTTGCAGAGCCATTATTTGGGCTATCTGTCCTGCCTCTACCACTGCGATTTCCCCAACTATAGGCCCAGGTGAGGGGTGTTTTTGATAGTACCAGAGGTTAGTCAATTTAGGGGTATTTTTGTATTAATATTATTCTTTGTATATTGTTTTCTTTTGTTGGATATGGTTGGTGCAGAGACACCACTTTATGTATTATTGGCTTTGGCATATGCGTTTCCCTCTGTGGAATATCCGTTGGAGGGGGAACTACATGCTCTTCCCCCACTTTTCGCACCCCTTGTCCAGGGGTAAGGGAAGGGGTTGGACAGGAATCTTTCCCATGCTCACTGCATCTCTAGCCAGCAAAGGGGGGATCCCATGTGGTCATGTATCACATTGGGGGCTGCCTTTGATCCTGGAGACCTCCCTGGGTGGCGGGTTTATTCCTTCCATCCAGGGGGTTGTACTAGGAACTTTGCTGGTGGTTACCAGTCCTTTATAGACCCACCACTATACAGCTTAGTCTGGATCATGGTTGGGTCTAGTATATTGTACAAGCAGTATACAGGTGGCGGAACAATGCAACCCATTCTGTACAACAGCTATGATTTACTCATTATGGTTCAAAATGGGATGGGGGTGCTTAGGTATACTACCAGCATTTCCAGGGTCACCAATTGGGTGGTTCGGTATGTTTTTGGTTGATCCTTGCACATCTATAGCAATGCCCTGCATTTTTTTTTACTATACTGTTTTGTTTCATGGTTTTTACAGGGCGGTCTCCTTTAAGACCAGAGGGCGGGTATAAGCACTCAGTAGCATTAGTTAATGTACTGAGTTAATGGGGTGTTCCATGGGCGTCACGTTTGGAGCGCAGATGTATGCGCCTGGAACGCAAACATTGCGGCCGGGCCTGCATAGATCATGGGGGTCACATGACACGGGACGTCGAGCGCCATCGTTGGTGATGGTGCTATTTGTGGATTGTTATATCCAGTCTCCCTGTATCTGTATGAGATGTTAGAGAGGCTTGGGTGGACCTGTCTGAATGAGGTGAAGACTTCCTCTCTCCCTCGGCTATAGGGGAAATGCATATGCTTTTGTGAATCAATTTTGATTAGTAAGTTATTGTATTTTTTGAAAGTATATTGTATAAGTAATGTTTTTGATATACATATAATGGATTCTGTTCAATCTATTATAGAGAATGTTACAATGTTTCATCCCTGAAGAAGATTATATTTCCTAAAATATCAAAACGCGTTGGCTGACCCGCTCATTCTGTTACCACCAGTCCTCTGGAGGTCTTGGGATCATCAAGCGGACAGTATCATTCTTTCACAATTCATTGTTTTTAGATGCGATTCAGACCTTATATTGTTTTCTTTCTTTTTTGTTATGTATTTTCTTCATGAATTAATGTCAAGATTTTGTATAATAAATTAAATATATTTTTTAGAAACCTCTTTTTTTTCTTATTGTGGCCCCGAAAATCCCACAAAATAGAGGTCTTCTCGAATTTGTATTTAACAGAAGGGATGATGGCAACTACATGCCAATGGATATGAGTTATAATTCTTTCCAAAACTGTGACCTTGGAGTACTCAGGACAAATGTATCCTGCTACTAGACCTGTGGTTTTGTGGGACATGCATAATAGCAGGCAGAGGAATGGGGCCAAAATGTGACTGATGGGATTCTACAGTAAGGATGAGCCCGGTGTTCGATTCGAACCCATGTTCGAATCGAGCACCGGGTGTTCGCTCGCTCGGCGAGCCCAGAACTATTGGGACCGCTCGCATCAAATTCGTGTGATGCGAGCGGCCCCGCAATGCATTGCGGCCCGCGCAGTGCAATGCTGGCTGATGATTGGCCAAGCATGCACTGTGACCCCGCATGCTTGGCCAATCACAGCGCCGGCAGCGAGGAGAGCCATAATTGGCTACAGGCAGGATGCCTGTAGCCAATTATAGCTCAGGGGCTTTAATACACGCCCCACGGTATAAGAGGCCGCCGCTGCGGCGGCCTCGCATATTATGTTTCACTCACAGTGTCAGCGTGTCAGTGTGCTGCTGACTGCTGACAACAATATGTTCTTTATTTCTGGGGATATGTGTGTGCATGCTGTTAGAACAGCATTGCAGTATCACATCTGGGGGGTGTCTATAGGTAGCCTGTGAAGGAGGGCAGGTTTCCTGTGCTTAGAACTTTCCCTGCAAAAAAGTGTCATTTTTGCAGGAAGAAAGCTATTTAAATCACTCGCGGCTAATGAATTGATGGCTCCTGTAACACAGAGAGCTGTCATTCATTAATAAAAAACAAAAAAAAAAGCGTAGGGGTCCCCCCAAATTCAATAACCAGGCCCTTCAGGTCTGGGATGGATATTAAGGGGGATCCCAGCCAAAAAAAAAAAAAAAAAAAATGGCGTAGGGTCCCCCTCAAAATCCATACCAGACCCTTGAGGTCTGGTATGGATTTTAAGGGGAACCCTAGCCAAAAAAAATGGCGTGGGGTCCCCCTCAAAATCCATACCAGACCCTTATCCGAGCACGCAACCTGGCAGGCCGCAGGAAAAGAGGGGGGGACGAGAGCGGCCCCCCCCTCTCGCCTGAACCGTACCAGGCCACATGCCCTCAACATTGGGAGGATGCTTTGGGGGTCTAAGACCCCAAAAGCACCTTGTCCCCATGTTGATTAGGACAAGGGCCTCTTCCCCACAACCCTGGCCGGTGGTTGTGGGGGTCTGCGGGCGGGGGGCTTATCGGAATCTGGAAGCCCCCTTTAACAAGGGGACCCCCAGATCCCGGCCCCCCCCCTGTGTGAAATGGTAAGGGGGTACAAAAGTACCCCTACCATTTCACCAAAAAAGTGGCAAAAATGGTAAAAAGGACAGGAGACAGTCTTTGACAATTCCTTTATTAAAATCTTCTTTCTTCTTTCTTCATCCTTCGGTTTCTTCATCTTCTCCTTCCTTCATCTTCTTCCATCTTCTTCTTCCATTTTCTTCTTCCTCCGATCCGCTTCTTCTTGCGCTGGTCTTCTCGTCCTTCTCGTCCGGCATCTTCTTCCGTCGGCGTCGGCGTCGGTGTCTCTGTCTCTTCTTGGGCCGCTCCGCGCAATGGGAGGCTCCCGCTGTGTGAGGCTCCGCTCCGTCTGACAGGTCTTTTATAATGGAGGGCACCTGGTGACCCCGCCCCCTCTGACGCACAGGGACGTCATGGGGAATTCCATGATGGCTTTCCCCATGATGTCAGAGGGGGGCGGGGTCACCAGGTGCCCTCCGTTTTAAAAGACCTGTCAGATGGAGCGGAGCCTCACACAGCGGGAGCCTCCCATTGCGCGGAGCGGCCCAAGAAGACACCGACACCGACGCCGACGCCGACGGAAGAAGATGCCGGACGAGAAGGACGAGAAGACCAGCGCAAGAAGAAGCGGATCGGAGGAAGAAGAAAATGGAAGAAGAAGATGGAAGAAGATGAAGGAAGGAGAAGATGAAGAATCCGAAGGATGAAGAAAGAAGAAAGAAGATTTTAATAAAGGAATTGTCAAAGACTGTCTCCTGTCCTTTTTACCATTTTTGCCACTTTTTTGGTGAAATGGTAGGGGTACTTTTGTACCCCCTTACCATTTCACACAGGGGGGGGGCCGGGATCTGGGGGTCCCCTTGTTAAAGGGGGCTTCCAGATTCCGATAAGCCCCCCGCCCGCAGACCCCCACAACCACCGGCCAGGGTTGTGGGGAAGAGGCCCTTGTCCTAATCAACATGGGGACAAGGTGCTTTTGGGGTCTTAGACCCCCAAAGCATCCTCCCAATGTTGAGGGCATGTGGCCTGGTACGGTTCAGGCGAGAGGGGGGGCCGCTCTCGTCCCCCCCTCTTTTCCTGCGGCCTGCCAGGTTGCGTGCTCGGATAAGGGTCTGGTATGGATTTTGAGGGGGACCCCACGCCATTTTTTTTGGCTAGGGTTCCCCTTAAAATCCATACCAGACCTCAAGGGTCTGGTATGGATTTTGAGGGGGACCCTACGCCATTTTTTTTTTTTTTTTTTTTGGCTGGGATCCCCCTTAATATCCATCCCAGACCTGAAGGGCCTGGTTATTGAATTTGGGGGGACCCCTACGCTTTTTTTTTTTCATTTTTTTTTTTTTTTATCAATGACTTTTTTTTATGAATGAGTTTCAATGAATCACTGTTCTCTGTGTTACGGGAGCCGTGAATTAACATTAGCCGCGAGTGATTTTAAATAGCTTTTTTACTTTCAAAAATGACACTTTGCGCAGAGACAGTTCTAAACACGGGAAACATGCGCCCCTTTACAGGCATACTATAGACACCCCCCAGGTACGAAATTTAAAGGAATATTACACTTTTATTGTTTCAATTTAAGCATTATTAAAATCACTGCTCCTGAAAAAACGGCCGTTTTTAAAAAAAAATTTTGCATTGATACATGTCCCCTGGGGCAGGACCCAGGTCCCCAAACACTTTTTATGACATTAACATGCATATTAGCCTTTAAAATGAGCACTTTTAATTTCGAACGTTCGCATCCATTATAACTAATAGGGTTCTAAAGCTCGCACGGACTTTAGGTCCGTTCGCGGGTTCTGGTGCGAGCCGAACGGGGGGGTGTTCGGCTCATCCTTATTCTACAGTACTAGGGTTTTGAAGCTAGAGACTTTAAATATTGGGAGCATAGAGTTGAGTGAGCTTATACACCATATTACCACTTTTCTACTTATCAATCTGAACCTACTAATCACCCTATTTAAGTTGATAAATAGAAAACTTCATGTCAGTGACACATTGATTTTTCATGGAACATTTTACATGTTCATAACCACCCAACAAAGAAAAAAAAGCTAGTCTCCATCATTAAAGGCTGATGTAAAGATTTATTGGTTTTACCTGACATAGAGGCTGTTCCACCTGATCTTTTGCTCTCTAATGTAGTTAATTCTATCAAGAGCTTAATCATAGCTCTGCTTTGTTTGATGGTTATGAATGTGGAGCAGGTAGTGAACCACTTGAAGCCAGCATTTGTTGATTAGTGGCTAGACATGGGAGCCGTCAAAAAATGTGTTTCGTTTCATTCCGTTCCGTATGAAAAAAAAATCGTAATTCGTGTACGAAATTTAATTTGGAATCGTTGCGAATATCGACACTCTACGAATAATAACGAATTATCCGAAAACGTATTAACGTTACATAAGTAACACAAGTCTATTGTCTATTGTTCACCAATCACTCAGAGGAAGTACGAAAGACGAAATTTCGTTTACGAATACGAAATTTCGTATTTCGTACTTCCTCTGAGTGATTGGTGAACAATATACAATAGAATTATGTGTTATGTAACGTTAATACGTTTTTAGATAATTCGTTATTATTCGTAGAGTGTCGATATTCGTTATACTGAATCTCAAATTCAATTCATTCGAATCATTCGTTATATCCGCTATAATTTCTTTCATATTAGTTGAAATTCATAATTTGGTAGTTTGGATTCGGATAATTTGGATCTGAAATTTGTAAACGAAATTTCGTATTTCGTACAGAATTCGTATTCGTAAAAATTCGTAATTTGGATTCGTACGAATTTCTAAAAATGTGTACGAATTTCCGATTCGTACGAAACTAATCGCACATGTCTATTAGTGGCACAGGGGTTAACTGTCTTGAGCAGAGCAACATAGTCTCTCTTACATGTTGATGGATCTCTTTTGCAACTGGACAAAATGGTGTTTGTGCAGTTTTCTTTTAATCCAGCCTATCAAAGTCACAGAAAAAAACTTGAGGATGAAAGTAAATTTATTATACAAAAGATAATACATAGAAAAGCAATATAAAATCAGTAAGGCTAGTCTAATAAGGTTCAACAACATTAGTTACAGTGTATGTCAAAGGAATGGTTGATGCATTTCACATTTCTGCTTCTTCAGAAGCAAATATTCCTGACTTGTAACAGAAGAACCCTGATTGGAGAATGGGAAGAGATGGACGTCATTTACACTGGATATATTCAACCAATACGGACATAAAATCATTGTCTCATTTAATGAAGTATGTATACATAGACTTCTTGATAATTTTAACATTGATAGCAACTTACATTATGATAAACCAACCCAAGCAGCCAAAAGCGGTGTGCCCTCAGAAGAGGGAGAAGTGGTACAGATTGTTTGCCCAGATCAGGCCCTTAAATGATAAAAAAAAGCTTGCCAATATACCTTTTAAGCAAACAATATTCAATAGACCAAAATATTGAGCCGATCAACCTGATAAGCTATGTTATACTTACTAAATTATACCAGTACCAATGGGGGCAGTTGTATTCCACAAATATAGCAGATTATGCCTCAGAGGGATAAATACTTGTCATGTATCACCAGGCTTCTGTATAGTAAATTAGATTATAAATTAGTAACAATAATAACAACCAATGCGTTTTGATTAGATAAAAAGTGGAAAGAGGTGTAGGCATATATACCTGAATAGAGTTATATGTGCGCATTGGTGGCGCGTATAACAGTCTTAATAAATAGAATGGTGCAGTCACAAATGGCAGCAATCCAGATAGAATAAAAAGATGTCTGAGGAATCTCAGATAGTAATGGCCGGAAGTGTCGACATGAATAGTTTAACCAGTTAACAACCGGCCCATAGCCGAAAAACGGCTACAGGGTGGTTGCTTAACTCTGGGAGGCCGTTAATTAACGGCCTCACAGAATTCTGCTCTTGCGCGCCCCCTGGTGCGCGCACTCGAGAGCATCCATGATCGCCGGGTCCAGAGGACCTGGCGGATCATGGATCACGGTAAACGGCCGCTCATCGCGGCCGTTTACCACGTGATCGCTCCGTCAAATGACGGAGTGATCACATGTAAGCAAACCGGCGTCATTTGATGACGCCGGTTCCTCTCTCCTCCTCTCTCTGTACCGATCGGTACAGTATGAGAGGAGAGGGGGAGGGATCGGTGGCAGCAGTGCTGTGGGCGGGATCTGTAGTGCCCACAGCCTGCTCTGCCACCACCGATCCATCCATCCATCCATGCTCAGCCATCCCTCCATACCCTGCAATACCCAGCAATAGCCTGCAGTGTATTGCTGGGTATTGCAGGGTATGGAGGGATGGCTGAGCATGGATGGATGGATTCTCTGCCATCCCCCCCAATACTGTGCCATACCCCCCAATACTGTGCCATACCCCCCAATACTGTGCCATACCCCGCAATACTGTGCCATACCCCGCAATACTCTGCCATACCCCGCAATACCCTGCGATACTCTGCCATACCCTGCGATACTCTGCCATACCCTGCGATGCCCTGCCATACCCTGCGATGCTCTGCCATACCCTGCGATGCTCTGCCATACCCTACGATGCTCTGCCATACCCTGCGATACCCTGCCATACTCTGCCATACCCTGCGATACTCTGCCATACCCTGCGATACTCTGCCATACCCTGCGATACTCTGCCATACCCTGCGATACCCTGCAATACCCTGCAATGCTCTGCCATACCCTGCGATACCCTGCCATACCCTGCGATACCCTGCAATACCCTGCGATACTCTGCGATGCTCTGCCATACCCTGCGATACCCTGCCATACCCTGCAATACCCTGCGATACCCTGCGATACCCTGCGATACTCTGCGATACCCTGCGATACTCTACCATACCCTGCGATACTCTACCATACCCGGCGATACTCTGCAATACCCGGCGATACTCTGCGATACTCTACAATACCCTGCGATACTCTGCCATACCCTGCAATACCCAACAATACCCTGCGATACTCGCTACGATCAAAGCCAGGATCGTTTTTTTTTTTTTTTTTATTTCAGGCTTTCCAGCCTAGAGGTGAGATGTGGGGTCTTATTGACCCCATATCTCACTGTAAAGAGGACCTGTAATGCCATATTCCTATTACAAGGGATGTTTACATTCCTTGTAATAGGAATAAAAGTGATCAAAAAAAATGTTTGGGGGGAAAAAAAGGGTCAAACTAAAATAAATAAAGTAAAATGAACAATAAAATATATATATATATTTTTAAAGCGTCCCTGTCCCCGTGTGCTCGCTCGCAGAAGCGAACGTAAGTCCCGCCCACATATGAAAACGGTGTTCAAACCACACATGTGAGGTATCGCTGCGAACGTTAGAGCGAGAACAATAATTTTGGTCCTAGACCTCCTCTGTAACTCAAAACATGTAACCAGTAAACAAAATTAAAGCCTATGGGGATTGTTAAGTAGCGAAGTTTGGCGCCATTTCACGAGTGTGTGCAATTTTGAAGCGTGACATGTTGGGTATCTATTTACTCGGCGTAACTTCATCTTTCACATTATGCAAAAACATTGGGCTAAATTTACAGTTTTGTTTTTTGTAAAGCACAAAACATTTTTTTTCCAAATAAAACACGTTCGAAAAATTGCTGCGCAAGTACCGTGCTAGATAAAAAGTTGCAACGACCGCCATTGTATTCTCTAGGGTCTTTGCTAAAAAAACTTATATAATATTTTAGGGTTCTATGTAAATTTCTAGCAAATAAATGATGATTTTTACATGTAGGAGAGAAATGTCAGAATTGTCCTGGGTGCTCCAGAACACCTGATGGTGCTCCCTGCATGTTGGGCCTCTGTATGTGGCCACGCTGTGTAAAAGTCTCACACATGTGGTATCGCCGTACTCAGGAGTAATAGCAGAATGTGTTTTGGGGTGTAATTTGTGGTATGCATATGCTGTGTGTGAGAAATAACCTGCTAATATGACAATTTTTGTGAAAAAAAAAAAAAAAAATTAAAAAAAATCTTGATATTGCAAAGAATTGTGGGAAAAAATTACAACTTCAAAAAACTCACCATGCCTCTTTCCAAATACCTTGGAATGTCTTCTTTCCAAAAAGGGGTCATTTGGGGGGTATTTGTACTTTTATGGCATGTTAGGGTCTCAAGAAATGAGATAGGCCGTCAGTACTTCAGGTGTGATCAATTTTCAGATATTGGCACCATAGCTTGTGGACTCTATAACTTTCACAAAGACCAAATAATATACCCCAATTTGTACTTATTTTTACCAAAAATATGTAGCAGTATAAATTTTGGCCAAAATTTATCAAGAAAAATTACAAATTTGCTAAATTTTATAACAAAAACGAAGAAAAATTCATTTTTTTTACTGAATTTTCAGTCATTTTTCTTTTATAGCGCAAAAAAAAATAAAAAACCCAGAGGTGATTAAATACCACCAAAAGAAAGCTCTATTTGTGTGAAAAAAAGGACAAAAATTTCATATGGGTACAGTGTTGTATGAATGAGTAATTGTCATTCAAAGTGTGAGAGCACCGAAAGCTGAAAATTGGTCTGGTTATTAAGGGTGTTTAAGTGCCCAGTGGTCAAGTGGTTAAAAAAATACTGAAAAATAGATAATAGAACACATTATGCATCATATAGCCAGAAACAGAAAGATAATTTAAACCGATAAGAACCATCATACTTACCATCCACTCGTACCAGCATAGGAAACAAACACCGTTCAGCCAGCAGACTGATCCAATACTGACTATATGGTCAGTTTTGGCGCCAAAAATGGCATTCAATCTGATTAGTTCCAGGTGCTGGTACTTGAAGTAACTTGGATGGTAAATACTGTTGTCAGGGAGTTCCTTGATGATGTGGCCTCACAAGGCAACAGCCGCGCAAGCGTCAACACAACCAGCAGACCAAGAGCGAAACTAAAACTGCGCACATGCGCAGACGGAGCCACATAACGCTGCAGCACCGAGACCAATCGCACACAGGGGAACACCCCGTGCATGCAGCAAAGTATCCAACACAACAGGGTGCCTCTCCACCTCCTAACACACTGAATCAAAACAAAAAGGAGCCTATAACCCAAAGAAGGTGGGGAAAGATATCCCCGTCTCTTACCACCTCAGCTCTACCACCATGGTCGGGCTAAAAGGGAACTACATGAGCCCATCTGCCCACAGAAATTATACCATGCCAGGGATTCCCCCACCCAGGTTTTGATCTGGAGCCCGTCCATCCACTCCAACATATCAATATTGGCTTCAAAAAATGGGTATCCACATGCATAAGTTATAAGTATTTAAGTAGGTAAGTTTATCATATACAGTCCAATACATATCCATTCAACCATCCCTCTCTTCCAATCTCATTCTAAGCTAAACAACATATACCTATGTACATTTTAATGCTAGTCACAAAAATATCTCCATTAGCATACATAGATATTGACAGACAACATTAGTTAGATATACAGGTTATCAGGGATGTGGAAATAAATTGCATTATATGAAATGTAATTGTTGAAACAGGTCCTCTCAAATAAAGGGCCTATAGCTTAATGAATCATTCAGGCCAGGTGCCCGAACGGCATTGAGATTGAAGATCCATTTTGATTCTCTTTTAAGTAATTTCTGGTCAATGTTTCCGCCTTGTGGGTCTGCTACGATCCTTTCAAGAAATGAAGCTTACCATTGAGGTGCCATTTTTATGTTTCAATGCGACATGCCAACCAATGGGCGTGTATAGTAGATTTTTCCTCATGTAGTAGATGCGGTCGTATACTCGTCTCCAGAAGTTTCTGAAAGTCTTTCCAATATAGAAAGAACCGCATCTACAGAATACAATGTACACAACCCCTTTGGTTTGGCAGTCCTCTTAGAATTTCATGTTGTAGACTTCTCCATTTGGTAAAACATATGAAGAGCCCTCTAGCATTCAATCACAGTATTCACAGGTATTACATCTGTGCATTCCTAATCTTTGTTCACTTGTTTCCATAAAGTCCTACTAATGGCATGGCTGTGATTGGCCAGTGCAGCATGTGACCCAGCCTCTATATAAGCTAGAGGCACACAGAACAGCACATCACTCTACTATAGATAGTGTAGGGAAAGGTTCCTGCTGCTGCTTTGAGGGAGAGAATTAGATAGGAGTCCTGATTCAGAAATCTATTCTAATTACTCAGCGATCTACATTGATTTAGTTGTGTGGGTGCAGTGTACAGTCTTTTTACACTGCCATGAGCCCAGTGCCTGAGAAAATATAACTTTTATTTGCAAGCTCAGTGCACCAGCACTGCATATGTTACTGTGAGATACACCCTTTAGATACTGTCTGTGTATTCTGCTATTCCAAAAACACCCATTTAGGGCAATAAAAAATATTTTGCTGTGTTTTCTGCATATCTGTAGGTGTGAGATACACAATTTATATAGTGTTCTTCTATTGTGCTATTCCAAAAAAAAATTTTAGGGCAAAAATGTTTTTTTGAATAGCATTTTATGCATATCTGTAGGTGTGAGATACACCCTTTACATACTGTTGCTCTATTCTGCTATTCTAAAAAAAAAACATTTAGGGCAAGATCCTAAATTTGTAAAATATGAGAAGAACGTCAAAGAAGGGACGTGGCCCCGGTCGTGGTGCTGCTGGTGGCGCTCCTGTTGCAGGGAGAGGATGTGGTCGATCTGTGCCAGCTACATGCACAAGTGAAACACCTTCCTCAGGTGCGAGTAGGTTACAGAGCCTGCAGCGGTATTTGGTCGGGCCTAATGCGGCTGTACGAATGTTGAGGCCAGGACAAGTATAGTCGATAGTAGATTGGGTTGCTGACAGTGCCTCCGGTTTCTTCACATTGTCTCCCACACAGTCTCCTGATGAAAGATCAAAGTTGGCACCTGCAGCCGATGTCCATCAGTCTTTCACCTCACTCCCTTGCAAATAAGCCAAGCAGTCTGAGCCCCAAATCATGCAGCAGTCTCTTCTGCTTTTTGATGACTCTGTTAGCAGGGTTTCCCAGGGGCATCCACCTAGCCCTGCCCCAGAAGTGGAAGAGATTGTGTGCACCGATGCCCAACCACATATGTTTCAAGATGAGTACATGGGAGGACCATCAGAGAAAGTCTCGGATGATGACGAAACACAGGTGCCAACTGCTGCTGCTTTTGCAATTTTGCAGACCGACAAGGAGGGCAGGGGTGAAGACTGGGTGGAAGATGATGTGGATGATGATGAGGTCCTCGACCCCACATGTAATCAACATCATGCAGGTGACCAGTGTAGTTCGGAGGAAGAGGTGGTGGTCGCACAGAGCCACCAGCACAGCAGAAGAGGGAGCAGGGTGCAAAAGCGGAGTGTCCATCCCCTAGACACTACACCTGCTACTGCCCACTGCAGCAAGGGACCGAGCACACCAAAGCAGGTCCAAGGAGTTCCCTAGCGTGGCAGTTCTTCAGACAATGTGCTGATGACAAGACATGAGTGGTTTGCACGCTGTGCAATCAGAGCCTGCAGCGAGGCATAAACGTTCTTAACCTAAGCACAACCTGCATGACCAGGCATCTAAGTGCAAAGCATGAGCTGCAGTGCAGTAGACACCTCAAAAACCAAGAAAGGTCTCTGGCTCCTCCTTCTTCCTCTTCTGCTGCAGTCTCGGCCTCTTCATTTACTTCTGTAGTGACAGTGGCACCTGCCAACCCGCAAACAGAGGGTCTGCCAGCAACACTACCACTTGGGTCACCAACCATCTCCACAATGTCCCATGGAAGCGTTCAGCTCTCTATCTCACAAACACTGGAGTGAAGGCGGAAGTACCCCCCTACCCACCCACGATCCCTGGCCCTGAATGGCAGCATTTCAAAATTCCTCGCCTTTGAAATGCTGTCATTCCATCTGGTGGAGCGTTACCACAGACAAGCGCAGCCGCCTTTCCAGAGCCAATGTGGACAAGTTCACGTTCATTAAAATGAACCAGGCATGGATCCCACAGGACTTGTCTGTACCTTGTGCAGAATAGACATGTATACCGGTGTTCTGACAAAAACTGTCCGGCCATCGGATAGTGTCCGGCCCTTATTGCGCAGGCGCAGCACTTGCGCAATACGGAGGACAAGGAGATTCCAAAAATCTCCGAAGATGAACGGCGCCTGCGCAGTGAGTGCAGGTTCAAGCCCCACCATCCAAGTGGACATACGGTAGCACATAGTGACAGGGCCCCTAACGCGCTCGCTTTGCTCGCCACGCTTCAGGCACGGCATCACTTCACTCGGCTTCGCTCGAACCTCAGATGGTGTGGCTTGAACCTGGACTCACCGCGCAGGCACCGTTTGTCTTTGGAGATTTTCGGAATCCCCTTGTCCTATTTACTGCGCAAGCGCAGTACAGGGCAGACACTATGCGACAGTGGACAGAATTCGACACATCACCAGCCTTACCCAGCCATTGTTGTATTTTTGATCTTTCTCAATCTTTTGGGGTGTACCTAATTTAAAAATAAAATTAAAAACAAAAACCAGTGTTGGCTACCTCGTCCTCCTCCACCACCGCTTCCACCTACACTGCCACATCCACCACCACCTCAATCTCCTACTCCATATGGACCTCGTCCTCCTAGGTCAAGTTTATTATTTTTAATTTTTTTCATTTCAAAGTATTTTATTTTCCCACTAGCTTATCTATTAAATTGAATATTTTTTTTTTCCAGAAAGGGCGTATTCTGGGGCATTCCCACCATATGTGTGGCATCGTGCCGTTGAGTTTATGAGGTTCTTAATGACTTCCTGTACCTCTTCTTCTGAGAAGGGGGCCTCCAGCATATTATTTTTTATTTTTCTGTATTTTATGTTATTTTAAGTTATTTCCCTATCCACATTTGTTTGCAGAGCACTTGCCATGCTCTTAACAACATGTTGCTGCCATTTGCAGCCCTCTAGCCCTTTCCATTACTTTTTTAGAGCCATTTTATTCCTCAAAAGTTCGGGTCCCCATTGACTTCAATGGGGTTTGGGTTCAGGGTCAAGTTTGGGTCAAGTTCGGTCCCGAACTCAAACTTTTTTCCGAAGTTCGGTCGAACCCATCGAACCCGAACATCCAGGTGTCCGCTCAACTCTAGTAGTGAATAAAATGAGGGAGTTCTCAGGTACACTACCCGTACAGCCTCAAAAATATCCTTGTCAATGATCCCATTGTTATAGGCATCACTGACAATAATATCATAATCATGATTAAATGACTGGATATTTTCACTAGGAATCGGAACCTACCATTCCCTATTGGAAAGGACATCAGGACACATCAATCAATATTTATCTGTGTCCATCACCACTACATTCCCACCTTTATCAGCCATTTTGATGGTTATATCCCTATTTTGTAACAGGGTAATGGCCTGACATTGTCGAAATGTAATGTTTCTCTCATTAGTGGCCTTAAAATCCAATTTTTTGACATACATTGTAACCTGTTGTAGGAATGTCCAGATATTCAGATTTGTTTTTAAGAGAGGGAAGTAGATTTTTTATGAAATTTTGGAATCTCTGTGGAGGGGAGTGCTTGAGGGGAGACCCCCAAACATATTGGGGGACCCTCCTCAGCAGACCCGTCCGTGTTGGCCTCATTCTCATCTAAAAGATCCATCGGGTCTTTCAAGGCCATGAAATCGCTTACTGTAAATCCTTTCCATTGTTCACGTTCGACCATATCCATTTTTTTATTTTTCCTTTAATCATCAAACATATATTTGTAGGTTAAACATCTAAACATCTAGCAAAGAGGTTTACTTCTAATTCAACTTGAGAGAGAATCTTTGTAGATAAATTAATTACCTGCAGCTGATTCTCTACTTGGTTTTGTATGCATATCTGTCCAGATTGTGCAAGGCCATTTGTCTGTTGGGTTGGTCCTTAGTAGGTGGAAATAATTGAAAATCCTTATCTTTACCTGTTTTAGGAATTGTTCCTGGATTTCGGGGAGTATTGGGGTACACTTGAGTGGACGGCAATGGAGACATCGGTATCCTATTGCTTCCAGTCAGTATACCAGACCCTGAGGCTCCTCTCATGCTCCGATCCTCACCATTGAAAGACCCACCCTCAATAGTATTGTCCATATGAACATCCGTGTCATAGTTTCTATCATATACTGTATATGTTATTTGATTTTCTTGTCCTTACCACCTCCATTGTGGTAATCTCCAGTTGTTTGTCTTTTCCTAGAGCCTCTCTGTTTGCCTCTTCCTCTATCGGGGGGCTGTAAGAATTGAGAGAAACGTGAAGAATAAGAAACCGGGGACGAGTCAGAGTTGGTCCCATCCAAAGCCTCAACATCACTTTTACGTGTGTTTTTTTTTTAAAAATACAGGGATATAATACTACTCTGTGAAAACAAATATCAATTAAGACTTATCTCCAAGTAAATGCATGTTTTAAAATTACCTTTCCAAAATAATTTATCCAATAACAAGTTCCATAAGAAACAAATAATCATTAGCATTTTACAAAAAATATCATAGAACCAGGTGTCTTTCCTTGTCACAATGGGCAGGCATACAAGGACCAGTGGGCCATTGCCCCTAACTGTCACCAGTACAAAAAGTAAAACAGCAAAGATATAAAAAAGAAAATTTAAATCCTCACAAATTCCATCAACTTCTTTTAACATAGAGAAGAATTGTGTAGAAACTGCATTCAACTGATCACCTATATTATCCAACAGTTTTTCAATCCAATTTGCTACTAACTTGGACTTAGCATGGTCTCCGGATGAAGACTACATCCTATTCTGAACTGGGGTGCCTTAAATATCATGGGCTAATCGTGAAATGCCCTCCTCCCCCCAAGGGAGAGTGAAATATCTCCCTCTACAATATGGCGAATAAGGAATATGGCGCCTATACATGTGATCTCCAGTGTTCAGAAGAACCGTGCATGTATGCTGTCATGGCGTCACTTGTGGTTACGTCACTTCCAGTCCCTGCTAATGTATTTTCTGGAATCTCGAGCGGTGTCATCTTTGGGACAGCTATCGGCATGAAGTCCTACACCTTCCACTTCTGCCCAACCAGGGTGGAGTGGAGGAGGAGAAAGCCTTAAACATCCATCCATGCTCCATGCATGCTCCATCCACACTGCTGGATTCTATGAATTGAGCAAGGAAGCCACTTTTACCACTTGACCTCCAGAAGGTTTTACCCCCTTCCTGACCAGGGCATTTTTTGCTATTTGGCACTGCTACTTTTAGTGGCAATTGCGTGGTCATGCAACACTGTACCTAAACAAAATTTAAATAATTTTTTTCAGACAAATAGAGCTATTTTTTGGTGGTATTTGATCAGCACTGTTTTTTGTGATATAAATGAAAAAAAGACCGTAAATTTTGAAAATAAACAATATTTTCTACTTTCTGTTATAAAGAATATCCAATAAACTCAAATTTCATCTTAAATTTATGCCAAAATGTATTCTGCTACATGTATTTGGTAAAAAAAAAATCCCAAATATTAGTTAGTTTGTGTGAAAGTTATCGCCTTTACAAACTATGGTATACTGGAATTTATTTATTTTTGTCCACTTCAGTAAACATTAAAGAGATTTTATTCAACTTAACGTTCATTTATATCTATTACCATTATTCACATCATCGTGGAACTTTATTATTGTTATGAAAAAGATATTTATCACTAAATAAAATATTCTCCTTATATGTTTTTTGTATGTTTCATTATTTAATTATAGACATTCTTACATCTCCCACACTTATTACCTTCCCTGACCCCCTCCCCCCTCCTCCCCCCAAACCTTTCCTAATCTTATTCAAATAAAAGTATCAGGACATTTCTCATTTAAGTTACCGTATTTATCGGCGTATAACACGCACCCCAAGTTTAGGAGGGAATTTTAAGGAAAAAAGGTTTTAGAAGGGAAGTTTAGGGAAAAAAAAAAACTTACATTTAAGCGTCATTTGCAGCCTTCCCAGCGTCATTTGCAGCTTGCCCAGCGTCATTTGCAGCTTGCCCAGCGTCATTTGCAGCTTGCCCAGCGTCATTACAGCTTGCCCAGCGTCATTTGCAGCTTGCCCAGCGTCATTTTCAGCCTTGCCCAGCGTCATTTACAACCTGCCCAGCGTCATTTGCAACCTGCCCAGCATCATTTGTAGCTTGCCCAGTGTCATCTGCAGCTTGCCAGAGTCATTTGTAGCTTGCCAGGTGTCATTTGCAGTTTGCCAGCGTCATTTGCAGTCTTGCCGACGTTTAAATTTCCCGACGCGAGACAAACCGTGCATGCGCGGCCGAAAAAGACCGAACCGCGGCCGAAAAAGGCCGACGCGCGGCCGAAAAAGACCAAGCCGGCTCCACTCGGAGTCCCGCCTCCCTGCTGTTTCGGGAGCGAGCGCAGGGAGGCGGGACTACGAGCGGAGCTGAACAGCCGGCTTCAGTCTTTTTCGGCCGCGCTTCGGCCTTTTTCGGCCGCGGTTCGGTCTTTTTCGGCCGCGGTCATTTTTTGGCGCCACAACCATTTTTGTCTTTTTTTTGGGGGGTATCGGCGTATAACACGCACCCACGACTTTCCCCCGATTTTTAGGGGGAAAAAGTGCGTGTTATACGCCGATAAATACGGTATTATTTCAACATATCTCCATGTCTGTTTGAATTCCTGCCAACATTTCCATTTATTCATAGCATTTTCTCTACCTTCTTCTCCCCTAAATCTAAGTTTCTCCAAATGATATATCTCTTCCATCCTTCCTACCCATTCTATTTTCGTTGGGGCTTCTTCCTGTCGCCACTTCTTAGGGACAAGTCCCTTTGCTGCATTCAACATATGAGGGATTAATGTTTTAATATATTGTTTTACTGGTTCTGCCGTTCCATGGAATAAACATATCCAAGGATCCTCTATTATACTGACTCCACTAATTTATTTTATAAGATCAAGGATATCTTTCCAGTATCTCCTGATTTTCGGACATTCCCACCACAGGTGGGCCATTGTTCCCTGTTTATTACATCCTCTCCAGCAATCTTGAGAACTCTCTGGTTGAAATTTATTGATTCTATCAGGTGTAATATACCATCTTGAAAGGCATTTGTAGTTCATCTCCGCAGTTCTAGTGTCCATTGCTGAATTATGTGTTAATTTCAGAATTTTTTTAATCTTATGCTTATAATTATGTGAACCTAATTAATTTCCCCATTTTATAAAGAATGGCGGGACCGCCAGCTGATCTTCTGTGAGAAAGGCTCTATAGAATCGAAATATATCTTTTTTTACTCCTGTTCCTACGCATATTTTTTCTAGAAATGTATAATTATCCTTTGTTCTAATTGGTTGGGATAATTTCCCCACAAAATGTATCAGCTGCAGGTAGCGCCATTCATTCATTTTTATACGTGGCATATTTTGTTGTATTTCTGTGAGTGTTTTAATTCTACCTCTATCCATGAAATTGTGTATTTTCTCCTACCCAATATCCCCCCATGTCTCTTTTACCCGGAATACTGGAATTTATGCATCTTTTATTTTCTGACTGCCTATCACAATTCTTGAGGTGCTTAAATGACAGGGAAGCACAAAAGCCCCCTGAATTACCCCTTTTTGGAAAGTGGACACCCCAATAAATTTGCTGAGAGGCATGTTGAGCCCATAAATATTTTGAAAAATTCTATTTTTTTTTTTTTTATTCAAAGCTGTCACTATAATAATAATAAGATATTTCTCACACATGCCATGAGTATATGTGGAATTACACCCCAAAACACATTCTGCTACTTCTCTTGAGTATGGGGATACCATACATTTTGACAGTCTAGCCATGTACAGGACCCCAAAAAGCACCTTCAGGCTTTTAAAGGGTGTTATTTCCTCATTATATTTCCTGACTACCTATCACAGTTTCAGAGGCCCTGAAATGCCAGGATAGTAGAAAACAACCCCCAAATGACCAAAATAACTACTCAAAGTCCAGCAATGTGCCAGTATGTTGCTGGTCCTTGTTGGGCATATATGTAATGTTTTTTTTTTTTTCATACAGCCTGTGGGCTGAACAAAAAACAGATTCTTCCATTCACATTGATCATTGTGGATGAAAAAATCTCTGCCACAAAAAGTGTGTGGTATGCCCACCATTAGAATATACTGCCCTGCATCCACCTACTTCTGATGTTGCAAAGCAAGGGGGGGGGGGGAGTGGGACTTTAAATGAGGCGTGTCACCAGTCATGAGTATAATGCATATATATATTGTACATATATGACAAAAAATAAGTACATTAAAGCAATATTTTATTGTGTAGTTCAATCGACCAATTATGGTACATGATTGGAAAGATGGGTCAGATAGGTACATGCATAAATAGTGCAGTTAGTTCATAACACTCATATAGATGTAGATTGGTAGGAACTGTTTAGAAAACTCCATGGTATGGATACATAATGAACATATTGTACATAATGAACAAAAGTTGTTATACAATGAGGTAAATTCATAATAAAAACCATAGAGCTTGCAACCTATATTGCTCTACACGTTTCGTGAAAAATTCCCTTCCTCAGGAGCAGGTGCAATCCATGTATCTATAAGAAATGTATATGTATAAACAACAATGTATCTGAATAATCCCCAAAAAAGGACCTACTGAGAATGTCTAGCCTGGGAGCTGTGGGAGCTATGCCCGTGCAGGTCAGATTGGAAAAGGAGGGCTTCAGGGAAGGTGAAAATCTCCAAAGGGGAGTCATTAGTAACTCGGCTAGCCATCCACACAGGGTTCTATGGAAATGTAGATATTGTATACAATATCTCACAAAAGTGAGTACTGACGTTTTTGTAAATATTTTATTATAACTTTGAATGTGACAACACTGAAGAATTACACTTTGCTACAATGTAAAGTAATGAGTGTACGGCATGTATAATAGTGTAAATGTACTGTCCCCTCAAAATAACTCAACGCGCATCCATTAATGTCTATACCCCTGGCAACATAAGTGAGTACACCCCTAAGTGAAAATTTCCAAATTGGGCACAATTATCAATTTCCCTCTGCAGTGTCATGTGACTTGTTAGTGTTACAAGGTCTCAGGTGTGAATGGGGAGCAGGTGTGTTAAATTTGGTGTTATTGATCTCACTCTCTCATACTGGTCACTAGAAATTCAACATGGCACCTCATGGCAAAGAACTCTCTGAGGACCTGAAAAAAAGAATTGTTGCTCTACAAAGATGGCCTAGGCTATAAGAAGATTGCCAAGACCCTGAAACTGAGCTGCAGCATGGTGGACAAGGCCATACAGCAGTTTAACAGGACACTTATAAATGGTCTCGCAATGGTCGATCAAAGAAGTTGAGTGCACGTGCTCAGCGTCATATCCAGAGGTTGTCTTTGGGAAATAGACATATGAGTGCTGCCAGAATTGCTGCAGAGGTTGAAGGGGTGGGGGGGTCAGCCTGTCAGTGCTCAGACCATACGCTGCACACTGCATCAAATTGGTCAGCATGGCTGTTGTCCCAGAAGGAAGCCCCTTCTAAAGATGATACACAAGAAAGCCTGCAAAAAGTTTGCTGAAGACAAGTAGACTAAGGACATGGATTACTGGAAACATGTCCTGTGATCTGATGAGACTAAGATAAACTTATTTGGTTCTGATGGTGTCAAGCGTGTGTGGCGGCAACCAGGTGAGGAGTACAAAGACAAGTGTGTCTTGCCTACAGTCAAGCATGGTGGTGCGAGTGTCATGGTCTGGGGCTGCATGAGTGCTGCCGGCACTGGGGAGCTACAGTTCATTAAGGGAACCATGAATGCCAACATGTACTGTGACATACTAAAATAGAGGATGATCCCCTCCCTTTGGAGACTGGGCCGTAGGGCAGTATTCCAACATAAAAACAACCCCAAACACACCTCCAAGATGACCACTGCCTTGCTAAAGAAACTGAGGGTAAAGGTGATGGAGTGGCCAAGCATTTCTCCAGACCTAAACCCTATTGAGAATCTGTGGGGCATCCTCAAACGTAAGGTGGAGGAGTGCAAGGTCTCTAATATCCTCCAGCTCCGTGATGTCATCATGGAGGAGTGGAAGAGGACTCCAGTGGCAACCTGTGAAGCTCTGGTAAACTCCATGCCCAAAAGAGTTAAGGCAGTGCTGGAAAATAATGGTGGCCACACAAAATATTGACACTTTTGGCACAATTTGGACATTTTTACTTAGGGGTATACTCACCTTTGTTGCCAGTGGTTTAGACATTAATGGCTGTGTGTTGAGTTATTTTGAGGGGGACAGCAAATTTACACTGCTGTACAAGCTGTACACTCACTACTTTACATTGTAGCAAATTGTCATTTGTTCAGTGATGTCACATGAAAAGATATCATAACATATTTACAAAAATGTGAGGGGTGTACTCACTTTTGTGAGATACTGTATATATTAATATTACAATTATAATAATAAATAGATTCGAATGTGTGTAATCAGGAGGTTACAAAAGTCCCAAGACCACGAAAAGGAAGCACTATGAAGTGAGTGCAATAGTGAACTAGATGAAATATTGCCTATGTGATAGAATAGAGAAACAATCCAAGCATGTGGGGTGAATACTGGTTGTGAATAAAAAGTGTGTGTTTCTCTTACCAATGTAAAGAGTTTAGATGTGTAAAGGAAATTAAATGTATAAAAGAAAAAGAAATAGAAAAGAATAGGGACAAAAATTTTAAAATATTAAGTGAGAGAAAACCCACAGGAATTGGATGAAAGTCAAACATAATATGTGTAAAGCAGATATAGTGCAGAGACCAACACAACTGGATTGCAGGGATGAGCCGAACACCCCCGGGTTCGGTTCGCACCAGAACCTGCAAACGGACCAAAAGTTTGCGCTAACATTAGAACCCTATTAGTTACAATGGACGCAAACGTTCAAAATCTAAAGTGCTAATTATAACGGCCAATATCCATGTTAATGTCATAAAACAGGTTTGGGGGCCCGGGTCCTGCCCCAGGGGACATGTATTAATGCAAAAAGAAGTTTTAAAAACTGACGTTTTTCGGGAGCAGTCATTTTAACCACTTCCCGACCGCCCCATGTACATATACGTCAGCAGAATGGCACGTACAGGCAAAACCACGTACCTGTACGTGCCATTCTTCAGGCGCGTGGGGGGTCCGATCTGACCCCCCCCCGGCCGGCGGGGACGGTCGGTATCGCTTCAGGAGCGATCCGGGATGAGGGGACGGCCAGTGGTTTCTGGCCACCCCCTCGCGATCGCTCCTGGCGAATCAGATGCTTCCTCTGTCTGTGTCAATCAAAACACAGGCAGAGGAAGTGATGTCAGAAAGACCGGAACGCCGAGGAGTCAACACACACAGGTTAGTGCACCAACAGTACACTGACACCAGTACACATAGGCACACAATCCACCCCCCTGTCACCCCCAGATCACCCCCAGATCACCCCCCAGATCACCCCCTGCCCCCCCAGTCACAGTGTCACTAATTGCAGTCATTTATTTACTGATCACTGCATTTAGTGTCAGTGTGACTGTAATAACTGTCAGGGCAGTTAGTTTTAGGTCCAAGGTAGCCCCCTACCCCCCCTAATAAAGGTTTAACCCCTTGATTGCCCCCCAGGTAACCCTTTCACCCCCTTTTGCCAGTGTCACTAAGCGATCGTTTTTCTGATCGCTGCATTAGTGTCACTGGTGTCGCTAGGTAACCATTTTTTTTTTTTAGGTTAACTGCCATGTTTATATAGGTTCATAAATAGGTTTATAGGTCAGGTACCCCCATATTACAACCTAAATAAAGGTTTTAACCCCCTGATTGCCCCTAGAGTTAACCCTTTCACCAGTGATCACCGTATAAGTGTTACTGGTGACGCTGGTTAGCCAGTTAGTTATTTCGTTATTTAGGTTCCCCGTCAGGTTTTTATATAGTGTCATGTACCCCCATATATTACCTAATAAAGGTTTTAACCCCCTGATTGCCCCTAGTTAACCCTTTCACCCCCTTTTGCCAGTGTCACTAAGCGATCATTTTTTCTGATCGCTGCATTAGTGTCACTGGTGCCGCTAGGTAGCCAGTTTTTTTTTAGGTAACCGCCATGTTTATATAGGTTTATAAATAGGTTTATAGGTCAGGTACCCCCATATTACAACCTAAATAAAGGTTTTAACCCCTTGATTGCCCCTAGAGTTAACCCTTTCACCAGTGATCACCGTATAAGTGTCACTGGTTATGTTGGTTTGCCAGTTAGTTATTTCGTTATTTAGGTTCCCCGTCAGGTTTTTTATATAGCGTCAGGTACCCCCTTATATTACCTAATAAAGGTTTTAACCCCCTGATTGCCCCTAGTTAACCCTTTCACCCCCTTTTGCCAGTGTCACTAAGCGATCGTTTTTCTGATCGCTGCATTAGTGTCACTGGTGTCGCTAGGTAGCCAGTTTTTTTTTTAGGTAACCGCCAGGTTTATATAGGTTCATAAATAGGTTTATAGGTCAGGTACCCCCATATTACAACCTAAATAAAGGTTTTAACCCCCTGATTGCCCTAGCTATAACTCTTTCACCAGTGATCACCGTATAAGTGTCACTGGTGACGCTGGTTAGCCAGTTAGTTATTTAGTTATTTAGGTTCCCCGTCAGGTTTTTATATAGCGTCAGGTACCCCCATATATTACCTAATAAAGGTTTTAACCCCCTGATTTCCCCTAGTTAACCCTTTCACCAGTGATCACCGTATAACTGTTACGGGTGACGCTGGTTAGATAGTTTGTTTTTTATACTGTCAGGGCACCCGCCATTTATTACCCAATAACGGTTTAACCCCCTGATCGCCCGGCGGGTGATATCAATTAGGTTTTAGGGTCAAATAAGGTCTGCGTCGCCCCAGGTTAGTGCCAGTACCGCAAACACCCACGCGCAAAGCATACACCTCCCTTAGTGGTATAGTATCTGAACAGATCAATATCTGATCTGATCAGATCTATACTAGCGTCCCAGCAGTTTAGGGTTCCAAAAAACGCATTGTTAGCGGCATCAGCCCAGATACCTGCTAGCACCTGCGTTTTCCCCCTCCGCCCAGCCCAGCCCACCCAAGTGCAGTATCGATCGATCACTGTCACTTACAAAACACTAAGCACACATAACTGCAGCGTTCGCAGAGTCAGGCCCGATCCCTGCGATCGCTAACATTTTTTTTGTGGTAGCGTTTTGATTCAGTCGCTAACAGTCAGGAGCTTTTTTACCTGTAAATCTCAAAAAAATAAAAAAATAGTTGTCGTTTTATTGTTCTCTCTCTATTGTTGCTCTTTTTTTACTCCATTCTATTCTGCAATGTTTTATTATGTTTTATCATGCTTGCTTTTCAGGTATGTAATTTTGTTTACTGTGTTTTAGTGTTAACCATTTTTTTGTTTTCAGGTGCGCCATTCAGTAGCAGCGTGGATATATTTATCTTGACAGCAACAGTGTTTGCTCCCACGATACATAAAGACGCGACTCCAACGCTGTAGGAGGTGATTTCACCACCACAGTTAAAAAAAAGAGCATATATGCCGAAGCATGGGGGCAGCAGGGGCGGAGGAGCGATTGGCTCCTAATGCTGCGTACATACGGTCGAAATTCCGACGGAGCCTTGCCCCGTGGAAAAGTGCGACCGTGTGTACATGGCATAACTTTTGTGGGAGGATGCCCCCATGCTTCGGCATATATAAATGGTGCATGTATGCCCATCATTAGAAGTGGGTGGATGAAGGGAGGTATTCTAATGGTGGGCATACCCACCAATCAATCTCTTTTTTTCGTTCAGCCAAGAGGCTGCATGAAAAATAAAGATTACAATATATGTCCAGTATGTTGCTGGACTTTGAATGGTTATATCAGAATGATGCCTGCAGGTTTAGGTATCATCTTGGTATCATTCTTTTCAGCCAGTGATCGGCTTTCATGTAAAAGCAATTCTAGCGGGTAATTAGCCTCTAGACTGCTTTTACAAGCAGTGGGAGGGAATGTCCCCCCTCCCAGATATAAACCGCGCCATTGGGAAATTGGGAAAGCATTTTATCACACCGATCTTGGTGTGGTCAGATGCTTTGAGAGCAGAGGAAAGATATAGGGTCTAACAGACCCCAATTTTTTCAAAAAAAGAGTACCTGTCACTGCCTATTGCTATCATAGGGGATATTTACATTCCGTGAGATAACAATAAAAATTATAACAAAAGAAAAAAAATGGAAGGAACAGTTTAAAAATAAAATAAAAAAGCTAAATAAATAACAAAAAAAAGCACCCCTGCCCCCCCTTCTCTTGCGCAAAGGCGAACACAAGCGTTGGTCTGGCGTCATATGTAAACAGCAATTGCACCATGCATGTGAGGTATCACCGCGAAGGTCAGATCGAGGGCAGTAATTTTAGCAGTAGACCTCCTCCGTGAATCTAATGTGGTATCATGTAAAGGCTTTTAAAGGCTTTTAAAAATGTATGTAGTTTGTCGCCACTGCGTGTCTGTGCGCAATTTCAAAGCATGTCGTGTTTGGTATCCATGTACTCGGCCTAAGATCATATTTTTTTTATTTCATCAAAAATTTGAGCAATGTAGTGTGTTTTAGTGCATTAAAATAAAAAAAAGTGTATTTTTTCCACAAAAAATGCGTTTGAAAAATCGCTGCGCAAATACTGTGTGGAAAAAAAAAATGCAACACCCACCATTTTAATCTGTAGGGCCTTTGCTTTAACAATATATATAGTGTTTGGGGGTTCAACGTAATTTTCTTGCAAAAAAAAAAATATGTTTTCATGTAAACAAAAAGTGTCAGAAAAGGCTTTGTCTACAAGTGGTTAGAAGAGTGGGTGACGTGTGACATAGGCTTCTAAATGTTGTGCATAAAATGCCAGGACAGTTCAACCCCCCCCCAAATGACCCCATTTTGAAAAGTAGACACCCCAAGCTATTTGCTGAGAGCAATGTTGAGCCCATTAATTTTTTTTTTTTTGTCCCAAGAGATTGAATAATGAAAAAAAATATATATATATTTTTTTTTACAAAAAGTTGTCACTAAATTATATATTGCTCAAACATGTCATGGGCATATGTGGAAATACACCTCAAAATACATTCTGTTGCTTCTCCTGAGTACGGGGATACCACATGTGTGGGACTTTTTGGGAGCCTAGCTGCGTACGGGACCCCAAAAACCAAGCACCGCCTTCAGGCTTTCTAAGGGTGTAATTTTTTTTTTTATTTCACTTCTCACTGCCAATCACAGTTTCGGAGGCCATGGAATGCCCAGATGGCATAAAACCCCCCAAAATGACCCCATTTTGGAAAGTAGACACCCCAAGCTATTTGCTGAGAGGTATGGGGAGTATTTTGCAGATCTCGCTTTTTGTCACAAAGTTTTGAAAATTGAAAAAAAAAGAAAAAAAAAATATTTTTTCTTTACTTTCTTCATTTTCAAAAACAAAGGAGAGCTGTAAAATACTCACCATGCCTCTCAGCAAATAGCTTGTGTCTACTTTCCAAAATGGGGTCATTTGGGGGGGTTTTGTGCTATTTTGGCATTTTATGGCCTTCGAAACTGTGATAGGTAGTGAGGAGTGAAATCAAAAATTTGCACCCTTAGAAATCCTGAAGGTGGTGCTTGGGTTTCGGGGCCCCATACGCGGCTAGGCTCCCAAAAAGTCCCACACATGTGGTATCCCCATACTCAGGAGAAGCAGCAAAATGTATTTTGGGGTGCAATTCCACATATAACTATGGCATGTGTGAGCAATATATCATTTAGTGACAACTTTTTGAAAAAACATTTTTTTTGTCTTTATTCAATCACTTAGGACCAGTGATGGCACTAACGCCGTTAAAGTAAACGGCGTTACGTAACGCCGTTACTTTAGAGGGTAACGAGTAATCTAACTGATTACTCTTCCCCTCGCGGTAACGCCGTTCCCATTACTGGGGCGGCGTTACCGCAATTACCCGCCGCGATCGCGGAGCCGTCCGCGGCCTCGGCCTTAGGAAAGGCCGCGGCTTCGGCCTAGCTCCGGAGCGGCGGCCGACGGGTGCACCAAGATGGCCGCCGCTCTGGCCTAGCTCCGGAGCGGCGGCCATCTTGGTGCACCCGTCGGCCGTTTACAATGTGATTGCTCCGTCAAATGACGGAGCGATCACTTTGTAAACAAACCGGCGTCAAGATGACGCTGGTCTCCCCTCTGTGTACAGATCTGTACAGTGGAGGGGAGAGATCGGATGGCAGCAGCCATCCCTCCATACCCTGCCACTACTCTGCAACACCCTGCTAATACTGCGCAATACTCTGCAACACCCTGCCAATACTGCGCAATACTCCGCAACACCCTGCCAATACAGCGCAATACTCTGCAACACCCTGCCAATACTGCGCAATACTCTGCAACACCCTGCCAATACTGCGCAATACTCTGCAACACCCTGCCAATACTGCGCAATACTCTGCAACACCCTGCCAATACTCTGCAACACCCTGCCAAAACCGCGCAATACTCTGCAAAACCCTGCCAATACTGCGCAATACTCTGCAACACCCTGCCAATACTGCGCAATACTCTGCAACACCCTACCAATACTGCGCAATACTCTGCAACACCCTGCCAATACTGCGCAATACTCTGCAACACCCTGCCAATACTGCGCAATACTCTGCAACACACTGCCAATACTCTGCCAATACTGCGCAATACTGCGCAATACTCTGCAACACCCCTGCCAATACTGCGCAATACTCTGCAACACCCTGCCAATACTGCGCAATACTCTGCAACACCCTGCCAGTGCCAATACTGCGCAATACTCTGCAACACCCTGCCAATACTGCGCAATACTCTGCAACACCCTGCCAATACACTCCAACACCCTGCCAATACTGCGCAATACTCTGCAACACCCTGCCAATACTGCGCAATACTCTGCAACACCCTGCCAATACTGCGCAATACTCTGCAACACCCTGCCAATACTGCGCAATACTCTGCAACACCCTGCCAATACTGCGCAATACTCTGCAACACCCTGCCAATACTGCGCAATACTCTGCAACACCCTGCCAATACTGCGCAATACTTTGCAACACCCTGCCATACCCCGCAACACCTGGCCATACCCCGCCACACTCTGCAATACGCGGTAATACACAGCCATACTCGGCGATACCCAGCCATACTCGGCGATACCCAGCCATACCCAGCTATACCCAGACAATATTACAGTTGGGGAGATGACGTGGATATTACAGTGGGGGCTTTATGGTGGTGGAATTTTCAAAGGTTTTTGCAAATTCAATTATTATTTGCTGATCCGAAAAATGATCCGATCCGTGACTCTGCAACGATCCGATCCGTGAGTTTGGGGGGGACAGATGTACAGGGGGGGAACAGATATATGTGTGGGGGGGGGGGACAGACGTGTAGTGGGGTACAGAGGGGGAACAGATATATGTGTTGGGGGGGAAATAGACGTGCAGGGGGGAACGCGCCCCTTGCTTACAGTAATACTAGACCCGCCCCTAAGAATATAAAAAAAAAAAGTCAGTTACTTTGCTGAGTAACTAATTACTTTTCCAATGTAGTAACTGAGTTACTAACTCAATTACTTTTTTGGGAGAAGTAATTTGTAATGTAACTAATTACTTTTTTAAAGTAAGATGACCAACACTGCTTAGGACTAAAAAAATAAATATTCAATGGGCTCAACATGCCTCTCAACAAATAGCTTGGGGTGTCTACTTTCCAAAATGGGGTCATTTGGGGGGGGTTTTGTGCTATTTTAGCATTTTATGGCCTTCGAAACTGTGATAGGTAGTGAGGAGTGAAATCAAAAATTTGCACCCTTAGAAATCCTGAAGGCGGTGCTTGGGTTTCGGGGCCCCGTACGCGGCTAGGCTCTCAAAAAGTCCCACACATGTGGTATCCCCATACTCAGGAGAAGCAGCAAAATGTATTTTGGGGTGCAATTTTACATATAACCATGGCATGTGTGAGCAATATATCATTTAGTGACAACTTTCATTTGGGGGGGGTTTGTACTTCCCTGCCATTTTAGCACCTCAAGAAATGAGATAGGCAGTCATAAATTAAAAGCGGTGTAAATTCCAGAAAATGTACTCTAGTTTGTAGACGCTATAACTTTTGCGCAAACCAATAAATATACGCTTATTGGCATTTTTTTTTACTAAAGACATGTGGCTAAATACATTTTGGCCCAAATGTTTGATTAAAATTGAGTTTATTGGATTTTTCTTATAACAAAAAAGTAGAAAATATCTTTTTTTTTCCGAATTTGTGGTCTTTTTCCGTTTATAGCGCAAAAAATAAAAATCACAGAGGCAATCAAATACCATCAAAAGAAAGCTCTATTTGTGGGAAGAAAAGGACACCAATTTCGTTTGGGTACAACATTGCATGACCGCGCAATTACCAGTTAAAGCAGTGCAGTGCGAAATTGAAAAAAGACCTCTGGTCCTTTGGCTGCCAATTGGTCCGGGGCTGAAGTGGTTAATGATGCATAAAGTGAAAAAAAAAAAAGTGAAATATTCCTTTAAATATGGTACCTGGGGGGTGTATAAAGTGCCTATGAAGTGGCATGTGTTTCCCGTGTTTAGAACTGTCCCTTCACAAAATGACATTTTAAAGAAAAAAAAAATTAGCCATTTAAAACTGCTTGCGGCTTTAATGTCATGTTTTGTCCTGGCAATATGGATGAAAATATTTGAGAAAAATGGCATGGCTACCCCATCACCCCCCCCCCCCCCCCAGCCCATTACCAGCCCCTTTGGGTCTTGTATGGATATTAAGGGGAACCCCGCACCCAAAATAAAACCCTATACCTACAACCCCATATACTCTGAACAGCAGTATACAGGCGGTGCAAACAAGACACGGACTGTAGGTTTGTTCTTAAGTAGAATCTGTTTGTAATTTTGAACAGGTACATTTTTAAGTGTAGCTCCATCCACCCCTGTAACATTTGTTTTGCTGTCTGTGCACCTGTTCAGAACATTTCACCTCACTTTCCGTCCCAATGACAAATGTTTTTGGAAAAGTGGGTTTCTTATTGAAACAAGGATTGGTGATAAAGCACCTTTTTCCCAAATTAAATCTAACAGGATAGAATTTCCCTTCCTAGGGGTAGATTTCCTCTCACTTCCTGTTTTCTCCTTCCGTTTGCAAGTAGGAGTCGTTTCTAAGTTGGATGTTTGAAAGTAGGGGCCTGCCGTATATACTCTGCAGAAATTTGCCCCATTAGATGTTGGTGTTGCCACAACACTTTAAGCCCTCACAGTTATACTTGGTGGACACAGGAATGGGCCCTGCTGTGAATTATTAGATCAAGATTTATAATTGCATGCACCTGTTGAACAGGGGCAGAAAAATTGGGCCTTTGGTGGTGGTGGTGGTGGTGGACGGTGTTGCCACAACACTGTAAGCCCTCACAGTTACTCTTGGTGGGTGCAGAAATGGGCCCTGCTGTGAATTATTAGATCAAGATTTGTAATCACACGCCCCTGTTAAACAGGGGCTGAAAAATTGGGCCTTTGGTGGTGGTGTTGAACGGTGTTGCCACAAGACTGTAAGCCCTCACAGTTACTCTTGGTGGACGCAGGAATGGGCCCTGCTGTGAATTATTAGATCAAGATTTGTAATTACATGCCCCTGTTGAACAGGGGCTGACAAATTGTGCCTTAGGCACTGGTGCTGGTGCCACAACACTGCAACCCCTCACAGATAGTGTACTTGGAGCACAGCAATCAGACCTGTGACAAAGCATTGCATAAAAATTGTAATTAAATGCCCCTGTTAAACAGAGGCTAAAAAATTGGGCCTTAGGCACTGGTGCTGGTGCCACAATACTGCAACCCCTCACAGATACTGTACTTGGAGCACAGCAATCAGACCTGTTGCAAAGCATTGCATAAGAAATTGTAATTAAACGCCCCTGTTAAACAGGGGGTGAAAAATTGGGCCTTAGGCACTGGTGCTGGTGCCACAACAATGCAACCCCTCACAGATACTGTACTTGGAGCACAGCAATCAGACCTGTTGCAAAGCATTGCATACAATTTTTTAATTACAAGCCCCTGTTAAACAGGGGCTGAAAAATTGTGCCTTAGGCACTGGTGCTGGTGCCACAACACTGCAACCCCTCACAGATACTGTACTTGGAGCACAGCAATGAGACCTTTTGCAAAGAATTGCATAAAAAATTGTAATTACAAGCCCCTGTTTAACAGGGGCTGAAAAATTGGGCCTTAGCCACTGGTGGTGGCACCCAGAAACAAAAATGTTCTTCCAAGCTATCATCAGGATCATTAAGGAGGAAGAGGATAGTCAGTCAACATAACAGGACAGTCACTCAGCATCAGCATAGGCAGTCTTGAAGGGATGTGACATTTCAAAATAAATTATTCTGTTATATCAGCTTCAGGTGCCTGGTAGCTGGTGGTGATCCAAGACTGATTCATCTTTATGAAGGTCAGTCGATCAACCGAGACGGTGGACAGGCGCACCCTGTGATCAATGACAAAGCCTCCAGCAGCACTGAATGTGCGTTCCGAAAGAACGCTGGATGCAGGACAGGCCAGTAGCTCAATTACATACTGTGCAAGCTCTGGCCAGTGATCCATCCTCAAGACCCAGTAAGCCAGAGGATTTTCGGTGGGAAAGGTGTCCAAGTCTGACCTTGCCCCTAGGTATTCCTGCACCATGTATATCAGACGCTGGCGATGGTTGCTGGAACCGATCATACCTTGGGGCTGCGGACTAAAAAATTGTCTGAATGCATCGGTCAGACGTCCACCTTCCCCACCGCTCCTTCTGCTACTGACCAAAGCCTCAGCAACTTGTCGTCCAGGACCAGGAGTTTGTAACCTCCCAGTCTCTGGGAACGCATTGCACAGACCTTTCTGCAAGGCCTCCCAGGGATGTCTCATCCTCTGTTCCCTCTGCGCCGGAAAGATAAGGTCCGCAACCTTACCCTTGTACCGTGAATCAAGGAGAGTGGCCAGCCAGTAATGGTCCCTCTCCTTGATCCGAAGAATATGAGGATCCTTCCGCAGGCTTTGCAGGATCAGGGAGGCCATGCAATGTAGGTTAGCTGAGGCATTCGGTCCGGAGTCTTCTGGGTCACTGAGGACGTCATGATCCGCAGCCACCTCCTCCCAGCCACGTACAAGTCCACTGGTTTCTTGGGACTGTAAATCATCCCTAAAAGACTGCTGCTGTTGATGCTGAGTGCCAGGCTCCACTTCCATGCTGACACAATCCTCCTCCTCATCCTCTTCCTGTGTGATGGGTGGGAGAGAAGGAACACTGTCTAGATAAAGGGGGCCTTGAAAGGCAAGGAAGTCCTCTCCTTCCTGCTTCTGTTCTGCCTCAAGTGCCCTGTCCATTATTCCATGCAGCGTATGCTCCAACAGGTGGACAAGAGGTACAGTGTCACTGATGCATGCACTGTCACTGCTCACCATCCTCGTGGCCTCCTCAAATGGTGACAGGACAGTGCATGCATCCCTGATCATGCTCCACTGGCGTGAGGAAAAAAATCTGAGCTCCCCTGACCATGTCCTAGTCGCACAGGTACTCATTGATGGCCCTCTGCTACGCGGCTAGGCTCTCAAAAAGTCCCACACATGTGGTATCCCCATACTCAGGAGAAGCAGCAAAATGTATTTTGGGGTGCAATTTTACATATAACCATGGCATGTGTGAGCAATATATCATTTAGTGACAACTTTCATTTGGGGGGGGTTTGTACTTCCCTGCCATTTTAGCACCTCAAGAAATGAGATAGGCAGTCATAAATTAAAAGCGGTGTAAATTCCAGAAAATGTACTCTAGTTTGTAGACGCTATAACTTTTGCGCAAACCAATAAATATACGCTTATTGGCATTTTTTTTTACTAAAGACATGTGGCTAAATACATTTTGGCCCAAATGTTTGATTAAAATTGAGTTTATTGGATTTTTCTTATAACAAAAAGTAGAAAATATCTTTTTTTTTCCGAATTTGTGGTCTTTTTCCGTTTATAGCGCAAAAAATAAAAATCACAGAGGCAATCAAATACCATCAAAAGAAAGCTCTATTTGTGGGAAGAAAAGGACACCAATTTCGTTTGGGTACAACATTGCATGACCGCGCAATTACCAGTTAAAGCAGTGCAGTGCGAAATTGAAAAAAGACCTCTGGTCCTTTGGCTGCCAATTGGTCCGGGGCTGAAGTGGTTAATGATGCATAAAGTGAAAAAAAAAAAAGTGAAATATTCCTTTAAATATGGTACCTGGGGGGTGTATAAAGTGCCTATGAAGTGGCATGTGTTTCCCGTGTTTAGAACTGTCCCTTCACAAAATGACATTTTAAAGAAAAAAAAAATTAGCCATTTAAAACTGCTTGCGGCTTTAATGTCATGTTTTGTCCTGGCAATATGGATGAAAATATTTGAGAAAAATGGCATGGCTACCCCATCCCCCCCCCCCCCAGCCCATTACCAGCCCCTTTGGGTCTTGTATGGATATTAAGGGGAACCCCGCACCCAAAATAAAACCCTATACCTACAACCCCATATACTCTGAACAGCAGTATACAGGCGGTGCAAACAAGACACGGACTGTAGGTTTGTTCTTAAGTAGAATCTGTTTGTAATTTTGAACAGGTACATTTTTAAGTGTAGCTCCATCCACCCCTGTAACATTTGTTTTGCTGTCTGTGCACCTGTTCAGAACATTTCACCTCACTTTCCGTCCCAATGACAAATGTTTTTGGAAAAGTGGGTTTCTTATTGAAACAAGGATTGGTGATAAAGCACCTTTTTCCCAAATTAAATCTAACAGGATAGAATTTCCCTTCCTAGGGGTAGATTTCCTCTCACTTCCTGTTTTCTCCTTCCGTTTGCAAGTAGGAGTCGTTTCTAAGTTGGATGTTTGAAAGTAGGGGCCTGCCGTATATACTCTGCAGAAATTTGCCCCATTAGATGTTGGTGTTGCCACAACACTTTAAGCCCTCACAGTTATACTTGGTGGACACAGGAATGGGCCCTGCTGTGAATTATTAGATCAAGATTTATAATTGCATGCACCTGTTGAACAGGGGCAGAAAAATTGGGCCTTTGGTGGTGGTGGTGGTGGTGGACGGTGTTGCCACAACACTGTAAGCCCTCACAGTTACTCTTGGTGGGTGCAGAAATGGGCCCTGCTGTGAATTATTAGATCAAGATTTGTAATCACACGCCCCTGTTAAACAGGGGCTGAAAAATTGGGCCTTTGGTGGTGGTGTTGAACGGTGTTGCCACAAGACTGTAAGCCCTCACAGTTACTCTTGGTGGACGCAGGAATGGGCCCTGCTGTGAATTATTAGATCAAGATTTGTAATTACATGCCCCTGTTGAACAGGGGCTGACAAATTGTGCCTTAGGCACTGGTGCTGGTGCCACAACACTGCAACCCCTCACAGATAGTGTACTTGGAGCACAGCAATCAGACCTGTGACAAAGCATTGCATAAAAATTGTAATTAAATGCCCCTGTTAAACAGAGGCTAAAAAATTGGGCCTTAGGCACTGGTGCTGGTGCCACAATACTGCAACCCCTCACAGATACTGTACTTGGAGCACAGCAATCAGACCTGTTGCAAAGCATTGCATAAGAAATTGTAATTAAACGCCCCTGTTAAACAGGGGGTGAAAAATTGGGCCTTAGGCACTGGTGCTGGTGCCACAACAATGCAACCCCTCACAGATACTGTACTTGGAGCACAGCAATCAGACCTGTTGCAAAGCATTGCATACAATTTTTTAATTACAAGCCCCTGTTAAACAGGGGCTGAAAAATTGTGCCTTAGGCACTGGTGCTGGTGCCACAACACTGCAACCCCTCACAGATACTGTACTTGGAGCACAGCAATGAGACCTTTTGCAAAGAATTGCATAAAAAATTGTAATTACAAGCCCCTGTTTAACAGGGGCTGAAAAATTGGGCCTTAGCCACTGGTGGTGGCACCCAGAAACAAAAATGTTCTTCCAAGCTATCATCAGGATCATTAAGGAGGAAGAGGATAGTCAGTCAACATAACAGGACAGTCACTCAGCATCAGCATAGGCAGTCTTGAAGGGATGTGACATTTCAAAATAAATTATTCTGTTATATCAGCTTCAGGTGCCTGGTAGCTGGTGGTGATCCAAGACTGATTCATCTTTATGAAGGTCAGTCGATCAACCGAGACGGTGGACAGGCGCACCCTGTGATCAATGACAAAGCCTCCAGCAGCACTGAATGTGCGTTCCGAAAGAACGCTGGATGCAGGACAGGCCAGTAGCTCAATTGCATACTGTGCAAGCTCTGGCCAGTGATCCATCCTCAAGACCCAGTAAGCCAGAGGATTTTCGGTGGGAAAGGTGTCCAAGTCTGACCTTGCCCCTAGGTATTCCTGCACCATGTATATCAGACGCTGGCGATGGTTGCTGGAACCGATCATACCTTGGGGCTGCGGACTAAAAAATTGTCTGAATGCATCGGTCAGACGTCCACCTTCCCCACCGCTCCTTCTGCTACTGACCAAAGCCTCAGCAACTTGTCGTCCAGGACCAGGAGTTTGTAACCTCCCAGTCTCTGGGAACGCATTGCACAGACCTTTCTGCAAGGCCTCCCAGGGATGTCTCATCCTCTGTTCCCTCTGCGCCGGAAAGATAAGGTCCGCAACCTTACCCTTGTACCGTGAATCAAGGAGAGTGGCCAGCCAGTAATGGTCCCTCTCCTTGATCCGAAGAATATGAGGATCCTTCCGCAGGCTTTGCAGGATCAGGGAGGCCATGCAATGTAGGTTAGCTGAGGCATTCGGTCCGGAGTCTTCTGGGTCACTGAGGACGTCATGATCCGCAGCCACCTCCTCCCAGCCACGTACAAGTCCACTGGTTTCTTGGGACTGTAAATCATCCCTAAAAGACTGCTGCTGTTGATGCTGAGTGCCAGGCTCCACTTCCATGCTGACACAATCCTCCTCCTCATCCTCTTCCTGTGTGATGGGTGGGAGAGAAGGAACACTGTCTAGATAAAGGGGGCCTTGAAAGGCAAGGAAGTCCTCTCCTTCCTGCTTCTGTTCTGCCTCAAGTGCCCTGTCCATTATTCCATGCAGCGTATGCTCCAACAGGTGGACAAGAGGTACAGTGTCACTGATGCATGCACTGTCACTGCTCACCATCCTCGTGGCCTCCTCAAATGGTGACAGGACAGTGCATGCATCCCTGATCATGCTCCACTGGCGTGAGGAAAAAAATCTGAGCTCCCCTGACCATGTCCTAGTCGCACAGGTACTCATTGATGGCCCTCTGCTGCGTGTGCAGTCGCTGCAGCATGGCCAACGTTGAGTTCCACCTGGTGGGCATGTCACATATAAGGCGGTTCTTGGGCAGGTTCAACTCCTTTTGCAGCTTAGCCAGCCGAGCACTGGCATTATATGATCGGCGGAAATGCACACAGACTTTCCTGGTCTGCCTCAGGACATCCTGTACGCCTGGGTATCTGCCCAAGAACCGCTGCACCACCAGGTTAAGGACGTGAGCCATACAGGGCACATGGGTCAGCTGTCCCTGTCGCAGGGCAGAGAGGAGGTTGGTGCCATTGTCACAAACCACCATTCCTGGCTTAAGCTGGCGTGGCGTCAACCACCTCTCGGCCTGCCCCTGCAGAGCTGACAGAACCTCTGCCCCAGTGTGGCTTCTGTCCCCCAAACACACCAGCGCAAGCATGGCATGGCATATTTTTGCCTGCGTGCTTGCGTAGCCCCTTGGACGCCTACGGAGTACCGCTGGTTCCGAGGACAGAGCACTCGAAGAGGCCATGGAGGAAGAAGAAGAGGAGGGGGTGGAGGAGAGAGGTGTGTCACAACCAGTAGTAGCATTTTGGAGGCGTGGTGGCGGAACAACCTCCAACACTACTGCACCTTGTCCTGCATCCTTCCCAGCTGCCAAAAGAGTGACCCAATGGGCCGTGAAAGACAGGTAACTTCCCTGTCCATGCCTGCTGGACCATGAGTCAGCGGTAATATGCACCTTACCGCTGACCGCTCTGTCCAGCGAGGCATGGACATTGCCTTCCACATGCCGGTAGAGAGCCGGAATCGCCTTCCGTGAGAAAAAGTGGGTTTTTACGAACCTGCCACTGATGAACCGCACCCTGAACAAACTCATGGAAGGGGGCCGAGTCTACCAACTGAAAAGGCAGCAGTTGAAGTGCTAGCAATTTAGCCAAGCTAGCATTCAACCGCTGGACATGTGGATGGCTGGGAGTAAACTTCTTTCGAAGGTCCAGCAGCTGGGGCAGGAAAATTTGCCTGGTACAATCGGACGTCGGTGTACTGCTAGCAGAGTGCCCGCAAGTACTTGGCTGTGACACACCTAATTCTACACCTTCATTCCTCTCAGTGCATCTTTCAGAGAGGACTGAAGGTATAGTGGGGTTGGAGATCCCAGCTGATGAGGAGCAAGGAGAGGTCCGCTTTGTTCTTTGGTGTGGATCTTTAATGTGCGCTTGCCAACGAGCTGCATGGCAGGTCAACATATGTCTGGTCATGCTTGTGGTGCCCAAGCGGCTGATGTTTTGGCCATGCGAGATACGCTTGAGACATATGTTGCAAATAGCAGTGGTGCGATCTGATGCACTCGTCTCAAAAAAGGCCCACACCAAAGAACTTTTGGAATAACGTGCAGAGGCAGCGCCCTGCACAGGCGGAGCTCTGCGGTGTGATTCAGTTGGTGTGCTGGCCTCAAGCTGGCCCCCGGAGGGCATCCTGCCTCGTTGGAGATGTGCCGCCTCCTCCTCCTCTCTCCGTTCAGGTACCCACGTGGAGTCAGTGACCTCATCATCCCCTCCCCCTTCACCACTGGAGCAAACCTGGCAGTAAGCTGCAGCTGATGAAAGATGACTGCAAGATTGCTGTCCTTGAGCATCCCCTCTCTCTGCGCTCATGCTACGGCCTTCCTCTAGCTGGGTATCATCATCGGAGCCTTCAAAACGCTGGGCTTCCTCCTGGAGCATGTACCCAACACTGTGCTCAAACAGTTTGGGGGACTCCTCAGGAGGACATGGTGGGTCTAGGGAAGGGGTGCCTGATGATGACATTGAGTACGCGTTGGCAGCTGCTTTGCCAGTACCCGGAGCCTGGGTGAGAGAGGATGGGGAGGATGAGGAGGGCTGGGTCATCCACTCTACCAAGCCTTCGGCATGATGCGGCTCAACATGTCCATGTGCTGATGACGATGCACCGCGTCCATGACCAGCACTGTTGTCTCTAGACGCAGAGCCTGCTTGCCCTGTTTTCTTGACTCGTGACTGTCTGCCTCTCCTTGTTGGTCTTCCAGACATTGTAATGGGTAGTGTATATTGTGCTGGAGTCACACAGCACACACACTAACTCCTGCAGATGGCTGCCTTAGATGACAACAGGCCAGAAGGGCAGATACAGGGTAAGGTGGTTTAGTGTGCTGTCTTATAGTCACAGAGCACACACACACACACACACTAACTCCTGCAGATGGCTGGCTGGCTGGCTGCCTTAGATGACAACAGGCCAGAAGGGCAGATACAGCGTAAGGTGGTTTAGTGTGCTGTCTTATAGTCACAGAGCACACACACTAACTCCTGCAGATGGCTGGCTGGCTGCCTTAGATGACAACAGGCCAGACGGGCAGATACAGGATAAGGTGGTTTAGTGTGCTGTCTTATAGTCACAGAGCACACACACACACACACACACACACACACTAACTCCTGTAGATGGCTGGCTGGCTGCCTTAGATGACAACAGGCCAGAAGGGCAGATACAGGGTAAGGTGGTTTAGTCTGCTGTCTTATAGTCACATAGCACACACACACACACTAACTCCTGCAGATGGCTGGCTGGCTGCCTTAGATGACAACAGGCCAGAAGGGCAGATACAGGGTAAGGTGGTTTAGTGTGCTGTCTTATAGTCACAGAGCACACACACACACACTAACTCCTGCAGATGGCTGGCTGGCTGCCTTAGATGACAACAGGCCAGAAGGGCAGATACAGGGTAAGGTGGTTTAGTGTGCGGTCTTATAGTCACAGAGCACACACACACTAACTCCTGCAGATGGCTGGCTGGCTGGCTGCCTTATATGACAACAGGCCAGAAGGGCAGATACGGGGTAAAGTGGTTTAGTGTGCTGTGTTATAGCCACAGAGCACACACACTAACTCCTGCAGATGGCTGGATTGGTAGAGATTGAGAACAGCACTGAGAAGAATAAACTATCCCTGCCTATTTTTCCTCTTTCCCTACACTATTCCCCACACAGAAATGAATCACAAGCAGATAACTATATGTCACTGACACTGTTCCTAACGCCGGAACACACTACACGAGGCCGCCGGCACGGTGTGGGGCGTGTACTAAACCCCCTGAGCTATAATTGGCCACAGGCATCCTGCCTGTGGCCAATTATTGCTCTCCTCGCCGCTGGCTCTATGATTGGCCAAGCATGTGGGGTCACAGTGCATGCTTGGCCAATCATCAGCCAGCAATGCACTGCGACTGGCACAGTACATTGCGGACCGTTCGCATCACACGTATTTGATGCGAACAGTCCACATAGTTCTGGACTCGATGAGCGGACGAACGGCCGATGTTCGATTCGAACATGGGTTCGAATCGAACACCGGGCCCATCCCTACTGGCTAGTTTACCTTGTCTACTCAGATGTGTCCATTGTCTACAATGCAGTGTTGAATATAACCAGAAGTACAATACACAATACTGGTGAAGGGAGGTGTGTGTATATATAAATATATATATATCTATATCCCATCAACCACACCTCGGAGTAGCTCCCAGCGTCACGTAGGTGTTCCAAATGGGGAGGTGCTTCATCACCTGATCGGCTAATGCCGATCAGGCGCATGGTGCCATGAAAACGTTCATCATGGAAGGGACACCAATGGCTAAACAGGTGTTGGTGCTACATAGTGACATCACACGTCCGGCACAGAAAGCGTGGCACTGGTGCGCTGCAACCGCAACCCACCCCCGTCTCTGGGGAAAATGAGAAGGAGTGGGAGAGTGGCTGGAGCGCATCGCAGTTCCTGGAATCAGACAGATCAGCAACCCCAGGTGGCCACACCAACTGCAGGGAACAAACTGAGAGATCTGAACCCAAATCATAAAATTTCTGACAAAAAAGTGGTTGACATAAAGATATGGCTTACTGGAAGTATATAGCAGACCCCAAACGTAGTTGGGCCAGCCCCCGGGATAACTAAGCGTAATGCTATCACCAGGATATGATACAGGGCTTTGCAAAAACAGGGATGAAGGCACATTATTATATGGCCTCATTTAAAGTCCCTTTTCCTTTTATGTATATATCTAATGTTGGGTATGCATGCAATTTAAGCCCACGGGCTGAACGAAAAAAAGATTTGATGTGGATGAAGAAATCTCTGCCAAAAAAAGTGAAAAAAATATATGCTGAAGCATAGGGGCAATTAGACCACCCCAGGCCCCCATGCCTGGGCATATACTGTATGTTTTTTGTGTTTTTTTAACTCTGGATGAGAAATCTCCTCTTACAGTGCTGCAATTATTGCCTTATGTATTCTGAAAGCACACCCTGCTGTCAGAATAAACAGATCAGTGCTGCAGTTGCATGGTGGTCCTGCAAAGAAAACAACAACAGTTAACAATAAAACATAGTAACAGCAAAACATTTTGTCAGGAATCAGCAGCTGGGATAATCTGTAGCTTCACAAGGAAATTGGGACCAGACCACGTGTATCTATGTATCTGTGTATCTATGTATCTATGTATCTACCAGCAAACAATGAACATGAGAATGCATGAAAAGCAAAATTAAATAATAAAATGCCTAACCAGGAATACTAAACACACTTAACTTTATACAGTATATATTGAGACAGTATGAGATGCTGTCACTGGAAAATTGGTGGTTTAAAGGACACAGAGTGTGCACATTGGCTCAGTGCAGGACTACAGAGTGTAGCTGTGGTGTGGAGAAAACTGCTTTTGCAGCTTTCTCCAGGTTTTGGAATACCTGGATGGGGCTCTGTAGTTGGGAAATTCCAAAGTGTCTTGGTGGGATGGAATCTCCAACCCTGTGTCCAGGTTTTGAGGAGGACCAGCAGGGTGTGTGCTCAGGTGAGTACACTCCTTATAATGAATTTATGGGAATACCTCGTGGCTCCCAGTTGGAGACATCTCCACCCAAGAGAGACAAGAGGTCTCAGAGGCTGCAGGTGGCAGCTATAGCACGTGTGTGTGCTGCAAGAGGCAGTAAATGGCCTGAAGATAAGGCCAGAGCGGAGCTGTGGGCACTAGAGTAAAGCCGTCTACACTGAGGAATCCTGTGGTCTGCGTGACCAGCATAAAAAACAGAGGTACTGCTAGAGAGAGAGAGAGCCAGGTGGGCTAGCATTTTCTGTTTGTGAATTTACTGGAGAAGAACCCCTGCATGGGAAACCCTTTATGTTACTGGCTTTTTATTTGCCTTTTAATAAAAATGGGCTACCAGGCCCTTCAAATTTAGTTCCTGACTGCAGTGAATCACTGGAAAACGCATCTGCCACTAGAGCTAATGGTCCCCCATGTTACAATATATATATATATATATATATATATATATATATATACACACAAATGAGAAAAACATACAGCAAGGACAGCAGGGAGCAGATGGGAAGGGGGAAAGCAAAAGTGGGATGGGAGCAAGGCATCAGGATACTGGATGCAGGGCAAGGGCAAGATCATAAATTTAACTACTATGATTTACTATTATGTCCTATACTCATAAGGAAGTAGAGCTATTCATTATTATGAGTTACATCTCATACAGTCCACTCCATAATCTCTTGTGCCTTCTGTCAGTTAAAGTGGGATCCCTAATGGATGCTACTGACTCTGCCCAAATGTCATTAAAGTGGTAGTAAACTGTTTTTTTTTTGTTTTGTTTTTTAAAATCCTGCAAGGCAATGTCTTAATGTGTTAGTACGCATTATATACTAGCACATTATGTGAAACTTACCTTAAAACAAAGCCCTCCAATGACACACTGTCCCTGCTAAAGGCGCTTCCATCTTCACCCGGTCTTCCTTCCAGGTTTGCAAACTTCAACTGTGTGAGGGACCAGAGCCGCAATGAAATCACCCCCACGCATGTGTGCAGAAGCCACCCTACACGGCTCAGGGTTTTGAAGAAACAGCACGGCATGCCGTTCCTTCAGAGCGCATGCTGCATCAAAATTAAATATCTCCTAAATGGTGAACTTTTAGGAGATATTTACTGTACCTACAAGTAAGCCTTACTATAGGCTTACCTATAGGTAAAAGTCATGCATGGGAGTTTACTCCCACTTTAAGTAATGGCATGGGAAATCTCATGTTCAGAATGATGAATGAGTGAATCCTGAGTAAGCTAGTAAGGGTTTTAAAGGAACTTTATACCAGTTCACAAACTGAGAAGGTCATATGCTTGTCAGATTGGCAATTCATGTCAATTCTCCACTGGCCACGAATTGCCCTGACACCAGATAAATCCTGGTTCAGGTAAATCAACCTGATCATTTTAAGTGCCAGCCACACTGAAAACTTCTGCAGGATTTGACAACACTTTATACATGAATTAAATGAATATTGTGCATGCTTTACGTTGTTAATAACTCAATGCAAACTATGAATTAATTGTAACAAATGCAGTGACAGATTGGAATTGTCTTGCTATCACTAAATTGTGTATGCAGGCGCATAATAATAAATGCAAATCCCATTCATGCATCACTTTCTGCTATAGAGAATAGTGAAGGCTCTTGTCATGTTTCCAAGACATTTATTTAGCAGTTTATTTAGACACAAGAAAATGCCTGAACAAAGTACAAGTTATAAACATGACAGAGGTGTTAATGAAACTCATTCTCTTGTGGGTGATGAAAAACTCTGTTACAGATGGGTATTCTGGACACATTAACATCTGCTGACAATTAAGTATGGACTGATGGACCAATTGAGATGAATTTAAATATATTCTGCTTTTTTGCAATGCTCATTAATGGCTGCTCTGTTGAAATGGCTAAGACATGAAAACCTAAAAGATCAATGTTAATTAAATGTCCAACTTTTTAAATTAATTGCTATATATCTAGTCAGTCAAATCTACACAGTGAAAATCTGGAAGTTAAGGTGAATCTATAGCCATTTTTCTAGTTTTGGATGGAGCTGGCAAGGAATTCAACCACTGTCAAGGTCTACTGCTATCTGTGGCTCCATTAGAGAGATTTCTCCTCACTTCCTGTGCTGGAATCTTGACATCTTTTTATGTTTATCTGTTGCAGATTTTACCTGCCTTTTTGTAAAAAAATAAATAAGAAAAACATGTGACCAGGGCAGTACATGAGGGGAAGTATCTCTAATGCCGCGTACACAAGTTCGGAATTTCCGATGGAAACAGTCCGATGGGAGCTTCTCATCGGATTTTCTGACCGTGGGTATGCCCATCGGTCTTTTTCTGTCGGAATTTCCGACAGACTTTGGATTGAGAACCTGTTCTTAATTTTTCCGATGGAAAACCTTTCTATCGGATTTTCCGATCGTGTGTATGCAATTCCGACACACAAAATTCAGACGCATGCTCGGAAACAATTTTACGCATGCTCAGAAGCATTAAACTTCCCTTTTATAGTGCAGTCGAACGTGTTGTATGCCGTGGTGTTATTGACCGTCAGAATTTGGTGTGATCGTGTGTAGGCAAGACAGTTTGAGTGAAATTCCGTCGGAATTCCGACTGGAAAACCATCAGAGCTTTTTCTGACGAGAATTCTGACCGTGTGTACGTGGCATAACAGGGCCCTTGGTAGCAGTAAAACCTGAAGGGGTTCTAACCTTTCCCCACTCCATCCCAAACAAGAAAAAAGTTTTGGCTATAAATACAATCAGTTTTTTTTTGCTGCTTCATTCAATTATAAAAGTAAAATTAGAATACACTTTTCTATTGCTAGAAAAACATCTGTTCAAATTTTCAGTGGTTAAATATGGATAATGTATAAGAATTTTATTGTATCAGTTAATAAATGTAAAAGAAAATTCTTACATACCTGGGTAATTCGAACTGAGCCTATGGCAGAACAAATGTAAATACATTATTTTAAAAACTAACTGCACTTTTAGCAAAAACAAAACATTTGCACTCATCCTATCAATCTTTGCCAAGGGTATACAACTGTTTAAGCCTAGTGTTCCAAAAATGATAGTAAAGTGTGAGAGTGCCAGAGAGGGCAACCATTAGACCTCTTACCCCCCCACAAACTTAGGAGGTCAGGACCTGTGATATGCTTAATGTATCGTTTTGAAAACTGGGAATGTTTAATTAATGCTGAATATTGAGCATGGTTTAATAGAGTCGGAGCATGCTTCAATATACACCAAACACAGAGAGCAGAGGTCAGGAGTAAGTATTACACAGAGTGAAGAGGTCATGATAAGTAATGCACAGATTGTAGGGGTCAATAATAGATATAGCACAGAGTATGATTGGTATGAGTAAATAATGCGCAGAGTGCAGAGGGCAGGGGTTTACGTAATGCACAGAGTGAAGGGGTCAGGAGTAAATAATTCACCAAGTAAAGGGGTCAGGAGGAAGAAACACAGAGTGCAGGGTTCAGGAGTAAATAGTGCATAGAACACAGGGACAGGAGTAAGTCACACAAAGTGCAGGGGCCAGGAGTAAGTAATTCACAGAGTTCAGGGGTCAGAGTCCAGGGGTCAGAAGTAAGAGCTGTGCATATATTGTATCACTTACTCCTTGCTCTCTCATTTTCCCCAAGTTTTGCTCTCTGTGTGCTAAAACAATAATAGGAGAGAGCACAGCCCATACCGCCTCCCTCCTCTCTCCTCTTCCTTCTCAACATTGGCTCTCCAAGTGCTAGGACAGGATAAGGAGAGTTACCTCTTCCCCAGCATCAGTCCTTATATTGCTTGGACAGGAGGAGGAGAAAACACAGGTCACACCTCCTTTCTGTTCTCTCTTCTTTTGCAGCTTTAGCTCTCAGTGACACTGTTGGTATGCTTAATTTCAGAGAAGAGCAGAAAACATGGTGTGTGCCACCCTTGGCATGCATGCTGCAGATTGCATGCCAGTACAATGGGTTACATTTACAGCTAAGCGGTAGCTATTAAAGGGCACAATATGAAAATGGAGAACTTGCCCCAGGAGAACATTTTTCAGAGAGGCTGCAATCAATATTGAAGAATTTTTCGGACCATCATACAGAAGCAAAATCCTTTATGTCAAAATAATTAATCGGGCCATGGGCTTTTACAAAACTTTTGTCAGTCAGCTTTGAGCAGCTTTCATTAAGCCTTTAAAGAACTCTCCAGTTCTAGTTTTGAATGTTAAAGTGTATTTCCACTTTCCACTTTTGAAGTTAAGTTTGAGAAAACCCAACAATATATTTAGCATACCAATTTAAAAAAAAATACCATTATTACCTTTTTGATGTTTCTGATGAGAAGTTATTCTGTCTGACTGCAAGCATTTCTCAAGTATCTTAGTGTGATCTGTCCCAATAGAAAGCCTGGGGATTGGCTGAATCTAGTTCTCATTAACGTACAATAATATATCAGGCTCAGCTTTCAAATCTTTAACTTTTGCTAAGATCAAGATTGCATTGAGTACAACTGATAAGATGATATCTGATCTACACAGTACAGATGGGGATAATTGTGATAATCACAGCTCCCCATTCAACTTCATAACAAAGAGAACTAAGTAGGCTTTTTCCTTGCTGGAAGTTCAAATGCAGAGGACTAATTTACATTTCTCTCTGTGTTGTTTAGCCCCTGTTGTTAGTTGTGTGCCACAAAACAGGTGGGAACCCTGAATCCCAGTGTGGGACTAAGATACTGGTGGTGAGCCATGTTGTGTGGGCTTCTTTATACTAGGGCTATGGTGTGTTTACTTTACTTTTGCTGAAGAAAGCTGTATCTGTTTGCATCTTTTGATAGGCCAATAAGGACTCTTTACTTTAACAAGCGGCTAACTGGTGATCCTGAGTTCCCATTTTATAACACACTGAAACATTTGTGAACAAGGCCATAGTCATCAGGACTCACATGCAACTTTACATTTTTATGTAAAATACCTAAGCCAGAATGGCATGTCTCTGGTCCTACAGCCTTCTTGGGATACTTACATCACACCTCCTAACAGGCTGCAGGATTGGACACACACAGAATTTGAAGAGCAGGCCAGAGGACAGGCCCTGAGCATCATCAGTAGCTGGTTTCCTGCACTTTAAAGAGGCAACTAGCTGAAGCGAACAAAGAAATTGAGACAGGACACTAGGTATGGCACCTGAACAGTGAATCACAGTGTGGAAATGCTAATTCGCTGTGCACTGTGAGCATGTGTTTTGAGAAGAAAGGAGCAATACATGTAAGAGGGAAAAAAACATGGGGAACATTAAGTACTGCTTTAACCACCTGAGTTCCAGGCCAATTATGACATTTCTCTCCTACATGTAAAATTCCAAATTTTTTTGCTAGAAAATTACGTAGAACCCCCAAACATTATATATGTTTTTTTAGCAAAGACCCTAAAGAATACAATGGCGGTTGTTGCAACTTTTTATCTCGTACGGTATTTGCGCAGGAATTTTTCAAACGCGTTTTTTTCAGAAAAAAAACAGTTTCATGCTTTAAAAAAAAACAGTAAAGTTAGCCCAATTTTTTTGCAAAATGTGAAAGATGAAGATACGCCGAGTAAATTGATACCCAACATGTCATGCTTAAAAATTGCACGCGCTTGTGGAATGGCGCCAAACTTTGGTATTTAAAAATCCCCATAGGCGACGCTTTAAAAAATGTTACTGGTAACATATTTTGAGTTACAGAGGAGGTCTAGGGCTAGAATTATTGCTCTCGCTCTAACGTTCACGGCGATACCTCACATGTGTGGTTTGAACACCGTTTTCATATGTGGGCGGGACTTACGTATGCGTTCGCTTCTGCGTACGAGCTCGCGGGGACAGGGGCGCTTTAAATTATTTTATTTTTTTTATTGTTAATTTTACTTTATTTTTTTAGTTTGACACTTTAAAAAAAATAATTGATTACTTTTATTCCTATTACAAGTAATGTAAACATCCCTTGTAATAGCAATATGGCACGATCAGACCTATTTACAGTGAGATATGGGGTCAATAAGACCCCACATCTCACCTCTAGGCTGGGAAGCCTAAGATAAAAAAAAAAAAAAAACGATCACCGCTTTTCAGCCGCGGCGCAGTTTTTTGCAGAGGTCGGGTGTGACGTCATAACAACGTGCCCGGCCTCCGAACGATCATAGAGACTCCGGTGACCATCTGGTCTGCCAGAAATCTCTGATCATCATCCGGGGGCCGGCGGATCCTGTGTCCGACTCACAGATGGAAGCGGTGAGTCGGTAGAAGCACCGGAGGGCGGCGGGAGGGGGGGGACGTCCCCTCCCGCCGCCCGTAGGAACGATCAAGCAGTGGGACAGCCGCTATGATCATTCTTATGGTGCAGGGAATCGCCGGCTGAAAACGTCAATATCTGAATGATGTCTGTAGCTACAGGCATCATTCAGATATACCCCGGAGAAATAAAAGACATCATATGACATATAGTGGGACTCAGGTGGTTAAAGTAAGAGCCAGATGCACTGACCAATAGTAAAGCATAAAAGCTGGAAGTGACAGGTCAGGCCTGACTTTTACAGAAAGATTGAGGTTTGCATATCCATTCACCTGATTATAACTCTACATCTACTGATTATGTTAATATGCATTTTTGTACTGACGGTAATCTTTTGCTTGTATATTTTTCATGTTTCTGAAGATATTTGGTCATTCAGGTTTTAGTAAATCTATTGTATAATTTAAAAGCAACTAGACTAAATGAATGATGAAATGTTTCAGAGTATCTTTAAAAAGGCCAGTTGCTTTTGACTTACTGTCAAAAGATACTTGTAAGTAATTCGATATTGGCACACTTCATGGACAGTGGCATTACTTCAGTGTTCCACAAATAATTACTTTTTTATAAAGAAAAAAAATCTTCTTTGTCTCAGCCTACAGACACTGTCAGTAATAATCAAAATGGTAATCACATTACACACTAGATGAATATTCCAACTTAGATTACAGTCAGTAAACATGGATATTGAATTTATGAAGAGCATGTGTGGAATATTGCAATATACTGTAATATTCTATGGTTAACATTAATAAAAACTGTATAAATATACAAAGATATGTGCTGAAGCACATTCCCTCCTATTCCATTCACACAGGTATTTTCATATTTAGGCAATTCTTACTATTGACAAAAACAAGTGTACACCAATACACTAATCCCAACACTGACTCACTGATAAGTACAAAATAAATATTTTCCAGAACACTTATGGGCTAGCCTGAGCAAAAAAGCAAAATGGCACTGTCTAATAGGGATGAGCGTCGTGTTTGGCGAAATCCAAACATTATGGGCCGTTCGCGCCAAATTCGAGTGGCGTGTCATGGCCCATAAATCACTGCAGCAGTGCAGTGCATTTCTGGCTGATGATTGGTCAAGCATGCACTATGACCCGCATGCTTGGCCAATCACAGTGCCGGCAGCGAGGAGAGACATAATTGGCCACAGGCAGGATGCCAGTGGCAAATTATAGCTCAGGGGGTTTAGTACACGCCCCACACTATATAAGTCCGTCTGCGTGGCGGCCTTGCGTAGTGTGTTGCAGTGGCTCATAGAGAAAGATAGGCAGAGACAGTCTCTTCATTTCTTTTGAACCTAGTGCAGTTACAGTCAGTGTATTGTGCCCCCTGCACAGTGTACACCTGAAGCTACCCCAATTGCTGGTGTTGTTCTGGTCCTATACCACAGGCAGCTGCAGCAGTTACAGTCGGTGTATTGTGCCCCTTGCACAGTGTTTACCTGAAGCTACCCCAATTGCTGGAGTTGTTCTGGTCCTATACCACAGGCAGCTGCAGCAGTTACAGTCTGTGTATTGTGCCACCTGTAAAGTGTACACCTGAAGCTACCACAATTGCTGGTGTTGTTCTAGTACTATACCACAGGCAGCTGCAGCAGTTACAGTCGGTGTATTGTGCCACCTGCACAGTGTACACCTGTAGCTACCCCAATTGCTCGTGTTGTTCAAGTCCTATACCAACAGCAGCTGCAGCAGTTACAATCAGTGTATTGTGCCCCCTGCACAGTGTTTACCTGAAGCTACCCCAATTGATGGTGTTGTTCTAGTCCTATACCACAGGCAGCTGCAGCAGTTACAGTCCGTGTATTGTGCCCCCTGCACAGTGTACACCTGAAGCTACCCCAATTGCTTGAGTTGTTCTAGTCCTATACCACGGGCAGCTGTAGTAGTTAGAGTCGGTGTATTGTGCCACCTGCACAGTGTACACCTGAAGTTACCCCCAATTGCTGGTGTTGTTCTAGTCCTATATCACAGGCAGCTGCAGCAGTTAAAGTCAGTGTATTGTGCCACCTGCACAGTGTACACCTGTAGCTACCCCAATTGCTGGTGTTCTCATCTTCAGCAAGCCATTAGTATGTTGGGAAGGCCAATAAGGAGAGGCAGACAGTCACAAGGCAATAAAAGAGGGCAAGCAGGCTCTGTGTCTAGAGGCAACAGTGCTGGTTGTAGACACGGTGCATCCTCATCAGCACGTGGCCATGGGACACGCTTGTCCTTATTTTCGTCAGCTGGACGTGTTGAGCCGCAACATGCCAAAGACTTGGTAGAGTGGATGACCAAGCCCTCCTCATCCTCCTCATCCTCTCTCACCCAGGCTCAGGGTACTGGCAAAGCAGCTGCCAACGCGGCCTCTTCCCTCGTCTCAATGGCATCAGTCACTCCTTCCCTAGACCCACCATGTCCTCCTGAGGAGTCCCCAGAACTGTTTGAGCACAGTGTTGGGTACATGCTCCAAGAGGATGCCCAGCATTTTGAAGGCTCTGATAATGATACCCAGCTAGAGGAAGGCAGTAGCGTGAGCCCAGAGAGAAGGGATGGCCAAGAAGTTCCACCAGCTGCAGCATACTGCCAGGTTTGCTCCAGTGATGAGGAGGGAAGGGATGATGATGATGATGACACTGACTCCACGTGGGTGCCTGATAGGAGAGAGGAGGAATAGGATGCATATCTCCAACGAGGCAGGATGCCTTCCAGGGGCCAGCTTAAGGGCAGCACACCAACTGAATCACAAAGCAGAGCTCCGCCTGTGCAGGACACTGCCTCTGCACGTTATTCCAAAAGTTCTTTGGTGTGGGCCTTTTTTGAGACGAGGTCATCAGATTGCACCGCTGCTATTTGCAACATATGTCTCAAGCGTATCTCTTGTGGCCAAAACATCAGCCGCTTTGGCACCACATGCTTGACCAGACATATGTTGACCTGCCATGCAGTTCGTTGGCAAGCGTACCTTAAAGACCCACACCAAAGAACAAAGCTGACCTCTCCTTGCTCCTCATCAGCTGGGATCTCCAACCCCGCTATACCTCCAGTTCTCTCTGAAACCTGCACTGAGAGGAATGAAGGTGTAGAATTAGGTGTGTCACAGCCAAGTACTTGCGGGCAATCTGCTAGCGGTACACCGACGACTGATTTTACCAGGTAAATTTCCCTGCCCCAGCTGCTGGACCGTCAAAAGAAGTTCACTCCCAGCCATCCACATCCCCAGCGGTTGAATGCTAGCTTGGCTAAATTGCTAGCATTTCAACTGCTGCCTTTTCAGTTGGTAGACTCGGCCCCCTTTCGTGAGTTTGTGCAATGTGCGGTTCCTCAGTGGCAGTGTCAGGGCTCCAGCGCCGGACGAACGGCCCGCTCTCCAGTGCGCATGCACGGTGGCCTGGCGCTCCGGCGCATGCGCACTCGCGGCCCGGCAGTCCGGCGCTCGCGCATGTGCACTAGCGCACGTTTGTGCGCTATGGCGCACAATTAACGTCCACTGGGCGCCTATAAAAGCTGCCTGACGCACAGGCACTTTGCTGGTCTGTCTTTCCAGCTTAGTGCCTGTGCGTCCCTGTGTAAAACCAGATCTGATCCTGTGTCTTGACCCCCCCTGGCTTGTTTAACGGACTGCTGCTGCTTTCTCCTGTGTTTGACCCCCTGGCTTGTTAACGGACTCCGCTGCTTCCTCCTATGTTTGACCCTCTGCTTGCCTCCACGGACTTTGCTGCCTGATCCTGTGTTTGACCCTCTGCTTGCCTCCACGGACTTTGCCGCCTGATCCTGTGTTTGACCCTCTGCTTGCCTCCACGGACTTTGCCGCCTGATCCTGTGTTTGACCCTCAGCCTGCATCCACCGACTTGCTACTCTATCCTGTGTTTGACCTCTGGCTTACTTCCACGGACCCTGCTATTGAACCTGTGTTTGACCCCCGGCCTGCTCTCCGGACTTACGTAGCTGCTGTCTGCTCAGTGACCGGTGTTAGCCTCTCAGCCAGGTGTTTGGGCCCCTGCCTCTCCTTCCTGCCATCTGCTGGTCTGCCCAGGCCAGGTCCTCATCTCCTCCAGGCGTCCCACCAGTTCCGCCCACCTGCCGGAGGTGACCTGTGCCTCCTGGTGCCGTTTGTTCCCTGTCTCATCACCAGGGGGCAGATTGCGCCGGGTCGCAAGGGTGAACCGCTCTCAGCATCTCGGTCTCGGTAAGTACGTCTCTGATAGGCAGGTTCCCAAACGCCACTTTTTCTCACGGAAGGCGATTCCGGCTCTCTACTGGCATGTGGAATGCAATGTCCATGCCTCGCTGGACAGGGGGGTCAGCAGTAAGGTGCATATTACCACTGACTCATGGTCCAACAGCCATGGACAGGGACGTTACCTATCTTTCACGGCGCATTGGGTGACTCTTCTGGCAGCTGGGAAGGATGCAGGACAAAGTGCAGTAGTGTTGGAGGTTGTTCTGCCACCATGCCTCCAAAATGTTACTACTGGTGATTGTGACACACCTCTTTCCTCCACCCCCTCCTCTTCTTCTTCCTCCATGGCCTCTTACTGTGCTTTGTCCTTGGAACCAGCAGTGCTCCGTAGGCGTTCAAGGGGCTACGCAAGTACGCAGGCAAAAAGATGCCATGCCGTGCTTGCGCTGGTGTGCTTGGGGGACAGGAGCCACACTGGGGCAGAGGTTCTGATAACTCTGTAGGGGCAGGCTGAGAGGTGGTTGACGCCATGCCAGCTTAAGCCAGGAATGGTGGTTTGTGACAATGGCACCAACCTCCTCTCCGCCCTCCGACAGGGACAACTGACCAATTTGCCCTGTGTGGCTCACGTCCTTAACTTTGTGGTGCAGCGGTTCTTGGGCAGGTACCCGGGCTGTCCTGAGGCCATCCAGGAAAGTCTGTGTGCATTTCCGCTGGTCATATAATGCCAGTGCTCGGCTGAGCTCCAAAAGGAATTGAACCTGCCCAAGAACCGCCTAATCTGTGACATTTCCACCAGGTTGAACTCAACGTTGGCCATGCTGCAGCGGCTGTACATGCAGCAGAGGGCCATGATCAGGGAGGCATGCACTGTCCTGTCACAATTTGAGGAGGCCACAAGGATGGTGAGCAGTGACAGTGCATGCATCAGTGACACTGTACCTTTTGTCCACCTGTTGAAGCACACGCTGTGTGAAATAATGGACAGGACACTTGAGGCAGAACAGAGGCAGGAAGAGGAGGACTTCCTTGCCTCTCAAGGCCCCCTTTATCCAGACAGTGTTCCTACTGGCCCGCCGATCACACAGGAAGAGGATAAGGAGGAGGAGGAGGATTGTGTCAGCATGGAGGTGGAGCCTGGCACTCAGCATCAGCAATCTTTTAGGGATGATTTACAGTCCCAAGAAACCAGTGGACTTGTACGTGGCTGGGAGGGGGTGGCTGCGGATCATGTCGTCCTTAGTGACCCAGATGACTCTGGACCGAATGCCTCAGCTAACCTATGCTGCATGGCCTCCCTGAACCTGCAAAGCCTGCGGAAGGATCCTTGTATTCAGCGAATCAAGGAGAGGGATCATTACTGGCTGGCAACTCTCCTTGATCCACGGTACAAGGGTAAGGTTTCAGACCTTATCTTGTCATCGCAGAGGGAGCAGAGGATGAGACATCTCCAGGAGGCCTTGCAGAAAGGTCTGTGCAACGCGTTCCCAGAGCTGGGAGGTTACAAATTCCTGGTCCTGGACAATGTGTTGCTGAGGCTTTGGTCAGTCACAGAAGGAGCGGTGGAGAAGGTGGCCATATGGCCGATGCGTTCATACAATTTTTTAGTCCGCAGCCCCAAGGTATGATCGGTTACAGCAACCATCGCCAGCGTCTGATTTACATGGTCCAGGAATACCTAGAGGCAAGGTCAGACTTGGACACCTTTCCCACCGAAAATCCTCTGGCTTACTGGGTCTTGAGGATGGATCACTGGCCAGAGCTTGCACAGTATGCAATTGAGCTACTGGCCTGTCCTGCATCCAGCGTTCTTTCGAAACGCACATTCAGTGCTGCTGGAGACTTTGTAGCCGATCACAGGGTGCGCCTGTCCACCAACTCGGTTGATCGACTGACGTTCATAACGATAAATCAGTCTTGGATCTCCACCAGCTACCAAGCACCTGAAGCTGATATAGCCGAATACATTTTTTTGAAAAGTCAGATCCCTTCAAGACTGCCTATGCTGATGATCACTCTGAGTGACTATCCTGTTATGCTGACTGATTATCCTCTTCCTCCTCCTCAATGACCCTGCTGATAACTTGGAAGAACATTTTTGGTTCTGGGCGCCGCCACCAGTGGCTAAGGCCCAATTTTTCAGCCCCTATTTGACAGGGACGTGTAATTACAATTTTTGATGCAATACTTTGCAGCAGGGCTCATTCCTGCGCTCCAACTAGAGTATCTGTGAGGGGTTGCAGTGTTCTGGCACCAGTGCCTAAGGCCCAATTTTTCAGGCTCTGTTCAACAGGTGCATGTAATTACAATTCTTGATATAATCATTCACAGCAGGGCGTTCCAGCGCCCACCAAGAGTCACTTTGAGGGCTTACAGTGTTGTGGCAAAACCAACACCTTGGGTCCAAATTTCTGCAGAGCATATAGGGCAGGCCCCTACTTTCAAACATCCAACTTACAAATGTCTCCTACTAACAGGAGACAACAGGAAGTGAGATGAAATCTACCCCTAGGAAGGGAAATTCTCTCCTGTAAGAGTTGATATGGGAAAAACGTGTCTCCTCTCTCCACTGATGCTTTATCCCAATCCTTGTTTTACTAAAGACCCCAAATTTTCAAAAAACATTTGTCATTGGGACAGAAAGTGAGGTGAAATCTTCTGAAGAGGTGCACAGACAGAAAAAAAAAGTTACAGGGGTGATAACCCTTCCCTATATTTTCCAAAAAAGCTTAAAAATAGATTTTTTGACTGGAGCTACACTTTAAAAATGTACCAGTTCAAAATTACAAACAGATTCTACTTAACAACAAACCTACACAGCCCCTGTCTTGTTTGCACCGCCTGTATACTGCTGTTCTGAGTATATAGGGCCTGGGGGCCCCACGCCTTTCCTTTTTTTAATTTGGGTATGGGGTTCCCCTTAATATCCGTACAAGACCCAAAGGGGCTGGTAATGGGCAGGGGGGGGGGCTACCCATGTCATTTTTCTCAATGATTTTCATCCATATTGCCGGAAACAGACATTACATTAAAACCGCAAGCAGTTTTAAATGACTTTTTTTACGTTAGAAATTTAATTTTGTGCAGGGACTGTTCTAAACACGGGAAACACGTGCCACTTCACAGGCATACTATAGACACCCCCCAGGCATGATATTTAAAGGAAGATTTCACTTTTTTTCAATTTAAGCGTTATTAAAATCAGTGCTCCTGAAAAAAACTAACGTTTTTAAAACTTTTTTTGCATTGATACATGTCCCCTGGGGCAGGAGCCGGGACCCTTTTTAGGACAATAACTTTCAAATTAGCCTTTAAAATTAGCACTTTTTATTTTGAACGTTCGCGTCCCATAGATTTTAATGGGGTTCTAAAGTTTGGGCAAATTTTCGGTCCGTTTGCAGGTTCTGGTGCGAACCGAACCGGGGGTGTTCGGCTCATCCCTACTGTCTAACAATTTAATTTTAAAACAGAGGTTTTAGTTGTGCACATTTGCAATATACTGTATGTGGAAGCTACACTGCCTCCTCTGTAAAGTCTCATCCTGACTTCCTGATATAACTGACATATAATGAGCAGACATGATATAGACTGACTTACAACATTCACCATCCTTGACATACAGTTAACATTTACACACTGGTGCAACTCCCATAAGCCATGGGTGGAAGGAAAAAAAAACTTCAGGGGTTTATGTAGCAGAGGTTCCAGGTGCAGACTCACTCACTACTCTCTCTCCTCCTAGCAGCATTTTCCTTATTAACTCTGTGCATGCCTTCCCACCTCTCTTCCAGCCTGTGTGCTGCTGTACAGGATATCACAAAAGGCTGAAATAAAGTGGAATTTTAGTACTTACACTAGATGCATTTGTAAAATACATTTAATGATATAATACTAAATATCTGGCTGCATTAATTGTGCCTTTTTATTTGCCTGGATGTCAGCTTTCTCAAACAGAAAAGAAAAAAAAAACACAAGCAAATCATATGCATATGGCTCAGACAATTATGATGTACAGAAGATTGAAAACTCTTATTTTGACATCAACAATAGAATAATTTTGGCAAAAGTCCCTTAACCACTTGCCGGCCAGCCGTCGTCATTATACGGTGGCAGGATGGCTCATTCCCATGAATCGCTGTACTGGTATGTCAGCTCCTTCAAGAGCCATAGCAGGCATGCGCATGCCCACTGCACGGCGGGGGACCCCGATGCGATGGCATGGGACCCGCGATTTGTGTCAGCCACCCGTGATCGTGGGCATGAGAGCCAGAACAGGGATCTGTGCATGTGTCAGAAACCATGAAATCAGACCGAGACAGAAGTATAGTTAAATCACAATTGTTTAATAATAAAAGTAAAAAGAACAAATGTAGCCAAAACATAGCCAAAGTTCAGTAACCGTAATGGATAGTCAGCCAAGCCAGAAGTCAGGGATCAAAGTAGTGGAGCAGCAAGCAGGATCTGGAGCCAGAAGGGATGTCAGCAAAGCCAGTCTTTAAACAGGAATGCAGGCGATAGTTTTATGTGATGTGACCAAGGCGAAGGCAGAGCTCCTCTGGACTGGATGGCTTAAGTAGGCAGAACTGATGAGCAAGATCATCAACAGCTGAGTAACTGTGGAGAGAGATGGGAGCTGGCAATTAGCTGACAGGTGAGCGGCCAGCTCAGAGAAGGAAGGGCTGAGCCCAGACCTGACAGCATGTAAACACACAAATCGCCGTTCAGACAGGGGAGAAGAGACAGATCTGCTGTTCCTAGTAATTAGGGAAAGCGATCTGTCTCATCCTCCAGTCAGTCTTACCCCCCCACAGTTAGAAACACACATGAGAGAACACATTTAACCCCTTGATCGTCCCCTAGTGTTAACTCCTTTCCTGCCAGTGACATTTACACAGTAATCAGTGCATTTTTTTAAAATGTCAATGGCCCCAAAATAGTGTCAAAAGTGTCTGATTTGTCCGCTGCAATGTTGCAGTCCACCGCCATTGCTAGTAAAATATAAATAAATAATAAAAATGCCATAAATCTATCCCCTATTTTTTAGACACTAAATTTTGCACAAACCAATGAATGAATGGATGAATGACTTGTATAGCGATACCTATGTGAACTGAATCGCCTCAGGGCACTTTTTTTTGCCAATGGTGTCCATCTGTGGTATAGCGCGGTCCTTGCCCTGTGGGGTCCCGACACGCTTACAAACACATACACATACAACATACACATATTTGGCCAATTTTATTGACAGGATCTAATTAACCTACCAGCATGTCTTTGGAGTGTGGGAGGAAACCGGAGTACCCAGAGGAAACCCACGCAGGCACAGGGAGAACATGCAAACTCCAGGCAGAAGGTGTCGTGGTTGGGATTTAAACCAGGGACCCTATTGTGCTAGGTGAAAGTGCTAACCACTACACCACTGTGCTGCTTATTGTGATTTTTTTTTTACTTAAAATATGTAGAAGAATACATGTTGGCCTAAACTGATGAAGAAATTTGTTTTAAAAAAATAAATAAAATTGTGATAGTTATTATAGTAATTTTTATTTTTTTTCAAAAATTGTCGCTCTTTTTTGTTTATAGCGCAAATAAACTGGTGTCCTGTTCCTTAAACAGTAATAACAAGTATATTTGTTGAGCCGTAATACCACCTAGTGAATGTTTTATAATTGTGTTCCTGTGCATTACATGAACTGGAGAGGGTGAGAGTGAATGCTTTAACCCCTTCAATACCCGCGTATAGTCATATGACGCCCACAAGGTGGATCTACCATCCTGGGTGGGCGTCATATGACGTCCTCGGATTCCCGGCCGCCTGGGGGGCGCGTGCGCGCCCGCGGCATCGCTCGGGACCCGGTGCGAGTGCCCGGCGGCCGCGATGTCCACCGGGCACCCGCGATTGCCCGTTAAAACAACGGGACCGGGCGGGACCGTGGAGCTGTGTGTGTAAACACACAGCTCCACGTCCTGTCAGCGGGGAGGAGACCGATCATGTGATCCCAGTACAGAGGATCACATGATCAGTCTCCTCCCCTTAAGTCCCCTCCCCCTACAGTTAGAATCACTCCTATTAGGGACACATATTAACCCCTCCAGCGCCCTCTAGTGTTAACCCCTTCCCTGACAGTCACATTTACACAGTAATCATTGCAATTTTATAGCAACGATCGCTGTGTAAATGTGAATGGTTCCAAAAATGTGTCAAAAGTGTCCGAAGTGTCCGCCGCAATGTCGCAGTCACGAAAAAAAAAATCGCAAATCGCCGCCATTACTAGTAAAAAAAAAAAAAAAAAAATTCAATAAATCTATCCCCTATTTTGTAGACGCTATAACTTTTGCGCAAACCGATCAATATACGCTTATTGCGATTTTTTTTACCAAAAATATGTAGAAGAATACGTATCGGCCTAAACTGAGGAAAAAAATTGTTTTTTTTTTTTTTAAAATGGGATATTTATTATAGCAAAAAGTAAAAAATATTGTGTTTTTTTTTCAAAATTGTCGCTCTTCTTTGGTTTATAGCGCAAAAAATAAAAACCGCAGGGGCGATCAAATACCACCAAAAGAAAGCTCTATTTGTGGGAAAAAAAGGACGTCAATTTTGTTTGGGTGTAACATCGCACGACCGCGCAATTGTTAGTTAAAGCGACGCAGTGCCGAATCGCAAAAAGTGCTCTGGTAAGGAAGGGTGTTTAAAAGCCCTGTATTGAAGCGGTTAAGTCAGTTTTCCATGGAGATAGGTGTTTGTCAGTCTCCCTCTCTCTCTCTGTGAGGTTGGAAGGAAGTTAGAGCATGTTCCTTTGGTACAGAAGGAAATGATACAGTAATGAAATCATATGTTGTATGGATAAGACTAGGTGCACGACGTTGTGGGGTGAGTAGACAATTTGTGTGAATTTGTTAACCCAGAGTTTTGTAGAAACTAAGCAGTTGTCTGGTAGAAACAAGTCAGGTTATGAGTAGTCCTGCAAGCCACAGCTATGTGGCAATATATCAATTTGGCAGTAGGAATTAGGAGGAAAGACACAATCAAAACTATAACATGCCAACTAATTACATATTGCCAGATCTGGAGCTCCAAGCCATTTTCAAATAGTGGGATGAAGGTCCAAAAACAGCATGGGACAACTTAGCTCATAATACAAAAAACACACTAATATGTACCTTTTTAAGAAGGGAAATTCGGGTGTCTTAGTTTAAAGTTTCAGATGATCCAGTTAGGGACACATTGAGAAAGAACACAATATAGTTAACAACTATCTCTGTATTAACCTTGGGAGAATGATACATATGAGTATGGAGATGTGCAGCTCTGCATGGCCAGATCCATACATACTGTAGTAAGACAGAGGGACTAAAGTATGGATGTTAAGGAAACACCTTAAACATCAAGATAAAAGAAACAACAGTGCATTCGGTAAATGCACGTCTGATACTTAATAAGATGCCCAACAGTAGCATCAAAAGTAAACAATTGCATAACAAATCGGACCTGTATTCCCATGGAAACAACTGATAATAGCAGAGATTAATGCAAAAAGCCTGGTCAAATACTATAATATAATGTAGAAGACAATAGCCTATTGCTGTGATCAACGTTCTTTTCTATCTTTTGAAGACGAGAGGGAGCATGTAAGGTATCAACACACTACAGCCTACTACCATGACTGAGGACTGAGAAACCACTAACGTGTATAAAATTAAAGTACAGGTGGGAGGCCCTCAATTATGTGGTGTGTAGTCATTCTAGGTTATATTGAATAAGGAGTTGCTAAATCAGCTTTAAAGAGTCTCAACAGAATTGGAAATTGTCATCCTCACCTTTAAGACTTTGCACAGCTCAGCCCCTCATTATATGGCTGAAATGTTATCATTAATATTATTCCTTGTAACTTTTGCTCCTCTAATCTTGGTCCTCTATGTTTCACTCAAATCCATGGGGGACATCTCCTGTTATGCCTCAAAACTTTGGAATTTTCTTCACAGGTACACCAGCAAATATCCTTTTCTAAACAAACTGAAACCTGGGTTTGATCTTCTCCCTTGTAGATTTTCATGCTGTATTTATCTCTGTTTAACAGAAATTGGCATGGACTTTTGGTGGGTGCATTTCATAAGTGTGGTGAAGGGAGCACTGCTGGTCAAATTGTTTTTGAAGAATCACTCGCTGTGCATTTGAAAAGAATGATTTCTTATGAACTGTATATACTGTATTTCTAAGTATTTGATTGGACCTTCTTCAGCACTTGGAGACTGTTATATGTTTTTTTTTACACAAGAACTAGTTTTTATTCACTTTTTGCAAATATTTTTTTTAATTTAATTTTCACTTTTTTGCTATATTTTGACAGTTTGTATTTCACTAATTACTAGCACTGTATCTAATGAGAATGCTAGAATCTTCATATATTGTGATGTATATAGATAAATACAAACAAAAAGAGCTGTGCTGACCAAAAATATATAGATAAATACAAACAAAAAGAGCTGTGCTGACCAAAATTATATTGAAAATTGTGAGCACGCAATGTGAAATTACCCAGCGAAGGCCTTTATCCTAGGGGAATCAGATGCCAGCTCTCAAAATGGGACTCATTCCACACGAGATAAAGCAGAGCGGATGATCCCAGCCTTTCATAGAATCCAAATGGGGTCAGCTCCGTATTCAGTGAACAAAATCACCAGGATGATCAAATAAAAGAAGATTGCCATAGTTATTTCTAGCGCAGTATTTTTTTTTCCATTTATATAGATAAATAAATTGCCAACAAGATAACTTATAATGGGCAAGGTAATTATGTAATATGGCAGAAATTAGAAGGTTCTTGCTGGGGACTAATGAACCCCTTTGATACAGAACAAAGGCACTGTCTTCCAGGCGTTCCTTGAATCGATGCCCATGAGGACAGAGGTAAGAGGCCAATCAGGGATCAGAACCTGCAGGATCTGGAAGGCGCCAAATAAATATAGATGATCACCCAGGGATCTAAACATTACAGATATTTTATACTTAAATGCCACCCTTTGAAAAGGGTTGTGTAAGGAAGTATCCCCCAAAAATATACTTTGGGACTTTAAGGGCAACAAAACAGTAGCACAATATAAGAAGAATATATATATATATATATATATATATATATATATATATATATATATAATTTATTAGTATAGAAAGTATGGTGCATACATCACCATGACTAAAGTACATAAAAACAAAAAGCAGAACAGTTCCTTATGTATTGAACCTGATGCATTTCAGGACCAAGAAAGAGTCCTTTCTTCAGGGGCATTCCATGTAGGGTATTTCTGCTATACAATATTCTACAATGAAACACAGTTACAGATCAAATTCAGAATCGGGGGTACAGGAATATAAAGGAGCATTGTTGAAGCAAAGTCTGGAAAAAACAACATACCAGTCCAAAATGGAGTCTGCATTTGTGGGTACCACCTAGTATCGAGCCTGATGTGTATAGGGCTCAGAGGTTTCAGAAAGATGTGGGATAGTGTGAGACCCAGCAAGGTCGTCGTGGGTTAAAGGTTAGGAGCAACTACTCACCCAAATTACACACTTAGAGGATATTGGTGATTTTGTTGGTAACGTTGGCGAAAACCAAGCAAAGCTCAACTATTTCTGTAAATAGAATAGATTGTTTTCAATCCCATAGTTGTAGAGGTATAACCATAAAATTACAAATATAGTAATCTATTTGATAACAGAGTCAATGTTAAGACAAAATTAATTCACTATTTATATCTTCTATATAGCCATAGGAAGTGTGTCACATAAATAAGGTATATTATACTATACTATACTGATTTGGAGAGCTTTATCCTGTCAGCTGTCTAGCTGACGAAGCAGACATAATCATCTATCAATTTATAAAAAAGCTCTAGCCTCAAAAAAGCCAGAATGCATAAAAGCATAAACTATATAAGCAAGAGTGTACCACCAAGCTATCATGCAGAGGAAGGTAGTACAGACATGTGCATGCAAATAGTATAAGTATAAATATACTGCTATGGGAAAGGCTATAATCATTGAGTGTGTGACAGGCAGAAAATTCCCATGGAGATGCATATAAACAGCTAACAAAGGCAACCAAAGAAGAGGGCATAGTGACTGCAACTAACCTTTTAAATATTGAAAAAATGATCTGCCGGGTCCCACAATAAAAGGCAATCTCTACCATCATGTAGATGGAAACAGAATGAGGGAATAAGGATTCCCTCATTTATTTCCACGAGGATACCCGCACATGCGCACTAATTTGTGCGTCCATGAGGTCATGGCATGAGGTATGACATCAGCCAGAGGCGTGGCCAGCACCACGTCATATGACGCAGGGACCGGGAGGCAGTAGACGCGATGGAGGAGGAGGAATGATACCTCTGCCCATCCAGAGAACCCACACCTCCCACATATGTAGGGCGCCCGCCCCCCCAGCATGTGCAGTCATGCAAGACAGAAGGGAGGGGGTAGTCAGATAACAGACAAAAAGGGGGCCATGACAGATGGTGGTCTCTGAGTATGAATGCACACCTAAGCCCCCTATACTGTACAACCCCTCCCTCCCAACCCACAAAGGGAAAGAGGGAGAGTCCATTGTCCAAGAGAGCAGCACCTCAAATCCCATAAAGGGAGCCATATGTGCAGATAGCCACAAAAGTCCCATGCATAGGGGAGAGGGACAACATAAGAGCCAACGTGACCACCTCAAACCAAAAATAGTTAAAAAGTTGAAAGTAATCCCAATGCTTAAATCACATGCTGTGTTAAATGTTCCCTAAATATGAGGGGACAAGGCATACATATGCAGCTGTGAATAGTAATGGGCGGGGAGAGAATAGATAGACTTATTTGGACAAGCAAGGGGCAAAATTTAGAATATCACACACCCAATAGAATGTTATATTCGTAACTGTGTGGGAACTGGGCATGACGGTTTCTCAAACATAGTGGTACATACTACCTAAAAAACGAGTGCAATGCAGACAGATGATAAAAAGGGGGATGGTCGTCCATTTCCAGGCCCTGCTTCAAGGGATTATAAGACCACCACATAAGCAGACAGAATGAAACATGAAACATATATGTTGTAATTAACACTATTCCTAAGATGCTACTTAAACTGCATCCCCCTTTTTATGCAGACAGATGATAAAAAGGGGGATGGTCGTCCATTTCCAGGCCCTGCTTCAAGGGATTATAAGACCACCACATAACATTGTTTTCTTGTGATGTTATACTTTATGAAAACCAAATACAAAATCAACCCCATAATGGCTTACCTGGATCCATGTTTTTTTAGGCCTATCAGTCTCCAGCAGGTCATTCTTCTGGAATTTCAGAAGGTGGTTGAAGGTGATTTGGAGTATGATCGCCATTACAGGGACATAAGCAGTTTCACAGACATCACAAACATAAATACTGGTCATAAAGTCTGTGATGTCTCCTTTTTATTTCTTGACCTCTTCCAGTCTGTTGCCAGGCTGTGTTAAACCACTGTCAGTTTAGACTTGTAGGTGTCCACTATATTGGAGAATAGCTCTTCAAGACTGAGTCTTGTAGATAGAGACCTAATATAGGAATATAGGTACTGTAAATGTCAATATTAGTGTCCCATGACACTGGGGAGAACTGCCTTGTGCCTTGGGAGTCTGCTGTCAACAATGCAGGAGTGACTGATCACGTCAGACTTCTAGGCAGGGAGAGGTTTCTGCACATGGAAGTCATGCTGACTGCAGGCACCATGTCGGTGCAGGCCACAGATTTAGTTGTTTTCGCGTGACAGCTGGAAAAAATCCTGTAGATGTTAAGTTGTGTTCCCTCCCAGGGTCAGGTTTAGTCTTGGCTACTTCATGCTACTGAATAATAAAAGGAACTGAAGCCTAGTGGCTGTAATATTACTGAAACCAAGATATCATATACATGAGGTTCGGGTTTGCCACTGCAATAGGGTGAAGGTTAATCATGCAGGCTAGGGATTTGCAGTCCTGCTGAACTTAGGTGCAGATTTGTCCAGAATCATTTTTGTTAAACTATAATGCACTGCATGACAAGCAGGCTTAGAAGGGCCAATAAGTGGGCTTTTTATTAAGCCAGTCCCCTCACAATAAAAATGGGTCACAGTGCAACCATAATGTCAGTGATTTTGAAGCTGTTGTTAGAAAAGCAACAAACTGGACAGGGAGAGTTTATTAGGGTCAGTTAGGAAGCTGTACTTTAATTCTGACTGCTAGCTGTTTGTGCAATCAACCCCTTTGCTGCCTTCTTCTTTCGTTGTTCAGCATCATGTCGAATCTCCTATCTATATCGATTTGTTGTCACAACGAAAATGAAAATAAAGCATTTGTTTATGTCGGATCTTTCGGTTTTTGGATTCTGCACTTTGGTTATCGTTTGTTAAAACGATAGCGAAAATACCCGAAATTCGGACGAAAATGCATTCGGATGAAAATGAATGCACATGTCTAATAATTATAACTGACAAACAGAACTTAATAACCTGCGCCAAAAGGAATAAAGTGCTAGATAAACATAAAATGTGAAAATCGCATAACAAACACCATGCGATAATATAATCACATGACACACAGTACTGCTGCTGCTGCCTGGGAAGGTTAAATGAACCTTAAACGTAGAATACAAAAGAATAAAGGCTGCGCTAGCAAATGTGACTCACCACTGTGAGTATAAGTGAAACATATAAAAAACATATATAATATTGTATCAAACAAATTGTGCAACAATGGTTACAATATAGAAATAGTGAAAGGTGACTTTAAGTTGAGATACTCAGTATTGGCAGACTAAAATGATTTGGATAATTAAAGTCATAAATTGCAGATAATCTTTGAACGATAATCCCCTTTGGAACCCCACTCACCAAAAAGACATGACCCACGGCTTTGCAGTCCTAGGGTCTTGGAACGTGTTTGAGGAACGGTGGGGTGAATAATGTCAGAAATCCTATTAGAAACTCCAGATGGACCAGCGAAGACTCCAGATAAGTATGAATGCCGTGGAGAGGAAAAGAAACAAGAACAACATGTGTGGTATCGCTGTGCTAAACCTGTGAAGTGCTATGCAATAGTAACTCACTACTGAGCAGACAGGGATCAGTGAGTTCCGGGTGCGCACTCGGCGTGCGCTCCAAGCAGAACAGGAAGCAGCGTCACTGGCTTACTGACTGGAAATTGCGTCTACGCATTTCGCCCCTCCTCCAGGGCGTCATCAAGGACATCACTTCCGGCTAGTATTGAAAGCTTATATACACTAGGTGGCAGGCGCATCCCAGTTAACCAGCCAATCCAAGATATACTTGATTGGACTGATTTGAACTTTGCTTCCGGATTACATCATTTCCTATAGTCAGTTGCTCATTGAAAACTTTATTAGCAACTGAACAGCAAAACGGAACATGATGAGAAAGATACAAAGTATAACAAGAACTTTTTTGGTATATAATCAATATCTTAGATACCAATAATACAAAACATTAATAAAAAACAATTGATAAGGTGATAATGGATAGAAATCAATAATTCTATGTTTAAAATTGAATAATAATATAATACTGATTAAAAAGAAATAAAAATGAAAATATAAATAAAATAAAAATATATAAAAATGAAAATAAGAATAAAAATAAAAATAAATGAAAAAAATGAAGAAATGTAATGAAAAAATTAATTAATAAAAATAAAATTAAAAATAAAAATAAAGATGAAATAGAAAATAAAAATAAAAATAAAAATAAATAAAAATTAAAATAAAAATAAATATAAAATGGAAAATAAATAAATGAATAAAAGTGAAAATAAAAATAAATACAAAATAAAAATACAAATACAAATACAAATACAAATACAAATACGAATAAGAATAAAAATAATAAAAATAAAAATAAAAATAAAAATAAAAAAAATAAAATAAAAAATGAAAATGAAATTAGATGAGATGAGATGACCAATTAGACAAAAAACAATTCAGATCTAAATCAATATTGAGGCCATGCGGATGGAGAGTACCTAGTCTATGGATCCATTGGGTTTCATTTCTAGATATTGCCTGTTTCAGATTAGAGCCTCGCCAATGGGGTTCCACCCTATCTATACCACAAAATCTCAGACCTCGAGGGTCGCGATTGTGGAAAAGTCTGAAATGGTTAGATAGACTATGATGTTTGAAACCCTTTTTGATCCTATTCACATGTTCCCTCAGTCTGATGCCTAATTTTCGAGTGGTCCTACCCACGTACTGAAGGCCACATGGACAGGCCAGAAGGTAGGTAACATGGGTAGTCATACAAGTGATACATTTTTTAATTTCGTACGTTTTTCCTTGGGTCAGAGATGTAAATTGTGTAGTTTTTCTTATTCTATGTTTAGAGCTACGACAAACTACACATCTTCCACAGCTAAAAAAGCCAGTTTGATCTAGAAAAGTATGTCGCTTTTCGGGGGGATTGAGGACATTATGTGCCAGCTGAAGTCGCAAAGTGGGTGGTTTAGTATAAATGAATTGGGGCACCTGGGGAAGAATCTTCGCAAGTTCCCGGTCTTTACGTAATAATGGCCAATGGTTCTTCAAAATTTTCTCAAACTGTTTATACTGTCTGGTGAAACCAGTCATGAAGGCGGTACCATATTCTTTCTTAGTGGTCTTGGTGCCACTCAAAAGAGACTCTCTAGTTAGATTTCGGATATTGTCTCTAATATTAAGCAATTCGTCATGGTTGTAGCCTTTCTCTTCAAACCTATTGCAGATGATATCACTTTGGATTTCATAATCCTTAATGTTTTTACAGTTTCTACGTATTCTTAATAATTGGCTTTTAGGTACACCTCTTAGCCATCTAGGGTGATGGCAGCTACTTAGAGGTATGTGCCCATTGCGGTCGACTTCTTTGAAAAAGGTCCGGGTGGAAAGTCTGCCGTGGTCCTTGAAGATCACAAGATCCAAAAAATTAACCGATTCCAAATTAGAAACCTCTGTGAAAGAGATTCCGTACGGATTGGCACCTATTTTGTTCAAAAAATTCAGAAAACTATCTTTTGATCCTGCCCATATGACAAAAATGTCGTCAATATACCGCTTATAGAACCTCAGATAAGGAATGTCCTGGCCATAAATGGCCTGTGATTCCCACCAGCTCATAAAGAGATTGGCGACTGAGGGAGCGTATTTAGCACCCATGGCCACTCCTTTCTTTTGTCTATAATATTTTCGTTCATGCCAGAAAAAATTGTGACTCATAGCCAATTCGAGAGATTCTAGAATAAAGTCCTTCTGTTTGGACTTGATTATAGTATCATCTAGGGCCCACTTGACTGCCTGTAGTGCAGGATTCTGCTTGATATTGGTGTAAAGTGAATTCACATCTATGCTGGCTAAGATGTGATCGTCAGCAATTTCCAAGGGATCAATGAGGCCAATAGGTCTTATTTTTATTTTTATTTTTAATTTTATTTTTATTTTCACTTTTATTCATTTATTTATTTTCCATTTTATATTTATTTTTATTTAAATTTTTATTTATTTTTATTTTTATTTTTATTTTCTATTTCATCTTTATTTTTATTTTTAATTTTATTTTTATTAATAAATTTTTTCATTACATTTCTTCATTTTTTCATTTATTTTTATTTTTATTCTTATTTTCATTTTTATTTATTTTTATTTTATTTCTTTTTAATCAGTATTATATTATTATTCAATTTTAAACATAGAATTATTGATTTCTATCCATTATCACCTTATCAATTGTTTTTTATTAATGTTTTGTATTATTGGTATCTAAGATATCGATTATATACCAAAAAAGTTCTTGTTATACTTTGTATCTTTCTCATCATGTTCTGTTTTGCTGTTCAGTTGCTAATAAAGTTTTCAATGAGCAACTGACTATAGGAAATGATGTAATCCGGAAGCAAAGTTCAAATCAGTCCAATCAAGTATATCTTGGATTGGCTGGTTAACTGGGAGGCGCCAGCCGCCTAGTGTATATAAGCTTTCAATACTAGCCGGAAGTGATGTCCTTGATGACGCCCTGGAGGAGGGGCGAAACGCGTAGACGCAATTTCCGGTCAGTAAGCCAGTGACGCTGCTTCCTGTTCTGCTTGGAGCGCACACCGAGCGCGCACCCGGAACTCGCTGATCCCTGTCTGCTCAGTAGTGAGTTACTATTGCATAGCACTTCACAGGTTTAGCACAGCGATACCACACATGTTGTTCTTGTTTCTTTTCCTCTCCACGGCATTCATACTTATCTGGAGTCTTCGCTGGTCCATCTGGAGTTTCTAATAGGATTTCTGACATTATTCACCCCACCGTTCCTCAAACACGTTCCAAGACCCTAGGACTGCAAAGCCGTGGGTCATGTCGTTTTGGTGAGTGGGGTTCCAAAGGGGATTATTGTTCAAAGATTACCTGCAATTTATGACTTTAATTATCCAAATCATTTTAGTCTGCCAATACTGAGTATCTCAACTTAAAGTCACCTTTCACTATTTCTATATTGTAACCATTGTTGCACAATTTGTTTGATACAATATTATATATGTTTTGTATGTTTCACTTATACTCACAGTGGTGAGTCACATTTGCTAGCGCAGCCTTTATTCTTTTGTATTCTAATAATTATAACTGACACTAATCCTGGATGAGGGTCTGGTATAAATACTGGGGGAGGACACCACACTTCAGTTTTGCAGCAGCGTTATCCTTTATAATCATAGCATACATTAACCTCAGATGAGAGTTTGGATTGGATAGTTTAGTTTTGCAGTTGAGTTACTCGTTATATTAATATGGGACTCTATTCCTTGATGAGGGCCTGATATATTAAAGAGCAATTCTATATGACTTTTTGTTGAGTTCCCGTTTATAATCATAGCAGACCCTCATTCTGCATGAGGGTCTGGTGTGGATATTAAAGAGGAACCCCATACTTTAGTTTCGCAGTGGAGCAAATTTTTTGGATAATTTTTTTGCTATCACAATGGATGAACAACTTTTTATGTTATATCATGTGCCATGACAGGTCATCATTATGGAGAGGTCTGGGGTCTGGACTGTCATATAACCTTTCTGCCTGTCTGCCAACCACAAGTACCTGTTTGCTTTGCTAAGTTCGCGCCTGCCCTGGCATGGTGGCCAGGAACTATAGTTTTGTGTAAGACCTGGGGGCAACCAAGTACTGGTAGGCCTCATTGCCTTATGGGAAAGGGGCTGCTATAAGTAGTGTAGAGTGTCAATGTAGTGTTAGTGTAGCATTGCATACATTACAGTTTTACATAACATTTCGTGTTGTATACAGTGCTGTATACCCCTATTTTTTTGGGGCTGCATTTTTTGGGGGGTTTTTTGTCCCGTGCCTGCCCCCTTTTTTAAATTGTCAGCTGTAGTTTTTCTGACTGTGATGCTGCTGTTCCCCCCTTTTTCATTTTTTTATAGTTTTTACATTTCTGTCAACAGCAGTCTTCAATTTAACCCCTTCACATCCCGCCCATAGTCATATGACGCCCAGCAGGTGGATCTCCCATCCTGGGTGGGCGTCATATGACGTCCTCCCATTCCCGGCCGACTAGGGGGCGCGCACCTGCGTCGTCGTTTGGGACCCGGTGCGCATGCCCGGCGGCCACGATGTCCGCCGGGCACCCGCGATTGCCCATTAAAACAGCGGGACCATGGAGCTGTGTGTGTAAACACACAGCTCCACGTCCTGTCAGTGGCGAGGAGACTGATCATGTGTTCCCAGTACGGAGGAACACCGATCGGTCTCCTCCCCTTGTGAGTCCCCTCCCCCCACAGTTAGAATCACTACCTTAGGGAACATTTTAACCCCTGCAGCGCCCCCTAGTGTTAACCCCTTCCCTGACAGTCACATTTACACAGTAATTAATGCAATTTTATAGTAACGATCACTGTGTAAATGTGAATGGTCCCAAAAATGTGTCAAAAGTGTCCGAAGTGTCCGCCGCAATGTTGCAGTCACGAAAAAAAATCGCAGATCGCGCCATTACTAGTAAAAAAAAAAAAAAATGCAATAAATCTATCCCCTATTTTGTAGACACTATAACTTTTGCGCAAAACGATCAATATACGCTTATTGCGATTTTTTTTTTTTTTTACCAAAAAATATGTAGAAGAATACGTATCGGCCTAAACTGAGGAAAAAAAATCTTTTTTTTTTTTTAAAAATGGGATATTTATTATAGCAAAAAGTAAAAAATGTGTTTTTTTTTCAAAATTGTCGCTCTTCTTTTGTTTATAGCGCAAAAAATAAAAACCGCAGAGGTGATCAAATGCCACCAAAAGAAAGCTCTATTTGTGGGAAAAAAAGGACGTCAATTTTGTTTGGGTGTAACGTTGCACGACCGCGCAATTGTTAGTTAAAGCGACGCAGTGCCGAATCGCAAAAAGTGCTCTGGTAAGGAAGGGGGTAAAATCACCTGGTGCTGAAGCGTTTAAAGTGCACCAAACACCACTTTTTTAACTATCAACATGGCCACTTTAGGTCAAGATTGCATAACAATTGTATGTGTTATACCATTTTTCAATAATAATATTTTTATTGCATCCATTACATCTCCATATTTATGAATATATTTCCCTCTAACTCTGTATACAGTTTTAAAAAAAAAATGTGCAAGTGATCAGAAATATTAGTTTTATTATTGACCACACATTTTACAAAGTTATCTGATGTACATTGGTGTAAAATAAAGTGTCATTTTCAGAGGTATATCTTTTTATATCAGCAATGTTCTATGTCTAAGAAAGAAGAATCTATATACACAATAGTTTATTATCAACATTTGAGTGTTCCTTTACCCAAACACAGTTCCTTTGGCTGATTTCCCTTGAGTTATTATTGTTTTTAATATAACACAGCATGCTTTGTTTGTCATCCATTTTGTCATGTTAGTGTAATCAGTTCTTTTAAGATCAGAAAGAAAGTGGTTGCATCAGCCACAACATATGCAACTAATCATTCAACTAGCAATATAACATAATGAATCAATAAACTGGAGAATCATTTCACTGAATCTCATTTAGGTGAACTAGGGGAATCAATGATCCTACATTAATTGAACAAACCACATTAAATATGATTCTATTATCAATACAATATATTCCTAGCTGTAGAGCCATTGAACAGAAAGAAATTTTTATTCAGTTCCATTGACTGACTTTTTTTTTATAATAGAACATGAACATACAGTAATTTTAAAGAAGCCTCGCTATGTGTACCCATGGAATGTTAAAGCATTGGGAATGTCAAACTGCTTACTGATAGAGTAATCCATTTAGTCTTTGGTGTTGCGTCACAGATTGTTTGGAAGGAAGTTGACATTTTACCTAATAAAAAAGTATTTATTAAACAATGCTAGAATGCAACAGTTTTAAAGTTAGCCTGGGTCAGACATTCAAGTGTTCAATATTCTTAACAAGCAGTAAATAATCAAAATAAACCATCAAAAACCTTTGTAGCTGCAGACATGGTGGAACAATTCATTATTAAGGTTCGCAGCAGAGGCACGTTTCTGAGCATCTCATTTCCCTCTGCAACTTCTCCCACTGGTGACTTGGCAGCCGTTCAACTTTCTAATGTTTATGCAGTAGCGTTGGGTGAACAGTTCGAGCAGAGCAAAAGTTTGTCCCGAACATTGCTTGTTCCCCGTTCGGCGAACACCCGAATGTTCGCTTGCCGAAGACCCCACACTTCCCTTTGTGCTGCACAGTGCATTCTAGGGCCCTAATTAGATAAAGCAATGCACCTGGCCACTGGTCAGGTGCAAGGCTTTGCCCAATCAGGGCACAGAGCACAGTCAGAGCCATGATTGGACAAAGTCATGTTGAGTCTCAAGCCTCCAGTCTCTTGCTTGTGATAGAGAGCGATACGTGTGTAATTCCTAATCAAGCCCCCCTATCTGTCTGCCCTGCTTGGCTAGTTTGGATATCTCTGTGTATGACCTTGGACTGGATATTGGACTATTCCCTGAACTTAGCCTGCCTTTTACCTGGACTGTCATAGAACCATTCTGCTTGGCTGCCAACTGCAAGTACCTGTTCGCTTTGTTCAGTTTGCGCTGGCCCTGGCATGGTGGCCTATAGCTATAGCATTTTGTTTAAGACCTGGGGGCAACCAAGTACTGGTAGACCTGGGAAAGGGGCTGCTATTCGTAGTGTAGTGTGTCAATGTAGTGTTAGTGTAGCATTGCATACATTACAGTTTTACATAACATTTAGTGTTGTATGCAGTGTTGTATACCCCTATTTTTTGGTTGCTGCGTTTTTTTGTTTTTTTTGTCCCGTGCCTGCCCCCTTTTTTAAATTGTCAGCTGTAGTTTTTCTGACTGTGATGCTGTTGTTCCCCCTTTTTTATAGTTTTTACATTTCTGTCAGCAGCAGTCCTTAATTTAATGTGCACCAAACTCCACTTTCCACTGAATAAAGCGCATCCAATTACACATTTCCCATTTTACAAATTTGGGTAATAAGCCCTCCCCCATCATGTCTAGGAGGCCAGCAAGGAGAGGTAGACGTTTCCATGCCATTATGACAGGGCCAGCAGTGTCCACAGGCAAAGGTGGATGTGGTCTGTCCTCAGGCAGGGCATGTTTTTCCCTGTTTAGTGATGTTGCCTGTGCTATCCAGCCACAGAAGGCAGAGGACGTGGTGGACTGGCTTACTAAACCATCCTCATCCTCCTCATCCTCTAACACCCACGCTAAGACTAGTGCGCAGTCCACCGCAGCTGCCAGGGCAGCTTATTCTGCCTGCTTCCCCACAGCTACTCCTGCCATAGCCCCAGCATCTTGCATGGAATATTCAGCTTAATTATTTAAACAGTGTCTGCCACTTGATTCTTGACAATGCACAGGCATTACTTGATTCTGATGTTGGTTCTGAGGTTGGGGAAGGGAGTAACATGAGCCTACAGAGAGGGGAGAACACGGATAAACAAAAAATTGCAGTGTATTGCCAAGATGGCTGCAGTGATGAGGAGGATAGAGGGTATGATGATGATGAGGTCATTGACTGTATCTAAAAAAAAATTTAATCTTAGCCTTAGTGTACTATAATTTGGCTTCTTCACATAAGGCTTGCTCATTGTGGTGCACAAAATAGTTATTTCCATCCAAAATCTGCCAAAGAGACACGAGGATGTATCCTAAAAATCTCTAATATTGTTTTAAGTGCACTAAATTGTGGCCTCATCATACAGATTGGCTTCCCAAGCTGTTTTGTTTTACAAAATAAAGAAAGCTTGCAGGTAAAATCAATTTAAATGTAATTTTTTTCTTATATATGTCAGTTTTGCTAAAGCAGGTTCTATACATGGTACAGATGCACCATTTTACAGGCAGAATTTTTATTTTTTGTTGTTTCACTTTAAGCATAATTAAAATCACTGCTTATTTAAAAAAAAAAGGGGGTTTTGCATTGATATCCATTGATGTCCCCCATGGCAGTATCCGGGCCCCCATAACCTTTTTTATAGGCAATAACTTGCATATAAGCCTTCAAAATGGGCACTTTTGATTTTTCACGTTTGGATCCCACAGACTGCAATGGGGTTCAGATTTCGGGTCCAAATTTTTGCAATGTTCAAGAGTTCTGGCGCAAACTGAACTGGAGGGTGTTTGGTTCAACTTTAATTTTTTTTTCCAAGAAAAAGTTTATTGAAAGTTAAACACAGATTGTACACTACTACATTGCAGAACATTAAAATGTAATATACATGAAAGGAAAGACAACTTTTGCCTATACATAGAAAAGGGCATTAGAGTAATACATTTCCTGAATAAAGTCAGCTAAGGTAGGAAATGGACGGAGATGGAGAATATACACGTTTTACCTAACAGCAATATTCACTTGTCTATTGTGTTGGTTAGAGCAAGGGGTCTAGAATACCGTCTCTCCTGAAGTGGTAAGAACTAACGGCAATGGGGATGCGGTCACGGACCACTAGCATCCCCACTCTAGTATGCTTGGAGAGGGTATAGTGTACACATCACCCGGGTCACGGGCGAGTTTAGGATGAAGAGAGAGGGTGGGTATGTGGGAGGGCAAAGATCGATGGGAATATAGCAGAAAGTGGAGGTCATCCACTTATCTCCCCTGGACAAGGGGTTGTGTAGAGTGTCAAGGGTAAGTGGAAGAGTAGATTGGGATGGTGAAGCGTAGGCGTGGAGTCTTCCTCCTTCACTTGGTCGTCATTGGGTAGAAATCCGTCTGGGGAGAACGAGTGTTTTATATTCTTCGGTCGTTGTGAAGTGGTGCCAGCAGGCCCATACAGTCCGAAATTTGGTGGGTTCATCTTTGGATTGGTGTATTAAGTCTTCCAATTCCCCAATTTTAGCAACACGTCTGAGCCAGTCTGCGATAGTAGGGGGTTTGGACGATTTCCAAACCGCGGGGATACATAATTTTGCTGCGTTGAGCAAATGTAGTGTAAGGGATCGGTGGTAGTGTTTAAAGGGGATAGGAGTGGTGGAGAAGCATTTGGGCAGGGGAGAGTTCAATTTGATATGTAGTGATTCTGGTGGTAAGGCGTTGGACTTCTTTCCAGAATGGCTGGATTAACGGACAGGACCACCATATGTGTAGCATAGTGCCGTCGTCTACAGAGCAGCGCCAACATTTAGGTGACACGGCGGGGGAAATCTTATGGAGTCTGGTGGGGGTTCTGTACCATTTGGGAAAGATTTTGAAGCCGTTTTCTTGCGCCGTCACATTAGTCGAACCTTTATGCATGTGAGTGTAGATCCTTTCCCAAGCTTCTACTGATAGGTTAATGTATAGATCCCTCTCCCAACTCAGGGTAGCAGCGTTCGACTTAGCGTTGTGGTCAGAAAAAAGTAGGGAGTAGATTTCTGAGATTGTGTGTCTTTGCGGTTCCCGTTTTGTGCACAATGTCTCAAATGGGGTAAGTTGTCTGGAGAAGGCAAGTCGTCTGCGATGGTCGTTAAGATAGTGTCTAATTTGGAAGTATGTCCAGCGTGGGCAAGAGCGGTTCATATCATATAGAGGGTATGTCAGAGTGGGGGAGAAAAGAGCCTCTAGAGAAAAAGTGTCTCGCTTGCACATCTTCGTGTGGCCAGAAGTCTGTAAGAAAGGCATCCGAGGAGCCAATCGGGAAGTCTGGGTTGTGTCGTAAGGGTGTCAGTGGACTCTGGTGATATGAAAAATGTTGGGATCTGCATACCTTCTGGAATGTCTGTAAAGTGTTACCTATAAGTGGGTGTAGTTTGCAGGGTAGGGGAGTACGAGTTGGTGCGATCCAGGGCAATTGGCGAATGGGGATTGGGGTAAATGCATTTTCAATTGCAGTCCATGCTTTTGAGTGATTATGGACATTCCCATCTATGACTCTAGTTAGTTGACATGCTGAGTGGTACTTGGCGATGTCAGGGAGGCTTATTCCTCCTTTTAGTATCAGAGACGTACTTACCGAGACCGAGATGCTGAGAGCGGTTCACCCTTGCGACCCGGCACAATCTGCCCCGTAAAGATGAGACAGGGAACAAACGGCACCAGAAGGCACAGGTCACCTACGGCAGGGGGGCGGAACTGGTGGGACGCCTGGAGGAGATGAGGACCTGGCCTGGGCAGACCAGCAGATGGCAGGAAGGAGAGGCAGGGGCCCAAACACCTGGCTGAGAGGCTAACACCGGTCACTGAGCAGACAGCAGCTACATAAGTCCGGAGAGCAGGCCGGGGGTCAAACACAGGTTCAATAGCAAGGTCCGTGGAAGTAAGCCAGAGGTCAAACACAGGATAGAGTAGCAAGTCCGTGGATGCAGGCTGAGGGTCAAACACAGGATCAGGCGGCAAAGTCCGTGGAGGCAAGCAGAGGGTCAAACACAGGATCAGGCAGCAAAGTCTGTGGAGGCAAGCAGAGGGTCAAACACAGGAGGAAGCAGCGGAGTCCATTAACAAGCCAGGGGGTCAAACACAGGAGAAAGCAGCAGCCATCCGTTAAACAAGCCAGGGGGGTCAAAACACAGGATCAGATCTGGTTTTACACAGGGACGCACAGGCACTAAGCTGGAAAGACAGACCAGCAAAGTGCCTGTGCGTCAGGCAGCTTTTATAGGCGCCCAGTGGACGTTAATTGTGCGCCATAGCGCACAAACGTGCGCTAGTGCGCATGCGCGAGCGCCGGACTGCCGAGCCGCGAGTGCGCATGCGCCAGAGCGCCGGGCCGCCTCGCATGCGCAACTGAGAGCGAGCCGTTTGTCCGGCGCTGGAGCCCTGACAGTGCCCCCCCCCCGAGGGGTGGCCTCTGGACACCCAAACTGGCCATTAGTTCAGGGTGAGCCTGGTGGAATGCCTGGATCAAACGTGGGGCGTGTAGGTTCCTTGAGGGTTCCCATGAATTGTCCTCGGGAGGGTAACCCTTCCACTTAATCAGGTATTGGAGCTGCCTGCCCTTTTTCCTGCAACTCAGGATTTCCTCCACCTCAAACTCCTTCTCGCCCTTGACTAAAACAGGAGGAGGAGGTGGTTTTTCCCTGCCAGGGAAAGGGCTGGGGGTGGTGGGTTTCAAAAGGGAAGCATGAAAAACAGGATGAATCCTATAACTTGGTGGTAGATCAAGTTCGAAGGCCACAGGGTTTACTATCCTTTTGACCTTGAATGGGCCGATGAACCTTGGCCCCAATTTTCGGGAAGGGACAGGTAATTTCAGGTTGGTGGAGGACAGCCAGACCTCTTTGTTGACCCCAAACGCCGGATTCTCTTTCCTCCCCTTGTTAAAGTGCTTGCTGTACCCTTCTTGGGCTTCTTGCATACACTTTTGCAATTTTTGGAAATTGACCTGTAGGGACGATCTTGAGCTGCAGGGACAGAGTTTTCCGGGGGAGATTCGGGAAGAAATGAGGGGTGGAAGCCAAAGTTGGCCCAGAAAGGTGTTTGCTTGGTGGCGGAATGGATAGAGTTGTTATACGCAAACTCGACGTAGGGTAAGAGGGTAGACCAGTCATTTTGGGAATCAGAGCAGAAGCAACGGAGGTACTGCTCCAGTGTCTGGTTGGTCCTTTCTGTTTGACCGTTGCTCTGGGGATGGTAGGCGGAAGACAAGCGTATTTTTATTTCAAGGGACTTGCATAATTCTTTCCAAAATTTTGAAGTAAACTGGGTACCCCTGTCTGAAGTGATGCTTTTGGGTACCCCATGAAGTCTTATGATTTCCCTGAAGAATACGTCAGCCGTGGTGGAGGCAGACGGAGTACCCACCAGGGGAATAAAATGTGCCATCTTAGAGAGCCGGTCCACGATGACAAGAATAGTGGTGTATTCCCTGGAAGGGGGTAACTCCACGATAAAGTCCATGGAGACTTCTGCCCAAGGGCGATCCGGGATGGGTAGTGGTCTTAGTAGCCCCCAGGATTTGGTCTTAGGTCCCTTGCTGCGCTGGCAAGGAACGCAGGAGGCGACATAGTCCTTACAGTCCTGCCTCCAGCCTGGCCACCAAAAGGAACGAGAGATAAGCTCCGTGGTTTTCCTGGAACCAAAATGGCCTGCCAACTTGTGGTCATGAAAGGTTTCGAGTACGAGAGGCCTTACTCCAAGGGGGGCGAAGATCTTTTCCCCAGACCACAGGAGATCGTCGTGCTTGGCCAGAGAGAGGTTGGTAGGGGCCTGGCCATGTTCAGTAGCAGTTTTGATCGTAGTCATAAGATCCACCTGAATAAGCAGGCCGAAGTTTTGTGGGGATAAGATAGTGCTAGGTTTGGTTTCTTGGGTAGACTCTAGGAACATGCGGGAGAGCGTATCGGCCTTTCCGTTCTTGGAGCCTGGTCTATAGGCGATGAGGAAATTAAATCTCGAAAAGAAGAGGGCCCATCTAGCCTGCCTGGGTCTCAGTCGTTTGGCTGTCCTGAGATACTCGAGATTTTTATGGTCGGTCCAAACCATAACAGGGTGAGATGCCCCCTCCAAGAGGTACCGCCACTCTTCAAGGGCAAATTTAATGGCTAGCAGTTCCCTATCCCCCACATCATAATTCCTCTCTGGCGGGCTCAGCTTTCGGGAGGCAAAGGCCACCGGGTGAAGGAGGGCCTTGGCGCTGGGAGAGGATGGCACCGAGAGCAATTTCGGAAGCATCCACCTCCAGTACAAAGGGCAACGCGGGGTCTGGGTGCCATAGGATCGGGGCGGAGGAGAACAGGGACTTCAACTGGGCGAAGGCCGCCTGGGCTTCTGGGGACCAACTGAACCGACTGTGTTGGTGGGTGAGTAGGGTGATTGGTGCCACAATGGAGGAGAAGCCAACGATAAATCTCCGATAAAAGTTGGCAAACCCGATAAACCTCTGAACTCCCTTTTTATCTTTGGGGGCCGGCCAATCTTGAATGGCTTGGACTTTTTGTGGGTCCATGGCGACCCCATTGGTAGAGATGATAAACCCCAGGAACTGCACAGTGGACCTTTCGAATTCGCATTTCTCTGCCTTGAGGTAGAGTTTGTGTTGCCTGAGGATGGTGAGGACTATTTTAACGTGCGTTCGGTGGAGTTCACGAGTGGCAGAGAAAATGAGGATATCATCCAGATAGACCACTAGGAAGTCATCCAGGTATCTCTGGAAAATGTCATTCACCAAGTGTTGGAATGTCGCCGGGGCGTTACAGAGCCCGAACGGCATTACAAGGTACTCGTAGTGCCCGAACCTTGATCTGAAAGCGGTCTTCCACTCATCACCCGCCCTGATCCGTATGAGATTGTAGGCCCCGCGGAGATCAAGTTTGGAGAAGATCTGTGCAGACCGAAATCGCTGGAATAATTCGGGGATGAGGGGAAGAGGGTACCTGTTTTTAATGGTAATTTTATTGATTTCTCTGTAGTCAATACAGGGCCTCAGTGAGCCGTCCTTCTTCTCAACAAAGAAGATGCCGGCTCCGGCTGGCGAAGAAGAAGGACGGATGAACCCTTTGGCCAGGTTCTCGTCAATGTAGGTTTTGAGAGTTGCCAACTCGGCTTCGGACAGGGGAAAAATACAGCCGAAAGGGACCGCAGCACCGGGCAAGAGGTCTATGGGACAGTCATAGGGTCGGTGAGGTGGTAGGCGGTCGGCCTGTTGTTTGTCGAAGACGTCCCTAAATTCCAGGTAGACAGGTGGGACGTGTTTCAGGCTGTCGGGTACTGGTACTAGAGTCGAGCAGGAAGCCGGGGTTGAGGAGGAGCAGTTTTGGGAACAGTATTGGGAGGGGAAGGAGACCTCCTTCGTCTGCCAGTTAATCAGGGGTTCATGTGCCTGCAGCCAAGGGAGCCCCAAGATGATGGGGAACATGGGAGACGGAAAGATATCCAAGCGGAGGAGCTCCTTATGGCCAGAATCGGTGGTGACAAGAATGGGGCTGGTTTCAAAAGTGATCAAGCCGGAGCGCGGAAGGGATCCATCGGCTAGATGAACCTGGAGGCACTGCTTCTTGGGGACAAGGGGAAGCTGGAGCCGGGCAGCGAGGGAGGAATCCAAGAAGCAGCTGCAGGCCCCGGAATCAATTATGGCTGGGAGGCGGACCTCCTTTCCCGTTAACTGCAAAGAGATAAAGAGGATAATGTAAGTTTGGGACAGACCCGAAACCTGGTAGTTAAAGTTAAGCTTTGAAAGGGACTTACTAGGCCTAATGGGGCAGGTGCGAAGGAAGTGCCCGGAACCTCCGCAATAAAGGCACAGGTTGGCCTGTCGCCTGCGTAAGCGCTCTTCTGGGGTTAGAGGGGCACGGACCAGGCCTAACTGCATGGGTTCAATTCCGGGAGAGGCCACAGGTGGCGCATGGAACGAAGGCTGGGCAGGACTCGGCTTGGGCAACATCCAACTGAGACGAGGCGTCTGAAAACGTTCAGCGCGGCGTTCGCGCAAGCGCCTGTCAATCTTGGTGACTGCTTGTATGAGGTCCTCCAGAGATTCCGGGACGTCGATCCGGGCAAGTTCATCCTTAAGGGTGTCGGAAAGTCCTTGGCGGAACTGATATTTGAGGGCCGGCCCATTCCAGCCGGTGTCGGCTGACCATTTCCTGAATTCAGCAGTGTAGTCCTCGACCGGTCTCCGGCCTTGGGAGAGGTTGTGCAGGGTGGTTTCGGCGGTGGCCCCCTTCTGGAAATCGTCATAAAGCTGACCCATGCTCTCAAAGAAAGTATCTACTGAGTTCAACACAGGGTCCCTCTGTTCCATTAGGCTATGGGCCCACGCCTGGGGTTCTTCGGCCAGGAGAGAGATGATGAACCCCACTTTTACCACCTCAGAGGAGAAGGTTCTGGGCTGCAGGGCCAAGTACAGGGAGCAGGCATTCTTGAATGCCCTGAATCTCTTGCGGTCGCCAGAGAATTGTTCAGGTATAGGCACCCTAGGTTCAGGGGAGGCCACGACCACTGTGGGATTGATGGGAGCTGCAGGCGGGGGAACCCCGCCGATGGTGGCTGAGTCTGTACTATCAGAGACGTACTTACCGAGACCGAGATGCTGAGAGCGGTTCACCCTTGCGACCCGGCGCAATCTGCCCCCTGGTGATGAGACAGGGAACAAACAGCACCAGGAGGCACAGGTCCCCTCCGGCAGGTGGGCGGAACTGGTGAGACGCCTGGAGGAGATGAGGACCTGGCCTGGGCAGACCAGCAGATGGTAGGAAGGAAAGGCAGGGGCCCAAACACCTGGCTGAGAGGCTAACACCGGTCACTGAGTAGACAGCAGCTACGTAAGTCCGGAGAGCAGGCCGGGGGTCAAACACAGATTCAATAGCAAGGTCCGTGGAAGTAAGCCAGAGGTCAAACACAGGATAGAGTAGCAAGTCCGTGGATGCAGGCTGAGGGTCAAACACAGGATCAGGCGGCAAAGTCCGTGGAGGCAAGCAGAGGGTCAAACACAGGATCAGGCAGCAAAGTCCGTGGAGGCAGGGAGAGGGTCAAACACAGGGTCAAACACAGGAGGAAGCAGCGGAGTCCGTTAACAAGCCAGGGGGTCAAACACAGGAGAAAGCAGCAGCCATCCGTTAAACAAGCCAGGGGGGGGCAGGGGGCGTGGCTTAGCAGCACATGTAGACGGTCACACCGGCTCTTCTCTCCGCCGAAAATCCTGGATATTATCCTGCAGGCACCCCATCCTTTACAGGGAAAGATACCCACTTACCCACTACGATCCCAGGACCATTCCGGATCAGCTCAGCGGCACCCAAACGGACCGGAACGATGTCCAGGAGACATAAAGCCGCACAGGATGAATCCAGCCAAGATGGCGCCGGGTCACAGCGCTCCCAAAGGGACCAGTACAAAGAAGCTGCCCAGAAGCTGCTATATGGCAATAAACCCCCCAAAGACCACCGATCGGCTCCCCACATCTCAGAGGAAGCTAAAGGGGGACAATCTGAGGCAGATGACACGGTCCCACTGGAGGATTCCGATGGATTGAACCCAGACTGGCACACAGTGAGTACCCCAAGAGACTTGTTTACAGGGCCTCCCTCTGTATCCCCCACATCAGATAGCACAGAACCCACATTGAGGGACATATTCTCTGCAATTACAGCCTGCAATATGTCTGTTTCCACACTAACTAATGAGGTTAAAGGAGTGAAGGCAGAAATCTCTTATGTGAGACAGGACATGCAGAAGCTGCGTGAAAGAACTGCAGCCATTGAGGGAAGGATCAGTGCAATGGAGGATGACATAGAACCCATGCAGAGAGATGTACAATACAACTGTCATTTAGTCGATCAGCATGCGGCCCGATTAGATGACCTCGAAAATCGCATGAGACGAAACAATGTGTGGGCACTGGGAATACCAGAGAGGGCTGAGGGCAAGAACCCTGTCGAATTCATTGAAAAATGGTTGATCGATACTTTTGGAAAGGACACTTTCTCCCCATTGTTTGCAGTGGAAAGGGCACACAGGGTACCATCCCGCCCGCTCCCACCTGGCAATCACCCACGAGCCTTCCTTTTCAAACTATTAAATTACAAGGACAGAGACGCTATCCTGCATAAGGCCAGAACCTCAGGAGGGGAAATTAAAATAGAGAACTCTAAGGTCTCTCTGTACCCAGACTTCTCGGCCGAGCTACAGAAGCAGAGAGCAAAATTTCTAGATGTGAAGAAAAGAATGAGAGACTTGAATTTGAAATATGCCATGATGTACCCAGCCCGGCTGAGGGTTGTCGCACTAGGAGAAGTCCACTTTTTTGATCGCCCTGCCATGGCCGCACAGTGGCTGGACCGGGAGGACAGAGCCCTCAAAGCAGCAAGAAACAACGCACAGGACTAATCGGGAACTATGCAAGGCCTGACATCCAGCAGCATCCGTTATCAGCTGACACGCTCCCTAACTAAACTGCATGTTCACAGCCAAAATTATACAGTTATTGAACCGCTGAGCAGTAGCCATCGACTACAAAGGGAGGAGAACATTGTAAGAAGGTGCACCACCACCCATTTTCCAGGCGGATGAAGAGGAACACTTTTTTTTTTCTCTCCTTTAAAAAAAGAAGTTTTTGAATGGTGTGGAGTTCCACACACGCTGCAGGCGTGAAACCCCTGTTCCACTTAACCCTAGGGTTTGCTGGGTGTTTCCACAGCCTTCCCCCCCCCATTGTGGAGGCATGGGAACTATTTCTTTTTCGGCCTATTTGGCCAAGAGCCCAGTTGGCTCGCAAAGTTACACGTTGCACCACAACAACCAGTTTTTTTTCTCAGGAAATATGTCACTATGGTATAACCCTTGTCTATTGGTTTAAGTTAACAGCACATAGCCAAGCTATGGTCATGATAATGCTTCCCCAGGGGATGCTCACACACATTATGGTAAATAGATGTCTGCATAATTTTATCAGCATGTGTAAAAAGGTGGTACGATTAACCGTGATATGGCATTTGAAATATCTGCAGGGATCCATGACAGTAAATCGCACTTATGGCGGCTAGTGTAAAAATAGTGTCATGGAATGTCAGAGGATTAGGGGCCCCGATAAAACGAATGGCAGTTCTTAGACATCTTAAATCTATGGGAGCAGATATTGTATGTCTGCAAGAGACACATTTCTCCTCGGACCCACCCCCCAGTCTGAGTCCCCGAATGTATGAGACACAATTTCACTCCACTTATTCCACATACTCTAGGGGAGTAAGCATCCTAGTAAAGAAAAATGTACAATTTAAATGTATTAGAGATGACATAGACACAGGAGGGAGATATATATTCCTGCTCTGCAAGATTCACGGTATGACCTGCATACTGGCGGACATATATATACCCCCCCCCCGTACTCATCAGAAGTTTTGAAATGTTTGGCGGGATTTATGGCACTGTACCCGGATGTTCCACTTTTGGCTGTAGGGGACTATAATAACTACCTGAACCATTTGCTAGATAAACTTCCTATCCCCACCACTGTTAAGCCAGGCGCAGAGGGACACACACCCTTTGCCAGGGTACTAAGAGAAATGGGACTGACTGACATATGGCGGGAAAAAAACCCAACAAAAAAGAAATATTCATGCCATTCGGTCTCACACGGGGGTCTCTCTAGAATAGATTTGGGCCTAGGGAACGAGGCAATGTTGCTTAAGGCCCAGGATGCGGGCTATGCAGACAGACTGGTGTCGGATCACTCCTCTTACTGGATATCCATCTCGCTACCAATAAACAGCATAAGACCAGTTTGGAGGCTGAACCCATTTTGGCTCTCATTATTCCCAGACCCAGACCCAATCCGCAATGATTTAAATGCGTTTATTCAGGAGAACCTTAATTCAGCTAGAATGGGAGTAAGGATGAGCCCGGTGTTCGATTCGAACCCATGTTCGAATCGAGCACCGGGTGTTCGCTCGCTCGGCGAGCCCAGAACTATTGGGACCGCTCGCATCAAATTCGTGTGATGCGAGCGGCCCCGCAATGCATTGCGGCCCGCGCAGTGCAATGCTGGCTGATGATTGGCCAAGCATGCACTGTGACCCCGCATGCTTGGCCAATCACAGCGCCGGCAGCGAGGAGAGCCATAATTGGCTACAGGCAGGATGCCTGTAGCCAATTATAGCTCAGGGGCTTTAATACACGCCCCACGGTATAAGAGGCCGCCGCGGCGGCGGCCTCGCATATTATGTTTCACTCACAGTGTCAGCGTGTCAGTGTGCTGCTGACTGCTGACAACAATATGTTCTTTATTTCTGGGGATATGTGTGTGCATGCTGTTAGAACAGCATTGCAGTATCACATCTGGGGGGTGTCTATAGGTAGCCTGTGAAGGAGGGCAGGTTTCCTGTGCTTAGAACTTTCCCTGCAAAAAAGTGTCATTTTTGCAGGAAGAAAGCTATTTAAATCACTCGCGGCTAATGAATTGATGGCTCCTGTAACACAGAGAGCTGTCATTCATTAATAAAAAACAAAAAAAAAAGCGTAGGGGTCCCCCCAAATTCAATAACCAGGCCCTTCAGGTCTGGGATGGATATTAAGGGGGATCCCAGCCAAAAAAAAAAAAAAAAAATGGCGTAGGGTCCCCCTCAAAATCCATACCAGACCCTTGAGGTCTGGTATGGATTTTAAGGGGAACCCTAGCCAAAAAAAATGGCGTGGGGTCCCCCTCAAAATCCATACCAGACCCTTATCCGAGCACGCAACCTGGCAGGCCGCAGGAAAAGAGGGGGGACGAGAGCGGCCCCCCCTCTCGCCTGAACCGTACCAGGCCACATGCCCTCAACATTGGGAGGATGCTTTGGGGGTCTAAGACCCCTAAAGCACCTTGTCCCCATGTTGATTAGGACAAGGGCCTCTTCCCCACAACCCTGGCCGGTGGTTGTGGGGGTCTGCGGGCGGGGGGCTTATCGGAATCTGGAAGCCCCCTTTAACAAGGGGACCCCCAGATCCCGGCCCCCCCCCTGTGTGAAATGGTAAGGGGGTACAAAAGTACCCCTACCATTTCACCAAAAAAGTGGCAAAAATGGTAAAAAGGACAGGAGACAGTCTTTGACAATTCCTTTATTAAAATCTTCTTTCTTCTTTCTTCATCCTTCGGTTTCTTCATCTTCTCCTTCCTTCATCTTCTTCCATCTTCTTCTTCCATTTTCTTCTTCCTCCGATCCGCTTCTTCTTGCGCTGGTCTTCTCGTCCTTCTCGTCCGGCATCTTCTTCCGTCGGCGTCGGCGTCGGTGTCTCTGTCTCTTCTTGGGCCGCTCCGCGCAATGGGAGGCTCCCGCTGTGTGAGGCTCCGCTCCGTCTGACAGGTCTTTTATAATGGAGGGCACCTGGTGACCCCGCCCCCTCTGACGCACAGGGACGTCATGGGGAATTCCATGATGGCTTTCCCCATGATGTCAGAGGGGGGCGGGGTCACCAGGTGCCCTCCGTTTTAAAAGACCTGTCAGATGGAGCGGAGCCTCACACAGCGGGAGCCTCCCATTGCGCGGAGCGGCCCAAGAAGACACCGACACCGACGCCGACGCCGACGGAAGAAGATGCCGGACGAGAAGGACGAGAAGACCAGCGCAAGAAGAAGCGGATCGGAGGAAGAAGAAAATGGAAGAAGAAGATGGAAGAAGATGAAGGAAGGAGAAGATGAAGAATCCGAAGGATGAAGAAAGAAGAAAGAAGATTTTAATAAAGGAATTGTCAAAGACTGTCTCCTGTCCTTTTTACCATTTTTGCCACTTTTTTGGTGAAATGGTAGGGGTACTTTTGTACCCCCTTACCATTTCACACAGGGGGGGGGCCGGGATCTGGGGGTCCCCTTGTTAAAGGGGGCTTCCAGATTCCGATAAGCCCCCCGCCCGCAGACCCCCACAACCACCGGCCAGGGTTGTGGGGAAGAGGCCCTTGTCCTAATCAACATGGGGACAAGGTGCTTTAGGGGTCTTAGACCCCCAAAGCATCCTCCCAATGTTGAGGGCATGTGGCCTGGTACGGTTCAGGCGAGAGGGGGGGCCGCTCTCGTCCCCCCCTCTTTTCCTGCGGCCTGCCAGGTTGCGTGCTCGGATAAGGGTCTGGTATGGATTTTGAGGGGGACCCCACGCCATTTTTTTTTGGCTAGGGTTCCCCTTAAAATCCATACCAGACCTCAAGGGTCTGGTATGGATTTTGAGGGGGACCCTACGCCATTTTTTTTTTTTTTTTTTTGGCTGGGATCCCCCTTAATATCCATCCCAGACCTGAAGGGCCTGGTTATTGAATTTGGGGGGACCCCTACGCTTTTTTTTTTTTCATTTTTTTTTTTTTTTATCAATGACTTTTTTTTATGAATGAGTTTCAATGAATCACTGTTCTCTGTGTTACGGGAGCCGTGAATTAACATTAGCCGCGAGTGATTTTAAATAGCTTTTTTACTTTCAAAAATGACACTTTGCGCAGAGACAGTTCTAAACACGGGAAACATGCGCCCCTTTACAGGCATACTATAGACACCCCCCAGGTACGAAATTTAAAGGAATATTACACTTTTATTGTTTCAATTTAAGCATTATTAAAATCACTGCTCCTGAAAAAACGGCCGTTTTTAAAAAAAAATTTTTGCATTGATACATGTCCCCTGGGGCAGGACCCAGGTCCCCAAACACTTTTTATGACATTAACATGCATATTAGCCTTTAAAATGAGCACTTTTAATTTCGAACGTTCGCATCCATTATAACTAATAGGGTTCTAAAGCTCGCACGGACTTTAGGTCCGTTCGCGGGTTCTGGTGCGAGCCGAACGGGGGGGTGTTCGGCTCATCCCTAAATGGGAGTAGTATGGGATGCGACCAAAGCCTACCTAAGGGGGCAATTTATTAGATCTATTACACGTATTAAAACTGATACAAAGGCATGGGAATGCACGGTACGGGGGGTAGTCACGGCGACAGAGGACAGATACATTGCTGACCCCACGGAAGATACGAAGCGAGCTTGGCTAAGCGCGCAGACTATGTCCAATCAACTGGCATTGCAATTAGCTGAAAACAAACGTTTTTTCTTACAGCAGTCGCACTTTGAGGAGGGTGAGGCAACTGGGCACATGCTAGCAGTAATGGCGCGTGCGCAGAGGTCCTCCTCCCTTATCTCCACCATTAAAGACACACAAGGCAAAGTACAAACACAAACGGCAGACATAGTGCAGGTTTTTAGGAACTTTTACGAAAACTTGTATGCTTCTAAGGTACACCCCACTACCCAGGAAATAACGGACTTTTTAGAGGTATGCGCTCTACCCAAACTGTCTAACGGAGATACAGATATGCTCAATGCCCCCCTGACGGAGGAGGAGATATCTTTAGCTCTTGCGCAATCAAAAAACAACAAGTCACCTGGGTTAGACGGTCTCCCCTCCGAAGTATACAAGAGATATGCAGACACGCTAACACCTTTGCTATTAAAGGTCTATAATGATGCATATGAGAAGGGGTCTTTGCCGGATTCCATGAACGAGGCGATTATTGTTGTTCTGCTGAAGCCGGGTAAAGACGCTAACTCACCTGACTTATAGACCAATATCGCTGCTAACGGCGGATATTAAACTACTAGCAAGGATATTGGCGAATAGATTAGCAACAGTGATCCACAAGATAGTACATAGGGACCAGTCAGGGTTCATACCCACGAGATCAACAGCCCAAAACATTAGGAGACTTTTTCTGAACCTCCAACTCCCGGTTGACAACCCCGGCAATAGGGCAATTTTCTCGCTGGACGCAGCTAAGGCCTTCGACAGCGTCGAGTGGCCTTATCTGTGGGCTGTGCTGGAAAATATGGGCCTGGGGAATAATTTTATTAATTGGGTAAAACTCCTCTATGCTGAACCATCGGCCAAAATTAGAGTTAATGGGGAGCTGTCAGACTCATTTCAGTTGTTTCGTGGTACTAGGCAGGGGTGCCCCCTGTCGCCCCTGCTGTTCGCTTTGGCCCTGGAACCGCTGGCAGCGAGGATCCGAGCAGACGATAACATAGAGGGTTTTCAAAGGCGGACCGGGACAGACAAAGTGTCCATGTACGCCGATGACACTCTCCTGTATCTAGGGGACACACAGGGCACACTACAGACGGCCATGTCACTTATTAAAGAATTCGGACAACTATCCGGCTTCTCCATTAACTGGAGCAAATCGGTGCTCCTACCCATAGACCCGATAAAGACACCACTCCCAGCAGAGGCAGAGATGGTCCAGATAGTCCAGTCATTTCGATATCTGGGAATCCAGGTGACATCAGACACCTCGGAATACATAGAACAAAACCTTGTCCCCTTACTGAACAAATTCCGGGAAAAGTGCACAGCTTGGTGCAAACTTCCTCTATCGGTGGTGGGGAGGGTAAATCTGATAAAAATGGTTTGGGCACCACAGCTGCTCTATGTATTTAACAACTCCCCAATATGGATACACAGGAAATGGTTCGATAAAATAGAGACTCAATTCCGGGAGCTTATATGGCGGAAAAAGAATGCCAGAATAAAATTATCCACGTTACAGTATAGTAAGGAAGAAGGGGGGCTGGCAGTCCCACACCCCAGAACGTATTACCTGGCGTCACAGCTGCAACAGCTGGGAGGCTGGGGAATACCAGACACCGAAGACCCTATCCGCAAGCTACTCAGTGTGCCAGGCGAAATTGCACCAGCGCTTACCAGGCTAGAGGCGGGATACTGTCATCTGAATCCCAAAGCACCGACGGTGAAACTTTTAAATACATTATGGGCATATATTAAGAGATTGCTAGGAATACAGGGATTTCTGACACATACACCCATATGGCAGAATAGACAATATAGAGAAATCCAGAAATTGAAAGGATTCAGGAAATGGGGGGAGGCAGGCATAATCTATATGGCTCAACTTTTCAATGGCCCTACTTTCAAATCCTTTATGGAACTTCAGGAGGAATTTCAAATCCCACGCACCAACTTTTATAAATACCTGCAGTTGAGGCATGCAATACAAACCCAAGCTAGAACAAATACACTACGAAAAACAGACCACACAATCATACAAAATATCCTTATGGAGGGGGAAAAAAAGGGTATGATATCCAGATGTTATGGCATCCTCCTGGGTAAAATCCAAGACTCTTCCAACCTACCATGTAGGAAAGGCTGGGAGGAAGATATAGGACTTATAGACGGGGAAATGTGGAATATGTGCCTTTCTGCTGCACCACTTGTGTCAGTCTCAGCCTCACAGAAACTATCGCATTTGTATTTACTACATAGAGCATACAGAACACCGGTACAACTGCACAAGTGGGGCCTCAGGGACTCGCCCATATGTCCAAAATGTGAAAGGGACAACGGAGATCTTCTCCATATGCTCTGGAGGTGCCCGAAGCTTTTCAGGTACTGGAAGGAAATAACGGATACGATATCATCAATCTTCAATGTAACAATACCTCAAAACCCGACTATATGCCTACTAGGGGCGCTAGATGAGGAAACACTGGGTACACCCACTTATACGGCAATACTACGCCTCTTATACATAGCACGAAAAATGATAGCCCAAGTCTGGATCACTCCAAGAATTCCCTCCAGGAAGAAATGGGTAGAGAACGTAAACAAACTACTGATCAGGGAAAAAATAACCTACCAACATAGAAATGCTCCACGAAAGTTTCAGGCAATGTGGTCACCATGGCTAGACACCCCTGGGCTAGCCCCACACCAGCTAATTCAGGATAGGTTGTTAGCAGGATGATTTTAGGGGGGAAAACAATGGAGGACAGACACACACCTTTCATCCAACATAAAGAAGGGGAGGAGCTGGCTAACTTAAAAAGACAGAGTATACTAATACAGAGACAGGGTCCACAAGATGGTTGTTGTGAATGCTTACACATAGTAACACAGGTATACCAATAGTGCACTAAAGCATGACAAGGTCATGGGAAGAAAGTTTTGCACAGTATTTAATAAAGACAAGACTTCGTTTTTGTTATATAGTTTCAGGAGCCTTGTAAAGCTTAATTTTAGACTGCATAGTCTCTGTTATGTTGAAATTATAACTGTACAATGTGATTGTTACCATGTAAATTGTGCAAAACGAAAAATAAAAACTTTTTCTTGATTAAAAAAAAAAAAAACAAGCCAGGGGGGGCTGGAAAGACAGACCAGCAAAGTGCCTGCGCATGCGCACTGGAGAGCGGGCCGTTCGTCCGGCGCTGGAGCCCTGACATTTAGTTTGGGAAGTGTCAGTCTGTCATGACTGAGCCTAGGATGATCTTTGTACCAAAGAAAGTCGCTGCAGGCTTTGTGGTAGGAGGTAAAAAAGGCCTGAGGTAATTTAATCGGGATCGTTTGCATGATAAACAGTATCCTTGGGAGAATGTTCATCTTGAGTATTGCAGCCCTGCCAAACCAAGAGAAGATGCCTGTTGACCAGGCTTTCAGGTCTTTCTGAATGCGCTGAAGTATGGGGACATAGTTTTTCGAGTATAGGTTTGAAAGGTGGGAGGGGAGATTGATCCCCGGGTACGTAATGGCATCCCGATTCCACTTAAACGGGAAGTTGGTTTGGCAGAGTGCTAGTGCGTCCTGCTGTAGGGATATGTTCATAGCTTCTGATTTTGAAAAATTTATTTGGAGATTGGAAAGGTTGTTAAATGTTTGAAGGTCTGCAAGTAAGTTGGGCAGGGTGATATGTGGATCCGTGAGAAATAGAAAGGATGTCGTCTGCAAACGCCGATAGTTTATACATTACGTCTGAAATAGTGACTCCTTTTGATATTTGGATTGGCGCGTATACGTTGGAGTAGGGGTTCTAGGGTGAGAATAAAAATTAGGGGGGACAGGGGGCAGCCTTGGCGGGTTCCGTTCGATATGGAGAAGGCATTCGACAGGTGGCCATTGACCCGCACTTTTGAGGTAGGGGAGGAATAGAGGGCCATAATAAATTGTAGCATGCAATGGCGTATACCAATTTTTTGGAGAACTGCTGACATATAGTCCCAGGTCACTCTGTCGAATGCCTTCTCCGCATCCAGGGAAAGGAAGAATCCTTGTTGGTGGGAGGAGGTTAGCCAATGGTGGATATTTTATTTTAATTTTTTTAATTTTTTATTTAACTTCGGAACAGAGTCCGCAAGGACCAACAGTTTACATGTTAATACATCATTCCGTACAGACATTGAACATCAACCATTAGAAAACAGATATGTACAACAGACTAGTAGATATCAAACTTTTCCCCGTAAAGTTGAGTGGTAGGCTGTCTGTTTGTGACTCGTCTGGGAGTGGTTCCCTTTCTTCTGCTTAGCATAGTAGTACATGTTTGATTGGGGAGGTCTGTGGGAATCAATATTTCCCAATGGGATTTTAGTATGGACTCTACCCACTGTTTATCTAAGTTTTCTTGTACCGTAAGGGAGCTGTGTGGATGTTCGCAGTCCCTGTCCCTCATTTTCCTTTTTCTATTTGTCTGTGTGTAGAGAGTTCCCTCCCCCTCCGACTCCTCGCCACGGCCCCCACGGCTGTGGGGGATTTGCCGCAGCTTAAAGTCCCAAGGGTGGAGCGAGGGGGAGAAGAGGTAGATGGAGAGAGTGAAGAGAGGGGGGTAAGGGTATAAGGTAGGTAGAGGGGGGGAATAGGAGGGAGTAGGGGAGGACAGAAAAGAGAGGGGGGGGTGAGGGTATGGGGAGTGGGGGGAGCCGTCTGCGGCCATGGAGCGTCTGGTGTTTCCCTGATCAGGGTATGACTATATTAGTAGCCATACTGTCCAATAATTAGGGGTTTGTTTCGGAGCCACGCAGGGCTTGGCCGTCTGCCGAATATATGAACATGGTCCATAATTGCCAAGTTTTGGTAAAGGTCTCTTGTCTTTTTTGCGCAGTGAGGATGAGGTCTTCCATCCTCCTTATGTCGTCAACTTTTTGAAGCCATAAGTCAATGGATGGTGGGTGGGCCGATTTCCAGCAGAGAGGAATGCACGCCTTTGCGGCGTCGAGCAGGTGGCGTATAACAGATTTCTTATATTTCCTATTCGGAATGTCATTCGCGTGAAGAAGAAAAAATGCTGGATCGGCCGGAATAGGCCTTTCCGTGAGTCTTTGTATTGTCTCGCGAATGACTCTCCAGAAATGCTGTAGCTTAGGGCATGTCCAAAAGATATGCAGCAGGGTCCCTTTCTCAGTCTGACAACGCCAGCACAGGTCTGATGTCGTCGGGAAGATCTTATGTAACATTTCCGGGGTTTTGTACCATCGTGACATAATTTTATAATTGGTCTCCTGGGACTTGGCGCAAATAGAAGATTTATGAGTATATTGGAGGATATGTTGTCTTTTGGTGGGGCTAAACTGAGTTCCCAGATCCTCCTCCCACTTGAGTATTCCAGTGGCACAAAGTCCTCTGCGGGTTTGTTTATCAGAGTGTAGGTCAGGGATAGTGTATGAGGTAAGGCTCCAGTGTCGTTACACAGGTCTTCCAATGTCGTGAGTTGTTGGTCACTATCTGGGGGTGGAGGAATGGTCTTAAGAAAATGGTGGATTTGTAGGGCACTCATAATCTCTAGATGGTAGGGGCCCGTAGGGTCTGTTAGTTCTGCAATCGATTTCCACCATCCCCTATAGCTAAATTGGTGGGCTTGGTGCATTCCTGACTCTGCCAGGTGTCTAAAGGGTCCGTTTCCCATGCCTGGGGTGAATAGGAGATTCCCCAGTATTGGGTATAGCGGTGAGTTTGGGGTCGAAATTGAACGCAGAGAGATGAAGTGTGCGCATATCTTGGCCGTGTTCCTTATCAGCGGGTGTCTTTTGGTCTCTGGTGGTAGACCCAGGTAACACCATGGGAGTCCCCGGAGGGGTGTTATGCTTTGGGCCTGCTCCACCTGGGTCCACAACTTGGTCTCCTGGTGGCGGCACCAATCTAGTAATCTTCCCAGGTGTACCGCTTGGTAATAGGCTCGTAGGTTTGGCAGTGGCAAGCCCCCTGACTGTTTGGGGAGGACTAGTATCAGAGACGTACTTACCGAGACCGAGATGCTGAGAGCGGTTCACCCTTGCGACCCGGCGCAATCTGCCCCCTGGTGATGAGACAGGGAACAAACGGCACCAGGAGGCACAGGTCACCTCCGGCAGGTGGGCGGAACTGGTGGGACGCCTGGAGGAGATGAGGACCTGGCCTGGGCAGACCAGCAGATGGCAGGAAGGAGAGGCAGGGGCCCAAACACCTGGCTGAGAGGCTAACACCGGTCACTGAGCAGACAGCAGCTACGTAAGTCCGGAGAGCATTCCGGGGGTCAAACACAGGTTCAATAGCAAGGTCCGTGGAAGTAAGCACAGGATAGAGTAGCAAGTCCGTGGATGCAGGCTGAGGGTCAAACACAGGATCAGGCGGCAAAGTCTGTGTAGAGGCAAGCAGAGGGTCAAACACAGGATCAGGCAGCAAAGTCCGTGGAGGCAAGCAGAGGGTCAAACACAGGATCAGGCAGCAAAGTCCGTGGAGGCAAGCAGAGGGTCAAACACAGGAGGAAGCAGCAGAGTCCGTTAACAAGCCAGGGGGTCAAGACACAGGATCAGACAGACCAGCAAAGTGCCTGTGCGTCAGGCAGCTTTTATAGGCGCCCAGTGGACGTTAATTGTGCACCATAGCGCACAAACATGCGCTAGTGCGCATGCGCGAGTGCCGGACTGCCGAGCCGCGAGTGCGCATGCGCCGGAGCACCGGGCCGCCGCGCATGCGCACTGGAGAGCGGGCCGTTCGTCCGGCGCTGGAGCCCTGACAGTGCCCCCCCCGGAGGGGTGGCCTCTGGACACCCAAACTGGCCATTAGTTCAGGGTGAGCCCTTTTGCATTCAGCGAGACAATTTGTAAGGCCACCATGGCCGCAGAGGATCAGGGGTGGTGATGTAAGTGGAGGTGGGGTTGGGGGGTAGGGGGGGGGGTGGGGTTGTGGAAAGGTATGAAGCAGAAAAAAAGTATAGGTATAGAATAAGAGCGGACTTTCAAAGTAGTCCTAGGTGTCTATTGAACAAATATGCTCTCAGTGCGCCCTGACCAGCAGGTGCGTACCCTAAGTTAACAGCTGTCTTGCTGTGTGAATGTCTGTCGGCTCCAGCCGTTTAGACGCTTACCTATTTGGGAGTGTGTCTAGCAAGGGACCAACAGGGGGAGCTCCCTCCCTCCCCAGGCCCCTAGACCTTTTGTTGTGTTTTGGGTGTGTGAGATTGCATGAGGCTTCTGAAAATGGGAATATGCACGTCTTCCTAAGGTGCAGTATAGAACCATGGTCACATACAGTAGGTTCTAACAGTAGTGTATATGGTTCCTAGATCGTGCAATTGAAACCCCAGCAGCATCATATAATAAAACCGAAACATTTAAAGTGCAAAAAGGAAAAAAGAAAAAACCATAATCACATATAAGTGCGGTGTTGCTACAGCCTCAATCAGTATATTTTAAGCATGTAATTTACTAGAGAAGTAACATATCTCTCCCCGCCCGGCCATTCTGAAACTGAACTTTGCAGAAACATACAAACAGGTATGGTATGACATGTTATATACTATGTATCCCCCCGTACCTTCCTCCTCCGTCTCCCCTTCCCCTCTCCAGGTTCTTGGTCATCAGGGAATCTGCAGCTTTTAAGAGGGTCATATTAGCCGGAGAGGGAAGGGGACACCGTTATGCAGTTCAATCTTCCCAGTCCACCGACCCCCCCCCCCCCCCCGCCCTCCGCCCCCAAAAAATTTGCATCTGCAGGCCTCAGCCTTAATTGTCACCAGGCAGTCATAAGTTTTCGCTGTGTGCACCCCCCTCGGTAATGGCTATAGGGTCTCTGTTCTTGACCTTGTCCCATCTGGAATGGAGAGGACAGCGCGGGGAGCAGCAGCCCCCCCCCACCCTCCCCACCCCCAAAAGCATCCAGACATGTGTCCGAGATCCGTGGTGGGGTCCAACCGTCCCCTTTCCCCAAATAGCATTAACTGACTTGACTGCATGGAACCGTCAAGATTTCTGGTCAGGCATTGGTGGCGTGTGGTGAGCAGGCTGGGGGCTGTGTACCATGTCAAGAGTCCTCCACCAGCCATATCCAACCCTGAGGAAATCAGAGGGTGGAGGATGGGGGGCAGACCCCCGCCATTGTGTCTCCACCATGGGCCGGGGTACGATCCACTTAACTCCCTGGTATATCAGCGGTACATGTGGTGCACTGTAAGTGTTCTGCCACCGGGCACTCGTACATACCTGGAGTAAAGCATACAAGAGGGCAACAGGTGGTCTCTGGTCACATCCATCTGAGCTTCAGGCGGGGGGGGGCCTGGGGTGCAGAGCAACAAAAGGCACGGGAGAGTTGCGTCTTGGGGAAAAACTAGCCGGTCGGGGTAGTGTAAAGCTGATTGCTTGAGGCTGTGGTCATGTCGAGGGTCAGATCTAGGACTCACGTGCACTTTCGGTCACTGTCGAACGAATCCTTCCCCTGGAGCGTTGCGGGCGTGCAGGTAGATTGAAGCCTTCGCGTGATGGGCCCGTTCGGCCGGTTGCTCTCGGTAGTGGCGCCAGCCAGTCTGGCACTGGGATCGGCTCTGCTCCCACGAAGGAGAAGTAAGCTGGTAGGTCCTCCGCTATGCGCATGGTAAAGGATGCCCGATCATTCCGGAACAGCACCGCTAGGGGGTACCCCCACCTGTACGTGCATCCGCGTCTCCTGGCAACTTCGAGAGCCGGTTTCAGGATGGCACGGCACTGCAGTGTAGCTCTGGACAAGTCTGGTAGTACTTGTATCCGCGCCCCATCAAACTCGATCTCTCCATGATCCCAGGCCTTGCGGAGTAGCATTTCCTTTAATGTGTAGCGATGCAAACCGCACAGGACGTCACGGGGTCTGTCCGGGTCTACAGATCTGGGGCCCAGAGTGCGATGTACCCGGTCAAATTCCAGGGTGGGAGGTGGATTCTCCATGAGGGTAGTAAGAATGGCTGTAACCGTTGCGGATAGGTCTTCTGAGCCGGTGGCCTCCGGAATTCCCCGCAGCCGCAGATTGATACCTGCGGTCCTCGATTTCCTCCAGGCGCAGCTGCATCTATTGGGCTGTTCTCGAGTTTAAGTCTTGGGCCCGTTCCAGGGTTTGCACTCTGGATGTCAGTGATGCCAGCAGGGTCTCTCCGGAGGTTACACGTTCTTCCACTTCATGTAGCTCCTCTCTCACCTCCTGGAGGTCCCTGCTGTGTGCCTCTTCTATCCTCGTTATAAGGCCTTCTATGTCCGCCCGCGTGGGCAGCGCCTCGATGTCTGCCCGTGTGGGGAGGGCCCGCAACATGTTGCGGAGGTCTTCGTCCATGCCGTGTTGCTGCTGGGTAGGTCCTGCCATAACTGTACCGAACACCGCCGGGGAATTCACAGGGATTTCTGTGTCAGGTGCAGAGGTTGTGCCTCGATCCGTGCCGCTGGTCTCTGTGTTGATTGCACTTGGCGCGGTCGCAATGGCGCCTGGAGATGCACTCTGATTCCCTCTAAAAAACTGAGTAATGCCCGGTTGGGAAGCAGAATTTCGGTGTCCCCTTGTCGCCGAACGTGTCCTGCACCTGTTGGTGCTACTCATGCCTCTCACACTGCGTGATATGTTGGTTTTTAGGTCTGTTAGGGCTGGCTCAGGCCGGGAGCTCCTCCAGAACACGTCTCTACTCGGCCATCGCTAAGCCACGCCCCCCCAATGGTGGATATTGATGGCTTTGTGGTTCAACTTTAATATGCAGACTAGGTGTTTTGGAAGAAGCAGGGCTCATAAACCAACAGAATTCAACTGCATTGCATGTTAACTTTTAGGATGAATTTCTCCACAGTGCCTGCAACTACGGAGGTCCTGAACATCCAAAGCCTAGCCAGAGGCTCACTTTAAGTATGGCTTGTGATAATCAAATGATTTATGTTTTACGATATAAGTGAGAATTTGGAAGTAGAACACAATCAATACCTTTATTATCACAGGTCTTTATGATGTCTGCAAAAAACACTCAACAAAATAGATTTAAAACTGGATATAAACAGCATTTTCTGTCAATAAAGGGGAACAAAGAATTCTTAGATATATTGTAATATCCTCAATAAAGCTCATCTCCAGGCCAAAAGCTAAAATTAGGATATGCAACTGAGTTCTTTAAATGAAGATGTTATAGGAACCTAGGCCTACCGGACAGCACATTTAAGTTGGTGACCTGGCATTTCTTAAGCAATAAAGCATGGTCACCACCCTACTTCCTGCCTTTAATGGGCAGCATCACACAGATAAGGTCAATTTTCTCCTCCTGTAAGCATATTTTTTGTTAGCAAATGTCCTTGCAGCAGTGCATGATTGGCCCATAGTGTTACCTATTCCTTCTACAGATTTGGTAGAGTGGATTTGCGCTAATTCTGGCAATATCTGTTTATCATCTAATTGCTACTGGGAAGGGAACAAATGGGTTAGTGGAAGGTACGGGGGAGATAAAACTTTGGGAATGGAAAAAAGCACAGGTGAAGGATGGGCCAATCAAACATGCATGTGAATTGTCACCAAAATAAAAAAGCAATAGCTTAAAATATTGTTCTGTGACAGTCCATGTCATATGGTTTGGAGAATAATAGCAGCAGTTTTTAGAAGGCAGCCCAGTTTGAAGATCTAAGAAGCGGCAAAGAAATCCTCTGGAGGTACTGGGAAGAGACTGACTCGATGTGTCCTCTGCTGGCCACCATCCCAATACAAAAACTAGTATCCAATCACAGCAGACCATCTCCCACATAAACCAAGCACAATCACTGCCCCTGTTAGGCCTGAGGAAAGAGCGCATGCTCTGAAAACGTTTGCCTATTTGACGAGACCGGCTCCTGCCCCTGGAAGTAAACCGATCCACCTGGTTGCTGGTGTGCGCTCCACTGACCAGGAAGTGTCAGCAGTGGATGCCCCAGCTCTTTTTTTAGCAACAAGACAGCACCTCCAGGATACGGAAATCGCTTGTTCTACACCCTCCATGGACATCCGGCTCACCATCTCAGTTTCACACGCCCTTGGACATAGTACTTTTGTGAGTACAGCTATTTTTAACCTTTTACATTGAAGATTTCCACTATTTATTGCACTTAGAGTGGCTCCTTCTGTTTCTCTTCCCATTACCTATTCCTTCTTCTGTCTTATTTTTTCTGTGCAGATGATTTGAGGATGATTTTAAAGACAAATCTTACACAGGTTGGATTTAAAATGAATATTTTTTTTTTCATAAACATATACCTACATTAAATGTAAAAAAGATCATATTGAAAGTAAAAGGTGTTTTGAATTGTCATTTTTATTACCTATTTTGTTATTATTGCTATCTAGTATGAAAATGTGCAGGTTTGAATATTTTCATAGCACAAAGAAACATATAGACCTAAGATGGCTGTAGACCTAGCTGTTTTTATTCCTACCAATTCATTGATGGCCTGCTTTATATAACAGAGCTTCCACCCTGATAGCCAATCACTTTAAAGGAGCAGAGTTAATCCGGAAATAAATCTGACTAGATTGATAGTGTTACCCTTGTATAGACTCCAGACACATTCTCTGCCTTTTCCCTCCATGTTGACATAAACTTTCAAAGGTGAAAGTGCAGACATACAGGCCAATGTGTTCTTTGGTTCAAAGCTAGGCCCTCTGTGGTATTTACAAAGGGCACTTTTACAGCAAAACAAATGTGCAAAGCTCCCTGCAAAATGGTATGAAAATGTCTACATTATATATTTTCACAGGTAAAATTATTTTCCATAATGTAGTGGCTTTTCAGTTTTAAAACTTATATATTTTTAAAAAATGTTTTTCAAAGGCATTTTAATAAACATTTTCTCTTTATTGACTGGTGCCAAAAATGCATTTTTTCTCTATTTCAGTCCCCTCCTGAGCAGACCATTTTTGCACCTGCTATTTTTTGAATCCTGTTGATGCCATATGTGTGTGTTATTTCATGTCATCAACTTTAATCTCTTATGTGTTGAAAATGGCACTTCAGCCACTATACCATCTGTTTAGATACAGGATAAAATACAAGTTACCTCTACCAAGAAATAAAAAAATATTGAACGATAATAATTAGTTTTTATCATTAGTTTTACAAGCATATTTTCGTAGGAAGCCACATATATTGACCCATAAATGTAGGGCACAAATTCTCTTTGGAGTTAGACAGTGGCATACATGTGAGTACATTTATGTCAGCTTTATAAATGGTGAGATAAAGACCCCATCAATGATTTATTCTCTTGGACTATAAATACTTTATTGAATATTTAAAAAAATACATCACATTTGCACCCACCCTATTGGTACTGATTGTGTTGTCAAACATCCTATTAGTATTAAAGAGCCCCTGTTTGTCCTCCGTCTAGTCCTCTCCTTGGATAAAAAAAGACAGGGAGAGAGAGGGGGTAACGCACCACCAAACTCCCCACACCTGGGATGGATGCCTGTGAATATCTGTGGATCGCAAATCAAGAACTGAATTATGAAAGGAGGTGTACTTTATATACAGTATGTTTTAAATATGTTTCTTCTGGTTTTAAACAGCTGGTTTATGACCTACATAAGAGGCTACACTTTCGGGTGGTTCTCCACAGTCCCCTACCTGGAGGTCCGCCCACTCCCAGGACCCTTTCTCTTCATCGTTATGACCAGAGTGGATATACTCTATATTCTCTGTTGCTTTATCCTTCTATTGATGTTAGTTGGGGCAGGGCTGCTCGAATGGGGAAACATGTCTTTAACTGACATATATCCACATTTTCCTGGTGAGGTGACCTGGAAAGCCTAATGCCCCGTACACACGGTCGGATTTTCCGAGGGAAAATGTCCTATCGGACAATGTTGTCTGAAATTCCGACCGTGTGTAGGCTCTATCGGACTTTTTCCGTCGGATTTTCCGAAGGACAAAGTTTTATCTCCTGCTCTCGAATTTTCCGACAACAAAGTCCTATCAGACTTTTTTCGATCGTGTGTAGCGAATTCCGACGGACAAAGTGCCACGCATACTCAGATCACATTACAAGACCCAAGCTATTGGCTACTAGCCTCTACGTAGTCCCGTCGTAGGCAACAAACGTCACCACGTTCAGAATGATGTATGCAACACCAGTGTCGGACAAAATCCGTCGGAAAAAATCCGATGGATTTTGTGGTCGGATTTTTCCGACCGTGTGTACGGGGCATTAGAGATGCATTAAAGAATTGTATCAATACCCCATAGAGTGGAGTAGCTCTCAATTATTGGAATATGGTTATTGACCCTTCTAAGATATGATATAATTTTATTATTCACCTGTGGGGTATTATTGAAAACTTCTTTGTGAAAGCTATATTAACCACTTCAGCCCCAGAAGAATTTCCCCCCTTCCTGACCTGGCCATTTTTTGCGATTCGGCACTGCATCGTTTTAACTGACAATTGCACGGTCATGCAACACTGTACCCAAACAAAATTGATGTCCTTTTTTTCTAACAAATAGAGCTTTCTTTTGGTGGTATTTGATCACCTCTAAGGTTTTTATTTTTTGCGCTATAAACAAAAAAAGAGCCCCAATTTTGAAAAAAAAACAATATGTTTTACTTTTTGCTATAATAAATATCCCCTAAAAATGTTTTTAAAAAGCAACTTTCTTCATCAGTTTTGGTCAATATATATTCTTCTACATGTTTTTGGTAATAATAATCGCAATAAGTGTATATTGATTGGTTTTCGCAAAAGTTATAGCGTCTACAAACTATGGGAAAGATTTATGGCATTTTTTTTTACTAGTAATGGCGGTGATCTGCGATTTTTATCGGGACTGCGATGTTGTGGCGGACAGATCGCACACTTTTGACACATTTTTGGGACTATTGGCATTTATACAGCGATCAGTGCTATAAAAATGCACTGATTGATGGGAACACTAGGGAACACTAGGGAGAGATCAAGGGGTTAACTGTGTTCCCTCAGTGTGTGTTCTAACTTTAGGGGGATGGGACTGACTAGAGGAAATGACAGATCGTTGTTCCTAGCTAGTAGGAACACACAATCTGTCTCTTGTCTCCTCACAGAACAGGGATGTGTGTGTGTTTACACACACACATCCCTGTTCTGGCTCTCGTGCCCACGATCGCACGTGGCCAGCGTGGGCATCGGTTCCCCAGCAGTGCAGCGGGTGCGAGCCTACTTAAAAGGCTAACATACAGCTATGACAGCTCATGGGAACGTGCCGACCTGCCACAGTATAATGACGGCGGCTGGTCGGAAAGTGGTTAAAAAATAGGAGTGTTAGAATATACACTACATACATAAGTGTGTGGATTTGCAAGGCAACTCGTGATAAAAACAAATTTTTATGTCTTTTGGTTTGGTTTTAAAACAAAATGTTTTCAATAAAAAAATCTTGTTTAACAAACAATAGATCATGAAAGTTGTATTAAGCAGCACCTGAAAAGTCCAATTTTTTCCCCATGTTTTTTTGTTACAATTGAATGTTTTTTGATAAGCAGCTCTGTCTGGCTTCCAATTATTCCAAAATGAATCCAATAAAGGTGGATCAGATCATACTGTATATGACTATTTGTGTTACATTATTCAAAATGCCACACGTGATGTGTAATTGTCATTCTTGCAGATTGATGTGGATTCCAATGTAGGACACATTTTTATTTTATTTTTGTTAATTTTCTTACAATTAAAGCAGGCCTTTACCTAGAAAATAAACAACTTAAATTCATGCTGTACTCCATTACAATGTAATCCTCTACTTTGCAGACAGTAAAATACAGCATACCATCCAGTAATTGAAATCCCTAATTTCCTACTGCACCTGTGCTTGATTTCTTTCATTCTTGGCATTACTCAGACAGATGCCAAAATCAAGCATGCTCATTGGCCTGAGCTCCTGGCTGTGAGAACAACTCCCACAAGGTTTGTGTGGGGACTGCAAGTCATTAGGAGTTTATTTTGTGTGTGAGTAATGCTGTTGAAAGCTTGCCATGGTAGCCGTGAGTATATATAGGTTATCAGCACTTTCATTATAAAGGATAATGAGTGTAGACAGGTTATCAATATTATTACAGAGGAGACCAGTGTCTTGGTTTCAACTGCTCATGCCCAAGATTTAGTGCAGGCATGGAAAATCAGGAAGTGGTGCCAAAAAAGACAGTCCCATCCTTACTGTGCAATGTGACTTAAATAACAGCTCCCTTTCCATAAAATCGGTACACACACATGACTTATTCACCTGTATCTAGGAATTATGAAGCATGTCTAAACCTCTAGGATTAAATTAAACATTTTAGAGGTTACAGTTTTGCTTTAAAGGACTTTGGCAAAGTGTGTGTGTTTTGCAATTTAATGAGAAACTCCACTTCTGTTGATAACAAAATATTCCCCTCTGGGTGATCCATATGTACATTGCAGTGATTTTAACAAACATTGTTGCAGATTCCTACCTTTTGTTATTCTCAAGAAATAGCTGTTTCTCTGTGTCCATGTGGAAAGTGAATCTAATGGGAACGATTTTATCATTATTAATCAGCTACTGCACTTGCAGGGTTCTAATGCAGAAAAAGGCAAGGTCTGCATCTCTTTAGATGTGATTTCCCTTTGAGAATATCTCACCAGAAATGACATTTCTGTGGCAGGGGATGCACAAAACTTGACTTGTATCTTAGTGCAAAAATCAGTAAGCCAACCACACCAAGCAGCAAATTACATCAGTTGGGAAGACCCTCACCATGCCAACATCCAAAAAAAATATATATAAGGATTGACCAAGTCAAAAAAATTATGGACTTTGTAGGCACAGAATGAGAGAGAGAATCAGTAAAAAAGTATAATTTTATAGTTAAAAAAACATATAAACAACATACAAACAACACCCTGTATGGACACAGTTACCAGTTACGATTGTGTGGAAAAGCAAGGAAAGTCATCCACAGGGGTGTAGCACCAAAAGGGGCACACTTTTCCCCTATGTATGCAGCAATACCAACTTGAGTCCCAACAAAAGGTATCCCCCTATATGATAAGCACAGCCCGGACACAGAAAGGGGAGACGTCTTATATATGGTTACCATACTTACAGGGTATATGAAGTCAGGGACTATTAGGTATTACCTGTCAATCTAGGAGCTCCATTTGAGGCCTTGGCTATAACCTCGCCCTGATTACCCTTCAAGCTCTTATTGTTCACGTTTGGAACCAAGTCACTGCCATGTACCTGTTATTACACAGATTTGGGAATTAACTTTCTTTCAAGTTTATAGCGGCTCGGTGTCTGGCATCCATCCGTTGGTCCATCTTAATAATTGTCTCTCCTTGCTCTTAACATGGAATCATTCCAATTGAGCTAAAATATACTTGACCATAGTCTACTCTAAGTCCCTGACGAAGGTGTAAAAAAACTGGAAACGCATTGGGTATTTGGGTACAACACACTTTGGGGAGTATTAGTGTCATTCCATACTTATTGTTATCATTTTGGTTTTTGTAATTTGCTCATGTTCATTGTATGTATGTTTTAGACTGTTTACATCTTTTTATCACTGATCATTCTGTTTTATCTACTACTATTTATTATTAAATCATTTTCTACTCAGTATTTGTGTGGGTGGTCCTTCAAAGTCCCATTTAGGGGGTATTCTTCTTTGTTTTTCAAATCAGGGATGGGACCACCACACTTGTCATCTGACATGGTGGAAGTCTCTTCTTTTTCCGTTAAAGTCTATGGGACATTAACATGAAAAATAAAAAGTGTTCATTTTAAAGACTTATATGCAAGTTATTGTCATAAAAAGTGTTGGGGACTTGGGTCCTGCCCCAGGGGACATGTATCAATTACATTTTTTTTTTTAAAACGGCCGTTTTTTCAGGAGCAGTGATTTTAATAATGCTTAAAGTGAAACAATAAAAGTGAAATATTCCTTTAAATTTAGTACCTGGGGGGTGTCTATAGTATGCCTGTAAAGTGGCACATATTTCCCATGTTTAGAACAGTCCCTACACAAAATGACATTTCTAAAGGAAAAAAAGTCATTTAAAACTACTATAATGAATTGTCTATGGGAGAAATCAAAAGTGCTAATTTTAAAGGCTTATATGCATGGTATTGTCATAAAAAGTGTTTGGGGACCTGGGTCCTGCCCCAGGGGACATGTAATAATGCAAAAAAAAGTTTTAGAACGGACGTTTTTACAGGAGCAGTGATTTTAATAATGCTTAAATTGAAACAATAAAAGTGAAATATATTCCTTTAAATTTCGTACCTGGGGGGTGTCTATAGTAGGCCTGTAAAGTGACGCATTTTGCGCATGTTTAGAACAGTCCCTGCACAAAATTACATTTCTAAAGGGAAAAAAGTAATTTAAAAGTACTAGTGGCTATAATGAATTGTCAGTCCCGGCAATAGAGATAAAAGTCATTGAAAAAAACGGCATGGGATCCCCCACAGTCCATTACCAGGCCCTTTGGGTCTGGTATGAATATTAAGGGGAACCCCGAACCAAAATAAAAAAATTGCGTGGGAGCCCCCCAAATTTCATACCAGGCCTGGTATGTATATAAGGGGAACCCTGTGACATTTTTTTTTTAAAATGCCATAGGAGTTCCCCCTCAAAATCCATACCAGACCCTTCAGGTTCAATGGCTTCCCCGTGGCATCAGAGGGGGGCGGGGCCAGCCGTTTACATAAATGGGTTGCCCGCCCCCCTCTGACACCCCAGGAAAGCCACGGGGAAGTCCATGTGCGTTAGAGGGGGCAGGGTCATCCGGGTATGTCACCGTGTGGCCCCGCCCTTAGTTATAAAAGAAATTTCACCTGCGAGAACGCATCATACGGTGGCAGATCAGTGGCGGCTTGCAGGGTTTTTTTTTTCGGTCCATCGGCGGAGCGAGAGAAGAAGATGAATGGACTTCGTGGGCCATTTTTTTTTAATAAAGGACAATGTACCCGTTACCATTTCAAACAGGGGGGAGCCGGGATCTGGGGGCCCCCTTGTTAAAGGGGGCTTCCATATTCCGATAAGCGCCCTGCCCACAGACCCCCACAACCACCGGGCTAGGGTTGTGGGGATGAGGCCCTTGTCCCCATCAACATAGGGACAAGGTGCTTTGGGGGATACCCCAAAGCACCCTCCCCATGTTGAGGGCATGTGACCTGGTACGGTTCAGGAGGGGGGCGCTCTCTCATCCCCCCCTCTTTTCCTGCAGCCTGCCAAATTGCGTTCTCGGATAAGCTCTGCTTCTAATAACCTTTAGTCATTGCTTGAAGAAGAAACCAACCAGCTGTTCCAAAACGTGTCGCATGTTGATGACATCACTTTCGGTTTGCTGTCCATGCTGGTTGTTGGTCCCTTCCCATTGACGTCACTTCCTGGAATCAGCTTCCATGCTGTCTCAGACAGCCTAGCTGTCTTCCCAGCATCCAGGAGAGTTGTGGCTTCCATCTGCCGGCCACTTCAGAATATGCTACCATAGAATTACACCTCCGGATATCCCTAAGACTCCTTGGGACTACCAGGACTAGCAGAACACCGGACCACCTGCCATATTACTAATATGATGTGCTCCTACCCATCCACCCTTTTGGGAAATAAAAAGTTTTACTTCTGTACTTAGAGGGGCCTTTTTTTTTTCTTTTCATCAGGTAAAGGTTAGCCTCCCCCAGTGCTTGACAACCATGTGGTGTGGTTTGTGACAGGAAGAGGGAGAAAATGCTCACTTTGCTCCATTTTCCTGACCACCAAGCCTGTATACTTGTACAAGTGTGTGCTTTGAAAAGAAGCAACCTCATTTTTTTACACTTTCATCAGACAACTGTGTACTACTGTAACAGCATGTGCATTTTCAAAGAATTTTATTGAAACTATTTGTTTTATAAAAAATGAACACCTTCAAGCCACATGAAAAGACCTGCTCCTCAGCAGGAAATGGTAATTTCCTCAAAACACAGACAAAAAACAGCAAAAGGAGGGCGCCAGGTCAGTGTGAATGTTAAATCAATAGCACTTTATTCAAATACACTTACATAGTGGTATCTTGCAAGCTGCATACAGGGGTAATGTGGAAAGCCATAAAGGCAGACAGCCGTCACCATGGATGACATGAGAAGACCATTGTGTAAAGACAATATCAGACTCGCTGTACAGGGATGTAACACCGCCAGCGTCTCTAGCTCTTGAACCGACCACTTACAGGCTAGCAGGAGACTGACACAGACTGGGGAGGGAGCGGGCCGCAATGCGGTTTCTGAAGCCCCGCCTCCTTCTTCAGGCTAACCTGCACCCCTGTGAGGGGGAAATTTAAACTATCAGACCAGGATACTATTGACCAATCAACATGAGGACTGGGCAGAGCAAGGCACCCAATATAGTGCAATACTGTACTGGCTGGCTTACCTAACTGTGATTTGCAGTGTGTATGAGTCTCAAAGCATGGCACAAGTACACCATTGTCCCAGCAAACCACAGACAAAAAGGAGGGTCAAGAAAAGTATAAAAAATATGAAAAGGGGGGGGGGGGGGGGGGGGGGGGTTGAGACATGGCCGAATGAAGACGTGCACTGCTTGAGCTCCTGGATTTCGTCTGACTACCCCGGCTCATCATACTATAATGCTGCGGTATGCCCTATACCAGGAAAAGGACAGGGAAGGGAAGCAGCCAAAAAGAGAAAATTACAAGGAGCACTAAAAGCAGTGGTAGGATAGATAGCTATCTTACTAGCCCCCCAACATTAAACATTACTGAACGGGGACGAGACCTAAGTGATCCATCTGCTCTCCTGACTGCTTCAACTACTGCTGATACTCCCACAGACCCTCTTACGAGCTCCCGTTTGACTCCTGGACAGCCCCTGCAAATACATACCGCATGTGTGGATGTCGATCTCCGAGCGCTGTTCCATCTATTACCGACAAAGGCTGATGTAGAAGCTCTTATCAGCCGCCTAGAGGAGCAACACCGCAAAGATTATCTCAAGGTCCGGCGGGAGGTTCAGACGTTGTCGTCCCGGCTGACTACGGGAGAAAATGTGATAGACTCACTGCAGCAATGAGTTACTACTCTAGAATCACTCCAGGATACACATATGCAAGCTGTAGTGACGCTACAGCTCCACACAGAGGAAAATGAGGACAGAAGCCGATGCAACAACTTGCGAATACGTGGTCTCCCGGAGACCACGGGATCCGAAGACCTGGCGAGCATAGCAGCAGCGATCTTCCAGAAGTTGATCAGTGATACAGTCCCTGCTGAGATAGAGCTGGATCGGATACATCGCACCCCGGGCTCTCGGCAGAGCAATTCAAATCACCCGCGGGATGTGGTATGCTGAGTACATCATTACAAGCAGAAAGAGACCATCATTCGAAAGGCTTGGGAAGCAGGAACAGTAGAATTTGAGGGAGTAGCGGTGAAGATTCTGTCGGACCTTTCCAGAGCTACTCTCTATAGACGAGCACTACTGCGTCCAGTTCTGGATATATCTCGACATCAGAGAGCTACATATCGATGGGGATCCCCCCTCTCGGTATCCTTTAGGAAAGAACAGAGCTCATTCACTCTTCGTACACCCGGGGACTTACCTGCTTTTTTCACTTTTATGGCAGTGGAACCTGTATCAGTCCCAAACTGGCTGCAGTTTATAACACAAACAGCAGGCCGCCTGGGGACAGCGCTAACGGGAGGGAGTCCCCGACCTCGAATGCAAAGGACTGAGAGGAGATCCAGAGGACAACCTACAGCAAGTCCACGTGAGTTTTAAATAACTGACTAAAAAATTGTATTAATCCTCCCTGTTCCTCTTTGACATTTTTATGACCTTGACTAACAGATAAAACCTATTATTAAATGTAATTTGTGGACTAAGTTGAACGGGGCATAAGATGTCTGCTATTCATGTAGTCCTTTCTTTTTTTTTTCTTTTTTTTTGAGATGTGACCTCACAATTATGACCCAGGAGGGGTCTTTTTTTTTTTTTTTTTCAGATAGGTTCTATACAGTCTAGTTTGCAGTCTAACATGCCAATGGAGTAAATTGAGGTCACTGATGGAACAAAACATTTGAGACTGTATAATTACCCCGTTTATTTTTTTTTGAAAAACATTTTTGGAAAAGGATCCCAATAAGGGGCCCGTGCAGATGACCGGAGGTATAGAATGGGACACTGTAAAATGGATATGTCTGTTGTCTTTCTTATAAAGTGTCCAGGTGCTTTTTCATATGTGGGGTTCCCCTTTTTTTTAAGCAATTTGATTTTGTACATCTACCACACTCCCTCTGTACGTTGGCATTTGGGGGAAGGATAGGAAGGATAGGGGGTACAAGCCTGTGATGTCATGGACACCACAGGAGGTAGAATATCCTACTCCACCACCAGTGATGTAAGTAACTGAGTTAAAATAAACTGAGTTACCTAACACAGTTACTTTAGAGGGTAACGAGTAATCTAACTGATTACTTTTCCCCTCATGGTAACTCAGTTCCCATTACTTTGGCTTAGTTACCCCAATTACATCTACCGCCACTAGATGGCAGTAGTGTAATTCCGGTGTCCTGCCAAAAAAGTTCCCCCGCCGGATAAGGACCCCCTGTACTGTGCAGGCGCAGCGCTTGTGCAGTACGAAGGACTAAGGAGCTTCCGAAAATCGCCGAACCTAAACAGCTCTGAGTGAACTGTACACCGCGCAGGTGCAGTTAACATGTAATTGTACGAGGCGATGCCGCACGCTCCTGATGCTCGTGCTACTCTGCAAGGGGCGTCTATCGTGTAACTAAGGGGTGGGTCTAGTATTACTGTAACCAAGGGGCGCATTTATTATTATTGTTATATATCGAGCTCTGCCCATTAATTTAACATTCGCCCTCTTCTGTAGCCATCCGCCCCTTACACGATATAATAATAATAGACCCGCCACTTGCTTACACGCTATAACAGATCTGCCCCTTGGTTAGAGTAATAATAGAGCAGCCCCCTTGGTTACACGATATATAACAATAATAAATGCGCCCCTTGGTTACAGTAATATTAGACCCGCCCCTTAGTTACACTTATAGAATATTTATTTATTTTTATTTTAAAGTCAGTTACTTTGCTGCGTAACTAATTACTTTTCCAATGTAGTAACTGAGTTACTAACGCAATTACTTTTTGGGAGAAGTAATTTGTAACTTAACTAATTACTTTTTTAAAGTAAGATGACCAACACTGTCCACCACTGAAAGGCCGGTGTCTTGTACAGTTTAGTGGAGGTGGATGGAACTGAAGGGGGTATTACCCTGTCCCCTGTATTTAATGCGACATACAGATGTGAGTGGTAGAGTATAGGAGGGGTCCCGTCCACGTACTACGGGGAAAATGGGCTCTGAGTAGGTCGCTGCTATATTAACTGGAGCTATTAGCAGACCGACATTTATGGGAATTGGTATTTTTTTTTTTTCTGCTATTGGTGAAACATCACGTACCATGTCACGGGTTATATCACTTAGTATATCACTTGCAGTGAGGTCAAACAGTAGGAGTGAGGTTAAAATAGATTTTCACTTTTTCTATATACACTTATTTTTTTTATTTTTTCTCATTTTTTTTGGTAATAGGTGCGGATTAATGCCCACTAGGTGGTTTGTCACATTTTGAGGATTATTATTGCTATATAAGACACACAGTGAGAGGGTAAAGAGGGGGGGAGGGAGGAGGGGGTAAAGGAGGGAAGGGGGAAGGGAAGGGAAAGGGAAAGGGGAAAGGGGAAAGAATAGAAAGTAGAAAAGAAAGAGAAGAAAAAAAAAGGGGGAAGATAATAGAATAAAACTTTTATATATTTCACTAATGATCAGTCACGTCACTTGTCACTGCATGTGGATTTTTTTTGCCGTCTGCCATAATATGTGGACTTTTATTGGTTGAGATATGCAGACTGTCGTTTGTTGTCACGTTGGGTATTTTGCATATCATGTTATTAGGGGTTTTGTTTTATTTATTTATTTATCTTTTTTGATATGGCACTTATTTATTTTGCAAATTGTTTGTTATCACCTGACATCAAAAAGGTATGTTGGCTCCATAAATATTGCAGCAGCGCTTATATGATTTAAAAGTTCATCAGAAAATCATAAAAATCCGTCAAATCATGAATAAATCCTGTATGCAGTGCAGCTTAAAATAATTCTTCTCTGTGATATAGAGATGTGACTTCCTCCCGACACCAATTCTTATCACCACGTGCTGGGGGAATTCCCCTTTGGGGATGCACTCACCAGAGCGTAGATAAAACTGGGCATATCAATCAGAGAACCACTGGCCACTGCAACCTCCTTACTGCATCCGCTTTTTCCTCCACCTGTGTGTCTCAGTATAGTTCCTCTCCACCAGCATTCAGCATAGAAGAAAATAAAGTATTGCGGATAGCGTAGTATCGTTTGGTAAACACAGTTTTATTTCTATATTCCCATTCCCCCCAGTAAAAATGCGTACCAGAATAAAATCAATCAATCACATTTGTGTAAAAAGTTGAAATTGCACTCTGCCTGCAAGGTTTCCGTCCGCCGGAAACCGCCAAAGACCGCTGTGTCTAGGTATCCCATCCACTTCCTGGTGTCTGGGCTGGCTGGAGCGCACTCTGGACCGCAAAACGTCACTTCCTGCGAGGCCACGACCCTGACGCGTTTCGTCACTTCCGGACGTCGTCTGAAGTGACAAAACGCGTCAGGGTCGTGGCCTCGCAGGAAGTGACGTTTTGCGGTCCAGAGTGCGCTCCAGCCAGCCCAGACACCAGGAAGTGGATGGGATACCTAGACACAGCGGTCTTTGGCGGTTTCCGGCGGACGGAAACCTTGCAGGCAGAGTGCAATTTCAACTTTTTACACAAATGTGATTGATTGATTTTATTCTGGTACGCATTTTTACTGGGGGGAATGGGAATATAGAAATAAAACTGTGTTTACCAAACGATACTACGCTATCCGCAATACTTTATTTTCTTCTATGCTGAATGCTGGTGGAGAGGAACTATACTGAGACACACAGGTGGAGGAAAAAGCGGATGCAGTAAGGAGGTTGCAGTGGCCAGTGGTTCTCTGATTGATATGCCCAGTTTTATCTACGCTCTGGTGAGTGCATCCCCAAAGGGGAATTCCCCCAGCACGTGGTGATAAGAATTGGTGTCGGGAGGAAGTCACATCTCTATATCACAGAGAAGAATTATTTTAAGCTTATTTTTTAGCATGATTTGACGGATTTTTATGATTTTCTGATGAACTTTTAAATCATATAAGCGCTGCTGCAATATTTATGGAGCCAACATACCTTTTTGAGGACTCATTTTAAATATTGCCATATCACTACTATTGTTTTACCATACAGTGGCTGCTTTTACAGGTGCATCGCACACATTTTATTGCATTTTATTGTATCCATATCCCATTATATTTATATATTTATTTATTTATTTATATATATATTTATAAGCTTTAAAAGTTCCAATCCACAAGCGCGGAGAGATAGATCCAAGGGGACGGCAATTTATTTGGCTCTATCCATACACCATATCACCTGACATCACTCGCAGATAGATAATCAGCGAGCAGTCAGGTGTCACTATATAGGCCGTTATAAGCAGGCTGTCACCTGGCACTATTTGTAAGTTGAGAATAGTCACTATTTTGAAGAATATTATTAATCACGTTATTTGTCACATTAATTACCACCATAGTGGAATACCGTTTGTTAGATTTTTTTTGACATCGTTGGTGGACTAATATCCGCCATTTATTGCAGATATATGCTATAGTTCTAAGTTTTAATCTTTAAGATGTAAAATCAGATTAGTTACATAGGCTCTGAGGCTGAGAGAAATGAAATACTGGCGGGACCTGCTACAGAGCAGGCGCAGAACTAAAATATTGGAGATACCCATAGTATAAAATAGACGCACTTATGTTAAGGATAGTGGGTGGGTGCTATAGATTCCCCTCTATCTTTTTTTTTTTTTTTACCTGTGGCGATGTCGGCCTTCCCCCACTGGATTACCAGGTAACAGAAAGTGGTGAACTGGTGGCAGAATGAGGACAAAGCTACCTTTTATTTTATTTTATTTTATTTTTATATTTCTTTTTACCATCTCAGTTTTTACAGGGAGACCTTTGTGATTAGGGCATGTTGTTTATATGCATTTTTTTATTTTACTTATTCTTACCTGATGGGCTGGGGTAGTGTGGGCGAGTGCGGGATGCTCTTATGGAGCCTGTTCTGCCCACTCCCCCACATAGGCTGACACAAAGATCCTCTGATTGATCCTGGGGGGTATGTGTGCAAAAGATAATTTAAAATAACCAAATTTAGTCTTGAGGGTGGTATGGGGAGCGGAGTGTGTTTCCGCTCCTCACTCTTCCCCTTAAGAAGGGTTTTTTTTATTCATTTTTTTTTGTTTTTTTTTGGGGGGGGGGGGGTCTCCTTTTTTCTTTTTTTTTGTATTTTACATAGATGGCGATGGATAACCTTAGGGTGCTCTCTCTTAACGCTAAGGGCCTGAATATCCCTGAAAAAAGAAAGATGCTTTTAAATGATTTGAAGGCATCTAGTACTGATATAGCATTTATACAGGAGACTCATTTTAGAGATGACAAGATGCCAATACTTATCATCAATAGACTTTTTGCAATGACATATCATTCTACCAATAAAGTGGCTAAATCTAAGGGGGTATCTATTTTGATATCTAGTAAACTTCCATGGATCTGTAGTGCAACTTTGCTGGACTCAGGAGGTCGTTTTGCATATGTAAAAGGCCTTTTAGGTGGGGTACGTTTAACACTGGCAACAATTTACGCACCCAGTGATCATCAGGATATCTTTATCTGTCAGGCTTTGACTAAATTATCAGATTTTACAGAGGGTCAACTGATATTAGGTGGAGACTTTATTGTCCCACTAACTGCCAAAGTAGATACCTCCTCCAGTTCCTCCTCTATCCGGGTAAGTATCCATAAGCAAATCACACAATCTATACATAAGGCTCAGTTAATTGATGTATGGCGACTCCAACACTTGGGAGAAAGAGACTACTCATTTTACTCTCCACCTCAAAAAATGTATTCAAGAATAGATTATTTTTTGATCCCCTAAGCCTACTTACATGCAGTACGTGAAACTTCCATTGGGTTGATCACATGGTCAGACCATGCACCTATTTCTTTAATATATTCTTTATCACAAGTCACCTCTCAGGTTCCTTGGGTATGGAAATTAAATGAAAGTCTTCTCCAAAATTCAGAAACACTCGCAGGAATTAAGAACGAAATACCTCTATACTTTCAGACGAATCAAGCCCCAGAAAATAGTCTGGGGATAGTATGGGAAGCTCATAAAACAGTGATTAGAGGTATCCTCATTAAACATGGATCCAGACTAAAAAAAGAGAGAGGGAGAAGCAATTTAAAATTATTGTTGACCAAGCTTCAAAAGATTGAATCCCGGCATAAACATGCACCCTCCCCTATATTAGAACAGGAACTTACCTCACTCCGCACTCAAATTAATGATTTATTACGGTATAAAGCCAAAGCAGCTTTACAGAGGTGCAGGAGGATTAGTTACGAATATGGGGATAAATGCGGGAAAAATTTAGCCAGATCAATTAGAGAACACAGACTCCAATCATACATACCATATATTATGGCATTGAATACTCAGAAGATCACTTTACCAAAGCAAATAACAGAAGTCTTCCGAGACTTCTATACATCTCTTTATAATCTACCCCCGATTAGAAAATCTCAAACTTTAATAAATGAGTATGTATAGTAATGCAATAAACTTAAAGGAACTAGAGTTGGTATTAGGCTCCACCAAGCCGGATAAGACCCCGGGCCCAGATGGCCTCACTCTTCAATATTATCGGACGTTGCTTCCCACTCTTGGCCCTTACATGATAGATTTATTTAATGGTCTCGGTAAGGACGTAAACCTACCCAGAGACACTTTGAAAGTACATGTCTCTGTTATACCGAAAGAGGGTAAAGACCCGACTTTGCGTGGCAGCTATAGACCAATTTCGCTCATAAATGTTGATCTTAAATTATTTACAAAGATTCTTGCGACGCGTATAGCTGAGTACCTGCCGGAATTAGTTCATCTAGACCAGGTGGGTTTTATTCCCACTAGGGAAGCTAGGGACAACACGACGAAAGTCCTTAATTTACTTCATGTTGCCAGATCCACTAATAGATCTTGTGTTTTCCTTAGTACTGATGCTGAAAAAGCATTCAACCCTGTGAACTGGCAATATATGTCTACATTCTTGGTTTGGCAGAATTAATTTGTTGGAAATGTCAATATTGCCTGAATTTCTTTACTTATTTCAAGCCTTACCAATTAAGATTCCTTTGGCTTACTTTAAACAGGTTAATTCACTTGCCTTTCCATTTACTGTCGCTACTGAAACAATATGGTGGTTTAGCTCTCCCAGAGGTTCGAAAATACTATCAAGCGACCCATTTGAGCAGGATCATAGATTGGTGCTGTCATTGTCTAGTTATATTGTGGGTTCAAATAGAACAAGTTCAGACAAGTACCATGCTATCAGGGACCCCGTGGTGCTACGAAGATCTTTAGATGCCATTGAAACATCACCCTATAATAGGCGCAGCGCTTTATATAGGATCTTATGTTAATAAACAATTCTCTTTTTTCTGTCGGACTCTCCATTATTTCCCATCCTGGGAAACCCAAACTTTTCTCCTGGATTATTTCCTAATACATTTAGAACCTTACTAAAGATGGGCAAAACTTGAGTATCTCATTTTCTAATAGACGTCAGGTGGCCCTCCTTAGAAGAACTTAGGGCGGAGTCAGGCGCTTTTACACTGCCCTTTTGGCCGGCTCTCCAGTTGCGACATTTCCTTGATACCCTACAGGACTCAAGGCGCTTTGCACGTCATTTGATGAAATTAGAGGAATATTGTTCAGAGGAGGGTGCCGTGACACAGGTACTTTCTAAAATGTACTCTCTATTGAATTGTCCAGCAACCCGCCACATTTGCCATTTCTAGATAAGTGGGAACAAGACTTTCAGCGAAAATTTACCCCTGCTTAAATACAACATATGCTGAGATTTGCTTTAAAGTCTTCAGTTTGTACAAAAATCCAAGAGTCTAACTATAAAATTTTGACAAGATGGTATCTTACTCATCTCTTACATCCATATTACCCCGACACTACTGACCACTGCTGGCGATGCTTGGGGGATAGAGGAACTTAACTGCATATATTTTGGAGTTGCCCTAAACTGTCTCAATTCTGGATGACAGTTCAAGAAGTAACTCAAAAGTTTATGGACTACATCCGGCTTTCTTTCTTTTACACATGTCTAATATGCCGGCAAAAACGATCAAAAATCTATTGTAAGACACCTTCTGAACACGGCAAAACTGTGTATTCCGCTCTATTGGAAGCAACAGACACCACCAACAGCGGCGGAATGGCTACGTAAAGTAGAGGACATAAATTAAATGGCAAACTTAGTATTGACTACACAACACCAACAGCGAAACAGTTTGTTTTATTGACAGAGGGTTTGACCCTTTAGGGGAAGGTATAAACATTAGAACTAGCCTTTGAGCACCCTGACTATCCAAAACCAACAATAATAATGATTTTTATTTAATTTTTTTAGGATATTTTTCTTGTTTTTTTTTCTATTGAATAGGGGAAAATGGAGGCGGGTAATCTTAAGTAATGAACTTAAGTCTTTCTTTTTTGTTCTTGGGGCAATGAATAGAAATATATATCTAATATAATTTACAATCCGTCCCATTCAATACTTTTTGTGTTTTGATATTTGGTTAATATTTCCATTTGATGTATATGTACAGAATGTATTGACATGTTTTTGCCCATCAGAGGCATTAATAAAGATTATAATTGAGAAAAAATATGAAAAGGTAAAGGGAAAAAGGCTAAATTAAATCAAAAATTAAAGATTATTAAAAAAAATGTGTCATCTAATCCAAGTGATCGGCTGTAATATAAAATATTGCATTTTAAAAAAATGTATTAAAACAGTACTTGAATCCATATATATATTGTAACATCGGGAGTTGTTTTAGCTTAAGGATAGAGCTTACCAGTGAGCTGAGTCCACGCCAGGTATGCCGTTTAAGGGCTTGTATGCCCACTTTTATTAAAGAAAGAAAAGGTCCAATAACAGAAGAGTTGCCCACACAGGGGATTCAGCTTTCCACAGCAACAATGTAAGTAAAACCAAAAATACCAAGCCACCTGGCTCTCTTTAGCAGCACTGCTGCTCAGACTTATGCTCATCCTGTACACCCAGTACCTCAGCACTCTTTTCCAGCTTCCTTTTCCAGCCCACAGGCTTGGACCCTCTGTCTGCTCTGACAGACAGACCTGTGCAGACATGCACACTTCTCCCTTGCTTGCCTGGACTCCTCGGGAGGGTGGAGCCCAGAACCATGGTCAGGTGTCTACAAATAGCCCAGCACACACCTGACCAGTCAGTATGCTGGTGGATCTCGAAACCTGGACTGGGGATTTCATCCCACTCGGATCGCTACGAAATCCCCGGGCTCCAGATCCCAAAACTGACTTTTGTAAACAATGCGGAAACTGAAAAGCCAGTTTCCTCCCAAATAAGCAAATAAACTGGAGCCCCTCAACCTACCTGGTTGAGAATCCTCCGTCCAAACACTGGTGGGGTACCTCACTACCACATGTCCCCCCCCTTTGTTTTGATCCGGAGGGAGAAACACCAGCATCATGGTTGGGATACATCTGTGCTGGCTGTCAGCCACGTAGGCCCAGCCTTTTTTCCGGGTGCGCTTCCAGGCACATCCCACACTGGATCTTAACAGGGTCCTATATTTTCCCATCCTCAGCCTTCTCCCTCTTCTTCTTGGGTCCCTGGGCTTATTTATTTTTCTTGGGGAGACTCTGCTTTCCCTGATCCTTCCTTTCAACTCACTGACATCAGCTTTAACCTTCACTATACACCAGTACAACCTCCTTACTTTGGCATGACCATGCAAGCCAAATATTGTCCCATCAGGTGAATTTCTTCATGTCCCCCTGCTACATCTACTTGGGCTCTACAAAGATACTCCCATGCCTTTTTACGAGTGCTCTTCCAAAAGCGATGTTTTCCCACTTCTCTTGGGCCTACACTAGTCCTTTTACCAATCTTGGTACCTTTTTGCACATGAGGTTGATTTCTGAATTTTACGGGTCCAATACCATTAAGGTTATAACGTGCTCCCTCATTTTCCACTAGACCACCCCTTTTATCTTTCCTTAATATAGAAGAAACCGCATTTTTAAACACTGGTTTAATGATAAGTGGGGGATCTTTTATTAGGGTGACACTGGTCCCTCTCTGTACTCCAATTACGGGCACCCTCTTACTGTCCAAAGTTAGCGTCAATTGTTTCCTTATGTACACTGCATGCTTATTTTTGACAGTTTTATCACTAACATCATCCTAGTCTCCCTCTGAAGGACATACTGACTGTCTTGCGACTTTAAGGTTTTAAAGTCATGCGACACCTTGCTGAGCTTTGGGCCATTTTCCTGCGACCATTGTTTATCATGATCCTTCTCAGACCTTAGAAATTTCTCAAACCTCAGGAAATCTTCCCCAGAAATACCCTCCTGAACCTGTAGGGGGCCTAATTCGGCTGTATCTTTTACCTCTTCTGTGTCAATCATACCATTCCCTACCTCATTACAATTTTCAGGGTTTGCTACAACCAGATCAACTTGACCAAGATCTTCAGGTCTACCATTATTTTTGTTGTCACCCATGGTAACCAAACCATCAAAAATTGACAATGCGCTGCATTTTTCATCACGGTCAGAAATATCAATGCATTTGTCATATTTAATTTCACTGTTCAGCAGGGCAGTGTCTGGGGAGGAACTGCACCCAGCGGAGTTGTTGTCTACGGCAGCTTCACTAGTCACCAACTCCACTGGCATGAGATCCTCTGCCAACAATTGTCCTAACTCCTGACCATCATCACATAAAACATTTGGACCTGTGGCTACAATCACTTCATTTATTGCTGTGCCATCTGGCACTTCCACCAACACCAGCTCATTTGGCATGGCATTATCCATTACCACATCATTGGGCCCTTTGTGGATCACAGACATGACCTCTTCTGTGCGTTCGCACTTACTTGACGTTTCCATCTCATGAGCACCATCATCTGCAGTAGCAAGTGCACCCTTGCATACAATTTGCACTGCAGGTCCTTCATCTGGCACTGTAGAAATCATATCTGCTCCCCTTTTACCAACAGAGGCCTTTTCCAACAAAGCCAACAGGCTTTTTGCCCACCTATACCAGTCTGTTATCTCTGTGCTCCAAGGGGTACCACGCACTACCACTCCTACTGCACAAGGAGACCCAGAGGGACAGAGTGGTTCAGCAACAGACACATTGCACATATCACTTTGGTTCAAATAAGATTTTGGCACTACATTTTTAACCATACCAGACTGCAATACCACACCTTCACCACCTTGCTCTGGTGGCGCTTCCTTAAACGCATTAAAGCTTTGATACGTTGCCAGACTGCATTAACCCATTTCCACCATGAGTGTTTTCAAACATTTCAGTTTTAACATTTAACATCCTGTCATCACTATGTTCAGGTACCCTCTTATCCCTCAGAGCAGCACCAAAGCTGTCCCAGGCAACCTCCGGCTCCAAAACGCAGAGCTGCACACTTCTCCCTTGCTTGCCTGGACTCCTTGGGAGGGTGGAGCCCACAACCATGGTCAGGTGTCTACAAATAGCCCAGCACACACCTGACCAGTCAGTATGCTGGTGGATCTCAAAACCTGGACCCAGGACTGGGGATTTCATCCCACTTGGATCGCTACGAAATTCCCATGCTCCAGATGCCAAAACTGATTTTTGTAAACAATGAGGAAACTGAAAAGCCAGTTTCCTCCCAAATAAGCAAATAAACTGGAGCCCCTCAACCTGCCTGGTTGAGAATCCTCCGTCCAAACACTGGTGGGGTACCTCACTACCACAATATATTTATTATATACTGTATATATATATATATATATATATATATATATATATATATATATATATATATATATATATATATATATATATATATATATATATATATATATATATATATATATACACACACATACACACACACACACACAAATATGACTTTGGATGCAGATATAAATTAAAAATAAAATGGCCTATAACAATCAGACACAAGACAGTAACTACAGGCAACATGTCTAGAGAAGCATAGATGTTGATTATGTTCCCATGAAGGGATTATGTTCCCATGAGAGGGAGAGAGAGGGGCATAGGGGAAAAGGAAGGGGGTTGCAATATACTGCAAATAAACAATTCTTAGCATCATAAAATGGTGTTGATTTATATCTCCTCATTTAAACCCCCAGGCACCAGAGTGTTCGGAGAAAAAATCCAGTGGGTTTCAAAATGACATAACCTCTGGAATCTTTCAGCCAGTCAGTCACGGGGGGTACAGATTCCAACACCAAACTTTTAACCCTTCAGTGGATTTGCTATGGAAGTGAATAAAATGCCTAGGAACACTATGTTCATCTGATCTATCTTCAATAAATCTCCTGTGTTCCCCAAATTGGGCCCTAACTGTCTGGATGGTGCGGCCTTCATATAGGAGGCTACAAGAACAGGTCACACAGTATATCAGCAGGAGAAGTGATATCCGAGTGGAGAGAAAGGAGGGAGTTTTCATTCAGAGCTTTTTCGGCTCATTGTTGAGGTGAGCAGGCATAACAGCTGGTGGAGGTATGCACAGTTTATTAATATCCAAGAAGTTTGGTAGAAGCACAGTGGTGGAATGTTCATTCACAGCAATCAAGAAATCACAGAAGCTGATAAACGTATATACAAACTTTTATTTTATTTGATTTATTGAAACTTAACAATTATATTTTTACCGTGTTGATATTCATTTCATTTAATAGTCACATGAGAGTCGGCAGCGCTGCACTATTTACACATTAAATTATCCCAATGTACTCAGCTAAAATAGCATAATATATTCCTGGAGGTTAGGAATAAAATGATAATCTCAGTCACTGGCTAACAATAAGGGCTCATGCGAGGCTGCCTTCTCAAGTAGGGCTGGAAACCTAAGTGCTGTAACAAAAGAGGGGAAGGGAAGAGAGGCGCCAAGCAGCCGCTGGTGTAGCACAATTTAATTATTAAAAAGTAAGCACATAAATATACACACTCACAATGGGTAGCAGGCAGTGAGATGCACGGGATCATTTCTTGGGAGAAGTCCTTGAAAAGCTGGAGCCGTCAATGCAAAGGACCACTGAAGCAACAAAGCCGGGGTTTAGATGTTTCCTGTCAGTGAACGCCATGGAGAGAGAGCTGTCAAAATACAACCTGTCAGCCCAAGCAGTGTAGCCAATCAAAATGAGTTTCAGAGGCAAGCCACGTCTCCCTTTTTATCAGCGTCTTGGGCTGACAGGTCAATTGTTGAGCTTGACAGTTCTCTCTTCATGGTGTCCACTGACAGGAAACATCTGAGCCCTGGGTTCATTGCTCCAGCAGTCCTCTGCATTGTTGGCTTCAACTTTCCCTGGACTACTCCCGAGAGACTATCCCCTGCATCTCACTGCCTGCTACCCATTGTTAGTGTATATATTTGTGCACTTACTTTTTAATAATGAAATTCTGCTACACCAATTGCTGCTTGGCACCTCTCTTCTCTTCCCCTCTCTTGTTGTAGTGATATTCTGCTTCAGCATGGGGGTGCCTAATGGAAGACATGATCCAGGCAAGCTGTGGATAGTCTACATTTCCTAGAACAAAAACAAACAAAACAAATGATGAATAAATAAGAGCCACATCTTAACAATTTACAAAAAAAGTTAGAATTTGGTTTTACAGTTGCAAGACAGTATGCAAACATGCTGATAATGTGTGTTGCCAGGTTTAGTCACACCAAAAAGGTTTAAATGTATTCGCTTGGCTAAGCGAGCATTCATATTACTAGGTGGCAAGCAACTGTATGTTTTCTTGTAACAGTAATACAAAGGCTTTGACATATTCAACACTTATTACACATACAGTATTTCCTCTTTCAAATATTAAAACAGAAACACTAAATTATACAAGGATTACCAACAAGCCATCCAAGTGGCACTGCTGCTCATTCAAACTTGCAGAAAAGGGAGACCAAGCATCTAATCAGAAGTAATAACCAGTATCCCCTCAATCTACTTGTTTGAGAAAAGTATGGCTCAAAGGTCCAATTTAATTAAGTCCTTTGAAGCTGCTTGGCAAGATTGGTCAACCTGGTACCCCATCAACAATAACAAGGCGATAGCCTGATGTGCACTGTTAATATTACTGATTGCTATGTCAAGGATGTATTAATGTATGTTGGCTGCTATGAACCCCATGTTGCCCTGCAAGGCTACTTATCTGTTTCCCTTATTTGTATTTGTTTTTCTGCTCACAGTTATGGAATTGTTATACTTAAAACATCAATAAAAATATAATGAAACCCAAACTTGCAAAAAAGGCCTGTGTGGGGGAGGATGTAGGCAACATGACATGACCGTGGGAAATGTGTGCATGCACTTATGATTCTCCTTCCAGCACTATGGATGATTTGCACATTGAAAGAGTAATGTTGTTTGTGATTCCTGAAGTCCTCTTCCTTTCTTTGGGTTTCCACAAAGTCCTTTGGTTGAAATCTGTGGCACCCAGGACATTTGGAAAGTCATTTTGGTGTCCCTATATTATTTTCCTGTTTGCGGAAATGGGATGTATTGGGGTTCAAGGTCAATAACGGCAATATTGACCTTCATAAAAACCCTGGACATTGTGGTTTTGTGAAGTCCAAATTTTTCTCTATGAGGCTGTAAAGGTGCATAAATTATAATTCAGGTTGAATCTGTGAGGCTATCGATATCCTGCATAGTATCCAAGCATGTTCTTTGGGCAAAAACATGTGATTGGTGAAGTCTATCACGAGAAGCAGGAACCACTGACTACTTCTCCTTGAAGATTCTGAATACTTGATTGTCTTGCTTTCCCATATGTTTTTTTCATTTTCATTTTTTTTTATCTTAGTCAACCATCAGTTGCCCCTGTCACCTACTGGCCTTCAACCAAAGGATCGCATCTCTGGAGATGTAGGTCGACAAATGCTGATGAGGAACCTGGCCAAATGCCTGGCAAGGACAAAAATATATATTAAAATGAGTTGTGAGTTTAATTGACTTGCCTAAGTAGGCTTCCTCTATCCCTTACAGAAACAAATATCAAGGCAAATGTAAGTGATGCCTACTCCCAAAACAACTGATAGAATCTCTTCTGGGGTTAAATTAGATACCAATTGAATTAGGTGTTCCTGTGTGCACTCAAATCGTTGGTATGGCCTAAGGACAGCCATTCCCACCTCTTACAAACCCTTAATACAATAAGACATTAAAAATTAACAGTATTGTGCTGGCACTTTGCTGACTGTGATCTGCCACTATCCATGCGTGTTTCCCACAGTGCATTCAAATCACACTGCCTTTGAGATCAGCAATGGGTGTCAGTGCAATCTTCACGACACCCTAAACGCAGTTCGCAAACGCAGTGTGTTTTCCAGCACCGGATTGGATTGGATAACATGGTACAAAGCAACCATGCGATCTGGTTACAGTCTGGTTCCAAAATTGCTGCATGCATGTCTTTTGTGCAATTTGAGCCCATTCAAAATTTGAATGGGCTCAAATTACATTGCACTGAATTACAAGTCCCTCTACAATTGCAGCACTTGCTACATTAATCCAAGCAAAATATTTTCAGAATATGCCCTAACATGATGGCTGGTGTAGTTAGCAGTGTCCCTTTTCAAAAGAAAACTCAAGGCCAAAGATCTAAAGAGGATCCTCATAGGCACACAATTTTTCTTGGGTTGTAAGGAACATCTAAACCTTCTCTAAGGTAGTAGATGCAAAAAATAAGGGTCTATTTGTATATCAGTGATTATGACTTTCAACAAACACTCTTGGCTTGACAATTTCTCCTTGCAGAGAATGTTTATTGAGTGTAAGGTTCTATGCTTTTCTAAATTGACATTTAAAAGAGTAATTGTCAACCATTTGCTTATGTCACTATATTCTTAGTTTGGGATTGAACAATAGAAGGTTGCAACCCCTCTAAGTTTTCCCCGATGTCCAGGGGACTAATACAAATTCTTGTTCTTCGGCATAACTTTTTAACACACATAAAATAGTGTAACATGCATCATGACAATAGACAACAATAAAAAGCTGACAGGCATTTGAGCATTGGCTAACTGAACGATTTTTGACTGCTTTCAGGGTCCTTTCACACCAGGTGTGGTGGAACTGCATTTGGTGGCTATTCCAGTGCAGTACCACCACACTCAACCACAAGACAAGGCAAAATGCTTTGTCTCCAGTGTGGCCAATTCAAACTACTGCAATGCGGTGGTGTGCGGGCATTGTGCGCTATAACAAAACTACCGTGAGCACAGGGAGATAATATCCTGCCCAGCTTTTTCCTTCTCAGATGCCAAACATGGGGTGCTGATGAATGTGAAGAACAAGCTGTGCCAAGGAAAGAAAAAAGTGTTCACATTGAAATTAATAAGTAGTATAGAATAAAAAAATAAATCCATAGGAAGTAACTAAGGCTAAAAGGTGTTAACCCTTTCCTATTTTATACCAAAGATATTACAAAGTCCAGCATAGAAATACCACTACATTTGTCCTAGGAATGGGGTTGATGTACAAAAGGAGTAAAGCGATGTTCACTTTGGAAGATATTTTCCTTTAGAAATAAAATCTTCAATTAGCTTTGTGAATATTGTGAAATTTCTCTTTGTAAAAAAAAGTCCAATCACATGTATGGCATATTTAAATGGAAGGAGGTTATAGGTGCAAAGCCTTGGTCACTATACCTAACTAGCAAGGAATAAAAGTTATAAGGATGGAAAATAAGAGTCCATAATAAGTCTAAAACATCCAAACACTAGGGTAAGCTTCTTGTAGAGTTCTAGCAGACTCGGGATGCATTAAGACAAGGACAAAAGAAGAGAAGCGCCTCTAAGTGCAGTATGACTGGATACTTTAATAAACCCCAATAGAGGGCTACTCACAATAGATAAGTAAAAACAGGCACATCTTAAGGTTAGGTCTGGAACGCCAGATGAAACAGGCCATGGGAGCTGCTAATACTGCCGAGTGTCAGGAGAAAGGAATCCTTGTGAATCAATGAATCAAACCAATCATTATTAAACTACAATAATGTGTCAAAATGAGATCATATATGGACAAAAAATGCCTACACGAAGCCAACCAAGTGAGAAAAAGATAGATGCAGTATTTAAAACAAATAATATCATGATTATGCATCAATGATATGTACAACAGATTTTCAGTAATCGCCCAGACAGAAATATATCATGCATAAAAATGCAATCATAATACAAGCATACAGAAATATTACTCGGCGTGCCATCTCACGAGAATAATTGACTGGCATGTCCACAGGCTCTCTAAAGATTGGATCAACATTGAAGGTGCGTTCGACACAATCCCTTTAGCTCATCTCCCTTGGATATCTGCGTCCAATATTCCTAAAACTTACTCTTCTCACCCGCTTACTGGGGCGACATTACAGGTCTTTCGTTCTGTAACTCATACACTCCAATGGACGCCTCACCCCGGCCCACTGACTCCGTTAGACGGTAACCCGGGCTTCCCGCCTGGATTACCTCCTCTCCTCGATTCTAATGACTTACCACCGCCCTCTCTCAAAGCATTTAAATTTTTTCACAACTCAAGCATGCTATCATTTTCTGAGGTTCACTCACGTTTCCCTGAATATAATATCCCCTTCTACGAATTCCTCCAAATTAGACACTTCCTTAATAGTGCTCGTCCGTCTTCGCAATGGTGTAGAGCACTCACCCCCTTCGAGATACTTTGCACCAATGATTCCCCCCTACGACACCTCATTTCCGCGACCTATTCAATGTTCTTCGACACTCTCAATCCTAAACACAATGCAATAGTCACAAATTGGGAAAGGGAATTGGGCATAGATTTAGCCACCGAAGACTGGGAACATATCTACACCTACATCCACAAGAGCTCTATAAATGTTTCGGCCCAAGAAAATTCCTACAAAATTTACGCCAAATGGTATCGTACTCCATATATTATTCATAAGTACCTCCCTGAGGTCTCACCCCTCTGCTGGAGATGTGACATGGAGATAGGCGCCCCACTTCATATATGGTGGGACTGTGCACTGATTAAACCCTACTGGGAAAAGATTCATAAGGCCATATCCCTCATCTCAACATACACGATCGCACTAACACCATCACAATTTCTACTACACCACCCCTCGATTCCACACTCGGTTTATAAAAAGTCTATTATACCACATTTGATAAATGCTGCAAAACAATGCATACCACTGCATTGGCGAACAATGACCATACCTACCCTAGCGGAGTGGTACAATCGTGTAGATAGAATTTCAGAAATGGAAAACATTATTCATCAGGCCAAAGACACCCCGTCTACCTATAGTGCCATCTGGGCCTGCTGGCTTCTTTATAAGGACTCACGATCGTACCAGGAACTTCTCGACTTACCTTAATTCTGAGACATTCTCCGGACATTCCTTTACCTCAACTCACAGTATTATGGCCACAGTATTATGGCCATTATCCGTCATGCTATCGACACCTCTATTACTGGCTCCGGACACAGTTCCTCAACATTCTCGTGTCCCCACCTATGTTCTTTTTATTGTCCCTTTCCCTTTTTTTAGTAGTACTCCCTCAGTTAGGAATATTTTATAGTACTATAAGTTTTGACCATCAACTTTTAGGTGTCCTATATATACCTTAGTACATCCTCCTATGTCTCGTACTTCTGTTCTTCTGCTCCCTTTGCACAGCATGATCCCGATAGGGGTGTGAAGGTCGAGCGGTTGTTGCCGCAGTTATACTTGAGGATTTTACTACCCATTCTTGGAACAGACACCTACTGACACTCTTCACACAGACATTTACGGTCCTCCACCTTCCCTTTCTATGTATACCCTGATTCTTGAAGCTCACAATTATATTCTGATTTATGTCCCTCTTTAAGCAACAACTGCTGATGTTGTCACCTACTGTTATTTCTCTACTTTTCACGCATTTGTTGCTGTATTATATAAGACTGACGTGCTGTTCAAGAATGTTTATTCTCCGCATTTTACATTGTTCAACAGATGTTTTATGTATCTGTACCTGTTATAAGTTTATCAATAAAATATATTGGAAAAAAAAATAAAAAATACAGTCCAAGAAAATCTAATCGTGACTTCACCACATTTTCATCCATCTTTCGAAGACAAAATCACATATTTCCCATGTGTCAAGATGCAATTCTATCTGAAAATAAGAAATTCAATAAAATCGCTAACCAAGTCATCATAAAAATAGGTACAAATCATAGTCCCTATTAATTACATCTGGATATAAGGATTGTGACCTATTAATCCACCAAACCTCCTGCCTTTTAAGTCTCAGTATTCTATCACCCCCTCTTTTGTGTCGGGGAACCTCCTCAAGCACCATGAATCTCAGGTCTGAGTCCTGGTGTCCTTTCTCAAAAAAAATTCTTGATACAGGCAAACCTGGTTCTTTTAATCTTATGGTGCTGCGATGCTGTGCAATTCGATCCTTAATCTTCTGAGTAGTTTCACCGACATAAAGCAATTTACATGGGTGGGTCAGAATATAGATCACATAGGAGGATTGGCATGTGAAGAATCCCTTAATCGCAACCTTATCCCCATTTCTAGGGTGGATATAATGGTCACCTTTTAATATGAGTTTACATTGAATGCAATTCAAGCAGGGAAAGCACCCTTTCCTTTTCTTGCCAAGAAATGTCATTTTCGGTATATGTTCCCTTGGTCTATATTCTTTTTTTAAATCAATGTTTTTTATTGAAATTTCACAGTTTTACATGACAAAACAATACACATGGGAAAAAAAATAAAAACGTAAGAAGGGAAATACAGTGAATATACCGTGTTTACAGCGAGTACCATCTACGTTTGAGATAACAGAATATCCATAACATTCGAAAAACGATCAACTTCAATTAACTTTAAATCTATCAGTCCATATTTTCCATTCGCTATCAAATTTTTTACAGCGAAGTGAGTTAATTGCTAATAACCTTTCAAAGGAGTGATTCCTATTGACTAATGCGACAACTTCTGACATATTAATGGCGTTAGTGCTCTTCCAATTGCGTAGAATTAGATTTCTGGTTGCCAATAATATGTGTGTTACCATTGCCCTGTCTGCATGTGGAAAGAGTTCCACGCCTATGTGTAACAGTGCAAGGGAAGGGTTAGGAGGGGTCAGTATACCCGTAAGGTCGGAGATTAATTGGAAGGTTTTGTTCCAAAGGCTAGTTAGGCTTGGGCAGCTCCAGAGTGTGTGTAGAAGATTGCCTATCTGCCCACAGTTTCTCCAGCATAGTGGGGATGAAGATGGGAAGAAAATTGAAAGCCTATAGGGAGTGTAATGCCATCTATTGATAATTTTCAAGGTCATTTCCCAATGGTTCTCACAGTGTGATGCCTTCTGAATAGTTCGGAATGCGAGTAACCACTGGTCATCAGAAAAGCAGGAGGCTAAGTCCGTTTCCCACTTACTGAGGGCTGTAGATTTGGAAAAGTTGCGTTTGTCATTTATAAGGTTGTAGAATAATGAAATACCCTTAGTGGTATGGGTGGTGGAGGAGTAGAAACTCCAAGCCTTAGAGGGTATAGAGACAGTGGGCATTGGATGTGCTCTCAGGAAGTGGGAAATTTGCATACATGAGAACCATAATTCCCTAGGGAGGTCGTATTCAGTCATAATTGTTGTCGTTGGTTTAGGTACTTGGCCAGTGAACAAGTCTTGTACGTGGTAAATTTTGTTGCCTTTTAACCGTGTTATATTTAGGTGGGGAATTTTAGCCCCTAGAGTTTCAATCGGGAATTTGTATAAGATCACCTTATGTTCTGTGGGAGTACATGTCTGGAGAAATCTCCAAGCCTGAAGGGATATCTGTAGGGTAGGGGATAAACCTCCAGGGTCCCATGGGACCCATATGTCTGTCATTAGGAAAGTAGTAAGGTCATTTGTAGGTGTAAGAGCCTTTTCAATGTCAACCCATAGTGGCTGATCTGCTTGAGAGAACCAGTGTCTCAGCTGATCAAGTCTGGTGGCCCATAAGTAGTCTTGTATGTCCACATACCCTGCTCCCCCTACTGATTTGTGAGGTAAAAGGTTGTTTCGTGGGCATCTGGCTCTTTTGTCTCCCCATGTAAATTTCCAAGTAGCTTTGGAAATGGAGGTAACATAGTGTGCGGGTATAGGGATTGGGAGCGATCGGAAGATATATAGGATTTGTGGCAATATTGACATTTTGAAGGCCGCAATCCTGCCTAGCCAAGATATTTCATTCTTACTCAAGTCCTTGAGTTGTTTCTCAAGTTTGACTAACAGTGGCTTGAAATTGAGGTCCGCTAGGGAAGACGTATTGGTGGACACCTGAATGCCTAAGTATGTGATGCTCTTGTTGGTCCACGAGTACGGAAGGGAGTTTTGTAACCTGTGTTTGATGTGTTTATGCACTCCTAAATCTAGGATCTGGGATTTGGTGAAGTTTACTTTATAGTAAGAGATTGCCCCGAAGTCCGTGAGTGTCTTGTGTGCCTGTGGTAGGGAGGTCATGGGGTCTGTCAAAAGCAGTATCACATCGTCAGCAAAGAGGTTAATAACCTGTTTGGTGTTGCCTATCTGGAAACCTTTAATGTCGTCATTTGTGCGCATAGCTTCCGCTAGGGGTTCTATCATTAAGTTGAAAATGGTCGGAGAGAGTGGGCACCCCTGCCTGGTACCGTTCGATATGGTGAACGGTTTGGATAACAGTCCTGAGGTGTAAACTTGTGCCGAAGGGCAAGAGTATAGGGCCATAATCGCCTTGAGGATTGAACCGGTGAACCCAAATTTTCCTAGCACAGCTTCCATATATTTCCAGTGCACTCTATCAAACGCCTTCTCTGCGTCTATAGATAGAAGCAGAGAAGGCGTTCTCGAGGTTGTGGCAAGGTGGATAATATTGACAATGCGCCTTGTGGCGTCTGAGGTCTGCCTCCCCCTTACAAAGCCCATCTGGTCTTTTGGTATGATATTTGGTATTATAATAGACAATCTGTTCGCTAAGAGTTTTGCATAAATCTTTACATCTGAATTTAAGAGAGAGATTGGTCTAAAATTTGCTGGGGTGGTAGGCTCTTTACCAGGTTTCGGAAGTGTTATAATGTGGGCTTTCAGCATCTCGGGTGGGAAGGATGAAGTTTCACTCGCTTTATTAAATACCTGTAGTATGTGTGGGGTAAGTTGTTCTTTGAAGACCTTGTAGTATTCGTTTCCGAAACCATCAGGTCCAGGGGATTTACCATTTGGCATTGATAGTGTGATTCTATTAATTTCCTGTGTTGTGAATGGAGCGTTGAGCGTTGATAACTGTTCTTCTGACAGTGACGGGAGATTGAGGTTCTGTAGGAAATTTTGGATGCTATCTGGGGATGGTTGGGGTGTGGAAGTGTCTGCGTGTAAATTGTAAAGAGCTCCATAAAAATCAGCAAATTGGTCAGCAATCGCCTGGGGATTCAAGATCTTATCTCGTGTATTGGGATGGATCAGGTAAGGGATTTTGGTTCTGACGCGTGCCGCTTTGATTCTATTTGCCAGGTATTTCCCCGCCCTATTGGCATTTGCGTATGTGTTGAGTTGCAGCTTCCTGAGGTGTTTGTCGTATTGGTATGTGAGGAGTTCCCTCAGAGTTTCCCTGAGTTCGGTGAGGGTAGCTGCTGTGATTGGATTGGGGAGTGATTTGTTTTGGGATTCTAATGTGTGTATTGAGGTTAACGTGTCATTAAGCTTAGTATTGTATTTTTTTTTCTCTATTGCTCCTAACTGAATGAGTATGCCCCTCATAAATGCTTTATGAGCGTTCCAAATGGAGAACGGGTTTGCGTCAGGTGTGTTGTTGGAGTGGAAGAATTCAGTGAGATGTTGAGATAAAATGGGGGACAATTTGGGTTCCTGAAGTAGTTTTACATTGCATCGCCAGATAGGTGGAGAGGGGGAGGCACCCTGTGTATGAAGAGTCAATGTGATTGCAGCGTGGTCAGACCACCCGATATCATGTATCGTGGAGGACCGAACACGCTGCAAGAGCCACTTGTCAGTTACAAACATGTCTATCCTAGAATACGAGCAATGTCTCGTGGAAAAAAAAGTGTAGTTTCTTTCGCTGGCATGCAAACACCTCCAAGTGTCGAACAAATCATGCTTGTGGAAGAGGTTGAGTAGCTTGGACGGTCTTCTAGGGTCCACAGTAGTAGTATCTAGTTTCGGGTCAGCTATGAGGTTAAAATCACCGCCAATTATGAGGCGACCATATTGCATGGAGTTTATTTTTTTAATCACCTGCTGAACAAAACGCATCTGGTGCGTATTGGGTGCGTAAAGAGTCACAATTGTGAATGGCTTAGCGTCCAAGTCTCCTGTGACAACTATGAACCTTCCACTGTCTGCAATAAAGGAGTCCTTAAGTTGGAAGGAGACAGTGTCTTTAATTGCCAACATGACACCCCCTTTTTTGCCATCTGGTGTGCAGGCTAAAAAGACATGCGGGTAGTTCTTGTTTGTGCAAACAGGGGTTTTAAGTGTCTGGAAGTGAGTTTCTTGTATGAGGAGTACATCCGCCTTGTGTTTGCGGGCCTCCTTCCACATGGAGAACCTCTTAGCGGGATGGTTCAATCCTCTGACATTCAGGGATAGAAAGTTAAGTGTCATTCCTGGCAGTGGGGGTCTGTGTGTGTGGCGAGGTGCTTGGTGTACTCACTGTGGTGGCGGTGCTCCTGTCCGTTGGGTGTCACAGAAGACTTGGTGGTGGTGATCTTCGCTGTGCTGCTGGAAAACTGGTCCTGAGTTGGGTATTCACTGTGGTCAAAAAAAGGGAATGGAAAAAAAAGGAACAAAAGCAAAGGGTAATGCAAACATGTAAAAAGGGATCTGATAACTGATCCGCGTGCAGGCATAACTGCTGAACTAGGTGTCAGGGTGATAGGAGTCTAGGTATTAACTCCTTCAGCCAGAGAGAATTGAGAGTAACTAATTAGACATGTTATGAGCTGCTCCCAGCTTGTTTCTTATTGTTGCGCTTGTGTGAAACCACCTGCCAGTCCTCCTGGATCTGTTGGGGCTGTGGCGGTGGCGACGGGTACGCTGCCTGGTCAGGAAGAATCCCCCATTGTTGTAGGGTGGCAATGCCGTCATCCAGCGTGGTAACTGATCTTGTTACACCATTGTGTGTGATGATGAGGGTGGCTGGGTACTTCCATTTGTGTAGAATCCTATGGTTCCTCAGAGCTTTTGTTATGGTGGCCAGGTTTCGCCTCCTCTGGAGCGTAAATCTAGATAGGTCTGGTAGAATTTGCAGGTCTGCATATTGCGATGGGACCTTGTCTAGTTTACGTGTTGCCTGGAAGATCTGTTCCTTCACATGGAAGAAATGGATTCGCAACAGGGTGTCCCTTGGTGTGCCCTCCGGCAGAAAGGAGGGTTTGGGGAGCCTGTGGATCCTATCTATGATCAAGTCCTGAGCTGTGAGGGTAGGCACAAGTGTGGAGAATAGGGTTTGGGCATATTGCAGGAGTTGAGGTGCTGGGACAGATTCAGGGATTCCTCTCAATTTAATATTGTTGCGTCTGCTTCTATCCTCAAGGTCTGAGACTTTGTCTTTCAACCATGCAATATCCTCCCCCTGTGCTGTGCGAGCATCCACCATTACATTGTATGTGGTAGTAAATTCTTCCATTCTGTGCTCAATCCTGTCCACTCTGCCCCCAATAGCTTGCACTTCCTTGTGGCACTGATTTATCCCTCTCACCATGTCAGTATGCAGTGCAGATCTGAGTGACAGTAACATTTCCTTCAGCATGGTGTCTGAGATGGGCCTATCTGCTGTGGGAAATTCTGCTATGGGGTCAGGAGTGTGAGGAGATGCTGCAGCTTCCTGTGTGCTTACCTCCATTTCGTGTGGGATCTGAGGCCTATCTGGGGAGGTCAGCCTGGGCTTCGATTTTGCTGGGCTCCTCGTGGAGGGGCTGGATGAGCCGGATGGCGGATCGCTGTGGGAGATGATGTGTCCCTGAGACGATCGGAGGCCTCCCCCTCCGTTCTTGAGGTGAGCGGCCTGGTTGGCAATGTGCGGTTGTAGCGGCCCGCCGCCGCCATTTTGCGTAGGCCCGCGGGACTTGGCTGAGAAGAAATTTGCCATCTTCTGGGGTTGCGGCGCTGTTTTCCTCCGCTTGGTCATCCCCACGGTGTTCCGCTGGTCACAGATGGTGGTCTGGGGCAATTTAGTCGGCTGGTGCGCTCGGATGGTTATCGATCTCTCTGGCTGGCGAGCGGAGCTCCAAGATCAAGCGTCCATCTTAGGGCTCGGTCGCCACGCCCCCCCCCTTGGTCTATATTCTGATCTCACCAGTGCATCTCGCAGCGTTTTATTCCTTCTAGAGGCCTTAAATGGCGTTTGTTGGAAGACCTCAATCTGTGGATAGTAACGTTTTAAAAGGGGCCAATGCTTCTTGATAATTCTATAAACCTGCTCACTGTAACTAAGAAACGGTATTCGTATCATCTGTGGTCTATGTCTCACTGGAACTATACCCATCTCCTCCTGTTCTATTTTCTTTAATTCTTGTGAGATAATGTACTGTAACTTGGATATTCTCGTTCCTGAAACTTAGAACACCTTTCCTTCACTCTTTTGTCCCTCACTGTTTCATTACTGATATGATACTATATATATATATATATATATATATATATATATATATATATATATATATATATATATATATATATATATATATACCCATCGGCCAGAAGTTCCCTGCTGGCCAGTGGGACCAACTAGACAAAGCATATCTATGGCAATTAAAAAACACTTTAAAATATGTGTACATTATTGCTAATCTCAATTGAATACGTCAACATTAATGAATACATAAATAAGAGAATTAATTAATTATTAGACATTTTATCTGGGTGAGTAAAATAGGATGGAGGGGAGTTGAGAAAATGGTGAGGAATAAACAAAATATAATAAAAAAATCTCCTTGGGGAAGGAGAAGGGTGGGAAAAAAAGGGGGGTGTATATTTATGGGGGAAACTGGAAAAAAGGAATAATACTACTAATTATCATAAGAGTTGTGATTAAACCCTGACCCTAAAAAGAATATTGAGGTAAAAACATGGTAACCTTATCCTGTGCCTAAGGTATGCAATATGTAATAAATATATAAGAAAATCTTGTATATATCGTTACACCACATTTGTTTATTGGATACTTACTATAATAATGAGGAAGCCCTCTAAAACCACCCCAGACTGGGTAAGATTACCTATGGATAATAATTAAGGATACGGTAACCTCAACCAGCTATTGAATTGTTGCTCATAAAAATTAAAAAAAAAATATTATATAACACCTATGACTATATCCCTGTGACCTCTATATATACGTAGAGCCACGCGATGGGTGCCTCCGTATGGTCTCATAGTCGTGTATTAATATACACTATATTACCAAAAGTATTGGTACACCTGCCTTTACATGCACCTTAATGGCATCCCAGTCTTAGTCTGTAGGGTTAAATATTGAGTTGGCCCACCCTTTGCAGCTATAACATCTTAAACTAATCTGGGAAGACTGTGGACAAGGTTTTAGGAGTGTGTCTATGGGATTGTTTGCAATTCTTCTAGAAGCATATTTGTAAGGTCAGGCCCTGATGTGGATGAGAAGGCCTGACTCGCATTCACCCCAAAGGTATTCTATCAGGTTGAGGTCAGGACTCTGTACAGGCCAGTCAAGTTCCTCCAAACTCACTCATCCATGTCTTTATGGACCTTCCTTTGTGCACTGGTCCAAATCATTTGGTGAAGGGGGATTATGGTGTTGGGCTTGGCCCCTTAATTCCAGTGAGGGGAATTCTTAAGGCGTCAGCATACCAAGACATTTTGGACAATTTCATGCTCCCAACTTTGTGGGAACAGTTTGGGGATGGCCCATTCCTGGTCCAAAATGACTGTGCACCTGTGCACAAAGCAAGGTCTATAAACACATGGCTGAGCAAATTTGGGGTGGAGGAACTTGACTAACCTGTGCAGAGTCCTGACCTTTTGGGATGAATTAGAGCAGAGACTGCGAGCCAAGCCTTCTCGTCCAACATCAGGGCCTGAGCTCACAAATGCACTTCTGGAAGAATAGTCAAACATTCCCATAGCCACACTCCTAATTCTTGTGGACAGCCTTCCTAGAAGAGCTGAAGCTCTTATAGCTGCAAAGGGTGAGCCAACTCCAAATTGAACCCTACGGACTAAGACAGGGATGCCATTAAACTTCACGTGCTTGTAAAGGCAGGTGCCCCAATACTTTTGGTAATATAGTGTATGTGCAAAAACAGGAAGTGGGGAGGGGGGAGAGACCAAGGAGACACATGTGATTATAGAATGGTACTAACATCTAGTTCTTCATTTGGTCCCCCAGGCAAAAGGATGTGTAGAATGAAGATCCAGTAGGTCTCCCGTTGGTAGAGCCTCTGAAAATGCTCTGCTTCAGGGAGCCCCCTGGACAACTTTATAGACAGGGTAGATCAATCGGTTTTGTCCTCAGCAAGACAACAGTGAAGATCTGCCTTGTGTGCCTCAGTAGCTTATTTGAAAAAGTGAGCCTGCCCACCAGATGTTATGTGAAGCCTCACTGGGTATAGCATACAGTGAGAGGTTTTCAGGTGCTGCAGTCATTTCCGAACTTCTGTAAATTTTTCTCTTCTTTGTTGGACCCCAGCCTAAAAGTCTGGATAAAATTAGACCCTGACCCCATTATAGTGGATATTTCGTTGTTCACGTGCCAGGCGCATTACCGTTTCTCTGTCTTGGTAGTTGAGTAGCCGTGCCAACATAGGTCTAGGAGGATGGCCTTGTTGAAAGGGTCTGGTAGGGGTCCAACGAGCCTGTTCCACCAGAAAGTGGCGCGTGAAGGCATCCTTGCCAAAGATATCAAAAAGATAACGCTCAACAAAGGTTGTGGAATCTCTGCCCTCAATTTTCTTCGGAAGGGCCACTATACGGATATTGTTCTATCTAATGCAATTTACCAAGTCTTCAGTTCGCATACTATTTGTCTGGGAATCTAGTTGTCTGGGAATCATGTATACCTGGTGGAAGTTTCTCCTGCATGTCACTGATGCGACCCTCTATAGCTGTCAAGTGGTCTGTAACTTTCTGAAGGTCTTGTCATATCAGGGAAACATCCTTCAACAAACCACCCAGATGAGCTTTCAGCTCATTAACCGATGCAGTGCATTTATTAACCACTTTAAGGATTTTTCTGAGCATTGGCTGCTCTTGCTCTGAGAGATTCTCCTCCAGATCATCCTGGGACTGGTCCGCCTCCTCAGCAAAAAAGGCCACTGCCCCAGGTGCCTGACCCTCCTCCTCCTCTTCCTGAATATATGCCAATATCTCATCAGGGCTTGAGGACTGTGTAACAGGAACCAGTAGCTTTTGAGAATTATATAACATGTCTCTGGTGGAATCTTTGCCTTAAGACTTAGGATTCTTAGGTTTTGTACTCACGGCCTCCTTGTCCTTAAGCTTGTCAGCTCCATGTGGGGTCTGTCGTGGCAGAGCAGCAGCTGCGCCATGTTGAGGGTCAGAGACCTCTCCATCCTCTTTCTTTGTTCTTGTCATATTGGCAATGCAGGTGGGCAGATTGGCAGAAGCAGCAGACTCTGTGGAACCCTAGGTGGCTCAGAACAGGCGCTGAGGACTTGGGAGAGGTTTAAAGACAGGATCAGCCTCAGGAGTGATAAAAAGTGTGTTCTCTCATATGCCGCACTCAGCCTCACCTCCAAAGGTCTACTTTTAATGGTGGCATTAGTGGGATATGCCTAGATAATGTTCATCATCAAAGCAGCTTAAACATTTTTTTGGGAGCCCATGTGACAGTGATTTATAGGCAGGTAGGAGACAGAACTTTGTCACCCCATTACACAAAGGGCCTAACAAGAACCCTTATATTAGTATTTCAAGATGTTATTTTTTATGGAAGCAAGTGATACAAATAAAAATATGTGTTCCAAGTAATATTATCATGTTAAAGCTTGTATGAGATTTTAGGTGCTGAGCTACTTTAACAAGAATGCTTGAGTTCTGGAATTTCAGTGATTACCTGTAATTCTTTTTTTTTTCTTTTAGATTCTAACTTTTAGTTTGGGTTAATAAGAACACGGGTAGTTTTTGCTGACAGTTAATTCAAAAGCTGCCTTTTTTTTTTTTTTTGCAACATCTAAATTTTATTCTTTGAAAATAAAAATGTTAAAACACTGTGCACTCAAAAACTGCTCACCATTATCCCATGCACGCTGTCAAATAATAAAGAAAAGAAAATACAAAAATCTATGAATAAATATGAAAAAGCTTAATAAATAAAAATATGTGCTGTCTGGAAATCGTCCACTCTGGGGTCACCCAGGCCAATAGCTTGTATTAGAAAATATGAGGGGTTACAGTGCATAGAGCTTGGAAAAAGTGGGGTTTAGACGTTGAAGGGGGGGTAGTAATAACACGGTTTTATTTTTTGCAGCCATTGCCCAGTAGTCCATGGGGACTTCTAAAAGTGTCTTCATCAGCCCTTGAGCCACTGTAGTCAGCAATCATGTGGTTCAGGGGCTGTCTGTAAGTACTGCCAGCAGCTGGACCCAGCTAGTGTGATTAATATAAAAAATTATTTCAGGCATCAGATGGCCAGAGGTACATTGGTCATGAGAGCAGACTCTACCACCATCAGAAAATATGGTAAGCAGATTCTTTCACAGCGCCTTTCAAAGTGCTACATTTTGTCTTTTCTCTAGGATAGTGGCAATAGATCAGTCATTTAACATTTGTATCAATATTCTAATATGGTAGGTACCCAAAAGTGGTTCCACTTTTTTATTAGAAATGTGGGAGAAATACTGCGCCAAACCTGAACTCAAACTAGCGGCTGGCACAACAATTAGACGTGAATTGTGTAAAGCATAAAGATAGAAAAGTGCAGCGCTTAGATAATCAAAGTGTCCCTGGTTTTCACATACAGCCACACAGGGAGGTAAGAGCCTGTGGGCAGAAATGTGTAACAGGAATTTATCTGGTGAATATCCACGTAGGTGGGTGTATCAGTGAAACTTTTCCACTGGTGTGTGTGAAACGGTCCCCGGAGGGTAGTGTTAGTATAAAGTGGTGGAATAAAAAAAATATATAAAACAAACAATACAGTACAATTAGTCAAAGCTGTGAATACTAATTCAGGATCATCTATAGCGGATAGCTATAGAGGGCACACGCTTGTAAGTGTAATCCTAACAAAATGCGATTAAAAAATCGCAAAGTGTCACGCTGATTGAGCTTGGAGGAGAAAGCAAGGCCTCTGGTTAAGGGAGACTTGTATTCAGTCCTCCCAGGTAGAAGAAGCATAGGTTTTCGTACGTGGTATCACAACGTGCGATTTCTAAAAAACGCAACGAAAATTTTAGTGAAACATCACATTAATCAAGAGGTTAAAAAGATGAAAAAAATATATGCACTTTGGATATTTCAATATTCTAGGGCATTGAATAACATAATATATAATAGTTGTGATATTGTCACTAGAGTAAACACATGGCATTCGGCATTAGCATCAAGTAGAGTCAAAGGATGAAAAAGGTGAAATATATGCACTGTGGATATCTCAATCTTCTAGGACATTAGGTAACATAATATGCAATGGTTGTAGTACTGTCACTAGAGTAAAGAAATTAGCAGTCGGCATTAATGGGTTAGCGTCAAGCAGACTCTCATACAATAGACCACAGTATATGGGAATAAAACAATGAACACAGAATTAATTTAAAATGAATAGAGGGGGTGGAAAGAGTCCATCTTCATGATATATCTCTCAACTGAAGTGGTGCAACTGTGTTCATATAGTCCCCAGGGAAATGGGGTGTGTCACTATGGACACTCTAGGTTCTCAATCGACTTATTGATCTCTATACATATATGTAACGATCGAGATACCCTTACAGGAACCGTTGGACTCACGGACCTCTCGGTGGTGAGTCAAGTAAGCTTGGGCCGGATTAACCGGATTTGTGGCAGAAGCGTTGCAGTCTGCCAAATAGACTGGGAGTGATGTTCTGGGTAAGCGTACCCACTTACTCACCAGCAGCTTGTTGGAAGGTCCCGGTGGGAAAGTATTGCACGGGGTCCTTGTGAGGGTCCTCACCAGCGATGGCTCAAGAAAGGAGATAAAAGAAAAGGAGGCAACTCCTCATAGTATAAATCCAATATTCCAATTGGCGTTTATTAAAAAGGTTTAAAAAGGTTTTGCACAAAACAAAAGGAGGTATAGTGGCTCTAGTAGACATCCAACCCGACATGTTTCGCCTGCTGTAGGCTTCAACTGGGGTACAGTGGGTTCCCACTTTTTTATTACCTGAATCTCCATGTGCAGGTATTTTAGTTTAAATGACTACATTCACCACACATCGCCAATTTCCCACCTAGCATACTCCACCCATGTACAATTTCCTTAGCTTTGAATGGGTAAAGTGTCCTCCTAAAAACATGCCCCATTTATTCCTCTACCCCTGCTGCCTCCATATGCTGGTGATAGGCAGAGATGGCCTTCTGGGGAAAATAATGGCAGCTGCTAGAGGATGGCCTTCTGGGTAAAAAATGGTGGGTGGGTACCTACCACTGTGATGTAACAAATTACATAACCTAATGGAAAGCAGTGATTTTAGTCAATATTTTTATCAAGGGAGTGATTTGGGCTCAGCAACAGATATATTAACAAAAAGCCCATGCTGCAGAGTAGGGATGGGCCCGGTGTTTGATTCGAACCCATGTTCGAATCGAACATCGGCCGTTCGTCCGCTCGTCGAGGGCAGAACTCTGAGGGCCGTTTGCATCAAATTCGCGTGATGCAAACGGTCCACAATGCACTGCGCCAGTGGCAGTGCATTGCTGGCTGATGATTGGCCAAGCATGCACTGTGACCCTGCATGCTTGGCCAATCATAGAGCCAGCGGCGAGGAGAGCAATAATTGGCCACAGGCAGGATGCCTGTGGCCAATTATAGCTCAGGGGGTTTAGTACACGCCCCAAACTATATAAGGCCGGCGGCCTCGTGTAGTGTGTTCCGGCGTTGAGGGAAAGACGGTGTACTGTACACACTATATGTGAATCATTTCTGTGTGGGGAAAGTGTAGGGAAAGAGGAAAAATAGGCAGGGATAGTGTATTCCTCTCAGCCTTTGCATGTGGGGAAAGTGTAGGGATAGAGGAAAAATAGGCAGGGATAATGTGTTCTTCTCAGGCATTTGCGTGTGGGGAAAGTGCTGTTCTCTACCAATCCAGCCATCTGCAGGAGTTAGTGTGTGTGTGCTGTGTGAGTGTAGCACAGCACACTAAACCACCTCACCCTGTATCTGTCCTTCTGCCCTGTTGTCATCTAAGACAGCCATCTGCAGGAGTTAGTGTGTGTGTGCTGTGTGAGCATAGCACAGCACACTAAACCGCCTCACCCTGTATCTGCCCTTCTGCCCTGTTGTCATCTAAGACAGCCATCTGCAGGAGTTAGTGTGTGTGTGCTGTGTGAGTCTAGCACAGCACACTAAACCACCTCACCCTGTATCTGCCCTTCTGCCCTGTTGTCATCTAAGACAGCCATCTGCAGGAGTTAGTGTGTGTGTGCTCCCTGCAGGCCATTACAATGTCTGGAAGACCAGCAAGGAGAGGCAGACAGTCACGAGCCAAGAAAACAGGGCAAGCAGGCTCTGTGTCTAGAGACAACAGTACTGGTCGTGGACGCGGTGCATCGTCATCAGCACGTGGCCATGGGACACGCTTGTCCTTTTTTTCAGCAGCTGGACATGTTGAGCCGCATCATGCCGAAGGCTTGGTAGAGTGGATGACCAAGCCCTCCTCATCCTCCTCATCCTCTCTCACCCAGGCTCAGGGTACTGGCAAAGCAGCTGCCAATGCATACTCAATGTCATCAGGCACCCCTTCCCTAGACCCACCATGTCCTCCTGAGGAGTCACCCGAACTGTTTGAGCACAGTGTTGGGTACATGCTCCAGGAGGATGCCCAGCGATTTGAAGGCTCCGATGATGTTACCCAGCTAGAGGAAGGCAGTAGCGTGAGCACAGAGAGAGGGGATGCTCAATGACTGCAATCTGGCAGTCATGTTCCACCAGCTGCAGCTTACTGCCAGGTTTGCTCCAGTGGTGAAGAGGGAGGGGATGATAAGGTCACTGACTCCACGTGGGTGCCTGAACGGAGAGAGGAGGAGGAGGAGGAGGAGGAGGCGGCACATCTCCAATGAGGCAGGATGCCCTCCGGGGGCCAGCTTGAGGCCAGCACACATTACAAAAGTTCTTTGGTGTTGGCATTTTTTGAGACTGGTGCATCAGATCGCACCGCTGCTATTTGCAACATATGTCTCAAGCGTATCTTGCGTGGCCAAAACATCAGCCGCTTGGGCACCACAAGCATGACCAGACATATCTTGACCTGCCATGCAGCTTGTTGGCAAGCGCACCTTAACCACATCAGCTTCAGCTATGAGTGAGCACTCTTGGTAGTGTGAAATGCATTAGCTATTTTTTTCCCACAAATAGAGCTTTTTTTTATGGTATTTGATCGCCCCTGCGGTTTTTATTGTTTGCGCTATAAACAAAAATAGAGCGACAGTTTTGAAAAAAATGCAATATTTTTTACTTTTTGCTATAATAAATGTCCCCAAAAAATATATAAAATTTATTTTTTTCCTCAGTTTAGGTGATACGTATTCTTCTACATATTTTTGGTAAAAAAATCCCAATTAGCGATTATTGATTTGTTTTCGCAAAAGTTATAGCGTTTACAAAATAGGGGATAGTTTTATAGCATTTTTATTAATATTTTTTCTTTACTAGTAATGGCGGTGATCATCGATTTTTATTGTGACTGCGACATTATGGCGGACACATTGGACATTTTTGACACATTTTTGGGACCATTGTCATTTATATAGAAATCAGTGCTATTTAAATGCACTGATTCCTATGTAAATGACACTGGCAGTGAAGGAGTTAACCACTAGGGGGCGGGGAGGGGCTAAGTGTAACGTGTTGTGTTTTTTAACAGTAGGGGGGCGTGGCTGTACATCTGGCATGATAAGGTCCACAAGCCGATCAATGACAGGCAGTTTAGGAAATGCGGGGAGAGGTTTGTTTACACAGACCTCTCAACGTTCTTCAGCTCTGTGACCCGATCGCGGGACACCAGCGGCGATCGGGTCCGCTGGTCCCGCGGCCGTGGTCACGGAGCTCTCGACCTGGTTGCGAGCGTGCCGCCGACGGCGTGCACACGACCCCACGGCTAGGCAATTAAAGGGGACCTATATATACGTGCTTTTGCCTAGCTGTGCCATTCTGCCGATGTATATGTGCAGGAGGCGGTCGGGAAGCGGTTAAAGACCCACACCAAAGAACAAAGCGGACCTCTCCTTGCTCCTCATGAGCTGGGATCTCCAACCCTACTATACCTTCAGTCCTCTCTGAAAGCTGCACTGAGAGGAATGAAGGTGTAGAATTAGGTGTGTCACAGCCAAGTACTTGCGGGCACTCTGCTAGCAGTACACCGACGTCTGATTGTACCAGGCAAATTTCCCTGCCCCAGCTGCTGGACCGTCGAAAGAAGTTCACTCCCAGCCATCCACATGCCCAACGGTTGAATGCTAGCTTGGGTAAATTGCTAGCACTTCAACTGCTGCCTTTTCAGTTGGTAGACTTGGCCCCCTTCCGTGAGTTTGTTTAATGTGCAGTTCCTCAGTGACAGGTTCCCAAACGCCACTTTTTCATACGAAAGGCGATTCCGGCTCTCTACCGGCATGTGGAAGGCAATGTCTTGGCCTCGCTGGACAGGGCGGTCAGCGGTAAGGTGCATATTACCGCTGACTCATGGTCCAGCAGGCATGGACAGGGACGTTACCTATCTTTCACGGCCCAATGGGTCACTCTTTTGGCAGCTGGGAAGGATGCAGGACAAGGTGCAGTAGTGTTGGAGGTTGTTCCGCCACCACGCCTCCAAAATTCTACTACTGGTTGTGACACACCTCTCTCCTCCACCCCCTCCTCTTCTTCTTCCTCCATGGCCTCTTTAAGTGCTCTGTCCTCGGAACCAGCGGTGCTCCGTAGGCATCCAAGGGGCTACGCAAGTATGCAGGCAAAAAGATGCCATGCCATGCCTGCGCTGGTGTGTTTGGGGGACAGGAGCCACACTGGGGCAGAGGTTCTGTCAGCTCTGCAGGGGCAAGCTGAGAGGTGGTTGAAGCCACGCCAGCTTAAGCCAGGAATGGTGGTTTGTGACAATGGCACCAACCTCCTCTCTGCCCTGCGACAGGGCCAACTGACCCATGTGCCCTGTATGGCTCACGTCCTTAACCTGGTGGTGCAGCGGTTCTTGGGAAGGTAGCCAGGCTTACAGGATGTCCTGAGGCAGGCCAGGAAAGTCTGTGTGCATTTCCGCCGATCATATAATGCCAGTGCTCGGCTGGCGGAGCTGCAAAAGGAGTTGAACCTGCCCAAGAACCGCCTTATATGTGACATGCCCACCAGGTGGAACTCAACGTTGGCCATGCTGCAGCGACTGCATACGCAGCAGAGGGCAATCAATGAGTACCTGTGCGACTACGGCACCAGGACAGTGTCAGGGGAGCTCGGATTTTTTTCACCACGCCAGTGGAGCATGATCAGGGATGCATGCACTGTCCTGTCACCATTTGAGGAGGCCACGAGGATGGTGAGCAGTGACAGGGCATGCATCAGTGACACTGTACCTCTTGTCCACCTGTTGGAGCATACGCTGCATGGAATAATGGACAGGGCACTTGAGGCAGAACAGAGGCAGGAAGAGGAGGACTTCCTTGCCTCTCAAGGCCCCCTTTATCCAGACAGTGTTCCTTCTCTCCCACCCATCACACAGGAAGAGGATGAAGAGGAGGAGGAGGATTGAGTTATCATGGAGGTGGAGCCTGGCACTCAGCATCAGCAGCAGCAGCAGCAGTCTTTTAGGGATGATTTACAGTCCCAAGAAACCGGTGGACTTTTACGTGGCTGGGAGGAGGTGGCTGCGGATCATGTCGTCCTCAGTGACCCAGAAGACTCCGGACCCAATGCCTCAGCTAACCTACGTTGCATGGCCTCCCTGATCCTGCAAAGCCTGCGGAAGGATCCTCGTATTCTTCGGATCAAGGAGAGGGACCATTACTGGCTGGCCACTCTCCTTGATCCACGGTACAAGGGTAAGGTTGCGGACCTTATCTTGCCATCGCAGAGGGAGCAGAGGATGAGACATCTCCAGGAGGCCTTGCAGAAAGGTCTGTGCAACGCTTTCGCAGAGACTGGGAGGTTACAAACTCCTGGTCCTGGACGACGAGTTGCTGAGGCTTCGGTCAGTAGCAGAAGGAGCGGTGGGGAAGGTGGACGTCTGACCGATGCGTTCAGACAATTTTTTAGTCCGCAGCCCCAAGGTATGATCGTTTCCATTAACCATCGCCAGCGTCTGATATACATGGTGCAGGAATACCTAGGGGCAAAGTCAGACTTGGACACCTTTCCCACCGAAAATCCTCTGGCTTACTGGGTCTTGAGGATGGATCACTAGCCAGAGCTTGCACAGTATGCAATTGAGCTACTGGCCTATCCTGCATCTAGCGTTCTTTCGGAACGCACATTCAGTGCTGCTGGAGGCTTTGTCACTGATCACAGGGTGTGCCTGTCCACCGACTTGGTTGATCAACTGACCTTCATAAAGATGAATCAGTCTTGGATCACCACCAGCTACCAGTCACCTGAAGCTGATATAACAGAATAATTTATTTTGAAATGTTACATCCCTTCCTCCTCAATGATCCTGATGATAGCTTGGAAGAACATTTTTCTTTCTGGGTGCCACCACCAGTGACTAAGGCCCAATTTTTCAGCCCCTGTTTAACAGGGGCTTGTAATTACAATTTTTTATGCAATGCTTTGCAACAGGTCTCATTGCTGTGCTCCAAGTACAGTATCTGTGAGAGGTTGCAGTGTTGTGGCACCAGCACCAGTGCCTAATCCACAATTTTTCAGCCCCTGTTTAACAGGGGCTTGTAATTACAATTTTGTATGCAATGCTTTACAACAGGTCTTATTGCTGTGCTCCAAGTACAGTATCTGTGAGGGGTTGCAGTGTTGTGGCACCAGCACCAGTGCCTAAGGCACAATTTTTCAGCCCCTGTTTAACAGGGGCGTGTAATTACAATTTTTTTATGCAATGCTTTGCAACAGGTCTCATTGCTGTGCTCCAAGTACAGTATCTGTGAGGGGTTGCAGTGTTGTGGCACCAGCACCAGTGCCTAAGGCATAATTTTTCAGCCCCTGTTTAACAGGGGCGGGTAATTACAATTTTTTATGCAATGCTTTGCAACAGGTCTCATTGCTGTGCTCCAAGTACAGTATCTGTGAGAGGTTGCAGTGTTGTGGCACCCGCACCAGTGCCTAAGGCACAATTTTTCAGCCCCTGTTTAACAGGGGCGTGTAATTACAAATCTTGATCTAATAATTCACAGCAGGGCCCATTCTTGTGCCGGCCAAGAGTAACTGTGAGGGCTTACAGTGTTGTGGCAACACCGTCCACCACCACCACCAAAGGCCCAATTTTTCGGCCCCTGTTCAACAGGTGCATGCAATTACAATTCTTGATCTAATAATTCACAGCAGGGCCCATCCTGTGCCCACCAAGAGTAACTGTGAGGGCTTACAGTGTTGTGGCAACACCGTCCACCACCAAAGGCCCAATTTTTCAGCCCCTGTTTAACAGGGGCGTGTAATTACAAATCTTGATCTAATAATTCACAGCAGGGCCCATTCCTGCGCCCACCAAGAGTAACTGTGAGGGCTTACAGTGTTGTGGCAACACCGTCCACCACCACCACCACCACCAAAGGCCCAATTTTTCCTAACACTGTTCAACAATGGCATGTAATTACAATTCCTGATATAATAGTTCACAGCAGGGCATTCCAGTGCCCACCAAGAGTAGCTGTGAGGGCTTACAGTGTTGTGGCAACACCAACATCTAATGGGGCAAATTTCTGCAGAGTATATACGGCAGGCCCCTACTTTCAAACATCCAACTTAGAAACGACTCCTACTTGCAAACGGAAGGAGAAAACAGGAAGTGAGAGGAAATCTACCCCTAGGAAGGAAAATTCTATCCTGTTAGATTTAATTTGGGAAAAAGGTATCTCCTCTCTACTGATGCTTTATCACCAATCCTTGTTTCAATAAAAAACACACTTTTCCAAAAACATTTGTCATTGGGACGGAAAGTGAGGTGAAATGTTCTGAACAGCTGCACAGACAGCAAAACAAATATTACAGGGGCTAATTTACCTGTTCAAAATCACAAATAGATTCTACTTAAGAACAAACCTACAGTCCCTGTCTTGTTTGCACTGCCTGTATACTGCTGTTCAGAGTATATAGGGTTGTAGGTATAGGGTTTTATTTTGGGTGCGGGTTCCCCTTAATATCCATACAAGACCCAAAGGGGCTGGTAATGGGCTGGGGTGGGGGTGATGGGGTAGCCATGCCATTTTTCTAAAAGATTTTAATCCATATTGCCAGGACAAGACATGACATTAAAGCCGCACAAACTTTCAGTCCGTTCGCAGGTTCTGGTGCGAACCGAACCCGGGGGGTGTTCGGCTCATCCCTACTACAGAGCTCTATGAGCTAGTCCTGGTTGTAGCCTTGGCCTTTCTATTTCAAGATAAATCTGTTGTCTCCCTCTAATTTTGCAGCTTAGATAAGCTGCCTACATACTGTCCAACCAATGAACCATTTATGTGACTATTTTCACAAAGAAGCTCATAAAACTTACTATTAATATGTTTGAGGGCTTTCTTTTTTTTTTTTTTTATAGTATAAATTCTCCTATAGCTTTTAGATTCGTTGTGCCTGCCACTTTCACAAGTCAATTCATGCCTATATTAAGTTGAAAAGAATCGAATTTGGGGGCTGCTGTTGAATTTAGGCCAATTTAAATGTAAAAGTTCAATGTCCTTGAAAATTGTACTGTTCCATAACACCGCATACAGACTAAACATAACACCCAAGTATGTCATTAGTGCATTTTTGTTTTTCTCTATGTCCCCCTAAATTCACATCAAAAGGACCCTCTCCCCACTGTACAATATTTAAAAAGAAAACATTTTTGCTCTGTTTAATGCCCCCCGTGGTAGTACCCTGCTCCCCCTTTTAAAAAAAAAAAAAAAAAAAAGCTTGCATACTAGTTTTGAAATTAGCCAACATTTAGTACAAAGACTGTATTCACATACCCATAGACTTCAGTGAGATTTGCAGCTGTGTTCTATTTTTCACAGATGCATGATTCAACAAATACCCACAAATCAAACTCAGACTGATTCACTCATCCCTCGTAGTGGACTATTATACTGTATGTATATAATGTTATTTTTTAATAACAGTACACATAATACAGCTTTTCTGTCATTGTATGTATTACAGACAAATACATATTTAACTAGGACACTAGGATTTATAATTTTATAAATTTGAATATTTTAGATGTAGGTAGCATGCGTTGTATGTGCAGTAAGGTGTCTGTGTAAATTAATGTAAATACTGTTTCATTTACTGTGTACCAAGACCTAATTGTACGATACCTTAAAAGTAATTAATGTCCACTTATTTAACTGTGGCCAAGTTTCTCAATGTACTTTGGTGACATTGATTGATAAAATCAATTCCATAATGTGTTTTGTAGAAGTTTGTCTTCAAATGTTTTGGCAATTATCATGAAGTGGTTAAAATGATTGATGACTGTTTGTGCCATGAAGTGATTATCATACTGCCCTAATTTATTTTGGTGAAAATATTCGTAATGATGTTCTGCTCATGCAAAGCACTTGTTTCATTTTTGTACAGCTGAAATAATGCTGTCTGTAAATTACAGTAATCTTGTGGAAGCTATGATAAAGGAATGCATTACTTCTGCTTTAAATCATATTTATGTACAACACATACAAAAATATAAAGGCATTTATATTTGCACTATAAACTCAAAAAGATCATAAAATAGAGCTAATGATATTAATATATTATTAAAAATGCAGTTTTGAATATACATTAAGCTACTACTGTAAAAGTCTCTTGAAGAATATTGAAAATATAATTTCTGTTTATAAATAAGTATATAGTGCAGATGTATTACATTGCTGAAATGAGCATAGAAAAAAGGGAAAAGGGTGTAGATTTTGTACTGGTAGCTATTATTCATATGCAGGTGAATCTGGGGTGGAATACATTTTTGCTAACCTTCACCCAAACATAATGTAAAAAGGTAAGTACTAGAATGACTAAAAGTGTTTAACCCAGTGTAATGTCAATTTGAGGCTTGAAAGTAGGAAACTAGGATGAGTTGGATTATTTTTTTTTGTTAGATTTATTTCTATTAAACACAAACAAGTTATCATCATTTCTCTGAGTTTGGTTTTATGTGTTGCATTGTAAAGTGCATAAAGGTACAGATTTTTTTTTAACATGTTTAAAGGTTCAAAAATATTCTGTTTAATATTCTGATCAATGTTTCAAAAAATTCCGCCTGTAAAAGAAAAGTCACAATACTTAACTTACTTGCCACCTTTGGCTCCGATCTTCACTGCTTGGCAGAGCTACCCCAAATACAATTTCCACATCTGACTATTCCAGTTGTGTTGAATGTTTGTATTCCCTGTTGTACACTGTGGTTCTATTTATTGGTTGCTTCATCACTACTAGCTCAGCAGGGACATAGTAATTACATAAATGCTGTTGGATGGAACCACATCATAAGGGGATGAGAGTTTAGAATGCTTGCATCAGACACACCCAGACATGTTGGATTTTAAAGATTTCTAAATAAGTGTAGCTCTGCAAGAGAGCAATGATTGGAATCACCAGCACTGGTAAGCAGTGGCGGAACTACCAATATAAGACTGGAGCTAGTACACTGGGCACTCACAGGCACACAGTATACACATTGGACTGCCCCACCTACCTCTCCGCCTGCCCATTGAGTTCAGTAGGGTAGGGAGACCATGTCGCAGGCAAAGACTGAAAGAGAAAGTCAACTGACCTGGGCAGGGTCAGTAGAGTAAAGAGGCATTCTCCCTCCCACAGGCATTTAGCAGCTGCAGGAGAAAAATGGAGGGGATTTGTTCATCTACATGCCGCCCCCACCACCCCTCCTAGCCAGGTTCTGTTTCCGCTGGGCCCCAGTATCAGTGGGGAAGGCCCCTGACCAGGGCTCAGGGGGGGGCCCTTAATGGTTTCTTGCACCGGGGCCCTGAAGGTTCTAGTTACGCCTTTGCTGGTAAGTATTATCACTCTACTTTACAAGCTTTCACACATTGACATTTTAGTACAAGGCTAGAAAAGAAAAGAGAAAAAAGGAAGGACTGGTCTCATTTGAGTAATCTGACTAAAATATATGTAGACAGTTATGACTTTCTGCACACATTTTTTAATTTTGAGTTTCATCTTTTATATAAGTTTATGTAGATGCAAATTCTAGCTTAAATAAATGTAGTGTGCTAAAGCACTGTGTGTCATAAACAACAGACCTATCTTTTTTAATACTTGTTTTTAAACCTGTTGCATCTCCTGCATGCTCTTTGCAACCACTTCTTGTCTATATGCATGCACTCTAGCAATGTCTGCATTTCTCACTAGTAGTTGTCTAATGGTGACAACAATGGATCATAGCAGCCTAACTTTGTGTTATAATACATGCATTAGGAGGATGGCACCCCTTTAATCTTGGTATGCAACCTAATGTATTAAAGGCCCTTCATGCTCTTATTGTGTTATAATACAAATTGTAGACACTATTGGAAGTTTGTGTGGTAGTACTTCAGGAGCACAACGTGTAGACAGGTACCATACAACAGGAAGTACACAAACAAACACTTTCAATTCTGAATACACCACCACAACTGCAGGGTCTGCTCCAGGCCCTTCTGAAGCCTCAAATTTAAGACATTGAGGCCAACCTCAATTAGATGAACATCATCATCAAAAAATGCCTGAATCTATTTCTGAAAGTAGGTGACGTACTGCAATAATACCTATTAGACAAATTTGGACACTGCCTTATTCATTTTGATTTGGGATCTATTCAAAATACTGTGATCAATAACCAGTCACCACTTCAACCACACAACTATTTATGATTAAACTACAAACATGTTTGAAATGTGTCCCAGACATACAAAAAAAAAATTAAATGTCAGCAATTAATCCATGCATAGTACCAAAAAACCAACATCATTCCAAACCACATCAGCACATCCAGTGGCCCCCATAAAATTTAGGTAGCATTTGATGCCATACCAAACCAGAAAAACTGAACCAATAGACTTCAACCTCCTATCTCAGAAAGCCAAAAGTTTCACCGTTTAGCCACACTTTTTGTCATAAACCGGTGTGACCAGAAATGTGTGGACTGCAATAGGGAAGACCAAAACACATGTAAAGTAATAATAGTAAGATTTATTAAAAGGATAAGTTATAAACAATAAAGAAAACCAGCAATCAACCATGGTGACACAAAATAATAACTCTCTAATCTAAACGTGAATACAGGAGTAAGATATAATCATAAACGTAAACCGAGAAATCAATCAGATAGAACAGGGAGCAGGACGGGATAGGGAGAAGACAACAGAAGGAAGGAATAAGTCTGCAAGACAGGGGTCCAGGGATGGATGCAGGATTCAGGAACACAGGCCACAAGGTACAGCTACAGTATTTAATAATACAGGTCAGGGCTCAGGAGAATACCAAGGCAAATGTGTGAGCATCTGCCGCTTATGTATACATATCTCCTGCAATCAGTCCCAGGTGACGCCTCATTGCAGGAGATGATGTCGGCTCCAGACTGTCGGGAGACTAGTACTGCGGCCCAAAGATCTGACAGCGCCTTCATCAGGTGAAACCTTTCCTGACACTTTTCCCACAACCCAGGCTTTTCATTTTATAGGACTTAGGCAAAAGAGAGAATATCACACTGAAATGAGAAAATTCTAAATAATTACTGCATTTATTGTTGTATAACATGCACAGGCGTATAACACACACCCCAATTTTAAGAGGGAAGTTTAAGGACATTTTTTTTCACATCCCCTTTACAGTATACAGCCCCCCTCCCCAGTACACAGCCCCCCATCCAGTATACAGCCCCCCTCCCCAGTACACAGCCCCCACCAGTATACAGCCCCCATCCAGTATATAGCCCCCCTCCCCAGTACACAGCCCCCCATCCAGTACACAGCCCCCCATCCAGTATACAGCTCCCCATCCAGTATACAGCCCCCCTCCCCAGTATACAGCCCCCCATCCAGTATACAGATCACCATCTAGTATGTAGCCTCCCATCCAGTATACAGCCCCCCTTCCCCTGCACTCCCAGGAGACCCCTAGTCTCCTGGGACAGCGCTGCCAGCATTCTCTAAAGTTAAGAAAAAAGATTCACTGCCAGCTCCTTCCTCCCGTTTTACTCATATTGTAAAATGAAGCTTCCATATACTTCAATAGCTCAGTTTTTTCCACTGACCTGGTCACATGACTGCTCTCTCTGACATTACATAAATGGGCATGTGACTGCTCTCCTCCTCCTATCTAAAACTAAAGCTAGGAGGTGGAGGAGCAGGGGGAGGAGAGCAGCCAGAAAAAACTGAGCTATTGAGATATTTACAAGCTTTGTTTTATGACACTGACACAGGATGTCAAGAACGTTCCAGGCATTTCCGGGCCTTCCGTGCGCACATAGGTGCACGGCGGGCGCGCGCGCGTGCACGTTAGCGTGCGCGTGCGCGTCAGTGCATGTGCGCATGCGCGGGAACGCAATTGGCGCCAAAACGGGCTTTAAAAGCCCAGCAGTGACACTCAGCCAGTGCTGTGTTGTCTTTAAGCTTCCTGCTTGTCAGCCACCCGAAAACCTGATCCGAAACCTGAACCTGTGATCTCCCGTTACCGACCCGGCTCTGTTTGGACTACTCTACCTTCTCCTACCCGACCCGGCCTGCCTGACCTTGCTACATCTGTCTTTGGTTACCGACTCCAGCCTGCCTACCGACTCTGCCATTTGCCTGCTCCTATCATCTGATTGATCTGCTGTTGCCAACTGGACTGTCTGACCTTGCTCTGCTGATTCCCACTTGTTGATCCACCTGTTGCCTGGTTCTTTTGTATCCTGCTTCTACCACCTACAGCTGCAGTCTTACATCCTGCCATCCGCATACGGACCTTACTGGAGGACCTCCCTGTTGGTTCCAACACCTTCCTCTACAAACCAGGCACTCCTACCCCACTGTGCTCACGTCACCACTGTCCCCATCTCCAGTGGCACGTGAACCAGCGCTGTATGAGAGGTCTCCTCCTACCAAGTCAGGCTCTACGTCCAGGTACGTAACAGTACAACACAGCCATGACTGAGCCTGCAGGAGAGACCCCTCCCATGACAGATATCTGTTCACACCTGTCAGCCCTCACTCAAGCCGTAAAATCCTTACAAGACGGTTACACCAGATTGGAGGGACAAGTCCAGAACATCATCAACCCCATACACGTGGTTCCTGGGTCCGTTTCCGCCCCTGCTCAGGCTGCGTCCCCTCCTTCTGTCGTTATGCTTCCACCTGAGCCAAGGGTCCCCATACCTGAGAAGTTTTCAGGGGACGGAACTAAATTCCGGGCCTTCCGCAGTGCTTGTCGACTTTACTTCGCCCTGCAACCCCGGACTTTTTCACTTGAAGCCACTAAAGTGGGGTTTGTGGTCTCTCTACTGTTAGGAGAACCACAGATCTGGGCACACCGGCTTCTCGAAGAGGACTCTGTTTTGATTCAATCACTGGCAGCCTTCTTTGAAGCTATGTCCCAGCTTTATGAGGACCCTGAACGGGTCGCCACAGCAGAGGCCACCTTAACTACACTCCAGCAGGGTCGCCGGGCGGCCGAGGAGTACATTTCGGATTTTAGACGCTGGAGTGCGGACACTCAATGGAATGATGCAGCTCTACGGCATCAGTTCCGCATGGGCTTATCAGAAGGACTGAAAGATGAATTGGCCCGGGTGGGCATACCTGATACTCTTGAGGCCTTAATCACCCTAACCATCCAGATTGACCGCCGCCTTCGGGAACGTCGCACTGAACGGGCCTACCAACATAATCGCCCCACTTGGATGACTGCTAAAGCCCCAATTCCGGCTGCCCGCTACTCACCACCACCCAATCCGTCCTGCACCAGACGCCTCCGAGCCGATGCAGTTGGGACTGATTCGACCCACCTTAACCCCGGAAGAGCACACACGCCGCCATCAACTTAATCTCTGCCTGTACTGTGGAACAACAGGACACTACGTGCGCAACTGTCCGGTCAAGATGCGTAAGTGCTTTTCCTCTGTTCCTGCCAGTCTCTCAGCACTTTCTGCTAACACAACCCACATTGCTCTCCCTCTCTCATTGCAGCTCCAAGGAAGGACAATTCCAGTTAAAGCAATTATTGATTCCAGAGCATGCAGTTGCTTCATTGATTCTGCCTTCGCTAACCAACACAACATTCCCCTACGGAATAAGACCCATCGACTTTCAGTCTTCCTGGCCGATGGCTCCCGCATCAGCTCCGGACAGGTAACCCAAGAGACTTTTCCCGTACCTGCCATCACCTCCTTCCAGCATAAGGAGCTGCTGATCCTTGATGTGATCTCTTCCCCGTTGTTCCCAATCATCCTGGGCATCCCCTGGCTTCAGGCCCATAATCCCTCCATCAATTGGACTACCAGAGAGATCAGGTTCTTGTCCCCCTACTGCCAAGAACATTGTCAAGATGAGTCTACTCTATCCTCTGTCACCTTATGTTGCATGGACATTGATCAAAACCTACGCCAATCAGTACCCGAACCATATCATGGGTTCCTCGATGTTTTCAGTAAAAAGGGAGCAGACTCTCTTCCACCCCATCGGGCATATGACTGCCCAATTGAACTTTTACCTGGGGCCGAAATTCCCTTTGGGCGCATTTTTCCCCTGTCAGAAAAAGAACAGGAAGCACTAAAAATTTACATCAATGAAAACCTGGAAAAAGGATTCATCCGCCCATCCACATCTCCAGCTGGGGCTGGAATATTTTTTGTGACTAAGAAGGATCAAACTCTCCGCCCGTGTGTAGATTACCGGGAGTTGAATAAAATTACGGTTAAGAACCGTTATCCGTTGCCCTTAATACCCGAACTATTCCAAAAATTAAGGTCTGCTACTATTTTTACGAAGCTCGATTTAAGAGGGGCATATAATCTGGTCCGCATCCGGGCTGGGCATGAGTGGAAGACGGCATTCCGGACAAGGTTCGGGCATTATGAATATCTGGTCATGCCCTTTGGTTTATGTAATGCACCTGCCACGTTTCAACATCTGATTAACGATGTATTCAAGGACTTCTTAGATATTTTTGTAATTGTTTATTTAGATGATATTTTGGTTTTTTCTGAATCCCTCAGCCAACACCGGGAACACGTTTGCAGAGTCTTGGACCGTCTTCGCTTACATGGGCTATACGCAAAAGCAGAAAAATGCGAGTTCGAGCAACAAGAGATCCAGTTTTTGGGTTTGATAATATCCGCGACTGGTATCAAGATGGACCCCCAAAAAGTGTCTGCTGTTCTGGATTGGCCTGCACCCGTCGATAAAAAAGGTATTCAACGTTTCATTGGTTTCGCAAACTTTTACAGGAAATTTATCAAAGGATTCTCTGCCATCATAGCCCCTATTACACGGTTGACACAACAACATGTCAGGTTTCATTGGAGTACAGAGGCTCAAGAGGCATTCGAGAGACTTAAAAGACTTTTCACATCAGCACCAATTCTCAGTCACCCTAACCCATCTTTACCTTTTTTATTAGAAGTTGATGCATCCGAAGTAGCGGTGGGAGCGGTTATTTCGCAAAGACAGGGTAGGGAGGACTTGATTCACCCTGTGGGCTTTTTCTCCTGAAAGTTATCTCCAGCTGAAAGAAATTACGACGTAGGGGATCGGGAGCTTCTTGCCATCAAAACCGCCTTGGAGGAGTGGAGGTATCTGTTAGAGGGTGCAGCTCACCCGGTATTAATATATACCGACCATAAAAATTTAGAATATCTAAGATCTGCCAAACGTTTGAGACCCCGACAAGCTCGTTGGGCCTTGTTTTTCACTCGCTTCTGTTTCCACATCACTTATCGGCCAGGATCAAAAAACGTCAAACCAGACGCATTGTCACGCATGCATGATAACCCTAAGGACTCACCTGCTCCTGACACAATTCTACCCACTAACAGTTTTTTGCTCTTACACACAGATCTCTTATCTTTAATCAAGGAAGCCTCTTCTCACTCTCCAAAACCTCCAGGAACCACCTTGACATCTCGAGATGGCTTGCTATGGAAGGGAAGTCAAATCTTTGTCCCTGAAGGTATCCGAGTTAAGGTACTAACATTGCTTCATGATCATCCCTTAGCAGGACATTTCGGGGTACGGAAAACTCGTGAACTTGTACAGCGTACATTCTGGTGGCCCAATTTAAGGGAGTTTTGTGAAAAATACGTCAATTCCTGCTCCATCTGCTCACGGAACAAGACTTCAAAGAACCGAGCCTGGGGACTGCTTAAACCTTTACCTATACCAGACAGACCTTGGAAAATGATTTCTATGGACTTTATAGTCGAACTACCCCGTTCTGAGGGGTGCACAGCCATTTTTGTGGTTGTAGATCGCCTATCTAAGATGGCCCATTTTTTGCCCCTGAAGGGAACCCCATCTGCTACAGAGACAGCCCGTGTATTTATTAAGGAGATCGTCAGACTACACGGAGTACCTACAAATATAGTCTCCGACAGAGGGGTACAATTTACCTCACGCTTCTGGAAGGCACTCTGTGAAATCTTGAAGATTGAGCTTTCTCTCTCCTCAGCCTATCATCCACAGACCAATGGGCAGACAGAGAGAACCAACCAAACCCTCGAGCAATATATCCGATGTTTTACTTCCTTTTCTCAGGACAATTGGGTTTCCCTGCTGCCTCTAGCGGAATTCGCATACAATAATGCCAGTCACTCAACCACTAACCAATCTCCCTTCTTTGCCAATTATGGCTTCCACTTGACTTTTTTACCAGATTTTGTTTCAGAATCCTCAGTTCCGGCAGTTCAGAAGACAGTGGAATTCCTCAAACGCAACAATCAGGTCCTACAAGAAGCTATGTCCAAGGCCCAGGCAGATAGCAAGAGGAACTTCGACCAAAAGAGAAGGGGGGAGCTGGTTCTGCAACCGGGAGATCAGGTATGGCTGTCTACATCCAATATCAAATTGATGTGCCCTTCTAAAAAACTTGCACCTAAATTTATGGGACCTTTTCCTGTTAAGAAGAAAATTAATGAAGTAGCCTATGAACTGTCTTTACCTGATTCTCTTAAAGTTCACCCGGTATTTCACGTGTCGTTGTTAAAACCTGCTGTGCCTAATCCCTTCCCTAACAGAGGAACTGACCCGCCTGAACCTGTTTTGGTAGATGGTAACCAGGAATATGAGGTGGAGGCTATCCTCAATTGTAGAAGAAGACATGGGCAAGTACAATTTTTGGTCAAATGGAAAGGGTACGGTCCAGAGAGTAATTCCTGGGAACCAGACAGTAACTTGCATGCAAAACGGCTAGTTCGTACTTACCTGATTTCCCACCCTGAGAAGGCAAGCCGCCTGGGCATCCGGAGGCTGCCCCTTGTGGGGGGGCAATGTCAAGAACGTTCCAGGCATTTCCGGGCCTTCCGTGCGCACATAGGTGCGCGGCGGGCGCGCGCGCGTGCACGTTAGCGTGCGCGTGCGCGTTAGCGCGCGCGGCGGCGTGCGCGTGCATGTGCGCATGCGCGGGAACGCAATTGGCGCCAAAACGGGCTTTAAAAGCCCAGCAGTGACACTCAGCCAGTGCTGTGTTGTCTTTAAGCTTCCTGCTTGTCAGCCACCCGAAAACCTGATCCGAAACCTGAACCTGTGATCTCCCGTTACCGACCCGGCTCTGTTTGGACTACTCTACCTTCTCCTACCCGACCCGGCCTGCCTGACCTTGCTACATCTGTCTTTGGTTACCGACTCAAGCCTGCCTACCGACTCTGCCATTTGCCTGCTCCTATCATCTGATTGATCTGCTGTTGCCAACTGGACTGTCTGACCTTGCTCTGCTGATTCCCACTTGTTGATCCACCTGTTGCCTGGTTCTTTTGTATCCTGCTTCTACCACCTACAGCTGCAGTCTTACATCCTGCCATCCGCATACGGACCTTACTGGAGGACCTCCCTGTTGGTTCCAACACCTTCCTCTACAAACCAGGCACTCCTACCCCACTGTGCTCACGTCACCACTGTCCCCATCTCCAGTGGCACGTGAACCAGCGCTGTATGAGAGGTCTCCTCCTACCAAGTCAGGCTCTACGTCCAGGTACGTAACACAGGAGGAACGGTATAGGAGAAGGGGCTGACAAGTGATTTTTTTTATCAACTTTAGACTATGCAGGCAGCGCTGTCCCAGGGCCAGCAGAGGGGTGGCTCCCAGGGCAGACCGCCCGAACCCCGTCCCCTGTTCATAAAACATAATATTGGCGTATAACATGCAGGCACTGTTTGTCCTTTGTTTTCAGGGAAAAAAGGGTGTGTTATATTAAATACGGTATTTATTTATATAAATTGGGTAAATTCTTGAGAATGAGGATGCAATGCAGGATGGTCTTCCACAAAATGAAAATAACAATGTACGGGGTAGGTAGTGTATGACTGCGCCTCCCACAACTGTATCCAAAAACTTCTCCCACACTAATCAGTTTTTGAATGAAAAATAGTCAGGGGCACCATTCCATTTACATACATGACATTATCGAACAATAAGCTGTCCACCATGTCCCTCCAAGAACTGACCAATTTCCTGATTCTAAGTGCTCCGTAAAAGGCCAAATAAATGCCTACCAGAAAATATATCTCTCATAGATGACCTGACACAAAGCATGCAAGTCATGGAATAAACCTTCCAGCAAGCAAAAGGTTACAAGTTTCCTTCCATTTACCCAGCAATTGTCCTTTTTAAACCCTTTAGCCAATTGCAGCACTAAGAATTGCTTAGTAATGTCAGGCCAACCACACAAATTGAATGAAAGCAAGGTAAGAGAGAAAACTGCGCAGACCCCTGGTGTAGTAAAAGGATCAAAGGGCTTTATTAAAAACAACATATATACTCACAAAATAAAATGTGAAAGAGCGCATATAGTCCATGAGAAAGTGTCCACTCATTGGACAACACAGTCTCAAGGTAAGGAGGGATGAGCACCCACAGTGTCCAGATCACTGTGTGGCCAGCTGACAGGTGAAAAGCTGGGCTGGATGCCAGAAGTCTCTGCTGCTCCTGCTCAGCTCGCTCAATCCCAGGACGTATTTAGAGGACTCCTCCTCTTTTTTAGCTAACGTGTCCTGTGACCCCACTTTTACAGGAGAGCTGTCCTTGGTATTGAGCGAGCTGAGCAGGTGCAGCAGAGACTTCTGGCATCCAGCCCAGCTCTTCATATGTCAGCTGGCCTCACAGTGATCTCTGATTTGGACACTGTGGCTGCTCATCCATCCTTTCGTTGTGACTGTGTTGTGCATTGAGTGGGCCCTTCCTTATCGACTATATGCACTCTTTCACATTTTATTTTGTGTGTATATAACAAGTTGTTTTTAATAAGACCCTTTGATCCTTTTATTAAACCAGAGGCCTGCACTGTTTTCAACCTTCCCTTGCTTTTGTCTTTACAGGTGGAGTTCCCTCTCCCTGATTACAGCAGCACTCCTCCTAGTGTGTAGGAGTTGTGTGTCTAGGTGTTGGGCTACCCACTCAGTAGTTCACATTATTTATTGATTGCTGTATTTATATTTTCATTTATAATTTGAGGTCATATTTATGCCACACATAGATTTTTGATTTGTTATGGTAAATTCAGGGAGACTTTAGGGCTATGACCAGATCACCCTCCTGGTGTAAGGCTTTTTGTGTTTTTTGACACAGTTTGAACAGCCAGAAGATCCAAAAGATCCGTCTCCAAAGACATGATCTCCTCGCTGCAGGGTGCTTGTCCAGTCTCTGCTGAAGCAATAATGAAAGGAAAGTCTAGATGGCTGCACACCAAACTGGGATCCAAATGCCTTTATTCACATAAAACCATGAAGAACATGAAGAGCACTACATGTACAAGCATGGGGAAACGGCTTATGTGTTTCCCTATTTAGCACAGATAGAGAAACCCCAGAATTACACAACTTAACAAAAAAACAACAGCAGCGTGTACATGCACATCCCTAAACTGAATACTGTTTTGGAAACAGTGTATAGGTAAAAAATCCACATACCAGGCTCCTTCAAACTTGCAACTTAAGAGGTTCAAGCTGTTGGGATGCACCGGTAAAAGGCTAAAAGCTGACTCAATGTACACCTTTGCCATCAGCACCCCTGGCCCATGCTCATGATCAAGTGAATTGCTTCATTAAAAGACATTGTACAGTAGAGAGCTCGAGGGAGATGTCATCATAGAACGACAAACCTCTAGGGAGGAATGACGAATCATATGGAAATTAATAATTAATTATTGATTTCTTTTGGGAACACATTTGGGTGGTTGCAGCAGGTGCAGGTTGTAGTTAGTTTTTTATATCTTACATTTTATATTTTATCTTGAGTTTAGAGAATAGGTTAGTAGCAGTGCAGTAGTTTTTGAGTTTATATGGAAATTGATCAGATCTTTTTGCCAAAAGTAAATTTTGTGTCTGATGTTGCAAACCAGGCAAATGTTTGGGATAAGGCTCCTAAAGGAGAAGGCATCTTCTTGTTGGTGATTCAAGTGTATATAAAGTAGAACAAGTTAGCCCATGGGACTTTAAATGAGTTGTTCATATAGATCATAACGTATAAGTAATTTGGAAAAGATTTTATTAGAGTTTCACAGACATAGTCACAGACATAGTCATAAAATAGTATATATAAAAACCATCATAAACCATAACTTGACCATAAACAAATATTGTTATAGTGCTAGAAGTACAAAAGTATACATATACAGCTTATATACTCGACGCGTTTTGCAAGCTCTGCTTGCTTCCTCAGGAGTAGATGTATATGTAGGGTATCTAAAAAGATAATAAGTATAAATAAGATATGGCATATAAATGGTAATTCGTTCAAAAAGGAGCATATGGCCTCCAAGAGGCACTCCATATTTACATTGTGGTCAGTTGGTCCAATGGACTGATATCCAGAGGCGAAAGTGGTGAGTGCCTCCACCGGGAGCTGAAGAGGCATGGTTCGCAGCAAGCCACACGGGGGGACAAGTTGAGGGCAGACATGGCGATGAAGGAAAAGGAAGAATGTGATGTATCCTAAAATGCCCCATGACCACCAGTGTCGTAGCAGCTGAAATGAGAGTATATATGTATCTAAATCAATTAACAAAGTATTTGATGATAATCTGAGAGTATAAATGATATGATGTCACTATGGTCAAGTGAAATCATGACATAGTGGGCATGGATGCAGATAGGGGGGAGTGTGTGGAAAGGAAATGCAGAGAGTGCAGCAATGTGAGAGGAAAGGAAAGATAGAAAAAGAAAAGAGAGAAAGGGAAAAGAAAAGAGAAGCGAAAAAGAAAAAAGAAGGAAGGAAAGATACCCTATGGCGTGCCTCTTTAACAGAGACAGCGTGGCAGGAAAAATGGCAATGAATGTAGATGTGAAAAATGGTAATCACCATGATGGTTGTATGGATGTATGGAAGTATAAATGTCTTTGTGCCGTTCGTGTCACAGGCTGAAATGAAAAGAGAGCAAGACAGGGGTGGAAAATAAAAGAAATGATAGGGAAAAGGAAGGGCGAAAAAGAAATGAAAATTGTGTAGATGAACGAAGTGAATGGTGCTGATAATGGGAAATGTAAATCTCAAATTTGTATGAGCAAGTGCAATAAAGTGAAATTAAATGACATATTAGATGTCAAAAGTGTGCTTACCCCTATATCAAACCTCGAGTGGTGCAACAACCTGCAGGGTGGAGGAAAAGCAAGAGTGTTCGCCAGGTCAGGAGCCCCCCGACCTATATCCCCGAGTGCGAGCGTTGGACCACGCCCCTAACGCCATGCGTGACGCGGCTATGGTACGTGCCCGCGCAGCGCATATGCGAGCACGTTCAGCCATCGTGATGACGCAATATACACCAGGCGTGGAGCCGCCGCAGATGCGGAGGTCCCACATTGGGTACAATAACATGGCGCCGATGTACTGGTGGCCCCTCCCCATTTCTGGAGAGGGGAGGGGACAGCAGGGAGGGTTAGTGTAAACCCCCCCATTGTACATCGCAGCTCCCGGAGGGGACAAACAGGCCCACAGTCACCAATGGATAGAGTACATAGGAACCAACTCCACAAGTAGCCCAGATGACATAGGGAAAATGAATGAATAGAAGCTCATGTAGGAATATCCATGGCAATTGGCAATTAGTATTAGTAATTATGACCACGAGAATAGTAGACAGACCGAGTGGGCAAGTAGGTGTCTTCCACCTGGTAAATTATGAGAAAGGGGGGGTGGTCTGTATACTATCTCTTAATATGACACAACTCCATCCCTATAATATATATATAAAGTAGAACAAGTTAGCCCATGGGACTTTAAATGAGTTGTTCATATAGATCATAACGTATAAGTAATTTGGAAAAGATTTTATTAGAGTTTCACAGACATAGTCACAGACATAGTCATAAAATAGTATATATAAAAACCATCATAAACCATAACTTGACCATAAACAAATATTGTTATAGTGCTAGAAGTACAAAAGTATACATATACAGCTTATATACTCGACGCGTTTCGCAAGCTCTGCTTGCTTCCTCAGGAGTAGATGTATATGTAGGGTATCTAAAAAGATAATAAGTATAAATAAGATATGGCATATAAATGGTAATTCGTTCAAAAAGGAGCATATGGCCTCCAAGAGGCACTCCATATTTACATTGTGGTCAGTTGGTCCAATGGACTGATCATGTTATTGTACCCAATGTGGGACCTCCGCATCTGCGGCGGCTCCACGCCTGGTGTATATTGCGTCATCACGATGGCTGAACGTGCTCGCATATGCGCTGCGCGGGCACGTACCATAGCCGCGTCACGCATGGCGTTAGGGGCGTGGTCCAACGCTCGCACTCGGGGATATAGGTCGGGGGGCTCCTGACCTGGCGAACACTCTTGCTTTTCCTCCACCCTGCAGGTTGTTGCACCACTCGAGGTTTGATATAGGGGTAAGCACACTTTTGACATCTAATATGTCATTTAATTTCACTTTATTGCACTTGCTCATACAAATTTGAGATTTACATTTCCCATTATCAGCACCATTCACTTCGTTCATCTACACAATTTTCATTTCTTTTTCGCCCTTCCTTTTCCCTATCATTTCTTTTATTTTCCACCCCTGTCTTGCTCTCTTTTCATTTCAGCCTGTGACACGAACGGCACAAAGACATTTATACTTCCATACATCCATACAACCATCATGGTGATTACCATTTTTCACATCTACATTCATTGCCATTTTTCCTGCCACGCTGTCTCTGTTAAAGAGGCACGCCATAGGGTATCTTTCCTTCCTTCTTTTTTTCTTTTTCGCTTCTCTTTTCTTTTCCCTTTCTCTCTTTTCTTTTTCTATCTTTCCTTTCCTCTCACATTGCTGCACTCTCTGCATTTCCTTTCCACACACTCCCCCCTATCTGCATCCATGCCCACTATGTCATGATTTCACTTGACCATAGTGACATCATATCATTTATACTCTCAGATTATCATCAAATACTTTGTTAATTGATTTAGATACATATATACTCTCATTTCAGCTGCTACGACACTGGTGGTCATGGGGCATTTTAGGATACATCACATTCTTCCTTTTCCTTCATCGCCATGTCTGCCCTCAACTTGTCCCCCCGTGTGGCTTGCTGCGAACCATGCCTCTTCAGCTCCCGGTGGAGGCACTCACCACTTTCGCCTCTGGAGATCAGTCCATTGGACCAACTGACCACAATGTAAATATGGAGTGCCTCTTGGAGGCCATATGCTCCTTTTTGAACGAATTACCATTTATATGCCATATCTTATTTATACTTATTATCTTTTTAGATACCCTACATATACATCTACTCCTGAGGAAGCAAGCAGAGCTTGCGAAACGCGTCGAGTATATAAGCTGTATATGTATACTTTTGTACTTCTAGCACTATAACAATATTTGTTTATGGTCAAGTTATGGTTTATGATGGTTTTTATATATACTATTTTATGACTATGTCTGTGACTATGTCTGTGAAACTCTAATAAAATCTTTTCCAAATTACTTATACGTTATGATCTATATGAACAACTCATTTAAAGTCCCATGGGCTAACTTGTTCTACTTTATATATATATATTATAGGGATGGAGTTGTGTCATATTAAGAGATAGTATACAGACCACCCCCCCTTTCTCGTGATTCAAGTGTAAGATGTTTCTTTAGGAAAGCATGTGGAAGCGGAGGTGGGTGTTTACTTGGTGCAACTGTCAGAAGAGATAAAAGGCAAGTTTTATATATTGTCAAGAAAGCTAATAATGAGGGATGTGTTGATGTTGTATTCATTGGCACAAATGATTTGTCCTATAATGATATGTGTTCTGTACAGAAGGATTTCAAGATTTGGGCCAAGATTATTACCAGTTGGAGTGTACTGTTACATTTTCAGAGGTCTTACCTGTCTATGATGCACAACAGGAGAAAGTAATTCACATAGCAGAGTTCAATGTTTGATTGAAAGACTGGTGCAAAGCTGAAGGCTCTGGTTACTTTAAAGGGTTACTAAACCCTGGATTTAAAAAAAATAAAACACATGTCATACTTACCGCCTCTGTGCAGTTGGTTTTGCACAGAGTAGCCCCTATCCTCCTCTTCTGGGGTCCCTCATCGGCACTAGTAGCTCCTTCTCTTCTTGAGCTCACAGTCAGAGAAGCATTTTCCTTCAGGACACCCGTGTGGGCATGCATCTATTGACACAGAAAGCAGGATTCGGCCCCATCCTCAGGCGCCCTCATCATTGGCTTTGATTCACGGAAGTGGGAGCCAATGGCTGCACTGCTATCAATCTATCCAGTCAGGACTAGCTAGAGTTGGTGTGCTCTTCCCCAGGGAGAAAAGGACTGGGTTCAGGTGAGTAAAATGGGGGGTCTGGGGTGCCGCAGCATGGCAGAAGGTTTTTCACATTAATGCATAATGCAGTAAAAATTTGCAAGGGTTTACAACTCCTTTAACCAATTAAGGAACACCCTGCATACATTTTCTGCAGCAGGGCGGCCCTTAAGTGCAAAATTACGTACCTGTACACGATTTTCATGCTGAGTCATGCTGGGTCCAGCGGTCACGATTGCCGCTGGCTACCCGCAATCACTCTCTGGAGAGATATAATGGTGGTCTGCATCTAGACCACAGCAGGCAGTGATCACATGCTGGACGTTCTGACGTAGTGGGCGGCACGAAGGGAGGGGCCTGGCGAATCGGGCTCGCTGAACGCGGCGTCCGCCGCGAGGAGGGAGAGCGCTGGTTCTATGGAGCGGGATAGGCTCCAGGATCGTCTCCCCCTCTCCCCCGGATCAATGAGCATGCCAGCGGGAGCGGCGTTACCATCCTAGACTGCCGCGGTACATCGGCCGCCTGCCTGCCTGCCCGCCCTTACCGCCGACCCTCTGCTGCCTCCCCCGGGATGTTAGTTGCGCGATGGGAACACCTCGCAACTCCCCCCTCTAAGAGCCCTCCTCAAATGCTGACCTAAAGGAGACGACCGGCGTCACCTCTACAGAGCTGTCATCCTGCTCCCCAACTTGGTCCGTGAGTATTGTCATATCCGCCAGGAAGATACTGTGCGGTGTGAAACTGATACAGACTGCCTGATGAGGTAAGCCGGCAGAAGGGACCTGTTCTTTTTTTTCCTTTTTCTTTCAAACACTGCACTGTAAAGATTTCCCCTATACTACTGGGGCACCTAATGCTCAGCTGTTGATGGATTTTAGCAGTAAGGAACTGACAGCAACATGCCATTCTGTGCCTATTATGGTTTGACCTTCACTTGTTACAGGAAGTAAAATGCCAGTTTCTTTTAAGCTATGCCTGAATGAAATTAGCAATCAGATTTAAGGTGGTACGAATTGGGTCTGCCCCCTTCCCCTTTCCCTTCCTTGTGAAGTATTCCCTCTCCCTCCCAAGTGTGTAAACTTAAAGACAAGACGTAAACGCATAAACATAGGAAGGGGCTTACAAAATCGTTTATCCAGGAGGAATTTGATCCATCTGGATAAACGGGGAAGGCTGTTGTGGGTCTTGCTACAAGGCTATGGGCGTTCATGTACCACCCAAGTAGCGGCGAGGCCACGAGGTACGGGCCATCATTCTAAACCGTGAGGGCAGTAGGAGACGGGGTCTGGATATTATAACCTATAAATAGGGCCATGTATTGAATACCCTGACGCCTAGGGGTGAGACAAGGGAGCTGAAAAGGACAAGGGCCAGATGAGAAGGCTACTAGCTATAGGCCCCGACTGAAGTGTCTTAACTGTTTATCCGGGACTAAATTAATAGACTGAAGAGAGGATACTCAGGCCTGGATAGGCACTATGAGCAAAATCTCTAAGAAAGGACCCCCAAAAACCCCTAAAACAGCAACGTCTTCTATAAAGCAATATTTGAAACCAGGAACAAGTCCTCACTCTCAGAACCTAGAGCAATCTCCCAAAGCTGCAATGGAGAGAAGGAAGGGGAAGGATAAAAAAACAGAGGAGAGACCGGATCAAACAGGGGGGGAGCTCACGTGGGAGGACGAAGTAGATCTAAGTAGCAGAGCGGAAGATCAGGCAGCTACTATATTATTTCCCACTAAAATGGAAATGGAGGCAATGTTCCTGAACATGGAAAACGTGATCAAAGGAGAAATAAAGTTATTAAGAGACGATCTGGGTCACCTCCTGACTAGAGTGGAGGCAGTAGAGAATAGAGTGGACTCCCAGGACTTGAAAATACTCAGACTAAAGGAACAGCTCAATAGAACCTTGCATAACCAGAGGGAGATCCAGTATAAACTGGAGGACCTCGAAAATAGGAGCAGACGCCAAAATATTAGGATAAAACTCTTGCCAGAGCGTAGAGGGGAGGACCTAGGTGAGATAATTAAAAAAATGTTTAACCCCCTGTTGGGAAAAGGAGAGGAATATCCACTAAAGATCGAGAGGGTCCACCGAGTGGGGAAGCCGAACGATATGGAAACAGGAAGACCCCGTGACATTATAGTCCGATTCCGGCACTATGAGGAAAAAGCAGAAATTTGGTCTAAACTTTACTTGAATACACCACTTAAATTTGAGGACTCGGAGGTCCAGATCTACTCGGACTTAGCCCCCCAAACCCTCCAAAGGAGAAGGTTGCAAAAACCCCTGTTGGAAAAGCTCCGTCAATCTAATATCAGATACAAGTGGGGTTTTCCTGCGTGCCTGATAGGGATAAAAGATGGCCGCTCAGCAACACTAAGATACCCGGAAGACCTCCCGGGATTCTGTGATAAATTTCAGCTACAAGTGCCAGGGTTACCCGGGTGGGCGGACGGGTTTGGAGGAGAGGAGGGTTAGCTTGGGGGGGTGAGGCGGGGGAGGGGGACGGAGGAGGGGTACGGGCTGAATGGCAGGCACATTGAATATGAGCTCCGGGAGGAGCCCGCTGTCCCCCTGCACCCCGATGAGAGGGTGACAGGTAGGTGAAACCAACTATCAGAGCCCCACCTTACCGGGTATCAGGAGGAGAAACGTGATAGGCCATAGATCAGTATGGCCTCTCATGACTCCAAGACCTCATTAGAGGTCCGGGGGAAGGGAAGGGAAGGGAGGGAGGGGGCGAGAAGGGAGGGGGGAAGGGAAAATTTCCACATCGAGGGGACTCTATTACTGTTTAAAAAAAAAAAGATTACCGCTATAGATATAGGATGACGGCAATAAAATTTGTGTCCTATAATGTAAAGGGAATGAACTCGCCGGGAAAACGACAAATGATATTGGGAGAATTGGAGAGCTATGGGGCGGGTGTGGTCTTTCTGCAGGAGACGCACCTCTGCCATACATCCAATATTAAATTGTCTTCGAGTTCTTTCCCTATATGGTATTATGGGGACACAATCATTGCTAGAGCAAGGGGAGTGGCTATTGGCTTTTCAAGGGAAATACATTTTTCTGTTGATAACAGGATGGCCGACCCAGAGGGTAGATATCTGTTCCTGAGGGGTTCGCTTGGCGGCATTGACTACACCTTCGCTAACGTATACGCCCCTAATGTGAATCCAACTAAATTCCTGAGCGAGATTCTAGTTAAATTGCGAGACTTTAGGCGAGGCCCAGTAATATTAATGGGGGATCTGAATTTTTGTATGGACACTGAAATCGACTGTACGTCCAGTACCCGGGGGATAAGTAATGTACAATTAAAAAAGATAAAACAAAAATTGTTTCTCAATCAGCTGGTTGACGTGTGGAGAGCCCAGCACCCCAAAACTCGAGATTATACATTTTTTTCCCCCGTGCATGGGTCGTATTCACGGCTGGACCATATTTTGGTTGAACACAGCTTACTAGACAGAGTAGAAGAAACAAAGGTAGAGATAGTGTCGCTGTCAGACCATGCACCAGTCTCAATGAAATTATGTTGTTCGGATTCAAGGGCCTCACCCTGTAGCTGGAGATTGAATGAGGAACTACTTCGGGACCCAGTCCTAGTGGAACAGATAAGGGGCGAAATAGAACAGTACTTCAATAGCAATGATAATGGGGAAGTACAGGGCTCAACCCTCTGGGATGCCCATAAAGTTTATATAAGGGGAATATTAATAGCTAAGGGAGCATGGAGGAAAAAGGAACGTACTAAGAAAATAAAAGATTTAACAGAAGAAATAAAGGTAGCTGAACAGATCCATAAATCCGCCCCTGAATTAAATAGGAACCTGTATTTAGAAATAGTCTCCAAAAGAGAGGTTTTAAAAGATCTATTTGAACAAGAAACAAAACAAACATATAACAGAATAGCTAAAGAAAGGTACACCTGGGGAAACAAATCGGGAAAACATTTAGCCCGAACTCTCCAAAGAAAAAGGACGAAAAACTACATAGAAAAGATAAGGGATAAGAAGGGAGATTTCAAATACATATCAAGGGACATAGCTGAATCTTTTAGAGAGTATTACGAGGAGGTATATTCAGTGAAGCCGAAGGGGAAAACAAGAAGAGACAATGTACAGCTCACCGAGAATTTTCTTAATAAAGCAGATCTCCCCAAACTTTCGGAGGTAGTGAGCGAAGGACTAGACAGCCCATTTACGGAAGATGAAATCAAAAGGGCACTGATACGCTCCCCGTTAGGGAAGAGTCCGGGCCCGGACGGTTTTACAGTATTTTACTATAAGATCTTTGAGGAACAGTTGGTTCCTAGACTGTGTACATACTTTAATGGTCTGGGCCCTGGGTATGGAATGTCAGAAGATTCATTGACGGCAAATATTACGGTAATCCTCAAGGAAGGTAAGGATGGATCGGTGTGCTCAAGCTATAGACCTATTTCGCTCCTGAATGCGGACACAAAGCTGTATGCCAAAGTGTTAGCAGAAAGAATCAGGGGTCATATGAGCACACTGATCCATCCGGACCAGGTAGGGTTTGTCCCCGGCCGAGAGGGACGGGACAATGGGGTACGTACGTTGCTGGTAATACAAGCTATCAAGGAAGCGGGGTCCCCAGGGCTACTCCTTTCAATCGACGCCAAAAAAGCGTTTGATAGGGTAGACTGGGGACTCATGTTACAAACACTCGCTCACATGGCGTTCGGCCCAAATATCATCCAACGAATTGGGGTATTGTATGGCCACCCAAAAGCTAGAATAAAGATAAACGGGGTTACTTCTTCTCTCTTGGAGATGGAAAATGGAACCAGGCAGGGATGTCCACTGTCCCCTCTCTTGTTTATCTTGACTTTGGAACCTCTCTTAGCTACAATTAGGGGAAACCCGGGAATAAGAGGGGTAGTGGCAGACGGAGATGAGCATAAGCTAGCGGCTTTTGCCGATGATATTTTGTTCTACTTAGAAAGCCCACGGACATCAATGCCCAACCTTTTAGGAACCCTGAAACAATATAGTGAGATCTCTAATTTTAAAGTCAACTTAACTAAGTCCTTTATCTTGAATATAAATTTAAATAAAACAGAACAACAGGAGCTACAAGCCAGATTTCAGTTTCCCTGGAAGAATCAAATCAAATATTTAGGAATATTTCTGTCCAAATCCCTGAGAGAAATGTTTAAAATTAACTACCTGCCCTTGCTTGACGAAATAGCGAAAAAATGTAAGGAGTTTAATAATAGACCTATATCTTGGGTGGGACGTATAAATACAGCAAAAATGATGATCCTACCACTAATCACCTACAAATTCCAGATGTTACCTATCCCTCTATCACTAACTTATCTCAGAAAAGTAAAGTCCCTAATTATGAATTTTATTTGGAAGCATAAAAAACATAGAATAGCACTCCGTACATTAAAACAGGAAAAAAACAGGGAGGCTTAGCGGTCCCAGACATAATTAATTACTATTATGCTGTAGCCCTTTCCAGAATCCCAGAGTGGGGACAGGAACAAAGCGACAAACGGTGGGTTAGATTAGAAAAAGCACTAAGTAAATTACAACTGGGTATAGTAATTTGGAATCCGCCATCTCACAGATTCATGGGGGAAAGCACGCACATAATAACCTCAAATACTCTTAAAATTTGGGATAAGTTTTATAAGCACTTTAACGGGAAATATAATTCGCCACTAATTGCACTCAAAAATAATGATTATTTTGAACCAGGGACAGACAAGATGGGTGGGGGATGGGTCAAAGAAGCGCACGCGCAAATTAAAGACTTTGTCCATGATGGAAACATTTTATTATTTAATGAATTATGTACCAAGAGGGAATTGTTTAGGGTGAATGAGTGGCGTTATCTCCAACTGTGCCACTTTGTCAAAAGCCTCCCCCAGCCCATAAGGTCAGGGGAGGATTTGACGTTGTTCGAACGTACCTTTACGGCTGTAAAGGCCAAAAAGTTGATCTCCAAGATATACAAGTTACTACTTGAAGTGGATCGCTGGGAGATACCGCCATACATTTTAAATTAGGAGAGGGAACTGGGCACGCAAGTAGACACACTCACATTAGGTAAAATTCTAAAACTAACCCACAGGTCAGCAATAGATGTAAGATCCGTAGAATTGAACTTTAAATGCCTATCTATGTGGTATATCACCCCAGCTAAATTAAGCAGATATCAAGTAGGGGTTTCCACAGAGTGCTGGAGAGGCTGTAAACAGAAAGGGACGATGGCACACCTTTGGTGGGAGTGCGGTAAAATTAGATCTTATTGGACAAAAATAATAAACCATATTAAGGAAATTACTGGCAAGGAGCTTGAAAAGGACCCGTGGGTCATTCTGTTCCACAGGACCAGAATGGAGGTAAAAAAATATGAGAAAACTCTGGTCCCACACCTTCTCAATGCCGCCAAGCGGGCGATCTCTAGAAATTGGCACAACCAGGAGAGCCCAGTTATCTGGGAATGGATTGATATGGTAGAGAATACCCGTATAATGGAGTCCCTGAGAGTCAGATTTGAAGAGAGGGAGGGGGAAACAGGGAAAAAATGGGAAGGATGGATGGAATTCAAAAAAACTTGGAGCTATGCAGAAGCCGTCAGGATACAGTTTTAAACTCAGACGGGAGAGCCCTTGAAAATAAGAGCGAGACAGTAAAAGTGTAGGGTCGAGGCGATGTGGAAGGGGAGGGAAAGGTGTGTTTTTTTTTTTTTTTACATTGTTAAATAGTATCTTATTTGTATTAAATAATCACTCCGTAAATTAAGTTGAGCATAGCCACAATGATGTGACGACGGATCAGGACAGAGATGAATATTAAAATTTGAATCAGGTCCTTTTTGAAAGTTTGAACTGATGTGGCAAAAAAAAAGAAAAAGAAAAAAAAAAAAAAAAAAAGAAAAATAAAAAAAAAGAAAAATAAAAATAATGGTGGTCTGTCTATGTAAACAAGGCCAACCGTCGTTCTGTCAGACAGGAAGAGAGACATCTGTGATTAAAGTATAAAAATGGGTGGTGCTGCGCTGTTCCCCTGATTCCCCTGATGAAGTCACGTGGTCTTGACATCACGCGTAGGGAAGGGACAGGCACTCTGAACTGACACAGGCAAACAAGCTCGCCGCTCGTAGGAGATAAGTGTGTTTTTTATTGTTTTATGTGAGTACCCTCAATACTGTTTAATAAACTTTTACATTACTACAAAATACTGCACTATACGGCACTTCCTCTCTTATTATCATTACCGCACCTGCCAAGAGACAAAGGCAATAGGTGACTCCATTGCGGTCCAAGGATAGGAGCTCCATTGCGGTCCAGGGATAGGAAATCCATTTAGGTCCAGGGACACAGAAGAGAAGATGCCACTGCCATTACCAACGTATTTGATTCATATGCGGTTACCTCTTTACCGCAAGGTAAGAGGCCACTACTTAGTAGTGTGTATTTACACAAAGAGGAGACCCTTTTTACACCTGCACTTTTGAAAGAAGAATTTTATTCAATAGACTGTTGTCACCATCTCATTTTTGCAATTTTTGCACATTGCGGATTTGCACAAATTTATTTATCAGCATCCTTTTTTGTGCCAGCTATTTACATATTCTTTTGCACTTGTATTGTGCTATTTTTTCACTTCTCTGTGTTAAATTTTACTTTACACTACTTGTTGCATTTTTGCACAGGCAAGCTGCACTCAGCACAGGAATCTTTGCATTGTTACACAGGCAAGCTGCACTCAGCACAGGAATCTTTGCATTGTTGCACAGGCAAGCTGCACTCAGCACAGGAATCTTTATCTACAGTTGCAATTTATATTGCCGTTTCTGTTTAGCACACACGTTGTGTTGCAAATTTTGCACCTATTTGCGTTTTTTTTGCACTTATAATACTGTTGAATATATTTGCACAATTCTTTTTGCACATTACGCTCAATTTGCACATCGCAGATTTATTTTGCATGTTGCACCTTGATGTCACTTTATTTCATTTTATTTGGATGTCAGTACTTAGTTGATGTTTGGATTCATTTACGCTATTAACAACTTGTTACATTGTTGCACTTTTGCATTTTGATCTACTTATATGAAGGCATTAGCAAATCTTTCTGCACTTTGCACTTTATGATCATTATAATGCTACCTTTAGCAGCATACATCTATAGCTGTACTGCTACCTCCATTTATTCCATACAGGTAGCCATTAGCAAAAACTTTTGCACTTGATACCACCACCTTTAGCAGTATATCTTTTCTTTTAACTGAATTTATATTTGTATTACTACCTTTATAACTTACTCGGAAACAATATAATATTTATTTGTACTACCCCCTTGAGCAGTAGTCTTTCTCTAGGAACGGCGCAGCACCACCCATTTTTATACTTAAGCCTATTACTGGGTATGGTTTGACCCAGACTTGGTGTTTGCAGCAGTTCCATTCACCTATACATGGTAGCACAGGAATAACTACATAATATAAGACATCTGTGATTCCTGCTAATCAGGAACACAGATGTCTCTCTTCTTTGAGTGAGTCCATCCCCCACACAGTAAGAAAAGCACTCCAAGGGAACACAGTTAACCCTTTTATTGCCCCTGATGTTAACCCCTTCCCTGCCAGTGTCATTTATACAATGTCAGTGCATTTTTTTTTAGCACTGATCACTTTATTGTGTCACCGGTCCCCAAAAAGTGTCACACGGTGTGAGATTTGTCTGCCGCAATGTCGCAGTCCTGCTAAAAATCACTGATCCCTGCTATTACTAGTAAAAACAATAAAAAAAAGTCCATACATCTATCCCATGGTTTGTAGACGCTATAACATTTGCTCAAACCAATCAATATATGCTTATTGGGATTTTTTTACCAAAAATATGTAGGAGAATACAAATTGGCCTAAATTGATGAAGAAATGTTTTTGTTTTTTCTTTTATTGAGAACGTTTTATAGCAGAAAGTAAAAAATATTGTTTTTTTTTTCAAAATTGGCAGTCTTTTTTTGTTTATAGCACAAAAAAAAAAAAACAGAGGTGATCAAATACCCCCAAAAGAAAGCTCTATTTGTGGGAAAAAAAGGACAACAATTTTATTTGGGTACAGCGTTGCACATCAGTGCAATTGTCAGTTAAATCAAAGCAGTGCAGTATCGCAAAAAATTGCCTGGTCAGGAAGGGGGTAAAACCTTCCAGGGCTGAAGTGGTTAATCATGATTCTAACAGATGGTCTGATATTGAGCTGTGCAAAAGAAATGGTCTGCATCCCTCACACAAGGGCACTAAGCTTCTTAGTATGGAATTTAGGAGTTTTTCTGACATGCATTTAAACTGAGAAATGAGATCAGAGATTTAAGTGATGAGTAGAGATGGCCCTGTGGTTCGCCCCGCAGTCGGTTCGCGGCGAACTTTGCTTGTTCGCGGCCACCATATTCTTTTACACTGTGAAGAACTTTGACCCATGACACATCCATCATGTGGTACAGGACAGCCAATTGAAAAATTTCAGCACATGGACATACCCCCTACCTTATAAATAGACCTGATCTGGCTGCCATTTTACATTCTGTCTTTTGTCAGTATAGGGAGAGGATGCAGTGTGGAGCAGGGACAGTCTGTAATCACTAGCTATTAGGTCCACAAAAGTCCTTTTAAGGACTGGTATAGGTGTACTATTGTTTGGTGTACAGTATATAGGGGGTGTAATACACTTATAATATACTTTCAAATATAGAAAGCATATTATAGTTCATTTCTATTGTGCAGCATTGTGACTGCAGTGCTGAGCGATTCTGCAGCTGTCTTTTGTCAGTGTAGGGAGAGGTTGCTGTGTGGAGCAAGGACAGTCTGTAATCACTAGCTATTAGGTCCACAAAAGTACTTTTTAGGACTGGTATAGGTGTACAATATATAGGGGTGTAATAAACTTCAAATATAGAAAGCATATTATAGTGCATTTCTACTGTGCAGTAGGGATGAGCCGAACACCCCCGGGTTCGGTTCGCACCAGAACCTTCGAACCGACCGAAAGTTCGCGCGAATTTTCGAACCCTATACGTTATAATGGACGCGAACGTTCGAAATCAAAAGTGCTAATTACAACGGCCAATATGCATGTTAATGTCATAAAACAGGTTTGGGGACCCGGGTCCTGCCCCAGGGGACATATATCAATGCAAAAAGAACTTTTAAAAACTAACGTTTTTTCGGGAGCAGTCATTTTAATGATGCATAAAGTGAAAAAAAAAAAAGTGAAATTTTCCTTTAAATATGGTACCTGGGGGGTGTCCAAAGTATGCCTGTGAAGTGGCATGTGTTTCCCGTGTTTAGAACTGTCCTTGCACAAAATGACATTTGTAAAGGAAAAAAAGAAGCCATTTAAAACCACTTGCGGCTTTAGGTTTGTTCTTAATTAGAATCTGAACAGGTACATTATGAAGTGTAGCTCCATCCCAAAAAAATCTATTTTTAAGCTTTTTGGAGAACATAGGGAGGGGTTATCACCCCTGTAACATTTGCTGTCTTTGCACATCTGTTCAGAACATGTCACCTCACTTTCCGTCCCAATGACAAATGTTTTTGGAAAAGTGGGGTTTTAATTGAAACAAGGATTGGTGATAAAGCATCAGTAGAGAGGAGATACCTTTTTCCCAAATTAAATCTAACATGATAGAATTTCCCTTCCTAGGGGTAGATTTCCTCTCACTTCCTGTTTTCTATTTCCGTTTGCAAGTAGGATTCGTTTGTAAGTTGGATGTTTGAAAGTAGGGGCCTGCCGTATATACTCTGCAGAAATTTGCCCTATTAGATGTTGGTGTAGCCACAAGACTGGTGGGCACAGGAATGGGCCCTGCTGTGAGTTATTAGATCAAGATTTGTAATTGCATGCACCTGTTGAACAGGGCAGAAAAATTGGGCCTTTGGTGGTGGTGGTGGTGGACGGTGTTGCCACAAGACTGTAAGCCCTCACAGTGACTCTTGGTGGGCGCAGGAATGGGCCCTGCTGTGAGTTATTAGATCAAGATTTGTAATTGCAAGCACCTGATGAACAGGGCAGAAAAATTGGGCCTTTGGCGGTGGTGGTGGACGGTGTTGCCACAAGACTGTAGGCCCTCATAGTTACTCTTGGTGGGCGCAGGAATGGGCCCTGCTGTGAGTTATTAGATCAAGATTTGTAATTGCAAGCACCTGATGAACAGGGCAGAAAAATTGGGCCTTTGGCGGTGGTGGTGGACGGTGTTGCCACAAGACTGTAGGCCCTCATAGTTACTCTTGGTGGGCGCAGGAATGGGCCCTGCTGTGAGTTATTAGATCAAGATTTGTAATTGCAAGCACCTGATGAACAGGGCAGAAAAATTGGGCCTTTGGCGGTGGTGGTGGACGGTGTTGCCACAAGACTGTAGGCCCTCATAGTTACTCTTGGTGGGCGCAGGAATGGGCCCTGCTGTGAACTATTAGATCAAGATTTGTAATTACCCGCCCCTGTTAAACAGGGGCTGAAAAATTGTGCCTTAGGCACTGGTGCTGGTGCCACAACACTGCAACCCCTCACAGAGACTGTACTTGGAGCACAGCAGTCACACGTGTTGCGAAGCATTTTTTTAAAAAATTGTAAGTACACGCCCCTGTTAAACAGGGGCTGAAAAATTGTGCCTTAGGCACTGGTGCTGGTGCCACAACACTGCAACTCGGCCCTCACAGATACTGTACTTGGAGCACAGCAGTCACACGTGTTGCGAAGCATTTTTTTAAAAAATTGTAAGTACACGCCCCTGTTAAACAGGGGCTGAAAAATTGTGCCTTAGGCACTGGTGCTGGTGCCACAACACTGCAACCCGGCCCTCACAGATACTGTACTTGGAGCACAGCAGTCACACGTGTTGCGAAGCATTTTTTTAAAAAATTTTAAGTACACGCCCCTGTTAAACAGGGGCTGAAAAATTGTGCCTTAGGCACTGGTGCCACAACACTGCAACCCGGCCCTCACAGATACTGTACTTGGAGCACAGCAGTCACACGTGTTGCGAAGCATTTTTTTAAAAAATTGTAAGTACCCGCCCCTGTTAAACAGGGGCTGAAAAATTGTGCCTTAGGCACTGGTGCTGGTGCCACAACACTGCAACCCGGCCCTCACAGATACTGTACTTGGAGCACAGCAGTCACACGTGTTGCGAAGCATTTTTTTAAAAAATTGTAAGTACACGCCCCTGTTAAACAGGGGCTGAAAAATTGTGCCTTAGGCACTGGTGTGGTGGCATGGATCATTGAGGAGGAGGAAGAGGATAGTCAGTGAACATAAGAGGACAGTCACTCAGCATCAGCATAGGCAGTCTTGAAGGGATGTGACATTAAAAATTATTCGGTTATATCCGCCTCAGGTGCCTGGTAGCTGGTGGTGATCCAAGACTGATTCATTTTGATGAATGTCAGTCGATCAACCGAGGCGGTGGACAGGCGCACCCTATGATCAGTCACAAATCCTCCAGCAGCACTGAATGTGCGTTCGGAAAGAACGCTGGAGGCAGGACAGGCCAGTAGCTCAATTGCATACTGTGCAAGCTCTGGCCAGTGATCCATCCTCAGGACCCAGTAAGCCAGAGGATTTTCGGTGGGAAAGGTGTCCAAGTCTGACCTTGCCCCAAGGTATTCCTGCACCATGTATATCAGACGCTGGCGATGGTTGCTGGAACCGATCATACCTTGGGGCTGCGGACTAAAAAATTGTCTGAACGCATCGGTCAGACGTCCACCTTCCCCACCGCTCCTTCTGCCACTGACCGAAGCCTCAGCAACTCGTCGCCCAGGACCAGGAGTTTGTAGCCTCCCAGTTTCTGGGAACGCGTTGCACAGACCTTTCTGCAAGGCCTCCCTGAGATGTCTCATCCTCTGCTCCCTCTGCGACGGCAAGATAAGGTCCGCAACCTTACCCTTGTACCGCGGATCAAGGAGAGTGGCCAGCCAGTAATGGTCCCTCTCCTTGATCCGAAGAACACGAGGATCCTTCCGCAGGCTTTGCAGGATCAGGGAGGCCATGCAGCGTAGGTTAGCTGAGGCATTCGGTCCGTAGTCTTCTGGGTCACTGAGGATGACATGATCGCCAGCCACCTCCTCCCAGCCACGTACAAGTCCACTGGTTTGTTGGGACTGTACATCATCCCTAAAAGACTGCTGCTGCTGATGCTGAGTGCCAGGCTCCACCTCCATGCTCACACAATCCTCCTCCTCCTCCTCCTCCTCCTCCTCCTCATCCTCTTCCTGTGTGATGGGTGGGACAGAAGGAACACTGTCCGGATAAAGGGGGCCTTGAGAGGCAAGGAAGTCCTCCTCTTCCTGCCTCTGTTCTGCCTCAAGTGCCCTGTCCATTATCCCACGCAGCGTATGCTCCAACAGGTGGACAAGAGGGACAGTGTCACTGATGCATGCACTGTCACTGCTCACCATCCTCGTGGCCTCCTCAAATGGTGAGAGGACAGTGCATGCATCCCTGATCATGCTCCACTGACGTGGGGAAAAAAAAACAAGCTCCCCTGACCCTGTCCTGGTGCCGTAGTCGCAAAGGTACTCATTGATGGCCCTCTGCTGCGTGTGCAGTCGCTGCAGCATGGCCAACGTTGAGTTCCACCTGGTGGGCATGTCACATATTAGGCGGTTCTTGGGCAGGTTCAGCTCCTTTTGCAGCTCAGTCAGCCGAGCACTGGCATTATAAGATCGGCGGAAATGCACACAGACTTTCCTGGCCTGCCTCAGGACATCCTGTAAGCCTGGGAACCTGCCCAAGAACCGCTGCACCACCAGGTTGAGGACGTGAGCCATGCAGGGCACATGGGTGAGCTGCCCCTGTCGCAGGGCGGAGAGGAGGTTGGTGCCATTGTCAGAAACGACCATTCCTGGCTTAAGCTGACGTGGCGTCAACCACCTCTCGGCCTGCCCCTGCAGAGCTGCCAGAACCTCTGGCCCAGTGTGGCTCCTGTCCCCCAAACACACCAGCGCAAGCACGGCATGGCATCTTTTTGCCTGCGTACTTGCGTAGCCCCTTGTACGCCTACGGAGCACCGCTGGTTCCAAGGACAGAGCACTGGAGGAAGAAGAAGAGGAGGGGGTGGAGGAGAGAGGTGTGTCACAACCAGTAGCAGTAGTAGCGTTTTGGAGGCGTGGTGGCGGAACAACCTCCAACACTACTGCACCTTGTCCTGCATCCCTCCCAGCTGCCAATAGAGGGACCCAATGGGCCGTGAAAGAAAGGTACCGTCCCTGTCCATGCCTGCTGGACCATGAGTCAGCGGTAATATGCACCTTACCGCTGACCGCCCTGTCCAGCGAGGCATGGACATTGCCCTCCACATGCCGGTAGAGAGACGGAATCGCCTTCCGCGAGAAAAAGTGGCGTTTGGGAACCTGCCACTGAGGAACCGCACATTGAACAAACTCACGGAAGGGGGCCGAGTCTACCAACTGAAAAGGCAGCAGTTGAAGTGCTAGCAATTTAGCCAGGCTAGCATTCAACCGCTGGGCATGTGGATGGCTGGGAGTGTACTTCTTTCTACGGTCCAGCAGCTGGGGCAGGGAAATTTGCCTGCTGCAATCGGACGTCGGTGTACTGCAAGTACTTGGTTGTGACACACCTAATTCTACACCTTCAGTCCTCTCAGAGCAGCTTTCAGAGAGGACTGAAGGTGTAGTGGGGATGGAGATCCCAGCTGAGGAGGAGCAAGGAGAGGTCCGCTTAGTTCTTTGGTGTGGGTCTTTTATGTGTGCCTGCCAACGAGCTGCATGGCAGGTCGCCATATGTCTGGTCATGCTTGTCGTGCCCAAGCGGCTGATGTTTTGGCCACGCGAGATACGCTTGAGACAAATATTGCAAATAGCAGTGGTGCGATCTGCTGCACTCGTCTCAAAAAAGGCCCACACCAAAGAACTTTTCTGATAACGTGCAGAGGCAGCGCCCTGCACAGGCGGAGCTCTGCGGTGTTGTACAGTTGCTGTGCTGGCCTCTACCTGGCCTCCAGGGGGCATCCTGCCTCGTTGGACATGTGACGCCGCATCCTCCTCCTCCTCGTCCTCCTCCTCATCCTCTCTCCCTTGAGGCACCCACGTGGAGTCAGTGACCTCATCATCCCCTCCCTCTTCACCACTAGAGCAAACCTGGCAGTAAGCTGCAGCTGGTGGAACAGTACTGCCAGATTCCTCAAGCTGGGTATCGTCATCCGAGCCTTCGAATCGTTGGGCATCCTCCTGGAGCATGTACCCAACACTGTGCTCAAAGAGTTCGGGGGACTCCTCAGGAGGACATGGTGGGTCTAGGGAAGGGGTGGCTGATGATGCTCTGTCAGTACCCTGAGCCTGGGTGAGAGAGGATGAGGAGGATGAGGAGGGCTTGGTCATCCATTCTACCAAGCCTTCAGCATGATGCGGCTCCACATGTCCAGCTGCCGAAAACAAAGACGCGCGTGTCCCATGGCCACGTGCTGATGACGATGCACGACCACGTCCACGTCCACGGCCACGTCCACTAGAAACAGAGCCTGCCTGCCCTGTGTTCTTGGCTCTGCACGCTCTGCCTCCCCTTGGCGGTCTTCCAGCCATTGTAGTCGGTAGTCCTGTGGGTGCTGCTGAGAAGAATATATAGGAGCTCTGTGTGATGCCACTAACACACTAGAAGTCCTATGGGTGCTTCTGCAAAGAAAATAGAGGAGCTCTGTGTGATGCCACTAACACACTAGAAGTCCTGTGGGTGCTGCTGAGAAGAAAATATAGGAGCTCTGTGTGATGCCACTAACACACTACAAGTCCTATGGGTGCTTCTGCAAAGAAAATAGAGGAGCTCTGTGTGATGCCACTAACACACTAGAAGTCCTGTGGGTGCTTCTGCAAAGAAAATAGAGGAGCTCTGTGTGATGCCACTAACACACTAGAAGTCCTGTGGGTGCTTCTGAGAAGAATATATAGGACCTCTGTGTGATGCCACTAACACACTAGAAGTCCTATGGGTGCTTCTGCAAAGAAAATATAGGAGCTCTGTGTGATGCCACTAACACACTAGAAGTCCTATGGGTGCTTCTGCAAAGAAAATAGAGGAGCTCTGTGTGATGCCACTAACACACTAGAAGTCCTGTGGGTGCTGCTGAGAAGAATATATAGGAGCTCTGTGTGATGCCACTAACACACTAGAAGTCCTATGGGTGCTTCTGCAAAGAAAATATAGGAGCTCTGTGTGATGCCACTAACACACTAGAAGTCCTATGGGTGCTTCTGCAAAGAAAATATAGGAGCTCTGTGTGATGCCACTAACACACTAGAAGTCCTGTGGGTGCTTCTGCAAAGAAAATAGAGGAGCTCTGTGTGATGCCACTAACACACTAGAAGTCCTGTGGGTGCTTCTGCAAAGAAAATAGAGGAGCTCTGTGTGATGCCACTAACACACTAGAAGTCCTATGGGTGCTTCTGCAAAGAAAATAGAGGAGCTCTGTGTGATGCCACTAACACACTAGAAGTCCTGTGGGTGCTTCTGCAAAGAAAAATAGAGGAGCTCTGTGTGATGCCACTAACACACTAGAAGTCCTATGGGTGCTTCTGCAAAGAAAATAGAGGAGCTCTGTGTGATGCCACTAACACACTAGAAGTCCTGTGGGTGCTTCTGCAAAGAAAATAGAGGAGCTCTGTGTGATGCCACTAACACACTAGAAGTCCTGTGGGTGCTTCTGCAAAGAAAATAGAGGAGCTCTGTGTGATGCCACTAACACACTAGAAGTCCTATGGGTGCTTCTGCAAAAAAAATAGAGGAGCTCTGTGTGATGCCACTAACACACTAGAAGTCCTGTGGGTGCTTCTGCAAAGAAAATAGAGGAGCTCTGTGTGATGCCACTAACACACTAGAAGTCCTGTGGGTGCTGCTGAGAAGAATATATAGGAGCTCTGTGTGATGCCACTAACACACTAGAAGTCCTATGGGTGCTTCTGCAAAGAAAATAGAGGAGCTCTGTGTGATGGGACTAACACACTTCAAGTCCTATAGGTGCTTCTGGGAAGAAAATAAAGGTCTGTGTGATGGGACTAACACACTTCAAGTCCTATAGGTGCTTCTGGGAAGAAAATATAGCTCTGTGTGTGTGATGGGACTAACACACTTCAAGTCCTATAGGTGCTTCTGGGAAGAAAATATAGCTCTGTGTGTGTGATGGGACTAACACACTTCAAGTCCTATAGGTGCTTCTGGGAACAAAATATAGCTCTGTGTGTGTGATGGGACTAACACACTTCAAGTCCTATAGGTGCTTCTGGGAAGAAAATATAGCTCTGTGTGTGTGATGGGACTAACACACTTCAAGTCCTATAGGTGCTTCTGGGAACAAAATATAGCTCTGTGTGTGTGATGGGACTAACACACTTCAAGTCCTATAGGTGCTTCTGGGAACAAAATATAGCTCTGTGTGTGTGATGGGACTAACACACTTCAAGTCCTATAGGTGCTTCTGGGAAGAAAATATAGCTCTGTGTGTGTGATGGGACTAACACACTTCAAGTCCTATAGGTGCTTCTGGGAACAAAATATAGCTCTGTGTGTGTGATGGGACTAACACACTTCAAGTCCTATAGGTGCTTCTGGGAAGAAAATATAGCTCTGTGTGTGTGATGGGACTAACACACTTCAAGTCCTATAGGTGCTTCTGGGAACAAAATATAGCTCTGTGTGTGTGATGGGACTAACACACTTCAAGTCCTATAGGTGCTTCTGGGAAGAAAATATAGCTCTGTGTGTGTGATGGGACTAACACACTTCAAGTCCTATAGGTGCTTCTGGGAACAAAATATAGCTCTGTGTGTGTGATGGGACTAACACACTTCAAGTCCTATAGGTGCTTCTGGGAAGAAAATATAGCTCTGTGTGTGTGATGGGACTAACACACTTCAAGTCCTATAGGTGCTTCTGGGAACAAAATATAGCTCTGTGTGTGTGATGGGACTAACACACTTCAAGTCCTATAGGTGCTTCTGGGAACAAAATATAGCTCTGTGTGTGTGATGGGACTAACACACTTCAAGTCCTATAGGTGCTTCTGGGAAGAAAATAAAGGTCTGTGTGTGTGATGGGACTAACACACTTCAAGTCCTATAGGTGCTTCTGGGAACAAAATATAGCTCTGTGTGTGTGATGGGACTAACACACTTCAAGTCCTATAGGTGCTTCTGGGAACAAAATATAGCTCTGTGTGTGTGATGGGACTAACACACTTCAAGTCCTATAGGTGCTTCTGGGAACAAAATATAGCTCTGTGTGTGTGATGGGACTAACACACTTCAAGTCCTATAGGTGCTTCTGGGAACAAAATATAGCTCTCTGTGTGTGATGGGACTAACACACTTCAAGTCCTATAGGTGCTTCTGGGAAGAAAATATAGCTCTGTGTGTGTGATGGGACTAACACACTTCAAGTCCTATAGGTGCTTCTGGGAACAAAATATAGGAGCTCTGCCTGCCTGCCACGAACACACTACAAGTCCTATAGGTGCTTCTGGGAACAAAATATAGGAGCTCTGCCTGCCTGCCACGAACACACTACAAGTCCTATAGGTGCTTCTGGGAACAAAATATAGGAGCTCTGCCTGCCTGCCACGAACACACTACAAGTCCTATAGGTGCTTCTGGGAACAAAATATAGGAGCTCTGCCTGCCTGCCACGAACACACTACAAGTCCTATAGGTGCTTCTGGTAACAAAATATAGGAGCTCTGCCTGCCTGCCACGAACACACTACAAGTCCTATAGGTGCTTCTGGTAACAAAATATAGGAGCTCTGCCTGCCTGCCACGAACACACTACAAGCCCCTCTTTCTCAATCAATCTTTGTAACTGAATCTATCTAACTCAATCTCTGTAAGTGAATCTCTCTACCTAACTAAATCCAGCAGAGTGTCACAGATCTAGCCTGCTCAATCTGCGCCGGAACAGCATGTGACCGGCGCAGACGGCGTGGCGGCCTTTTATAGGGGGGGGGCGTGTACTACAGCCCCTGAGCTGTAATTGGCTACAGGCGTCCTGCCTGTAGCCAATTATGGCTCTTCGAGTTTCCGGGGCTGTGATTGGCCAAGCATGCGGGGTCACAGTGCATGCTTGGCCAATCATCAGCCAGCAATGCACTGCGCCGGCCGCGCCGGCCGCGCCGGCCGCAATGCATTGCGGGGCCGCTCGCATCACACGAACGTGATGCGAGCGGCCAAAATAGTTCTGGGCCCGCCGAGCGAGCGAACGCCCGGTGCTCGATGCGAACGTGGGTTCGCATCGAGCACCGGGCCCATCCCTACTGTGCAGCATTGTGACTGCTGAGCGGTTCTGCAGCTCTTTTGTCACTGTAGTGAAAGGTTGCTGTGTATCGCAGGGACAGATTGTAGCGACACAAATCGCTAAGGAATATAGGTCCACAAAAGTCCTTTTAAGGACTGGTATAGGTGTACTATTTGGTGTGAAGTATATAGGGGTGTAATACACGTATAAAAAAAATTCAAATATAGAAAGCATAGTATAGTGCATTTCTACTGTGCAGCATTGTGTCTGCTGAGTGGTTCTGCAGTTCTTTTGTCAATGTAGGAAGAGGTTTCTGTGTGTCACAGCGACAGACTGTAGTGACATAAATCACTAACGAATATAGGTCCACAAAAGTCCTTTTAAGGAATGGCATAGGTGTACTATTTGGTGTGCAGTATATAGGGGTGCAATACACTTATAATATACTTTTAAATATAGAAAGCATATTATAGTGCATGTCTACTGTGCAGCATTGTGACTGCTGAGCGGTTCTGCAGCTCTTTTGTCAGTGTAGGGAGAGGTTGCTGTGGGTCGCAGGGACAGACTGTAGCGACACAAATCACTAACGACTATAGGTCCACAAAAGTCCTTTTAAGGAATGGTATAGGTGTACTATTTGGTGTGCAGTATATAGGGGTGTAATACATGTATAAAATACTTTCAAATATAGAAAGCATAATATAGTGCATTTCTACTGTGCAGCATTGTGACTGCTGAGCAGTTCTGCAGTGATACTACAAAGAGTGACAAACACAATTAGAAATAAGTATTATAACTGGTGTGATAGACCAGTGGTCCCCAAAATGACAGATTGAAGAGGGGTGTTATATACCTTCTTCCACATATACTGCACTTCTCTAGAGACTTTTGTCACAGGGTCATTTAAAAAATGACAGGCAGAGGAAAAGGCAGGCCCTTCTGCAGGGGTGGTAGGGGTAGGGCAGGAGCACCAGGCTTGAGCCAAAGTGGGAAGTTGCAAAAGGTGCGTTCGATTAGGTCAAAGGACGCACCAGACTTGGTTAAGTGGCTCACTCAGCCTTACTCTTCTGCACCCTCCTCATCCTCTCTATCTGCACCCTCTTCACTCTCTGCTGTGTGCACCCCCAAAGACACTATCACCGACACCACCACCACCATATACCCTCCGCTTGAGTCACAGGAATTATTTTCCAATCCATCACAAGACATTTCCGATGTGCAGGCATTCTTGGCATTAAATCAGGAAGAGGAGGTAGCAACAACCGCCACTCAGCAGTCTGACAACAGTACCCAGATCAGCCCAAGGAGGTTGGTCCCTGCTGTTGCTGCCTACTCTGAGATCTCTATAGTGGTGGGGAAGGTGATATCGATGATGACTTGTCTAGGGACGTCACGTGGGTGCCCACAAGAGAGGAAGAGGAGGGGAGTTCAGAGGGAGAGATGGACCAGCAGATAGGGAGGAGAAGCAGGCGGAACTTACATTGCACAGACTGCTAATGTATCAGGAGCGAGCCATCAACCATGTACGGTCAGATCTGGCGCTCCCAGGGCACCGGCACATGGCTCCGCAGTTTGGGCTTTTTTTTAACATGTCCTCTGCTGACAATAGTGTTGCCATCTGCAGCCTTTGCAGTCAACGCATAAGTCGCAGTAAGCCCAACACTCACCTAGGGACGACCGCCTTAAGAAGGCACATGAACTCCCATCACCGAGCCCAGTGGGAGCAACTTCATCAGAACCCACAAAACCACACTCCAGGCTCTCACCGTCCAGCCTCTTTGTCTTCTACTTCTCCTTCTCCTCACAATTGTCCTCCACTCCACCTTCCATCATGCCGTCCTCACATTTTTCTGGAAAAAGGCAGGCTTCCGTGGGCCAAATGTTCAAGTGTAAAAAAATGATGACGCCCGTTAACCCTATTGCCCAACGGTTGACCGCTGGCTTGTCAGAACTGATAGCCCACCAACTACTGCCATATAAACTGGTGGACTTGGAGGCCTTTTAAAAATTTGTGGCCATTGGAACACCACAATGGAAGGTCCCAGGAAGGAAATATTTCTCACAGAAGGGCATCCCAGAGATATATGGCTATATTCAGCGGCAAGTGAATGTATCTCTGGCACATAGTGTTGGTGCCAAGATACATCTGACCACAGACACGTGGTCTAGCAAACACGGGCAGGGAAGGTATATAACTTTTACTGCCCACTGGGTGAACCTTTTGACGGCCGTCAAGCATGTAACCCGTGGCACCCGTGTAGATTTGGTTTTACCACCATGGATTGCATGCAGGCCTGCCTCTTCTTCTCCTCTTCCTACTCATCCTCCCTCAACTCCTCGGCTGACTCCTCCTTTTCCGCTGCTACAGTCTCTTCCACTGCGCCGCCCAAGATCCCCAGAACCTATTTGACATGCCAGGTGACCATGCTGTGCTGCGTCTGTTGTGCCTGGAAGCAAAGAGCTACACTGGCCCTGCACTCCTTTCTGCTTTACAGTCACAGGCAGATCAGTGGCTAACACCGCTCAATTTGACAGTTGGTAAAGTGGTGTGCGACCGATTCGTTGTCAAATACCCTGGGGTCCAGGACGTCTTGCGGCAGGCAAGGAAAATCTTGGCCCATTTCAGAAGATCTTACACAGCTCGCCTTGATGACACAATCTGCCGGTCAGACGTCTTATTTGTGACTGCCCGACGCAATGGATCTCAACCTTGTATATGCTTGATAGGCTGCTCCAGCAGAAATGTGCAGTTAACGACTACCTGTACGAACTCTGTGGCAGAACAGATTCTGGGGAGCGTGTTTTTTTTTTTTCACCGTGCCAGTGGCTGCTCATGCGCGACACATGCAGACTTCTGCGGCCATTTGATGAGATCACCAAACTGGTCAGTCGCAGCCATGGCGCCATCGTACCTTATGCTTCCTTTATGGAGCGTGCATTGCGTTGTGTCATTGATCAAGCCGTCGAGGAGCAGGAAGATGAGGAAGTCGCAATGGATGAATTCCCAGGGGGGGCTACTCTATCTGAGACAAGTCAACAACAGGAGTCTGAAGTGGAGTCAGAGGAGGATGGTGCAGGAGGAGCAAGAAGAGCATGCTTTAAACCTTTCTGGGATCCCTGTTGTCCGTGGATGGGGGAGGAGAACGAGGACGACATTATCCTGGATGATGAGCAGGAGCCAGGCCACCACACTGCTTCCAGTTTAGTGCAAATGGGGGCCTTCATGCTCCAGTGTTTTAAGAGGGACCCCATATAAAAAGCATAAAGGGAAAGGGCCAGTACTGGGTGGCAACGTACAAACAAAAAATGGCGGAAATGTTACCACCATCACAGAGGGCTGTCAGAATGGAGCACTTTCAGTCCTTGCTTAGAGAAATGCTGCATTCTGCTTTTGAGTGTGCTGGCAGAGGAATTTCCACTCCCAGAGAAACAGTTGTGGGTACCAATCCAACAGTGCGTGCAAGAAGAGGTGGTTTGAAGATGTGTTGGTCACTTCTGATATGAGATCATTCTTTCAGCCGACAGGTGTCATCCAGATCCTGCATCAGGGAACGCCTAGACCAACAGGTGTCTGACTACATCGGGTTAATGACCGATGTGGACGCTCTGAGAAGTGATGAACCCCTGGACTACTGGGTGGGCAGGCTTGACCTCTGGCCAGAGCTTGTACAATTTGCAATGGAACTGATGACTTGCCCCTCATCCAGTGTCCTGTCCGAAAGGACGTTCAGCGCAGCAGGGGGGATCGTGACCGATAATCGCACTCGCCTAGCTCACGACAGTGTTGACTACCTCACATTTATAAAAATGAATGAGGCATGGATCTCGGAGGAATTCAACACATGTGACCAGTAGACCATGTATATGCATAACTGTATAAATGATTTATATAATCTAGCACACGGACATTTTTTCTACCTTTGGCTCACTTGTAGAAAAAAAAGCACACCGTACTATATGCCCGTACCCTCCTGTTTGAAGAGGTTGTGCGGTGTCATATTTTTGGGTCCCACAGCAAGTTGCTGGTGTCGGTGCTGGTGTCAGTGCTCTCTATTTCGGTGCTGGTGTCAGTGCTCTCTATTTCGGTGCTGGTGTCAGTGCTCTCTATTTCGGTGCTGGTGTCAGTGCTCTCTATTTCGGTGCTGGTGTCAGTGCTCTCTATCTCGGTGCTGGTGTCAGTGTTATATCTCGGTGCTGGTGTCAGTGTTATATCTCGGTGCTGGTGTCAGTGTTATCTCGGAGCTGGTGTCAGTGTTATATCTCGGAGCTGGTGTCAGTGTTCTATCTCAGTAGCCACGCCATCACCTGTGGTTCAAACCTGGGTACAAGTGTCAGCACCACCTATACACCTAAGGTGAACTGCACGCCAGGTGAAACGGCAGCAAGGCAGAGTCCAAACAATTAGAAGACCCGAGCCAACTATTGCTCAGGTCACCCCTAAATTTGGGACACCCGCTACAATAACTTATAAAAAAAATGATGGCAACTTTTCCTAAAGCAGTATAATCTCCTACATGTGCTCCTGAATTGACAAAATTTCACAGATAAAAAAAGAATGCTTGTCGTCGATCCCAGATTCGCTTAATACTTCTGGTATGTCTGTGTCCATGTTGTGGGACTATGTGTGCACAGCTAGTAAGTATTTTGTGGCTGCAAATATGACCTGGAGGTTTATAATGTTCACCTGCCATTAAAATGAATGGGACCCGCCGCGAACCTGCGGTTCGCGAACATTTGTGCACCGTCCCGTCAGATGTTTGTCCATCACTATTTAAAACAAATGTGAGGGGTTGTGTTGCTAAGGTCTGAGCTGATGTTAATTCAGTTAAAGTTTCTGGTGCTAAAAATGCAACAGAAGATAGTAAGGTTTGTCACATTATGTGCACTAATGTTTGTAGTTTATGTAACAAGCTTTTCACTCAAGAACCTACTGATGGAAAAAACTCTGAAAACGCACCAGAGGAGCCTATAAAAAAACAGGCAAACAACTACCCTCTACACCGGGGTGCTCAACACATGGCCCGCAGGCCACATGTGGCCCACAGAGCCCTCTGATGTGGCCTGCAACCTCAAACCAGGGAAGCACATGCTCTGGGATGGTGGGTCAACAAGCCCAGATCATGATCAACGGGTTGCCGACCCACCATCCCAGAGCATAAGAGCGCATTGAACCAGCACTGACAGCAGAGGAAGCAGGTGGTTGTGGAGGGAGCAGAAGCCACATAAGCTGATGCTTCCTCTGTAGTGCCGGCTCATGTAGCAGGCGGAGTGATACCAAGTGCACATCACCTGGGACTTTTCTAGCACCCCTGCACTACACATTTGATAAATTGTCTGTTCCTCCTCAAGGTCTCATTAACCTCTAACCACATCCCCCTAATTCCTATTTCATGTCCTTAAACTTTTCCCCAACCATTCTTAAAACGTTTTCTGCCCTCATGCCCACCCTGTCATGTGCCCTTTCTAAGTGCTCAGGTCAGCCCTGTGCATAGTTGTCTTTTGGAGGATTGCATCTGATTGCTGGAGCTTCAGTTTGTCAATCAACATAAACAAAGACAAGGTCTAGTATCTATGAGCATTCTTTGGAAGGAAGGTATGCACTGCCCAGCATTCACAAATACAAATGATTATTTGCTGCAAGAGTATTAACAAAAATTGGACGGGGTATTTCATTTTCAGCACAAAAAAAATTCAAAAGTAAATTTTTTACTGTCCACACATATTTGACACTGGGTGCATGATCTAACAATATCAAGAAGTAAATGGAGCGTATCAATTTTTACATTTTAAAGGGAAGAAAATGGGATGTACCATAAATTTACTTAAAAAAATTACAGTTGAAGAGATGTAGTTGTACTTGATGTGATTAAATATATTTTACATAATTAAAGAGTCTCATAAGTACCATTTTTTCTTCTGATAGTTAAAGTACATCATTTACACATTCTGTAAAATTTCAGCAGCCAGATTAAAGTGGAAAATGGGATGATTAAAAATCAGACTAAAGTGGGACAGTTTTTTAAGGAAAATGAAATTGTCCTATCAATGGCATTGCAAGATTTTGTATCATTACAGCAAGTGAACAGATTTGTGAAGCAAATTAATATGGCTGATATGTTTTATCTTGTTTAAGAGTATACCAGTGTACAGCAACTGCATTATTTTAGCATTTTATTAATCTAAATTATGTTATTTATTTAACCCCTTGGTGGTGGCAGCACGCAAATATGCTGCCTCTCGGTGCCTGTGCCTTAGCACCAAGAGGCTGCATATTTGCATGGATTGCGGTCAATAGCGCTCTGCACAGTGATCAGCGTCTTTCCGAAAGCTCCGGAAAAGTTTTTTGTATCACGTGACCACCATGACAACCAATCATGGCGGTCACATGATGTCAAGCCACGCCCCACCTCCCGGCATCTTAAACCTCTTAAAGAACCGGGAGGTTCTGACATGAAGAGGTTAAAACAGAAAAAACAAATAAACCTTATTAAATATAAAGAGGGAACAAACTATCTCTAAACCCCTAATGAATGATTTTTCTTTAACGTTATTGGTATGTGGGTATTTATCACTGTGAAGGAATATATTTAGATATAGAGTGAAAATCATAATTGGTGTTGCGCTCTAGGTAAAAAACTAAAATAATAGTGATATATAGAAAGTCTTGTAAAACCAAAGTAGATAGAAAGTGGACGCATCTGAAATCAAGTCCTAAATCCTAATCAAACAATAATGTGAATAACCTAGATATGTTCTAATATATAAAATGCAAGTGATAAAAGTGACAAAAGTGACATATAATCTTCAGACTGAATATATAAAGTGCATACAATTAAAATTGTCCAAATAAAAAAACTCTTCAAGTGAATAAAAAAGTGCTCCAAGAGAATAGTGTCCATATAGACAAGTAAACTGAAGCTATGAAGTGCTGCTCCAGTTAGCACTCTGTGCAGAGAATATAAACAGTGATTCAGTGGTTGGTTTCTTCAGTGCAAGTGCACCTTTGTGTAAATTAGCCCCTTACCTTACCGCTGTAAGGTAACAGAGTGAAAAAAAATAGCATCCAATGAAATCCAAGCTTTTGTAGTGGATAGCTGGTGTTTTTTTCATCTGTGCAGCTGGTAGTTTCTCGTTTTGTGCAGCTCAGCAATGCATGGAAAACAAAGAGGCTTCCAGGTCCAATGCCAGTGTATAAAAGGAAAGAAAGGGGGGTCCAGATTGTGAAGTATGTTAATACTTTTAATTTATTAATTTTAAAACAGCCCGTTTGCTCACATTAAAATATATAAAAACAAACAAAGCACCACGAGTGGCGAGCTCGCAATAGGACGTCACTTCCAGTGCCTATCTGTTCCAATGCATAGCGTCACGGTCACGTGACTTCATCAGGGCTTGTAGATAGGTACTAGAAGTGTCCTTAAATAAATATACTGTTCTGTTTAATGAGTGGCCATTTTCTTGTGGCCCTCCATTAGTGTATTATATAGCGGCCATTTTCCCATAGATTTGGGATGTTAGGAAATATTTAATTTCCAATGTTTTTATTCAGAATTTCAAAGAAAGAATGTACAGACAATGTAGTTTTTCATGTATTATATTTTTTGTCAAATAGACAATTTAACCCAGAATATTTTTTTTTTACAAAATCAGGTTATGACTGAATGTGATGAGTATTTTTCAGACAATGTAGTACAGTAAAATATCATGGTTACATTTATGAGAAAAGGAAAAAAGGGATAGTACCGTGCTATGGACTAATAGACACATTTTTTTGCTGCAGAAAATGAAATTTTCCTAACCGACTTTGGGGCCCCGTATCTCGGGGCCACTTGGTGCTAGGAACCCCAAATTTGGTGTGCAAACCCAGTGGCCTCAGGGGGCATGACCAACACGACAGCTTAGCAGTGACGCTCTGCGCTACACAGCCCTCCTGTGTCCTAACCGGCAGTGATAGCAGCTTCCGACAGGAAACGTGTGTTCCATCCTGGACGGCTGAGTATAGCGAGAGCGCCCTCTGCATGTTTACACTTATATGCTTGTGTTTACTTACTTGATGTACGCAGTTTTTACTAAGGGGTCCTTTTATGCATGGGGGGTTTGTCTTCAATAAATTGTATTACACTATGTGCGGATTCTGTTTGCATTTTATGACAATACTGTGGAACCACTGCATTTTGGGAAATTTATGGTGATGATGAGGAAATAGGATGTGTCTCTGTGACAGTGGGTTGAATGCCTATTTACCCAGAGGAGTCTGGTGAGTGTGACCCCCAGGGGGAGTGTGCACGGTGGATTGTATTCATATCTTGGTGACAGGTGCACTTTCTGTCTATACTTCGGAGTCTACGCTCAGAACCATTTCTCTGTTTGAACTGTCTTAAGATATCACTCACCGTTTATTAACTGCATTGTGTAGGGAAGACTACACACTATGATATTGGACTAATATCATTTATTAGCGCTGTTTTAGTAATACTGTTTTCAGTAATTGGACTGTGAATATTTTTACTAATACTTTGATATATATATATATATATATATATATATATAAATTGTGTAACAAGCTGCTGCCCCCACTGAAACCAACTGCCAAAGCAGATGTCAGTGATGAACAAAAAGGAAATTATAAGAGTGGTATGGCGCTGCTAATGCGGTAGAATAAATGTTGTGCAAATAAGTGTCAAACAAAGGTCAATATTACCATATTGCATAAAGTGTGCAAAAACGCAATACATAAAATCATATATACCGTATTTATCGGCGTATAACACGCACTTTTTCCCCCTTAAAATCGGGGGAAAGTCGTGGGTGCGTGTTATACGCCGATACCCAAAAAAAAAAATGACAAAAATCGGTTGCGGCGCCGAAAAATGGCGACCGCGGCCGAAAAAGGCCGAACCGCGGCCGAAAAAGGCCGGAAAAAGCCGAAGCGCGGCCGAAAAAGACCGAAGCCGGCTGTTCAGCTCCGCTCGGAGTCCCGCCTCCCTGCGCTCGCTCCCGAAACAGCAGGGAGGCGGGACTCCGAGCGGAGCTGAACAGTCGGCTCGGTCTTTTTCGGCCGCACTTCGGCCTTTTTCGGCCGCGGTTCGGTCTTTTTCGGCCGCGCATGCGCGGTATTTCTCGCGGCGGGAAATTTAAACGCTGGCGAACTTCAACTGACACTAGCAAGCTGCAAATGACACTAGCAAGCTGCAAATGACGCCGGGCAAGCTACAAATGATGCTGGGCAAGCTACAAATGACGCTGGGCAGGTTGCAAATGACGCTGGGCAGGTTGCAAATGATGCTGGGAAAGGCTGCAAATGACGCTGGGCAAGCTGCAAATGACGCTGAGCAAGCTGCAAATGACGCTGAGCAAGCTACAAATGACGCTGGGCAAGCTGCAAATGACGCTGAGCAAGCTACAAATGACGCTGGGCAAGCTGCAAATGACGCTGGGCAAGCTGCAAATAACGCTTAAATGTAAGTTTTTTTTTTCCCTAAACTTCTCTCCTAAAACTTTTTTTCCTTAAAATTCCCTCCTAAACTTGGGGTGCGTGTTATACGCCGGTGCGTGTTATACGCCGATAAATACGGTACATAAATATTCTGACATCAAATACTGTTCACTACTGCCAAAAACTGTGCAAATATGGAAATGCAGTGCAGGTAAAACAGTGTTAATCTAAGGTAAACATAAAATATGATGCATAAATATAATTAAAAAAAAAATACACAGTGCCCAAATGTCAAAATGAAATTCATATACATATATAGAAATTCCACCTGCATAAATAAATTAAACTAATAAGTGAAATAAAAGTGCTGCAGTTTCCACACAGGCGAGCAGTGTCCGCTACCCCTTGAGTGGGAAGATTCATCTGGTGAGTGCAATCACACAGGGGGGAGCATGAGTGACACCCCTCGCCTGTGTGGAAACTGCAGCACTTTTATTTCACTTATTTGATTTAAAGACTTTTTGGTTTCTATCATGATTTCATTAATTGACTTCATACTAACTTATTTTTTAATTTTATTTATGCATGTGGAATTTCTATAGATGTATATGAATTTTGTTTTGACATTTGGGAACTGTGGAATTTTTTTGTTTTATTTTTATTATATTTATGCATCATATGGTATGTTTAACTTTTAGTTAACACTGTTTTATCTGCACTGCATTTGCATATTTGCCCAGTTTTTGTTAGTAGTGAACTATATTTGATGTCAGAATATTTATGTATATATAATTTTATGTATTGCGTTTTTGCACACTTTATGCAATATGGTAATTACCTTTGTTTGACACTTATTTGCACAACAAAGCAATTTAGTTTCCACAAATATAATGTAGTTACAGAATAGAAAGATCGAAGGTGAGATCAACACAAAATCTCAAATATCGTATCTCTATATGCCCATATTTGCAGCCACACCAGTAAATACGGAACAAAAAAAACGTAAAGAATACAAATTCTTCAAATTATTATTAAAATGTGACCAAGGTTCCAGAATCTAGTGAGCAAGAGACCATGTAATGAGTCTAAAGCGATTAACCAATCAAAGTTTACAGCTCACCTACTATATATAGGGTCACATGTATCCTCCAGTAAAGGGAGGTTGGACCTTCCATCCTTATATGGTAAATGATTATCTCACTTGGTCCAACAGGGACCTAGATCAAACAAAGACAACACTAGATAGTTCAGTGTTTTTTTTCTGATTGTTTAATCCAGAACAATCAAATCATTGCATCAATGACCATCTTGATTCTTAAAGTTTATCTAAAACCCTTTTTCTGTTAATCGTTTAAATGGTAATGGGTTTAGTTATTAGACACTTTGGCTGAGACGTTTGTCTCATAGACCATAATCGGTAAAGTAGTACTAGTAACTTTGCATATCCTTTGAAAAGTACAAATATATTTATTGAACAAAAAAGTACATTCCAGCATTCTTAATAAAACATGATATTGTGAGATAATATTCAAAACGTTGTCCAACTTTGAAACATCTCTGCTTATAATTTTTTTTTTTTTCAAAATTTCTAGCAGTTGAACTGTTTAGTGATCATTTAAAATGGAAATTGGCAGAAACATTGATAGTCTGCTCATTGTATCTTATGCAAAATATTATTAGTTCAAAGATTGCAGAAATGGTGAATGAGCATTAAGAGATTGATAAATGTTAATGGAATTTGCTATGTATAAAGAAAAGGACCATTTCATGAACTTAGATTGGATATTAATTGAGAAATTAGATTGCATTGAAAACCAGGTGATTGCAACAAAGAAATGGAAAATCATCCAAGATAAAAATGATTATAAAGTGAATACCATTTATGCCTGGAGGAAAGAAAAGAAAAGACCAATTTTTGTTAATCTGAGAAACCTAAGAAACAGAAAGTTGTGATTTTTCTGATACAGAGATAGAATTCATCATTGTGGCTTCTGTTCCTAATACTGACTCTTCACCAGACACTTCACAAAAATCACACTTTTGAAACAACAAGAGGTTCAAATGAAAGTATCAGTGCTACCTTTACATAATCTATGGGGAAATGGAAGCCATGGCACAAAAGAAGAAAAAGGAAGGGGTGGAAGGCACAAAAGGAGAAGTTGTTGGTTATCCCCATTCAGGGTTGAAGTAAATACTGCTAGGAGAAGGTGATACCTCCCTAAACCTGGTGCAGCCTCCAAGCTACTCCTGGTGGTAATTTTCTGCCACTGCACCTTTTCCATACCTGTTGCAGCTACTCAACCACTTCTGGTGGTATATTGATGCCACTGCACCTTTTTGTGGTCATATAGATGGGATGATGAATGAATGTTGTCATATAGAAAGGATGAGGGGTGCTTATTATTATTATACTTATTGTTGTTGTAGAGGAAAGAGTGAATTATTCCTGCAGCAACTTGGTTCACCCAGAGAGATGCATTTTATTGAGTCCCAGCACAGAACAAATTCCACAAGATACTTGCAACATATGACACAATACAGCAAAGTTGTCAGAGAACCTCCCAGAGTGAACCCTGTGCTGTGCATCCCGGTGTGCGCCCCGGTGCGTACCCGTGCGCCTGTGCACGCTGGTGCGTGTACGGGCGTGCGCATGCGCACAGCACTTGGCGCAAATCACCCTATTTGAACTGTCAGCACACTTTGCTCGGTGCTGTCTGCAGCTCCCCAGTGTCCTTGCTCCCGTTAACCTGTCTGAATTCTGATCCCTTACCACCCGGCTTGCCCTTGGACTGTCCTGCCTTCCGCCTGCACCCGATCTCGGCCTGTCTTGACTCTGAACTTGCCTGCTCCTCTGTACTGCGCTGCCCGCCTGTTGCCGACCCTGCCTGTGACCCCGATGCCGAGCCTGCCTACTCCACTGTACCACGCTGCCAGCCTGTTGCCAAACCTGCTTGTGACCCGACTTGCCTGCTCAGCCTCTGCTCTGCATCTGCTGCACCAGCCATCTGGTGATCAACAAACCATCTGCACCAGGATCCCTCTGCTGCAACCCGCCAGGCTCTCATACCACTCTACACTCCCGTGCCTCCTGTCCACACTACCAGGGGCCAGGAACCAGACACGTAAGGGAAGCCTTCCCCTGCTATACCAGACTCATCGGTCAGGAAGTCTGACAATAGTATTTGTAAATATTACAATGAACAGCAGCCTTCACATTCACTTGTACATTATTCTTGATATACAGACATACCCCTCCCCCTTTGTTACCCTCTCTATCCCTGCGATAAAGGGAATACCCTTGAATGGTTACCATCCAATCATGAGAGCTGTTGAACCAGGTCTCTGAAATTCCCATAAAATCTAAATCCTCCTCATTCAACGGTAACTCTAGTTCACCCATCCTGTCAGCCAGGCTCCTGGCATTGGTGAACATATCACGTAGTTTAGACCGGTCGCATACTGTCCTCTTATTGGGTGTTCCGAGATTGCAAATAGGACTTGTTACTATACTTACCTCTGGTTTATATGCTTTAGTCAACCTACCACTAATGCCCCCAATACTACCCTCTGGAATATGTTCATTTCTGACTATCTCTACCTCTGGACCCTCCCCGTTGCCTAGTTTAAAAACCCTCTAACTTTTCAACCATCTTCACTCCCAGCAGATCTGCACCCTCTTCATTTAGGTGCAGTCCGTCCCTTCTATAGAACTTGTGACCGACTGAGAAGTCGGCCCAGTTCTCCAGGAACCCAAACCCCTCCTTACTACACCAGCTCCTCAGCCACTTGTTTACTTCCCTAATCTCCCTCTGCCTTTCTGGTGTGGCTTGAGCTACCGGTAGTATTCCTGAGAGGTCCTTTTCCTCAATTTGGCCCCTAAGTCCCTAAAATTGTTCTTTAGGACACTCCATCTGCCTCTGACTTTGTCATTTGTGCCAACGTGATCTTCCCCAGCCCCTCCCTGTAATCTGTCCCCCAGATCCGTGATGTACCGAACCTGAGTGCCCGGTAGACAGCATACAGTTCGCTGCTTCAGATCTTTGTGACAGATTGCCCTCTGTGTTCTTCTAAAAATTGAGTCCCTTACCACCAGAATCTGTCCTGTCCAGAATCTATCCTTTCCCTTCACTTCCCCCCCACGCTCACTGGAGGAGTTCTTCCCCTGGCAGCTAGGAGAGTCCCTCAGCTCCAGCAGTGCTGGTCCCTGGCTGGTTTCACCAATGTTACTCAATTGAGCGTACTTATTGGGATGCTCCAACCCAGGACTGGCCTCCCTGGCACTTCCCCCTCTATCCTTCCAGACTGTCCCTCATCTACTCATTTCTAGTGCCTGCTGCACCTCTTTGTTTCCACCCGCCTCTGTGTTGGCCCATGCTGGCACTGGCCGCGTACGTTCCCAGTTCTCCTTTAGTACGGAGGGTCTTCTCAGTGCTGACAGTTGCTTCCCGAGATTCAGAACCTGGGCTTCCAGGGAAACTATGTGCTTACATTTTGCACAGCAGTATTCGCCCTCGATCAGATGATCAAGGAATGCATACATGCCGCAAGATGTACACCAAGTCGCATCTCCACACCCGCCGGGCATTGTACCTACTAATTTAATAAAGATTGGGGATTATACCCTGTCCAAATTAGCTAACAACTAGCTTCCCCAGTTTTGGAATTGGCTAGCAATGCTTTCTTTAAAAAGTTCTTTCTTCACCAGTCCTTTACTATATGGCCTACATTCTGATCATGTTCCTTATTCCTGATGCTGATTCTGATCCTGTCCCAGTACCTTTTGTTCCTGCATCTGTACCTTGATTTTTTTCAGCTGCTGCAGAGCTTCATGGAGGGGGAAGGGTGGGGCTGATGCTAAAATTCCCCCCGCCTCCCTACCCTAAAACGCCCCCCTGCCTGTCCACCCTAAAATGCCCCCCGCCTCTCCACCCTAAAACGCCCCCCACCTCTCCACCCTAAAATGGCCCATGCCTCTCCACCCTAAACAATTATACCCCTTCCTACCTCCACCCTAAACAAACTCCCCTCCCTGCCTCTTGACCTTAAACAATAACCCCCACTCCCTGCCTCTCCATCCTAAACAATAACCCCACTCCCTGCCTCTCCGCCCTAAACAATGACCCCCTGCCTCTCCACCCTAAACAATAACCCTCTCCCTGCCTCTCCAACCTAAACAAACCCCCCCGCCTCGCCACCCTAAAAAATAACTCCCCTCCCTGTCTCTCCACCCTAAACAATAAGCCCCCTTCCTGCCTCCACCCTAAACAATAACCCCCTCCCGCCTCTCCACCCTAAACAATAACCCCCTCCCTGCCTCTCCACCCTAAACAATAACCCCCTCCCTGCCTCTCCACCATAAACAATAACCCCCTTTCCCGCCTCCACCCTAAACAATAACCCCCTCTCTGCCTCTTCAACCTAAACAATAACTCCCTCCCTGCCTCTCCACCCTAAACAATAACCCCCTCCCTGCCTCTCCACCCTAAACAATAACCCCCCTCCCTGCCTCTTCACCCCAAACAATAACCCTCCTTCCAGCCTCCACCCTAAACAAACCCCCCTCCCTCTCCACCCTAAACAAACCCCCTCCCTGCCTCTCCACCCTAAACAAACCCCCCTCCCTGCCTCTCCACCCTAAACAAACCCCCCTCCCTGCTTCTCCACCCTAAACAATCTATATACCATATCTGTGGTGCTGATCTGTATACCGTTCCTGCGGTGCTGATCTGTATACCGTATCTGTGGTGCTGATCTGTATCCTGTATCTGTGGTGCTGATCTGTATCCTGTATCTGTGGTGCTGATCTGTATCCTGTATCTGTGGTGCTGATCTGTATCCTGTATCTGTGGTGCTGATCTGTATCCTGTATCTGTGGTGCTGATCTGTATCCTGTATCTGTGGTGCTGATCTGTATCCTGTATCTGTGGTGCTGATCTGTATCCTGTATCTGTGGTGCTGATCTATATATCGTATCTGTGGTGCTGATCTATACACCGTATCTGTGGTGCTGATCTATACACTGTATCTGTGGTGCTGATCTATATACCGTATCTGTTGTGCTGATCTAAAAACTGCATCTGTGGTGGTGAGCTGTATACCATATCTGTGGTGCTGATCTGTATACCGTATCTCTGGTGCTAATCTATATAGCATATCTGTGGTGCTGATCTATATACTGTATCTGTGGTGCTGATTTATATACTGTATCTGTGGTAGTGAGCTATATAGCGTATCTGTGGTAGTGAGCTATATACCGTATCTGTGGTGCTGATCTATGTACAGTATCTGTGGTACTGATCTATATACTGTACCTGTGATCTGTATACTCTGTCCTGTGATCTGAGCTGTATACACCTGACACTATGGGTGAAAGCAAGTGGAATTCAGGGGACAGAGTGGGTGGATTATATAAGGGCTTATGGGTAGTGGGAGTGGCCAAAAAGGAAGGGCGGGATGGTCAGGATGGGTAGCAGACCCCATCCCCATGGTCAGGATGGGTAGCAGCCCCCATCCTAAAACTTCACCAGCCGCCACTGGTGTGAAACATACATCTGCTTCTCTGGATGATGACCTTGGCATTTTGCAGGATTATTCTCTTGTCTGCTACTAGGGATGAGCCGAACACCCCCGGGTTCGGTTCGCACCAGAACCTTCGAACCGACCGAAAGTTCGCGCGAATTTTCGAACCCTATACGTTATAATGGACGCGAACGTTCGAAATCAAAAGTGCTAATTACAACGGCCAATATGCATGTTAATGTCATAAAACAGGTTTGGGGACCCGGGTCCTGCCCCAGGGGACATGTATCAATGCAAAAAGAACTTTTAAAAACTAACGTTTTTTCGGGAGCAGTCATTTTAATGATGCATAAAGTGAAAAAAAAAAGTGAAATTTTCCTTTAAATATGGTACCTGGCGGGTGTCTAAAGTATGCCTGTGAAGTGGCATGTGTTTCCCGTGTTTAGAACTGTCCTTGCACAAAATGACATTTGTAAAGGAAAAAAATAAGCCATTTAAAAACACTTGCGGCTTTAGGTTTGTTCTTAAGTAGAATCTGAACAGGTACATTATGAAGTGTAGCTCCATCCCAAAAAAATCTATTTTTAAGCTTTTTGGAGAACATAGGGAGGGGTTATCACCCCTGTAACATTTGCTGTCTTTGCACATCTGTTCAGAACATGTCACCTAACTTTCCGTCCCAATGACAAATGTTTTTGGAAAAAGTGGGGTTTTAATTGAAACAAGGATTGGTGATAAAGTATCAGTAGAGAGGAGATACCTTTTTCCCAAATTAAATCTAACAGGATAGAATTTCCCTTCCTAGGGGTAGATTTCCTCTCACTTCCTGTTTTCTCTTTCCATTTGCAAGTAGGAGTCGTTTGTAAGTTGGATGTTTGAAAGTAGGGGCCTGGCGTATATACTCTGCAGAAATTTGCCCTATTAGATGTTGGTGTAGCCACAAGACTGGTGGGCCCAGGAATGGGCCCTGCTGTGAGTTAATAGATCAAGATTTGTAATTGCATGCACCTGTTGAACAGGGCAGAAAAATTGGGGGTGGTGGTGGTGGTGGTGGACGGTGTTGCCACAAGACTGTAAGCTCTCACAGTTACTCTTGGTGGGCGCAGGAATAGGCCCTGCTGTGAGTTATTAGATCAAGATTTGTAATTGCAAGCACCTGATGAACAGGGCAGAAAAATTGGGCCTTTGGCGGTGGTGGTGGACGGTGTTGCCACAAGACTGTAGGCCCTCATAGTTACTCTTGGTGGGCGCAGGAATGGGCCCTGCTGTGAGTTATTAGATCAAGATTTGTAATTGCAAGCACCTGATGAACAGGGCAGAAAAATTGGGCCTTTGGCGGTGGTGGTGGACGGTGTTGCCACAAGACTGTAGGCCCTCATAGTTACTCTTGGTGGGCGCAGGAATGGGCCCTGCTGTGAACTATTAGATCAAGATTTGTAATTACCCGCCCCTGTTAAACAGGGGCTGAAAAATTGTGCCTTAGGCACTGGTGCTGGTGCCACAACACTGCAACCCCTCACAGATACTGTACTTGGAGCACAGCAGTCACACGTGTTGCGAAGCATTTTTTAAAAAAAATTGTAATTACCCGCCCCTGTTAAACAGGGGCTGAAAAATTGTGCCTTAGGCACTGGTGCTGGTGCCACAACACTGCAACACCTCACAGATACTGTACTTGGAGCACAGCAGTCACACGTGTTGCGAAGCATTTTTTAAAAAAATTGTAATTACACGCCCCTGTTAAACAGGGGCTGAAAAATTGTGCCTTAGGCACTGGTGCTGGTGCCACAACACTGCAACCCCTCACAGATACTGTACTTGGAGCACAGCAGTCACAATTTTTTAAAAAAATGCTTTGCAAAACGTGTAAGTACACGCCCCTGTTATACAGGGGCTGAAAAATTGTGCCTTAGGCACTGGTGTGGTGGCATGGATCATTGAGGAGTGGGAAGAGTATAGTCAGTGAACATAACAGGACAGTCACTCAGCATCAGCATAGGCAGTCTTGAAGGGATGTGACATTATAAATGATTCCGTTATATCCGGTTCAGGTGCCTGGTAGCTGGTGGTGATCCAAGACTGATTCATTTTGATGAAGGTCAGTCGATCAACCGAGTCGGTGGACAGGCGCACCCTATGATCGGTGACAAATCCTCCAGCAGCACTGAATGTGCGTTCGGAAAGAACGCTGGAGGCAGGACAGGCCAGTAGCTCAATTGCATACTGTGCAAGCTCTGGCCAGTGATCCATCCTCAGGACCCAGTAAGCCAGAGGATTTTCGGTGGGAAAGGTGTCCAAGTCTGACCTTGCCCCAAGGTATTCCTGCACGATGTATATCAGACGCTGGCGATGGTTGCTGGAACCGATCATACCTTGGGGCTGCGGACTAAAAAATTGTCTGAACGCATCGGTCAGACGTCCACCTTCCCCACCGCTCCTTCTGCTACTGACCGAAGCCTCAGCAACTCGTCGCCCAGGACCAGGAGTTTGTAGCCTCCCAGTTTCTGGGAACGCGTTGCACAGACCTTTCTGCAAGGCCTCCCTGAGATGTCTCATCCTCTGCTCCCTCTGCGACGGCAAGATAAGGTCCGCAACCTTACCCTTGTACCGCGGATCAAGGAGAGTGGCCAGCCAGTAATGGTCCCTCTCCTTGATCCGAAGAACACGAGGATCCTTCCGCAGGCTTTGCAGGATCAGGGAGGCCATGCAGCGTAGGTTAGCTGAGGCATTCGGTCCGGAGTCTTCTGGGTCACTGAGGATGACATGATCGCCAGCCACCTCCTCCCAGCCACGTACAAGTCCACTGGTTTGTTGGGACTGTACATCATCCCTAAAAGACTGCTGCTGCTGATGCTGAGTGCCAGGCTCCACCTCCATGCTCACACAATCCTCCTCCTCCTCCTCCTCCTCCTCCTCCTCCTCATCCTCTTCCTGTGTGATGGGTGGGACAGAAGGAACACTGTCCGGATAAAGGGGGCCTTGAGAGGCAAGGAAGTCCTCCTCTTCCTGCCTCTGTTCTGCCTCAAGTGCCCTGTCCATTATCCCACGCAGCGTATGCTCCAACAGGTGGACAAGAGGGACAGTGTCACTGATGCATGCACTGTCACTGCTCACCATCCTCGTGGCCTCCTCAAATGGTGAGAGGACAGTGCATGCATCCCTGATCATGCTCCACTGACGTGGGGAAAAAAAAACAAGCTCCCCTGACCATGTCCTGGTGCCATAGTCGCAAAGGTACTCATTGATGGCCCTCTGCTGCGTGTGCAGTCGCTGCAGCATGGCCAACGTTGAGTTCCACCTGGTGGGCATGTCACATATTAGGCGGTTCTTGGGCAGGTTCAGCTCCTTTTGCAGCTCAGTCAGCCGAGCACTGGCATTATAAGATCGGCGGAAATGCACACAGACTTTCCTGGCCTGCCTCAGGACATCCTGTAAGCCTGGGAACCTGCCCAAGAACCGCTGCACCACCAGGTTGAGGACGTGAGCCATGCAGGGCACATGGGTGAGCTGCCCCTGTCGCAGGGCGGAGAGGAGGTTGGTGCCATTGTCAGAAACGACCATTCCTGGCTTAAGCTGACGTGGCGTCAACCACCTCTCGGCCTGCCCCTGCAGAGCTGCCAGAACCTCTGGCCCAGTGTGGCTCCTGTCCCCCAAACACACCAGCGCAAGCACGGCATGGCATCTTTTTGCCTGCGTACTTGCGTAGCCCCTTGTACGCCTACGGAGCACCGCTGGTTCCAAGGACAGAGCACTGGAGGAAGAAGAAGAGGAGGGGGTGGAGGAGAGAGGTGTGTCACAACCAGTAGCAGTAGTAGCGTTTTGGAGGCGTGGTGGCGGAACAACCTCCAACACTACTGCACCTTGTCCTGCATCCCTCCCAGCTGCCAATAGAGTGACCCAATGGGCCGTGAAAGAAAGGTACCGTCCCTGTCCATGCCTGCTGGACCATGAGTCAGCGGTAATATGCACCTTACCACTGACCGCCCTGTCCAGCGAGGCATGGACATTGCCCTCCACATGCCGGTAGAGAGACGGAATCGCCTTCCGTGAGAAAAAGTGGCGTTTGGGAACCTGCCACTGAGGAACCGCACATTGAACAAACTCACGGAAGGGGGCCGAGTCTACCAACTGAAAAGGCAGCAGTTGAAGTGCTAGCAATTTAGCCAGGCTAGCATTCAACCGCTGGGCATGTGGATGGCTGGGAGTGTACTTCTTTCTACGGTCCAGCAGCTGGGGCAGGGAAATTTGCCTGCTGCAATCGGACGTCGGTGTACTGCAAGTACTTGGTTGTGACACACCTAATTCTACACCTTCAGTCCTCTCAGAGCAGCTTTCAGAGAGGACTGAAGGTGTAGTGGGGATGGAGATCCCAGCTGAGGAGGAGCAAGGAGAGGTCCGCTTAGTTCTTTGGTGTGGGTCTTTTATGTGTGCCTGCCAACGAGCTGCATGGCAGGTCGCCATATGTCTGGTCATGCTTGTGGTGCCCAAGCGGCTGATGTTTTGGCCACGCGAGATACGCTTGAGACAAATATTGCAAATAGCAGTGGTGCGATCTGATGCACTCGTCTCAAAAAAGGCCCACACCAAAGAACTTTTCTGATAACGTGCAGAGGCAGCGCCCTGCACAGGCGGAGCTCTGCGGTGTTGTACAGTTGCTGTGCTGGCCTCTACCTGGCCTCCAGGGGGCATCCTGCCTCGTTGGACATGTGACGCTGCATCCTCCTCCTCCTCGTCCTCCTCCTCATCCTCTCTCCCTTCAGGCACCCACGTGGAGTCAGTGACCTCATCATCCCCTCCCTCTTCACCACTAGAGCAAACCTGGCAGTAAGCTGCAGCTGGTGGAACAGTACTGCCAGATTCCTCAAGCTGGGTATCATCATCCGAGCCTTCGAATCGTTGGGCATCCTCCTGGAGCATGTACCCAACACTGTGCTCAAAGAGTTCGGGGGACTCCTCAGGAGGACATGGTGGGTCTAGGGAAGGGGTGGCTGATGATGCTCTGCCAGTACCCTGAGCCTGGGTGAGAGAGGATGAGGAGGGCTTGGTCATCCATTCTACCAAGCCTTCAGCATGATGCGGCTCCACATGTCCAGCTGCCGAAAACAAAGACGCGCGTGTCCCATGGCCACGTGCTGATGACGATGCACGGCCACGGCCACGTCCACTAGAAACAGAGCCTGCCTGCCCTGTGTTCTTGGCTCTGCACGCTCTGCCTCCCCTTGGCGGTCTTCCAGCCATTGTAGTCGGTAGTCCTGTGGGTGCTGCTGAGAAGAAAATATAGGAGCTCTGTGTGATGCCACTAACACACTAGAAGTCCTATGGGTGCTTCTGCAAAGAAAATAGAGGAGCTCTGTGTGATGCCACTAACACACTAGAAGTCCTATGGGTGCTGCTGAGAAGAAAATATAGGAGCTCTGTGTGATGCCACTAACACACTAGAAGTCCTATGGGTGCTGCTGCAAAGAAAATAGAGGAGCTCTGTGTGATGCCACTAACACACTAGAAGTCCTGTGGGTGCTTCTGCAAAGAAAATAGAGGAGCTCTGTGTGATGCCACTAACACACTAGAAGTCCTGTGGGTGCTGCTGAGAAGAAAATATAGGAGCTCTGTGTGATGCCACTAACACACTAGAAGTCCTATGGGTGCTTCTGCAAAGAAAATAGAGGAGCTCTGTGTGATGCCACTAACACACTAGAAGTCCTGTGGGTGCTTCTGCAAAGAAAATAGAGGAGCTCTGTGTGATGCCACTAACACACTAGAAGTCCTGTGGATGCTGCTGAGAAGAAAATATAGGAGCTCTGTGTGATGCCACTAACACACTAGAAGTCCTATGGGTGCTTCTGCAAAGAAAATAGAGGAGCTCTGTGTGATGCCACTAACACACTAGAAGTCCTGTGGGTGCTTCTGCAAAGAAAATAGAGGAGCTCTGTGTGATGCCACTAACACACTAGAAGTCCTGTGGGTGCTGCTGAGAAGAAAATATAGGAGCTCTGTGTGATGCCACTAACACACTAGAAGTCCTATGGGTGCTTCTGCAAAGAAAATAGAGGAGCTCTGTGTGATGCCACTAACACACTAGAAGTCCTGTGGGTGCTGCTGAGAAGAAAATATAGGAGCTCTGTGTGATGCCACTAACACACTAGAAGTCCTATGGGTGCTTCTGCAAAGAAAATAGAGGAGCTCTGTGTGATGCCACTAACACACTAGAAGTCCTGTGGGTGCTGCTGAGAAGAAAATATAGGAGCTCTGTGTGATGCCACTAACACACTAGAAGTCCTATGGGTGCTTCTGCAAAGAAAATAGAGGAGCTCTGTGTGATGCCACTAACACACTAGAAGTCCTGTGGGTGCTTCTGCAAAGAAAATAGAGGAGCTCTGTGTGATGCCACTAACACACTAGAAGTCCTGTGGATGCTGCTGAGAAGAAAATATAGGAGCTCTGTGTGATGCCACTAACACACTAGAAGTCCTATGGGTGCTTCTGCAAAGAAAATAGAGGAGCTCTGTGTGATGCCACTAACACACTAGAAGTCCTGTGGGTGCTTCTGCAAAGAAAATAGAGGAGCTCTGTGTGATGCCACTAACACACTAGAAGTCCTGTGGGTGCTGCTGAGAAGAAAATATAGGAGCTCTGTGTGATGCCACTAACACACTAGAAGTCCTATGGGTGCTTCTGCAAAGAAAATAGAGGAGCTCTGTGTGATGCCACTAACACACTAGAAGTCCTGTGGGTGCTGCTGAGAAGAAAATATAGGAGCTCTGTGTGATGCCACTAACACACTAGAAGTCCTATGGGTGCTTCTGCAAAGAAAATAGAGGAGCTCTGTGTGATGCCACTAACACACTAGAAGTCCTGTGGGTGCTTCTGCAAAGAAAATAGAGGAGCTCGGTGTGATGCCACTAACACACTAGAAGTCCTGTGGGTGCTGCTGAGAAGAAAATATAGGAGCTCTGTGTGATGCCACTAACACACTAGAAGTCCTGTGGGTGCTGCTGAGAAGAAAATATAGGAGCTCTGTGTGATGCCACTAACACACTAGAAGTCCTATGGGTGCTTCTGCAAAGAAAATAGAGGAGCTCTGTGTGATGCCACTAACACACTAGAAGTCCTGTGGGTGCTTCTGCAAAGAAAATAGAGGAGCTCTGTGTGATGCCACTAACACACTAGAAGTCCTGTGGGTGCTGCTGAGAAGAAAATAGAGGAGCTCTGTGTGATGCCACTAACACACTAGAAGTCCTATAGGTGCTTCTGGGAAGAAAATATAGGTCTGTGTGATGGGACTAACACACTTCAAGTCCTATAGGTGCTTCTGGGAACAAAATATAGGATCTCTGTGTGATGGGACTAACACACTTCAAGTCCTATGGGTGCTTCTGGGAAGAAAATATAGGTCTGTGTGATGGGACAAACACACTTCAAGTCCTATAGGTGCTTCTGGGAACAAAATATAGGATCTCTGTGTGATGGGACTAACACACTTCAAGTCCTATGGGTGCTTCTGGGAAGAAAATATAGGTCTGTGTGATGGGACTAACACACTTCAAGTCCTATAGGTGCTTCTGGGAACAAAATATAGGATCTCTGTGTGATGGGACTAACACACTTCAAGTCCTATGGGTGCTTCTGGGAAGAAAAATATAGGTCTGTGTGATGGGACTAACACACTTCAAGTCCTATAGGTGCTTCTGGGAACAAAATATAGGATCTCTGTGTGATGGGACTAACACACTTCAAGTCCTATGGGTGCTTCTGGGAAGAAAATATAGGTCTGTGTGATGGGACTAACACACTTCAAGTCCTATAGGTGCTTCTGGGAACAAAATATAGGATCTCTGTGTGATGGGACTAACACACTTCAAGTCCTATAGGTGCTTCTGGGAACAAAATATAGGATCTCTGTGTGATGGGACTAACACACTTCAAGTCCTATAGGTGCTTCTGGGAACAAAATATAGGATCTCTGTGTGATGGGACTAACACACTTCAAGTCCTATAGGTGCTTCTGGGAACAAAATATATGATCTCTGTGTGATGGGACTAACACACTTCAAGTCCTATAGGTGCTTCTGGGAAGAAAATATAGGTCTGTGTGATGGGACTAACACACTGCAAGTCCTATAGGTGCTTCTGGGAACAAAATATATGATCTCTGTGTGATGGGACTAACACACTTCAAGTCCTATGGGTGCTTCTGGGAACAAAATATGATCTCTGTGTGATGGGACTAACACACTTCAAGTCCTATAGGTGCTTCTGGGAAGAAAATATAGGTCTGTGTGATGGGACTAACACACTTCAAGTCCTATAGGTGCTTCTGGGAACAAAATATATGATCTCTGTGTGATGGGACTAACACACTTCAAGTCCTATAGGTGCTTCTGGGAAGAAAATATATGATCTCTGTGTGATGGGACTAACACACTTCAAGTCCTATAGGTGCTTCTGGGAAGAAAAATATATGATCTCTGTGTGATGGGACTAACACACTTCAAGTCCTATAGGTGCTTCTGGGAAGAAAATATAGGTCTGTGTGATGGGACTAACACACTTCAAGTCCTATAGGTGCTTCTGGGAAGAAAATATATGATCTCTGTGTGATGGGACTAACACACTTCAAGTCCTATAGGTGCTTCTGGGAAGAAAATATATGATCTCTGTGTGATGGGACTAACACACTTCAAGTCCTATAGGTGCTTCTGGGAAGAAAATATAGGTCTGTGTGATGGGACTAACACACTTCAAGTCCTATAGGTGCTTCTGGGAACAAAATATATGATCTCTGTGTGATGGGACTAACACACTTCAAGTCCTATAGGTGCTTCTGGGAAGAAAATATAGGAGCTCTGCCTGCCTGCCACGAACACACTACAAGTCCTATAGGTGCTTCTGGGAACAAAATATAGGAGCTCTGCCTGCCTGCCAGGAACACACTACAAGTCCTATAGGTGCTTCTGGGAACAAAATATAGGAGCTCTGCCTGCCTGCCAGGAACACACTACAAGTCCTATAGGTGCTTCTGGGAACAAAATATAGGAGCTCTGCCTGCCTGCCAGGAACACACTACAAGTCCTATAGGTGCTTCTGGGAACAAAATATAGGAGCTCTGCCTGCCTGCCACGAACACACTACAAGTCCTATAGGTGCTTCTGGGAACAAAATATAGGAGCTCTGCCTGCCTGCCACGAACACACTACAAGTCCTATAGGTGCTTCTGGGAACAAAATATAGGAGCTCTGCCTGCCTGCCACGAACACACTACAAGTCCTATAGGTGCTTCTGGGAACAAAATATAGGAGCTCTGCCTGCCTGCCACGAACACACTACAAGCCCCTCTTTCTAAATCAATCTTTGTAAATGAATCTATCTAACTCAATCTCTCTAAGTAAATCTCTCTAACTAACTAAATCCAGCAGAGTGTCACAGATCTATCCTGCTCTATCTACGCCGGAACAGCATGTGACCGGCGCAGACGGCGTGGCGGCCTTTTATAGGGGGGGGCGTGTACTAAAGCCCCTGAGCTGTAATTGGCTACAGGCGTCCTGCCTGTAGCCAATTATGGCTCTTCGAGTTTCCGGGGCTGTGATTGGCCAAGCATGCGGGGTCACAGTGCATGCTTGGCCAATCATCAGCCAGCAATGCACTGCGCCGGCCGCGCCGGCCGCAATGCATTGCGGGGCCGCTCGCATCACACGAACGTGATGCGAGCGGCCAAAATAGTTCTGGGCTCGCCGAGCGAGCGAACGCCCGGTGCTCGATGCGAACGTGGGTTCGCATCGAGCACCGGGCCCATCCCTATCTGCTACCTTTCCTGACCTTTGCTTAAGTTTACTAGATTAGTGTGTTGTCTGCTACCCATCCTGACCACATTTAATTGGATTACTCGCTGTTTGTCTCTAGTTCCTTGTCCACTGGAGATCTTTCTTTTTTCCTCCATTTCCTTACAGCAAATGTATTCCTGCTTAAGGGCCAACCTGCAACGTTCTATTGCCAGAGTTTAATCCTGGGGGCATCCAAATACCAGAAGGCATACTAGCCTTAAGGGAAAAGCAGCTGCTAAAAGTGAAGTCACTTGCCACTTTTTTTTTTTTTTTTTTTTTTTTATTAAATTTTTTTATTGATTTTTCTTTCACAATTCCCCCCTCCCCCCCAAAAAAACATAAAGTGTAATATAAAATAGGACAGGAGAAGAAAAAAAAAAAAAAGGAAAAATAAGAGAAAGGGGGGTAAAGGAAATGGTTATATATTCCTCCCCCCCCCCCCCCCCCCACATCTCTGTTCTCATATATTCTTTTACATTTCTATCCATGTGTCTAAAAAAAAAAAAAAAAAAAAATACTTTCACCATGTGATTTGTGTTTTCCCTTTTTACTCTGACTGGAGTGTCTGCATCTGGACCTGACAAATACCAGCATCATTACCTTGTCTTATAGAGAACTTTTGGCGCGTGAACATGATTGATTACTTAAAGATTTGAACTTTTGCCCTGCAAAACACTTTGATTTATTTAGCACTTTGACAGATATCAATAAAGTTGCTAGAAAAACTGACAATGAGTAAACATTATCACAAGCAGCTAATTGGATTAGATTGTGAATTTGATGAGTCTTTCACTTGGTGATGTTTTTACACAAGTCTGACAATAATGAATTTCGTATTTATAAATGTAATATTGTGATATTTAGAAAATTTTGCTGCATTAAAGCTGAGTTCTGGGTATGAATTTTACTGCATACTTACATTGATCCAGCTTAGACCAATGTAAGTATGCATGTATCATACCCAGGGGACTGCTGTGAAAGCAAACTATCTGTGTAGTAGTTGCTGCATTTACAGTGATTTCCAATATTTTCCAATGTCTTCTGGGTCCTATGGTTGCTACCCTGCTGCATAGAAAACACAGGGGGGCATTTCCTCAGCACAGGCTTCTTTAACAGAATGAATACAAAGCATTCTAAGATTGGACGATGTAGAATGCCTGACATCATCTTTATCTTATAAAGCTATATTCCATGTGTTCTTTCCCATAATAATTGCTGTTATTTGAAGTACATGGCTGTTATTTTCTAATCCCATTGGCTGTTCAGGCTAAGAACAGTTAAAATATCACTTGTCTGGTGGTATAGGCCCTTTAATATGGCCTGCATCTAATATTCATGAAAGCTTTGAGTCAGTTTCAGTAAAAATACCAAAACATATGCTGAATTCAGGCATTTTTTTTAATACTCTTTATTTATAACAACTTATTAAAATGTCTACATATACTGTACATAAGCCTTACTACACAACACATCAAAACAGGAACTGTAAATATACACTATACAATCTAATTGCATTTAGTGCAATTAAATATATAGCACACACATGTGTGACAAAGTTCCAAGAAAGTCCATAGAGTAAATGTAGTGCTCTGTGACACCTCAAAAGCGTAGGGAAGCCTCAAAAAGCTAAATACCAACACCGGAAAGAAACCTTGTGCTCAAAAAGTGATCCCTGTTGGTAATGCACTTACCACAAATGGGCTAAAAAATTGCCTTATAATCTCTGAAATTCTAATCCCCTGCCTGTCAGTCACGGCTCGTGTCATCCCGGGTCTTACCGCGCTCATCAACACCAGGAAGCGGTGAAAATTACATTTTTGAGGCTTCCCTACGCTTTTGAGGGGTCACGGAGCACTACATTTTGCTATAGGGGAGTTTTTTTTTTCTTTTCTGCGGGATAGAGGACTCATCTGGAATCGCACCCAGTCACCTACCCACTTGGAGAGCTTTTTCTCTAGGGGAGGGTTTTTTTTTCTTCCCTTGTCTGCCCTCACCCTCGCTCTTCCTCCCCTCACTCTCAAAATCAGCCAACCATAGATATGACAGGGATAACTTTTACGTTGTATAATGTCAAAGGATTAAATATCCCAGAGAAATGACCGAACTAGGAAGATCTAAATCCCAAGTGATTTTCCTACAAGAGACACATTTTAAAAGGGATAAAATTCCAAATGTTAAAAACCATAGATTCCCGATAGTATATCATAATACATCACAATCATCCAAAACCAGTGGGGTCTCCATTATAATGTCAAAACAGATACCATGGATAGAATCTGGGATAATTACGGATGAGGGAGGACGTCTCCTAATAGTGAAAGGAACCCTGGGACATCAAAAGATTACACTAGTGAATATATACTTACCAAATGAAGACCAAGTAAACATCCTGGAGTTATATTTACAGATGGTGCAACAAGATAGGGAGGGAGTTCTGGTGATAGGGGGTGACCTCAACATGGCTTTAGATCCATTGAGAGACTCGAAGGGTGCCTCCCATCTATCCTACGTCAAACTCAGAAGAGCAAAGAAACTTTTACAGGACCTGCAAGTGGTAGATAGCTGGAGGGCTCTCCATGCACAGGACAGGGATTACACATTCTTCTCCACAAAATACAAGACATATACTAGAATTGACTATGTTTTGATATCTCAAAATAAGGTCACTTCCCTGACAGGAGCCTCTATTGGATCTTTCACCCTTTCAGACCATGCACCGAGAGAATGGCACTGGAAGATCAATGCAACCCTCCTAAAGGAGGAGGTATACGAGGAAAAGCTAAGGCAGGAACTAGATACCTTTTTTACAATAAATGACACAAGTGAAATAACGCCCTTTGGCTTATGGGAAACACATAAGTGTGTAATGAGAGGCATGTTTATCTCTATGGGGACCCACAGGAAACAGAAATTAAATGAACAGTTTAATATGATGCTTAAACGTATTGGGGAATTAAAAATGGTACACAAAAAATCCCAGGCACAATTCATCGAACAGGAATTATCGGGCCTACGCGAAAAGTTCAATCTCTTGCTTATTGAGAAAGCAAAAGCTAAATTAACATGAGGGAGGCAGACATTTTATGAATTTGGAAATAAACCAGGGAGAATATTAGCAAACGCTCTCAAAGAAACGACTATGCAAAACCCTATCAGACAAATCAAAATGCAAAGAGATGGAATGGTCAATAATCCTCAGAAAATTGCTGCTCAGGCTTTCAAGGAATAATATGAGAGTCTATACCAATTAGAAGGTAAACTTACCTTAGAAAAGGCCCTAAAGAAATGGGAAGTGTTGAGGGAATATATTAGAGAAACGGAAATGACAAGGCTTTCAGAGGAAATAATATGAGAGATAGATGTCCCAATAACCATAGAAGAATTCCAGAGCGCATTAAAACTTTTGAAGGTGGGCAAGGCGCCAGGCCCAGACAGATATACCCTGTCATATTACAAAGTGTTCACTCAGAGACTGGCTCCGAGATTCACAGCGGCTTATAATTCATTACGTGAGGGGAAAGACATACCGTCAGAAATGTTTTTAGCACATATAACAGTGATCCCAAAAGAAGGGAAGGATCCCTCCCAATGTTCTAGTTATCGCCCAATCTCTCTGCTGAATGTGGATCTTAAAGTATTCTCAAAGATTCTCACTATGAGATTATTATATTATATTTCGGGTTTAATACATTCAGACCAAGTGGGATTTACTCCTGGGAGGGAAGGAAGAGAGAACACACAGTGAGTGGTAAATGCAATTTATTTAGTTCAAAAACAGCGGAGACCATTGGTGCTAATCTCCACAGATGTGGAAAAAGCTTTTGATTGGTTGTTTTTAAAACCACCTTTTTAACACATAGGCTTGGAAGATGGGATGCTGAATTGGTTTTCTAAATTATACTCAACACCAAGCACCAGGGTAAAGGTAAATGACAGAATCTCTGAGCCATTCTATATTCAAAATGGAACACGACAGGGATGCCCACTTTCGCCCATTATTTTTATTCTGACAATAGAACCCTTCCTGAGGAAAATACGGGCAAATCTGAGCATTAAGGGGATACCCACAAAGGGGGAAAACAGAAACTCGCGCCCTATGCTGATGATTTAATTGCCTTTGTAACATCCCCATTGATATCTCTACTGTCCTTGTTGGCGGAGCTTCTTGAATACAGGGAAGTATCCAATTACAAAGTAAATTATGGGAAATTGGAGGCGATGGGGATAGAAACACCTGATAACTACACAATTTGACTTCAGATGGACGGAATCACACATAAGTTATCTAGGGACTAAAATACCAAAGGATCTGACTAAGCTATTTGCGCTCAATTATACACCAATGGCGAGACAGATTAAATCTGACTTTCAGAGATGGGACAAATAAATTTTTACTTGTTTTGGGAGGACAAATATCATAAGGATGAATGTGATGCCAAGGCTCAAATATCAAATACAGACCCTGCCAATTAAGATCCCCCCCAAGCTTTCTAAGAGACCTTAGATTGAGGTTCCTGAGATTTATTTGGGCTGGGAAACCAGCAAGCGTACACAGAACTATTCTAACACTCCCTAAGGGTAAAAGAGGGTTTGGCAATAAGATATCAGGAAGCTTCTCATCTAGTCAGAGTAGTGGAGTGGTGTGGGCTGAGCAAGGAGAAACCTTGGATACAAATGGAAAAGGAAGAATTTGACTTCTTCAGGAAGATACAACTAGATGCCTTTATTAGATCCAAGTTAAATACGTATACAGATGTTAGGGCACCGACAGGGTTTGAGTAGATATGTCTGAAGGGGGAGTCTATGAAACATTAGTTGTCATATTTTTACGCTACATTAACCAGACTAGAAACTCTGCAGGAACTTACTTTCCTTCGGGCGTGGGAGAGGGACCTGGGAGTAACATTCTCACAGGAGCAGAAGAACAGGATCCTGCTATTCAATCAAAAAGCATCAGTGGCGAGTAGATACCAGGAAGGGGGATAAAAAAAAAACCTCACTAGGTGGTACAGAACACTGATGGTATTACATCGTATATACCCCCAAATATCAGATATTTGCTGGGGATGTCAGGAAGCAGAAGGTACTATATTACATATTTTTTGGAAATGTGTGAAAATTAAATAATTTTGGAGAATGGTCGCTGAAACTATTGAAAAAATTACAGGAGTGTTGCTGGGATATAATCCGGCAACATATCTGTTATTTGATATCCCTTTACCAGCAGAGAAATATAAAGACTCTCTGGTGAGACATTTTCTGGTAGCAGCGAAGGCGTGTATCCCTGTCCTGTGGAAGAAGGATAGCCTTCCATCGAGAGCACAGTGGTTTGCTAGAATAGCAGAAATTCAACAAATGCAAAATCTCACTTTGGCAATGAAAGATCAAGATGGGAGGTTACCGAAAGACATGGGCCCCGTACTTGGCGTACAGAGAGGAGACAACAGTAGAGGGGCAAAGGAGCTGGCTGATCTACTGGGGGGGGGGGGGGAGCGAGGCACGGAGGAGGAGGGTTTTTTTTTTTTGGGAGGGGTGCCATTGAGGTAGGGGGGGGGGGATAAAAAAGAAAAGGGTAAAAAGAAAAGAGGAATTCACAGCAAGATAAATATTAATACAGGATGCAATAGAACGTACACAACTAGGGGAATGTGATATAAATGTCATATTGAGATTATGTACGACAATGTGGAATTGTAATGTGAATGTCTATGAAAAATAAAGAATTTATTTTAAAAAAATGACATGTAGTGTGCAGAGCAATACAGATATTGCTGTTTTTAACTCCTGTTTTAACTGACTGCATTGTAAGCACATTTTCATTGGTTGTGGGGATGTTCCCAAAATAAAATGGTGTTACATTATATGCATTCCCTCTTTTTCTGCATGTAACATTGGGTGAGCTACCTAAAGATATTACTGTGAAACATATAGCAGCAGGATTGTTTTCCATACCACAAGGAGAAACCAGGTTATAATCAACTGTTGCTTCATGAAGGATTAGATCGTCAGATTAGAATTAGACCCAGTTGTGCTTTGGAGATTATAAGGCTATTATTTAGCCCATTTGTGGTAAGTGCATTACCAACAGGGATCACTTTTTGAGCACAAGGTTTCTTTCCGGTGTTGGTATTTAGCTTTTTGAGGCTTCCCTATGCTTTTGAGGTGTCACGGAGAACTACATTTACCCTATGGACTTTCTGGGAACTTTGTCACACATGTGTGTGCTATATATTTAATTGCACTAAATACTCTTAGTTATTTCTTCCTTAGCACTGTTAATGCTGTGATATTTGTTTTTACATTTCATTGTGGCATCTTTATGCATTGATTTTATTTTTATAATAGCTGCTAGCGTGCATCAACTTTTCATTCCATTAAGCGCTAGGATCAGCAATACGTAGTATTTCTGATTTCTTTTTACGATACAATCTAATTGTTGAGTACAGCATACACATTTACAATACACTCATATGTACAGTACCTGGCATGCCTGCTTAGCAGCAAATGGCTAATACATTTTTACTTGTTTACATTATATTCAATATATGCCACTTACGAGAATGATACACAGAGCCCAGCATAGTTTCCTCCCCCCCCTATTTTCCCTCTTCCCCCTCCTTTTCACTCCCCTCCCCCACCCTCCATAAAATAAATAAATAACTAAATAAATGAAATAAAAAAATAAAAATAAAAAAAGTTTTCCTTACATAGAGATATTGATTGCCACATTAAATGATGATATTTTGGACAAAGGATCAGGGAAATAATGCCTTATGTGTCACTGTTGAGGTAAAATTAATCCATCCACTCCAGGTTTTTACAGAAACAGGCTTTCTGTCTTTTTAGCCATGCCGCATGCTCCTCCATATGCATTATCTCATTCATTGCTCTAATCCAGTGTCTCACCATTGGTGGAGAGGAGGACTTCCAATGTGCCAGTATACAGGCCCTCGCCATGTTAAGGAGGTGTCTTATCACTGATTGGCGATATCTACTCTTTGAGAGAGGGCTGAGATGTAACAAACATGCTGCTGGGTCCTGATTAACGGAGAGATCAGAGATATCTTTAATCAAAGCCCACACCTCTAGCCAATAGGGGGGAATTCTGTGACCATATATGTAAAATGTCCTGTGAGCCTCCACTAACTAAAACGCCGAAAAGGGCACCGTAAAACAGTTGCAAGCGTTAAACACGTCTCCATAAAGCCATGCAGATATAAACAAATAGATACATACGTGCGCTTCCAAAATAAATTCTACAAATTCAGTGTATGTGATAACCAAAATGCATAAAAATAGGTAAAATCATACAGTGAAAAACTATCGATTGTGAATGGTGACAATAGTGCAACTAATTAAAAAAAAAATAAATAAATAAAAAAAAAAATATATATATATATATATATACACAAATTTTAAATGAGGATAAACAAATATACTAGTATAAAGTGCTAACGTGTGTCCAAGTGGTAAATATTTATACCAAAAGTATAGTGTCCATAGGATCATATATAATATATAGTAAAGAGAAGTGCTGCTGTGTGCATATATGACATCCAATTATATCAGTCCAGAGTTGCTTTAAAATCCATTCATCCATCAATTCGGAAACTGCTGTGTGGATAATCCAAAGCAAACTGTAGTGATCACACTCAGGTGCTCCCCCCTAGTTATTAAACGCTCACCTCAGAGCGTGTGACTTTGCACTTAAGCTCAGCCATAATACACCTGTGAACCACCACTGGGCTCTGCAGTTTTAACCAGACTCCTGGATCCATCAACGCAATACCTTGGTTTAGGAAAAAAAGGACTGGATGCTGTAATATAGTTTAAACAATTTATTAATCACACAAAAGCCCCCTGTGCACCACTCCACATCAAATGAAACCGTTTAAAATACCGGTCCGGTATTGGGATGGTATGGGATTCCTTCCTGACAGATCACCTGTTGAACGTCCATCCTGTCCCCTCCCCAACGCGTATCGATACAGGAATTTACCTTATCTTCTTTGGATTTTGAAAATTTGGGGTTATTAGGGAAACAAGGATTGGTGATAAAGCATCAGTGGAGACACCTTTTTCCCATATTAACTCACAGTTACTCTTGGTGGGCACTGGAATGGGCCCTGCAGCAAAATATTATATCAAGAATTGTAATTACATGCCCCTGTTAAAAAGGGGCAGAAATATTGGGCCTTTGTCGCTGGTGGTGGTGGCACAACACTGTAAAGCCTCACAGATACTCTTGTTGAGCGCAGGAATGGGCCATGGTGTGAAATATTAGATCAAAAATTGTAATTACAATACAGTGCAGCCGTAGTGCAGTTGCTACTACTTTTCTGGTGGTGTACACAGTACACAATACAGTGTAGTGTCATGTTGCAAAACAAAATATACATCATGTCCAGAAGGCCACCAAGGAGAGGCAGATGCTCACAGGCCACTAAATGAGGGCAAGCAGGGTCTGTGTCTACAGTCAACAGTGCTGGTCATGGACATGGTGCATCCTCTGCCGGTGGCCGTGGAGCACACTTGTTCTTTTTTTCTGCTGCTGGCCGTGTTATTGAGCCAGAACATGCAGAGGAGTTGGTGGAGTGGATAACAAAGCCATCCTCATCCTCCTCATCCTCTGTCACCCAGGTTCAGAGTAGTTTTCCTTCCTATGCAGCTGCCAAACCACTGGCTGGTGGATAGAAAAGGATACCTGAGACGGGGATTCGCAGCATGCGCTCCAGCTCTGCCTTATGCATTTCGTTGTGGACGTTGTCTGAGGTGGTTCGGGTATCTTTTGCTATCCACCAGCCAGTGGTTTGTTTAATGCTAGGAACATCCATGCTGTATGGATTTGATTTTATATAGTTTTTAAACTTTTAATAAACTTAACTTTTTTGGTACTACACCATGGGAGCCACTATCTCTTTTTTATGATGAACACACCTGTGTGTATTTGCAATGGCCTGGAGATCAAGGGAAACCCAAGAGCCTGCAGACACTGAGACCTGGAAAAATTGGATAAGAGTGTGGATCTACATGCGTATCACCCCTGCAGGGGTTAAAGCAGCTAGTGAGTGGGGACCTTGAGGAGAGCACGCAAGTCACCTGCAAAGAACTGAGAGCACTAAAGTCACCTGCAATAATCTGCTAAGCACGAATAATACTCACATTGGAATTGATGTTGTTTAGTTTTGAGCTTTTTTGTAAAAAATCTCTTTGTGCAATTTTTGGTGCATCTTTATATGCCACTTGTTGGCGTTTGGACAATTTATAATATTATCACGTGGATTGCTCACTGCATACATATCTTTCTCACACATGATTAAGATTTGGACTGCTGATATAAATTTTGGACTTACCATTTTACTACATTTATTTGCTTTTTTCACTGTTTAAACATACATATTTGTCTTAGGGGAGGAGATCTCCCAATATCACTTTACTTGATTGGTTTATGCTCACCATTTAATCTAAGCACTACGGACTTATCATCTTATGTATTATTATAAGAAGATAAGTCCTCATACTGGTTGATCATATCCTATCCTACCCTTAAACGTAGATCAGGGCAAGGGTACTAGCGGATAATCTTACCACTGTGAATTTTCATTACTACATACCCCATCTGATAAATCTGCCTTACATAGCCATATAACTAGAGTCCCGATAGATCACTCTTCGGGATATAGGTAGCGTCACTATACCGTCAAAACTACTGACTGTCTCCTCCAATTGAAAACAAATCCTCCTCTCTATCTAAGCAAGTTTAAAGATTACAATTCCCTAATACAAGAGGTATGTTGTTGGCCAGACACCCAGATTCCCCAAAGAGGCTTTGTCAGAGGTATATTAGTGACTTTTTGTTTTTTTACCCTTGGGACTCTTGCCCCCAAAGGGTTGAATAAACAAATAGGACTCCATTCAGTTGTACAATGTTAGCTTCTAGCCAGAAAAGCCACTGTAGATATGACTTGTATTGACCTTGTTTGTTCTTACATGCATTACAAAAATAAAGGCTGTTATAGCCAGTACCCAGTCCCCCCTCTTATTCACACAGTTTTTTTTTCCCATAGGAAGTTTTCTTTCTAATTTGGTGCCTTGTTTGACTAGAATGATTAGTTTTTTCCTCGATCGGATTTCTGTTAAGATTTTTTCTAATTGACTACTAGTTTATAAGTATCCTCCGCTCTTATCCACTAGTGAAGGTACATGTAACCTTTAGCGATAGTCCTCTATAGTAGCAGATATACCAGCCCAGAGGGGTTGGAGAAGGATACCATCCAAATTTAGGTGTCAGAGGAGACAGGGCGTGTGAATAGATAATACTTTATTTTCATTGTATATGTAGCGGGGTCGTTCCCCTTTTAGGGGAGAAGACTACAGTTCCCATAATTCCCCAGGCTCCTGGGAGGATGGTTGTTTCCGCCCGAGAGGCTGATGGGGGAGGTGATAAAAGGAAAGAGGAAGGACCGCCTCTTCCTCTTCTGACGGCTCTTCTGACGCAGGGATCATTGAGAGAGAAGACACCTGTGCGGACCGGGACTGCTGAAGGCCTGAAGCCTGGGCCTTGCAGCAGACAGAGAGAGACTCTCATACCTCATTGTCAGCAGCAGCAGAGCGAAGACTTTTGCCTGAGAACGGTCGGTCGGAGAGAGGACCGGAACGCAGGGGCTGTGACGAACGAGGCCGGACGCCGCCAGTGGAGGTCCCGGAGCTGAGGACGGTATCCGGAGTGGTGAGCGGGCTGAAAAGCTCATCTTGTACTGTATTTCGCTTTATGCCTATTGAACTGCCAAGGCAAATTTACCTCAGAGCAGAATATTGTTCTTGCTTGTGGATTACAAACACACACCATTTAAAGCTACATGTGCACCACCTCTACAGTTCTTGTGCCGGTGAAGAATACTGGGGTTCCCCAAGGACTGAGCTCTATTGTTAGGGATCAGGCCTGATCCATTAGATAGTCGCAGTTAGATTTGTTGCACCTCAGAGGTGCATAGCAGACGGTCGCTGCACGTGACGCTCCGTTCCCCATTGCTATCCTGATACACATATGTGTACATGTTAAAGTGCATATTGCAGAGACCTGCTAATGTGTTGTAAGTCAAATGTTTGATGCATGTTACTATTTCTTTTCATACTGCCAAAGTAAAGACAGTTATTTCAGTCAGCAGTTGCCTGTGAGTTTGAGTCCATTACAGTTAAAGTATAAGTGGTATTTATATGTGCATACACCTGTTGATTAACTGTGCCAGAGCGGGTAGAGCAGATTGCTGGGGGGTTGGTGGAGCTGTACTCAGGGACCCAAAACAAACTTGCGGCCCTCTTAACTGGGGGTATCGCTAGACGTGGGGGCTCGTCCGGGATCCTGAGACAGCGGGAAAACCCGCCAGAAGGTACCGGCATGGACCCGATAGAAGTGGGACGGTGGTACACAATCTGGGGCACTGATCCAGCCGCAGCAGCAGTCATTGAACTGCCAGGGATATGGCAGGAAGAGGCAGTCAAGCAGCTCATAATGTCCTTATCCCCAGGCCACAAGTCACGGATAATGGACATGAGAAATGATGCCGGGTATACATACGCCCTAGTAGAATGGAGAAGTGAGACCCCAGAGCAGTTCAGGAGCCAAAGCATACAAGCATTGGATGGTCAGACCTATCAATTGCTGCATGCGCTGCCGCGCAAGGGAGACTGTTTTCCAATGAAAACTATGCTATCCCCAAAGAAGGAAGAGCAGAAGGGCGCGGAAAGTCCCGCACCTGCACAGACCACTCTTAGTGCAGAAATGTGCGCTGTCCTAGGGGAGATTGTGACTCAGTGCAGAAGAGACCCCGGGGACTACCCGATGTCGGGATACAGGAAACTCCGGATGTTTTCAGGGAGAAAACCTGTACCCTCGGGAGAAGAGGAATTTGAAGAGTGGTTAGATGGCGCCACACAGGCCCTGGAAGAATGGGAGGTCCCAGAAGGTAGAAAGAAGCAAAGGATTGTTGAGAGCCTAAAAGGGCCTGCCTTAGAGGCCATACGCAACCTGAAGACAAGCAAGAAAGATTGCACTGCCCAGGACTACCTAGACATCCTGGAAAGTGTGTTTGGAGGGACAGAAAAAGTCACGGAGCTTACCTATCAACTGGAACACTGTTACCAGAAGACAGGGGAGAAGCTGTCGGAGTATATGGGACGTATAGACAAGATCCTGCATAGGATTATCCTGAAGAAGGGGATAGATCCGGGGAAAGTAGACGAAGCCCGTGCTCAGCAAGTGTTGAGGGGAGCCCAACCCCTAGACCCTGTTGCACTAGTACTACGCACCCGACAGGATGGGAAGAGCCTGGACTACCCCAACCTCATTCGGATGGTCAGAGAGGAAGAGGCCATGTTGGAAGAGAAACGTGAAAAGCAAGTGATGGGGTCTACAAAACTTCCAGTGGCCACGGTCAGGTCGGCCTTAACCCCTGAAAGAGAGACAGAAGTAGATGCCCTGAAGTTGCAGATGTCCCAGATGATGGAGATACTGACATCTCTGGTGGCGAAAGAGACACCTAGTCCCAAGAAAGAAGCAAGCAGGAGGGAATTGTTTCCAACTGTTTCAGCACCAGCATCCCCACCGGGGAGAAAATTAATGCATACCAGGCTCAGGAAAGAATCAAGCGCAAATCCAGTTGGAAAGAAAAGAGTCCAAAGAAGAAGACAGCATCAACTCGGCCCTACCCAGAAGAGCTGGTTGGTCCATCTCCTACTGTACCCATCCAAGTGGAAGGAGTGTACACACAGGCCCTCCTGGACACTGGAGCACAAGTGACCCTATTGTACAGGGACTTCTACGACAGATACCTGAGTCATCTGCCCATTCAGAAGATAGAGGAGCTGGAGATATGGGGATTGGGAACTCAGAGTTTCCCCTATGATGGCTACCTACCCATACGATTGACCTTTGACCCATCCGTGGCTGGAAAGGCTGAAGTGTTTGACACTCTGGCAGTGGTGTGCCCTCGCCCGCCAGGAACCAGCAAGACTTCCCTGATCATAGGGACGAACACGGATCTAGTCAGAAGGCTCCTGACCCCCCTTGTACAGAAGCAGAATCTTTCAGCTCCCAAGATCCATCCCATGCTGAAGGTGGCCTACCAGCGGTTGGTCCTAGAGCAGAAGACCCCAAGTGAGGGGATAGGAAAGGTATGGAGGCTTGGAAGAGAAGGAACGGTGCTACAGCCTGGAGAGGTGACCTGCCTGAGGGCCACGGTGAAGCTTAATTGGGAGCAGCCTGGCCCCTTTGTTATGCTGGAATCTGACCCAATGGAGGGTCATTCAGGCCTGGAAGTGATACCGGAAGTGATCCCGATCAAGGCACTGAAGAAGGCTAGAGGAAGAGTCCCTGTCAGTGTGAGGAACCCCACGGAGCGGCCCGTGGATATCCCTGCCAGGATGCTGTTGGGACAGGTGAGTCCTGCTGTCCCAGTTGGCTGGTCAGAAGTGAAGGGGGCGGGTAAAGGAGAAGATGTTTGGAAGAAACTCTCCATGGAGAACCCAAACCTACCTGGAGCTTGGAAGGAGAGAGCCAAGGCCCAGCTGACCAGATGGGAGAAGATTTTCTCTAAGGATGAGTTTGATGTGGGGTGTGCGAGGAGTGCCACCCATCGAATCCGCATGCAAGAGGACAAGCCATTCAGAGAAAGAGTAAGGCGGGTCCCGCTAGCAGATCTGGAGGATCTGAGGGAGCAGCTTGCGGAACTGAAGAAGACGGGAGTGATTCGGGAATCCAGAAGCCCTTATGCCTCCCCAATAGTGGTAGTCAGGAAGAAGAATGGGTCGTTGAGGCTTTGCATTGACTACAGAACTCTCAACAGGAGCACCATTCCTGACCAGTACACGACGCCAAGGATAGAGGATGCCTTACAGAGTTTATCTGGAGCTAAGTGGTTCAGTGTGATGGACCTCAAGAGTGGGTACTATCAAATTCCCATGCATCCAGAAGATAGAGAAAAGACTGCCTTCATAACCCCAGTAGGGTTCTTTGAGTTCAACAGGATGCCTCAGGGCCTGTCTGGAGCTCCTGCGACCTTTCAACGCCTCATGGAAAGGACTGTTGGAGACATGAACCTCATAGAAGTCCTTGTGTACCTGGACGATGTCATTGTCTTTGGGAAAACTTTGGAAGAACATGAGGCCAGACTGGAGAAAGTGTTGAAGAGGCTCAGTGAAGAGGGACTCAATCTTTCCCCTGAGAAGTGTCGGTTCTATCAGTCTTCTGTGAACTATCTGGGTCACATAGTGTCTGAAAAAGGAGTGGCTACGGACCCTGAGAAGTTGGAGGCAGTTACTTTGTGGCCGAGACCCACAATAGTCACCGAACCTCGATCTTTCTTGGGGTTCTGCTCCTACTACCGCAGGTTTGTGGATGGGTTTGCCCGCATTGCAAAACCCCTAAACGAACTGCTCAAGATAGAAGGAGAGGAAGATGGATTGGGGCCTAGGAGGCCCGGTGAGTCGGTTCAAGACCAATGGAACTCAAGGTGTGAAGAGGCTTTCAGAACCTTGAAGAGAAGTCTCACCACAGCCCCAGTTTTGGCCTATGCTGACCCCACCAGACCATATGAGCTACATGTTGATGCCAGCCATGAGGGCCTAGGTGGAGTACTCTACCAGGAGTATGAAGACCAGCTGCGACCAGTGGCCTATGTGAGCCGGAGCCTGACCCCCTCAGAGAGGAACTACCCCACCCACAAGTTGGAGTTCTTGGCCCTCAAGTGGGCAGTGGTTGACAAACTAAAGGACTATCTTTATGGGGCAGAATTCACTGTAAAAACAGATAACAACCCCTTGACCTATCTATTCACCACCGCCAAGCTGGATGCAACTGGACACAGATGGTTGGCGGCGTTGTCTGGATTCAATTTCAGCCTCAAGTACAGGCCAGGGGTTGGGAATAGGGATGCAGATGCCCTGTCCCGAAGATCCCATGTCATGGTCGATTATTGGGAAGACTGGACTCAAGTGGCACCAGAAGGAGTGCGAGCCCTTTGTCAGGGGGCTGAACTCCAAGCCAGAGGAGGATCCAGAGCTGAAGAGATAGGAGTTACCACAGTGGGAGTCCCAAAATGCTACTGTGGGGTAACTCAACTAGAAGAAGAGTGCCTACCGAAGTTGTCAAAGAAAGAGTTAAGGTGTGACCAATTGGAAGACCCCATGGGGAATTTGCTCCTGGAAGCACTGGAAAACAAGAGTCCAGAGGGACTCCGACTTCACCCTTCCAAAGAGGCTCGCCTACTGAGGAGAGAGTTGGACAAATTACAGGTGCATTAGGGAGTGGTCTACCGAAGGGGCCCCTCTGACAGCCCAGAAGAGAAGTGGCAGCTGTTTCTTCCCGAAAAGCATCGAGAGACTGTGCTGATTGCCTTACATGACCAGCATGGTCACTTGGGAGCAGAGAGAACCTTCCAACTCGTCAGAGACCGGTTTTATTGGCCCTGCATGAGGGCCGAAGTGGAGGAGTATTGCCATTCGTGTGCACGATGCATTCAGAGGAAGACTTTACCCCATCAAGCTGCCCCAATGGGCCATCTACAGAGTCAAGGCCCAATGGATCTGGTATGCATTGATTTTCTCTGCCTCGAACCCGATTTGAGATAATTGGGAAATGTTCTGGTGATAACCGACCATTTCACCCGTTATGCCCAGGCATTCCCAACCAAGGACCAGAAGGCCTCTACAGTGGCTAAGGTACTTTTGGAGAAATACTTTGTTCTTTATGGATTACCACAGAGAATCCATTCAGACCAAGGAAGGGACTTTGAGAGTCGCCTGATCAGGAAGCTACTAGATTCTCTGGGAGTAGAGAAGACTAGAACTACACCATATCACCCTCAAGGTGATGCCCAGCCTGAAAGGTTCAACCGGACCCTATTGAACATGTTGGGAACTTTGGAAACAGAGAAGAAGCAACATTGGAGTCAACACATTTCAGCTCTGGTGCATGCTTACAACTGTACAACCAGTGATGTGACGGGTTTCTCCCCCTACCGGCTTATGTTTGGGAGAGAAGCAAGATTGCCAGTGGATCTGGCCTTCGGCATTTCCTTAGACCATGCCTCTGAGGCCTCTCACAAAGGATATGTGGACAGATTGAGGCACAGTTTGAAGATAGCTTACGAGAAAGCTCAGGCGGCCTCTGACCAGAGGGGGGCCCGGAACAAGCGGAACTTTGACTTGAAGGTTCGAGTACAGGACCTACAGCCTGGGGACCGTGTACTGTTACGCAATCTAGGGATCCCTGGAAAACACAAGCTGGCTGATAGATGGAGATCAGAACCATATATCATCTGTAGAAAGCTACCTGGATTGCCTGTCTACAAGTTGAAGCCAGAAGGGAGAGTGGGGCCTTTGAAGACCTGGCATAGGAATCACTTGCTCCCACTCACTGAAGCAGTCAGAATACCTCCAGCAAGAGACTTACCTGAATCTGTTTCCATTCTGGATACTCCCAGACCCAACACTCGGTCCCAGACCTCCCAAACTAAAGGGGGACAGGACCCCCAACCAGCAGAAGAAGAAAGAGGAGAATTTGAATGGCTATGGCCTTCCTCAACTCCAGGAAATTCCGCCATTGATCTCCCACTTACTGAGGATGTGGAAGATAAAACATTGAACCCAGAAGCTACCGAGTTTGTTCCATTCAGTGTTGTGCCCGAGTGCTGGGAAGATATCCCTGGTCTCTACTCTGAAGAAGAGGAGGTAGATGTTCCAGAACCAGTGATGTTGCCAGAATGTGTTCCTGAAGAAGTGCCAAGAGAACAGAGAGCTCGCAGAGTTGTGAGGCCTCGCAAGAAGTTAACTTACCCCCAAATGGGAAAAAGTTCAGAGGACTCTGTTACCACAGCAAGAAGGAGTGCTGAACGCCCTGACCCATCCACTGTTCATTTGGTGGAGGGCAACCCCAGCTCACTCTCTGGCACAGTTAGGCAGGTCGCCCACACTGAAGCGACCTGTAGACAGGACAGCTCCCCATCCTATGATAATTGGTGGGAAGCGCCTCTGTCTGAATTATGTGAACGTGTTGTTTCAAAGAAAGCTTGTAGATTGAACAATGTCTTTGGGGACCAAAGATTCAAAGTGGGGGGAGTGTGTAGCGGGGTCGTTCCCCTTTTAGGGGAGAAGATTACAGTTCCCATAATTCCCCAGGCTCCCGGGAGGATGGTTGTTTCCGCCCGAGAGGCTGATGGGGGAGGTGATAAAAAGAAAGAGGAAGGACCGCCTCTTCCTCTTCTGACGGCTCTTCTGACGCAGGGATCATTGAGAGAGGTGACACCTGTGCGGACCGGGACTGCTGAAGGCCTGAAGCCTGGGCCTTGCAGCAGACAGAGAGAGACTCTCATACCTCATTGTCAGCAGCAGCAGAGCGGAGACTTTTGCCTGAGAACGGTCGGTCGGAGAGAGGACCGGAACGCAGGGGCTGTGACGAACGAGGCCGGACGCCGCCAGTGGAGGTCCCGGAGCTGAGGACGGTATCCGGAGTGGTGAGCGGGCTGAAAAGCTCATCTTGTACTGTATTTCGCTTTATGCCTATTGAACTGCCAAGGCAAATTTACCTCAGAGCAGAATATTGTTCTTGCTTGTGGATTACAAACACACACCATTTAAAGCTACATGTGCACCACCTCTACAGTTCTTGTGCCGGTGAAGAATACTGGGGTTCCCCAAGGACTGAGCTCTATTGTTAGGGATCAGGCCTGATCCATTAGATAGTCGCAGTTAGATTTGTTGCACCTCAGAGGTGCATAGCAGACGGTCGCTGCACGTGGCGCTCCGTTCCCCATTGCTATCCTGATACACATATGTGTACATGTTAAAGTGCATATTGCAGGGACCTGCTAATGTGTTGTAAGTCAAATGTTTGATGCATGTTACTATTTCTTTTCATACTGCCAAAGTAAAGACAGTTATTTCAGTCAGCAGTTGCCTGTGAGTTTGAGTCCATTACAGTTAAAGTAAAAGTGGTATTTATATGTGCATACACATACACCTGTTGATTAACTGTGCCAGAGCGGGTAGAGCAGATTGCCGGGGGGTTGGTGGAGCTGTACTCAGGGACCCAAAACAAACTTGCGGCCCTCTTAACTGGGGGTATCGCTACATATACATACAATGAAACTTATCAAGATACTCTTTTACAACAGCAATTGAAAAAAGAAATTCTCAACACAACCACACATACATAATCCTAGCACATCTTACATATCTGTTTTTAACCGCTTCAATACAGGGCTTTTAAACACCCTTCCTTACCAGAGCACTTTTTGCGATTCGGCACTGCGTCGCTTTAACTAACAATTGCGCGGTCGTGCAACGTTACACCCAAACAAAATTTACGTCCTTTTTTTCCCACAAATAGAGCTTTCTTTTGGTGGTATTTGATCGCCCCTGCGGTTTTTATTTTTTGCGCTATAAACAAAAGAAGAGCGACAATTTTGAAAAAAAAACACAATATTTTTTACTTTTTGCTATAATAAATATCCCATTTTTTAAAAAAAAAAACTATTTTTTTCCTCAGTTTAGGCCGATACGTATTCTTCTACATATTTTTGGTAAAAAAAATCGCAATAGGCGTATATTGATCGGTTTGCGCAAAAGTTATAGCGTCTACAAAATAGGGGATAGATTTATTGAATTTTTTTTTTTTTTTTTTTACTAGTAATGGCGGCGATCTGCGATTTTTTTTTCGTGACTGCGACATTGCGGCGGACACTTCGGACACTTTTGACACATTTTTGGAACCATTCACATTTACACAGCGATCGTTGCTATAAAATTGCAATGATTACTGTGTAAATGTGACTGGCAGTGAAGGGGTTAACTCTAGGGGGCGCTGGAGGGGTTAATATGTTCCCTAATAGAAGTGATTCTAACTGTGGGGGGAGGGGACTTAAGGGGAGGAGACCGATCATGTGTTCCTCCGTACTGGGATCACATGATCGGTCTCCTCTGCACTGACAGGACGTGGAGCTGTGTGTTTACACACACAGCTCCACGGTCCCGCACGGTCCCGTTGTTTTAACGGGCAATCGCGGGTGCCCGGCGGACATCGCGGCCGCCGGGCACTCGCACCGTGTCCCGAGCAATGCCGCGGGCGCGCGCGCGCGCCGCCGGCGGCGCGCGCGCGCCCCCCAGGCGGCCGGGAATGCGAGGACGTCATATGACGCCCACCCAGGATGGTAGATCCACCTTGTGGGCGTCATATGTACATGGGCGGGTATTGAAGTGGTTAAATATAACAAAATATAAAATGTTGTAAAATTTCTGTTTGTGTCTTGAGTTTAAAATGATCTTGATTAATGTGCTCATGTGATCTGTGTTCCCACTTCTCTTCCCCCTCCTTCTCCTCCCAGGGAGGGGGGGGGGGGGATCCTGGTTATGGCTAATATCACAATATAGTATTTAAGTTGGTGCTCTATTATGCATGCAAGCTTGGCCCTCGAAATGTGTTAGCCGCTCTTAGACACTATGAGGTCTTCCCATGCCATCAGCCAAGTATGGTAGATTTGGAGGCGATCTCATCTGTTTTTTTTGGATGTGCATGTGCATAACATGCTTTTTCAAGTATTTACTTCTTATATATTTCTTTAAAATAATTGAGTTATGGTAATGCACTAGGTCAGTGCACTCTCTTCTTTGTAGTTTTGGGGCATTGTTAAAGAACGTGCCCTATAAAGGCTACATGTGTATATCAGACTTCATCAGCAAGTGGAACTTTTCTCTAAACCTTGAATCTGTATAAAATGGGATCATCTTGGCACTACTGGAAGTTTTTTTTTTTATCACACTGGCAATCACATTCTCTTACTTTAACAATTTTCTTACAAATAACATTTTTTACAGAACAAAAAGCAATCGCTTCCTTTGATCTATTCCTGTATTTTAAAACTAATACACTGCCTACATGAAAAAGAGGAAACAATTATATATATATATATATATATATATATATATATATCACACACACACAGTATATATATATCGCAGATGTTCAAAATAATTGCATGCAGTCACATGTTTTTTCAAAACTTGTAGATCAAATGCAGTGCCATAAACTGCACCTACACTACTAGATTGTCACTGTATTCATGAGCCATGAATGTTCATTCAAAGCCCTTTTTTCCTTGTCTTCATTTATTTCTACTTTTTTAGTATTTTATGATCACAGGACGGCTCAACATCAAAAGTTCAACCCTTCAGACATATACCATCTTATATTTTCTTTTGGTATTTGAGAAGTGATAAATTATAGAGGGAAATGTGTCCTTCATGGACCTATTCAGCTGATTGCTTAGTGCGGTCTCCATTACAATAAACCCTAGTCGTCACTGTCAGCTAATATACTCTTGGCATTTTCCTACTATTTCTATACTCTTTTGTTCTTTCTTCTGTAATTGGAAAAAAATCTTCCAAAATGAATGCAATCATAATGTGATGTGATGAATTATGCAAGGATGAATGAATTCCCAGGTTTGCTTGGCTCAGCCTTGCAAGATATGGATTAATCTAAAAGGATTGTTCCTGTTCAAGCATCAGCTTTATAACTACATTACATTAAATGCGAGAGGAATGACAAACAGAGTACCTAAGGTGAGAAGATATGTAAATCAAATAATCTCTAGCAGATACAAGTGCATTCTAGCATTGTTACACCCAGCTTGTTAGTTTATTTATGTGGGAAAAATACAGTATATGAAATATAACTGTATGGATCTAGGCTCAGTCGTGTCTGGGAAAAGCTGTATGTTTTAAACTAAATGGTACATCATTTGACATGATCTTGTGTGTTTTTTTTTTTTTTTTTTTATTATATATATTCAGCATTGTTTCAAATGTTCGGATGTTAATAAAATCATATGTCCTTTCATGGAAGATTTTGGTTATTTCTCTGTTAAGAGACAAATTAATATACAAATGCATGAGAGACAACAACACTAAGCACATACATTGGGACTATTTAGGTTAGTAACATGTGGTATATTATCAGCATATAACTATATTAAAATTGAAGTTCAGCTAAATTATTTTTTCTGTACAGCTTTAGTTACATTACTTAGCTGTAATAAAGTATGTCCCATAATATGCAGACAGCTGGCTTTTGTATAAATCTTTACCTGTCCATTTCTTGTCCCTTAACTTCCATCACTGTGGTGTTTAAAAGAGAAGAATGGGAATTATACAGTGCCTTGAAAAAGTATTCATACCCCTTGACATTTTCCATATTTTGTCATGTTACAACCAAAAACGTAACTGTATTTTATTGGGATTTTATTTGATTGATCAACACAAAGTGGCACATAATTGTGAAGTGGAAGGAAAATGATAAATGGTTTTTACATTTTTTTTACAAATAAATATCTGAAAAGTTTGGCTTGCTTTTGTATTCATTTGTAGAACCGCTTTCTGCTGCAATTACAGCTGCAAGTCTTTTTGGGTATATCTCTACCATCTTTGCACATCTAGTAAGGGACATTTTTTCTCATTCTTCTTTGTAAAATAGCTCAAGCTCTGTCAGATTGGATGGAGAGTGTCAAAGTTTCAAGTCTTGCCACAGATTCTCAATTGAATTTAGGTCTGAACTTTGACTGGGCCATTCTAACACATGAATATGCTTTGATCTAAACCATTCCATTGTAGCTTTGGCTGTATGTTTAGAATTGTTTCCCTACTGGAGGGTGGACCTCTCCCCCAGTTTCACGTCTTTTGCAGACTCTAAAGTTTTCTTCTAAGCTTGCCCTCTATTTGGCTCCATCCATCTTCCCAGCAACCCTGACAAGCTTCCCTGGCCCTGCTGAAGAAAAGCATCCCCACAGCATGATGCTTCCGCCACCATGTCTTACAGATGGTGTGTTCAGAGTGATGTGCAGTGTTAGTTTTCTGCCACACATAGTGTTTTGCTTTTAGGCCAAAAAGTTCAATTTTGGTATCATCTGATCAGAGCACTTTCCACATGTTTGCTGTGTTCCCCCACATGGCTTCTCACAAACTGAAAATGAGACTTGTTATGGCTTTCTTTCAACAATGGCTTTCTTCTTGCCACTATTCCATAAAGGCCAGATTTGTGGAGTGCACAACTAATAGTTGTCCTGTGGACAGATTCTCCACCTGAGCTGTGGATCTCTGCTGCTCCTCCAGAGTTACCATGGGATTCTTGGTTGCTTCTATGATTAATGTTCTCATTGTCCGGTCTGTCAGTTTAGGTGGACGGCCATGTCTTGGTAAATTTGCAGTTATGCCATACTCTTTCCATTTTTGGATGATTGATTGAACAGTGCTCTGTAAGATGTTCAAAATTTGTGATATTCTTTTATAACCTAACCCTGCTTTAAACTTCTCCACAACTTTATCCCTGATCTGTCTGGTAGGTTTTTTGGCCTTCATGATGCTGTTTGTTCAATAAGGTTCTCTAACAAACCTCTAAGGGCTTCACAGCTGTATTTATACTGAGATTAAATTACACACAGGTGAACTCTATTTACTTTTGGCAATTGGTTCCACTAGATTTTAGTTAGGGGTATCAGAGTAAAGGGGGCTGAATACAAATGTACGTCACACTTTTCAGATATTTATTTGTCAAACATTTTAAAAAACATTTATCATTTTCCTGCCATTTTGCAATTATGTGCCACTTTGTGTTGGTCTATAACAGGGATATGCAATTAGCAGACCTCCAACTGTTGCAAAATTACAAGTCCCATCATGCGTTTGCCTCTGGGTGTCATGTTTGTGGCTGTCAGTAGAGATGGCCTTGCGGTTTGCCTGGCGGTCGGTTCATGGCAAACTTTGCTCATTCACGATAAGCTAAACCGGCGGACTTATGGCGCTGTTCGCGGCGGCCATATTATTTTACATTGTGAAGAACTTTGACCCATGACACATCCATCATGGGGTACAGGCCAGCCAATTGAGACATTTCAGCACATGGACATACCCCCTACCTTATAAATAGATCTGATCTGGCTGCCATTTTACATTCTGTCTTTTGTCAGTGTAGGGATAGGACGCTGTGTGGAGCAGGGACAGTCTGTACTCACTAGCTATTAGGTCCACAAAAGTCCTTTTAAGGACTGGTATAGGTGTATAGGAGAGGGAGAGAGGTGTAGGGAGAGAGTTTGCTGTTTGGAGCAGGGACAGTCTGTACTCACTAGCTACTATTAAGTCCACAAAAGTCCTTTTACGGACTGGTATAGGTGTACAATATATATGGGTGTAATACACGTATAAAATACTTTCAAATATAGAAAGCATAGTATAGTGAGTGCATTCCTACTGTGCAGCATTGTGACTGCTTAGCGGTTCCGCAGCTCTTTTGTCAGTGTAGGGAGAGGTTGATGACTGTGTGTCGCAGGGACAGATTGTAGCGACACAAATCGCTAACGAATATAGGTCCACAAAAGTCATTTTAAGGACTGGTATAGGTGTACTATTTGGTGTGCAGTATATAGGGGTGTAATACACATATAAAATACTTTCAAATATAGAAAGCATAGTATAGTGTGTGCATTCCTACTGTGCAGCATTGTGACTGCTGAGCGGTTCTGCAGCGATATTACAAAGAGTGACAAACGCAATTAGAAAAAAGTATTATAACTGGTGTGATAGACCAGTGGCCCCCCAAAACGACAGATTGAAGCGGGGTGTTATATACCTTCTTCCACATATACTACACTTCTCTAGAGACTTTAGTCACAGGGTCATTTAAAAAATGACAGGCAGAGGAAGAGGCAGGCCCTTCCGCAGGGGTGGTAGGGGTAGGGCAGGAGCACCAGGCTTGAGCCAAAGTGGGAAGTTGCAGAATGTGCGTTCGATTACGTCAAAGGACGCACCAGGCTTGGTTAAGTGGCTCACTCAGCCTTACTCTTCTGCACCCTCCTCATCCTCTCTATCTGCACCCTCTTCACTCTCTGCTGTGTGCACCCCCAAAGACACTACCACCAACACCACCACCATATACCCTCCGCTTGAGTCACAGGAATTTTTTTCCAATCCATCACAAGACATTTCCGATGCGCATCCATTCTTGGCATTGGATCAGGAAGAGGAGGTAGCAAGAACCGCCACTCAGCAGTCTGACGACAGTACCCAGATCAGCCCAAGGAGGTTGGTCCCCGCTGTTGCTGCCTACTCCGAGATCTCTAATTATAGTGGTGGGGAAGGTGACATTGATGATGACGTGTCTAGGAACGTCATGTGGGTTCCCACAAGAGAGGAAGAGGAGGGGGGTTCAGAGGGAGGGATGGACCAGCAGATAGGGAGGAGAAGCAGGCGGAACTTACATTGCACAGGAGGGACAAACCAGACTGCTAATGTATCAGTAGCGAGCCATCAACCATGTACGGTCACATCTGGCGCTCTCAGCTGCCATCAGCAGCCTTTGCAGTCAACTCATAAGTCGCGGTAAGCCCAACACTCATCTAGGGACGACCGCCTTAAGAAGGCACATGAGCTGCCATCACCGAGCCCAGTGGGAGCAACGCCGTCAGAACCCACAAAGCCACACTCAAGGCTCTCACCGTCCAGCCTCTTCTACTTCTCCTTCTCCTCTCTCCTCAGAATTGTCTTCCACTCCACCTTCCATCATGTCGTCCTCACGTTTTTCTGGAAAAAGACAGGCTTCCGTGGGCCAAATGTTCGAGCGTAAAAAAATGATGACGCCGGGTAACCCTTTTGCCCAACTGATAGCCCGCCAACTACTGCCATATAAACTGGTGGACTCGGAGGCCTTAGAAAATTTGTGGCCATTGGAACACCACAATGGAAGGTCCCAGGAGGGAAGTATTTCTCACAGAAGGGCATCCCAGAGCTATATGGCCATGTTCAGCGGCAAGTGAATGTATCTCTGGCACACAGTGTCGGTGCCAAGATACATCTGACCACAGACACGTGGTCTAGCAAACACGGGCAGGGAAGGTATATAACTTTTACTGCCCACTGGGTGAACCTTCTGATGGCCGTCAAACATGTAACCCGTGGCACCCATGTAGATCTGGTTTAACCGCCACGGATTGCATGCAGGCCTGCCTCTTCCTCTCCTCCTCCTACTCCATCCTCCCTCTCCTTCTCAGCTGACTCCTCCTTTTCCGCTGCTACCGTCTCTTCCGCTGAGCCGCCCAAGATTCTTTCCTTGTTCATGCAATGGAACTCAACCATGTATATGCTTGATAGGCTGCTCCAGCAGAAATGTGCAGTTAACGACTACCTGTAAGAACTCTGCAGCAGAACAGGTTCTGCACATAGTATAGTGTGTGCATTCCTACTGTGCAGCATTGTGACTGCTGAGCGGTTCTGCAGCGATATTACAAAGAGTGACAAACGCAATTAGAAAAAAGTATTATAACTGGTGTGATAGACCAGTGGCCCCCCAAAACGACAGATTGAAGCGGGGTGTTATATACCTTCTTCCACATATACTACACTTCTCTAGAGACTTTAGTCACAGGGTCATTTAAAAAATGACAGGCAGAGGAAGAGGCAGGCCCTTCCGCAGGGGTGGTAGGGGTAGGGCAGGAGCACCAGGCTTGAGCCAAAGTGGGAAGTTGCAGAATGTGCGTTCGATTACGTCAAAGGACGCACCAGGCTTGGTTAAGTGGCTCACTCAGCCTTACTCTTCTGCACCCTCCTCATCCTCTCTATCTGCACCCTCTTCACTCTCTGCTGTGTGCACCCCCAAAGACACTACCACCAACACCACCACCATATACCCTCCGCTTGAGTCACAGGAATTTTTTTCCAATCCATCACAAGACATTTCCGATGCGCATCCATTCTTGGCATTGGATCAGGAAGAGGAGGTAGCAACAACCGCCACTCAGCAGTCTGACGACAGTACCCAGATCAGCCCAAGGAGGTTGGTCCCCGCTGTTGCTGCCTACTCCGAGATCTCTAATTATAGTGGTGGGGAAGGTGACGTTGATGATGACGTGTCTAGGGACGTCACGTGGGTGCCCACAAGAGAGGAAGAGGAGGGGAGTTCAGAGGGAGAGATGGACCAGCAGATAGGGAGGAGAAGCAGGCGGAACTTACATTGCACAGGAGGGACAAACCAGACTGCTAATGTATCAGGAGCGAGCCATCAACCATGTACGGTCACATCTGGCGCTCTCAGCTGCCATCAGCAGCCTTTGCAGTCAACTCATAAGTCGCGGTAAGCCCAACACTCATCTAGGGACGACCGCCTTAAGAAGGCACATGAGCTGCCATCACCGAGCCCAGTGGGAGCAACGCCGTCAGAACCCACAAAGCCACACTCCAGGCTCTCACCGTCCAGCCTCTTCTACTTCTCCTTCTCCTCTCTCCTCAGAATTGTCCTCCACTCCACCTTCCATCATGTCGTCCTCACGTTTTTCTGGAAAAAGGCAGGCTTCCGTGGGCCAAATGTTCGAGCGTAAAAAAATGATGACGCCGGGTAACCCTTTTGCCCAACTGATAGCCCGCCAACTACTGCCATATAAACTGGTGGACTCGGAGGCCTTAGAAAATTTGTGGCCATTGGAACACCACAATGGAAGGTCCCAGGAGGGAAGTATTTCTCACAGAAGGGCATCCCAGAGCTATATGGCCATGTTCAGCGGCAAGTGAATGTATCTCTGGCACACAGTGTCGGTGCCAAGATACATCTGACCACAGACACGTGGTCTAGCAAACACGGGCAGGGAAGGTATATAACTTTTACTGCCCACTGGGTGAACCTTCTGATGGCCGTCAAACATGTAACCCGTGGCACCCATGTAGATCTGGTTTAACCGCCACGGATTGCATGCAGGCCTGCCTCTTCCTCTCCTCCTCCTACTCCATCCTCCCTCTCCTTCTCAGCTGACTCCTCCTTTTCCGCTGCTACCGTCTCTTCCGCTGAGCCGCCCAAGATTCTTTCCTTGTTCATGCAATGGAACTCAACCATGTATATGCTTGATAGGCTGCTCCAGCAGAAATGTGCAGTTAACGACTACCTGTAAGAACTCTGCAGCAGAACAGGTTCTGGGGAGCTTGTTTTTTTTCACCGCGCCAGTGGCTGCTCATGCGCGACGCATGCAGACTTCTGCGGCCATTTGATGAGATCACCAAACTGGTCAGTCGCAGCCATGGCGCCATCAGTGACATCGTAACTTACACCTTCTTTATGGAGCGTGCATTGCGTTGTGTCATTGATTAAGCTGTCGAGGAGCAGGAAGATGAGGAAGTCACAATGCTGGATGAATTCCCAGGGGGGCTCCTCTATCTGAGACAAGTCAACAACAGGAGTCTGAAGAGGAGTCAGAGGAGGATAGTGCCGGGGCGGCTGAGGAGGAGCAAGAAGAGCATGCTTTAAACCTTTCTAGGATCCCTGTTGTTGTCCGTGGATGGGGGAGGAGAACGAGGAGGACGACATTATCCTGGATGATGAGCAGGAGCCAGGCCACCACACCGCTTCCAGTTTAGTGCAAATGGGGGCCTTCATGCTCCAATGTTTTAAGAGGGACCCCGTATAAAAGCATAAAGGTCAAGGACCAGTACTGGGTGGCAACGTACTTAGACCCCTGGTACAAACAAAAAATGGTGGAAATGTTACCACCATCACAGAGGGCTTTCAGAATGGAGCACTTCCAGGCCTTGCTGCATTCTGCTTTTGCGTGCGCTGGCAGAGGAATTTCCACTCCCAGAGAAAGAGTTGCGGGTACCAATCCAACAGCGCCTGCAAGAAGAGGGCGGTTTGAAGATGTGTTGGTCACTTCTGCTATGAGATCATTCTTTCAGCCGACCCATCGACCGGTGTCATCCAGATCCAGCATCAGGGAAGGCCTAGACCGACAGGTGTCCGACTACATTGGGTTAACTGCCGATGTGGACGCTCTGAGAAGTGATGAACCCCTGGACTACTGGGTGGGCAGGCTTGACCTTTGGCCAGAGCTTGCACAATTTGCAATGGAACTGTTGGCTTCCCCCTCGTCCAGTGTCCTGTCCGAAAGGACGTTCAGCGCAGCAGGGGGGATCGTGACCGTTAAGCGCACTCGCCTAGCTCACGACAGTTTTGACTACCTCACATTTCTATAAATGAATGAGGCATGGATCTCGGAGGAATTCAACACATGTGACCAGTAGACCATGTATATGCATAACTGTATAAATGATTTATATAATCTAGCACACGGACCTATTTTCTACCTTTTGTCTCACTTGTAGAAAAAAAGCACACCGTACTATATGCCCGTACCCTCCTGTTTGAAGAGGTTAAGCGGTGTCATGTTTTTGGGTCCCGCAGCGAGTTGCTGGTGTCAGTGCTGGTGTCAGTGCTCTCTCTCGGTGCTGGTGTCAGTGCTCGCTATCTCGGTGCTGGTGTCAGTGCTCGCTATCTCGGTGCTAGTGTCAGTGCTCGCTATCTCGGTGCTGGTGTCAGTGCTCTCTATCGCGGTGCTGGTGTCAGTGTTCTATCTCAGTGCTGGTGGAGATAGCAGCGGAGAAGCCAATCAGCAGGCAGTGCAGGCACCATGGCTGAGGATCAGCACTGGACTGGCATCTCCGGATCACCGCAGTGGAGCCCTGCATAGGTGGTGGTAAGGGCTGGGCAGAGGGACGGGTAAGGGGCTCAAGCACAGGTTGGCACACTGGGACACTGGCACAGGACTGCGCTGCCCTGACTGTGGCACTGATCATCTCCTGCACCCCCTTCATAGCCTGGCCTGACCTTGCCTCTCCTCCATGGCCTTCATTCACTCCTGAATTGACAAAATTTCACAGATAAAAAAAGAATGCTTGTCGTTGTCGATCCCAGATTCACTTAATACTTCTGGTATGTCAGTGTCCATGTTGTGGGACTATGTGTGCACAGCTAGTAAGTATTTTGTGCCTGCAAATATGACCTGGAGGTTTTTAATGTTTGCCTGCAATTAAAATGAATGGGGCCTGAACATTTGGGCACATTCGCAAATCGCATTCGCGAAACGTCCCGTCAGAAGTTCGTCCATCACTAGCTGTCAGAGTCTTGCTATGCCACATGGGACTTGTAGTTCTGCAACATCTGGAGGTCCACTAATTGCATATCCTTGGTCTATCAAATAAAACCCCAATGAAATCCATTTACGTTTTTGGTTGTAACATGAAAAAATTTGGAAAATTTCAAGGGGTGTAAATGCTTTTTCAAGGCACTGTACTTACCTAGGTGGACGCAGAATCAGTCAGATGCTGCATCTGTCCCCGGCTGAGAACCAAACGATCAAACACCATTGAACATTTCGTTTTCACAGCTCTGTCCCCCCACAGTCACTAGAGCACAGGGCTGTGGAGGGGGTGGGAGCAGCCAGCTTAGGCTCTCAGCAGCTTGCTGATAGGCTGAGCCAGGTGCCGGTCTAGGCATGTGGGTGGATCCTGACTACATGTTCACGATTTTTCCCGAGCCTGGACAAGCTGTACTTCTCATTTAATAGAATGTTGTAAATGGGGATAGAGAGAGGGGATTATAGCAGTGCCAAGAGATGCAAAATTACAAAAAAGTACATAAAATATCAGTAAATTTTATTTACATAGAAAAGACAAGGACATCAAAATGAAAACAAACAGCAAAGTAAACAAAAGCGGTACATAAATTTCAAATTTATGAAAAAGGAGGGGAAAGAACAGGCCTTGGTGTTCAAAAGGCAAGTAATACAGGTAATCAAATCCTACATGTTTCGCCAAGACATTGGCTTCCTCAGGGAAATAATATAGGACTGTGCCAAAATTGAAGGTTCTAGGTAAAAAGACAAAAAAAAACATAATATCTACAATTCAAATTCAAATGAAATACATTTTAACCTATATATTTGCCCCTGGATGTATGACATGACCATAAACCATCCCCGGCCGGTGGGGATCCAAAAGCACGCCACAGATACGTACCCCTCAGCTCTTAACGAGCCCAAAAATCAACATTAAAGCAGGGGCGCCTGGATTATTTTAACCCTTAATTGTAAGTAATTGAGGCTATGTTAGCCCTATTCATTTATTTGGGATTCTGTTTATCCCAATATTGTTAGTAGGTTGAAACAACCATCTGACATCTCCATATTTTTTTAAACTCCTTGATTGCTAGGTCCTTGTTTACCCTCTGCAACCGTAGATTCGGTACAGGGCTTGTGACTCTCTTGGGGTGCATCTCTCCCATCGTTGGCCTCGCTCATGTATCTGTGGCACGCTTTTAGATCCCCTCGGCCGGGGATGGTTTATGGTCATATAATGCATCCAGGTGCAAATATATAGGTTAAAATGTATTTCTTTTGAATTGAATTTGAATTGTAGATCTTATGGTTTTTTTTGTCTTTTTACCTAGAACCTTCAATTTTGGCACAGGCCTATATCATTTTAAAAAGCTAATTGTTTGGCTAAACTACTACTACTACTACTCTAAAAATATCTACCTTGCATGGCTTCCATAGGGGTTTCTAATATATATTTTTTAATATGTTTTGTGTCTTTAAAACTATTCTATAAATAAAAATGTTTATTGAGCAGCTGGTTGCATAAAGATATTTTTTTTGTCAGTTTTTTTTTCTGTATATTTTAATCCCCAGGGTAGCGATACACAGTAGATATTTTTACAGTAGTGGTCTCTAGAGTTTTTCTGTGTTGGGCTATGGATGTAGGTTTGAAAAAATAGATTTTTCTCTCTTTGTTTTATAATTATTTATGGTATTTGTTTAGAGCCGTTCACAATGTTTGCTGCTGTCTAGTGGCTTGGCTGTCATCAAGATCTTATGGCTTCAATACTTTCTGGGGTATGATCTGAAACAAGTAGGCTAGCATCACTCTGACTTTCTTATCTGGATGCTTATTCTTTATCAATGGGGTTGATTTACTAAAACTGGAGAGTGCAAAATCTAGTGCAGCTCTGTATAGAAACCAATCAGCTTCCAGGTTTCTTTGTCAAAACGAAATTGAACAAGGTGAAGTTAGAAGCTGATTGGCTAGTTGAACAGCTGCACCCAATTTTGCACTGTCCAGTTTTAGTTAATCAACCCCATTGGGGTTGATTAATTAAAACTGGAGACTGCAGAATTGGGTTCAGCTGTGCATAGAAACCAATCAGCTTCTAACTTCAGCTTGTTCAATTAAGCTTTGACAAAGAAACCTGGAAGCTGATTGTTTTTTTTTTTTTTCAGATTTAGTATTTTCCAGGTTTAGTAAATAAACCCCAGTGTCTCGAAATACTGGAACCTGATACAGACAGGCAATTAGTATTTTTCTGTCTAGTACACGTGATGAAAATAATAGATGAAAAACCGCATTCGGAGCGATCATCTGATGATATAAATTATAAAATATCTGTGGAATAGTAAGAATACAAAGGTAAATGCACCAAGCCACCCCTAGCGCTTATGGGAAAAAAAACATTCAATATTATACTAAAATCTGGCAGCTACTATAATCACATTAAACAAATATGCTAAAATACAATCCAGCATTAGCAGCACTCAAAATCCATTTAACAAGTATCCATGATAGAAGCCGTCCAAATATTCAAAGGACTTAATCATATATGAAAAATAGATACATCATTGAAAGTTCATTCATGTGCTTCCATGTGACCTGTATCCTGTATTTCGCCCGCCACCACACCTCGTGAATTAGCATCCCTATGGTCATGAACTCACCAGATGAATGGTGATAGTAAGCCCGTATGAGGATCCCTTCACGGAGCAGCAAACACCGGTCCTTCCATCTATGTGTCACTCATGACAAGAAAGCACACATACATAGCGTAATTCCATAAAATTCTAAATATATTCAATCAATAACCCCCCTTACAAGTTGCACTCACAAGAAAAGTATTTAAAACAAGCGTTACAATGTAAACAGTCCTGTCGCATGCGTTTTTTGTCTCTCACCACCTAATAGATTCCTTTCACGGCGGTGTACCCGTGTTGAGCTTGACCATTGATAGACTGACAAACTGGAGACTGCAAAATCTGTTGCAGCTGTGCATAGAAACCAATCAGCTTCTAACTTCAGCTTGTTCATTTAAGCTTTGACAAAGAAACCTGGAAGCTGATAGTTTTTCTTTTTTTTTGCAGAGCTGCTTCATATTTTGCATTTTCCAGGTTTAGTAAATAAACCCCATTGTCTCGAAATACTGGAACCTGATACAGACAGGCAATCAGTATTTTTCTGTCTAGTACACGTGATGAAAATAATAGATGAAAAACTGCATTCGGAGCGATCATCTGATAACACAGCCCTCAAAATTTACACTCGCTTGCTCGCATTTGGTGAGTGGAAATAAGTTGAGGGCGAGTGTGGAGCAAGGTTTCCAATCATCCGTTATGGATGGCTGCTGCCTGTAAAAAAATATGGCCTGCGGACAGGCTTTGGAACTGCGCAGGTACAGTTTCCAAGCCAGCCCAGGCTCAGACAAGGGGCAAGCAGCCGGACCTATGGTTGGTGACGTCAGTGCCTTTTTATGACGGGCTGCAGCAGCTGGGCCGGCCTGGGGACACGGCGGCCAAAATGTGGAGGTATCACATGATCTCCAGCTGCTGCATAAAATAGATGGATGGTGTTCCCGGAGGACGGCGAGTACAGGGGAGGCGGGAAGTGGAGACCGGGTGGAGGTGGTACAGCTGTCCTCACCACCAGATGGTAAGACTGGCTGTGGGGGGGGGCTACAAGCCCCAGAGGGCCCTGCATGTGGAGCAGTGCCAAGGCATGCTGGGAATTGTAGTTCACCAATAATGTCAAATCAGAGTGTCTGCAGGAGCTGTTCTTCTAACCCCTACCTGCCTGTAGAGTGCTGGGACTTGTAGTTCCACATCTGCAGACCAATAGCAGACTGCATTTCTGACAGGAGGAGAGAGAGAGAGCAGATGGCCAAACACTGTCCAATCTGATTGAAAATGTCCCTACACTGTCCAATCTGATTGCAAATAGCCCTACGCTGTCCAATCTAATTTAAAATGGTGAAATGCTGTCTGATCTGATTGCAAATGGCCCTATGCTGTCCAATCTGATTGCAAATGGCCCTATGCTGTCCAATCTGATTGCAAATGGCCCTAAGCTGTTCAATCTGATTGTGAATGGTCAAACACTGTCCAATCTGATTGCAGATGGCTGTACGCTGTAACGTCAGATTGTACAATCTCCTGTAAGATGGCCATACACTGTACATTTTCCTTTAAAGTGGATCTTCAGTCCTGCTCTGGACAGTCTCCTGCCCCTCCAGTCCCGGGTAGATGTGCCCATGGTAGAGCAAGTTGGCACATCTACGCACACACATCTATGTGTCACTCATGACAACAAAGCACACATTCATAGCGTAATTCCATAAAATTCAAAATGTATTCGATCAATAACCCCCTTTACAAGTTGCACTCACAAGAAAAGTATTTAAAACAAGCGTTACAAAAGCGTTCTGGGCACCAGTCCTCAGGAAGGATGTACTGGAAATGGAGCAAGTACAAAGGAGGGCAACAAAGCTAATAAAGGGTCTGGGGGATATTAGTTATGAGGAAAGGCTGCAAGCACTAAACTTATTCTCTCTGGAGAAGAGACGCTTGAGAGGGGATATGATTTCAATATACAAATACCGTACTGGTGACCCCACAATAGGGATAAAACGTTTTCGCAAAAGGGAGTTTAACAAGATTCGTGGCCACTCATTAAAATTAGAAGAAAAGAGGTTTAACCTTAAACTACGTAGGGGATTCTTTACTGTAAGAGCGGAAAGGATGTGGAATTCCCTTCCACAGGCAGTGGTCTCAGCAGGGGGGCATTAATAGTTTCAAGAAACTATTAGATAAGCACCTGAACGACCACAACATACAGGAATATACAATGTAATACTGACATAAAATCACACACATAGGTTGGACTTGATGGACTTGTGTCTTTTTTCAACCTCACCTACTATGTAACTATGTAACAAGGACTGAAAAGTATTCAGGCATAAGGGGAACTCTGCTGACCCTGACACAAAGGGGAACGTTGATGTAAAGGGCAATGCTGCAGAGTGCAGACTCTGATGTAAAGGGAAACGCTGCAGACCATAATGTTAGGGGGAATGCTGCAGACTCTGATGTAAGGGACAACTTTATGGACTGTGATGTAAAGAGGAACTTTGAAGTCTGATGCTTTATTATTATTATATTATTAAAGTTGTTGTAAGTATTTATTTTTGTAACTTAATTGTGCATAAAACATTCAACAGTGTAATTTCATGAGATAATTTTCAAGGGCATGTTTAGGGGCAGGGCAACTGGTGGCAAGTAACTTTGTAGGCTTGGCTAATAGCTCAGGACTTGAAATTTTGAGACTTGTGATAATCTACTTGTTAATACACAGCTTTCGAGAACCGATCACGACAGTTCATATGAAAGTATGAGGGTCAAGTACGAAATATGTTAGCGTAAGATAACAGAATAAAAGTTTTTCGTGTAATTAGTATATTATTTGCACCAAAAAAATTGAGTGATGAAGATCACGCATGCTCAGAAATGAAAGAATATATTACAATACGATTCAATATATTACATCACTTCTGAAGTTGTATTCCATCTTATGAGAATTTTAGTAACTTTAGTAACCTATTTGTTTTCAACATTAGATTGCATGCAAAAAAAGGATTGACCATTCGTCCAATATTTTCATTGTATGGCATTACTAGGCATTATAAAGGGGTCAGTAATGGTTGTACATGTTGCCAATTGCTATAGGAATTTTTGTAATTTATTCATTCATTTTGTAAGGATTAAAAACAATACTTTTAATCCTTACAATCCTCATATACATATCTATATATATATATATATATATATACAATGCTGTGAAAAAGTATTTGCCCCCTTATGATTTTTTTTTTAGCATATTTGTCACACTTGATTCAGATCATCAAACAAGTTTTATAATTACACAAAGATAACCCGAGTAAATACAAAATGCAGTTTTTAAATGATGGTTTCATTTATTAAGGCAAAATAGCTGTCCATACCTGCATGGCTTTATGTGAAAAAGTAATTGCCTCCTAAACCTAATAACTGGTTGTGCCATCCTTGGCGGCAACAACTGCAATCAGGCATTTGCAATAACTGGCAATGAGTCTTTCACATTGCTGTGGAGGAATTTTGGCCCACTCTTCCTTGCAGAATTGTTTTAATTCAGCCACATTGGACGGTTTTCTAGCATGAACGGCCTGTGTAAGGGCTCTTTCACACAGACGTGTCCATGTACGGAGCCCGCTTTGCTCAGCTGAGGATCGATCCCCTCTGAGCAGGCAGATGACAGGTCTGTCTCTGCACACTGTGCAGGGATGGACCTGTCAGAGCGCCGCTCTCCCCTATTGGGGATCGGATGACGACGGACCGCAGAGTTCGTCGCCACCCGATCCGCAGACGGATGGAAAAATAGGGTTTTCCTCCGTCACACTTTTTCAGATCGGAGCGAGTCTGATGTCAGCGGACATCCGTCCCTCCATAGACCTATATGGAGTGTCCGTTCAGGTCTACCTAAAAAACAGACAGGCGGCTCTGAGCCTTCCGTCCGTGTGAAAGAGGCCTAAGGTCATGATACAGCATCTAAATTAGATTTAAGTCCAGGCTTTGACTAGGCCACTCCAAAACCTAAATTTTGCTTTATTTGAACTGTGTGTATATATATATATATATATATATATATATATATATATACACATTATCTCACAAAAGTGAGTTTACACCTCACATTTTTGTAAATATTTTATTATATCTTTTCATGTGACAACACTGAAGAAATTACACTTTGCTACAATGTAAAGTAGTGAGTGTACAGCTTGTATAACAGTGTAAATTTGCTGTCCCCTCAAAATAACTCAACACACAGCCATTGATGTCTAAACTGCTGGCAACTAAAGTGAGCACACCCCTAAGTGAAAATGTCCAAATTGGGCCCAAAGTGTCACCATTATTTTCCAGCACTGCCTTAACCCTCTTAGGCATGGAGTTCACCAGAGCTTCACAGGTTGCCACTGGAGTACTCTTCCACTCCTCCATGATGACATCATGGAGCTGGTGGACGTTAGAGGCCTTGCACTCCTGCAGATGCTCAATAGGGTTTAGGTTTGATGACATACTTGGCCATTCCATCACCTTTACCCTCAGCTTCTTTAGCAAGGCAGTGGTCGTCTTGGAGGTTTGTGTGGGGTCGTTATCATGTTGGAATACTGCCCTGGAGCCCAGTCTCCAAAGGGAGGGGATAATGCTCTGCTTCAGTATGTCACAGTACATGTTGCCATTCAATAAACTGTAGCTTCACAGTGCCAGCAGCACTCATGCAGCCCCAGACCATGACACTCCCACCACCATGCTTGACTGTAGGCAAGACACACTCTTCTTTGTACTCCTCATCTGGTTGCCCCAACACACGCTTGACACCATCTGAACCAAATAAGTTTATCTTGGCTTCATCAGACCACAGGACACGGTTCCAGTAATCCATGTCCTTAGTCTGCTTGTCTTCAGCAAATTGTTTGCGGGCTTTCTTGTGCATCATCTTTAGAAGAGGCTTCCTTCTGGGATGACAGCCATGCAGACCAATTTGATGCAGTGTGTGGTCTGAGCACTGACAGGCTGACCCCCCACCCCTATAACCTCTGTAGCAATGCTGGCAGTACTCATACATCTATTTCTGAAAGACAACCTCTGGATATGATGCTGAGCGTGTGCACTCAATTTCTTTGGTCGACCATGGCGAGGCCTGTTCTGAGTGGAACCTGTCCTGATAAACCGCTGTATGGTCTTGGCTACCATGCTGCAGCTCAGTTTCAGGGTCTTGGTAATCTTCTTATAGCCTAGGCCAGTGATGGCGAACACTGGCACCCCAGATGTTTTGGAACTACATTTCCCATGATGCTCATGCACTCTGCAGTGTTGTTGAGCATCATGGGAAATGTAGTTTCAAAACATATGGGGTACCAAGGTTCGCCATCACTGGCCTAGGCTATCTTTATGTAGAGCAACAATTCTTTTTTTCAGATCCTCAGAGATTTCTTTGCGGTGCCATGTTAAACTTCCAATGACCAGTATGAGAGAGCGAGAGTGATAACACCAAATTTAACACACCTACTCCCTATTCACACCTGAGACCTTGTAACACTAATGAGTCACATAACCGGGGAGGAAAATGGTTAATTGGGCCCAACTTGGACATTTTCACTTAGGTGTGTACTCACTTTTGTTGACAACTGTTTAGACATTAATTGCTGTGTGTTGAGTTATTTTGAGGGGACAGCAAATTGACACTGTTGTTCAAGCTGTACACTCACTAATTTACATTGTAGCAAAGTGTAATTTCTTCAGTGTTGTCACATGAAAAGATATAATAAAATATTTCCAAAAATGTGAGGGGTGTACTCACTTTTGTGAGATACTGTATATATTTCTAATCCATTTGTCAACGGTTTTGTGTTTATGGAATAATTTCCATTTATTAGTATGATTTGTATTGTAATCACTACAGAGTATTAAAAAGCCAATTGCACTCAGTTTTAAAACCATTTAAATCATAGATCGGCTACTTTAGAATTGTGTTCATACTAAATAAAGGTTTCCAGTGAATATGTGCTGAATGTCACACTGACCAACTTATAAATACAGTGATTAGTATGGAAAGTGTTATTTTCTTATTTCAATTACTCGAAGAACAGATGATTATGAATGTTTCTTGGTTCAACCAATATGGTTAATCTTTCTGATAAATGTGTTCTACAAATGTAGTGCATGATTCATCACTGTGAGTATGAGGCAAATGTGCAGTAAATGCAACTATTACCATATTCCTATATTTATTTTTGCTCTTTGTGCATATGACTGTTAAAGTGGAGTTCTGCCCGCCCCTTAAAAAATTAAAAGTCACCAGCTACAAATACTGTAGCTGCTGACTTTTAACATTAGGACACTTACCTTTCCTGGAGTCCAGCGATGTCACACTGCAGCTGATGTTTCCATTGGCTGGTCAGATGCTGCCCCTGCCATTGCTGGTAAGGGGACCTGACAGTGTAACCTTTCGGCTTCACGACCAGGTCGCTACTGTGCATGCGTGAAGCACGCTGCGCTCCCTCACTAGCACAGCTGAAGGGGAGGGAGGAGGAGGGGGACTGAGCTGCTGACGTAATAGGGAGGGAGGAATACGATAATCAGAAGTTCCACTTTTGGGTGAAACTCCGCTTTAACCACTTGCCGACCAGCCGCCACAGTTGTACTGCGGCAGAATGGCACGGCTGGGCAAAACGACGTTATGTAACGTCACTTTGCCCTGTGGCTGAAGCGAGTGCCCAGAGAACTGGGATCTGTGTGTGTAAACACAGTTTCCAGTTTACTGAGGGGAGAACAGACAAATCGTCTGTTCATACAGAGTATGAACAGCGATCTGTCATCTCCCCTGCACAGTCCCCTCCCCCTTCAGTTAGAACACGTAGCAGGGAACACGTTAACACCTTGATCGCCCCCTAGTGTTAACCCCTTCCCTGCCAGTGAAATTTATACAGTAATCAATGCATTTTTATAGCATTGATCGCTGTTTTAATGCCAATGGCCCCAAAAATGTGTCAAAATTGTCCGATGTGTCCGCCATAATGTCGCAGTCCCGATAAAAAAATCAGATTGCCCCCATTACTAGTAAAAAAAACATAATAATAAAAATGCCATAAAACTATCCCCTATTTTGTAGACACTATAATTTTTGCGCAAACCAATTAATAAACGCTTTTTGTGATTTTTTTTTTTTTTTTTTTTACCAAAAATATGTAGAAGAATACATATCGGCCTAAACTAAGGAAAAAAATTGTTGTTTTATATATTTTTGGGGGATATTTATTATAGCAAAAAGTAAAAAATAATGCGTTTTTTTTTTCTTATTAATTGTTGCTCTTTTTTGCTTATAGCGCAAAAAATAAAAACCGCAGAGGTGATCAAATACCACCAAAACAAAGCTCTATTTGTGGGAAAAAAGGACGTCAATTTTGTTTTGCCGAATCACAAAAAGTTCTCTGGTCAGAAGGGGGTAAATTCTTTCGGGGCTGAAGCGGTTAAGCTTGATAAAGCTTTCTTGTTTTATAAAGTGTGTTTTTGAATAAATTTACTATATGTAATTTCATGTTGCCAATTATTATGATTACTTTTCATAACTGGAATGATTACATTTTGATAATGTTTTTAACATCAATTGATTGCTAAAAGTTTAGGTAAAGGAGGTTGATATATTACTATGTATCATTCACTTATGCAGTGCTATTATCAGCTTTAAAAAAATCTAAATGTGTGTTTCCTTTTGTATACACCAGGACCAATGCAAGAGTAAGGTCTATCATACAAGTTTTTCCTTCAGTGACATTAAGATATCTGAACATTCTTTAACCACTTGAGTCCCCAGGCCTTTTTCTCTCCAAATCCCCAAAAGTCCCAGAGTGTTTTTTTTATTTTGTCAATGTTTCAGTTCTGTACATTATATCTCTCAGGTTTTGAGATCTACCCTAATGCATGCTTTTTGGGACAGAAAGGGCTTTAATTTGGTAGCATTTTGGATTCCAATTTTTTTATTTCCTTGGTCTTTATTAAGAAAAATATAAGAAAAAGTTAGAAAAAAATTGCTTTTCCGGGTAACTTTCCAACACAACTTTTAAGCAATTTGTGCACCTCCATATATTTCACCAAAAATATAATCAACAATGTTGACTGATTAAAATCATATCACATTATGCCTCGTACACACGAAGGGACTATCCCGCGGGATTATCCCCTGGACTCAAGTCCAGGGGATAATCCCCTCGTGTGTGGGCCTTCTAGGGACTTTTTTTCAAAAAGTCCGGCGGACTAAAGTTAAGTTTCTTTTTTTAAATTATCCGCTGGACTTGGCAGTCCGGCGGACAATCCCGCCGTTAGTAGGCTAGTCCGCCGGACTTTTGAAATGAACGGACTTGCCGCTCATCGGAAAGTCCGTTCATTTAGCACGTGACTTCCGGTACGTAGCTAGCTCCCTACGTCCCCCCCAAATCCATCTCAGACCCTTATCCGAGCACGCAGCACGGCAGGCCAGGAAAGGGGTGGGGACGAGCGAGCGCCCCCCCTCCTGAGCCGTACCAGGCTGCGTGCCCTCAACATGGGGGGTGCCCTGGGGAAAGGGGGGCCATGCGCCCCCCACCCCAAAGCACCTTGTCCCCATGTTGATGAGGACAAGGGCCTCTTCCCGACAACCCTGGCCATTGGTTGTCGGGGTCTGCGGGCGGGGGCTTATCGGAATCTGGGAGCTCCCTTTTATAAGGGGGCCCCCACCCTATGTGAATGAGTATGGGGTACGATGTACCCCTACCCATTCACCTAAGGTGTAAAATAAAAACCACACACTTTTGAAAAAATATCTTCTTCTTCTTCTTCTTCTTCTTCGCAATAAAATATTTTTTCAAAGGTGTGTGTTTTTTACTTTACATGTTACACCTTAGGTGAATGGGTAGGGGTACATCGTACCCCATACTCATTCACATAGGGTGGGGGGCCGGGATCTGGGGGCCCCCTTATAAAAGGGGGCTCCCAGATTCCGATAAGCCCCCGCCCGCAGACCCCGACAACCAATGGCCAGGGTTGTCGGGAAGAGGCCCTTGTCCTCATCAACATGGGGACAAGGTGCTTTGGGGTGGGGCCCGGCCCCCCACCCTATGTGAATGAGTATGGGGTACGATGTACCCCTACCCATTCACCTAAGGTGTAACATGTAAAGTAAAAAACACACACCTTTGAAAAAATATTTTATTGCGAAGAAGAAGAAGAAGAAGAAGATATTTTTTCAAAAGTGTGTGGTTTTTATTTTACACCTTAGGTGAATGGGTAGGGGTACATCGTACCCCATACTCATTCACATAGGGTGGGGGCCCCCTTATAAAAGGGAGCTCCCAGATTCCGATAAGCCCCCGCCCGCAGACCCCGACAACCAATGGCCAGGGTTGTCGGGAAGAGGCCCTTGTCCTCATCAACATGGGGACAAGGTGCTTTGGGGTGGGGGGGCCGCACGGCCCCCCTTTCCCCAGGGCACCCCCCATGTTGAGGGCACGCGGCCTGGTACGGCTCAGGAGGGGGGGCGCTCGCTCGTCCCCACCCCTTTCCTGGCCGGCCGGGCTGCGTGCTCGGATAAGGGTCTGAGATGGATTTGGGGGGACCCCCACGCCGTTTTTCGGCGTGGGGAGTCCCTTTAAATCCATGCCAGGTGACGGAGCTAGCGCGCCGGCATTTACTGCCTACGCTAGCTACGTACCTGAAGTTACGTTCTAAATGAACGGACTGCTCCGTGTGTGGGAAAGTCCGTTCATTTTCAAAAGTCCCGCAGACTTTTTCCCGCGGATTGTCCGCCGGAGAAGTCCGAGCGTGTGTGGGCAAGTCACACGCTCGGAAAGTCCGGCGAAGCCCCGCTGGAAAGTCCGGCGGATTGTCGGCCGGACTAGGTCCGGCGGGCAAAGTCCCTTCGTGTGTACGCGGCATTAGTGTGACTTTTATGTAACATAATAGAACATACTCTATATAACAGATTAGAACAATATAACAGAATAGTAAGGCTCAAAGTAAACACATGTACTGTATGGTACTTTATTAGTCTTTTGCTTTTTTCCTCTTGTAATGCTACCTTCATACACATGCAAAAAAATTATTCAGATTCATGAGGGCACAAATTAGCATGGCAATTACTTTTTCACAGGCTTGAGATTACTTAAAATTTAAATGACATATTCACTTAGTAGAATTTGATGTGTGCCTCAAGTTAAACTATTAATAAAAAATAATAAAAGGTACCATCATCCAAGATAAAATGTATACAAATAATAAGGGAGAGAGGGACAGTTGCTGAAGCTGTTTATTATTGTATTCACTTATGTGAGCATTTGTTGCTTGTGAAGTACACACAGTTTATCCAAATCATCTGACATTATTGTTGGGATCTAGGGATTCTTGTTGGGAGGGAATATATATAGTATCTCACAAGTGAGTACACCCTATAGATTTTTTTTAAATATTTTATTATATCTTTTCATGTGACAACACTGAAGAGATTAGACTTTGCTACAATGTAAAATAGTGAGTGTACAGCTTGTATAACAATGCAAATTTGCTGTCACCCCAAAATAACTCACACACAGCTATTAATGCCTAAACAACTGGCAACAAAAGTGAGTGCACCCCTAAGTGAATAGGTCCAAAGTGTCAATATTTTGTGTGGCCACCATTATTTTCCAGCACTGCCTTAACCCTCTTGGGCATGGAGTTCACCAGAGCTTCACAGATTGCCACTGGAGTCCTCTTCCACTCCTCCATGACGACATCACAAAGCTGGTGGATGTTAGCGACCTTGCACTCCTCCACCTTCCATTTGAGCATGCCCCACAGATGCTCAACAGAGTTTAGGTCTGAAAACATGCTTGGCTAGTCCATCACCTTTACCCTCAGCTTCTTTAGCAAGGCAATGGTCGTCTTGGTGTGTTTGGGGTCGTTATCATGTTGGAATACTGCCCTGCGGCTCAGTCTCCAAAGGGACAAGACATTGACAAAGCGTAAGCACACAAAACATGTTTGTCACGGTCGCCACAGCAATAGAATGGAGCCTGCGTTCCACTTAGACCAGCCTTTCACAATGCAGGCGCTTCCTGCTTCCGGGGCACTTCGATACAGGTCGGACATTCAGCGGCTTTTATACACCTACAGACCTGATTGCTGCTCACCAAGTAGTATCTCAGCGAGGTCGGACAGACAACAAGCCACATTTTCCCACCTACATCGACATACTCCCCCTAAGGTTGCAGTGATTCCAGGATCCATTCCCCTGCCACACCACAGTGAGCCTTTACCATCCAGGCTATTACAGTTTTGATTGTTTTTCCATTGTTTGGCCAGTGGTGTGTGTCCAACACAGCATCCTTGCTGACTTTAACCCCCTGTTGGCTGTTTTTTGGAGTGCTCACAAATAACTACATATTGGAGTACTTCAATTCTTATTTTTTATCAACATGTATCCAACAGTGGATTTTATGTTTTATGGTGGATTTTAACATTAACTTTTCCATCTTAATTCTCATTTCAGATGCATCCAATAAAGATATTTGATTGTTTCTATGACTCATAACAATCCTTATTTGCTTGAAACCATTGAGTGCTGCATTTTTTGTTCACTGATAATCAGTGCCCTGATTACATACCTAGATGTCCCCCTGTGAGGAGATGCCGCTGATTGGCTCTCCTCTCCTCACACTCTGTCAGTGTGAGGCGAGGATCGCCGATTACCGGCATCTCTGTGTTTACATGTGACCAGCTGTGATTGGACACAGCCGATCACATGGTTAAAGAGGCTCTTTACAGAGATAGGGGTCGCTATAGAACATGGCGTGGCGGGCGCGTGAGAGCGTTCGTTCTGGGAAGCTGTCATATGATATCCACCTAGAACGAGGGCCGCACGTGGTGAAGTGGCAAGTGGTTAAGGACCAAGGCTCTTTTTTATACTTGTTGTTTACAAGTTAAAATCCATTTTTTTTGGTATAAAATTACTTAGAACCCCTAAACATTAATTTTTTTTATAACACCCTAGAGAATAAAATGGCGGTCATTGCAATACTTTCTGTCACATTGTATTTACGCAGCGGTCTTACAAGCGCATTTTGTTTGGAAAAAATACACTTTTTTTAATAAAAAATTAAGACAATAGTAAAGTTAGTTCAATTTGTTTTATATTGTGAAAGATAATGTTACGCCGAGTAAATTGACATGTCAACATGTCACGCTTCAAAATTGTGCCTGCTCCACAATGCTGCACATCTTCTGGTCCTGCCCTAGGCTTTCCTCCTTCTGGCGGGGGGTGACCGACACGATCAGACACCTGACCAATGTTTCCCTAGAGGACAACCCAGTGGCCTGTCTGCTTCATCTCACGGAACGACCTATCAAAAAGTACAAAAAATCCCTAACTATTCAGCTACTCAACGCGGCAAAGGCCTGTATCCCACTGTGCTGGAGATCGGAGAACCCACCAACGCAGTCCCATTGGTACGCCAAAGTTAAAGAATTAAGAGACATGGAGGACCTCACTGCTACCCTACATGATAAGGAGGAGGCCTTCAGTGAGACCTGGAGACCCTGGCATTACTTCATTTACACAGACGCATACTTACAGGAAATGGCTATGAGCCCAGGCCATAATGCGTCGACCCAAAGATCCAGCCCCCACAGTCAGAGGACCCCACAGTAACAGAGCAGTTCTCTCTGTTATCCCTCGCGGACAAGCACGTATCTCTAACACCCTTCTTGCTTCTTCTGTCAATCCCTTTCCTTTTGTTCTTCTTCTCCCCTCTGCTCCTCTCAAGCTTTCCTTCTCCCTCCTCCCTTACCCCATGTATCTCCCCCTCACCCGACACGGTTGGTGACCGCGAGTCCCCCCCCCTCCCTGTTTTTTCCCCGAAATATGCTTCAGATATAGCAACTGTTGCCCATCCATGAGAGCTAGACAAGAGGAATAAATATACACACCATGCCCAGTTTAGTTTGACTCTCATGTTTGGGTTGCTCGGCTGCAGAATTTTTCACTTGCACGTACATTAAACTAACCTTGCTATCATCTGGTATAGTCTAACGAAGGTATTAGTTATTAGCAGTCAGGAATAACGATGACTGATCCACCCACTCGACCCGGCGGGCAGTAACATTGCCCTGATACTTCATTTGATCCTTTTTTGTACCTTACGCAGGGAAGTGGTTTGATTAGCCCACATGATGTTTTTTACTTTGTAATGTTTTTTGCATTCTCTGACCTGTTACATGTACTCTGACAATGTTGTCTATACCGTTTTGTTGTACTTTGTATTACTTAAATAAAGGAATTAAAAAAAAAAAAATTGTGCCTGCTCGTGGAATGACGACAAACTTTTACCCTTAAAAATCTCCATAGGGGATGTTTAAAAATTTCTACAGGTTAACAGTTTTGAGTTACAGAGGAGGCTAGAATTATTGATCGATCGTGGCGATACCTCACATGTGTGGTTTGAACACAGTTTTCATATGCGGGCGCTACTCACATATGCGTTCGCTTCTGCATGCAAGCTCATCAGGACAGGGCGCTTTTAAAAAAAAAAATGTCCTTATTTATTTTACTTTTTTAAAAACAAAATCTGGGTCACTTTTATTCCTATTACAAGGAATGTAAACATCCCTTGTAATAGAAAAAAGCATGACATGACCTCTTAAATATGAGATCTGGGGTCAAAAAGATCTCAGATCTCATATTTACACAAAAATGCAATAAAAAAACTAAAAAGAAAAATTCACTTGAAAAAAAAATTCTCCTCTAAGAGCTATGGGCCGAAGTGACGTTTGACGTCGCCTCCGCCCTCCCATGCCATGGAGCCGAGCCAGGGCAATCTTCCCCTCATTCGGCAGCCAGGCATCCACAGGAGAGGACGTGATTGACTCCGCCACCACCGGCGGTGGAGACGACCGTATCGCGGTGGGCACCTCTCCCACCGTCAATAAAAGTGATCTTGTGGCGAAACCACAGCGGAGACCACTTTTATCCTAAAGAGAAATGCATGGCATTCCTGAAAATACTAGCTAGCTGCTGCCATAACCCCGGTATTTAGAGTCAGAGCACTGACGTACTGGTACGTCGTTTTGCGTAAAGTGGTTAATCATGGCTTATTAAGGCCTGATGGCTGAAACGCGTTGCATTTATTTTTGGAAATGGGTAATTGATATGTAGTCCCAAGATAAGAACAGGAAAAGCTTAAAGTGGTTCTAAAGCCTTAAGTTTTTTCAAATGTTTCTCTACCTGGGCCATTCAGAGGAAACCTTGTATTCACTAAAAAAATACAAGGCTTCTGCTGAATACTGGAGAAGCATTCAACCTGACTCTCTTTAATTCCGTATTGCTGCCAGAACCCTGCAGTGCTTACTGTATGTAGATAATGTTACTACAGTCCATTATAGCACACAGAGGCTGCATCATTCTGCAATGGCATCCTGGCCCAAACAAACTATTTAAAGTGTAGTTTAACCTAGAATTCTATATTAAGGATAGGAAAGAGCAAACTGATTAGCCAGGATCAATATAAAAGGAAGATATACACCAAACGTTTTGATGTTTTATGTAGCACTGTATTTGGAGTAGACATGTGCGGTTTGTTCTATTCCAAATAAATATTAGGAAAAGTTTTAGTTATTCGGATATATCTGAATACCCGAATTACAATATAAACAAATTTACCAAATGCTCCGAATAACGTAACATAATTCGTCCGAATTTCAGAATTTCGGACTCCAATCGAATTTTCTAACTACACATATTGCTGAAATCAAAGACTGTGTATGTTATTAGAGTACCATTTTGAAATAATTATGTTTTTGTTAAGCCAAAGGTGATTTAAAGAGTCATTGTAATCATTTGATGAAGATTTTTCTTTGTTCACTTTGCTGCATTCAAATTGAAAACAATATAACATTTTCGTTTCGACAGTTTCGAAAATTTATCAATTTGAATGTTTGGAATCGAAAAAATCTGTAAATTCAAAGAGGTAGAGGAGATAAACAGCATCTCCCCGTTCTGCCTAGCAACTAGTGACGCCGATCTCTGCTCCCTGTGATTGGAGCAGAGATCAGCATTCACTAGCTGACAGCCACGCCCCCCCACAGTAAAAAAAAACACCCCTAGGCCTACTTAACCCCTACACTGCCACCTTGTGGTTAACTCCTAAACTGCCAGTGTCATTTATACAGAAATCAATGCATTTAAATGCATTAATTGCTGTAAAAATGACAATGGTCCCAAAAATGTGTCAAAAATGTCCGATGTGTCCGCCATAATGTCGCAGTCACAAAAAAATCGCAGATCTCCGCCATTAATAATAAAAAAAAAATTATTAATAAAAATGCTATAAAACTATCCCCTATCTTGTAAACGCTATAACTTCTGCGCAAACCGATCAATAATCGCTTATTGCGATTTTTTTTACCAAAAATATGTAGAAGAATACGTATCGGCCTAAACTGAGGAAAAAAAATGTTTTTTTATATATTTTTGGGGGATATTTATTATAGCAAAAAATAAAAAATAATGCATTTTTTTCAAAATTGTCGCTCTATTTTTTTGTTTATAGCGCAAAAAATAAAAACCGCAGGGGCGATCAAATACCACCAAAAGAAAGCTCTATTTGTGGGAAAAAAAGGACGTCAATTTTGTTTGGGAGCCACGTCGCACGACCGCGCAATTGTCAGTTAAAGCGACGCAGTGCCGAATCGCAAAAAGGGGCCTGGTCCTTTGGCTGCAAATTGGTCCGGTCTGAAAGTGGTTAACTAAACAAAATAACTAGATTAACAAATCAAAACAAAACATGTCTAATTTGAAGACAAACACAGTGCATACTATTTACATCTGTGAGCCATCTTATTCCCACTTTCTTACCCTGTCCAAAACCAGTGAGGATATGTTTTATGTTTAGACAAAAACAACCATATAAAATCAATGAAGATGCATTTGTTTTCAGTGATGAACTCATCTCATTGCAGTTAAGAGCTTTCACCACGTGCTTGTTCATTATTTTTTCCAATTTGTAATTATCCTCAGATCTCAGTACATCAGGGCTGCTGTTTAGAGCCTTCACCATTAAAAGTGCTTTTTAATGTTTATTATTTCTTATCCTTATCCTATGTGAACCTGAAGTGTATTGCAGCAGTACTGCTCAGAGCTTTCAACACAAGAGCTGTTTGATTCTTATGCAGTGTACACACGATTGGACATTGATCAGACATTCCGACAACAAAGTCCATGGATTTTTTCCGACGGATGTTGGCTCAAACTTGTCTTGCATACACACAAAAATCTTTTCGCAAATTCCGAATGTCAAGAACGCGGTGACGTACAGCACTTATGACAAGCCGAGGAAAATGGAGTTCAATAGCCAGTGTGGCTCTTCTGCTTGATTCTGAGCATGCATGGCACTTTGTGCGTCGGAATTGTGTACACACAATTGGAATTTACACTAACGGATTTTGTTGTTGGAAAATTTGAGAACCAGATCTCAAATTTTGTGCGACGGAAATACAGATGAAAACTGTCTTATGGAGCCTACACACGGTCGGAATTTCCGACAACGAGCTCCAATCGCACATTTTACGTAGGAAAGTATGACTGTGTGTACGCGGCATAAGTCATCATCATCATCCTGCAGTACAAACAGGGATGTGGTGCACTTTACTTGGCTCAGCAGTGTTTTTTTGTTGTTATTAAGAGTGGAGGTTGCATAGGACAATACACCCACAAATATAATGGGGTAGACCAATAGAGGCTGTTCACCTAAAAAAAAAAAAAAAAGAACATTTACATTGAAAAGTATTCAGTTACTTTGCAAATGATCAAATAGTGGAACCTGTGTTCAAATTAACACACCCAATAATTTCCCGAAGAAAGAAACAAAATAATTTTTCCTAGCACATCATTGGTTTATTGGCATGAAAACAGCTTTATCCTATTTACTAAGCTCAGTAAATACTGTAAAGTAAACTGTCTTAATTTTTTTATTTTTCTTGGTTAATAAACCTCAGTGGATACAATAAAAAAAATACAAAAGCATATGAAGTATGTCAGCAGTGTACTCTTCAACAAAACAATAACAAAACAACCCATCAAACATAAAATCCTCAACCGTTAACCAGAAAATGGTGCCTGTTGCATTAGTTATTAGACATCTAATGCAAAGATAAATGCATAAGACCTTTGATGTGATATATATTTTAGGTCGGCCAAACAAGAATAAGAAATTATATTATAGGTCCAAGGGCAGCAAATAAAAAAATTACTTAGCACCACAGATCATAAAAATGTGATACAATAAATCAGTGAATGTAAAATAGTGATCAAAACCAGCTGACAGTGTTTAATGCAAGCTCAATGGCAAATCTTCAATAATATATATAACTGTACATCACGCTAGGTACTGTATACAGTATATCATTGTCACACCATTGATCCATAAATCAAATAAAACCAGACAAATAAATATACAAGTCCCCTGGTGTTGTTAAAAAGATAAAGTGTTCATGCTCTTGAAATTCAATAAAAGACAGGTGCTCCACTAGTGCTCAACTCAGGTGTCCCACATGGATGTGCACTCACCCTGGATGTGGATAGGAATGGGCCGAACAGACCCCTGTTCGGTTGGCACCAGAACTTTCATAAAAGTCAATGGGACCCGAACGTCAAAAATCAAAAGTGCCCATTTTGAAGGCTTATACTGTATGCAAGTAATTGGGCATAAAATAGTTAAAGGGGTCTGGGTCCTGCCCTGGGGGACATGTATCATTAAAAAAACAGTTTGTGAAAAATGTCATTTTTAAATGAGCAGTAATTCTTTTATTTTTAAAGTGAAAGTATAACAATGAAAAATTCATTCCAATATAGTGCCTGGGGGGTCCCCTTAGTCTACCTGTAAAGTGGCAGATCTGTACCATGTCTAGAATCTGCTGCAGCAATAATTGCATTTGTAAAGCCAAAAAATGACATTTTCCCTGCAAGCTGCCTTTATTTTGCTCAGCAACAGCTGGGTAACCAGTGTGTATGATGAGGCCACAATGTAGTGCACTGGGAACAAGATTAGAGATTTTTTGGATACATTATGGTGTCACTTTGACTTTGCATAGAAGTAACGGGGGTGTAAAAATTGGTCTTTGGGTGTTCCGACCGTAACTCTATAGAGGTACTCTTGATGAAAGCAAGAATTGGCCTTGTTGCAAAAAATTGCAATGATATGAACCTGTCAACAGGTGTAGAAAAATTGGCCTTTGGGTGTCGGTGGTGCCTTTTCACCATAACTCTATAAAAGTGCTCTTGATGAAGGCAAAAAAATTGCAATAATATGCCAGGTGCTGAAAATTGGTCTTTGGGTGTTAAAGCGGTTCTGCACTGGTTTTTTTTTTGGGTTTTTTTGGGGGAATATGCTAAGGATTAATAGCAAAATTGGGGGACTCGCCTGTTCCATCTTCCATCGCGATCGCAGCCGGTTTTTCTCTGATAAAGTTCTTTATATTCTGCTTTTCTGCTGGGGCCATCTTGCCTGTGGGCATGTGAAACCCCACAGGCACTTTAGATGGCCCAGCATGCACCGCCGTTACTGCGCCGAGCTCGCGCGTGCGCAGTAACGGCAAAGTGCAGCTCACGTTTTCCGAAATCTCGCGAGATGTCGGCACATCTGCCGACATCTCGCGAGATTTCGGAAGATGTGTCCGAAATCTCACGAGATTTCGGAAGATGTGGCCGAAATCTCGCGAGATTTCGGAAGATGCCCGCACAGACTCCTGGGATCAATGACACCTGATCCCAGGAGACAGTGCGTCGTGACGAGGATCCCCGAACAGACCCCGCCCACCCCCGCAGAGACAGAGGACTGGATTTACTAAATGAAATGTGTGCAGAACCGCTTTAATTGTGCCCATGAAACCTATAACAAAAACATTCTTCCAGATGAAATGATTGAACACCCTCAAAGCTAGGCAGCCTCAAAATCCTGCAGAGATTCCACACCCCAAAAAAGACTCAGTGATCAGTGACATCGGCAGCAGGGACTTCATAACTTGTAATCCAGGACTGATTCATTTTTATAAAAGTCAAATGGTCCACAAAGTCTGTGGACAGACGCGTTCTATGATCAGTAACTAAACCTCCTGCAGCACTAAATGCCATTCTGAAAGCACGCTGGATGTAGGGCAGCCCAACAACTCAATAGCATACTGGGCAAGTTCTGGCCAGTGGTCTATTCACATGACCCAGTAAGTCAGTAAATCATCAGCTGGAAAGCTCTCCTTCTCTGTTTTGGCCCCAAGGTAATAGTCCACCATGTAATGGAGACGCTGCTAATGGCATGTGGAAGCTGACAGCCCTGGGCAGCGAGGACAAAAATTCTGAAATGCCTCACTTAGGCGGACGCCTTCTCCAACGCTCCCCTCTTGACCAACGGAAGACTCAAAACTACGTTTTTCACGACACTACTGGAGTCAGGAAAAACATTTAATAAAATCCTCGTTAACGAGTCCTCAAGAGATTTTATCTTCTGCACGCTCTGTGGGGACTGGATGAGTTCTGAGACCTACCCCTTATAACGGTGATCAAGGAGGGTTGCCAACCAGTAATCCTCCTTCTCCTTTATGCCACGTATTCTTGGGTCCTTTCGTAGGCTTTGAAGCATGAGGTTGCCCATTAGCCTCAAATTTAAAGAGGCTTGAGAAGCAGACTCCTCGGGGTCACTTAGGATGACAGCATCTGGAACTTCCTCCTTCCAGCCACGTACTACTCCCAAGGGTCCAGGGATTGGAAAGCCATCGCTTACAGATTGACGCGTGTCTTCCTCTTCTTCAAAGCCTATGAACGTGCCAGAATCCTCCTCCTCATCCTCCTCCCCTCTCTCCTCTTGTGTGTTCTGTGACATAGGAATGATGGTGTCTGGATAAAGTTGGCCTTGAGAGGAAAGGAAGTTCTCCTCTTCCTCCTGCTGCTCTGCCTCTAGTACCCTGTCCATAATGCCACTCAGAGTCTGCTCCAGGAGGAAAACAACAGGGATTGTGTCACTGATGCATGCACTGTCATGGCTCACCATCCTTGTGCCCTCCTCAAATGGTGACAATACAATGCATGCATCCTTAATGATCAGCCATTGGCGTGTGGAAAAAAAGCTGAGGCGGCCTGAGCCTGTCGTCGTTCCATATTCACATAGGTACTCGTTGACAGCCCTCTGCTGCATGTATAGCCACTGCAGCATTGACAAAGTCGAGTTCCCACTTTTTATTCAGCCAACCGATCACTGGCTGTGTATGACTGCCTGAAATGGCTACAGACTCGTCTGGCCATCTTTAGCACATCTTGTAACCCTTGGTACCTATTTAGTAAAATGCTGCACCACCAAATTGAGGACATGTGCCAGGCATGGCACATGTGTCAACTTTCCCTATCTAAGGGGGTGGACAGGAGGTTTGAGCCATTATCGCACACCACCATTCCTAGCTCCAGCTGGCGTGGTGTGAACCACCTCTGGGCCCGCAAGAATCTCTGCTCCGTTGTGGTTCCTGTCCGCTAAACACACCAGCTGAAGCACTGCATGGCATCTTTTAACCTGACTCTGGGAATAGCCCTTTTAATGCTTAGGGGGGTACCTGATGTTCATAGGACAATTCTGCAGAGGAGGGCATGGAGGTTCACGGAGGAGGAGGGGGTAGAGCTCACAGGTCTGGCATAATCACCACCAGCTGTATGAAGATATGGGGGCACAACAAGCTGCAACACCAAGCCCTATCCTGCATCCTTTTGAGTTGCAAGCAGCGTTACCCAGTGTGCTCTGAATGAAATACATCGTCCCTGCCCATGCTTGCTGGACCATGTGTCAGCAGTAAGGTGGATTTTATAGCTGACTGCCTTTCCCAACGATGCCAGAACATTCCCTTCCATGTGATGGTAGAGAGAGAGAATGGCCTTACGTCAAATGTAGTAGCAAGTTAGCGACTGGGAACCCGTCATTGTGGTACAGCACATTGTGCAAATTCACGGTAGGGGCAGAATCCACCAGGCTGAAAGGCATAAGTTGGAGAGCCAACAGCTTTGACAAGTTTGTATGTAGACGCTGAGCATGTTTGTGGCAGGGGCTGTAATTTTTTTTCCGCTGCAGCAGATGGGGCAGAGAAATTTGCTGGTTACAGTCTACAGCTGGTGGTGTGCTGCTGGCAGATGTGCTGCTTGGACCTGGGACACCCTGTGCTATACCATCATCCCTGTCAGTGGAGGCTGCTGAGAAGTAATGACTCGGTATAGCAGGGGCAGACTGAAGTGGGTAAGGAGGAGGAGGCACATATTTGTGCCCCTTTTGTGTGGCCTAGGTGCTCTTGCCAACAGACTAATTGGTTGGATTTTAAATGCCTTGTTAAACATGTGGTACCCAAATGGCTTGTGTTTTTGCCACGTTTGATGTGCCTGAGACACAGTTTGCAGATAACAACAGTGCAATCTGCTGCAGATCAGCTGACAGCTGAGCTTTGGGGAGTGGGCTGGAAGATAACAGCTGCAGAATGTGATGGAATAGGGTGACTGCTCTCTACTCTTTCTTCATGTCGGCCTCCTTGGGGTTGTGACCCTTCACCTTCAGTTTTCTCCTCTGCTCTATCTGGCACCCAAGTGGCATCAGTGACCTCATCATCATCTCCATCTCCTCCATCATCATCATTACCACTTGAGACAACTTGGCAATACGCTGCGGCTCTCTAGGCTCATGTTCCTGTCATCATCAACCTCAGAACCAACATCTGAACCCAGCAATGGCTGGGCATCATCAAGGAGCAAGTGGCTGACACTGTGGTCAAATAACTCAGCTGACTCCTACATGGCTGATGTTGGGGCTATGGCAGGAATAGATGTGGACAAGGAGGCAGATGTATCCACTCTGGCAACTGCAGGGGACTGCACACTTGTCTCTACTTGCATGACAGAGGATGAGGAAGGTTTAGTAAGCCAGTCCACCACCTCCTCTGCATGCTGTGGCTGGATAGCATGGGCAAACTCACCAAACAGAGGAAATGATGCCCTGCCTAAGGACTGACCACCATGTCCACCTTTGCCTGTGGACACATTTGTTGCTGGCCCCCTTACAGAGCCAAGGGAAGGTCTTCCTCTCCTTGTTGCCCTCCCAGACATTATTGGGAGGGAGGGGGCGGTGCTTATAAGCAAATATAAAGAAGAAGTGAAAATCTGTACGCAGATGCACTTTAATCAATTTAAAGTGGTGTTTGGTGCACTTTAATTTGAGTACTCACACTACACAGACACACTCCACTGATACACTATAATATACTGCAATATAATGCGCCAAACGTACAGTGACATACAGAACTATATGGCATTGAACTTGCAATAACGCACACAGAAGTAAATGGCGTTAAACTTTCCGTAACGCACACAGAAGTTAATTTGCGTTAAACTTGCAGTAACGCACACAGAAGTTAATTTGCGTTAAACTTGCAGTAACGCCCAAAACTACATGACAGTTTAACACACACAGAACTATATGTCATTAAACTGGCAGTAACGCACACAAAATGATATGGCGTTAAACTGTCAGTAACGCACACAAAAGTAAATGGCGTTAAACTGGCAGTAACACAATCAAATAGACGGTGTTCAACCGTCACTACATTGACAATGGTGTAGAGGGCGAACTCTGAACTGTCCCGACTCTAGCTATACCATATATGAAGATTACTGACATGATCTCACTACACTACACTGAAACTATCTAAGCTGTCCCTACTCTAGCTGCACACTATGCAAAGCTGAATGATGGTCTTCCTCACTACACTCTCACTATCCCTAGACTCACACTAAACTAATATTCTACACTGACAATTGAAGCAAAATATCACAGTATAGCACACTAACTAACAGCACTGAACAGAGCCCTATTCTATCTCTCTCCACACCAAATCACACTGAAAATGGCTGCCATTGAAAGAATACTTATATACTGTGGGGTGGTTAATGAGCCATGATTGGATATAGTCATGATGACAGTGTCCATTTATGACTCTGACAGTGCTCTGTGCCTTGATTGGCTGATGCTTTCACTGCTTCAGCCAATCAGGGCTTGCAATGCACTCTTCAGCGCTGCAATATATTGTGGTCGGTTCAGGGGGCCGAACAAAATGGTCGAACGACCCATTTGTTCGGCTGTTTGCCGAATGTCCGAACAACGAAAGTTCGGCCCGAACTTATGCTCGGGCCGAACAGTTCACCCATCCCTAGATGTGGACCACCTATCTTTAGCTTATTGTGGAATCCACCCCTGGGTGATGCCATTGGTGGTAACCTTCACAATGGGTTAGTCCCTGGACCTGGTCCTCCTAGCCCTAGTATGGTTGCTTGTACTTATTGGGAAATCCACCCTTGGATGTTAGCTTTGGTAGTGGGCATCTCAATGGGTTACTCCTCAGGTAAGAATGGGGAAAGAAACAGTGGAGGGATACCACATAGTGTAAAGCCGTAAGATTTATTTGCAAGTAAAATACAAAACAAGGGTAATCAATTCACATTTTGAGGTGCCTGTAACCAGGTACCCAGTGTATGCAGCATATGTACAATGGAATTGCTCCGGCCTACATGTAGGAAATTCTGCAATTCGCGTCTCAGCACAGTCCCGGGGGTGTGACGAGGGCAGAAGTGATGTTGCGGTGATTATACATCACCTTTAATGTGATGTATATTCTAGGTCGAGCAAACAAGAAAAAGAAATTATATTATAAGTCCAAGGAGCAGCAAAGCTGAGTATATAGATATTAAGCCAGTCAATAAATAACTGTTCCTTTTCTTCAAGATAATTGACTGAAGGATTAGTGGTCAACATTGATGATAAGATATCACATGTGCCCCACTATTTTGTCATATTTCTTAGGAAAACGTCTGATAGTAAAGGACTCGATACTAAAAAATTTCATTCAAAAATGGAAAGTTTAGGACCTAATTAGATCAGAGTAGACAACACACCTAATGAAAACCAAACTGATTTGGTGCAGTAATGAGACGTTAAATAATTGTACCACAGTGCCAAATGCTCGGGGTGTTTGATCAGAGGCATTTCTTAATTAAGTAGCTTGTGTGAAGGGAAAGTTTGACTAATGTGACTAAACATGGATATTGTGTATTGACCCATGAGGGAACAGTAGGGGAAAGCCTGACAACTGAAGTCTTTCAAGATATTTTTTGTAATGCTGTAGATGGATCAATAATATGTGTAGGTGGATCCTCAAGGTATTTAGCTGAGTGCTTCAGCTATTAAGTTAAGAACTCCAAGGTATATATAGTCACTTCAGGGACCAACTTCAGTTTATTGACTTTTTTTCAATACTGACAAGAAGTAATTACCCTGGGATAAGGTAAAACATATTTATTACTGCCAGTAGGCCTTGTCATACTTCCACTCCATGGTCACTCATTTTTATGCTAGGTTTTCATTGTCTTATCTAGCAAGTAGGAATTGGAAGCTTCTTAAATGTATCCTAGTAGCTATCATCTGATGTGTCTTCCTATTCCAAGATGACATACAAACTAATTTGGTATAACATTTAAGTGAGAGAGAAAAATAGAAAGTGTATTACCACTTGGCATGTGTAGTCCAGCATTTTGAGTACCTGACTCTCCACTTCTAAAGCCAGTCAATCCATTAATCACTTCAGCCCCGGACCAATTGGCAGCCAAAGGACCAGGCCCCTTTTTGCGATTCGGCACTGCGTCGCTTTAACTGACAATTGCGCGGTCGTGCGACTTGGCTCCCAAACAAAATTGGCGTCCTTTTTTTTCCCACAAATAGAGCTTTCTTTTGGTGGTATTTGATCGCCCCTGCGGTTTTTATTTTTTGCGCTATAAACAAAAATAGAGCGACAATTTTGAAAAAAATGCAATATTTTTTACTTTTTGCTATAATAAATATCCCCAAAAAATATATAAAAAAACATTTTTTTCCTCAGTTTCGGCCGATACGTAGTCTTCTACATATTTTTGGTAAAAAAAATTGCAATTAGCGATTATTGATTGGTTTGCGCAAAAGTTATAGCGTTTACAAAATAGGGGATAGTTTTATAGCATTTTTATTAATATTTTTATTTTTACTAGTAATGGCGGCGATCAGCGATTTTTATTGTGACTGCGACATTATGGCGGACACATCGGACATTTTTAACACATTTTTGGGACATTTGTCATTTATACAGAAATCAGTGCTATTTAAATAGCACTGATTCCTATGTAAATGACAGTTGTAGTGAAGGGGTTAACCACTAGGGGGCGGGGAGGAGTCAGTGTGATGTGTGTGTGTTTTTTTACAGTAGGGGGCGTGGCTGTACGTCTGACGTCATTGATCGGCTTTCCCGATGACAGGGAACCGCCGATCACTGATAGTCAGTGTAGGAAGCGCGGGGAGAGGTTTGTTTACACAAACCTCTCCCCGTTCTTCAGCTCCGTAACCCGATCGCGGGACACCAGCGGCGATCGGGTCCGCTGGTCCCGCGGCCGGGGTCACGGAGCTCCCGACCGGGTCGCGAGCGCGCCGCTGGCGGCGCGCGCGCGACCCACAGGCAGGCACATGCACGATCACGTACAGGTACGTGATTTTGCCTGCCTGTGCCATTTTGCCGACGTATATCGGCATTAGGCGGTCGGGAAGCGGTTAATAGATCAAAAAATAAATAAATGAAAGTCGATTAGTGTAGGTGTTGGCTGAAGTACAAGTTTGGTGAAGTAGTTTGGGGTCCACTGACATATGTAAGCTACCTATGCAAGTTACATAAGTATGGGAATAATCTAATGTAAATACTATGGGGTTGATTTACTAAAACTGGGGAGTGCAAAATATAGAGTTCTATATAGAAACCAATCCGCTTCCAGTTTTTTTTTTGCCAAAGCTTAATTGAACAAGCTGAAGTTAAAAGCTGCAACTGTGCAGCTGTGCTACCATGCACCAGACTTTTCACACTTTTTTTTTAGTAAATGAACCCCTGTGTGTTTTTATCAAGACATTTTCTGCTGAAAGGTGAAGTCCAGTTTATACTTCCACACACATATATCAACCCTATTCAACCAGTTTGACATACATTTTTTAGTTGTGCAGTGTTTTCCTAATCAGCAGAAGATATAATGAACTGGACTGGTTATAACAACTGCAAAACACCCAAACCACCCAAGGTTTGTGTATTCTTGATTCTACTGGATCTTGATTCTTGTGCACAGACTAAAGCTGGTACACATTATTAAAAAAAATGTCAGCTCCGGTCAGAGCCGTTGTACTTACCATGCAAGGTTAGTTCAGCGACCTCCCCTCCGCTACGCTGTTGTGGTCTGACAGGGGGACGGCTCCCCAGCAGAACAATCCAATCAGCACTCAGGTGCTTATCTTATAGTTTTTTGAAACTATCAATGCCCCCCCCTGCTGAGACCACCGCCTGAGGAAGGGAATTCCACATTCTTGCTGCTCTTACAGTAACGAACCCTCTGCGTAGTTTAAGGTTAAACCTCTCGAGTCTTATTAGAGAGTTAAACTCCCTTCTGCAAAAAAGTTTTATCCCTATTGTGGGGTCACCAGTATAGTATTTGTATATTGAAATCATATCCCCTCTCAAGCGTCTCTTCTCCAGAGAGAATAAGTTCAGTGCTCACAACCTTTCCTCATAACTAATTATCCTCCAGACCCTTTATTAGCTCAGTTGCCCTTCTTTGTACTCGCTCCATTTCCAGTACATCCTTCCTGAGGACTGGTGCCCAGAACTGGACAGCATACTCTAGGTGTGGCCGGACCAGAGTTACATAGTTAGTAAGGTTGAATAAAGACACCAGTACATCCAGTTCAACATATGTGAGTGTGGGTGTGTGTCTACAATTTTCCCTAACTCTGTACAATGCTCACTCACATCAGTCCCTACCCTCAATCCAAGGTCCCCATTCATATACTTGGGCCAATTTTGGACAGAAGCCAATTAACCTACCAGCATGTCTTTGGAGTGTGGGAGGAAACCCACGCAGGCACAGCGAGAACATGCAAACTCCAGGCAGGTAGTGTCCTGGTTGGGATTCGAACCAGCTATCCTTTTTACTGCTAGGCGAGAGTGCTACCCACTACATCACTGTGCCGCCCATCATAGAGCGGAAGAATTATCGCTTTATCTCTGGAGTTGATCCCCTTTTTAATGCATGCCATTATTCTGTTTGCTTTGTTAGCAGCAGCTTGGCATTGCAGGCCATTGCCGAGTCTATCATCTACTAGGACCCCCATGTACTTTTCCATCCTCGATACCCCCAGAGGTTCTCCCCCCCCATTGGATAGATTGCATTCATATTTTTTCCGAGGGGGCGTGGCCTGGACGGAGACTGAGATGGCCGCTTGACTTGTGAGCTCCTGCGTGCCCGGGACAACCTAGCCATCTGAACGGGAGCCTACCGTACCTTCCCTGCTATGCACAGGTCCACTAGGAGCTCGTCCACCTCCCGCACCCCCAAAGACCCCCATACTCACCTGGGGAGGAATATTCCGGAGATTTTTCGGGCCCAGAAGTTGCAGGCCCTTGCGCCAGTTCACGCACCGCTACAGGCCCAAGCCACGGCCTCGCCTGACAGACCACCAACCGCCCTCATGCCGGGAGCGTTCTCTCCCAACCCCAGCGGGGCTCTCCCCCCCAGCCTTTTCGACTTAGAGAAGGTCACCTCAGACATAAAAAGCACCGTGACAGCGGCAATCGCAGATTTGAGGACGGATCTTCTTGCCGTCGCCCACCGCATTGACAGTGTGGAACAGACATCACAGACGCACGCGGCAGCCATTCGCCAGGTACAGTCTGCCTATGACTCCCAACTAGCACAAGTATTCGAACTCCACAGACACGTGGAGGATTTGGATAACCGGGGACAGAGGCATAACATCAGGGTAAGAGGAATCCCTGAAACTGTAGAGCCGGGCGCTATCCAGCAAACCATCAGCGCCATCTTTAATGATTTGATCGAACGCCCAGCAGACTCCCCCATTGACATGGAAAGGGCACACCGTGCTCTCCGTCCCCCTCCCCGAGATAACGAACCCCCCAGGGGCATAATATGCTGCATTGTCAATTTCCCCCTCAAAGAAGAAATCCTTCGCAAGGCAAGGGAAAGGGGGCGCATACTTTTTAATGGAACTGAGGTGAAACTTTTTCAAGATCTCTCCCAGATCACTCTCCAGAATAGGAGAGCGCTCAGGCCACTGTTGGATTCCTTACGAGCAAGGAACATCCAATACCGCTGGAAATTTCCATTTGGCCTCTCAGCATCCGCCAGGGGGCGCTCTGCACTACTCCGTACACTGGAAGACCTTCAAGCTTTCTGTAACCAGCTCGACTTACCCAGCATCGAACTTCCAGAGTGGTATGCGCTTTATTTTCCAGCGGAACCCTGGCTTCCAGTATCCCTCAACCCGTCTCCGAAAGCCGCCCGCCAGAGATCGAGACGCCGCAGACCAGACCCGATGTCTCAGAACGCCCGCTCCTCACACCGAGACCTTCACCAACGCAGCCCGTCGCCTCTTCACATGTGACGCGACGCGCTGGATGACCGAGTGCCTGTTACACAGACTGCATGCTCCATACTGTGAGTAACCCTCCTCACCCTCCATGCTAATCTCCCCTGACTCTACCCCACCAGTGGTCTCCCGTGACTCTCCCTACCCCCTCTCTCACCATCGCTTCCCTGCCCTCAGACATGGATTCCCCGCCAACGGCCGTGCCGCGACAGGCCGGCCTCTCCGAAGTGACTTCCCCCCCTGCCTGCTACCCTGAGCATTGAGCCATAGGACACGGCACCCATGCTCCTGGACGCCGCATCACCTTATTGCGAGCTGACACTCTTGACATCCACTCTCGCATAAATACCCTATCAGCGGTACAACATGATCCCCACCAAAGGAGATACTCATAACCCCCTGCCCCATGGCACACTCCCCTCCTACAGGAATGCCGCTCCACCTTTGCGAGGGTGGGACACCCTCTTCCCACGGATGGGCTCCGGACCTAAGAACTAAGGACTATGCATTTACCCCCTTGTACCAGCTCCACGATGTGAACTACACACTATTGGTGTCCGCTTGGCAACTGGACCCATGCAGTTGCCCCTCACACCTGACCTTCAGCCTGCTGCACTATGGCCTTATGCTACAATCCCCCCCTGTTCAGGGGGGGCGTCTTTGCACCCTCTCCGTATGTCATGCTGCGATCCTGCACCCTTATTGCTGGTGACACATCCGCTTCCTCACAGGCAATGTATTTGTTTATTATCTGTTGTCCCCCCCAAACCCATTGTGATTTATGTCCTTTTAAACAATTTTATCTATGTTTTTCATATTTTTTCCACCCAAATGCATTATTTTACATTTTTATACATTGAACCTTATTTGCCATGTAGTTGCCCACCCCATTAAGTTGTTCAGATCTTTTTGCAAGGTTTCCACATCCTGCAGAGAAGTTATTGCCCTGCTTAGCTTAGTATCGTCCGCAAATACAGAGATTGATCTGTTTGTCCCATCCTCCAGGTCGTTTATGACCAAATTAAATAGGATTGGTCCCAGCACAGAACCCTGGGGGACCCCACTATCCACCCCTGACCTTTCCAAGTACTCGCCATTTATCACCACCCACTGAACTCGCCCTTGTAGCCAGTTTTCAATCCATGTACTTAACCTATGGACCATGCCAACGGACCTTATTTTGTACAGTAAATGTTTATAGGGAACTGTGTCAAATGCTTTTGCAAAATCCAGATACACAATGTCTACCTACCAGCAGGACGATGACCCTAAACATACAGCCAAAGCTACAATGGAATGGTTTGGATCAAAGAATATTCATGTGTTAGAATGTCCCAGTCAAAGTCCAGACCTAAATCCAATTGAGAATATGTGGCAAGACTTGAAAATTGCTGTTCACAGACACTCTCCATCCAATCTGACAGAGCTTGAGCTATTTTGCAAAGAAGAATGGGCAAACATTTCACTCTCTAGTCGTGCAAAGCTGGTAGAGACATACCCAAAAATACTTGCAGCTGTAATTGCAGCGAAAGATGGTTCTACAAAGTATTGACTCAGGGGGCTGAATACAAATGCACGCCACACTGTTTACATATTTATTTGTAAAACAATTTGAAAACAATTTATAATTTTCCTTCCACTTCACAATGAGTTGCCACTTTGTGTTGGTCTATCACATAAAATCCATTTATGTTTTGGCTGTAACGTGACCATATGTGGAAAATACTATGAATACTTTTTCAAGGCATTGTATATTCACTAAAAAGTGGCAAGTGTCCTTATGGGGGAAGTCCCACTCTCTCAGACATGTAGTCCAACAGTCATAGAAGATAAAACACCTCCACATAGTGTAAAACCATCAATACAACATGTATTTAAAAGTATAGAACACTTACATCAAGCATGAAGTTACAGTGTTTTATCAAATCATCTCCCAAACATGGTCACAGTCAGAAGCGATATGGATCGCAATAGCATGGATAAGACTCAACCCGATGTGTTTCATCTGATAAGACATCATCTGTACAGCTTGTACAACAGTGTAAATTTGCTGTCCCTTCAAAATATCTCAAGACACCATTAATGTCTAAACCGCTGACATCAAAAGTGAGTACACCCCTATGTGAAAATGTCCAAATTGGGCCCATTTAGCCATTTTCCCTCCCTACTGCCATGTGATTTGTTAAGGTCTCAGGTGGGAATGGGGAGCAGGCGTGTTAAATGTCATCGCTCTCACTATCTCATAGTGGTCACTGGAAGTTCAACATGGCACCTCATGGAAAATACTATGAATAGGGTTGAGCGAACCCGAACTGTAAAGTTCGGGTCCGTACCGGACTTTTGGGTGTTCGGGTCCCGGACCCGAACCGGAACAATTGACTGTATGTTCGGGTCCGGTGTTCGGCGATGTAATGGTGCTTTTTAAAATGTCTTTTAAAAGCACTCGTGGCTATAATGAATTGCTGGTGCCCCGTAATACAGACGACAGTCATTGAAAGTCATTGATTTTTAAAAAGTTATTGTCATAAAAAGTGTTTGGGAATCCGGGTCCTGCCCCAGGGGACATGTATCAATGCAAAAAAAACTTTTAAAAATGGCTGTTTTTTCGGGAGCAGTGATTTTAATAATGCTTAAAGTGAAACAATAATAAAAGTGTAATATTCATTTAAATTTCGTACCTGGAGGGTGTCTATAGTATGCCTGTAAAAGGGCGCATGTTTCCCATGCTTAGAACTGTCCCTGCACAAAGTGTCATTTTTGCAGGAAAAAAAGCTATTTAAAATCACTCGCGGCTATAATGAATTGTGGGCTCCTGTAATACAGAGAACAGTCATTCATTGAAAGTCATTGATAAAAAAAAAAAGCGTGGGGGCTCCCCCAAGTTCAATTACCAGGCCCTTCAGGTCTGCTATGGATATTAAGGGGAACCCCACGTCAAATTAAAAAAAAAAAATGACGCGGGGTTCCCCCTAAATATTCATACCAGACCCTGCAGGTCTGGTATGGATTTTAAGGGGAGCCCCGCGCCAAAAAAAATGGCGTGGGGTCCCCCTCAAAATCCATACCAGACCCTTATCCGAGCACGCAACCTGGCAGGCAGCAGGAAAAGAGGGGGGACGAGAGCGCCCCCCCCTCCTGAACTGTACCAGGCCACATGCCCTCAACATTGGGAGGATGCTTTGGGGGTCTGTGACCCCTCAAAGCACCATGTCCCCATGTTGATGGGGACAAGGGCCTCGTCACCACAACCCTGGCTGTTGGTTGTGGGGGTCTGCGGGCGGGGGGCTTATCGGAATCTGGAAGCCCCCTTTAACAAGGGGACCCCCCTGTGTGAAATGGTAAGGGGGTACAAAAGTACCCCTAACATTTTACCAAAAAAGTGACAAAAATGTTAAAAATGACGGTCTTTGACAATTTCTTTATTAAAGTCTTCTTTCATCTTCTTTCTTCTGGTCTTCTTCCTTCTTCCTTTCTTCATCCTTCGGTTTCTTCATCTTCTTCTTCGATCTTCTTCCATCTTCTTCTTCGTTCTTTTTCCATCTTCTTCTTCCTCCGATCCGCTTCTTCTTGCTCTGGTCTTCTCGTCCGGCATCTTCTTCCAGGCGTCTCTTCTTCTTTGTCGGGCTGCTCCGTGCAATAGGAGGCTCCCACTGTGTGAGGCTTTGCTTCGTCTGACAGGTCTTATATAACGGAGGGCGGGGCCACCTGGTGACCCAGCCCCCCTCTGACGCATAGGGACATCATGGGGACTTACCTATGGCTTTCCCCATGATGTCAGAGGGGGGCGGGAAACATGCACCCTTTTACAGGCATACTATAGAAATTTAAAGGAATATTACACTTTTATTGTTTCACTTTAAGCATTATTAAAATCATTGCTCCCGAAAAAACTGCCGTTTTTAAAAGTTTTTTTGCATTGATACATGTCCCCTGGGGCAGGACTCAGGTCCCCAAATACTTTTTATGACAATAACTTTTTAAAAATCAATGACTTCAATGACTGTTCTCTGTATTATGGGGACGGGAGCCGACAATTGATTATAGCCGTTCGGGTCCCCATTGACTTCAATGGGGTTCGGGGTCAAGTTCGTGTCAAGTTCGGTCCCGAACCCAAACTTTTTCCGAAGTTTGGCCGAACCTGCCGAACCCGAACATCCAGGTGTCCACTCAACTCTAACTATGAATACTTTTTCAAGGCATTGTATATTCACTAAAAAGTGCCAAGTGTCCTTATGGGGGAAAACCCTCTCCCGGTCGTATAGTCCAACAGTCATAGAAGATAAAACACCTCCACATAGTGTAAATCCATCAATACAACATGTATTTAAAAGTATAGAACACTCACATGAAGCATGAACATGCAGCGTTTTATCAAATCATCTCCCAAACATGGTCACAGAAGCAATAGATCGCAATAGCATGGATAAGACTCAACCCGATGTGTTTTATCTAATAATACATTATCTGGGGTGAGGGTCCAAACTTTATTTAACAATTAAAATTAGTTGACTGAGAAATTGTAAATGTATTATATATCTCTCCAGGGATGTCTCCAAGATGGCGTCTGGCATGACATGTAATATGTTTACAATTTCTAAAGGTTTGGTAATTAATCAACTAATTTTTATTGGACACATTTTTTATATATTTGCAATGACTGGTTTGGACTCTTACTCCAGATGATGTCTTATTAGACTAAATGCGTTGAGTCTTATCCATGCCATTGCATTTGTTTGGGAGATGATATGATGAAACACTGTATTTTAATGCTTGATGTGAGTGTTCTAAACTTTTAAATTAATTTTGTATTGATGGTTTTACACTATGTTGAGGTGTTTTATCTTCTATGACTGTTGGACTACAGGACTGAGAGAGAGAGAGCCTTCCCCCTTAAGGCCAGGGTGTCAGGTCGCTTGAGCCATCCCACAGACCACCACCTTTTGAGATATACAGTATCTTACAAAAGTGAGTACACCCTCACACTTTTGTAAATATTTTATTATATCTTTTCATGTGACAACACTGAAGAAATGACATTTTGCTTCAATGTAAAGTAAACACTCGTAAAGCCCCATACACACGCTCGGACAATCCGCGGACCAGGTCAGTCGGACTTTGTCCGACGTACTTTGTCCGATGTTGGCGTTGCGTACACACGGTCGGACTACGTTGTCGGAATATCCGGTCCGGAAGAACGTCGTGACGTAAGTCGTCGTCCACGAGATTACAAAAGTGAAGTTCAGCACCACGTCAGGCACCCGTTGGGCTCCTTCTGCTGATCCCGTGTTTATCGAGAGTTAGTGGAAGTTTGGTGACTTAAGATTCGCGCTTCTCAGTTTTCTGACTCAGATCGTTACTGCTCTTCAGTTTGTGCTTGTCGTGCGTATCTGTTTATTAGTGCGTGTAGTCAGTTCGCATTTGTTGGTCATTGCGGCCTATATCCTGATATAGGACGCTTTGATTTGCACTGCTTATTGTCTGCTCGTTGCTGGTATTCACTTCGTTCTTTCAGGCCTTGCTGTTTATCGGTGCTTTCTGTTTGTCCGTTCTGACCAGCCGACCTTTTGTGACCTTCTGAGCGATGTTTCCCGTGCGTACTCGTCGCCGAGTTCGTGCTGTACGCGGAATTGGTGTCGGGCTTTTAGCTTTGACCCAAGACCCGTCCATTAACAGAGTGACGAGGAGTATGTGGACCAAGAATTGGTTGCTTCAGCGTGACCAGTTCTCGCACATGCCTTTGCTTCGTGAGATCCGGGAGAATAATCCTGATGATTTCAGGAACTTTCTCAGGATGACGGACCCCGATTTTCACCGTCTTTTGGCTTTGCTGACCCCCTTTATCAGCCGGCAGGATACCTGCATGAGACAAGCCATTACTCCGGAGCAGAGGCTTGTTGCCACGTTGAGGTACTTGGCGACAGGGAGAAGTCTTCAGGATTTGAAGTTCTCTTCAGGTATCTCTCCCCAGGCCCTGGGAATCATTATTCCAGAGACCTGTTCTGCCATCATTCAGGTCCTGCAGGAGGACTATATTAAGGTAACATTTCTACTTTACTATTCCCTTCTATGTATGCTCTGTTTGCTAATGACTTGTATTTTTGACCTCCTTCCCTAATTACCATGATTGCAATATGTTCTAATATGCTGTGCCCCTTTTCTCCTTCATGCATTTTTCCCTTCACTTACCTCACCAGCATGCTCTTCTGCCCCAATAGACACCTATGGCCTAGTCACTTAAGCAATGTCTTTTGTCTGCTGCATAGTATTGTTTGCCCCAAAACACCCCCTAAAATATGCACAAATGTTTGCTGTGTGGTTTACTTCATGTAGAGCCCCCTTTTTTTGTTCTTTTTTGGTGGGGGGGGGGGGCAAACTCATTAGGAACCCCCTCCCCCAACTGCTCTGTCAGATGGTACCAATCCTTTATCTGCTGGCTTTCCCAAGGTCCATACACACTATATACCTACCTCTTTATAGTGCGCATCTTTAGGGATGAATTCAGCAAAGCATGTAGTGCAAGGGACTGCCTCCATACATTCCATTTCCTATTTTTTTGTCTTCTTTCCCTCCTATTAGCTTGCTTGGTAATTTAATAATGTCACACTGTGCCTGCCTTTTTTTGGGGGGGGGGGGGGTGTTGAAATGTTATTTGATCTTTCCTGTGGCCTGCCAATAGTGTTAAGTACAGAGGGTCTGGCCAAACTAGCCCACATTATTGAGCCATTTGCCAATCAATGAAGTGCAGAGGGTTAGCTGTCCACCCCCCCCCCCCCAAAACCCCTAGTTATTGCCAATGGCCCATCAGAAGTGGGGGGATTGATGGGGGGGTGAGTAATCTGTGAAGGGGAGCCTCTACTTTTCTGTGCAAATACTTTCCAGCCTCCAATTTTAGACAATGCTCTTGTTCCAAGATGTTGATTGTCTAATCTGCTTGCAATGTTTAGGTGCAAAGTGACTATTTTTTTTTTCTTGTTTCACTCCACAGTTCCCTTCCACGCCACAGGAATGGCAGACTGTGGCCTCCCACTTTGCCAGCCGTTGGGACTTTCCTAACTGCGGAGGGGCAATTGATGGGAAACACGTCCGCATCGTCCCACCGCCCAACTCGGGGTCCTACTATTATAATTATAAAGGGTTTAATAGTGTAGTGATGTTGGCGGTGGTGTCGGCAACATACGAGTTTATGTATGTGGACGTGGGGATGAACGGCCGGATATCGGATGGTGGGGCCATTACGCACACGGAGTTCTACTGGCGTCTCCAAAGTGGCAGTCTGTGCTTGCCACCTCCAGAGGAGAATGCCGAAGGACTCCCCTTCGTCTTTGTCGCAGATGAAGCGTTTGCGTTGACTCCCCATGTGATGAGGCCGTTCCCGATGAGGACCCTCACCCGGACCAGAGGGTCTTCAACTACAGGCTGTCCAGAGCCAGAAGAGTTGTGGAGAACGCTTTTGGCATCCTGGCCAGCCGCTTCCGCCTGTTCCTGACGGCATTTAACTTGGCGGAATACAAACTGAACCACATAGTTCTTGCCTGTTGCATATTGCACAACTTCCTCAAAAGACATAACAGGAACTATGTGGTGCCCGTTGGCCCAGATGTGGAGGGCCCTCCAAATGCCGAACTCACAGCCCTTCGAGTGGCACGTCCAGGCTTGCCCCCTCTAAATGCCCGTGTGGTCCGGGACCAATATATGCAGTACTTTGTGGGTAGGGGGGCCATTGCTCTGCCTGACGATGTGTGAGAGGCATTTTTTAATAAATCTGATATTTTAACCAACCTATGATTTCATGTCATTTCAGTCTTCTTTTTAGCTTATTTTACTTTGACATTTTTTCCCTTTGCCTTCGACAGTGGGAATGCACTTTCTGGGCAAAAGGAGGTAACAGTCTCTTCTTCCCAAAAAGATTATTCTCATATTGTGTGTTTGCTACCTAATCTTTGGTCTAGAGAAGGTTTGTACTGCATAACTGACACCCAAAATACTCCTTTTCATCACCAGGTCTGACATGTGTGTATTCTCCAAAATGCTGTGCTCCGTGTTTTCGTACAAAGCACTGTGGGTGTCATTTACATAAGTCAAATCCGCTATGCTCTACAAGTGCATTGAAAAAGTTCCCCGGGAAAGAAAATTGGAGTGCAAAGTGGATTTGCCTTTAGTAAATAACACCCATTGCCCCCCATATCCTTTTCATTTTACATACATAATGCATTGTGTTTTTTAAATAAGGAAGCCACACATTTAGAAAAATAAAAGTTTACTAGGAAAACATTCCCAAGTGCGTTTACAATCTTCACGCCAAAACTGACAACATCTTGGTTATTTACAACATTGTTTACAAACATTCCGCAATTGGTAAAACCAGGCATGGAGCAAAACAGAACCTAGGAACTTGGAAAGTTCAACTTTGTAAAGTGAAGACAAGATCAGACATGACTATATGTTCAAAGTGTGTTTGATCTTGCCTTCATCACATGGGGGGGTCACCCCCGAAAAGTGGAAATTTGGAACATGCACACAATTTGGGACTGAAAATGGTCATTAGATGGTAAAACACATGCCTAGAAGCTTCAAAAGTGCCATTTTCCATCATGGGGATGAATGGACGTTTTTTGGGGGTGCAACCCCTTCACCACAACCACTTTCGTAGTTCGTAAAGTGTTTGCACCCCCAAAAAAACGTTGCCATTCATCCACCATGGTGGGAGCTAGCACATGTGGACACAATGTGTGCATGTTCCAAATTTCAGACAGTTTTTAAGTTGCAAATGTGTTCTGAAGCTGGCACAAATGTGTGTTAATTACTTGGTGCGTTTTCATATTTTTCCTAAAACATCAATGATGTTCTTCAATTTTTGTTGAACATCATTGATGTTTTGCTTTATGTAATCTAGATCTCTATTGCAGACCATTATCTCTCCGATGAGTACGTGGGCACTCTCTGTGGTAAAGTGCGATTTTTCTTCCACAACATCCACGTCACCTAAAAACCACAAACAAACAAAAATGGGGTGTTGGAAATGAGGCAGCCATACATGGATTAGCTTACCAGTAGCTGTGTTCTCCCACACTCACCTGTTGTGGTGACAATTTCTCCAAGTTCGATGATCTCTCCTTCCTCCTCCTCCTCCTCCTCTGCTTCTGCTCTTTCCCCTTTTTTGGTAGGTGTTGGTTTGGGGGTTTCCTCAGACGGCCCAAGTTTTCGCTCCCCTATGAGAATGTCCAAAAGGAAGATTTAGCAACACAAGCTATTGAGGGCAGAAATAGGAAATGACAAACATTGCTTGAAAGTGACGGACACTATTTTAGTTTGGCCAGTTACAAATGTCAACTACATGAATGAAGTCACTTTGTAAAGGTGCTAAACTGACTAGCTTTTTGGTAGAAGTTTGTGTGATGGAGACCCCCCTCTAGTATCCACTGGAGCACATGTGTGGAAAAGCATAATAAAAAGGGGGTTTGGGTGTCCCAGCACTAGTGCTCTAGAGTCCAGATGGGTAAACAGCTACTGAGTGACCTCTCCTTTACATTGAATAAATTGGCTTTACATTCTTGATGACATTTCTAGTGAGAACAAACTTCCTTTCCCCAAAAAAACACCAAACATCGTATTATAAGTGGCCGAACGATCGAGGTTGCGTACGATCGAATGCACACACACACGACCATGACAGTGGCAGAAAGATCGAGGCTGAGTACGATCGAATGCACAGACGAACCTGAAAGTGGCCATTTTGGAATGTACAACTTGGTAAAAATCAAAACACAATGGAGCAGTATGCAAGCAAGAAATCAAACACAAAACACAACTACTTACTTTTTTGAAGAATTCTCTTGATCTTTCTGTACTGATCGGCCTCCCTCAGTTTCAGGTCTGACCAGCGTTTCCTGAGTTGCTCCTTGGATCGTTGTACCCCAAAATTATTGTACAGCCTTCTCACAACTTTAGACATGATCTTGGCCTTGCGGACATTGGGGTTGAGGTAAGGCCCATACTTCCCATCATAGTCGCTCCTCTTTAATATGTCCACCATCTCCAACATTTCTCCAAATGACATATTGGAGGCCTTGAATTTCAGGTTCCGGGATCGGGACGTTTCTGCCTCCGGACTTTCCTCGTCCTCCTCCTCGTTGGTGGGATATTTGTGGCGCACCTGCTGTGTCCCCGCCATGTGCTCTCCCCACTACGCCGTAAAGAGAAGGGGTGGGGAATAGACGAGAAAGATCGTCAGGGGCGGGCGGAGTTTGAAGCATGCGCAGTGTATATAAAACGTCACACGCCTGTGTCGTAGCCACGATCTGGGAGACGAGGGGAGAGAAAACTCACACGAGACGATCGCTACAAACGAAGGTACAATTTAACGTTGGTACATAACTAGCCTAGACTGATTTGAACTTGAGGCTTCTTTATGGAGAAGATTAGGAGAGTTTAGCCTGACATAATTTATAGGGTTTGGTGTGTTGTTGTGTCTTGCAGAGATTGATATGAAGGGATTCAACGACATGAGTTTTCTCCCCCTCTTCATTGCCAAATACAGGGATTTTCCCATATTGTGGCAGGGTATACACCCACATTACACCAACAAACCAAAGAGGCACGCAGCCCTGGAGGAACTTGTGGAATTTGTCAAGCCAAGGTTCCCCACGGCAACTGTTGATGATATTAGAAAGAAAATTGGCAGCCTGAGGAGTGCGTATATCAGGGAGAGGAAGAAGGTCGTGAAGTCTGAGGAAACTGCAACTTCAGCAGATGAGGTCTATGTCCCCAAGCTCTGGTACTATCAGAGTCTCCATTTTCTGAAGGACCAGGCTGATGTCACGGAGCCAACCTCAACTCCTCCTTCCACGCTTCCTTGCGCACAGCCCACCCCTGATGAGGCTTCCGAGGAGCAACCTGGGCCTTCCAGTCTGGAAGAGGTGGAGGAGCCCAGCTTGTTCCAGGTATAGTAGTTTTGTTACCATTTATGGGAATAATGAATGATGTTCACTTAATTCAGGATCGCCAATTGCTTAGTTCCTAACGTGTTTGACATATCAACAGACAGTGGTGTGGGAGACATTTGGGGCCAGAATCTAAACTGCTGGGCTGAGAATTGTATGGTTTTCTATTTGTAAACATTTTGCACCAGTCACTAGATGAGAATTGTGTGTGTTTGATGAACAAATAACTGAAACTATGTCCCTTTTTCCTACACAGGAAGACCTCAGCCAGGAGGTGGCTGTGGAAGGTGGCAGTCAGGAGGAGGCAGGGGTTAGTGGCAGCCACCAGCTGGGTAGTGGCAGCCAAGAGGGGGCTAGGCCGCGGAGCCTGACTGACTCCCAAATCCCTCTCCTCCGCCTTCCCTACAAAAGGGCGAGAAGGGGGGGTTATGCGGCACAGTCAGCGCTCCGCATGATAAGAGAGGCTTCAGCCTCCCTACATGCCACACCCGCCGACGAGGAGACCTTTGGCTCGGTGGTTGTCACAAAAATGATGGGTATGGAGGTGGGGCAACGCAACATGTGTGAGGGGCTCATCCTCCATGTCCTAAATAAGGGTAGGGCTGGGGAGATGACCCCAGTCACACATGTTTGCCATAGTTACCATGCTCCGCCTCCTCCTCCTCCTCCTCCTCCTTCTGCCACCCCACCAGCACGACAGCCACAGCGTGGAAGGAAGCGTGGAAGGAAGACCTGAGAGTGACGACCTGCAATCAGTCTGGTGTGAGAGAAGATGGAGCCTCTTGTAGTACCAGAGCCTGGGGACCTAGATGGCATCTGCTGCAGTTCCGGATACTTTGGACTTCACGACCAGATTGCACTCCCCTTAATATACGTACTCCTCAGGCCCCCAATTTTCTACGCTTGGACAATGATGGTTGCCGTGGGGGGCCAAGACTTTGCAAATTCCCCAAGTTTCACCATGGCTGCGTTCCTCTTTGGTTTGTTGGTGTGACCTAAATAAAGGTTTTTTTGATTTGAAATAATCATTGACTATTGTGTTTTACTTTGCTACAATGACAGTTTTTCTTTGAGTAGGCTGGTACATTTCACTAATCCTAAAGTAGAATTAACAAGGGGCAACAACAACAAACAACCTCCTAGTAAATTTAAGCAAGAAATACAAATGTAAATAATGTGTTTTTGGTAATTTGAGACACACAACCCCCCTCCAAAAAAAAAAAAAAAAAAAACATTAAAATATGTATTCCCCAAAAAAAAAAAAAAAAAGACAAATCATGGTAAAAAAATAACAAAGATTCTTTTCCGTTCAGAGTAAAAATAAACATGTAGTGTATAAATGCTGCAAAGTAATAAAGAAGTAAGTTTGTGAGAAGTGCGGGTGAATAGGAGCAGCTAAAACATGTCATTCTTGTTGCATTGTAAAGAAAAAGAGAATGCGCTGCATTAAAGACATTTTAACATTGCAGCGTGACGAATGTGCTGTGTCGATTAGGAAAGGTAGTTTTACCTGACCGAGCGCTTCCGTCACAGAATTTCTTCTGAGCATGCGTAGCACTTTGTCCGTCGGACAAGCGTACACACGCTCGGATTTGGTGTGATCGGACCGGGTTGACGGGAAATCTTTCCAGCAGGAGATAAGACTTTGTCCGACGGACAAACCGACGAACACTGTCCGATGGTGCATACACACGGTCTGATTTTTCAACAACCTTGTCCGATCGGACCAAATTGATGAAAAAGTCCGACCGTGTGTATGGGGCTTAAGTGTTACAAGGTCTCAGGTGTGAATGGGAAGCAGGTGTGTTAAATTTGGTGTTAACGCTCTCACTCAAATTGGTCAGCATGGCTGTCGTCCCAGAAGGAAGCCACTTCTAAAGATGATGTTCATGAAAGCCTGCAGTTTGCTGAAGACAAGCAGACTAAGGACATGGATTACTGGAGCCATGTCCTGTGGTCTGATGAGACCAAGATAAACTTATTTGGTTCAGATGGTGTCAAGCGTGTGTGGCAGCAACCAGGTGAGGAGTACAAAGACAAGTGTGTCTTGCCTTACAGTAAAGCATGGTGGTGGGAGTGTCATGGTCTGGGGCTGCATGAGTGCTTCCGGCACTGGAAAGCTACAGTTCTTTGAGGGAACCATGAATGCCAACATGTACTGTGACATACTGAAGCAGAGCATGATCCCCTTCCTTCGGATACTAGGCCACAGGGCAGTATTCCAACATCATAATGATCCCAAACACAACTCCAAGACAACCACTGCCTTGCTAAAGTAGCTGAGGGTAAAGGTGATGGACTGGCCAAGCATGTCTCCAGACCTAAACCCTATTAAGCATCTGTGGGGCATCCTCAAACGGAAGGTGGAGGAACGCAAGGTCTCTAACATTCACCAGCTCCATGATGTCGTCATGGAGGAGTGGAAGAGGACTCCAATGACAACCTGTGAAGCTCTGGTGAAGAGGGTTAGGGCAATGCTTGAAAATAATGGTGGCCACACAAAATATTGACACTTTGGGCTCAATTTGGACATTATTTCACTTAGGGGTGTACTCACTTTTGTTGCCAGCGGTTTATACATTAATGGCTGTGTGTTGAGTTATTTTGAGGGGACAGCAAATTTACACTGTTATTCAAGCTGTACACTCACTACTTTACATTGTAGCAAAGTGTAATTTCTTCAGTGTGGTGAAAAGATAGAATAAAATATTTACAAATATGTGAGGGGTGTACTCACTTTTGTGAGATACTGTATAATTTCTACAGTTTTTTTAAGTCCACGATCTCTGGTAAGCATGTTTTACCCTTTCTCGGGTGGTGGATGTACACACCGTGGTGACCTCTTAAGTAAACACTTGTGGCTACTCTTAGCAGCAACTGAGATGAGCACCTGCGCACTTGGCACTTTTTGTCATGTACTAAAATTTATTTTTTGTGTTTATATTTATTTTCGACTGTGTTATCTTGCACATTCACTTTGCAATATTGATCACGTGTTGGACATTTATAGCTCGGCACTTTTCTTTGTTTTAGATTCCCTACAGAATGGGCTAGTATGTTCCCACAAATTTTGCCCAGCTCTGTATTCAATGCCTACCTAAGTATACCCATATTAATCTCTTATCCCCTCTTCCAATATTCTAGTTTAAAAGCTCCTTTAATATTCTAGTATTTTTTTTCTCCAACAGAGCTGCACCCTCCCCATTTATATGCAGTCCCTTTTGCAGAGCTGTTAGCCAACCAAAAAAATTGCCCAGTTCACCATGAACCCAAATCCCTCTTTTTTACACTTGTTTTTGAGCCACTTAATTAGGTCTTGAAGCTCCCACTGCGGCTGCCTGTTTGGTGTGGCTTGTGGTAAAGGAAGTATTTCTGAAAATACTACCTTAGAGCATGGGCGTCCGCAGGTAGGGGCAAGGGGGGGGGGGGGGCAAGTGCCCCCCCTGGAATTAGGGATTGGATCAGGAGTGAGGACCCCCATCACCCCTCTCTGTCACCCCCTCTCTCTCTATCACCCCCCTCTGTCTCTCTCTGTCACACTCCTCTCTCTGTGTCACCCCCTATGTCTCTCTCTGTCACCCCCTCTGTCTCTTTCTGTCACACTCCTCTCTCTGTGTCACCCGCTCTGTCTCTTTCTGCCACCCCTCTCTCTCTCACCTCCTTTCTCTCTGTCATCCTCTCTGTCTCTATCTGTCAACCCCCGTCTCTCTCTGTCACCCCCACATGTATGCAGTTTCTGACAGTCTCTTGGGCCATGTATGCAGTCTATGGTCCTCTCTTGTGCCATGTCCGCAGTCTCTTACAGTCTCTTGGGCCATGTATGCAGTCTCTGACAGTCTCTTGGGCCATGTATGCAGTCTCTGACAGTCTCTTGGGCCATGTCCGCAGTCTCTGACAGTCTCTTGGGCCATGTCCGCAGTCTCTGACCATCACCTGTACTACGTCTGTAGTCTCTGACCGTGATAATGTGATAATGACATTGTCGAAAAGGTCAGAGCATGGGTGACCTTAAAATGATGCCCCCCCCTGAAAAAAGTTCTGCGGACGCCCATGCCTTAGAGTTCGTTTTCTTTACCTTCACTCCTAAGTCTCTGAAACCATTATTAAGGATGCTCCACCTTCCTCTGACTTTCATTTGTACAGATGGGACTTCCCCAGCTCAACCAAACAAACTGTTAATCCAATCTTAAAAGCTCTTAATATCATTTAATTGTCACCAAATAACATATTTTTTTTTAATTTATTATATGAATTAACAAATATCAAATCTAATACTCATCATTTTGTAGCTTTTTTATTGACACAAACAATATGTAGCAGACAAGAAAATTACACAATACAAGTCATTCTTTTACAGACACAGATGTAACATCTAAGGTCAGGATGCCAACAGTATGATCTAGAAGAATGATTCAGTAAAAATTCAATATTTCCTAAAAAGAACAAATACATTTTCTCTTTTAGGGAGGTAGTGATGAAATAAGTATGGTCTTAATATAGACTTTGAATGTTTGAAAGTAATGAAGGCTAAAATCTGCAGTACTACGATACAATGTCTGTTGACATGTATATTGTTTGTTTGGATCATTGTTGCAGGTTTATATTTTATAGTCATGAAAACCACAGAAACATTTTTATCTTTTTTTTTCAAAAATTTAAAAAAAAAACAACAACCTACATTAATAATAATTCAAACATATTTGCCTACATTTAACGCCATCCTTTTCTATATCTGTTTCTGTGACAAAAATAACCAATGATATTTATTTTCCCATAAGGATGAAAGTGGAGGGTTTACAACCACATTAATAGGGTTGCAGAGTTTTTTCATTGAATATAAAATGAAAAATGAATTAAGTTGTTGCAGATGTTCAACCATGTTTTGACCCATAATTGTAGGGAAAAGGGGTTTTCTTTTTTTGCTGTCCAGTTAACAGTCATCACAACTCTCTTGAACAGGACAAAAAGATCAATATTAGTAGACATTTTACAGGAAAAATTTTTTTTTGACTTTTGCTGAATTTTGTTTTGGAGACTGGGCAGAGAGAAGAGATTTAAATTTGGTACACACTAGAAGTTTGTATATTGTTTTTCAATCTAGTAGGCTGAGACACCGCTGTACTAACACAAGCAACGTTACTGTGGTGATCTTCCCCACTGTACCTATGTGTTCTGACAGCCCCCTCCCCCCCACACCAGAACATACTGATAAGCGCTTGGCTGCCAGCGCAGTTTGGATGCAGGTCAAATGTTGGTTTTCCAGCATGCCCTTCTACAGAAGCCGGTTATGAGACCGGCTTCTGTAGAACAGACAGCTGTACACATGGACCAAAAGTCAGCCAGTGTGTACAAGTCTTTAGAGTGGAAAAATATATTCAGGAAACCTGACAGTGTGCAAGTACCCCATATGTAAGCATCATAAATTACTAAATTACTAACCTGGACACATGACAGAGGGGCCCATACAATTTATAAAAGAAACCTTTACATTAAAAACATGGGTGGATCTGATTTATGCTGTGTACACACGATCGGAATTTCCGACAACAAATATTCTATGTGAGTTTGTTCTGACCGTGTGTAGGCTCCATTGGACATTTCGTGTCGGGATTTCTGACAACAAAAATTTGAGAGCTGGATCTCAAATTTTCCGACAACAAAATCCGTTGTAGTAACTTCCGAGCGTGTGTAGACAATTCCGACGCACATAATTCCATGCATGCTCTGAATCAAGTACTAGACCGAAGCGCTCGGTCTGGTAAAACTAGCGTTCGTAATGGAAATAGCACATTCGTCCTGCTGCAAATTTTAAGATTTTAATCTTTTAATGTAGCGCATTTTCTTCTTCTTTATAATGCTAGAATAATTAAGTTGTTTTGCTGCTGATATTCACACAGAGTTCTGACAAACTGATTTCTTTATTATTTGTCGTGATCTCCTGAATATTCTTTATTTTTATTTTTTGACAGATCTCCAGAATAATGTTTATATTTTTGTTTTATAGTGATCTACTTTTTTCTCATGATTTTATTTTTAATCGTTTCTAGTGATCTCCATAATATTTTTTCTCGTTTTGTGTGTCAAGTCACCACAACACCATTATTATCTTGTATTTTTTTACCTCAAGAAGATTGGTTGGTGTTGGTGTCCTTTGTTAATTTGACATTGTATTTTTGAAATGTACCTGTCTACTCACAAACAAACTGTTGTTTTTGAACTAAAACACATAGCCAAGTATTTGTGATAAAAAATAGACATTTATTAGGGGTCATAACAAAATAAAGAGGAAGGCAACGCTGGATAAACTGGTGAAATTGGTGAAGTCAGACCAGACTGAACCCAGGCCATTACTCTCTTGTCTTCCTTTCATGCTTGCTTCCCCGTTTGCTTCTGGGCTGTGGTTCTGGTGTTGTGGCAGGAGGTGGAGGTGGAGGAGGAGGAGGATGGTCAAACTCACAAACATGACTTTTGCTTGTGAGTTCGCACCTCAACCCCTTATTTAGGGCCTGATAGATCACTTCCTCACAAATGAGGCGTTGGCCCACCTCCATTTCCTGCATCTTGCTGGCAGCCATGCAGGAATCCAGAGATAATTCCTGAAATCATCAGGATTATTCTCACGGATCTCCCGCAACAAAGGCATATGAGAGAATTGGTCACACTGGAGCAACCAATTCTTCTTCCATGAACTCCTCCCACCCTGTTCATGGACTGGACTTGGCTCAAAGTAAGAACCCCAACACCAAGCCCCCGCATAGTATGAACTCTACGATGAGTACTAACCCACAACATGGCTAGAAAATGGTCGGCTGGTCAGAATGAACTAACAGAACGCACTGAAAATCAGAAAGGCCTGAGAAGAGCGACCTGAAAATCAGAAACTAGCGGACAAGAACGCCCTGAAAAACAGAAGCAAACTATAAAAGAAAGCACTGAAAAACAGAAACAAACTGACTACACACACTGAAAAACAAATACGAACCCACAAACTGAAGCGCAGTAACGAACTGAAAAGCACAAGGCTGAAAAGCGTGAATCGTCTCTCACCAAACTTCTACTAACATGAGATTAGCAGAAGTAGCCCAAAGGGTGGCGCACTGGCTATTGAACTTCCTTTTTCTAGTCCCGCCGTACGTGTTGTACGTCAGAGCGTTCTTTCCGATCGAAATTTCCGACAACATTTGTGCGACCGTGTGTATGCAAGACAAATTTCAGCCAACATCCGTCGGAAATAAATCCATGGTTTGGTTGTCAGAAATTTCGATCGTCTGTACACGGCATTAGAATCTTTGCATATTTTCTTTGTCTGTCTGTGACCCTGCTGGAGAACTTTCCCTTCATTTTCTGTCCCAATGACTACTTTCTCTGTTGCCATAGTATGAGTTAAAGGTAAACTTCCAAATGAGAAAAACACACAGCAATTAAAACCTAACATATGGTCTATCCTTTGATTACTTTATTCAAGAAATACAGTTCTGGCTGCATTTTAATTCAAGGTAAATTTAGTAACAGAAAAATGTATTCCACAAAAACATAGTTTCACATGGCATATCAACAGTACTGTAAAACATCAACATTTGTTATGTTAAAGCACACCTGTGTTCAGACTATGGACATTAAAATGTTTACATATACTTATAAAGCAGTAAAAGAGCTTTAACACAAGCCACTGACCTCTCAAACTGTATGTACTGTAAAATAATTAATCTTCAAAATTTACAAAGATCACAGCAATAGTGTAATGTTTGTTCCAGCTAGTTTCTAATAGCTTAAAAACACCTGATTTTGTTTATTTCTGATGCCTTCAGGTTGACAAGATTCTGCTCTCAATATAAAGGAAAGATGACATTTCAGTGCTTCTGTTGTGAACTTTGAAAGATGTATTTCTCACAATGCCTAGAGCTACACAGGTGAATGAGGTCTTGTATTAAAGTGTGCTTACTGATTGTTCAGAATATCTACATATGGTAATAATATGACCTCCGGAAGGTTTTACCCCCTTCATGACCAGGCCATTTTTTGCTATCCAGCACTGTGCTACTTTAACTGGCAACCACATTATTATGCAACACTGTACACAAATGAAATAAACGAAGAAATCCGCGCTTAGGAATAGAACTGCAGCCTCCCAAAAAAGTACTACACACAAGTATGTAATAAAAGGATAGAATAAAATGAGGGATAGTGGCGCTGTTCAGGGTGGACATAAAGGGTATGCTAAAAAAGATTATTCATGCATACTGGGTGAGAGAGGGAATTATATATATACATGTGAACAGTATAAAAGATATATGAAAAATAAATATATGAAATATGTGCAGAAATATGTCCTCCGCCCTTAGGTGGGTTATTCAAAAAGATGTATATATTAAACAATAAATTATGTGCAAAAATGCTGATAAACAGATATATGTGAATATATTGCTGTGAATAAATAAACAATTGGTGAAAAAATGTTTAAAGTGACTCCGTGACCTAAAACTTAATAATATATAAAAAATAATATATATATAAAAATGATGAATAGCAATAGAAGAATCTATATATATATATATATATATATATATATATATATATATATATATATATGTGATTAAATAAAACGTATTGTTGATACGATAAAATAAATAATTAAAGTGCTCAGTTCCGTGTATACTCAAAAAGAGTATAATATAAAGTCTTTAAAGCATGTCCCAAGAAAAAGAAAAGGAAAAACTTGTGTCCAAACAATGATGAAGAAATAAAAATTGATGACGTCCTGTTTAAAACTCAAAAGTTCCTGTAGCAAATGATTCCAACAAAGCATACGGGTGACTGGTGATTTTTTCAGTGCTCCCCTCCTTCCGCAGAGTGACCCCTATAATGCAAACACTCACCAGAGTGCCTAACCCCTGCAGGGGTAATAGGCATGTAAAATCCTCAATAGGTAGTGGGGAAATCCTCCTCTGTGGGGGTAAACGATGGAAGAGGTCCTCTTCAATGGATGTATTCAGCCTGTTCCAATCACTGGAGTTGGGGGATGCACCACCGTGCAATCCGTATGTGAAGGAAAAAGGAATGATACTAATAGTGTAATTCTGTTGGCTAGTTGAATATTTTATTTTAAAAGAAATTGCTAGTATAATTAAAAAGGGGGGTAAGCCAACAAGGCTATAAACAGAATACAAGGTAAAAGTGAGAAGATATATGTTAAAATAGGCAGAGCGCGCATCGCTGGGCTATGCGATGAAGGCACCGCAAAGCCCCGGTCTACAGCGTGCGTTCCAACAGTGAGCTATGAAAAACCGGAAGCCGCAAGCCGGAAGTGACGTGACGTGTACCAGGGTATCACCTTACGTATGTTTCGTCACAATAATGAAATTTATATATATTTTTTTTAAAAATAGATCTTTCTTTTCATAGTATTTGATCACCACTGGATTTTAGATTTTTTGCTATATATACAGTGCTGTGAAAAAGTATTTTCCCCCTTCCTGATTTTTTATTTCTTTGCATATTTGTCACATTTAAATGATTCAGATCATCAAACAAATGTTTATATGACACAGAGATAACCCAGGTAAATACAAAATGCAGTTTTTAAATGATGGTTTAATTTATTAAGGGAAAAAAAGCTGTCCAAACCTGCTTGGCTCTATGTGAAAAAGTACTGTAACAGCAAATTTTTATTTATTTATTTTTATATGTTAAAAGTGTGTTTATCTGCATTTCCATCAAGTTCAATCAAAAACAAGAAAAATACATTAAAAACCTTAATCCCCAGAAATGTTTTGAACTGTCATGAATGGGTTACATTCATAACAGCTGTGATTACTAGTGATTTGTGATTGGCTACAACTAATCACATGGTACAAGGTTCTGTGATTCATCCAGGTATCGTGTGATTGTTGTGTGCCAATCAAAGCATCATGTTATAGGAAACACAGCTTTGTTGAAATTGTGGGCATGTGATCACATACCAGTCTTCAGTGGCCGGGTACCAGGATCCTCAATATGCCTGGTGTCTGGTGGGAGCGGCACACTGCATGCCCCTAACCTGGAGCAGGCTTGACAATGCACGTGTACGTGATTCATCCTGCCACAGTACTGGGGTCAGTCAGCTAATGGTTAAAATGTATAGTGTGGGCACAGGTTCACTTTGCATTTCAAACATTTAAACAATGCAGGCCAATTGCATCTATTTTGTTGGTGGCATTACCAACATACCAAGAGAAGAGGGCAAAATAACAGGCATAGTGGTTGTGCACTGTGACTTGTCTATATATTTTTTTTTATTTGGCCGTGAACATTTTTGTTTTAGGTCTGTTGGTTTGTTGTATGAAGCAAATAACCTCTTCCTGTTCAGCTACTACTATTTAATTATTCAGTTCTTAGGGTAGGAGCATTTAATTAACACGTAGACATATCCCTTCCTGCTCCTTACTGTTTTTTACAAAGTCAGGTTTCACAGATTGCTCTACATCACCAGTAGTGTGTTGGGATTCCTGATGTGCAAAGTACATGGTCTACTCCAGTCTTTGCCAGGGACCTCTGCAATGTGATTTGTGTTTCCATGCAAATATTGTTAGAGTAACATTAACAGGTGCATTGAGAAAAAGTTTTACTAATGAAATAATGAAAAATAACATTAGTCATCTGCTAGGCAAATATTTTTTACCTCAGGTGTAACAGTTAATGGTTAATATGCAGTTGAAAAGACCACTTTTCAGTTCACTATTCACCAGAGCCCCATTGCCACCCCCTAAACAAGAGAATGTCCATAGTCAAAGTGAGCAGACTACATACTAGATGTAAGTGAATAAAGGAAAATCAATTTTAACATTCTTTTAGTGAAGTCAACTACTCAGTCAACCAGGCATATGGTTACATGATTTATTGGCATGACCAATTATTGTGTGACCAATAAATAAACTGATTTTTAACACCACAGGATTTTTGGGGGTGATGATCCCTGACCCCTGGTATGTATGTGGCTTGACAAGGAAATAAATGTTATCTTAAGAAGCACAGTAATTCCTGGATGAGGAGCACTATTTTATTCTTTGCTATTTTATGTAATGTAATCTTTCTTGGAGTTTATTTTAAATATAATTTAACCAGCAAAAACTTAGCAACAAATATGCTTTTTACTTTTCAAGTTCCCTGCACATTAAATATAAGGATTTAATTGGCAAAGCAAACACTTTGGCAAAGAACAAAAAAAAAACAGCCAGAAGGATAATAGTAAATTGTTCTACCTTTATATTTTTTTAAGTTATAAATTACTACAGAAGACATTTGTGTTGGGAGATCTATATCTTCTTTGAAATGACCAAATCCCACTGAGCCACAAAAGAAAAAGATAAGAAAACCTAATGAGATTTAGCACTGTCAAATAATAAGCAATGGCAAAGGTTGTTGACAATTAATGAATGGTGAAAAATCTAGAAACGCTGAGCCTGTGCCTCTGCTCATTTGCTGAGTTATAGAAAAATTATGAGGGGCAAGCAATATGAATAGTGCTGTTGTCTTTGGCTACCACTCCTATAATACCCTGATTGAGCCTGCCAGAAGCCATCATAAGTTGGTGGATGTGATTGGAGTAACTTTGGGCGGGGCGGTGGTGGAACCCAGAATCCCTTGGAGAGGTTGGGAAACCCTTGCTTCGGCTCCCCATGTACCTCCTATGTCTTTTCAAGTGTATAAAAAGGCTGTATACTTGTCCAATAAATCATTCCATGTTCAAGTTGTGTTACTGAGCTAGTCTCGCCTGGTTCTTATGTTACAATATATGGGCTGTAATATCTGATATCTGAAGGTCCAGACTGGAGGAAGCAGTGTACTGACGGAAGTACTCAAGTGAGGTTCCATGACAGTGGAATTTGTGGCAAAATCCAATTATCCTCTGGGTATAAATTCTCTTTCTTTCATAATGGAAGTGGAAAGGGGATGGCAGAGCATGGTCCAGGCAGACAATGTCAATGGCTCTTAACCCAAGGGAAACAGTAATGATTAGGAAGTTGTCATAATAGGATTCATTTTTCCTGACAGTGGCCACTTGTGTCCAGGGAGGACAAAAAGATATGAGATGATCACCCTGAGTCTACTGAAAACAGGTCTGTGGTTTATGGATAGCTTAAAGCCCAACGTATACCCATTTTGCATAGAGGGACAAAGAGGTAGAACCTCCGAAACGATTTATTTCTGTCTTTTAAGTTTTCCCTAATTTTCAGATGACAATCAATCTCTCGTAAAGAGTGGAGTGAGTCAAGTTCAGGGTTAAAACCTTTGTTATGTTTTTACTACTGCCTGTGTCCCCAAATTGAAGATTTCCCTTTGACTCCTATTCAGGTGATGTTTCAGAACAACATGTAAGGGAACTTAAGACCACGGCTTTAAAAAGTGGATATAACATACAAACATCATATGCTCACATTAAAATGATGTAATCGTATAGGGTGCTACACCCTCTACTATTGTAGTTAACATGGGTTTTCTGAAGATACTAAACTCAACTCAATTGCCATATCAACTGTATGGCAATGCTCCTGTATACACCAATAGAGTGTTCTTGGCTGCAAGGATGATATATTCACATCTAAGTTATATACCAGGTCTCCCAATTTCACATGAACAACAGGTGACTCGTAAAGTTATGAGCCCTAGTTACACTTGTTGCAATACGCTAAAATGCGTGTCCAACTACCACATACTAAAAAAGAGTTTTAGTGCACTTGTACGGCCATAGAAGTCAATGGTAGTGGTTCAAAATTCATATAACATGCATTTTAATGTGTTGGAACTTGTTTTAACAAGCTTTGGTCAATGGCTTTTAGCCATATCCAATACAAATTCTAAATGTAAAAACTCATTGAAAACACGGAAACTTAAATTGACATATGACAAAATGCTACAAAAACCAAACTTCTAAGCACACTCAACAATCTAAATGTACCCTAAGTGTTTTTCTCTCAACATTCCTGCAGGCTTTTGTGATTACATTTTTTTTGCAATTGATAGGCATATACACATCATTATAAAACCAGACACAATGCTAGAAACAACACCTTTTCATCCACTTTCCCTTTCTACTCACAACCTTTGTAAACATTTCTAGTAATAGCAGTAGCAGAAATCCAAGGTTGCTGTAACGTAATGTGCCTGCCTTCTCCTGTCTTCTTCAATATGTATGGGTATGACAGACTCTCAACTTATTGCTTGGTCAAAGTTTTTGCTAACAAAACTCTTGCTCTTTCATTGAATAGTCCTTGCACATCTGGTGCACCATGTTCTTTCTCTGTGCCTTACTTTCCATATGCCGTATCTCACTTCTAGTGCTTCCCACATCAATTATTAAGTAGGAGCAGTGCAAGCCTAAACCATAGTGTGTTCTCAAATATAAAACTGCAACTATATAAAAACTTAACTTTTCTTTACTTTTCTAAACTTCTGTCAATAAGTTCAGCTGATCTACTCAGGCACAATAGTACACAATAGGGCATTCTCTGGTTTCCCAGTACTTAATTCTGTTTAAAAACATTAAGAACCAGACATTTTGCTTTTCACTATAATTGTTTTTTATATAAATCTGTTTGTTTTCATTTGTATCATTAAATGTCTTGTTCAATTACTGTGGTTTAAAGTAACGTGCAACTTTTAACATGATGGTGAAGTCAAACATGGGAATTTAGTATTTAAAGTAGCTGAGTATCAAGTCTACCTGTTAAATAGCTATAATTTTCATCTGTGCAATCATGTTGTACAGCTGGCTTCCTTCCTTCCTAGCCCATATGCTTACTTATATCCTTATTTTCATAACGATTCTGAATGTACACATTTAGATTTACTATTTAATGCAAACTGAGTTCAGTTTTTTTAATTATCCTATATCAGGACTAATTTAAGCAATCGACAGTTGGCAGAGTGCTGTAACTTCTACTTACAAATTAGCACTGAAACATGGTTGGTTGTTATGGGTTACTGAACATTCTTAGGTTACTTTTGAGATTTCTACTCATTGTTGCTGTGCTTGTTAAGGTTTTTGGTAACTTTAGTTATTAGAAGAGGACAGTTTTATCCTGTCAGTGAACAGAAATGAGATACAGAGGCTATCAATATGATTCATGATTACATGACTGTAGCCTGATAATAAAACTATGCTATGATCAAAAAGTCCTTACAAAGGTATACACACACAGTGGCAACATCCTATGGGCTAAAGGACTGATTTTAGCTACTTGCTAAACTAAACATTGCAGATAGGAGTAATTATTGACTAGTTGTCTACCTGTCTGTATATCTGTGGCATCTGTCTGTCTGGCTACCTTTCATCATGCGTGATACCTAACTGGCACTTGTAGAAATTATTTGAAAAAAATAAATCACATGGCAATACATAATATGAGCCAGTTGCAATGTCCTTAGAACAGAAACACAGAAAAAGGAAATCAGCTGCCTGATGGAGAGATGAACTGATTGCATACTGTAATGGAAACTGCAGGATGACACTTGCTGAAGAATAAGATAAGTGGAAACAGCAGGAATTCTGGCAGCACAGTATACTGTAGCTTGATGGCTAATGCTAATGCCTACTGCTGCAATATCCTTTTTTACCTGAAAATACTGCACAATAGAAACCAGAGCACTATGTGTTACAAATAAAACATAATCATTACACTTCTTGTCTGATTTTTTTTTTACCTGTAATTAATTGGATTTTACAAAACCATTACATACATTATTTATATATATATATATATATATATATATATTTTTATGTTTTTTTATTTATTTATGTTCTATTAGCTTCTCATGTTAGGATCTTTAATACTAGACATATTATTTGTTTAATAAGTAAGCAGATTATTTGTACTTTAATAACAGTGCAAAAGTAGTTATAATGTATCTTTTAATCTGGTAATATCCACTGTGTTACTCCAGATCTTTTAATCTCACATCGTCATGGAATAGATATTAAATGTTTATGTGTCATTGATTTTTAATTTCAGCAGAAATGAAATGCTACGTGAATTTAACGCAGTTGCATCAAAAACAGGTTCTATATCCATTTTACCTTTAAAACATAATGTGTGAGATTCAGGCATAGTAGTCTTTGGGCCTGATTTAGTAAAGCCATAAGATCTCTTGATTAACCACATGCCGACCGCGCTATAGTCGAAAGACGTCTACAGCGCGGTCGGCTTGTTCTAAGTGTACGTCCTACGGACGTCCTCCCAGAAACTTGCTCCCGCACGCCCCCTGGGGTGCGCACTCGGGAACATCCGTGACTGCCAGGTCCCGAGGACCCGGCGCATCACGGTAAACAGCCGATGATAGCGGCCGTTTACCACGCGATCGCTCCGTCAAATGACGGAGCGATCACACGTACACAAACCGGCATCGCGTCATGACGCCGATTCCTCCCTCCCCTCTCTGTACCGATCGGTACAGAGAGGGGAGAAGCAAAGAGGGGGAGAGACGGGACCAGCGCTGTGGGCTGGATGTGTAGTGCCCACAGCGCTGGTCAATACACTGCCACCACTGTGCAATACTCTGCCACCACTGTGCAATGCTCTGCAACCACTGTGCAATGCTCTGCCACCACTGTGCAATACTCTGCCACCACTGTGCAATACTCTGCCACCACTGTGCAATGCTCTGCAACCACTGTGCAATGCTCAGCAACCACTGTGCAATGCTCAGCAACCACTGTGCAATGCTCTGCCACCACTGTGCAATACTCTACCAATACTGTGCAACACTGTAATACTCTGCCAATACTTGCCAATACTTGCCAATTCTCTGCCAATACTCGCCAATCATTTTTAATAGAAACAAAGATTTTTTTTTTTTTTTTCTACCGAATTTTCAGTATTTTTTGATTTATAGCGCAAAAAATAAAAAACCCAGCAGTGATTAAATACCACCAAAAGAAAGCTCTATTTGTGTGAAAAAAAGGACACAAAATTCATTTGGGTACAGTGTTGCATGACGGAGTAATTGTCATTCAAAGTGTGAGAGCACCAAAAGCTGAAAATTGGTCTGGTTAGAAAGGGGGTTTAACTGCCCAGTGGTCAAGTGGTTAATAATGCTGCGTACACACGGTCGGAATTCTCGTCGGAAAAAGCTCTGATGGTTTTCCCATTGGAATTCCGACGGAATTTCGCTCAAACTGTCTTGCCTACACACGGTCACACCAAATTCCGATGGTCTGTAACACAGCGGCATAAAACACGTTCGACAGCACTATAGAAGGGAAGTTTAATGCTTCCGAGCATGGGTCGAATTGTTTCCGAGAATGCGTCGGAATTTTATGTGTCGGAATTGCATACACACGATCGGAAAATCCGTTGAAAAGCTCCCATCGGAAATTCCGACGTGTGTATGCCGCATAAGTATTCCCCCCTGGGAAGCAACAGAGATGCCTTTCCAAACACCTATTGTGGTGTTAGTACATACCTGGCTCAGGACCACACGTACTCAAACTTTCCCACTCACTTCCATTTGTTTGGAACAAGCAGAACACTTTCGTTGCAGTCACGTGCACTGCTCTTTGCACGCTACAAATCCCATAGCCCATACTATTTTTCCTAGTTCCTAGTAGAACTATGGTCATTTTGTATGTTATGTAGGCTTCTTCAAACATTAGCACTGCCCACTATATCTGTTTATGGCAGGCAACAAAATTGGTACATAAGTCTATGACAGCATTTAAGGTGGAGGTTTGCTTTATCCTTGGTAATTATTATTCTGACTGCTACAAGCAGGGGGCTTAAGATGGACTTTAAGTATGATTCCACATACCAATAAATAATTTATACTAGTAATTCGGCTAACCTTTATAATCTTTTAAATATGATATATTTGTTGTAAAAATAGATTTAAGCTGGCAACTATGCTTTGCAATCAGAAATATGTCTATGTAATCATGGATTTGTAGATTTAAATGATAATTTAATACACAATTTTTCTTAGTTGAATTGCACATTCTTAAACACTCATTTTGTCACATTCTGCTTGCAAAAATGCAGATGACAATGTTCCCAAAGGAACTTGAAACCAGCTAACCTAAAATTTTAAGTGAACAATTAAAACGCAAAAGTTACATAAATACAATGATTTCAGTGTAAATATCTACTCTAACAATGCTAAGGGGTATAATTATAAAAAAAAAAAAAATTCTTGTGAAACTTGCATATACAGTACATTCTTTATGTGTAAGAAGGAAAAATTGTGTGCAGACAATTTTCTCTACATGTAGAATGTTTCTCATCCATGAAAAATTAACAGTTCCAGAAATTACCAAATTTTGCCCATTATATGGTGCTGAAGATCATAAAATAATAAATAATTATGTATCAGCACTAGCTAGTGACCATAATGCAATATTTGGCAAGCCACTTGTTTTTCATAAATTAGATACATTCAACTTGTGGAGGAAATAGCCTGAAACATAACATTTTGACCTATTAGCACAGAATTAATGTACATGCTAGTTACACCAGATGAATAGCTGTGCATATTTTTTAAAGACCCCTGGTGCAGTAAGCTCTGGAAACAAATAAAATATATTTACTGAAGTCAGACCAATTCAAGGTGCATTCTGCTTGGTTGCTTTCCTATATTGTACTTCACAGTTACACTTTGAGCCATGTGCTGGTTTACTAAATATCCCAGACTGAATGTTCTGAATTTCACTACTAGCTTCAATGGTAAAATTCATTAATCAGTCCTGATTATATTGCTTAATGCTACATAAAATAATGTTTTACTATTGTAATGGAAATTTGTAAGTTCTGTATATAATTGTATTCTATTTTGTATGTATTGCACACTGCCCTCACTGTGCACACAGCACTAATAATGTTTTCAGTACATGTTTACATTCTTTCGAGTCCTGATTAGAATAAGCCTGCCTATGATACGCCCCTTGTTACCATAAATGAACAATTGTAATATTAATGTGATACCTACGTAATCATGTGTATAAAACCCCTGAATTGCGTCATAATAAAGGAGAACGGTTATTTGGAAAGATGCTGAGCGTATCTTTTGTGTCTGTTCCCTACTGCAGTAGTTATTATTAATTTGGAACCACTAATCAATATGAGGATAGGAGTTGCCTAGCTATAAATTTCCAGGACAGGTGGCAAGCTTTTCCCAGGAGGGGTTAAAAGGTGACCCTGAGTATCCGAAACGAGGAGCTTGAGACGATCCAGGAATTTCTGATAATCAGCCGGCTGAGGTAAGCCTTTTGCTTACATTTGAGTTATCAGACTTCCTTGATCGGTAAGGCATTTTCGGGACAAAGGGTACCTATCTTACTCCCCTTAATCGAACTGTATTGATTGGTGGTTATATGTTATGTTGTCACTGTCTACTGTCCATCAGAGTGTTATAGATAAGAAAGGGAAGAATAGTGCTGTTCACAGGTATATGTAGTACATCTGCTAGAAAAAGTAGTTTAGAGGCAAGAGGGTATAGGCACACGTAGAGAAGACTGGCCAGTCATTATGGGCATTAAATTAAGTAAGGGAATGAAGGGTAAGAGACCCTCAAAAATGCCCAGCGCAAGAGAAGCGCTATATATGAACCATAAATATAAAAAGAATTTCGCGCAATACGTAGCTAAAAGTGAAATGCAATAAAGGATGTACCAGTTATATAAATATTGTTACAATATCAATGTTACTGGTAAGAGATAATAAATAATACAATACTAATAAGTGTAGGTGTCTACAATAAATAACATTTAAAGTGACTTGTGCATATGTGCAAAAACCTTATTAGTAGTGACCATATAAAAGTGCTGTGAAGTACAGAATAAATAAATTCAAGCGGTTATTGTGCATCAAAGTGCTATACAATATAAAGTGATAAATAGATAGAAGGTCAAAAATGAATGAGTAATATATACTCTAAAGGCAGCTGAGCACTATTATTTATTCATCTGTGACTATTTCACTTACTCCAAGTAGCGCGAGGGGCACACATTCACATTACTTTTTTGAGTCACTTAACTAAACCCTTGCAGCCACAATGGATGTGTTTACATTCATGGAGAGTAGAAAAGTCAATTTGGATGAGGTTTTCAACCCCCAAACCAAAACACGCAATATGGATCTGGAAAGTATAGTGAGAAAATTAGGACACCATATGGAGAAAAAGGTGAACCTATGGTGGGACACTAATACTTTCGAGAGGTATATAAGAGAAAATATTGTTCCTAGAAGACTCCGCTGGGAACTACCACACAATGATGGTTTGGTGGACAAGGAGTCAATGGATGAATGGTTTGAGTTCTACAATAATAAAAGTGTAGAAGGGCTCAAATTTTTATTACAACGGAAACTAAAGAAAACCAGACTATTGGAAACACAAATTGAAGAAATTAAAAAACTCGCAACACAACTAAATAAAGACTTAATCACAAAAGACTTGGAAGCACAACAGAGAAAGATGAAAAAATATATAAGAGATACAACAGACTATAAAACTGATCAAGTCTTTAAATGGCAAACGAAAATAGAACAGACACAACCGGCATCAACGTACTCTACACCGGAAAAGGAGGTCAGAATTCAGGATCCAACAACTTCACATACATATAACCCACCAAGATGGGATGAAAGAGATAGATATCCTGAAACACCAAGGTCACAAAACAACCAAAGACCCAATAACGGGTACGGACAACAGACGCCAAAGAAAAAAGGAAAAAAAACCTTTTAAAAAACCTTTTAAAAAACCTTTTAAAAAACCTTTTAACAATTGGAACCATAATGAGAGAAACCAACGGGAATATAATATAGAGGGCCACCATATCAATACGAGAACCATGGAGGATATGGAAGAGCACCAATACCCACATAAAATCGATATGATACTATAAGAGACTATCACGAACAACATGATAACCAACACAACTATGGGAACCAATACGAATATAACACACAGCGATCTTTTTTAGACCGGGAGAGGAGAGAATACTCTCCTCGGAGACAAACACATGAGACAAATCATTCACCAAGGAGACGCCCACAAGAAGACTACAGAAACAGTCCAGAATGGAGACGCCCACAAGAAGAACACAGAAACAGCCCAGAACGAAGAGAGGACAACGAGCGGGAAAGAGAATCCAAACGAAAAAGAGAATAGTCGGAGAAAATGTAGTCAATCTCAGCAATATATCCATTACAGCAGAGGATTTGGCGGTATTAGATAAGGGTTTGAAACATGCCCCTATCAAAAACCTAAATAAATTCAACACATACATAGGAATACAAAAATATATTAGAAAAATTAATATCAAAAAATGTATCATGAATAAACCATGGAGACCCCAAAATGAGGGAAGAAATACATCTCCCACGGTGATACATAGTATGTTACGCAACAACTCGGTGTACAACCCTCAAGTATCCAATAACCAACACATAGAAGTTTTTAAAAACTTAGTATTACAAGACTTGGAATCTCTGAAATTGAAGAATATATCTGATCCCATACACATTAAAAAGGGAATCAAAACATTAACGGAGAGAAAAGACTTGGTAATCAGACCGGCAGACAAGGGAGGAGCCATAGTACTACAATCTAAAGAGCAATATCAGAATGAATTGAACAGACAACTCAGCGATGAAGTAACGTATATTAAACTATTGGGTAATCCGACTGCAAAATATAAAAAAGAACTGGAATTACTAGTGAAACTAGGAGTAAAGAAAGAAATTCTCAACACTAAAGAATCAAAATATCTTATACCGGAAACCTGTAGGATTCCGATAATATATACTGTGCCCAAAATACATAAATGCAAGGAAAACCCCCCAGGAAGACCTATCGTCAACGGGATAGATTCCCTAACGTCACGAATGGGACAGTATATAGACCAATATATCCAACCAGCGGTACAACAGACGAAAGCCTACCTCAAAGATACCAAACACATATTACAACTCCTAGAAACAACACCAGTACTGGAGGGGAGGACCATACTAGCGACAGCAGATGTCACATCGTTATACACGATAGTACAACACCATAATGCATGCTCAGCAACTAAATGGCTATTGAGGAATTATAGTAACTATATATGTAAACAAAGAAAATTCCTCATCAAATGTCTGGATTTCTGCCTCAAGTATAATTACTTCTGGCATAACCAGGCTTACTACAAACATGCCATAGGCATAGCCATGGGTGCCAAATTTGCCCCGGGAGTGGCTAATGCATTCATGGCTCAATGGGAAGAAGAAACGATATACAACGATACCCCAGCTGAACTTAGCTTGTACAAAAGATACATCGATGATGTAATTATCGTGTTGAACGGAGACAGAAACACGTTAGAATCATTCATTACGCGATTAAATGAAAACGAAAATAACATTAAGCTCGTATGGAAAATCGATGAAAAAGAGGTGGACTTTCTGGATCTGAAAATCAGTCTGGATGGAAACAAAATAGTAACTAAAACGTTCTTCAAAAATGTAGACACCAATAGCTACCTCTCTCTTAATAGTTGCCATCACAAACCATGGTTATATAACATACCAAAGGGGCAACTAATAAGAATAAAAAGGAACTGTACGAAAGAAAAAGATTACCAAACCCAGGCAAAACAAATAGGAGAAAGATTTAAAATAAAAGGATACGACGAACAATGGATAGAGAAACAAATACAGGATGTCAGTAAAATCGATAGAACAACCATGCTTCAGAATAAACCGAAAAAAAGCTACCAAAATGAGGCACCCTGCCTAATTCTGGACTACAACATACAGCATAAAGATGTAGCTAAACTAATAGAGAGGCACTGGCATATTCTCAAGAGGGATAAGGATCTAAAAACTATACTACCACAAAAACAGAATATAATCTACACCAGGGCCCCCACTATTAGGGACCTAGTAGTAAAATCGGTAGTAGAACCCCCACCAAAACCGACTTTTTCATTTTTTTCTGGGAAGGGATTCTACCCCTGTCGCAACTGCTACGCTTGCAGACACACACAAAAACCCCAAAAGAAGAGAATGGACTTCACAGCCATAAATATGGGACAAACCCACAAAATAAGAGACTTTATAGGCTGCCATACAGAGGGAGTTGTGTATGTGCTACAATGCAGTTGCAATCTCCAATATGTGGGAAGAACTAAAAGGGCATTAAAAGTAAGAATAGAGGAACATGTGCGAAATATCAGACGCGGGTTCCCTAAACACAATGTGTCAAAACATTTTGCACTAAAACACAATAAAGACCCATCTTCCCTACAATTTTGGGGAATAGAGAGATACAATAAAGCATGTAGAGGCAGTCACAAAATACGAACAATAAGCCAAAAAGAATCGAGATGGATTCACACAATGCGTACTCTCACCCCTGGAGGACTCAATGTCGAGTTCGATCTGAACTGTTTCTTGAGCAATTTTTGAACAATTTTGGAACATATACCCTGGAAGAAGGAGTCAGCATTCATACACCCACATTAACATATATAAGAAGTTAGTGGGCGAAACAATACTCTAAATATATGTCCCCACATATAATTATTTAGAGTACCCATATTTTGTTTTATCTATGGTTATCAATTTTATACTTACACATATTTTACTACACGATTCATCATAATACATAATTTAAGCATAGAGCCTATAGAGTGGCTGACTGATTTTTATTTTGACTGTTTACTGTAAATTTATTGATGGATTGTTTATATATTTATAATATTCTTAATGAACAGAAGGTATCTCAAGGTTTTCTCTCACTCCGATATTTAGCTATTACTCTACATGTGTACACAGGGTACACTTGCTAGAGCTCTATACAAACACTCATGGTGCATCCTTACTTCATGCACCATTGATTTTATCAATACTTTAATTATTTATGTATTTTAACTCTTCAATATGATGACTTTGGAATTTAACATATATACACATTGATTGATGTTATGATAACATCAGTATCAGTGTATTGGGAATATACAGACTTGGTTTACTTATATATAGGATATTATCCAATTTTAAAATCACCAATCTAATCTCAGTATTAATTTGCCTCCAATATAGATTACTACCCATTTTAATATAATTGGACTACTAATATAAACCTTAGGAGTAACCTATGCATACTACTGATTTACTAATGGGGTGAAATTCACCACCACAGATACGTGACATATGTGGTCCTTAATAGCATATATACACTACTCAGGTGGGGATTGTATAACATGACTATGATTACATTACATTCCGGTATGCACCAATATCATTCGCGCTATAGTGACATAGCTAGAAATTAAGATATTGCGGTCACATAATAATAATCTAACAATCCACAAGAAAATGGCCGCCATAACGGTGGAACGCTGAGGTGGAACGCACCACCGAAAGCATGTCCGCCGGAACAATATTAACACACCACCGGTAAAATGGCCGCCGCCAAGTAGATACCTGACCACAACTAAGATGGCCGAACATCAACTTCCGGTTTTTACACAATATAAACCAAGCCCAATTAGCCAATCTGGTTCCCCAGATGAAGACACGTGACGTGTCGTAACGCGTAGGGAGTGGCCGTAGGCAGAGAAGGAGACGTGAGAAGGCGCTGAGAACGCCTAGGAGCTACTTTATCTTTATCTGTTTATGCCGATTTGCCTATTTACTTTGATTTTAATGTAAGAGTCCACCCACTTGTCTAAATAAATATGTCTTTATTTAACTAAAATACTACACTAGTGGAGGCTTCCCCTTTTTTCTTGTTTTTGGCGCTTTGTCACATCCTGACACTGAGCACTGCAGGATCCAAGATTTAAAACGCCCTTAAAGGAGAAGGTTTTTACTCTTACCATTTTTTTGCTGAATAATTTGTATCTACATCCTATGGGGCTATAGGATATGCCCGAAAAGCTTCAATCTTACATATTTGAGGTGAGAGTTTTGAGAGACTGGCGTTTGGATTGAATTTTATGAAAATCAGGACCAAGTATCCACTGCAGAATTTATAAAGCACACAGGACCCAATATTTATCCACCCCTATAAGTCACGCAGCTAGCGCTGACTACCTAAGTGAATAGAATATATCACTAATTTATTACTGCATGATCAGAGCGATCGCGGTACCTGACTATACATAGCTATATTATCAGGACCGGATGGACTAACTTGGACACTGTCATATTCATTTATTTTATCCAACCTGGGACTTTATTTATTAGTATTTTTAACCATTCATCTGCCTTTAGAGTATATATTACTCATTCATTTTTGACCTTCTATCTATTTATCACTTTATATTGTATAGCACTTTGATGCACAATAACTGCTTGAATTTATTTATTCTGTACTTCACAGCACTTTTATATGGTCACTACTAATAAGGTTTTTGCACATATGCACAAGTCACTTTAAATGTTATTTATTGTAGACACCTACACTTATTAGTATTGTATTATTTATTATCTCTTACCAGTAACATTGATATTGTAACAATATTTATATAACTGGTACATCCTTTATTGCATTTCACTTTTAGCTACGTATTGCGCGAAATTCTTTTTATATTTATAATTTATTGTGTATTTGTGAACACACCACATTTTGCAGCAGAGCACTATTATTTATTCATCTGTGACTATTTCACTTACTCCAAGTAGCGCGAGGGGCACACATTCACACTTCACTTCACGCTATATATGAACCGAAGGTGCGGTTCCGCCTATACTGAGCCCCTAGATTAATGGTTAAAGTGGACATGGATCCACAATGGGTAACTGGGTTACCACCGAAGTCCACAGGGACTAAGAATCGTGCAGAGTACACAGCTAGAGAAACAGCTATGTGAGCAGGATGGATCAAGGGTGACAATTAACACTAGACAGAAAGGGACATTTTGATGTTAAGTTGTGGGCTGAATTTGGGGTTAGGCACTACAACTAGTAAAGTCAAGAAACAGAGAAATGAGAGTTAAAACAGAATATTTTATATGTTGTCACAGAGGGAAGATAGAAGGTACAGTATGTGAAGTATGGTATTACAATACATTATCCAATGTAAAGGATATCAGAACAAAATAAGGAAAGCAGAAATGTAGCAAGGAAGTATTTAAAAGAGTTAAAAGAATGTGAGAGAATGATATGCATGTGTTGTGTACAAATGGGAAAAATGTAAGCGATTTTAGAGAGATATTTGTGTATGTGTGTGAATGCTGGAACCTTTAGTTCTATCGCTTGTGTGTGTCGTGTACGCAGATGTGACCCCCTCCTTTGTGCTCTCCTGAAAGAATGTAGCTGGGAAGAGAGGTTGGTGATAAGCTGGAAGGACACCATGCCAATTTCAGTTTTTTAGACAAAACATTTATAACTTTATGTGCCAGGTTAACGAATCTAATGATAAACAATGTGATCACAATTATTTTTGAATCTGTTTTCCAAACATGGTAAAATGAAGGTTACATTTAACCGTGTATTACACTAATTGAATATCCTTTGATAGTGGAAACAGTGCATTTAATAGGGAATTAAGTAAAATTAAGTAATATGTCCCCCTTTAACCGCTTCCCGACCGCCCACTGCATATATACGTCAGCAGAATGGCACGGGCAGGCAGAATCACGTACCTGTACGTGATCGTGCATGTGCCTGCCTGTGGGTCGCGCGCGCGCCGCTGGTGTCCCCCGATCGGGTTACGGAGCTGAAGAACGGGGAGAGGTTTGTGTAAACAAACCTCTCCCCGCACTTCCTACACTGACTGTCAGTGATCGGCGGTTCCCTGTCTTCGGGAACGCCGATCAATGAAGTCACACGTACAGCCACGCCCCCCTACAGTAAAATGAACACAACACGTCACACTGACTCCTCCCCGCCCCCTAGTGGTTAACCCCTTCACTACAACTGTCATTTACATAGGAATCATTGCTATTTAAATAGCACTGATTTCTATATAAATGACAAATGTCCCAAAAATGTGTCAAAAATGTCCGATGTGTCCGCCATAATGTTGCAGTCACAATAAAAATCGCTGATTGCCGCCATTACTAGTAAAAAAAAAAATATTAATAAAAATGCTATAAAACTATCCCCTATTTTGTAAACGCTATAACTTTTGCGCAAACCAATCAATAATCGCTAATTGCGATTTTTTTTACCAAAAATATGTAGAAGAATATGTAGAAGAATACGTATCGGCCGAAACTGAGGAAAAAAAAATTTTTTTATATATTTTTTGGGGATATTTATTATAGCAAAAAGTAAAAAATATTGCATTTTTTTCAAAATTGTCGCTCTATTTTTGTTTATAGCGCAAAAAATAAAAACCGCAGGGGCGATCAAATACCACCGAAAGAAAGCTCTATTTGTGGGAAAAAAAGGACGCCAATTTTGTTTGGGAGCCACGTCGCACGACCGCGCAATTGTCAGTTAAAACGACGCAGTGCCGAATCGCAAAAAGGGGCCTGGTCCTTTGGCTGCCAATTGGTCCGGGGCTGAAGTGGTTAAGGAACGTTATCTGTGGATATATATATTAGGGTGTGATATTGAAATTATCATTTGAGTATTAATTTCTAATTGGAGTTTAACAATTTTATTAATAATATAGATATATTGGTTTAGACAACCTTTGATTGGAAATGAAATCCAGGTTAATGGGGAATTTATAAAAATGTGATTAGTTTGTATTAAGTTAACAATTTTGTAATTTTACATTTATTGAGTGGAAAGAAAAAAAGATTAAGATGAGGTTGTTAATTGGAATACAGCTGCCATAATGTTTAACAAAGCCAAGATGGATGGGATACATAAGAAGTTTTTCTACAAAAATGAAATCTAAAAGTCTTATAATAAATTGATGTGCGGCCCATGATGTGAGAGTAATAATAAATAAAATGTAAATATGACAGACCCATCACATCAAGTCCACACACCCTGTTAGGATAGATCCCACCTGCAGCCAGTTGTTTTATAGTTTTTGATGTGGCTGAGCGCTTTGTTTGTTTTTATTTATTTTTATTTTTGAATCCAAAGCAGAATGTGTGGATTGTGAAATGATGTGCCCCTTTTCCTTGTAAGTGCAGTGGGTATAAGCAGAAGAATATTTTGGATTTATGGACATCTCTGCATGACCGCAGGGTATTGTTATTTATTATAATATTGCCAGGAAAAAGTTTTCTTTTTGAAACATGAAACTGGAGTTCTTACACAAACAGCGTGATAGAAAACAAACCATTGTAATATATTTATGCAAGCTGGACCCAGTAATGAAGGGTTCACTCCGATATATCAGAGCTGTACCTTTATGCAAAGGTGCTATTAGACAAAGTTAGACATTATTTTGGTCAAATATTTAATTTTTAATGGTCCGACATTTTGCGCAGCAAATATACAGCTAACTAAATGTTTGTCTAATGAAAGGTTTAAAATATGAGTTTGTTTATGTACAAATCTAACAATGAAAAATGTGTACATTTTAATCCAGCCACCTTATTGCCCCTATTGGATGAGGCTATAGATGGGGGAGACCACATGTGTTACATTGATGACGTAGGAATCAGCTGCTGTGAGCCCAGTGCAGGACACACTCCCTGAAGACCCAGATGTTTAATATTTTGTAGAGTTATTCCCGATTTTATACTGAGTATGCAGTTTATCACCCAGAAGGATACTCTGTATTTAGAGTCATTGGATCCTTTTTTTCCCAGCTCAAGAAGCAGAGCTCTATGTTTTAGCAAAGCCTGTGAGCTATAAAAAAGAGAGTATATTTATATAGATAGTAGAGATTAGAGAGCTTTTGGTTCCATTTGAAGGGCCAGAAGTTTGTTTTTACTTCGGCAGGTAAACCAATCAAGCATGCCAAGTTAATTTGATCGGCTGTTTTCAGCCTTCCCAGTTCTTGCTGAGGTAGCCATACTAACATTAAAACTCACATATGGAAGCAGACTGCCTAAGGATGCTGCATTTACAGCCCCGGACACTTGCTGGGTCTGTGCAACTCACAGATTCCACCCTAGTTCTGGCCCAGTATAGCTGGGATTAATAATTCAACTTTAAGGACCCCAGAACGAGAAGAACAAGTGGTTCACAGTGGGCAACTTCTTATGAAACAGGACATTGGAAAAGGTGACCATTTATGTCTGCCAGCCACTCTTTTCCCTCCAGCTTGACACATGGACCGTGTCATCAGTCACAAGCAGTTATGGCTGCCTTAGTAAATGAGCGTGGGATAGAGCCAGGGTTCTCCACAGTTGTTTTTATAACATACCACTTCTTGTTTTACCTGTTACCAAAGGTGTTACCAAAAGCTGAACATCCCTTCCAGAGATTACAAAAGATATATCCAGTTTCCCAAGTCAGGATCTTATGCGTATGCATTTTGTCTGTATGGACATGTTTTTTCGATGTCCAGTGGCCAATGCTACTGCAAAGGCCACAGTAAAAAGTGTTCTCAGAAGTAGTTTGTAAGTACAGAGAGTAACAGAGGAAATCATTTTTTTATAGGAGAGTCCTTACTAAAAGTTTTGAGGTTTTATTTTTACACTCCCTACTGTCTACAATGTAGCGTTCAAAGTAGAGTAAGAAACTTTTGCCTGAGTGTTTTCTTATATTTTATCAAGCCCCTAAGGGGATGTTGGACTCTCTCCCTATGGGATTTGGTTTGGGAGTGTGTTATTCACTTGCTTATATTTTGTCTCAGCAGCTGAAGTCCTCCATTCGGACCTCACAGAGAATGTTGCTGATCTTTTAAGGTTTTTGACAAACTCATTTATGTGTTTTCTCCCCAATTCCAGATCCTAAAAGTTTGGAAGGATCTAAAACTAAAGCCAGGTGACTTGTGGATTGTTAAGAGACATTTATATATAAGGAAATGTTTGGAGACTCAATACAACATCTATTTCATGTACAGTTTTGCAAAACATGAAGGAAAAGTCACCTGGATCCACACCAGACACTGCAAAAATTACTAAATTAAAGAAATCTTTGTGTTTGATTTGTTTCCCTTTTGCGTTCACAGTCTAGGGTACTTTATTGATTCAATTTCTTTAATTGTAAGGGATATATATTTGAAAAGTAGTTTAGCCATGTTGAAGTCATATTTGTCTTTTGTACCTCTTCCATTTTTTATGTAGAATTGTCTGTGTTTACATTGCTGATAAGTCAGCATACCAACAATTAAGCTAGAAGGCCATTCTGGCCACAGGAATGTACAGCCAGTACTCTGTAAATATGTCTTATCAATCATTTGTTTTTCACAATGAAAAGTCATTTTGTAATGAAAAAAGCTGCTCAGCTATTATTTTCTCCACAATGGAGTTTTTGCCTCTTTGGCCAGGACTACCTCCACCTAAGCGTGTGGAGGTTCCAGGTTAAAGGTGATAGCAGGTATGGTTAGTGATCAAAATATTGATCAAAAGAGAGGAGATGTAATGGAAATTTGTAAGTTCTGTATATAATTGTATTCTATTTTGTATGTATTGCACACTGCCCTCACTGTGCACACAGCACTAATAATGTTTTCAGTACATGTTTACATTCTTTCGAGTCCTGATTAGAATAAGCCTGCCTATGATACGCCCCTTGTTACCATAAATGAACAATTGTAATATTAATGTGATACCTACGTAATCATGTGTATAAAACCCCTGAATTGCGTCATAATAAAGGAGAACGGTTATTTGGAAAGATGATGAGCGTATCTTTTGTGTCTGTTCCCTACTGCAGTAGTTATTGTTAATTTGGAACCACTAATCAATATGAGGATAGGAGTTGCCTAGCTATAAATTTCCAGGACACTATATATTCTTGTATACCATATATTATACTTTATTGATTCCTACACATGTTACTGAACAGTCAGAAACATTAGAAAGGAGATTATAATTTATAAACTCCAGTTGCCTGAGAAACTCATTCAGACATAAACATGAGAGATTAAAGCACCTACTTCTTTTGATGTTTATAACAGAACTCAATGTCTTTCTCCAGGTTTATAAATTCATCTGATTAAACCAAATGAATGGAGATGTGATTACTCTGTACAGTGGCAATACTGCATACATCTATACTTATAGTGAATACATGTTTGTCAAACAGGTTTCCTAATTGATATCATAGGTTGTACTTATTTGTAATTAAACTGATTAAAAGTAAAATTATTCTTCAAACAGATAAAAATATATTAAAGACATACAAACACAATTACAAGGCAGTATGAAAGACGTTTAGAGACACATGCATAAAATGATATATATATATATATATATATATATATATATATATATATATATCTATATATATATATATATATATATGTATGTATGTATGTATGTATGTATGTATATATATATATATATATATATATATATATATATATATATATATATATATATATATATATATATATTTTGACATGGTTGTTCACATCTGTGCAATCATCATCTGGCAAAAAAAAGGTGAACCCTATCTTAGCTGAATAGCTTGAAGGTAGCAATCAGCTGCAATCACAGCGCTGATAATATATCCAGTATAACCCACAGAATTGATGAGATATGATATTTGATAACTACTCTTACCAAGTCATATAGCATTTTTTACAAGCAGTTGTAGCTTAAGTAGGATATAAAATACTAGTCAGACAATGTTCTCCCAATCACAAGTAAAAAACATTAAAAATCAAAATAAGTGAACAGTGCTATCTACTATATTTAGCAATTTTAACTCTATATTCATTTATTAGTAATATTTTTAAAAATATCATTCGGGACTTTCATTGCAGGAGGGTTTCCCATGTTTTAGTTTTGGGGGATAAAGTTTGCTAAAGCACTGCATGTTATTGTGTCATAAACAATTTCTGTGTGTTTGTTTTATTTAAAAACTGCTTTCTCATTTAGTGTATTTGCATCTCTTAATCATTAACAATTTTGAGTATTATGTACTTCTTGTATTATTCAACAACATTGAATAAAACTTTAATGTGAAAAAAAAAAATGCTTTCACTTCACTCTATCTTTTGTTGTATGTCAGTGTTAATTATTTCCTGAATTTTTGTGGCCTGTTCCTGTCTACATGTACTCCAAGGATAAATTCTTGGTATTTCTCAGTGTGGGTCTCCTAATAGTGACAAAAGTGGTCTTTACCATGGTAATGTGTGTAAAAATGGCATTGTGTAGCCCTCATAGAAGCATGTGTAACAGGATGTCTCCCCATTACTTATCCTGTCACGTGAACTTCTGGTTAGAGACTATGGAGTTGCTTTAATACAGGCAAATAGACTGTGCACTTTGTGACTGTAGTTGCTCCAGAGCTTAGTAAATAAGGGAAAGCTCTGCTGACATCTAATCATGCTCTGGAGCAATTGCATTCGCAAAGTGCAGTCTATTTGCTTTTAGCAAATCAATACAAATGAGTGGCCATGCAAACACTCTATATGCACTAAAATTACCTTTGTGTAAACAAAAAAGGCTGGGGTGAGATAGTGCAGTGACCATAGCATCACTGTATTCACTTTTATTATAAACAATATTATTCCTGCTCACAAAGGAAGACATCTGGGAGCAAAGAGCAACACAAGGACCAAGAGCCCTTGGTGAGTAAACACCAGGGGCACATGGATGTATGGATGAAGCCGATCACAGCGTCTGGACCATTAGGAGGCTGATCAACCAGGCATGTGAGCAAGCAAGCTGTCTGGTGTTCTGGATGCTGGTGGTGTGCAAACCCTCCGAAGACATCACCACTGGAGCATGCGCAGTTGCAGGAGGTGTTTCCTCAGCTAACCTAGCAGGGCTACCTTCTCTGAAGATAAGCACCACTGCTGGAAGTGGGGGATACACAATAGGCTGCTATGATACTGAGCACTGGGGAACCAATGAAAGTAGGAAATCACAATAAAACTAAAATGAAGGGTTGTGGCTAATCGCAAAGCACCATGGATGTTTGATCCCATAGCACCAGCACCAAAAGGAGAACCGAGCAGCATTGCCGCTTTCCGGAGAGGCTCCTGTGCCAATGGTGGATACCTACACACTGGACAACCCTCCCAGTATGTCCCGCAAAAGGAAAGAATACCGTCAGCCCAAGAAGCTGACAGAGTTCTTCTCCCAGCTCCCGGGGGGGGAGAGGAATCTAAGATGGCGCCTGTGACCTCACACAAGAACCAGATGATTCTTATACGGATCTCCCTGATGTGGATAACCCTGAAATATCCACCCAGAATGAATCCTCCAATGCCTGACCTTCATCTCCACCTTTCTCTGCCAGCAACAGCTCAGCCAAGTCACAGATGCGCCTGGATTCTGGCCTTCAAGGACATGAGGTGAGCCCTGAATTAGAGAATCTACCCACGCAGACAGCCCATCCATCACCTATAGCAGCATTCCCTACTTCTATGGTGCTAGACACCACTATGAAAGAGATGCTTATATCTCTACAAAGCTACCTTCACAATGACATTTCCTCCATGTTCACTAAATTCTCCTCAGAAATGCATTCCATGGGTCAGAAAGTTTACCATATCGAAAACTAACTAGGTAAATGATAGAAACTGTGATCTTGTAGATGCTCATGATCATACCCGTGAGGAACAGCAAGGGATGAGAGCCAAGATGGCATACCTAGAGAATAGTTCACGCCATAACAATGTGAAAATAAGGGTAATACCTGAACGTACCAGATCTTAACTCGTATGTCAGGAAACTAATCTCAACACTGTTACCTGTCCTCTTACCCATGGAAACCATTATTGATCGTATACATCGCCTTCTCAAACCACCTCACCTTCTTGCAGAGGTACCACATGATGTTATAATAAGAATACTCTTTTTACACCAAAGATCAACTTCTGGCAAAGGCAAGACAGTCAGCTACCAGCCCCATACGCCAAGCTTCAACTATATGCAGACCTCTCTCAATATACTTGTCAGCAAAGACGACAATTAAACACTGTCACTAAACCCCTCAATAACCAGAATATCCCATACCAATGGGGCTTCCCCACCAAACTAATGGTCACCAAAAATGGAGTGAAACACAATATCTTCACAGTAGAAGAGGGCCTTCAATTGCTTCACATCTGAGGATTCATACCTGAGGTATCTACATCAACACATTTAAACAGCAAGGAGAACAGCCAACCCTCCTCTAGGAGCTATCCTGTCAAAATAAAAGTAAAATTAAACAATTGATGTCACTTCCCAAAAGGTTACACACTGAGACTGGAGCAGTTCAAGTAAAATCAATACTCTGTGATGAGAGAATCTGAGCCAAACTATCAAATGTAAGCAAGAAAATTGTATACATCTAAAAAGAAACAATGTATGCATACACCAAAATGAAAAAAAAAGGGGGGGGAACAAAATCCAGGAAAAAAGGAAATATTTAAAAAAGCTAAACTTACCTTTAGCTACTGTAAAAATATCTCTGCACTTCAGAAACCCCCAAACCTGGAAAAATCTATGTGCAATTTTCCACTTGTGCCAACTATAAGTGCTTACACACCCCTGAGTATCCCTCAGTGTAATTCAGGTGCTTATATATTGGCTATTTAAGAGCCCATATTGCTGCATGGGATGCCAGGGGGAATGTTAGAGCTCTCATTTGCAACTGAAGTTTAAAGAATGTGTCCAGGTGTGGGGGGTCTCTTCAATATTACTTTTGCATTTTATAGCTTTACAGATTACCTTCAAAGAAGGAATCCGTTAAACACTGTTTTTATCTTTACTTACAATCTAATGCAAGCATATTAAAATTACAACACTTTCGCTGAATAGTGTTGCCTATGATAGTGATAGTGGTCAACTATACATGCAGAATGTGGGTTGGCATGCCTGCTTGTAGTCTCAGTAAGGCAGGCATGCGAGAGGGTGACTAAGCAGGAGTATAGTTGGGACACCACCCAATATGGTTGGATCATCATTTTTTTACAAACTACATATTTAAACAGATTGAAAAAACATATTTTGAAATTACTTTAACATGCCAACATTTATATAAGATATTAGTGGTTGGGATTAGATACAAATCAATTTACCTTCATATCAGCAGCCTGTTCAGTTTCATATACCAAGACAAATGTATTGTTAACAATTTTGCCTTAGAAGCTATAGAAACATTTTGTAAAAAATGGTTCTTCAAATGAAACATAAAGCAGTGCTGCGTCAAAATACTGGCTCTGTTTTACTCCCAAATTCTCCTGGGAGGCGCTACCTTGCAGACATCTAAATGGATGTGTCATTGCATTTATGAAGTGCTTGCTATATGGCAGTCAAGCATGGAAACACCAGATTCATGGCATCAATTTGGAGTGTGCCTGCTACTTCTGAAAATCCACCAACTATTTAGTGACAGTAAATTTCTTGAAACTGAGTTTGTATTTGGATTGTTTCCTTTTTAAACAGAAGATTGAAAGCTATGGAATTAGCAAAGTGGTATATGTTTTATATGTATGAATTACTGTACTTTTTGGTCTGAAAACTTGACCAACAGACCTGAATCCAAATGAATAATGACAGAAGGCAAGAAGGAATAGTGGCTATGTGCATGCATAGTAGCAAGGCAGCAATCTTATAGCGGCTATTCTGCTCGCCCATGCTACGGTAACATTGATTTTTTGTAACATGTGCAGCTGTCTGCCATCATGAATGATCAATACTCTGGCATACAAACATGTACTTCAAGCACATGTATTACGTTTTCCACACTCTGAGGAATTAAAGTAGTTCTAAAGCGGAAACATTTACTCTTGTCTATGTAGTAGGTTTTACATACGCAGATCATCATATAAATGACATGCACAATCCTACTGTTGACAAAATGTTGTGGTTTAAATTTCTTTACATTTGGTAAAAAAATCTATTTACAATCATTGATGTACTTGCAATAATTAAAATTAGTACATTTGAAAATTACTTTTACCTTAAATGGATCAGTCCTTTGTAAAAGGTATATTCCAGCCTGTCTTTTGGAAAGGTTGCTCTCCAGCACACTCTTTAATCTCTTTAATACATTTCTTGACCTAGGGATCCCTTAATAATAGAGCCAATGTTTTAGAATGAAATGTGTATTACCTCTGTGTTAAGTATATTTGGTAATATTTTTATTTAACTGTTTCTAGATTTTTTTTATACTCTCTTTCATACAAAATGCCTTCTTGATTTAAGCATTCTTTTTGATAAGCTTGAAAATGTTTTTGTGACTAGAGCCTTTGACTAGAAGATGCACTCTAAAGGTGTCTGCCTCAGTTGTAAGGTGATTTAATCTGAATAAATGCACATGGTTAATATATATAGGCTGTGTGAAATATGAAATATGTTTATTCTCATCAGGGCTTTTCAGGTAAGCCAGTCAAGTCACTTGCAAAATTAACATCACCAGACAATCTTTTTGTGGTTTATTTGGTGTTCACAACGCTTTTCGCTTTTAATTTTTATTGTGTTGTGGTAGCTATGAACTCTCTAAAGCCCCATACACACGGTCGGACAATCCGCGGACCAGGTCCGTCGGACCATGTCCGTCATACTTTGTCCGATGTTGGTTTTGCGTACACACGGTCGGACAAAGTTGTCGGAAAATCTGATCATTCTGAACGTGGTGACGTTTGTTGCCTACGACGGGACTACGTAGAGGCTAGTAGCCAATAGCTTTGGTCTTGTAATGTGATCTGAGCATGCGTGGCACTTTGTCCGGTCGGACAACCGTACACACGATCGGATTTGGTGTGATCGGACCGTGTTGACGGCAAATCTTTCCAGCAGGAGATAAGACTTTGTCCGTCGGACAAACCGACGTACACTGTCCGATGGTGCATACACACGGTCTGATTTTTCAACAACATTGTCCGATCGGACAGAATCCATGAAAAAGTCCGACCGTGTGTATGGGGCTTAAGCCAACATAGAGCAAAGCACATTTGGGAATCAAACTGCTGTTCTTTAAAAAAAAATATATATATATATTTTGGGGTGGGGTTCTTCTAGCTTTTTTTTGTGGTTTTTATTTTTCAAATTTTTTTTTTATCAGCAGTATGGCCAATGTTATTGACATTACAATACAATACAGTACATGACTGGCTTATGACTGGGCAATGTATTCTCACCAAAATATATAAGAAGCCCCTCACAGCTATGATCAAGCCTATGCCTTTTAACACTGTGTTGGTACCTTGAAAGGTAGGGGGGCAACCCCCGCACACCCACACAAATTCCCCTTTTACAAATGTTTAGAGACAAGGGCCTCTTACTCGCCTCCAATGACCCAAGAAAGTGGATGTAATAGGGGGCATCCTAATATCTGAACTCTCTCAGGGGAATGTGTACAGGGGTACCCTAATACCCCTTACCCATTCCCACAAAGAGTTAAAATTAAGTAAACACACAGACACCTTGATAATTCCTTTGATGTAATTAAAACACACAAAAAATATTTTTATTAACATCCATCATTGTAGGTTCATGTCAGTCATGCCATCCAGCAATGTAACCCACATCAATCACAATGTCCAGCAATTTATTCCTCAACAACCTGCCACCTGTTTACCTGGTGCACTTCCATTGCTACGATAAATAATTTTAAATGGTGCTACATTAAGCACAATACTGGGCATCCCCGGTGGAGTTATTCACCAAAGATTGTTAGGACCATATATGGACATCACTTTTGATATGGTATTAAATTACTGGACATTGTGATTGATGAGATTACATCTCTAGGCTATGTGATTGCCATGAAACTTCAACGAGGACATAATAATGAAGACATCATTTTTATTTTCTATTGTTTGTGTTTTTATTTCCAAAATGTCTATGCATCCATTTCTATTAAACTCTTTGTGGGCATAGGCAGATATTTGGAGTTTCCCTACTTATAAAGTGGGCATCCAGATTCCACTATAAATCACCCCATATTACCCCACCTCATTATTGGGGGCCTATGATGTGAGGTAAAGGCCCTTGTTCTGCAACATTGGTACACTAGTTCTTCCCTTCTTCCTATTACAAGGTACCTTACAATGTTGAAAGGCGTGTGGAATGGTGTGATATGTTGTGGATGTTTTTAAAAGTGTCTGTGAACCCTTACATATACCAACTGAACTGACTAGCCTCAGGTGATACACAGAGATGAAACAAATTCTTCAGTTACACCTGTTTATCTTCTGCCCTCTCTTCTCTATAACCATACAAAGTTCATACAGCAAGGGTAATTTCTTCGTTCCAGAAGTCAGTGGGCAGGGATTTGATGTTACACACCGCAGAGAATAGAGCAGGAAGCTAAGTGTAATCTGAAACCTGAGTGGAGGTAATTGACATATCCCCCCAAAACAGCCATTTAATGAAACATGCATCACCTGCTGTGTGATGGAGGGGGCAAGGCCATCTCCAGGGATTGTTTGGACTGCAACATTAACTGTCAAAAATGCTGATCGCAGATAAAAGAGAGAGCAGACAAGATGCCCTCTAGGTGCTTTGGATTAAGATAAGTACACAATATAAAAGGATATGCTTTGTTCATTTTTCATTTCAGGAGTTTACACCCACTTTAATGGGTTTGAGTATTTTTAATATTGCCCTTTAACCACTTGCCACCCGCCCACCGTCAAATGATATCATCAGAGGCGCCTCTGATGATATCCACATAGGATGAAACATGTCAGACTGGCTGATGCAAGCACTCTGTTAACCGCAGAGTTTTTTTATATGTCATGATGTTCCATTCTTCCTGTAAGTAGACTACATTTAATAAATTTGTGATTTACCTTTACGGGCTTCACTATTGTGGATTTTTTCTCATTCGATTTTCATACTCTGATGGTGATCGCACAATATATTGATCCATTGCTGTGAGTCCTGTTTCTCTTGCCATTGATCAACCTGGATATTTATCTATCAAGTGTGACCAATCAAGTCCAACCACTGACCTCTTGCATTTTATGATTACATCTCTTGTTTTCCATATCATTCTGGTAAGCAGATTGATAGCACGTGAGTGTGGTGTGCTCCTGTTTGTGCACATTGAAGCTTGGTGGAGGATCTATATCATCTTTATTTGAATACGGACTACCATACACAATTTTTATTTCTGTTTTACACTTTTGTTATTTATTTGAGCGCTGCACCTGGACTTTAATAAATTATAATACAATCTTCCCTCCAACACATGGATTTTGTTTTTTAATTTGTATACTGTATGTCCCCCATTGCAATTCTTAACTCCTTATGCCCCTTTTTCAAAATAAGCTTGCCTATTAACAACATTTCCTACTATAGTCTTCAATGGGTTTTGACAATAAGTTCTGGGTTAGGAGGAAGACCCAGTTAAAGGAGAAGTAGGGCCAAAGCTCCTTTGCCCCTACTTTTCATGTGGGTCACCGGAGTGTTCTTCATTCTGCACTCCTGTGACCCATTTTCAGTCAATAATGGGTCCACTGTCGGCTGACATCGCTCAGGTGGTCCAGACTCTGGATGGTAGTGGTAGACATTATTAATATAATTATTGCACTGATCCTGGGGATGGCTCTACTAGTGATGGTTCTGGGGATCATAGACAGAATATCACTTAAAACTATTTTTAATGCCACTCTTTTTGCAAATCTACTTGAAATATGTACTGTATGTTAACCTCTTTCTCCCAAAACAAGATTGTTTAGATCAAACACTGTATTTGCAATACTGTTGAATTTGGAAAATACCAATTGTATGATGAGTGCTGCAAGTATATTACAGAAAAAAAAATCAAATTAAAAAACATTTACAGGTTATAAAACTTCAGGTTTTTGAAAGTCAGAACAAATACACCAAACCTAACCTAAAGATAACACAACAAAAACCTGGGCACCAAGCTTAATATCGACCCTTTAGTAAGACTTTCTGGATCCCAAAGCAAATGCTTGCTCTTACCTGGATTTTCAATCTTTCTGAACTTATATGTTTATTCCCACAAATTTTTACTCAGACCGAGGTTCTCAATTAAGTTAAACTAAGGATGAATAAAGAACAATAGGTATTTCTAAAGCCTCGCACACATGATGAGAATATCGGAGGAATGATCATGCAGTTTTTTGTTTGCATGCTAGTCTCCTTATCGAAAATAAAGAGGTTACTCAACTTATTACAATTTTCGTACGACAGAATACAACTTCAGAAGTGATGTAATGTATTAAAGTGTATTTGTATTGTATTTTTGGAGGAAAACTGTACTGATTAAATGAAAATTGTACAATCTGGTATCCTACGAGAACATTTTTCGTGTTTGTCTCTTTGGATAATTTTGGTTGAACTATTGTAATCGGCTCTCGAAAGCTGTGTTTTAATGATCATATTATCCTACGATCGATTCAAAAGTGGTATTTTTTTAACAAATTTCTGATCATGTGTATTTAACACTCCATCAATGCACCTATACATTTTAACACTTCAGCAATTCACCTCTACATTTATTTAATAAACTTAATTACAAAACTGCTTTAAGTACTGGTTCAACTAGTATTATAATAATTGTTATTAGTGAGCTATTTATATTTTTATCTGTGTATATGTATTAAAGGTCTAAGAAGATACTGTAAAATCTGAAATGTGTTTTTTTTTTCTAAAGCAGATCCTTACTGCATCTGAGCACCACAAACCAAAAACACTATTTAATTCATTTTTAATATTCAAAGCAAACAACCCCATCCATCCATGTCTCCATGCTTTATTTTGTTGAGAAATCACTTTGAAAAACACTCCACTAGCATCTCTGGCCATGGCCATCTTGAGTAAGGCCAAATGTAGCATTTACTTCCTGGAATCAATCTGCCCTTAGTTCAGGCTTGCAAGCAGGAGAGTGTAGTTAGCTGAGAAAACCCCTCTCCCTCACCTCCCCTCCTGAAGACTCCTGGGATGTATGACATAATTTGCCTAGACAAGAAACCAGGAAGTAACTGAAGAAATGTAAAAAAAAAAAAGTTTAAAACAAGTAAATATGATATACTTTCCTATCTATTTATTAATGCTAAAAGCAATGAGACGGAGAGTAGTATGATCAGACTATTAAGCAAAAGTAAGAATCATAAAGTAAGGTGATACAGAAGATTTTGTGCTTATGGCTATACTATAATTAATTTTGTGGATATGTTTGCAGCTCTAAATGTTAAATATTAGCGCTGCAATAATCCAATTATTCAGTTCAATAACCTTTGTAGGACGGTGAAATCTCTACGTTATTAGCTAAAACTTATTGCATACGCTTTGAAAGTGGTGTCGTTTTATCTTCTGCAACACAACTGTTTAAAGTACTGTACAGAGAAATAAAGTCACTAGTTTGGAAAGTTGGGTGAGTTTCTTTACTATAATTTTTTTAATGGTTTAATAGAGAGTTTTTTTATTGTTATTTTTGCCTATCTTTTTCTAAAAAGCAGAGGAGAAATGTACCCATGGAAAGCTAATAATTAAAGACACAGAAACCACACCCTTTTATACTTGAGAGTTTACTTTTCAAGCATTTATGATAAAGATTTTGTCTCTAATACTGAATACTCCAATAACATTTAACCACTTCAATACCAGGCACTTAGCCCCCGTACACACGGTTGGAAATTCCGACCACAAAATCAGTTTTTTTCAACAGATTTTGTCCGAAACTGGTGTTGCATACACACGGTCGGACAAAGTTGTTGGAAATTCCAAACGTTTGTTGCGTAAGACGGAACTATGTAGAGGCTAGTAGCCAATAGCTTTGGTCTCGTAATTTGATCTGAGCATGCGTGGCACTTTGTCCGTCGGAATTCTCTACACATGATCGGAAAAATTCAGATCGGATTTTGTTGTCGGAAAATTTGAGGTCCTGCTCTCAAATTTTTTCCGTCTGAAATTCCGATGGAAAAAGCCCGCTAGAGCCCACACACGATCGGACTTTTTCCATCGGAATATCCGACCGTGTGTACGGGGCATTAGACACCTTCCCGCCCATGCTAATTTTCAGTGCTGTCGCACTGTGAATGACAATTGCGCGGTCGTGCTACACTGCATCCAAACTAATTTTTTATCATTTTGTTCCCACAAATAGAGCTTTCTTTTGGTGGTATTTGATCACCTCTGCGATTTTATTTTTGCATAACAAATAAAAAAAGACTGAAAATTTTGAAAAAAACAAGTTTTTCTTTGTTCCTGTTAATTTTTTTGTAAATAAGTATGTTTTCTTCTTCAATGATGGGCACTGATATGGCTGCACTGATGAGGCGGCACTGATGGGCACCGATGAGGTGGCACCAATGAGGTGGTACTGATGAGGTGGCACTGACGCGCACTGAAATTGGGCACCGATAGGCGGCACTGATGGGCACTGATAGGTGGCACTGATGGGCACTCATAGGCAGTAAATGGGTAATTATGGGTGGCACTGATAGGTGGCACGGATGGCCACGGATGAGCACTGATGGGTGGCACTGCTGGACACTGATGGGTGGCACTGATGACACTGATGGGTGGCATTGCTGGGCATCACTTATTTTATGTGTTACATAATGGTGCTAGTCAGTGCCCATTTGTGGTCACTGATTGGCACAGATTGGGCACATTGGGCACATGTGGATGGCCATGGGGTACATACCTGGCCATCCACATGTTGCCCCCCTTCCTGGTGGTCCTGGGGGCTTTCCTGGTGGTTTAGTGCGGGCATCCAAGGGGGGGCTGCGCTGATAAACAATCAGCACAGACCCCCCTGTCAGCGCAGACCCTCCTGTTAGGAGAGCCGTCAAACGGCTCTCCTCTACTCGCCTCTGTCAGACGCGAGCAAAGAAAAGCCAATCAACGGCTTTTCCTGTTGACATCGTGATCAGCCGTGATTCGACACAGCTGATCACGTGGTAAAGAGCTCTTTACCAAGATCGGTGTAGCGGTGTGTCAGACTGCTTCGTCGAATCTTCATGTCAAATCTTTTCTATTTATGTTGAATAATCTTGGACTAATAGAGTTAGGTTAGGCACATTCAACCTTTTTTGCTATTGTCTCTATAATGTTGAATCTTTTCTCTCTATGTCAAATCTTTTCTCTCTATGTAGAATAATCTTGGACTAATAGAGCTAAGGTTAGGCACATTCGACCACAGGTTTGATGGACACAGATCGCCTTATGTCAGTGTCATGTCAAATCTCCTATCTATTTCGAACTGTTGTCACAACGAAAACGAAAATAAAGCATTTTTTTATGTCGGATCTTTCGGTTTTTGGATTCTGCATGTTCGTTATCATTTGTTAAAACGATAACGTAAATACCCGAAATTCGGACGAAAATGCATTTGGTCGAAAATCATGTCTATTAATCATAAATTTTTGTTTTTGACCTTTACATCGTAACCAATTATTAAACTTTGGGTTAGGCATGGAAGGGTGCATATATGTATCTCTTTTATTTTGTGCTGTTTTTGTTCCTTTTTGTAATTTTTGTAAGGGCAGCATAACCAAGACCAATAGAGGTATCTTTGCTTTAAATCTTGAATCTGTGTTTGCATATTCTTCCTTGGAATCACTGCAGAAAGATAAACAGTGGCAAACATTTTACTATGTGAGTTGGAATTAGATCCCCAGCCAAAAATTTTTTTTTATCTTGTATCACATCCTTTCTCCATAGAGTGTCTTTGCTCTCCTGACATCTTACGGCTTGTCGCTACTACAAAATTCCCCATACAGCATTCAATACTTTAGATAACACTCTTTTTAGCTGACACAGTTTCCTAGCAACCACATTCAGCCATGGTCCGTTGCTCTTTCAACTGCTCTGTCCCTCCTACCCAGCCAGTGCAACAAAGACATAAATGATTTGGGTTGCCAACTAGTGTAAATCATTTCTCAATTTGTTTTGTAAATTTGTCTTTTTAAACCAATACTGTGCATCAGGAAGTATTTCCAAAATTTTTTTAACACAAGAGTGTAAATTCATAGTTTTTACATTTACCTTACGTTTCCTTATATTAAACGGTAGACTGCACAAATGTGAGATGTTAATTATATGTAGTATCTGCCAAGTTAAGTCGGTTTTATTATGTTTCTCTTAGGGACTTTCCATTCCTACTCATACCACAAAGCAAAGTTTTTTCCAAGATGTTTTCACTTTTTCTGCTGCATTGACCATACTCAGTGCTTTTAAATCCACCAGGGAGAATGGGTAATTTCCTCGATAGGCATTTACATCTGAAAACTCATAAAGGAAAGATAAAGTGCAGTGGTTAAAAGATTTATTACAGGCACAATGGGATTAAAAACACTTACAAGATAGTAAGAGGTCATAGGCATATAGTCATTTGTCCTCATGTGGATCACTGTAATCCTTGTCTGTCTGGGGGAGAGAGAGAGCCATACTACAGCTGTCAGAGTCCCTGGTGATGTGGATTGGCGAGAAGGTGAAGATGCGATAAGGCAGCCTGGTTACTGGAACCAAGCTGGAATGCACCCGGCCGATGTGACATCAGGTGAAGGTGGTGGGCGGTAATGCGTTTCAGAGCATTCTCAGCAACTTCGTCAGACCAACGCCCATGCTTGCTCGACAAGCTTATGAGAGGTGAGGAGTACAAAGATGAGTGTGTCTTGCCTACAGTCAAGCATGGTGGTGGGAGTGTCATGGTCTGGGGCTGCATGAATGCTGCTGGCACTGGGAGCTACAGTTCATTGAATGCCAACATGTACTGTGACATACTGAAGCAGAGCATGATCCCCTCCCTTTGGAGGCTGGGCTGCAGGGGAGTATTCCAACATGATAATGACCCCACACAAACGTCCAAGATGACCACTGCCTTGCTAAAGAAGCTGAGGGTAAAGCTGATGGAATGGCCAAGCATGTCTCCAGACCTAAACCCGATTGAGCATCTGTGGGGGCGCAAGGTCTCTAACATCCACCAGCTCTGTGATGTCATCATGGAGGAGTGGAAGAGGACTCCAGTGGCAGCCTGTGAAGCTCTGGTGAACTACATGCCCAAGAGGGTTAGGGCAGTGCTGGAAAAAAATGGTGGCCACACAAAAAATATTGACATTTTGGGCCCAATTTGGACATTTTTACTTAGGGGTGTACTCACTTTTGTTGCCAGCAGTTTAGATATGTGTGTTGAGTTATTTTAAGGGGAGAGCAAATTCTCACTGGTATACAAGCTGTACACTCGCTGCTTTACATTGTTGCAAAGTGTAATTTCTTCAGTGTTGTCACATGAAAAGGTATAATAAAATATTTACAAAAATGTAAGGGGCATACTTACCTTAGTGAGATACTGTACATTAATTTTGAATTCCCAAGGGGTACTTTAGAATTACACTTTTGAAAGAAATTAACTAAGAAACCTCCCAATTACCAATATTTTACAACACATGATAATATTTGTTTATTCATGCAATTTTTTCATAAATATCACAGGTATGTGATATTTAAAAGAGAAGTATGTTTTTTTTTTTTCAGATTTATACTTACCTAGGTGGATGCAGCATCGGTCCGGCTCGAACCGAGCAATCAAACACTATGATAGCTTGGTTCTCAGAGCTCTCTGAGCAGAGAGCCAGTGACTTACAGGCTCTCTGCTCTGCCCCCCCCTGTGCTCACTGGAGCGCTGGGCTGTGGAGGGTGCGAGAGCGGCCGGCTCAGGATCCTAGTGGCTTGCTAAGAGGCTGAGTCGTCTACTGGTCCATGCATGTAGGCGGATCCTGACCATATGGATCTTGCCCAATCCAGGACCTGGAACCTCTGTGACATCAACCGACAATGGGCTTCAGCCTGCTGTCTGCTGAAAATGGGTCACAGGAGTGCAGAACGAACTGGACACCTGTGATCCACAGGAGAAGTACAGCCAAATGAGCTATGGCTGTTCTTCTCTTTTAAGTATGTAATATAAATATGGCAAAATATTGATATCCCATTCTGCGAAAACCCTATTGTATATCTAGTATGTATATCTGCATGCTAAATAACTTCAATGTAATGTAAATACTAAGTTTAATAAAAAATAAATAAAAATAATGATGATAAAAATCTAATTAGAAAGGTGTGCTTTAGAGTATTAAGAGATTGAATTACATCCTATAGACAGTAAATATGGATTTTGCATACCTTCAATGCTCTGTGAACTGCTTTAATGAATACACCATTTGATGTGAGCAGAGCAAAGGGATTCACTAAATGGATGTTGAAGATGTTGAAGACAAAATATTTACATACAAATACTAGATGTAGGTCCCGTGGAGTGTCAAACTATCCTTATTGAACTGGAAGGTAGAAAATATTATAGGTCATCAACAGCAACAGATTTAAAAGGCAATCAAATCACTGAGTAAAGTATATGCTGCAATGGAAAGCAAATCGAAAAATATATCCCTACAATTGATTACGCTATCTTTGATTGTTTTAAGCAGAGAGAGTAACGAAAGTCAAATAATACTAAAATATAAATATTGTAGTTCATAAGGCATACACAAACAGAGATTGTTGCATGACATAAACAATCATGTGCCAATTTTACATAGACCTAAATGGTTTTATCATGCTGACCCATGTACAGAGATTCAAAGAGTTTTACACTTTTGTCTATCTTTTTAACACTCTATGTCAATAAAATAGAAATAAATATCTATCAGCTGATGGGGTATAGTATTGTCTAATGGGAACTGAACAGTGGATATTGAAATAAGGATAGGAGATAATCAGGGGGAGTACATTACAAGTGACACGGAAAAGGCAACTGTGTTAAATACATTCTTCTAATCATGTTTTTACCAAGAAAAAAGAAGGGTATAATAGACAAGATGGTATTGTTAGCAACACGGCATGGATTGTACTCTTTTGGCTAACAGAAGCCAGTGTTCTGAAAATACTTGAAAAACCTAATGTGAACAAATCTCCAGGACCAGATGGTTTACACCTAATGCCACGTACACACGAGGGGATTTTCCGTCGGAAAAATCTTGGATGTTTTTTTCCAACAGAATTCCACTCAAGCTTGGCTTGCATACACACAGTCACACAAAAGTTTAACTTTCGACCATCAAGAACGCAGTGACATACAACACTACAACGAGCCGAGAAAATGAAGTTCAATGCCTCCGAGCATGCGTTGAATTGTTTCTGAGCATTCGTAGGAATTTTGCGCACTGGAACCGCTACAGATGATCGGACTTCCCGATCAAAACTTTTTCTGACAGAAATATTGAGAACCTGCTCTCAATCTTTTGCTAGCCAGGTCACTGCTAGACTGTTATCTTTAAAGTGGTTCTAAAGGCTCAAGGCTTTTTTCCTTCATACATTCTATGAATGAAGGTAATAAACCTTCTCTGTGCAGCAGCCCTCCCAATCGCCCCCCCCCCCCATACTTACCTGAACCCCATCCCAATCCAGCAATGTGCATGGGAACCTCGGCTCTTCGGGGACTCTTCCTCCTCATTAGCCATTGGCTCCCACTGCTGTCAATTACAGCCAGTGAGCCAATGAGGAGAAAGAAGGGGTATTTACTCAAGAGATAAAAGTATAATTCTACTGCTTTACAAAATGCTGGTTCGGCCACATTTTGAGTATGCTGGCCAGTTCTGGTCACCAGGAAGGATAAGCTGGAACTGGAGAAAGTCCAGAGAAGGGATATGGGCTCTGGGACCTCTTCTGTGTCTGGCAATGACTCTTCTCATTGAGCTATCTGGAATGCTTGACAGCTCCCTGCCTGATCTATTGGACAATCCTGCCTGATCGATTGGGCAACCCTGCCTTGTGTCTTTATTGGCGTTGAACCTTGAACTCCTTACTTCTCCCATGAACTTCCTATATAAGCCTTGTCTCTGCACTTCCTCTTTGCCAGGTTATTGTGCTTTCTCAGCTAGTGCCTTGCCCTTGTCTTCCCTGCTGCCTTCCATATTTTGCTACCACTCGTTATCCACCCTTGGTTTGTTCCTCGACTACTTTTCTGCCTGATCCCAACCTGCAACTACTTGTTACCGACCTTTTGGCTTGTTTACTGACCACGCTTCCGTTTGATCCTTATCTGCTTATCCGCTACTGGACCCAAGCTTGCTCACCTTCTGGTGGGGCAATCCTGAGGAATGTGACCTGGTACTAGAATGCAGCTAAATCCATCTCCACCATCAGGAGCGCCTGATGCCTGATCATGACAGAATTACCTGGCCTGAAACATGGAGGCCGCTATAGCAAATGCTGTGGCTCCTTTCAAGCAGCAAATAGCAGAGCTGCAGTAGTTTGGTGTCACCTACCAAGAAAAATTTGTCAGACTGGAAAGTGTGGTGAAAGGGCAATGCAAAGAGATCTGTGCTCTGCAAAAACAATTGCTGGACCTATCTTCCTGAGATGATACTAACGCACATATGCCTCACCCACCCAAGTTTAATGGAGATCGCACCATTACAGATGTTTTACCCGCTGCATTCACTTCTGAAAAACAGAAGGTACTGTTTGTTATTGACCTCCTGACTAGGGAAGCACTTCTATCCCCTTATATAGAACAAGACAGTGCCACCCTGAATAATTTCCAGACTTTTGAGGCAACAATGAATCAGGTTTTTGATCCCAACCTCTGCGCTACTGCTGAAGAAAAGTTACATAGTTTCATGCATAGTTGAATTCAGACGTTGGATCACAGATACCACTTGAAACCCAGCAGCGCAAAAAAAATAAGTTCCGCCAAGGGCTTTTTGAACAGGTAAAAGATGAGCTCGCCAGAGTAGAGACTCCTAATGATCTTGAGGCCTTCATTCAACTATGTATCCGAATTGATCAGAGACTTACAGAAAGGAGGAAGGAGAGACTGGGAATGTTTGGAAGTAATGGTGGCATGCATTTCTCTGCTAGTCAATTTGTTTCATAAAATCTGTTATATGAATATTACAGTGTTGCAAAGTAAACTTTTCCCTGAAGCTCATTGATGTTTATAGGGGTAGAATCTTGATATTTAATGTATTCCTTTGGTGAGGGTAATAAACAAACTATTTTCAAAAGGAATTATATGAATCTGAGCACTACCATGTAGGACATGTACCAAGTTCAAAGGTGAAAGGTGTAGCATGTACAAAGGTGAAAGACTTACTTGGGAGATGTCAACAAGGCACAGGCCCCGAAACCCATGTCCACAGCACTTTCAAGCAGTCTAGCTGCTTAAATAATCCCCAACCAGGTGATGCAGGTCCAAGCCGGTGGTGACGTCGCCGGGTCTGATCTCCCACGCAACGCAGGTGCAAGGGAGTCGCATGTGTGTTCGTCAAACAGACAAATGGCGTTGGCCCAAGCCAGGACGTTCACAAGTGGAGAGGGCGGTCCCATGGCAACAGGACTCATCCTCCCACCAGGGAGATCACCAAGCCACCAGAGGGAGATAGAGAAGGCCCAAGTGACATCTAGTGGTGTCCTGCGGAAATTACAGGCTTGTGACCGGTGGCGGGTACCTGCGTCGCCTGGTTGGGGATTATTTAAGCAGCTAGACTGCTTGAAAGTGCTGTGGATGCAGTTTCCGGGGTTTGTGCCTAGTTGAGACATGTTATCTGTAAACAACTATCCCAATGTGGTCCTCCCCCTCTGGGGACCACTATGCTGGTGATATACATGGATTGTTATCATGTATTTTAATATCTATTTAATCATGTATTTTTTTTATTCTATTTCAATTTTGTAATAATAAAATTATTTATTTATCCATTATATAATTTATATCCATGCCAATCAAACCAGTACCACGATAGTCCATTTTTCTGTCTTAGGGGACCGGTTGGGGACCGACCTCCTCATTTTCCCATTTCAGGAATTTAGTAAGAATTTTTTAAATGATCTTGTGTTTGTCTAATGATAATGGTTTTAGTGTATTTTTACCAAAAATATAATTATAATATAAATATATACAGAAAAAATTGCGCTGGACTCAAAAAACTAACACGTGAAGCAGCAACAACAAGTGCGATATAACACAAACATGAAAGGAAAATGGTAAAAAGTTGCGCTAAAAAACAAATAAATGATATGATCGTGACTAGACCTAATACCAGTGATAAATGAAGTGTGCTAAAATCATTAACACAAATACTAAAAAGACAGTCACCGCAAAAGTGAAATGTGCATGATGTGATAAATGTCCATAAGTATGAACCAAGTGTGTATATAATGTCTCAATGAATGGCAAATTTTACTGAAAAAACCTGTGAAAAGAAAAATGTTCAACAGAAAAAATATATAATATAAATATATTTTACTGAAAAAACCTGTGAAAAGAAAATGTTCAACAGAAAAAATATATAATATAAATATATTTCAAAATAGATCCTGTGAAGAAAAATAAAGTTCAATCAGAAGTAGATTATGAATTGTCCAATGGAGCTTCAAAAGTGGACAAATCTGTGCAGTCCGTGTAGGTGATACGCAAATCAAAAGTGACTTTGTGATTTCTTTCTCCACCACCGTTAAAGTTGTTCTCTTACCAGATCCAGGGGGAATAACAGCAAGTGGCTAATACCCAGCCAGGGCCTTTTTCCTCCTAGGTCCTCTATTCCTCTGGTGGAACCGTCACCTTCCACTGCTGTGTTGGAATCTCCAAACGGGGAACAACAGTTTACAGACCCTCCAATTTCCGGTGCCTCAATGTATGGACAGGGGACGCGATCGTGAGATGAAAAATAAAAACACCGAGAGGGGATCATAGATGGGACCCGCTGGGGTATTTATTGGGCAATGTAAATACATAAAAAGCACCCTACGGTGCATAAAAGAAGAGCACTCCAAGGTGCATAAAATACAAGGTAAAAAATGCGGCCGGCCGGCTGCAACACTAAGCGTCCATAAATATATGGTTTGTAAAATCTGTAAATGTTATAAATATATGGTTTGTAAAATCTGTAATGTTATAAGAAGAATGATCACCTCCAGAGTAAGTTGTTTACTCACAGTTTTGCGTACCTTTAACGTTTCACAAATAGGCACAATTTACAAATATTTGTTATTTATTAACTCAATGTAGTTCTATTTTTTAGATTTAATAGTAATTTTGAATGTTGTGTTACGTCCGTTAATTACACTTTAATGCCCTGTACAAACGGTCGGACATTCCGACGACAAAATCCATTGGATTATTTCAGACGTATTTTGGGCCAAACTTGTCTTGCATACACATGGCCGCACAAAGTTGTCGGAAAATCTGATCGTTCTGAATAAGGTGACGTCAAACACGTACCTCTACACTATAAATGGGCCAGTAGCCAATAGCTTTCATCTCTTAATTTATTCTGAGCATGTGTGGCACTTTGTCTGTCGGAATTGTCTACACACGATCAGAATTTAAACTATCAAATTTTGTTGTCGGAAAATTTTAGGTCCAGCTCTCAAACTTTGTGTGACGGAAAAAGTCAGACGGAGCCCACACATGATCAGATTTTCCGACAACACGATCAGATCGCACATTTTCCGTCGGAAAGTCCGACCGTGTGTACAGGGCATTAGTGTATTTTTATTGAATATTTTGATTTGATAAAAAATTGCTTAACTACCATGGGGCCTTATAACTCACATCTAATGCCACTACTAAATCATAACTACTTTTTACCTGTCTCTCTGGATCCTGGCTTCAAATTTTGAAATCCAGGCGGTCCCCTACTTTTACATCATGTCCTTCAGAACCATACACCTAAACCTCTTCAGTCTATCCTGGGATCTAAAACAATTATTTTTATGGACAAATGGAGATACGCTCAAGTAACCAAATTTCTCCACTCCCTTCCTCGCCCACTACGTGACCTGCAAGATTTGAATCCTGTGGAATCTATGTTCACTTCAAAGGATCCCCCACTGCACTGCGTTTCACAGTTCTATAAGGCTCTTGTTTCTTTACAAAGCTCCACATACCCAGATTATCTTACTAAATGGGAAACAGACTTTCACTCTTTTCTTTCAGAAAAGCAAAAAGACAAAATCCTACTTCTCTCTCATACATCATCAATATTGTCCAAAATCGCAGAAACAAACTACAAACTCCTAACCAGATGGAATTGCACACCGGCAAAACTAAATAGCATGTTTCCCTCCAGTTCCCAGTAGTGTTGGAGGAACTGTGGAAACATAACTTCTCATGCCCATATCTGGTTGGACTGCCTGCTAATCCGCCCCTTTTGGTCAGAAATACTTAAACTTATAAGTTAGATTGCAGCTCTTTACCTTTCTTCTAATCCATGGACAATACTGTTTCTTTGCACCCCTGAACCAACCGGCCTATATAAATGCTCTCGTACTCCTCATCTCCTGAATGCCGCAAAATCCCTAATACCAACATTGTGGGATCAACAGTTGGTTTCCTCACTGAAACAATGGCTACATAAAGTTTATGATATCTGCCTCCTAGAGGAACTCACCTGTACTTCCAAAGGTAATACTAGCCGCCATACCAAAATATGGACCCGTTGGTTCAAATTTAAGAACTCCTATTGCTTCAATTGTGGTAAACCCTCCTGACCAATAAGTCTGTGTTGGTTTTTCATTGTATGTTCTCTTTAACCAGGTATTCGTTCATGTTACGGTTACAAATACAATATCTCACAAACGTGAGTACACCCCTCACACTTTTGTAAATATTTTATTATATCTTTTTATGTGACAACACTGAAGAAAATACACTTTGCTACAATGTAAAGTAGTGAGTGTACAGCCTGTATAACAGTGTAAATTGTCTGTCCCCTCAAAATAACTTAACACACAGCCATTAATGTTTAAGCTGCTGGCAACAAAAGTGAGTACATTGTAGAATCTATTACCCATACGACTTAAAAACCGCTGAAGAAAGACCTACAATGGTCTGAACCAGCCTATTTGTCAAATTTCATCCTTTTAGCAGCCAAGCAGATTAAGGCTGTGCCCTGGAAAAACAACAACTATCTTTTATAGAAGTAAAGAGCAGTACATACCGTTTTATGATCAACAAGAAACCTGCTAGTATTCACAAGCAAGCCTTTGCTAAATTCCTGGAAGTGTGGACCCACTGAAATGATCTAGAATTATCTTTGATTCCTCTTCATTAATTAATCTCAACATATTCACTTCTGCAAAGGGTCTGTCATTCATTGACCCCTACCCTGCCAACTCTCTACCTTCAAACATACCTCTCCCCCACACATCCTTCCATTTTATTTGCATTACATTTCCTACTTATCCCTGATCCTTTTCCTCTCCCTCATCCTGCATTTCTTTAAGATCTTCATCAGCTTCATAGTTCATCCAAGGGAACAATTATTCCATGATAATAGTCCACAAATAATAGTAATGTAATCCAGTGCACTCTCCAGGCAGAATGTTCTTAAGAGCCAGAAGCAATCTCTACAGCATGAGATAAAACACAAAAAAAGGAAGAGCAAATGCTATCTGAGTGTAGTAATATAGAGAAAAATGTACAGTATTAACGCATCAAAGTAACTCGCATAAGAGAATCAAGAACCATGCAAAGCCAGTATGCACCATCCGGTCCCAGAGTTCCGTTTGGTGGATGAAGGTGCACAGGGATCCTGCTGGGTCCGTTCAATGATAAAGACTTCTAGGTACACTGTGGAAGCAGATGGGACATCAGCCGGATGTTAAGCGGTGTGGAATGACTACACGTTATGGGGCATACATGCTACGTTCTCAGGCCATACTAGTATGTATCTTGGAAGTGGTATTTATGGGCACCGGAGGTCCAGAGGACAACACTGCCCAGCCTGTCTAGACCAATACTATTAGGATGCCAAAAGGAACTCGGATTAGCAACAATTCAATTAAAAAACAACCACAACAGCTTACAATTGATAAAAGCAATAAATAGGTGCAAGTACTTACAACAGTAGATATTTTAACTCCTAAATTACTATAAAGCCCCATACACACGGTCGGATTTTCCGACGGAAAATGTCCTATCGGACAATGTTGTCAGAAATTCCGACCGTGTGTAGGCTCCATCGGACATTTTCCATCGGATTTTCCGACGGACAAAGTTTTATCTCCTGCTCTCAAATTTTCCGACAACAAAGTCCTATCGGACTTTTTCCGATCGTGTGTAGCGAATTCCGACGGACAAAGTGCCACGCATGCTCAGATTACATTACAAGACCAAAGCTATTGGCTACTAGCCTCTACGTAGTCCCGTCGTAGGCAACAAACGTCACCACGTTCAGAATGATCGGATTTCCTTGATTGTTTGGTCTTCAAACAACTAATGGACACTTCCGGGGGAGTGGTCTGACATGGCGGAGTGAGGAGAGAGTTTGGCGTCTAACCTGCACATGCACCTCTAGGAGACCGGCAGAGTCCGGAGATGTAGGCGAGCGAGACTGAGAGACCAAGAGTAGCCGAGAAAAGCATCGGCGGAGCGTGAGGGGCATAGTGGCATACCGCGGCTCACAGCGGGGAGCGGGTGAGCTGACAAGCAGTGAGCTGACAAACAGCATATAGTATACCGGTCGGATGGACGGAGGCTAAGGCGGTAGTGGAATACCGCTCATCGCTATATAGCAGTGTATACGGCAATTCCCACACAGCAGCTGGCCAGTTTGTATTTGTAATTGAACGGAGGACGGTTAGAACTGTATGACTGACTCTCTGCCCATGTCGAAGCGGGGGAAGACTGCAGGGAAGTTTCACAACACCACCCCAAGACACCTGTACAGCACCCGGCATACTGCAGGGAGAGAGGAGACACAACAGCCTTTGGAGAACAGGGACAGCATAATGTCATCCAGGAGGTCACTATCAGAAGTCTCCCTACAGGCTCCATGTGTGTCAAGAGCCCCAACAGCTCCAGATTCGGGACCCCGGACACAGGAAGGAGTACAAGGTGGACACCCCCCTGCAATTTACAACCCCACCAGCAGAGATCCAGCAAACACCAGCGAAGAGCAGGTACGTCAACAGAATACAGGTGTTACCGTGAGACTGGATCTGGGGGGGGAGCGGGGTCTGAGGTACAGACCGAGATGGGAACTATGTCAGATATTAGACAACTTATCCAAGCTCTCCCTACAAGAGCGGACATACTGGAAATGTTAAATGACACCACGGGGGCCCTAAGGGAGGAGATCAAAGTGATGCAGGATAATATAGAGAAGGTAGACTCCAGGACGCAACAAACGGAAAAATTGCTGCAGGTACACAATACACGATTGGAGAGTCTTGAGGATAAAATACAGAGTCAGCATCAGAGGTTAGTCGCATTACAGCTGCAATCTGAGGAATCCGAGAACAGGAGCAGGAGAAATAATCTACGGCTAAAAGGGATCTCAGAGGACATTGAGGGCCCTAATCTAAGAGAAACGGTCATGACCATATTTAACCAAATATTGAAAAATCCACTGAATACATTAATTGAACTGGACCGGGTCCACAGGATCCCCACCACTCGCAAGGTAGCCCAAAGGGATCCACGAGATGTCCTGTGCAGGGTACATTTCTTTCGGGCAAAAGAAGACATATTAAGGGCAGCATGGCGGGAGGGACCTGTGGTACACGGAGAGAAAGAAATACAAATATACCCGGACCTTTGCAGACAGACGAAGTATAGGAGGCACATGTTGAAGCCACTATTGGAATATATACTTAATAATGGGGCTACATATAAATGGGGATACCCATTAGCAGTGATTGTTAAAAAAGGGGGCCACAGTTTTAATTTACGGAATCCGGCTCAGCTGGCGGACCTTTTTGGTTTCATGGGGGTGGGGGCCATGGAGGTCCCCGACTGGACAGAATTACCGGCAACAACTGAATACCCCCAATACCACTAACAGAGGCAGAAGGGTGGGAAGAACCTTAAACCAGGGAAAAAAGAACGAACAGTATGGGAAAAAAAAAAAAGGAAGAAGAATTAAGAGAAAGGAGGAAACTAAGGAATTGGGAGAATATCTCAGAAAGGTCATAGACGAAAGATAAGAAATGGAAACGAAAGGGGAAGAGGGAAAGGACTAATTTAAACTTTTTTTTTTTTTTTTTTTTTTTTTTTTTTCTTCTGTGATTTTTTGTGTATGAACGCTTTCCCTTTGCAGCATAGCACCCCCACGGGAGGTTAACTTCGGGAGAAATGCCGTAATGAAGTTGTGGGGATCAGCAATGGGAGAGAGAAATGGACTCTGTGGAGTCTAAATAACAGAGGAGAGGGAGGGAAGGAACTTTTGGTTTAGATTGTTTTCTTGTTTTTTTTTTAATTTGTTTTTTTTTTCTCTTTTTTGTGTGTTTTCATTTTTCTCTCAAATTAATTTTTGTTTCTCTAAAATTATTATTATTTTTTTTTTCTTTTTTTGGTATTGTTTCCTTTTATTGTTTTACTTATGCTTGATAAACTCGGATGATGTGTTAAATAGAGGTCCATTTAAGAGGGGGGGTGGGCAGGAGGTATAAATCGGAAGATTAGGATATATTGGAGGTGGAGGGAAGCAATTAGGAAATTAATATATTTTCAAGTTCTACACAATTTATAATAATCACATACATACAACCACACAGATACACCAGGGTTCAAATAGGGCATAATTATAGTAGGCCCTTTCTCTTCTTTTTTTTTTGTGTTCACTTTTATGGTTTTACATTTTGTAGTGCATTTTTTTTTTTTTTCTATCTCTCTCACACTACTTTTTTTAGTGGGGGTTAAGGAGGAAAGGAAACACAAGTCAGATAAGGGGGGACTAGAATATTTAGGGAGGAATTGACGAAGTTGATGGCACGGACTGCACGGGATGAACAAAGAGTAGGGGTGTTCACATAGAGAGTAACACAACACAATAAGGAGCGGGGGGTGGGAGAGAAGGGACGGAAAGTAGACACGGCATCTTTTATTTTTACTCCTTTTTTTTTTCTTTTTTTTTTTTTTTTTTTCTTCCTCTCTCCCCCCTTCCCCTATATAGAGAAGTAGGAGAGTACAGACCCTCCCAGGCGGGACATAAAAGAGAACAGAGGAAAATAGAACCACTGTTAAGTAGGGGAATAAGTGTTAATAACAGAAAGTACCGACTGTTCGTCATTTACCTTTTGGGATTGTTAGAGATCACTGAGGAAATGGGGGAAACCCAGAGAGGTGCCTGAGAATAATAATAAGGTTGAACGATATGTAAAAATGATATGGTACGATAAGTACACAGATCCCAATTATAGAGGGATGGGTATGTATGTAAATAATGGGATAGTAGATAGAGTGCATGTGCAGGAGAAGAGACGCAGGGACTCTGACACTCTGCCCTGATTGACCACCTCCCCTACCTGAAGCACCTCTCCCCCAAGAGGAGGTAAATCAGAGGAGCTTCACCTTTTTTTTTTTATTAGTGGTGGGTTTTTTTTTTTTTATTGGTGGTTTTTCTTTTTTTTTTTATTTTTTTTTTTGTGTTTTTTTTTTTTTTCTTTCCTTGGTGTCTTTTAGGACGCTGATTTCTGTTTTTGAGGGTTGGCCTCTTTTTTTTTTTTCTTTTTTCTCTTTCGTGGACTGGGGCGACTGTCGCCTTCCTCCTCCCCTCCCCGGACCAAACCATGACTAAAATAACTTTAACCTCATATAACATAAAAGGTTTAAACAGTGCAGAAAAACGCATGAGACTACTGGCGGAATTAGGGAGATTTAAATCACAGATCATTTTTTTACAGGAAACACACTTTAAAAAAAATAAAATACCAAAAATGGGCAACCGGAAATTTCCCACAGTGTATCATAGTGCCTCACAGACATCGAAAGCAAGTGGGGTGTCTATTATTTTAGCGAAACAGATACCATGGAAAGAGGTAAAAATAATTACAGATGATGAAGGGCGCCTTCTTATCGTGAAAGGAGAAATAGGGGAACAAAAGGTAACCTTAGTGAGCATATACTTACCAAATGTGTATCAAATAGGAGTATTGGAGAAATATTTAAATTTAGTATACCAAAATAAAGAAGGAGTCCTAATAATGGGAGGAGATTTAAATATGGCATTAGAGCCCATGTTAGACTCCTCAAAGGGAACCTCACATATATCATATACGAAAAGCAAAAGAGATGTTACAAGACTTACAATTAGTGGATAGTTGGAGAATCCGGAATACACACGAGAGGGACTATACATTCTTTTCAACAAGACATAAGACATATACCAGAATCGATTATGTCTTTATATCTCAGAAGGCCCTCTCGAGTGTATTGGATGCTTCAATAGGCTCCTTCACACTATTAGACCATGCACCAACTCATTGTGTAATAGAATGGGGAGAGAAAGCGACACGGGAGTGGCACTGGAAGATCAATGAAACACTATTAAAGGATTTAATATATGAGGAAAAAATTGCGCATGAGATAGAATTATATTTTCAAGAGAATAAATCAGATGAAATAACACCTTTGTGTGTTTGGGAAACACATAAATGTGTTATTAGAGGCGTTCTAATATCATTGGGGGCACATAGAAAACGCTCTATGAGTGCCAAGCTGGACCTCCTGCTAGAAGAGATACGGGTGCTTGAAAAGGCCCATAAAAAAACTGTAGCAATACAAACGGAAGAAAAATTGACAAGCCTTCGCGATGAGTTAAATTTGCTATTAATGGATAAAGCAAAAGTAAAGATAGCACATGGTAGGCGAGTATTCTATAAATACGGAAACAAACCTAGTAGGATGCTGGCAAACGCGCTCAGAGAGACAAAAGCACGGAATCACATTGAGTGCATAAAAACAGCAGGGGACGCACTGGTCAACTCGTCACAAGCTATAGCGAAAGAGTTTCGAGAATTTTATACCAAACTATACCAAATTGAGAGTAATGTAACAGAAGAAAGATAAAAAAAAAAAGGGAAAGGGCAGAGGAGTATATAGAAGCAGCAGGGATGCCTAAGATAGGAGAAGAGGAAGCAGATGAGATAGATGGCCCAATTACAATAGAAGAATTTACAGAAGCCCTTAATTCACTGAATAGAGGCAAGGCACCAGGACCAGACGGGTATACTCTGCTCTATTATAAGACATTTGCAGAAAAACTAGCACCGGAATTTGTTGCCGCATTTAACTCAATTAGGGAAGGGGCAAGGATGCCAGCAGAGACATTAATGGCACATATCACAGTAATCCCAAAAGAAGGGAAAGACCCAGCACAATGCGCAAGTTACCGCCCAATTTCTTTATTAAACGTGGATCTAAAGATCCTAACAAAAATACTGGCAACTAGAATAATGTCACATATCCCAAACATAATACACCCAGATCAAGTGGGATTCACCCCGGAAAGGGAAGGCAGAGAAAACACGCAAAGAGTCTTAAGTGCAATATATTCAGTGCAATGTCAGAAAAGACCTATGGTACTGATTTCTGCAGATGCAGAAAAAGCTTTTGATAGGGTGGACTGGACATTCCTGGAAGTGACGTTGCAATATATAGGCCTGGGAAATGGGATGTTAAAATGGATCAAAAGCTTGTATTCCAATCCAAGAGCACGGGTTAAAATAAATGACACAATATCGGAACCCTTCCCTATATACAATGGAACAAGGCAGGGATGTCCACTCTCACCTATCATATTTATCTTGACATTAGAACCCTTTCTGAGAACCATACGAGCTAGTCCAGATATAAAAGGCATACCAACTCAAGAAAAAGAACAGAAACTCGCTGCATATGCGGACGACCTGTTATTCTTTGTTACCTCCCCAATCACGTCCCTCCCCTCACTGCTAGTAGAGTTACGTAAATACGGAGAGGTTTCTAATTTCAAGATAAATTACGGTAAATCTGAGGCAATGGGAATAGGAATAAATAACGTACTTCAAAAACAATTAACTAAACATTTTACTTTTAAATGGACGGAGTCCCATTTAAATTACCTGGGGACTAAAATAACAAAGAAACTAGAGAAAATGTTTGAACTGAATTTTCTATCCCTAATGCGACAAATAAAAGCAGACTTTCAGCGGTGGGACAAGGAAATATTTACATGGTTTGGTAGAATCAACATCATTAAAATGAATATTATGCCTAGATTGATATACCTATTTCAGGCATTACCAATCAAGATCCCAGCAGGATTCCTGAGAGAGTTGAGAACGAGATTTGCTAATTTTATATGGGTAGGGAAACCGGCAAGAATTCGGAGGGATATCTTGGTTCAACCTAAAGATAGAGGAGGAGTGGGATTCCCAGATCCAGTGAACTATTATGAAGCAGTACATTTAGCGAGAGTAATGGAGTGGTGCACAGTGAAAAGGGATAAACCATGGTTATATATGGAAGGGATAGCATGGATATTGGACACAGAAATTCCTCAGCAGGTAAAAAGACACCCCACAATAGAGGCGACAATTCAAGTGACTAAAAAGGTATTTAGGAAAACGGAGATATCAAAGTTCCCAAGTCCGATGATCCCAATCTTGGGTACACCAAGCTTTGAGCCAGGTCTAGTAGAGGTAGAGTTTAGGAACTTAAGGAGAAGAGGGGTAAGCAGGCTCCAAGACTTCACGAGAGAGAACAGAGTGATGACAGGAGAGGAGGTAGACTTAGAATTTGCAGGAGAAATTAATTTTTTCAAGAGACTACAGCTTAAGGCCTTTCTCCGAGCAATAAAAACGCAAATGGCAGAAATAAGGATAACATCTAAATTCAAGCAGCTATGCCTGAGAGAGGAACCAGGGAAACATGGGTTATCAATTATGCACTCTTTACTGGTAGAACTTAAGGCTCCACAAGAGTTAACATTTCTACAGGCATGGGAAAGAGACCTGGGGATAACGTTCCCTGAGTCACAGAAACTTAAAATATGCCACCTCACACATAAGACATCAAGGGCAACCAAATATCAAGAAGGTGGATATAAAATACTGACAAGGTGGTATAGAACACCATCAGTGTTAAATCGGATATATCCACAATTAGAAAACACGTGCTGGAGATGTCAAAGGGAAGAGGGAACTATGATACACATATTTTGGGAATGCCCCGGAGTTAAAGAATTCTGGAAGATGGTAAGGGAAACAGTGGAAGAAATCACTGAAGTATCACTGGGAGAAAATCCAGCAGTATACCTGCTACATGACACTCCGATATCTATTGGAGAATATAAAAACTCATTAGTGGGACATTTGTTGAACGCCGCGAAGGCGCGCATACCGAGTTTATGGAAAAAAACTATAGCCCCGACGAGAGCACAATGGTTAGCGAAAACATCAGAAATTCAATTAATGGAAAAACTTACCATGAAGTTAAGAGAACAAGAAGACAGATACCAGGAGACATGGACACCCTATATGTTATATAGAGAACAAAACCGCCAATAGTCTCAGGGGGGAGAAAGTATGTGGGAAACAAAGAGGTTGGGACCGGGGCGGGGAGGAGGAATGACAGAGGGAGAGAACGCTCGCCCAACCAGTCTAGGAAGACTTTTTCCCTTTTTTGCCGCTTTTTTTTTTGGTATCTTAGTTAATTTTTTTTTTCTCTCGTCTTTTCCTTTGGGAGAAGAACGGGGGAGAAGGGAGGGGGGGGAGAGATAAAATAGGAAAATAAAATTACAGGAGTAGAGGAAAGGTGAACTGATGTTCCTTCCTGCCTTTTTTCCTTTTTTTTTCTTTTTTTTTTTGTCCTTGTCCTTTTTGCTCAGTGGACAAAATAAAGGGGAAAAGTAGAAGACAATATAAAAGGAGTATTATTGTTTGCAGTTTGATTTGAATCTGAAAGGGAAGAGGTTAATAAGGAAAATATGATTATTAAGTTGTGAAACTGTAAAGCCTGCACCTGTAAAATGAAAATAAAGAATTTAAAAAAAAAAAAAAGAATGATCGGATTTTCCGACAACTTTGTCCGACCGTGTGTATGCAACATTAGTGTTGGACTAAATCCGTCAGAAAAAATCCGATGAATTTTGTGGTCCGCATTTTCCGACCGTGTGTACGGGGCATAACAGTCCACAATAGTAGATTTCAACATACTCCCTTTGAACACACACAATATTCATGGTACATGTGACCGCTCTTCCTCATACAGATATTTACCCGGTGCAACTACCTATTAATGATCATTGTGTCAATTCTCAAAATGCTTATTATTGCTTATACTTACCTTGGCTCTAACCATGTGCATTCTATATTATTCCTCATTTCTATATACCTTTTTGTTGCAAATTAAACAGCCTTTCTACCATACTCTTCTTTGAAATTCTTACATTTATTACTGCAATGCCACTTTTAAACTTTTAATGAAACCAATTAGAAGAAAATTCTAAAGAAAAATATTGTTACACCTGTAAAAGCATTTTTTTTAAGCTGACAAGGTGACGTTACTGCCATGATATTAAAAGCACTTTATTCTAATATAACACAATTTAATCATTTTGACATTTATTCATAACAATATAAAAACATTTAAAATCCACACTAAGAACATAAATCTCATTGCCAGTCACATAATTCTTAAACATTAATAAAAAAAAATCTTGTTGTGACAATTCATTAAAAAAAAATATATGTAACAAGAAAGTGTAGTGGTAACATGCCCAAAATAATGAACATTCAAACCCAAATTCAATTTACAGTGACAGCCTCATAACATATGTGATTGAAAATTAGACTTAAATCTTGGCTCAGTGAAAACAGAAAATATTCAGTTATTCATAAGTGTCATCTTTAATATTAATTCACTTTTTAAATGTGGAATTCCTGTATACAGCCTAAATTAGGCCCTTACAGAAATGTGAGCAAGATATTCATGACTTGAAGTCAGTATTAACTACAGATGCTTACTGTGCAGTTGTCTGAAAATAGAGAAAATCTGTTATTTTGTACTGCCTGTTACCTCAATATCCATCTTATGGCATTTTGTTTTGACTTATCATTTTGGACATTAAAGTAAACTCATACTTACTAGGCATTTTGCATACTAACTTTTACCGTTTGCAAGGGGAACCCTAACGTTCCTGTTACCTTTATCACACCTCCTTTGGAATCTCAAAAAAAAAAAAAAAAAAAAAAACAGTACTTCTGGATAACACTTTCACCCCTACCTCAAGCAATTCAGCACGTATTGCCCAGATGATCCATCCCCAAGCCCGAGTGCTGTCAAATTAAGATGTATTCAACTGTATCCAAATGTACAAACAAACACTATTGTATCCAAATTTATAGTGGGAGGAAAAAAAAATGTTGTGCTCTTGAATTGTTGTTAGTTGGTAGGTTGCAAAGTCAGCTTATGACTGTAATAATTTTAACTGACCATTTCCTAAGGCCATTTTTCAGTACAGCATTTTTTTTAAACATTCCTCTGAGGGCGTGGCTCAACGGTGCTGCATCTCAGTTTTTATATCAATAAACTGCCGTGTGAAATTAACCATCCAAGTACCAAACCACCCCATCTAAGGAGGTGCAAACAGGCGCTTATCACTACTTAACTCGGAGGCAAATACACAGTCTGCACAAAGTCGCCACATAACTCATATACCTGAACACAGCATGGGACATATCTATACATATCTATACTTAAGCTGATATATTACTCAGTTAAAAAAATATACATACACAGTACATCTCTCTTATAGTAAAATTCTTCAAATGTGGTTAAGGAAAGCTGCACCCAGTCCACAATTAGAGCAAAGCAATCAGGTCTTTTCACTGACCATACATATAAGCAAAAAAGTCCAAAGGATTGCTGCACTTAAAAACTTTTATTTGTTTAAAGATTTGTAAAGTTACATCTCAGAAATTTTTGAAAAAGATTTCTGTTTCTGGCTTACATGCTCACGCCCTTCCTCAGATCAGAACACATCTAACATTTTGATTACAGACATTGCAATTTAACTATGGTTAATTGCTCATTAGTACAATTATATTCCTTCGTTCATTAATCATTCCACACCACTGATATAGAAATGGTTAACCATGTGGAGACTCTTCTCACTATTCACTCAGGAACCATCTGTAGAAAAAATATATATACATATGTAAAAAAAAATCAGAATCCAAATATTCAGAAGGATACCATAAAATACTTTTATAAATAATCTATTATAAATCATACAAATAGATAAAGATCCAAATCTGTATTCAAACCTTTTGGAGTGATAGTATTAAGAAAATGTATCCAATGAGCCTCACGTTTTCTTAAAATGAGTTCACGCTCGCCTCCTGTACTGTTTTTATTAATGCCTTCCAGCACCATGAATTTTAACTGGGAAATTGTATGCCCCTTCTCTATAAAGTGTCTAGCTAGTGGTAACTGTATTAATTTATCTCTAATTGAATATTTATGTCTGGTTATATGATCTTTAACCTTTTGGGTTGTTTCTCCAATATATAAAAATCCACATGAACATTTTATGGCATTAATCACATATGATGATTGGTAGGTATAGTGGCCCTTGATAGGAATATCAAAGCCTTTATGTGGATGTGATATACTTTTCCCCTTTATCATAGAATTACATTGGATACATGATAGACATGGAAATGATCCAGGTTTTTTGGTCCCAGAAAAGTTATCCTGGGAATAAGAGGAGAAAATTGATTGGATCTTACTAATCGATCCCTCAAAGCTCTCCCTTTTCTTTATGAGGGTAATGGTAAATTCCAAAATTCTTCTATAGTGGGATAACTTTCCCTCAATAAATTCCAATGTTTCTTAATTATGTTAAACACAGTGTGTGAAATGGAAGAAATTATGTAACAAAAGGTATCCTTTTAGTGTGTTTTCTTTTTTGGATTCATTTTATTTAGATTTAAACGTTCCTTTTTTATTGATGCTTTGGGATAATTTCTGTTAATTAGTTTATGTTTCCATTTCTTTTAATCTTTGTTCACGACGTTGCGGATCACTAACTATTCTCTGAACCCGCATTAGTTGGCTTTTAAGAATCAAATTAAAAACAGATTGAGGGTGAAAAATGTCAGAATGTAATAATTGGTTGCGATCTCTACTTTTAACATAAAGATCGCTATCAATTTTCCTCTGGTTGATTTGTAACATGGTGTCCAGGAAGGAAATTTCTGTCCCACTGTACTCCTTATTGAATTTCAAACCAGGAATAAGATAATTCAGATATTAATCAAACAATAATAGGGTTCTAAACACATCTTCCACAAATCTATACCGTTCCTGGCAGTTTTTCATAAAGATTTTGGTATTATATATAAAGGACATTTCAATCATATTCATAAATGCATTTGCGTACAGGGGTGAGACATTGAAACCCATTCATGCGTCTTTGAGCTGCAAATAGGTTGGTTTCTTTGAAGAGAAAATAATAATGATAATAAAAAGGACAATTTTTAGTAGGTCCAACAAAAGGTAAATTTGTAGACTATTGTAGCAATCTGTTTCAAAAGTCGTTTACAGGCTTCAATATCCAGTTCATGGGGGATAATATTGTAAAGACTGGATATGTCCCATGTGACAAGGATAGAATCAGATGACAACTTAAAGTGGAGTTCCACCCACTTTTACAACTCTTCAGCATCCCTCACTAAACTGTGCACTGTAAACAAATTGGATATTTTTTTTATTTTTTTTTCAGCACAGACTGTATATCTGCTGTATTCATTTTTCACTTCCTCCTCCCTGGCCGCGGCCCATCGCATCATTTCCTGTTTGCAATGCCTCCTGGGAAGGGGCAGCAACTTCCTCTCAAACTGCCGTTGCTATGGAAACCTGACCTGAAACCTATTACACTGCTTGTGCTGCACTGAGCATGTACGAGATCTGCAAGGATGAGACCCAGGAAGAAATACAGTCTGGCTTCAGATGCCCACACTTAAGATGGCCACAGCCTGCTGCAAGTTTATAAAATAACAAACTACTGCTAAAAACTAACAAAACAGACCTTAGTTTACAGACTAACTTTACTAGAATACATTAAGCTTGTGTATTATAGGGGTATTTTTATTTAAAAAGTATATTTTCGGCCGGAACACCGCTTTAATCCTTTTAATTTTTTCAAGAAAATCTGTAGTATCCCATATAAACAATTTAGTGTGTATTAATAATGGCGTTATACATTTATCAAGGTATTGTGCCAATGGAGTTGTCACTGATTCCATCCCAGAAACAATGGGACGTTCTGTTGGGTTAATAGGAACCTTATGTATCTTAGGCAAGATATATATTACAGGGGTAATGGGATGTTCACATAATCAAAATATATAAGTTTCATCATCAATAATTTTGTCTTTTGATGCTGATGTCAGTATTTTTTTAATCCTAGTTTTTACTTTAAATACCGGACAAAAGTCTAGTTGTTTATATGTATTTACATCTGATAATTGTTTCAACACTTCCAATTCATACTTAGTGGTGTTCATAATCACAATGGCTCCCCCCTTGTCAGCCGGTTTGATAGTTATATCACGCCAAGCTGACAAGGAGGTTAATGCCGCAATCTCTTCTCGACTTAAATTGTTCCATCTGTGGTCAATCTTATTTCTATCATCGATAAATGATTTCATATCTTTATTAACTCTATCAATGTACACCTTAACAGCCAAACAAGAGGTGGGAGGTACCCTAGTACTTTTTGATTTAAGATCTAAGTTTCTTATAGATAGCTGTAAAATTTCTTTATTCAAAACAGGTGGTTGACATGCAAACTACTGTATGCTTTAAACCTCAGTTGCCTAAGAAAACGATAAAGGTCCTGTTTTTATTCATTTTTTCTTTTGGACAAAATCCCAAACCCTTATTTAAAATCTGTATCTCAGTCTCAGTTAAAGAAAAAGAGGAAATGTTTTATACCACATTATCGTTCACAGTCTCTGATGATTTTGTCATCTTGTTGTCACTCCTCTGGCTGTGTCTTTTCTTGTATCTCTTACCTCCTCTCCTAATGAATCGGTTGTCAAAAAGATGTAGTTGGTACATTTGCTGATGTGAAATTGTTAATTGTTCAACAGTGGACAACTTTGCAGTTCAGTCGGAAATATTAAAAGACTGTTTCATAGAGAATGGTTATAACCCTCAGCAATTGGACGCAATTGTAGACGAGATAAAATATATCCCACGTGAGGACTGTCTAAAAGACATAGCATTGGTCAAGACTCATACAGATCTTGAATGGGGTTTCATCTCATCATTCCATTCACAATATAAGGAAATAGAATCCATCTTCAAGGCCCATTGGCATATTCTTTGCTTAGACAAAACCCTTAAATCAGTACTACCCTCGATACCCCAATTAATTTATCAGAATGCCCCTAGTGTGGGAGACAGGGTAGTAAAAAAGGCTCTAGATCCCCCTATTAGGCCCTGCTCATTTTGGGATAGGGATGGCTTGTGGTGCTGCAATCTCAGTGTCTGATTTGGGAATCAGAAGTGAAGCACCAGTGCCTCCCTTCTTCCCAAATACCCCTGACGGGAGCTTTACTGTGAATGGGTAGGGGCACTGGGTGGGAGCATGAAGTCTTATTGTTTGTTTTCCCAAGGGTCAGTGTAGGCGAAGAGAAGAGAAAAATAGTAACAAAATAAACTAAACTAAAATAAGATAAAATAAAAAAAGGGGAAAAACAGGGAGGGTGGAGGGAAGGGTGGTGGAGTGACAGCTCGTGTGTGAAAATAACATTCAGGAACCATGTGTCGTGGCGATCTCTGGGGGTTAGGTGTTTACATATTATGTAATAGATGTTGAAAGTCTGAGGATTCCCTAAAGGGGATGCAACAAGCCCAGTTTTTTTGATATATGATTGGGGTCTCTTTTGCTTAGTGAATTAAGTTCTCAATTTCCGCTATTCTCTCTATGCGACAGAGATATTCAGGGATGGTGGGGGGATTCTCCAGTGGACCAGTCTACATTGTTTGGCTGCACTGATGAGGTGGAGGGTAAGGGATTTTTTGTAGGCCGAGTGGGGTATGAATGTGTGGTGAAGCAGTTGTTGGGCCGGGGCAAAATCTGGGGTGTAGGTCGTTATATGGGTTGTCATGCGGTGGACTTCCTGCCAGAAGGGTTGTAACAGGGTACAATCCCACCAAATATGTACCAATGAGCCTAGGGCAGATTCACATCTCCAGCATAGTGGAGAGACATGTGGGTGATACTTTTGAATCTTATCGGGCGTCTTGTACCACCTGGAGTAGATTTTAAAACCATTTTCTTGCAACGAAACGTTAATGGATCCCTTGTGGATGTGGTTGTATATTCGCTCCCATTCTTCCCTGGATAAATCCAAGGCAATCTCCCTTTCCCATTGCTGGCTGAGTTTGTTTGCTTTGGGGTCGCATTCACTGAACAGGAGTGAGTACACGACTGAAATCAAGTGTCTTTGCGGTTCTGTGCTGAAACACAGTGCTTCTAAGGGAGTGTGGTCTCTATGCCAGCTAGTGATGGGTTTGGCACTATTTAGAAAGTGTTGTAAATAGTTTAAGGAATGTAATGGAACGCTCAGGGAATCATGAGGCAGGGGCCTGGTACGTTAGCACCTGGCCATCCTGAAAAAAATTGTTCTGCTCTAAGTGGTGGTGCGCAACTGGGTCCATTCAGGTTGGGGCCCATAAGGCCAGGAGGAAAATCTGGGTTCTGGTCTATCGGTGTTAGACGTCCGGGGGCAGGGGTCATATTAATTTTCTTGCACACCGCCCTAAATGTCAGTAGGGTAGGGACTATTAACGGGTGAGTCACGTTTTCTGTAGGGATCGATTTTTGTTAGATCCATGGGGTAAAGATGGGGTAGGGCTGATTGTCCTAAAAATAAAACCGAGGTGCAGGGGGGACCAGCCCGCCCTGCCCGTCTCTACTCTGCACAATGTCACTGTGTGGGGGTTAGTAAATACCAAGAAAAGAAGAGGCTTTTGGAGATTATGACATCCCACCGCCACTGGGTAGTGAATCATCTGGGTGGAGGTAAACTCTGAGGGGTATTAAATTCAAAGTGGTTAGCTGAGGGTCATGTGATGGAAGCCAAGGACGGGAGACAGCCTGTCTCCGTTAAAGTATAAAGGGTATGGCATTAGTTCAGGGTATACAGTATAGCCCTGTTTTTTGGACCTGTGATCTATAACACCTTTGAGTGGTCATCGTGACCTCTGATGAGTACGCCTTGTATCTACAGTAGCTGTGGTCCAGTGCAGGTGCTGTGAGTGCAGACAAAGGAAATACAGAAACTTTGATATACACAGTTAACTTTGGAACTTGATTAACCTTCAATAGTAAACAAAAACGTTATCCCACATCAACTTAGTTTGCTATGTGTAGTATTGGCTCTGGATCTGCAGCTTCTGCATCTCCTCTATTAGCAATATGCCACTAATCGGGTCTTAGGCATGGGTCTCAGTTTATAATGACCATAGACATAATGAAGTATGGATTGTGGACTCCCCCCAGTATCTATCAATGGGGGGGTTATCTGCTATTGTAGCTGCAGGGGAGGGTGGTACCCGGGAAGGGAATGTACTCTTTCGGGATGAAGAGGCTCTTATAAGGCTCCGTCAATCATGGCCGATCATGTTTATATCTAACGAGCTAAATGGAGGCCATTGACGATTTGTCTGTCGGGAAGAAAGAGGGGTCAGGCTATAACAATTTATATTGCTTTTCCTGATTCCCACCTAGCTAGCACAAAATGGGCCCAAGAGGGGAAGAGGGAGATGTGGTTAGGCTGGTATGGGGGTATTCAGCGCCTATTATTCAGGAGGTCAGGGGTGTTATAAGCATCCCGTGGCCAGGCGTTGCGGTTTGCATTATGTATAGTCCCGTGTTAAATAGAATTAGGGTCTCCTCTCCATTCTCCTCTATCCCCGTAGGTGCCTAATTATGTCTTTTAATATGGGAACATTAAGATAGGTATAATAGAAATCCCCCAAGGGGAGTAGGTAGCGGGAAGCTCTGCAGAGATTCCCTCTATTGCAAGAATCAAATTGCTGGTTATGACGGTATCCGTCCATTATGAATGGATCGTAATCTTGACCCCTAGTTAATGGGAGCGTGAAGTGAGGGGACACTGAGGTTTCGGTCATGGCTTCCCACACGTAGCAGTGAAACATACCAGTGGTGGTGTGGGTGGGGGAGCCCTGTATGGAAAACTGTCCCCTGGGTCCCCAATGGGCAACGTGGGGCTGTTCGTTTCTGATAGTGTTGAAATAAACCCCAGGATCCACATCACCATGCCCCCACCCTACATAACCAACTAGCATTATTTACCCAAAAGTCCGCTGGAGTATGTATTCACTTTCAGTCAGCGTGGAAGAAGGCAGGTGGATGCAAGAGTCCATCTCCTTTGGGAGACCTGTTGTCGGGTGGCACCATAAGAAAGTTAGTCTTTCAGTGTGTTGGGCATAATGCTTGGAGGCAGGTGATGGAGTGAAGTTGATGAAGGCAGCATGTAGTGTCTCGAGACCCTCAGACGCTGAGAGGATGTAAGCCAAGCAAAAGTGTGCACCGTACGTCCTGGTCATGTGGCATTATGTACAGGCTAAGCATTCTGCAGTAATTACATCGGCAAGTTTTGGTTGCAGGAGCCTTATGGGGGCAGGGATTCAAACTCAACAGGGTAGTTCGGGAGTCAAAAGAGTATGGTTAACATGTAACTTAAGTACTTAACTGTGCCAAACAGGGCTGGGTGCAACAGATCACCTGGGGATTCGAGAGGCGATGTTAACGGTCCCTTCGAGCTCTCCTTAGTCTAGGCGAGTCTGTTGGGCTGGCATCATGGCGGTAGCAGTGGGTGCCTGCGTGGTTCCTGAAGGGGAACGGCGTCTATGGTATCGGGTGTCCTGTGCATCCATGGGCTCCTCCGGTTGTGGTTCCTTCCTGGTAACTGTACGGCGGAATTCTGCATACCAGTTTGGAACGTCAGTCAGCAGGATACCTAGGGTGTTGCAGAATTGCGGCAGGTCCTCGGGAACCTTTAGCAATGTCGAATGGAATTACGCTATTTGGAGCTTCTTTTTTTTATCCGAGTACCTATGGGAGATCCTGTACCGCTCTGACACCCTCCAATGACGTGAATGACAGTCGTTTTAAACATATCAAGGCTTAATGTGTTCTGCTTTCTGGTGAGTGAGAACCCCTAAGGGGAGTGTGATGCATGGCTTCAGGGTTTTAGTGTGAGGTGCACATCTTCATTACCACATTAGGATAACCGCCTGTGTCTCTCTAGACTTTTATCAGCATCTGTCATTCATTTTTCTCATGTGTTATCATATGAAAGCCAGCCATAATAAACAATGACGGTAGCGCTGCTTTAGTATTCAGGAGTACTTATTGAAGCCCCTGTGGACACATTAATATAAACCACCCTGAAATAGGCCTTACAAACATCTGGAACAGGCTGGATAGATGTTATGGCTCACCAGAGGCATAGATTTAAAAGGATAGAGGACTTTCCAAAAATACCTAGCAGGAGTTACCAGAGACTCAGAGAATTCAGTGACCTGTGTATGGAGTTACAAGTTGCTAAAGCAGAAGGAGACTTAACTGGTGTTTCTTTTCTTGACTCAGCTAAAGGTAATAACTCCTTAGCACAAAAACTTCCTTATGAGTTGCACGAAAGATGGATCACTTATAGCTGTAACTACAAACGAAAACACAATGTACCTTTTCCACCCTTTAGAAAGTTTGTGGACTTTGTAGACATACAAGCATAAACAATCAATGATCCCAGCTTAATTTTTTCAGTGTCTTATGTCACTTCTTTCTAGCCCTAAGCAACACAGGGCTCCAGTAGCAGTGCACAAAACTAACATCTCTTCTCACAGATCTGCAGAGTCTCAGCCAGAGGATCAAGACAGTGACCCTAAGTTCTGCCCTCTGCATAAGATGCCATATCCTTTTCTGAAATGCTGAACCTTCAGCGCAAAGACCATGCGGGACCGCAAGGCCTTCCTCAAAAAGAATAACATCTGTTACAAGTGCTGCTCTTCATCAACACACTTCGCCAAGGACTGTAAGGTCAGTGTTAAGTATACAGAGTGTGGCAGCACAGATCAATACACAGCTCTGCACCCAGGGCCAGCTCCAAGAACCTCCCCACCTGCCCATACTGCCAAGAACTCTAGTACAGACGCAATAGCAATCACTTCTGTCTAGTAAGAGTTTACCCAAAAGGACGCAGAGACAAAGCAGTCAAGCTCTATGCCATCTTGGATGATCTGAGTTACAAGTCACTAGCTAGATCTGTGCTTCTTGACATTCTAAATATTAAGGGCCCCAGCAGTCCTTACTCCCTTAGGACATGTGCAGGTACAGTGGAGATGGCGGGGAGAAGGGCTGACGGCCTACAAATAGACTCCATGGATGGTAAGACATGTCTACCCTTACCAACCATAATAGAGTGCAATCAGATCCCAGACAACAGATCTGAGATCCCCACACCAGATGCATCAGTTCACCAGACTCGCCTGAATCACATAGCGCATCTCATACCAGAACTAGATAATCAGGCTTAGATAATCTTGCTCCTAGGGAGAGATATTTTGCAAGCCCACAAAGCAAGAAAGCAGATCAATGGTCCTCACAATGTCCCATATGCCCAAAAACTAGATCTTGAGTGGGTCATTAGAGGTGATGTTTGCCTGGGCAGAGCACACAAACCGACATCTGTCAATACCATGCTCACTAGTACCCTGATGAATGGTCGTCCTTCTGTTAAAGTGATTGCTGCTGTAGACTACATCAAAACCATAGACACTAAAGGCCAATGCCTTGTGGGGTTTGTAATGGGTAAATCAAAACTTGCACCACTCCCTGAACACACCATACCTAGATTGGAACTTTGTGCTGCAGTATTGGCTGTAGAGCTAGCTGAACTAATTGCAACAGATTCAAGAAGCTGAGTTCTACACGGACAGTAAAGTAGTTCTAGGTTACATCTACAATTAAACTAGACGTTTCTATGTCTATGTCAATAACAGAGTGTTGAGGATAAGGAGGTCCACCCACCCAGAACAATGGAATTTTGTACCTACAGACTAACAGACCAACTTGATAATATTTCATGGTTCACAGGTCCCACATTTCTACACAGTCCAGACTGCAACACTAATGACTTTGAAAATTTGATTTAATAGATGTAGACAGGGATCAAGAAATCCGCCCTCAGTTTTCTACCTCAGTTACAACAACTTTTCTCAACCAGTTTAAAACCCACCATTTCACCATTTTAGCAGTTTCTCCACCTGGAAGTCTCTTGTTCAAGCTATCACTTGCCTAACCCACATAGCTCAGTCCTACAAAAGCGATCAACTATTTATGACAACTGTAGAGGTTGGCACCACTGTAAAAAGGTCTACACAGTATCTGACCTAGAAAAATAAAAAAACAGGATAATCTCTGCTGTACAAAGAGAAGTCTTTGCCAAAGAAATTAACTGCATTGCCAACCTGAAACATGTTCTTAAAGTCAGTGTTTTAAAGAAGCTTGACCCAATCCTTGATGTAAATGGCCTGTTGAGAGTAGGAGGCCATGTAAAAGAAGGCAAGTTCGAGTTTTCTGAGAAAAATCCTTTAGTAATTCCAAGTCATCATTATATTGATTACTTACTTATAGGGTTGAGCGAACCCGAACTGTAAAGTTCGGGTCCGTACCGGACTTTTGGGTGTTTGGGACCCGGACCCGAACCCGAACCATTGGCTGTAAGTTCGGGTTCGGGTCCGGTGTTCGGCGCTGTATTGGCGCCTTTTTAACAGCTGCAGGGCAGCCAATCGATGATCGTTTCACTAGTGTGCCCTTAGAAGCCATCACAGCCATGCCTACTAATGGCATGGCTGTGATTGGGCAGTGCAGCATGTGACCCAGCCTCTATATAAAGTCCAGACACACAGCACACAGCGTCATTCTGCTATAGAGAGGTTTCTGTGCTGCTGAGAGGATTTTAGGAGTTATGCCTCGTACACACGTAGGGACTTTTGCCGGCGGACCTAGTCCAGCGGACAATCCCGCGGGACTTTCCGGCTAGGTCCGCTGGACTTTCCGAGGGTGTGGACTTGCCCACACACGCACGGACTTCTCCAGCGGATAATCCGCCGGCCAAAAGTCCGCGGGACTTTTGAAAATGAACGGACTTGCCCACACACGGAGCAGTCCGTTCATTTCGAACGTAACTTCAGGTTACGTAGCTAGCGTAGGCAGTAAATGCCGCCGCGCTAGCTCCGCAAGCTGGCATGGATTTAAAGGGAATCCCCACGCCGAAAAAACGGCGTGGGGGTTCCCCCCAAATCCATGTCAGACCCTCATCTGAGCACGCAGCCTGGCAGGCCAGGAAAGGGGTGGGGACGAACGAGCGCCCCCCCCCCCTCCTGAGCCGTACCAGGCCGCGTGCCCTCAACATGGGGGGTGCCCTGGGGAAAGGGGGGCCGTGCGGCCCCCCCCACCCCAAAGCACCTTGTCCCCATGTTGATGAGGACAAGGGCCTCTTCCCGACAACCCTGGCCGTTGGTTGTCGGGGTCTGCGGGCGGGGGCTTATCGGAATCTGGGAGCCCCCTTTAATAAGGGGGCCCCCAGATCCCGGCCCCCCACCCTATGTGAATGAGTATGGGGTACGATGGGGTACCCCTACCCATTCACCTAAGGTGTAAAATGTAAAGTACAAAAACACACACTTTTGAAAAAATATTTTATTGCACTGCTCCGGGGGTCTTCTTCCGTCTTGGGGGTCTTCTCACCGGACTCCTCCGCTCTCTTCTGCTCTTTTACCTAGCTCTTTCACGAGGGGAGGAGTCCGGCTACCTTCTTCGTCGTCGCCGCCGTCGTCTGGGGGTCTCGATCCGCCTTCGGGGGTCTTCCGGGGGTCTCTTCTGTTCTTGCGGCGGTCGTCGTCTTCCGCGCCGCCGGCGCCTTCTTCTTCTTCTTGTCCTTCTTCTTGTCCTTCTTTATCTTCTTCTTCTTCCGATGTTGACCCGACGCTCTCTCTGCCCGGAATGCCTGTGCCGCTCTGCGCTCGGACTTATATAGGGACATGGGGGACAGGGTCACATGCACATGTCACATGGTGACCCCGCCCCCTTGTGTTGTCACAGTCCCGGAGGATGCTGGGACTGTGACATCGCAAGGGGGCGGGGTCACCATGTGACATGAACATGTGACCCTGTCCCCCATGTCCCTATATAAGTCCGAGCGCAGAGCGGCACAGGCATTCCGGGCAGAGAGAGCGTCGGGTCAACATCGGAAGAAGAAGGACAAGAAGAAGGACAAGAAGAAGAAGAAGGCGCCGGCGGCGCGGAAGAGGACGACCGCCGCAAGAACAGAAGAGACCCCCGGAAGACCCCCGAAGGCGGATCGAGACCCCCAGACGACGGCGGCGACGACGAAGAAGGTAGCCGGACTCCTCCCCTCGTGAAAGAGCTAGGTAAAAGAGCAGAAGAGAGCGGAGGAGTCCGGCGAGAAGACCCCCAAGACGGAAGAAGACCCCCGAAGGCGGATCGAGACCCCCAGACGGCGGCGACGACGAAGAAGGTAGCCGGACTTCCCCCGCTCGGTAAAAGAGCTTGGTAAATGGCGGGGGAGTCCGGCGAGAAGACCCCCAAGACGGAAGAAGACCCCCGGAGCAGTGCAATAAACTATTTTTTCAAAAGTGTGGGTGTTTCTTTTTACTTTACATTTTACACCTTAGGTGAATGGGTAGGGGTACATCGTACCCCATACTCATTCACATAGGGTGGGGGGCCGGGATCTGGGGGCCCCCTTATTAAAGGGGGTTCCCAGATTTCGATAAGCCCCCGCCCGCAGACCCCGACAACCAACGGCCAGGGTTGTCGGGAAGAGGCCCTTGTCCTCATCAACATGGGGACAAGGTGCTTTGGGGTGGGGGGGCCGCACGGCCCCCCTTTCCCCAGGGCACCCCCCATGTTGAGGGCACGCGGCCTGGTACGGCTCAGGAGGGGGGGGGGCGCTCGTTCGTCCCCACCCCTTTCCTGGCCTGCCAGGCTGCGTGCTCGGATGAGGGTCTGACTTGGATTTGGGGGGAACCCCCACGCCGTTTTTTCGGCGTGGGGAGTCCCTTTAAATCCATGCCAGGTCACGGAGCTAGCGCGGCGGCAGTAACTGCCTACGCTAGCTACGTAACCTGAAGTCACGTGCTAAATGAACGGACTTGCCGATGAGCGGCAAGTCCCTTCATTTCAAAAGTCCCGCGGACTTGCCCACTAACGGCGGGATTGTCTGCTGGACTTCCAAGTCCAGCGGATAATTTGAAAACAAAACTTCAAACTTTAGTCCGCCGTACTTTGGCGCCAAAAAGTCCGCCGGCGCCCACACACGAGGGGATTATCCGCTGGACTTCAGTCCAGAGGATAATCCCGCGGGATTGTCCCTTCGTGTGTACGCGGCATAAGAGATACACCATAGTCTGTGTGTATTCTGCTATTGGAAAAACATTGCATAAAAATTTAATTTTGCTTTTTTTTTTTTTCCCAATAGCATTTTCTGCGTGTTCATACATACACGCTGTAGACACTATCCGTTTATTCTGATATTGGAAAAACATTGCAAAAAAAATTAATTTTGCAGTGTTTTTTTTCTTCCCAATAGCTTTTTTTTCTGCGTTTTCATAAATGCTTTAGACACTATCCGTGTATTCTGATATTGGAAAAACATTGTAAAAAAATTTAATTTTGCTGTGTTTTTTTTCTTCCTAATAGCATTTTCTGCGTTTTCATAAACGCTTTAGACACTATCCGTTTATTCTGATATTGGAAAAAAATTGCAAAAAAATTTAATTTTGCAGTGTTTTTTTTCTTCCCAATAGCATTTTCTGCGTTTTCATACATACACGCTGTAGACAGTATCCGTGTATTCTGATATTGCAAAAACATTGCAAAAAAATAAAATTTTGCTGTGTTTTTTTTTCCCCAATAGCATTTTCTGCGTGTTCATACATACACGCTGTAGACAGCATCCGTGTATTCTGATATTGCAAAAACATTGCAAAAAAATTTAATTTTGCGCTGTTTTTCTTCTTCCCAATAGCATTTTCTGCGTTTTCATAAACGCTTTACATACTGTCCGTGTATTCTGATATTGGAAAAACATTGCAAAAAAATTAAATTTTGCGGTGTTTTTTTCTTCCCAATAGCATTTTCTGCGTTTTCATAAACACTTTAGACACTATCCGTTTATTCTAATATTGGAAAAACATTGCAAAAAAATTTAATTTTGCAGTGTTTTTTTTCTTCCCAATAGCATTTTCTGCGTTTTCATACATACACGCTGTAGACAGTATCCATGTATTCTGATATTGCAAAAACATTGCAAAAAAATTTAATTTTGCTGTTTTTTTTTTCCCAATAGCATTTTCTGCATGTTTATACATACACGCTGTAGACACTATCCGTGTATTCTGATATTGGAAAAACATTGCAAAAAATTTTAATTTTGCAGTGTTTTTTTTCCCCAATAGCATTTTCTGCGTTTTCATAAACGCTTTACATGCAGAAACACGCAGAAAATGCTATTGGGAAAAAAAACACAGCAAAATAAATTTTTTTTGCAATGTTTTTCCAATATCAGAATACACTGACAGTATGTCCGTGTATTCTGATATTGGAAAAACATTGCAACAAATTTTAATTTTGCTGTGTTTTTTTTTTCCCAATAGCATTTTCTGCGTGTTCATACATACATGCTGTAGACACTATCTGTGTATTCTGATATTGCAAAAACATTTTTTTTTCTTCCCAATAGCATTTTCTGCGTTTTCATAAACGCTTTACATACTGTCCATGTATTCTGATATTGGAAAAACATTGCAAAAAAAATTTAATTTTGCTGTGTTTTCTTTCTTCCCAATAGCATTTTCTGCGTTTTCATAAACGCTTTAGACACTGTACGTGTATTCTGCTATATACAAAAACACCCATTTAGGGCGAGATCATACATTTTGAAAATATGAGGAGATCATCAAAAAGGGGACATGGCCCGGGTCGTGGTGCTGCTGGTGGCGCTCCTGTTGCAGGGAGAGAACGTGGTCGATATGTGCCAGCTACACGCACTAGTGAAACACCTTCCTCAGGTGCGAGTAGGCGACAGAGCCTGCAGCAGTATTTTGGCACGCCTAATGAGGCTGTACGAATGTTGAGGCCAGGACAAGTACAGGCGATAGTAGATTGGGTTGCTGCTGACAGTGCCTCCGGTTCTTTCACATTGTCTCCCACCCAGTCTCCTGATGAAAGTTCAGAGTTGGCACCTGCAGCCGATGTCCATCAGTCTTTCACCTCACCCCCTTGCAAATCAGCCAATCAGTCTGAGCCCCAAATCATGCAGCAGTCTCTTCTGCCATCCACCTAGCCCTGCCCCAGAAGTTGAAGCGATTGTGTGCACCGATGCCCAACCACTTATGTTTCATGATGAGTACATGGGAGGACCATCGCAGCACGTCTCGGACAATGACGAAACACAGGTGCCAACTGCTGCTGCTTTCGCCATTGTGCAGACCGACAAGGAGGGCAGGGGTGAAGACTGGGTGGAAGATGATGTGGCGGATGATGAGGTCCTTGACCCCACATGGAATCAATGTCATGCAGGTGACCAGTGTAGTTCGGAGGAAGAGGTGGTGGTCGCACAGAGCCACCAGCACAGCAGAAGAGGGAGCAGGGTGCAAAAGCGGAGCCTCCGTCCCCTAGACAGTACTTCTGCTACTGCCCAACGCAGCAAGGGACCGAGCACACCAAAGCCAGGTCCAAGGAGTTCCCTAGCGTGGCAGTTCTTCAGACAATGTCCTGATGACAAGACACGGGTGGTTTGCACGCTGTGCAATCAGAGCCTGAAGCGAGGCATAAACGTTCTCAACCTGAGCACAACCTGCATGAGCAGGCATCTAAGTGCAAAGCACGAGATGCAGTGGAGTAGACACCTCAAAAACCAAGAAAGGTCTCTGGCTCCTCCTGCTTCCTCTTCTGCTGCAGCCTCTTCATCCACCTCTGTAGTGACAGTGGCACCTGCCAACCCGCAAACAGAGGATCTGCCAGCAACACTACCACCTGGGTCACCAACCATCTCCACAATGTCCCATGAAAGCGTTCAGCTCTCTATTTCCCAAACACTGGAGCGGAAGAGGAAGTACCCCCCTAGCCACCCGCAATCCCTGACCCTGAATGCCAGCATTTCAAAATTCCTCGCCTTTGAAATGCTGTCATTCCGTCTGGTGGAGACGCAGAGTTTTAAAAGGCTGATGTCATTGGCTGTCCCACAGTACGTCGTGCCCAGCCGCCACTACTTTTCCAGACGAGCTATCCCTTCCCTGCACAACCAAGTGTGGGACAAAATCAGGTGTGCACTGCGCAACGCCATCTGTGGCAAGGTCCACCTAACTACGGATGCGTGGACCCGTAAGAACGGTCAGGGACGTTATATCTCCCTAACAGCACACTGGGTAAATGTAGTGGCGGCTGGGCCTGAGGCGGATAGCAGTTTGGCGCATGTCCTTCCACCACCGAGGATTGCAGGGCACTTCAGTTTGCCTCCTGTTGCTAACTCCTCCTACTCCGCCTCCTCATCCTCTACCACCTCCTCATCCGGTCAGCGTAACACCTTCACCACCAACTTCAGCACAGCCAGGACTAAACGACAGCAGGCAGTTTTAAAACTTTCCTGTTTGGGGGAAAAACCCCACACCGCGCAGGAGTTGTGGAGGGACATGGAACAGACCGATAAGTGGTTGGTGGCAGTGAGCCTCAAGCCGGGCCTGGTGGTGTGCGATAATGGGTGAAATCTCGTAGCAGCTCTGGGCCTTGCCGGTTTGACGCACATCCCTTGCCTGGCGCATGTGCTGAACTTGGTGGTCCAGAGGTTCCTTAAGAATTACCCCGATATGCCAGAGCTGCTGCAGAAAGTGCGGGCCGTCTGTGCGCACTTTTGGCGTTCTCACCCTGCTGCTGCTCGCCTGTCAGCGCTGCAGCGTAACTTCGGCCTTCCCGCTCACCGTCTCATATGTGACGTGCCCACAAGGTGAAACTCCACCTTGCACATGCTTGCCAGACTGTGCGATCAGCAGCAGGCGATAGGGGAGTTGCAGCTGCAGCACGCACGCGTGAGTCGCTCTAAGGAACAGCACCACTTCACTGCCAATAACTGGGCCTCCATGCGAGACCTGTGTGCCTTCGAGTACTCCACCAACATGGCCAGTGCCGATGACGCCGTTCTCAGCGTTACTATCCCAGTTCTATGCCTCCTTGAAAAAACTCTTCAGACGATGATTGAAGAGGATGTGGCACAGGATGAGGAGGAGCAGGAGGAGGAGGAGGAAGAGGGTTCATTTCCAAGGCTTTCAGGGCAGTCATTTACAAGTGGCTACGAGGGTGGGTTCCTGCACCAACAATCGCCAGGTATACAATTGTCTGGCAGCAAGGGCACAGTTCTGGAGGATGATGAGGTGGAGGATGAGGAGGAGATGGAGGAGGAGGAGGAACCATGTTCACAGCAGGGTGGCACCCAGACCAGCTCATGTCCATCACTGGTGCGTGGCAGAGGACACAGATGATACACCTTCCACAGAGGACAGCTTTTCCTTGCCTCTGGGCAGCCTGGCACACATGAGCGATTACATGCTGCAGTGTCTCCGCAACGACCGCCGAGTTGCCCACATTTTAACTGGTGCTGATTATTGGGTGGCCACCCTGCTGGATCCCCGTTACAAGGACAACGTGCCGTCCTTAATTACCTCACTGGAGCGTGATCGTAAGATGAGTACAAGCGCACGCTGGTAGACGCGCTGCTGGTGGCATTCCCTATTGGAAGCGGGGGTACGGTGGAAGCACAAGGCAAAAGCAGAGGAGGAGGCAGAGGTCGCCAACGCAGCCGGGGCACCACCAGCACCTCGGAAGGCAGGGTTAGCATAGACGGAATGTGGAAAAGCTTTGTCAGCACGCCACAACAACCAGCACCACCAGCTGAGATGGAACGTCTTAGCAGGAGGCAGCATTTCACCAACATGGTGGAGCAGTATGTGTGCACACGCCTACACGTACTGCATGACGGGTCTGCCCCCTTCAACTTCTGGGTCTCCAAATTGGGCACATGGCCTGAGCTTGCTCTTTACGCCTTGGAGGTGCTGGCCTGCCCTGCCGCCAGTGTATTATCTGAACGTGTATTTAGCACGGCAGGGGGCGTTATCACAGACAAGCGCAGCCGCCTGTCCAGAGCCAATGTGGACAAGCTCACGTTCATTAAAATGAACCAGGCATGGATCCCACAGGACTTGGCTGTACCTTGTGCAGAATAGACACATATACCAGTGTTCTGACGAAAACTGTCTTGCTATCGGATAGTGTCCGGCCACTTACTGCGCAGGTGCAGTGCTTGCGCAGTACGGAGGACAAGGAGATTCACAAAATCTCCAAAGATGAACGTCGCCTGCGCAGTGAGTGCAGGTTCAAGCCCGACCATCCAAGTGGACATACGGTAGCACATAGTAACAGGGCCCCTCACGGGCTCGCTTGGCTAGGCTTCAACCTCGGATGATGTGGCTTGAACCTGGAGTCACCGTGCATCGTCTTCGGGGGGTGTTTCAAAATCCCCTTGTCCTACTTACTGAGCAATCGCAATACAGGGCGGACACTATGCGACGGGGGACAGAATTCGACACATCATTCACCACTAGCCTTACCCAGCCATTGTTGTATTTTTGAACCAGTGTTGGCTACCCCGTCCTCCTCCACCGCCGCTTCCACCTACACCGCCACATCCACCGCCACCTCAACCTCCTACTCCATTTGAATTTCGTCCTTCTAGGTCAAGATTATAATTTTTTAATTTTTTTTAATTTCCAAGTATTTTATTTTCCCACTATCTTATCCATTAAATTGAATAATTTTTTCCAGAAAGTGCGTATTCTGGGGTATTCCCACCATATGTGCGGCATCGTGCCGTTGAGTTTCTGAGGTTCTTAATGACTTCCTGTACCTCTTCTGCTGAGAATGGGCCTCCAGCATTTATTTTTTATTTTTTATTTTTCTTATGTTATTTTAAGTTATTTCCCTATCCACATTTGTTTGCAGATCACTTGCCATGCTCTTAACAACATTTTGTTGCCATTTGCAGCCCTCTAGCCCTTTCCATGACCTTTTTACAGCCATTTTAGTGTTCAAAAGTCCGGGTCCCCATTGACTTCAATGGGGTTCGGAGTTCGGGGGTCAAGTTCGGGTCAAGTTCGGTCCCGAACCCGGACTTTTTTCCGAAGTTCGGCCGAACCTGAACATCTAGGTGTCCGCTCAACCCTACTTACTTATTCAATACTGCCATGATCAAACAAAACACCAGGGATGCCTGTTTACTGAAGGAGCTTTACAAGCTGCTGGACTGTGGATAGTTGGAGCTAAGATATGTGTGAGCAGGTTCCTTTTCAAATGTGTTTTCTGCCGTAAATTTTGTGGAATTTTACAGACACAAAAGATAGCCAACTTACCATCTGACAGACTTAGCTTGGATCCACCTTTCTCTAATGTTGGACTTGATGTTTTTGGTCCCTGGTCTGTCGCCACCCGGTACACCAAATGGGGACATTCAAACAGTAAACACTGGGCATTCATATTCATCTGCATGTCTATCCGAGCTGTGCATATTGAAGTGATTGAATCAATGGACACTTCAAGTTTCAATAATGCTTTTATGCTCATTCGCTCTGACAGAGGTTCTAACTTTGTAGGAGCAGCAAAATAACTGTAAATTCCCTCTAACTTGGACACTCTCGGTGTAGAAAGATACTTGAGTAAGCAAGGCTGCACATAGACTTTCAACCCACCTCACTCTTCTCACATGGGAGGTGTTTGGAAAAGGATGAAGGCATAGCCCGCAGAATTCTGGACTCCATTTTCTTGCAAGTGGGAACTGCAAGGCTTACCCATGAATACCTGGTGAACTTTATGGCAGAGGTCACAGCCATCATTAATGCCTGACCTTTGACATCAATTTCAAGTGACTGTGAGGATTCAGTGATTCTCACACCTGCTATGTTACTTACTCAAAAGACTGGCCTTGTTGGTGCTCTAGCTGGAGAGTTTTGTGAAAAGGACCTTTAAAAACGTCAGTGAAGACAAGTACAAACCCCTGCCAATACCTTCTGGAGTCGATGGAGGAAACAATATATCTCTACTATTCAACCAAGGAGAAAGTGGCACATTGAAAAACCTAATCTTAAACCTGGTGATGTGTTAATGAGAGATTGCAAGACACGAAGGAATGAGTGGCCTTTAGGTCTGGTCACCAGAATACTGCCAAGTGAGGACAAGCATGTCTGTAAAGTTGAAGTCAAGATCTTCCAGCAGAATGAGGACAAAATATTTTTAAGACCAGTGGCCGAACTTGTTCTGTTGCTTTCTGCAGAAGACTCTGTTAGTGACATCACATGACATAAGACTGGGAGTGTTCTGCCCATTGAGCCTTTATTCAGTTACTGTGTTTGAATTAAATGTTGGTTTCCTTGCTGTACACTAGATATGTGCACACTGAAAAATTTTGTTTCAGAATTTTGGTTTCGTCCAAAAAATAATTTGTATACACTGTGTTATGAACACCCTCTACCTCCTGTGATTGTCCTTTTTATTGCATATAGTGTTTTTCCCCATATGTGAGTATCCATTTTAAATAACATCTCCTTGCCTTTCTTTCTAGTGCACCCTTATGGTCCCACCCTCCTATCCACATCTAATATTTACAAACATAGTAAGTACAGTATACTCTAAGCCCATATGGCATCTATAAAACTTGCAACCGGAATTTACCCCTTTTTTTTCTTATTATTTTAACCTCAAATTTTTAGCCCTGAATCCTTTTTTACATACATATGAATATATACATACGTATATGTATTTTTACTTAATATTATCATTGATAACTGTCCCTGCTCGGGCCACGCTGCAATCATTGCTAGTCATGTGTCACGGTCCTCCTAGATATGACACTGACTGGTATGGAAAGATATCAAGGACATCCATATAAATAGCACCCCTAAGGACACTACCCCCTCAGGCCTGTAGAAGGAGCTGAGCTACGAGCACATAGCCTGCCTGCCCATCCCCTGGAACTGTAACAGTGATCCAGGAAGTAGCCCAACTGCTCGTGACGTCATTTCCATGCTTTCTATGCTGGTCCTGGACTCCTTCCTGGTGGCCAGAGGACGTGCTGAGGACTCTCCAGCCAACATTGGAGCCCATTGGATCCCTTCTTGGAAACTTGGAGCACCAGGATCCCACCAAACCATTAGATTACAGATGAGCCCATGTTTTTACCTCTTCTTGTGAGTGTTTTTAGTTACCTTGCCATTAAAAATTGGTTGTAATACTGCACTTAGGTGGTGCTTCCTGTGTTCTCCCCTCTGTCAGCTTAAGCCTTTTTATGTCTGTCTTATTTTTAAGAAGATTCAACAAAGCAGCTAAACTGTACGATCGTACATTTCCGGTTGAATGCTCCGCCCACAAGCTATAGTAGAATTCTAATGTTGTTTGACTAGTAATAATTATAATTATTATTACTAGTCAAACAACATTATAATTCTTCTATAGCCTATGGGCGGAGCATTTGACTGTAAATGTCCGCTTGCAGTGATTTTAGCTGCTTCATCTTCATCTATAATGTCTAATCATTTCTCTCTATGTCGAATAATCTTGGACTAATAGAGTTAGGTTAGGCACATTCAAATGCAGGTTTGATAGACACAGATCGCTATTGTCACTGTCATGTCGAATCTTCTATCTATATATATCGAACTGTTGTTGCAATGATACGAAAATGTAATGGATATGAAAATAAAGCTTTTTTTTTTTTGGATCTTTCGGATTTCAGATTTTGCGTGTTTGTTATAGTTTTGTTAAAACTAACACGAAGACCCCCGAAATTCAGACGAAAATGCATTCTGCGATAATAAATGCACATGTCTAATGTACTCCAAGCTAGTTATATGTAGAGTGTAAGCACCACCTACTGTCCCTTTCTGGTATAGCTTTAGCTGCTGGCTTTAGTTACATATTGTAATTTCTTAAAATGTGTTAATAAAGTTGTTAGGAACTAGTGTGTTCTGGGAAATTCCCTAGAGGAAGTGAGTCTCTTGTTTATTCAATCTCTTGCCATCACCTCTTAGTGAGCTTCAAATGTAAGTTCTTGTTATCTCATTCTATATTATAGAGCATTGTTTCCTCATCGTATGCAATATTGTACCGATTGATGTTTATTTTATCAATTTGTAGGTTCACCTGGCTTGTTCCAATAAATCTAAGATCAAAGAAATATGGTATCTGAAGTTTATAGAGCAAGAAGGTTTAGCTCTCTGTCCTAGAGACAGAACAGTAGCCGCCAGATTACAGTATAACGTAAAGGCAGTCTGTTTGTATAGCAAGAAACTCAATCATGACTATGAAACAAGTAGGAATATAAATTTAAGCAATGTAATAATATAAAGGGTAAAAAACAAAATGCAGAAGAAACACAGTTGTATCTCATAAGTAGAATTCACGCATGTTCGCAGGATAGTGATCAGTTAAACCTAGTAGTAAGTGGTTATACCCATCAAGCCAAGGCTTCCAAGCCTTGTCAGAGGCCAGTAGGGTGTCAGAGTGTACAGCTATTGCTCTCTTATAAGAGTAATGTAGATGTGTTGAATAAGATATATACAGTACCTTTTGAGCACATCTAATTTAATGTGTTTTTAATTTATGGCTGTGCTTGTTAAGTTGTTTGGTCCATTACATACCACTGTGTTTAAAACCTGTGTGGCTTTAAAAATAATTTCAATATGGTATACACAAAGTTGCAGTGTACTGTGGTTGCTGTGCTCTTTGAAGGCCCCAAGAGATTGGATTTTATGTCCATTACAGCTGAGACATCTGGCTGACTAATAGATCGTCATCCTAAATTGCAGATATTTATTTTTCACTGGGTGGTGCTATAAGTGAAAATCTATTGTCTGGAAAATGCCCCATTTTAGTTTGGTTCTATTGTTCAAAAGCCCCACAGATGTGTAGAATGTTATGACTTGTGGATATCAACAACGCCAATGACTGCTGCTACATCTATCTCAGCAAAAATAAATACATAAATAATAATAATAATATAAACTCTATACCAGGTAGACATTTGGCATCTTTCACCACTGCTGTAGCTGCATAAAAATTTGTACAGATTCCCAGTCTAAGTGGAGGTCACCTGTGGGTTTGTTACATTGTTGCTGGAAGTAATATATCTATTTAATTAGAAAATACCTATTGCAAGAATAAAGCACAGCTTCTCAAATTTACCTTTGTTACAGTTTATGTTATGCATGTTTCTGTACACTTGGGTATATGTATATACCTAAAATCTGTAATCAGAAATGTAATATGTATGTTAAATGTACATTGATAGCTTCATGCCTGGGAAAGATTTGCCCTATAGGAAAGTCATCCAACCTTGTTAAGTTTAGGTTGTGTAACTTGCTGTTTTCTCAGTATTTCCTACTTTATAAACTTTTACGTTTCGACACTGCATGCTCTCTGGAATATTAAACAAAATACTAAAATGTCAGGTTAAAGTGCAATATTAGATACATGGCATCTGAGAAAAATAAACTATTTATGCATTTTATTTGGCTGTGTGAAAGTAATTTCTCCCTTATACTGTTGTTCCACCTTTAGTTGCATTGCTTTTCGGTCCTCTGATTTCAGTCACAGTAAAGAAATTATGCTTATATTCCTACAATCTAAAAGAAAGTTTATAAAGAGCATCTCCTTGGCAAAATCTTTGCCTGAATTTGGCCCTGAAACTGAGCCAAAGATGCACGGTGCAGTGCGCTCTGCAGCCGCCCCGGAGATACAGTGCCTTGAAAAGTATTCCGATCCCTTAAAATTTTCCACATTTTGTCATGTTACAACCAAAAACGTAAATGTATTTTATTGGGATTTTATGTGATAGACCAACACAAAGTGGCACATAATTGTGAAGTGGAAGGAAAATGATAAATGTTTTTTAATTTTTTTACAAATAAATATGTGAAAAGTGTGGCATGCATTTGTATTCAGCACCCCTGAGTCAATACTTACTAGAACCACCTTTCACTGCAAATGAAGCTACAAGTCTTTTTGGGGATGTCTCTACCAGCTTTGCACTTCTAGAGAGTGACATTTTTGCCCATTCTTCTTTGCAAAATAGCTCAAGCTCTGTCAGATTGGATGGGGAGCATCTGTGAACAGCAATTTTAAAGTCTTGGCACAGATTCTCAATTTTATTTAGGTCTGGACTTTGACTGGGCCATTCTAACACATGAATAATCTTTGATCTAAACCATTCCACTGTAGCTCTGGCTGTATGTTTAAAGTCGTTTTCCCCGCTGGAAGGTGAACCTCTGCCCCAGTCTCAAGTGTTTTGCAGACTCTTACAGGTTTTCTTATAAGATTGCCCTGTATTTGGCTCCATCCATCTTCCCATCAACTCTGACCAGCTTCCCTGTCCCTGCTGAAGAAAAGCATCCCCACAACATGGTGATGGTGTGTTCAGGGTGATATGCAATGTTAGTGTTTTGCTTTTAGGCCAAAAAGTTCAGTTTTGGTCCCATCTGACCAGAGCACCTTCTTCCACATGTTTGCTGTGTCCCCACATGGCTTCTCGCAAATGGCAAATGGGACTTCTTATGGCTTTCTTTCAACAATGGCTTTGTCCTTGCCACTCTTCCATAAAGGTCAGATTTGTGGAGTGCATAATTAATAGTTATCCTGTGGATAGATTCTCCCACCTGAGCTGTGGATCTCTGCAGCTCCTCCAGCGTTACCATGGGCCTCTTGGCTGCTTCTCTGATTAATGCTCTCTTTGCCCAGCCTGTCAGTTTAGGTAGATGGCCATGTGTTGGTAAGTTTGTAGTTGTGCTATACTTTATAACCTAACCCAGCTTTAAATGTCTCCACATCTTTATACCTGACCTGTCTGTTGGGTTTCATTGCCTTCATAATGCTGTTTGTTCACTAAGGTTCTCTAAAAAACTCTAAGGGCTTCACAGAACAGCTGTATTTATACTGAGATTTAATTACACACAGGTGGACTCTATTTACTAATTAGATGACCTCTGAAGGCAATTGGTACCACTAGATTCAAGTTAGGGGTATCAGAGTTAAGGGGGCTGAATACAAATGCATGCTGCACTTTTCACATATTTAATTAAAAAATGTTGAAAACCATTTATCATTTTTCTTTCACTTCACAATTATGTGCCACTTTGTGTTGGTCTATTACATAAAATCCCAAAATTTAAGTTTTTGGTTGCAACGTGACAAAATGTGGAAAATGTCAAGGGGTATGAATACTTTTTCAAGGCACTGTATGTGAATCGGCTCTATAGAGAGCAGGTCACATTCTCCTGCTATGCGAATTGGATGCAGGGAAACCCATTGCGCGGAGCGGCCCGACAAAGAAGAAGAGACGCCGTGGAGGAAGATGCCGGACGAGAACACTGGAGCAAGAAGAAGCGGATCGGAGGAAGAAGAAGATGGAGGAAGAAGATGAATAAACCGAAGGAAGAAGACCAGAAGAAAGAAGATGAAAGAAGACTTTAATAAAGGAATTGTCAAAGACTGTCTCCTGTCATTTTTAACTCTTTTGTCGCCTTTTTTGGTGAAATGGTAGGGGTACTTTTGTACCCCCTTACCATTTCACACAGGGAGGGAGGCCAGGATCTGGGGGTCCCCTTATTAAAGGGGGCTTCCAGATTCTGATAAGCCCCACGCCCGCAGACCCCCACAACCAATGGCCAGGGTTGTGGGGACGAGGCCCTTGTCCTCATCAACATGGGGACAAGGTGCTTTGGGGGGGACCCCAAAGCATCCTCCCAATGTTGAGGGCGTGTGGCCTGGTATGGTTCAGGAGGGGGCACTCTCTCGTCCCCCCCTGTTTTCCTGCAGCCTGCCAGGTTACATGCTCGGATAAGGGTCTGGTATGGATTTTGAGGGGGACCCCATGCCTTTTTTTTTTTTTGGCACGGGGTTCCCCTTAATATCCATGCCAGACCTGAAGGGCCTGGTATGGATTTTGAGGGGGACCCCCACGCCATTTTTTTTTAAAATTAAAGTCGCCTGGCCTGGGGGCGACTTCAAGTCGTGTTGGAAGTCATCCCAAATCGCGCTGTGATTCACACTCAAGTCCAAGTTGTCTCCCAAAGTCTCGCTGGAAGTCGTGTTGCCCCTGTGTGGATGGACTGTATGATACGGCGTGCGCTATTATCAATGGGAGATAATTTTTAGTGGGTAGCGTTGGTTTTTAAAGGTGAATTTCACACTACAGTGCTCTTGTGCCCTTATAATGCATAGTTTTTAGCCTAGACAAATTTTAGCTTTTAAAGGGGAACGCTACACTCCAATGCTCTTGTCTTCCCCTTAGAATGCCTATAATTCTTTTGAGCTAGCTTTTGCTTTTAAAGGTGAACTCCACACCCCATTCTCCAAAGGCTGTGAGCTGCCTTCACCAATCCAAAACAAATACTTTTTCCTAGCATACAACAGGGCCAGCTAGGAAAGGGGCGAGAAGAGCGATCACCCAACTCTCTCCCGAACCATTCAAGGCCACATGCACTTAACATAGCTGGCTAAATGTAAATTTGTATGCATATAAATTCTGTCCAAAATTCAAAATTTCCTCTTCGAATTTTGTATCCTAAATCATAAGTAAAATTTGTAATTGTTACGAAAAAATAACTCACCAAAAAGCTATCAACCCAGGAAGTCAGCAAAGCACAGGGATGGTGGGAACCCCTCATAATAGGCACATTGGGTGTACAGACTCAGGAACTCGGCACAGGGATGGTGGGAACCCCTCATAATGGGCACAGCGGTTGTACAGACTTGGGAACTCAGCACAGGGATGGTGGGAACCCCTCATAATGGGCACAGCGGGTGTACAGACCCGGGAACTCAGCACAGGGATGGTGGGAACCCCTCATAATGGGCACAGCGGGTGTACAGACCCGGGAACTCAGCACAGGGATGGGGGGAACCCCTCATAATGGGCACAGCAGGTGTACAGACCTGGGAACTAAGAAAGGGATGGTAGGAACCCCTCATAATGATAAATTCATCATAACAAACTTTCGTTATTTTAGTGAAAAGTTTACTAATCAAACAGAAATGCTAAGATCTTAGAAATAAACATTCAATTTCAAACACAAATTACAACATTTTTATTTTTTATTTATACAAAACCCAACAAAATTTTGTTACACGCCCATGTCTACCAATAACTAGAAGATAAGCCAGCCAAGTGGGGACTAGCAAAATTACCAAGTCAGTTCCCTTAGACTGCAATGGTATTTGTTGTTCTGCTTAATTGTGGACAGGGGGGTGCCTTTTTTGTGCTAGCTGCATTTGGTTTGTTCTGGGCATGCTCAGGGACTGTGTTTTTTTCTGCTTTTTGTGTGTGAACAGCACTTGGATGTTTCTGGGCACTCAGAGAGTGTTTGTTTTTTTGGGGGGTTAGTAATTTAAAGACATCATTAACAGGTGTACCCAATTTGAAGTTCTGTCTCTACATTGGGTGAACTTGCATTTTGTGTGTTTCATGGACTGTGCATGTGTTTGCAATTGCCTCATTAGCACACAAATCTATGTTATATAAAGCTTGAAGCGTGAAGATCCGCTGCTCAGCGGGGATCACACAGCTGTTCCCCGCTGAGCCGACTGATGACAGGGCGGTCCCTGCACACTGTGCAGGGACCGCCCTGTCAGTTCTCCGCTCTCCTCTATGGAGGATCGGATGAACACGGACCGTCTGTCTGATTTTCCTCCGTCTGCAGAACCGGACAATTGCGGAGGCAGACAATAGCGGGTGTCAGCGGATGCTCATCCGCTGACACCCTCTACCCCATAGACATGCATGTATGTCCGTTTTTCATCCAAAAACGGATGGATGAAAAACGGACATACGGTCCGCATGTGTGAAAGGGGCCTTACTTTGCTCTGAAAAGAGCCAAGATTGTGTGTGTGGTGACGGTAGCAAGAGAGCACATTTCAGTGTCCTGACCACTTTCTAACACATGTCTATTTTGTTTGTTATGTCTTTGCAGGACAGATGTGTTTTCTGCAATTTATTTGTTACTTTGGTTTGTTGTTTTTTTTTTTGGTGGTGGTTAATTTAACATGAAATATTTTTGATGTTGGCAAGGTTTGTTGTTTTTACGTTGTTCACTTTGATTTAATTGTCTGTGCTGCATTATTTTAAAAACTCTCAAGATGTGCCTAATGTGTGCGCTCCTTTCAACTCCTGTTAATTAACAATGCAAAAGGGTCAAACCTCTAACATATTCTGTTAGTGTCTCAAATTAGCATGTATGTGTGTATTTTGATTTCCTTGCTGCTTTTCCAAGTCCTGTTTTTTTTTTTTTTTTGGAACGTTTTATGTGTGTTCTTTTCATGCAATGGATTTCCCAGCTGTAGCTTAACGAGGCTGATTGCCATGTGTTAGACAAATTCAGACATTTCAGAGCGGTAAGTCTTCAATTAGATTTTTGAGCAGTGGTTTTCAGCCTCAGTGATCAAGTACCCCCACCCCCCACGACATGTTTAGGACATGTTTCCTATCTAAAAAATGTTTTTGTGTCCAAAATACCAAGCCATTGACTTTGATTTAAAAGACCTGTGCAAGATGATGGAAAACCTGCAAACATGGCCTGTTGGGGGTACTTGAAGACAGGGTGAGGAGCTAAAATCAAGCTCAGAACAATCCTATTCTAATTGTAGACATTTCAGAGAAAGCCCAGACTAACTTTTTTGGGGGGTTTTTATATTTTATTTTTTGTATTTATTTTATTTTTTGTTTTTTATTTTTTTTTGTGTTTTATTTTTTTTTGGGCTTTGTGTCCCTTTTTTTAAATTTAGCTTTGCTTCCTGTCACATAGCCAAACAGGAAGTGAGAGTAAAACCATAACACTATTTTTAGTTCTTGGGGACACAGGTTAATCTAACTAACATCCCCATTAAACAAATTGCAGTGTAGCACTTTGTTGTGTGCACCCCAAATTATTCGGTATTTTGGGGTTAAGTAAAGGCAAATCCTTTATGCAATACAAGTGTAGTTGCTGAAAATCACAGGGGAAGCACTGGTGATTTTATCATCCAATCATGTAGAGGCAAAGATGCTGTTTTCTTTCCCTTGCATGTTGCCCTCGGATCTCCAGCAAGTGCACTTGTAGTGCAAAGTCGATTTCCCTTTAGTAAAGAAACCTCAAGACACCTAATAATTTGGCATGTACATAGCAAAATGCTAGAGTGCAATTTCCCGAATGGGGAAACTATTGAAATTGGCTTGTGTGTCCCCAAAGAAAGACACGGGTAGTGTTTTATCCTCACTTCCTGTTTGGCTTTGTGACAGGAAGTGAATAATTTTGAAGGACAAATTGTTAAAATTTGGGAGTTGTCTTCACCCTATCAGGGGTGTAGAGATCCCCCATCACTTTAAATCCCTCTGCACTCTATCCCCAAGCAAAAATCGGAAAGGATTTTCGTTTTGCAAAGACACATTCCTAAAATCAATTGTGATGCATGTTAATGGCCCATTTAGACCTTTAATATAAAGTCATAAGTTGCCTTTGACTCTAATCATTATTTTTGGCGAGTCCTAAAAATCTACATCTCCTTTTCTATTAACCACTTGGTGTCTGTGCTATATCCTAACACTACTAATTCTTTGCGGGGTCTTGACTTTGCTGGGCTTCTGGTTGAAGGAGATGAGGGACCAGAATCTGAATGATCAGAGACCTGAGAATCTTCAGCTGCACTAGTATCAGTGTACTTTGTGTGCTCTGTGTCTAACTGATCTGAAGATGCAGGCACTAGAGGTCCAGCGATCGGCGTGGCCGACTGTCTCCCACTGCCATTCTTTTGGAGTCCTCTGTTTATGATAGAATGAATGAACGAATAGGGAAGAAATTAGAGCTTCTGCACCTGAGGAGGATTGGATAGGTGTTGTCTCATACTGCTGAGTGGAGCGGACAGTGAAGATGTCACGGAGCCTAGTAGTGGTGTGAATGGATTGCTGAGGACTCCGATGATGTAGATATTCCATGGATGCAGAGCAGAGCTCTTAGTCTATGCAGCCATCTTCTCAGGCAGTTGACACCCTCCCTAATTTACCCCCCTCTCAAAGTGCGCCTTGGTCCAATGGACCCAGCAGGACCCATGGTAGGGCCGGCCCTGCTTAAAATTACTATGTATAATGTAATGTTAAAAGAAACAATGGCTTTGAAACATTGGTTTTCAGCTATCCTAACATCTGTATGCTGGACAATTTCTGCTGGATGTGGCATCTATATTGTCTGGAATATTCTTTCTTTATGATACTTTCTATTTTTCCTTTTTTTGTGTATTCTACTGTTTTAAGACCAATAAAACTAGGCTTGAAAAAAAAAAAAAGAAAGAAACTACTACATTTTTTACTTGGTACTTGCATCTTTCTATGCATACAGATAATTTTACTTATTGCAAGAACATATGTCTGTATACATAAGATACAGTAAAATGAAAGTGTATTTTTATGTCTTTTCCCAGTCTTTCAAATGCAAGTAAAGGATGTGGTTTAATCATTAAATTATACTGTTGGTAAAAGCAAAGCATTTAGGGCTAAATTGTTTTTGGAGAGAAATGTAAAGTTCTCTAGAAATAAAATTTGCCCTCGAGAAGTATAGATTTGCTGCAGTTTGTGATACTTACATGAAGAAACATGAGAGTGTTTTGCAGATGAAATTATAATGTTCTGAGATTCCAAGACTTCATAGGAGTTTTCATGATATATCCCAATGCAAACACATGAAAGAAACAGAAACCTGTGATGTTTAAAAATATATAGATTCCTTGCAAGTTGGATTAGGATGTATCACATTACAACCAGCATAACATTTATTACACAAGTCCCTTGATATTTTTGTATGGCTTTGTGTAAAATTGTAATGCAAATATGTTTTAATGTAGCTTTTATTTGTATTTATATATAAAATTGCTAATGTGTGCAATTCTTAGCTTATTATGTTTCTAGCTATAGATGTTCATTTTCTCTGCATTTCTTTTATAAACTGCTTCATAGTGATTCTTGTTTGAAATAGCTACTTTCCTCATTATAATAATTTTAAATTACAACACAGTTTGCATTATTAAAACATAATTGTGTGGGTAGGGAATGCTGCTGATGTGAGTAAAAATGTATACAGATATGATAAATGTGTGGTTATACTAACTGAAACCTAAAAACATTATTATCAAACTATCATCTTCTATAATATGGAAAAATTACTTGAACAAGTACTGCATACTATTTAAGAGGAACTGATTTGTGGTCTTCTGCTAAAAGTATACCAACTTTCAAATTTTTTAAATGGTCTGTCTACCAAAAAAAAAATTATTTACTTGAGATGCCTGTTGAGCTGAGTCACTGCTAGATTCTAAGAATGCTCAGAGACTCCATCAGCAAGATCTCCACAAATTAGTTCCGTTATCTATTTTTCAGTTCAGTTGTATTAGTTCCTATACCCTCTACTACAATAGCAGTTTTCCTAGGCATTCCCACTTGATCGTGTTGCATTTTTCCATAATATATTAAATACAAGATATTACAGTAGTAATATTTAACTCCTTAGCCTCTACCAAAAACTATATTCAAAATGTATGTGATAAAAAATCTGTGCTTAAACCCCAAAAGGCAAAGGCAATAAAGTGGGAGTAAACTCCCATGCATGATTTTTACCTATAAGTAAGCTTTATAACAAGGCTCCCGCACTCCCAACCCGGAAGGAAGACCAGTTGAAGATGGAAGTGCCACTGGAGGGCTTCATTCTAAGTTAAGTTTCACATAATGTGCTGGTATGCGATGCAAACTAGCACATTATGACCAGGAATGGGATGAACACCCCCCTGTTTGGGAGTTCTGCTGTGAACCAAACAGGGGAAATGTTCTAACCCCAACAGTGGACCCCATTGAAGTCTATGGGAGCCGAACAGGAAAAATCAAAAGTGCTCATTTTGAAGGTTTACAGTATATGCAAGCCATAAAAGGGGTATGGGGTCTGGGTACTGCCCTGGGGGACATGCATCAATAAAAATATATATATATTTTTTTTCCAAAAACGTCTTTATTGACAAAAGTTAACAGCATACATGGTATAATCGTACATATAACCAACATTACAGAATATCAACAATCCAAATTTCTCATGGCAGTGCTACTAGATACGTGTGTAGCTTTATGAGAGATGCGACAGACCTGTTGCCAAAAAAAACATATGGAAGAGAACTTATGATACGGTCAACTGTCAGGTCCCCCTGTCCCTAGTATCTCGTAAATAGTTGCATTCACTTTGTTGAACGGGGGTGGACTCGTCTCTAATATCTATGTACACTGGGTGTGTGTTTCATCCATCCTTGTGGCTAATGTTTTCACTTCCACTCCTTTTTCAACTCACTTATTACTTCACCCAGTAAAACCGGGAGGGGCCAAATAAAAAAAAAAAAAAAGAAAAAGAAAAAAGTAGAATAGATCTTAGTAAAAGGGGATAGAGAAAGGGTGAGTAAGAAGGGGAGAGAAGAGGGGGGGTAGAGGAAGAGGAGGGAGATGAAGGAAGAAGGGAGGGGGAGGGGGTTTATGTGCCTATCAGTAGGTTATCAGGCAGAGAGGGGGTGGGATGTCCCACCAGCTACCCTCTCCATCTGTTAGAAGCCTCGTATTTCTATGATCTCTGGTTACCTGACGTCCCAGGTATGCCTGGGACAGTGCGTCTCGTGGTTTGTTCCCTAAGTCGCTTGTCAGTCACAGCGACCTTGTTTGAGGCTCCCGAGTCACTCATTATTCTGAATCAGAGCCTGGTATTGTTGCGACTTTTTAAATGTGAGCCACATCTCCCAAGTGGCTGTATAGCTGGCAACTCTATCCTGAGAGGTGTGTATCAGCTCCTCCATCGTTTCAATGCGATCGATACGCCTTATCCAATGTTTGATTGAGGGTGGGGATTTAGATTTCCAATGTACTGGAATACATAGCCTGGCCGCATTTATCAAGTGCATGGCTATTGATTTTAAGTATTTTTTGGGGGGGATTTTAGACAGATGCAGAAGGTATTGCTCTGGCGAAAATTCCATGGGTAATGTGGATGTGGCAGTAGTCAGTTCGTGTACTTTCCTCCAAAAAGGTTGGATTAATGCACATGTCCACCAGATGGAGATGCGAAAGGGAAACTGGGACTTTCCTCCACAACACTGGTCGGACACTGTAGGGAATATTTTGTGGAGTATTTCAGGGTTTTTATACCATCTTGTCTTGATTTTATATCCGTTTTCCTGAGTGTTCACGTTAAGGGACCCTTTATGAATAGCTAGGTGAACACGATCCCATTCCTTATCCCCAATCTCCCTGCCCATCGCCGCTTCCCAGAAGGCATGATCTGCACGTAGATCAGCATAGGGTTCTTTGAACATGGAGGCGTAAAGCGTTGAGATTACATGACCCTGAGGGACTGAGCTCGAGCACAGCGATTCAAATACTGTTGGCATTGTCGTGAACCCTTTCTTTCTCTCTGGGTTGTCCAAGAAGTGTTTTAGTTGGATGTAGGGCCAGAAGGGGAAGGATTTGGTGTTCGATACTGTTGCTAGGTCGCGCTGTCGGGCGAATTTGCCCCTATGAAAGAAATGTTTTGCCAGCATCTCTGCATAAGACCATTCCTGTGCCAGGAATGAACTCTCTAGTCCCGGGGGAAAGTCTGGATTGCCTCTAATGGGGGTGATTGGGCACTCAGGGGCCGACAGAGCGTGAACCTTACAGGCCCTATGAAATTCCTGGAGAGTCGCTCCAATGAGGGGGTGTGAGAGCAGTTGGGTATTTATGTGCTTCCTGGAGAACCAGGGGAGGAGGCGAAGATCATGTCCCACGACCGCTCGTTCGAGATCCACCCAGTCCTTATGACGGGAATGAATTTTCCAGTCTACCACTCTAGTCCCATGCGTCGCCCAGTAGTAGCGCTGCAAGTCAGGGACGCCTATTCCACCTTTGGATTTAGGTAGGACTAATTTCCCCCACCCGATGCGTGCCTGTTTAGAGCCCCAGAGAAAGGATCTACATAGCCTTTTGTAGGCTGCAAAGAAGTTCGGAGGTAGGCGAATTGGTACCGTTTGCATTTTGTAAAGAATGCGCGGAAGCACCGTCATTTTCAGAGCCGATGCCCGGCCGAAACAGGACAGAGTAGGGACATTCCATTTTTTTTAAGTCTTGCTGTAGACTTTTTAGTTCTGCTGCAAAATTTTTTTCATACAAGGTGTCTAGCTTATTGGGGAGTTGGATTCCCGGATACGTGATGGCTTCCGTTTTCCACTTAAAGGGGAAATTGGATTGACATTGCTGTACCAGGTTGTTGGGTAGGGAGATATTCAGTGCAAATGATTTGGAATAATTGATTTTTAGGTTCGAAATGTGCCTAAATTGTTCTAGGACTGGCATAAGATTTGGTAGGGACGTCAGTGGTGCAGACAGGAAGAGCAAGATGTCATCCGCAAAGGCAGCGATCTTGTACTCCCTACCGTGCACCTCTACACCTTTTATGTTGGGGTTGGCCCTGATACTGCGCAGGAGAGGCTCAAGAGTGAGGATGTAAAGCAGGGGCGAAAGAGGGCATCCCTGTCTTGTGCCGTTATGGATGGGGAAGGCGTTCGATAGGCGACCATTGACCTTAACTCTGGCTCTGGGGTTTACATATAGTGCCCCAATAAATGCACGCATGCGTCTCCCCATACCCAGGGCATTCAGAACCTCATCCATATAGTCCCAGGCCACCCTATCGAACGCCTTCTCCGCATCCATCGCTAGAAAGAACCCCTCACGTTGGGTGGAGGTCAGCCAGTGATGTAAGTTCAGGGCTTTAATAGTATTGTCCCTGGCTTCCCTGCCTGGGACAAATCCTACCTGATCCTTTCCTATCCAAGCCGGTATGTGGTGCGCTAAACGAGTGGCTATGATTTTTGAGAAGAGCTTAACATCCACATTTAGGAGAGAGATTGGTCGGTAGCTAGTCACGTCCGCCGGGTCTTTATCATTTTTAGGAATTACTGTAATGTACGCTTCTAACAGCGAGTCTGATGAGCAGGGTACCGACGATAGTGTGTTGAAGGCTTTAAGAAAGCGCGGGGCCAATAGTTATGCGTAGGATTTATAGTATTGAGCCGTGAAGCCGTCTGGGCCTGGACTCTTACCCGGTTTCATGGTCTTCAGGGCCGCTACCCATTCTTCAGAGGACAAGGGAGCTTCTAGTTCCGCACAGTCCTCCTCTGACAGAGCTCTTGGGCAGAAATTACACAATAATTCCTTCACCATGTTAGAACGTGCCTCATCCTCCCTGGGACTGCGGGCCGTGTCATTTAGGTTATACAGTTTGCTGTAGTAGAGAAGGAATTGTTGTGCAATGTCCTCATTTTTTGTGTAGTGTTTCCCTGACTGGTCAGTGATATGATGAACAGTGGATGCTAGAGTGCGTTTCTGTAGGCATCTGGCCAGCAGCTTTCCGGGCTTATTGCCCTGTTCATAGAACAGCTTCTGGGACAAGATATGACGCTTTCGTGCCCTCCTGTACAGTTCCTTGATAAATAGGGCTCGGGTGTCTGCCAACTCTTGTGCTACTTGAGCCGCCCCCGTGCGTTTGTGTTGCGTCTCTAAAGTGGTTATCTTGCTAGAGAGAGCAAGTATCAGTTTTTGGTGTTCTCTTTTTTTCCTTGCTGCGATAGCTAAAAGGTGTCCCCGTATGACACACTTGTGTGCCTCCCATTGTACCATGGGTGTCGTATCTGGAGTGTCATTGTTCTGGAAGTAGTCCTGTATTGTCTTTTTGATAAATTCTGCGTCTATCGGGTCTGCCAGGATGGAGGCATCTAGTCTCCACATTCTAGTATATCCCTCTCTCTGTGGAAATTGTAGGGTTATTGTGACAGAGTGATGGTCAGAAAGCGTCATATTTTCAATCGTGGCGCTTTTCAGGTATGATAGGTCAGCTTGGTGAATGAAAATGTAGTCTAGTCTTGAGTATCGGTTGTGTGGAATCGAATAAAATGTGTAGTCTTTCTCACGTGGGTTAAGTGTACGCCATGTGTCGTGTAGGGTGAGAGATGCTAGTTGGAGCTTTACTTGGCGCAACGCTGAGTATTGGAATGAAGAGGTGCCTGTGGAGGTGTCCATTAGTGGGTCCAAGGCCATGTTAAAGTCTCCTCCCAGTATCAGAAGGCCTGTCTGGAATGAAGCTAGTTTAGAAATAAGGTTTCTAAGGAAGGGTACCCTGTTTGCATTGGGACAGTAAACATTCGCTAACGTCACGGGTTTGTCTTTCCAAGTGCCTTTCAAAAAAAGAAATCTGCTTCCGGGTCTGTGAGTTGGTCAGTAAGGCGGAACGCCAGGGATTTGGCTAGTAAGATGGAGACTCCTTTGGTTTTGGATTCAGAACAGGTCACGTGGAATACTTCTGGATAGCGTTTATCTGTTAAGCGTGGGATAGAGCTTGACTTAAAGTGGGTTTCTTGTAAGAAGACCACTTGGGCTTTATGTCTGTGGGCTTCCGCCAGTACACTACTGCGTTTTTCTGGGACATTGAGGCCTTTGGCGTTTAGAGAATATACCTTGAGCGATAGAGGAGCTGAGGAGTGCACCGCAGAGGACATTGCAGAGTGGTGTATGTTTGCTTAAGTCTGTCAAGTTTCAACAGACGGAGAGGGTTCGTTCGGGACGAGCTGGATAGTGCAGCCTGTCCGTGCGCGTGCACCGGTGGGATATGGAGGAGGAAGTGAGCGAACAATAAGGAGAAGAGCACTGATAGCAGAGGGGGGTGGGGGGAGAGGGTAGGGAAGAAGTATTAGAGCGGGGGTGAGAGGAGGGGGCAAAGAGAAGGCGCTAGAATGCTGAGGAAGAAGATTAAGACGATGACCAGAATAAAGGAGAAGGAAAAGAGAAGAGAGAAAAAAAAGAAAAAAAAAAGGGGGGACACACAAAAAAGTGTTTTTTTTTTTTTTCCAGGGGTGGGTACAGTCCTGCTTACCCACCTAATAAAAGTACTATAGGGGTATGGGTATGGGGATAAACTAATCCGGATGTGGTTAAGGGGGTAACCAGCCTCCTTGAGGTGGGAAAAAAGCCTAACACCTGGGTGAGTCTGGAAGCTATCACCACCCAGAAGCCTCTAATTTGGGTTGGAGCCTAAATGGGATAAATCTCTTCTATAGGAATTAGAACATTCCCGTTGAGACCGTCTCATGGGCTATCTTAGTTGGACTTTTCATGGTATCTTTCCCCTCTCCCCCCTCCCACCCTTGTTGAGTGGCAGTCTGTGGGGATTGGGGTTGCAGCATTTCTGGTAAACTCTTAACATGTAACCTGAGCTTTATGAACAATACTTTCTACACAACTTGTATACAATTAAGATATATGAGGCATTCATAACCTATAGATGACCCTAGTCCCTGTGACTTATCGCTTTAAAACAGCTTTAATAAAAATATTTTTTTTAAAACATCTGTTTTTTTCAGAAGCAGTGATTTTAATGATGATTAACCACTTCCCTACCACTGTATAGTCATATGACGCCCGCAGGAACCCTTCGTCACTCCGGGCTGGGCGTCATATGACGTCCTGGGATTCCCTGCATTGCGGAGAGTGCCCACTGCATCACTTGGGACCTGATGCGCGTGCCCAACAGCCGCAATGTCCACCAGGCTCCCACAATTGCTCATCACAGAGCAGGGACGTGGATCTGTGTGTCTGTAAACACACAGATCCACGTCCTGTCAGGTGAGAGGAGACTGATCCGTGTGTTCCCATTACAGAGGAACACCTATAGGTCTCCTCCCCTTGTGAGTCCCCTCCCCCTACAGTTAGAATCACTCCCTAGGACACACAGTTAACCCTTTGATCACCCCCCAGTGTTAACCCATTCCATACCAGTCACATTTATACAGTAACCAATGCCTTTTATAGCACTGATCGCTGTATAAATATCACTGGTCAAAAAATAGTGTCAAAAGTGTCCGATATGTCCACCGCAATATCGCAGTAAAGATAAAAATTGCAGATCACTGCCTTTACTAGTAAAAAAAATAAATAATAAAAATGCCATAATTCTATCCCCTATTTTGTAGACGCTATAACTTTTGCGCAATCCAATCAATATACGCTTATTGCGATTTTTTTTTTTTTTTTTACCAAAAATATGTAGAAGAATACATATCGACCTAAACTGAGGAAAAAACGTGTTTTTTAAAAAAACTTGGGATATTTATTATAGCAAAAAGTAATAAATATTGTGTTTTTTTTTTTTAATTGTCGCTCTTTTTTTGTTTATAGTGCAAAAAATAAAAAACGCAGAGGTGATCAAATATCACCAAAAGAAAGCTCTATTTGTGGGGGAAAAAAAATTCTCAAAATTGATTTGGGTACAACGTTGCACAACCGCACAATTCTCATTCAAAGTGTGGCAGCGCTGAAAGCTGAAAATTGGCTTGGGCAGGAAGAGGGTGAAAATGCCCGGTATGGCAGTGGTTAAAGTGCAACAATGAAAATCAAAATTCCTTTAAATATCATGCCTGGGGGGTCCCCTTAATGTGCCTGTAAAGTGGTGCATTTGTAGCATATACAGAACATTCTACAGCAAAACTGACATTTCTAAAGAAAAAAAATCTATTTAAAAGGCGCCTCCGATGACGTCCGTATGATGAAACGCATAAGGCGGGATTTTTCTTGGTACGTCACTTCCTGACTGCTCCGTGTTATGGTTGTGAATAGCTTGGCCTTGGAACGCACGCCTTACTAGCCGGATTGCGGAAGTTTTCTCGGATCGTTGTATACGAGTAAGGGGTATTGCGGCCCCTACTCATATTATATATATTTTTTTGCCTATTTTTAAATAAATGTTTTTTAATGGATTCACGCTATGAGGCTCATCCTTTCTAATACATGTGGAGTGCCCGCTGCAGATTCACTTCTTCTGTGAGAGGAACTGTCATTGATGGCCATTAACCATCCGGATTCCAAGGATATCCTGACAAGAGGTTCACCATCATCCAGATAAGGAGGTTTTACACCTGTTACCCCAGCAGGGGTGGGGCGCTCTGGTGAGTGCACACACAAGAGGGGCCAGTGGATGAAGGAGGGGAGCACTGAACAGTTACCTTTTTCCAGTGTTGTATCTGAATGAATGAAAGACTTGTAAATCGCTGCAACTGCAAACTGAATCGCCTCAAGGCGCTTGATCCGTCCTATGCTCCTGCTTGTTAGAAGAGGTGGGTCTTGAGTTTTTTTCTGAAGGCCCGATGGTTTTCTTCCATGCGGATGTCAGTGGGTAGAGCGTTCCATAGCCGAGGTCCTTGGACTGTGAATCTTCGTTTGTAGCGGAATTTAGGGAAGAGGAGGAGGTTTTGGCTAGCTGATTGGAGGCTGCGAATGGGGGTGTAGTGTTTTATTCTCTCACATAGGTATTTAGGAGCGTTTCCTTGTGTGCATTTGTGGGTGAGGCAGAGGGTCTTGAAAGTGATCCGATCCTTAACGGTTAGCCAATGAAGGGTCCTTAGGGCTGGGGAGATGGATTCCCAGGTTTTTTTTCCGGTGACTAGTCTTGCTGCCATAGTGGAGAGGGAGGCTTGGATAGCTCGGGTGGCAGTTATACCTCGTCCCAGATTGTATGGTAAAAGGAGAAGCAGGGATAGAGTAGGGGACTATAGCGGTAAACGAAAAAAAAAACGAAAAAAAGTAGATAATACTTGCAACTTTTTGAATAAGAAATAATTTTTTATTTTTTATTATTTACAAAATAGTTTATTCCTGAGCAATTAAACAATGAAAATCATAAATGACAAACATTCACATATATTACAAACATGGGTATCGTGGGGTGGGTCCTAAAGTCATATCCTGACCAATGCAATGGTGGAGGCGCATAGGGTCCGGGGATGACTAGGGGACCGTGGGGATAGGCAATAAAATATGAGCTTTATAAAAAGGATCTACAGGAATTTGATAGATCCTGGGTACAAAGAGGCTGGTTGGAGAAAGCCGACCAACATGTTTCGCCACACTATGGCTTCTTCAGGGTCAGTTTGTACCGTGAAAAAGAGAGAAAGGATCTGAGAAATATGAAAACACAAGGAAAAATTATTTATATACACCAATAAGTATGGTGAAAAAGAATAATTTATGTGTCACCACATCGCCGCAAAACAGCCCACCCGTCCAATATACAACACTGCACTATGCTCAGCCCAGTAAGTTCACACCTGGAGTTTACAGAAGGCACATTCCCCAAAATGCTGGAGCAACCACCTGAGTCGCCGATGTGGCCAATTGTACTTGAATCCCAAGTAGCAAGGAACTATCGAGGATCTATATGGAGCCTGGTAAGATAAGGTGGAAAAAACAATAAAGAATATATGAATATGTACGGCAAAAGATTATTATTATTTTCCTTTGCCATTAACTGGCTAAACATAGCCTAAATTTAGATTGTATAAAAACTTACCAATATATCAGAGATGGAAAATATGGATGGAGCGCCAAATAAGAACAGTCATCTGAGAGTTTTGGAAAAAGTCAGCTCTGATGAAAAATAGCAAAAAAAGACCAGGGATAAGAATAGGGTGGATAGATATAACAATCCAAAGGAAACAGAGGGGAAAAATAAAAAAATAAAAAAAAATAAAACTCACCTAAAACATGGGTATTAGTTGGTTAAGACTGGACAGGAGAAGTCTTGCTGCCATGTTTTGGACGACTTGTAGGCGTGCAATCTGGTATTGGGGTAGTCCTATGTAGAGGAAGTTTGCATAGTCGAGTCGGGAATTGATGATTGTTCCAACTACTACTGCTTTCTCTTTTTCTGGAATGAAGGGGATGAGTCTACGTAGCAGACGGAGAAGATGGTGAGAGCCACTGACTACTGATCCTATTTGAGCATCCATTGACATCTCTGAGTCGAAGATGACTCCGAGACATTTGGCTTTGGTGCTACGGGAGATGGTCTGTCCAAGGATGGTGGGTGGTGTCCAAGGGGTCTTGGTTTTTATATTTCTGTTTGTGTTGAGGAGAAGAAGCTCTGTTTTGGATCCATTGAGTTTGAGGGAGCTCGTGGTCATCCAGTCATCTATCAATGTGAGGCATTTTTCTAGTTCTTGGTATTGATCGTTTTGTCCAGTGATGCGAAAGTAGAGTTGAGTGTCATCTGCATTTGAGTGGAAGCATAGGTCCGTTGTCCTGATGATTTTCCCAAACGTCCCAAAGCTTTTGAGTTGCTGAGGTTATTGCAGCTGAACGAGCCTTTTTCAAGTGGGTCCCCATCTGAATAAAGATTACTCGCAGGACAGCTTTAAGTGCCTCCCATTGTAAGGGTAGCAATGTAGTATCTGAGGACTCCCTTATTTTTTAGTGTGACATGTATTGAACTAATGCACGCACCAATGCATAGAACAAGTTTGTTTATACATAATTCTTAATGACCCCCCAAATCCCCCCATCTTCTTTCTTATCGTGTGTGTGTTGAGTGCAGTGTTTTTTTTGTTTTTTTTACCTCATCGTCTATGGTCATTAAGAAGAACCTTTTGCTGGTCACTTGAAATTGTGGAAATTGAGCTGATAAGCAGCAGAATCTGTGCTGTTTACAATCATTAAGTTTCACCTGGCTTGAGATGTGTGTTTGCATATAATCTCTTTGCCAAAGGACATGTTCACTTTTACAATTTTTCCCATTGTTGAAAAAACATACCACACAGGCATGTAACTGATGGGTTGGGATCTGGGTTGGGATCTGGGCTGAAGCCTGTCTTTTATTTTCCTTACATTGGAGTTGAAAACAGTGTGCGGCGGTACCTGCATGCCATATTATATTCAGCTTTCCTATTTAAATACTGGATTCATTTGTCCAGAAACTACGAGGTACCATTTCTCTCAATCATACCTGGATTGATTGCAAAAATTAAAAAGGATATCCTTGGGTTTCTTCTGTCAGCAGGATTTGCTCTCACTCTCAGGCATTGGAAGAGAACTCAACCTTATCATGAGGATGAAAGAAATAACCACCAGCCTTCACAAAAGGTATCCAAACTTCTCTATTAGACATGTGCAATATGTTTCAGTCCGAATACAAATTCGGACACATTTTTGGTTATTCAGAGATTCCGATATCTCTGAATAAAATAGTAATGAATAATATCGAAATTAGTTAAAATGAATTTAGTTTATTGGTTTTCTAGCAAATTCCAAATTTTCGCGGGTTGATAATCAGCTGGCTGGAAATTGATTAACAACCAATGAGACATCAGCTGTCAGCTGGCTTCCCCACTGATAGCTGGAATGTAAACACAACAATGCCGGCAATAGAAAATTCAGAAAAAAAAAAAACGTGCCCCCTAGTCCATACCAGGACCTTCGTGTATGGTACAGATTCCAAGGGAAACCCTACGCCACAATATAAAAAAAATTGTCGTGCAGCCCGCCCTAAAATCCATTCCAGCCCCTTATCCAAGCAGGCAGTCTGGCAGGTCAGAAAAGGTCCGACGGCCCCCTCCTGAACCATACCAGGCCACATGCCCTCAAAATAGGGGTGTGGGTGCTATGGTTCAGGGGGGGGGGGGGGCACTTGCTTGCCCGAAAGGGCCTGGTATTGACTTAATGGGGGCTCCACGCCATTTTTTTTCTTTCTTTTTTTTTCAATATCCGGGTGACGGCAATTGCAACTGCAAGTCAATTTAAATGATTTGACACATTTTTTTTCTTTAGAAATGTAATTTTTGCTGCAGCATGTTCTTTTTCTGGTGGAGGATCTTCTGTCTTTGCTTTGTCTGGTGTATTTCATCACAGTTTTCTGATGGGTGTTGAGTGCGGATATCATCACTGAAGCACAACAACAGCTTTTACCATTCATAATTGGACTTTTTGTATACCATCATATTAATTAACCCTCTAATGATTTATGACTGTTCACGTTATTATTTATACTGAACTCAGTGTTCAGTCACTATAATACACAACAGTGTACACATGAATTGTTTTTTTCACTTATATTGCTTAAAGGGGGATTTATTTCAATGATCACTATTTTAACTTATGTTATTGGAGCTATTTAATTTTATTTGGTTCATCACGTGGTTCAATTTTCAGCGCAGCTATTTTTTCTACTTTGTATTTCACAGTGTGTATATCACGTTAAGTTGCAGCAGAGAATTTTCTAATTGTTTAATTTTTTCTTTATTTTAATTCAATTTTATCACCAATATTGTTTTTCATTAAATTAGTTCAATGTTATTGTGGCACATATTAGTCCAGGATTTAAATACACAGATTCTATCCACAGATACAAAACTACAGCAGCAGTCTCACACTATCATTGTGTGGTAATTGGCTTTCTATACTAAGGTAGGGTATAGTAACCAGCAGCATCAGCAAACATTATTAATATCATATATCCTAAAGGAAATTAAATTGTTCCCTTGTCCTTGAAAGGATTGTTTTTGGATTATGGATATATTTGAGTACAGAGCATCCAAAAAGGTTAATACCGAAGGGGTGTTTGAGATGTACAAAGATAGCGATGATGATTTGAGTGGGCTGTTTGTGAGGCTCAGAAATCCATACGCAATGGGACATCACATTTCTGGAAACTTACATTAAGCGGAAAAATAGTAAGCTTGTGAGACTAGATGGAGAGATCAAGGCTCTCAAGGACAATCTACTCATACACAAGGATAAGGAGGAATATAGGGGAAGATCTAACAATCTTCTAAAAATTTTAGACAAAGAAGAAAGAGAACAGAAAATTAAAAACAGGAAAAAATATAATAGAGATTATGCAGATTACCAGGCGACCAGCCTTTTTGAATGGCAAAAAAACCCAGCAGCCGAATCAATTACAAAACTGGATTTGAGAATGGAGGCAATTACCCAAGAGGAAGAAACCTCAGGGGCCCCATTGAACAAAATTCAACATATACCCATAGGGACTCAATCCCAAAAAAACACCAAAAAATTTCAACAAAAAATGGGGCAAAAGGGTAAGAAAGTATCCTACCAATCACCACGGAGACCCCCAGGATCCGGTAAGGTAGGACAGCCGGTGATTAATTGGTTGGAATCATCCACCGTCACAAAAATACACAGCCAATCACGAGTATGGTTATGTACATCCCTCTAACCAGGCACAATATTTTAACCAAAGAAGGGACACCCCATATTCAAACAGGGGATTTGAGAGAGTACAACAAGGGAATTATGGGTATACAATTCCACCAAGTCAGGGTCCCCAATATCTAAATCAGCCCTATTACCCTAGAGACACAGAGGATTTTAGCAACGGTATTGAAACATACAATCGTTTTTTTCCACTGAGAGATAGGGAGGGTCCCCTAAATGGTGGTTTCAGGGATCACGAATCAGGGGGAGGTGAACAAAGTCCTCGTGGGTTGGGCCCATCAAGAGCCCCTACTATTAGGCCTAATGCTGGTGGCCAGGAGCAGCAGTATTGGGGTTTTCCCAGGGCTTCCCAAGGGTTGAAAAGACCAGTGAAAAGCAAAGAGGAACTAGAGGGGGGAGGAGAGCACCGTCAAAAAAAGTCAAGGAACTAAATGGTGAGGGTATCTTTAACTTTAGCTCTCAGATTCTTACTAAATCTGAAACGGCTTTATTGAACAAAGGACTTAAATTTGCCCCACCAAAGAAACTTAATAAGTTCCAAACCTATATGGACATTCATAGATTTGTCCGTAAGGTTAATATTAAAAGACACTTTGCGACTATCCCGATCAAACAAGATGTACCGGTCCAACAGATAAAATTGCATTCTGGATTATCTAATGCGTCAACATTTAATCCCCCAGGAGTTCTGGCCCCTTCATTGAGAGTCTTTAGGGACGTCCTGTTGAGAGATCTGGAACTTATTAAGACTAATGGCTGTAAAATGGACAAAAATTTAGAAGAGGGTTTGGATTCACTTTGTTATAACAAAAACCTGGTTATTCGCCCCGCGGATAAAGGGGGGCATAGTGGTTCTAGATTGGGCCGATTACCTTAAAGAAATGCACAACATAGTTGATGATAAAGACACCTATGTCGTTTTACCAGGTAACCCCATTATCCAGTATAAGAAGACTCTACAAGTACTTGTAGAAAGGGGCTTTCAGTCAAACATCCTCAATGAAAAGGAAAAAATATTTCTAATTCCCAAAGCCCCGCGGACACCGGTGTTGTACTATTTGCCTAAGATACATAAGAGTCTAATTTGCCCCCCGGGATGTCCGATAGTGAGTGGCATTGATTCTGTCACGTTCCCGGTGGGCAAATACATAGACTTTTTTCTTCAGCCACTTGTGCAACAAATGCCATCGTATCTGAAAGACACAAGGCATTTGATTAACCTCCTGTCGGAGCTCAAACGGACTGAAGGCACTTTGATGGTAACCACGGATGTTACTTCATTGTACACCATCATCCCACACAACATGGGGGTTGCAGCAGTTAAACACTATTTAGAGGTCCTCTCCTCCTTGCCAGAATCACAACTGTTTGTCATAGATCTGCCTGAATACGCAGCTAGCCACAACTACTTTTGGTTTGAACATCAATATTACCAACAAGTACGTGGCGTGGCAATGGGGGCGAAATACACCCCAAGTCTGGCAAACTTATTCATGGCCAAGTGGGAGGAGAACGTCATCTATAAGGACCGAAGTCCATTCTTGTCGTTTCGGGTGAGGTATATAGATGACGTCCTCTTCCTATGGGAGGGGCCTAGGCCACAGTTGGAGGAATTCTTCTCCAAAATCAACGATAACACTAGGGGCATTAGGTTCACAATGGAGGCCAGCGAGGAGAGCATTAACTTCCTAGACTTAACAATAAGTAAGAGGGAAGGTATGTTTAAAACTATCTCATATTTTAAAAAAACAGATAGAAACTCCTTCATACCTATGGGAAGTTGTCACCATAGCCCCTGGCTGAAATCCATTCTGAAGAGCCAGTTTGTTAGGATGAGGAGGAATTGCACAGATATTAGCAATTTTAGATCGCAGGCTGATATTTTGAAGAAGAGAGTGGAGGAGAAGGGCTATGATGCCAACCTTATGGCAATAACATTAGAGCAAGTAGCAAAAACAGATAGGGGGCTGTGTTATTAAAGGAGGGACAGGGCGAGATAAGGGAGAGACCTACTGTCCCTTTTGTCACCTCCTTTTCCACACACCAAAATCTGATTAAGAAAATGTTCCGGAAACACTGGCACTTGCTGGGCAATGATAGAGTTATTCGTACCTTTCTTCCCACTAACCCGGAGATAGTCTTTAGGGGAGTTCCTTCCCTTAGAGATAGGGTAGCACCAAATGTGGTGGACCCTCCCATTAAGAAGGTATCTTTCTTCCAGCAACTCTCTGGTTACCATCAGTGTCGCCGATGCCAGGTGTGTACACTGAATAGAAGTAAACAGAAAAAGACCGAAACATTTGTTTCTACTAGTACCTCTAGAGAACACAGAATCAAGCCTTTCATCACGTGTAGTTCAAAAGGGGTGGTATATTTGTTCGGCGATGTATTGGCGCCTTTTACAAGCTGCAGGGCAGCCAATCTACGCTAGTTTCACTAGTGTGCCCTTAGAAGCCTACTAATGGCATGGCTGTGATTGGGCAGTGCAGCATGTGACCCAGCCTCTATATATAGTACAGACATCCAGCACACAGCATCACTCTGCTATAGACAGGTTCCTGTGCTGCTAAGAGAGGATTTTAGGAGTTAGTCTGATAAAGTCAGTCAGTCAGTCAGTCCACATTCCTTACATTTTCTTCAAATTAGTTATATCAGTGAGCGATCTACATAGCTAGAGTAGAGACTAGAGAAGGTCTTTATTGAGGGAAAGAGGCAGAGAGAATTATTCAAGAGATTCCTAAATCAATTGTACCCTGGCTGGGGTGTAGTGCACAGTCTTTTAACAGTGCCATGAGGCCAGTGCCAGACAAAATATAAGTTTTACCTGCAAGCTCAGTGCAGCATCACTGCACTGCATATTTTAGTAAGAGATACACCATACTCTGTGTGTATTCTGTTATTGGAAAAACATTGCAAAAATTTTTAATTTTGCTGTGTTTTTTTTTTTTCCAATAGCATTTTCTGCATGTTCATACACGCTTTAGACACTGTACGTGTATTCTGCTATTGACAAAAAATAAAATATTTCAGTGCTTTGTGCAGGAGTGTGACATACAATCGATCGAGTTTTCTTCTATTGTGCTGTCCCAAAAAAAAAATTGTAGTGACATTTTTTTTCCCAATAGCATTTTCTGCAGTTTAGCAGTTTTTGAGATACACGCTTTACATACTGTGTGTATTGTGCTATTGGAAAAACAATGCAACAAAAATTAAATTTTGCTGCGATTTGGGTATTTTCTTTTTTTCCAATAGCATTTTCTGCATGTTCATACACGCTTTAGACACTGTACGTGTATTCTGCTATTGACAAAAAAATAAAATATTTCAGTGCTTTGTGCAGGAGTGTGACATACAATCGATCGATATTTCTTCTATATTGTGCTGTCCCAAAAAAAAAATTGTAGTGACATTTTTTTCCCAATAGCATTTTCTGCAGTTTAGCAGTTTTTGAGATACACGCTTTACATACTGTGGGTGTATTCTGCTATTGCAAAAACACCCATTTAGGGCGAGATCATAAATTTTGAAAATATGAGGAGATCATCAAAAAGGGGACGTGGCCCGGGTCGTGGTGCTGCTGGTGGCGCTCCTGTTGCAGGGAGAGGACGTGGTAGATCTGTGCCAGCTACACGCACTAGTGAAACACCTTCCTCAGGTGCAAGTAGGCGACAGAGCCTGCAGTCTCTTCTGCTTTTTGATGACTCTGTTAGCAGGGTTTCCCAGGGCCATCCACCTAGCCCTGCCCCAGAAGTGGAAGAGATTGTGTGCACCGATGCCCAACCACTTATGTTTCATGATGAGTACATGGGAGGACCATCGCAGCACGTCTCGGATGATGACGAAACACAGGTGCCAACTGCTGCTGCTTTCGCCATTGTGCAGACCGACAAGGATGGGCAGGGGTGAAGACTGGGTGGAAGATGATGTGGAGGACGATGAGGTCCTTGACCCCACATGGAATCAACGTCATGCAGGTGACCAGTGTAGTTCGGAGGAAGAGGCGGTGGTCGCACAGAGCCACCAGCACAGCAGAAGAGGGAGCAGGGTGCAAAAGCGGAGTGTCGGTCCCCTAGACAGAAGGTCTGCTACTGCCCAACGCAGCAAGGGACCGAGCACACCAAAGCCAGGTCCAAGGAGTTACCTAGCGTGGCAGTTCTTCAGACAATGTGCTGATGACAGGACACGAGTGGTTTGCACGCTGTGCGATCAGAGCCTGAAGCGAGGCATAAACGTTCTCAACCTGAGAACAACCTGCATGACCAGGCATCTAAGTGCAAAGCACGAGATGCAGTGGAGTAGACACCTCAAAAACCAAGAAAGGTCTCTGGCTCCTCCTGCTTCTTCTTCTGCTGCAGTCTCGGCCTCTTCATCCACCTCTGTAGTGACAGTGACACCTGCCAACCCGCAAACAGAGGATCTGCCAGCAACACTAGCACCTGGGTCACCAACCATCTCCACAATGTCCCATGGAAGCGTTCAGCTCTCTATTTCCCAAACACTGGAACGGAAGAGGAAGTACCCCCCTAGCCACCCGCGATCCCTGGCCCTGAATGCCAGCATTTCAAAATTCTTTGCCTTTGAAATGCTGTCATTCCGTCTGGTGGAGACGCAGAGTTTTAAAAGGCTGATGTCATTGGCTCTCCCACAGTACGTTGTGCCCAGCCGCCACTACTTTTCCAGACGAGCTATCCCTTCCCTGCACAACCAAGTGGGGGACAAAATCAGGTTTGCACTGCGCAACGCCATCTGTGGCAAGGTCCACCTAACTACGGATGCGTGGGCCAGTAAGCACGGTCAGGGACGTTATATCTCCCTAACAGCACACTGGGTAAATGTAGTGGCGGCTGGGCCTGAGGCGGATAGCAGTTTGGCGCATGTCCTTCCACCACCGAGGATTGCAGGGCACTTCAGTTTGCCTCCTGTTGCTAACTCCTCCTACTCCGCCTCCTCATCCTCTACCGCCTCCTCATCCGGTCAGCGTAAAACCTTCACCACCAACTTCAGCACAGCCAGGGCTAAACGACAGCAGGCAGTTTTAAAACTTTCCTGTTTGGGGGAAAAAACCCACACCGCGCAGAATTTGTGGAGGGACATGGAACAACAGACCGATGAGTGGTTGGTGGCACTGAGCCTCAAGCCCGGCCTGGTGGTGTGCGATAATGGGCAAAATCTCGTAGCAGCTCTGGGCCTTGCCGGTTTGACGCACATCCCTTGCCTGGCGCATGTGCTGAACTTGGTGGTCCAGAGGTTCCTTAAGAATTACCCCGATATGCCAGAGCTTCTGCAGAAAGTGCGGGCCGTCTGTGCGCACTTTCGGCGTTCTCACCCTGCTGCTGCTCGCCTGTCAGCGCTGCAGCGTAACTTCGGCCTTCCCGCTCACCGTCTCATATGTGACGTGATCACAAGGTGGAACTCCACCTTGCACATGCTTGCCAGACTGTGCGAGCAGCAGCAGGCGATAGTGGTGTTTCAGCTGCAGCACGCACGCGTGAGTCGCTCTGCGGAACAGCACCACTTCACCGCCAATAACTGGGCCTCCATGCGAGACCTGTGTGCCTTGTTGCGCTGTTTTGAGTACTCCACCAACATGGCCAGTGCCGATGACGCCGTTCTCATCGTTACTATCCCAGTTCTATGCCTCCTTGAAAAAACTCTTCAGGCGATGATGGAAGAGGATGTGGCACAGGAGGAGGTGGAGGAGGAAGAGGGTTCATTTCCAAGGCTTTCAGGGCAGTCATTTACAAGTGGCTACGAGGGTGGGTTCCTGCACCAACAAACGCCAGGTACACAATTGTCTGGCAGCAAGGGCACAGTTCTGGAAGATGACGAGGTGGAGGATGAGGAGGAGATGGAGGAGGAGGAACCATGTTCACAGCAGGGTGGCACCCAGACCAGCTCATGTCCATCACTGGTGCGTGGCAGAGGACACAGATGATACACCTTCCACAGAGGACAGCTTTTCCTTGCCTCTGAGAAGCCTGGCACACATGAGCAATTACATACTGCAGTGTCTCCGCAACGACCGCCGAGTTGCCCACATTTTAACTGGTGCTGATTATTGGGTGGCCACCCTGCTGGATCCCCGTTACAAGGACAACGTGCCATCCTTAATTACCTCACTGAAGCGTGATCGTAAGATGCGCAAGTACAAGCGCACGCTGGTAGACGCGCTGCTGGTGGCATTCCCACTTGGCGGGGGTACGGTGGAAGCACAAGGCGAAGGCAGAGAAGGAGGAAGAGGTCGCCAACGCAGCCGGGGCACCACCAGCACCTCGCAAGGCAGGGTTAGCATGGCCGAAATGTGGAAAAGCTTTGTCAGCATGCCACAACAACCAGCACCACCAGCTGAGATGGAACGTCTTAGCAGGAGGCAGCATTTCACCAACATGGTGGAGCAGTATGTGTGCACACGCCTACACGTACTGAATGACGGGCCTTCCCACTTCAACTTCTGGGTCTCCAAATTGGACACATGGCCTGAGCTTGCCCTTTACGCCTTGGAGGTGCTGGCCTGCCCTGCCGCCAGTGTATTATCTGAACATGTATTTAGCACGGCAGGGGGGCGTTATCACAGACAAGCTCAGCCGCCTGTCCAGAGCCAATGTGGACAAGCTCACGTTCATTAAAATGAACCAGGCATGGATCCCACAGGACTTGTCCGTACCTTGTGCAGAATAGACACGTATACCGGTGGTCTGACAAAAACTGTCTATCCATCGGCTAGTGTCCGGCCACTTATTATGCAGGCGCAGTGCTTGCGCAGTACGGAGGACAAGGAGATTCACAAAATCTTCAAAGATGAACGTCGCCTGAGCAGTGAGTGCAGGTTCAAGCCCCACCATCCAAGTGGACATACGGTAGCACATAGTAACAGGGCCCCTCACGGGCTCGCTTGGCTAGGCTTCAACCTCGGATGATGTGGCTTGAACCTGGAGTCACTGCGCATGGTCTTCGGAGAGTTTCAAAATCCCCTTGTCCTACGTACTGAGCAAGCACAGTACATAGCGGACACTATGCGACGGGGGACAGAATTCGACACATCATTCACCACTAGCCTTACCCAGCCATTCTTGTATTTTTGAACCAGTGTTGGCTACCTCGTCCTCCTCCACCGCCGCTTCCACCTACACCGCCACATCCACCTCAACCTCCTACTCCATATGGACCTCGTCCTCCTAGGTCAAGATTATAATTTTTTTCATTTTTTTAATTTCCAAGTATTTTATTTTCCCACTATCTTATCCATTAAATTGAATAATTTTTTCCAGAAAGTGCGTATTCTGGGGTATTCCCACCATATGTGCGGCATCGCGTCGTTGAGTTTCTGAGGTTCTTAGTGACTTCCTGTACATCTTCTGCTGAGAAGGGGGCCTACAGCATATTATTTTTATTTTTAATTTTTTTATGTTATTTTAAGTTATTTCCCTATCCACATTTGTTTGCAGAGCACTTGCCATGCTCTTAACAAAATTGTGTTGCCATTTGCCACCCTCTAGCCCTTTCTATGACTTTTTTACAGCCATTTTAGTCTTCAAAAGTTTGGGTCCCCATTGACTTCAATAGGGTTCGGAGTTCGGGGTCAAGTTCGGGTCAAATTCGGTCCCGAACCCGGGCTTTTTTCCGAAGTTCGGCCGAACCCGCCGCACCCGAACATCCAGGTGTCCGCTCAACTCTAATTGTAACCCTTCAGGTACGTTATTTTTGGGAATCGATAAGTTTAGCGCTCACTGGAGAGGCCGTTCATTGGTGAGGGATTTGTCCAGATCTGAAATGTCCTGGATTCACAAAGTAAATCAATGGTGATGTTGACCTAAATGCCTTCATTGATAATAGCCAAGTTCTTTTATTTGTGAACCAACTCTGAACTCCTGGGGGCAGGAGGGAGGGCTTATATGGGATATAACTGTAGACATCAACCAGTGGGAGTATGGTCCCTCCTAATAGATGATGAAATTTTTCCTATACGATTTGAGAAAAAGTTTTTTTTTTTTTATTTAATAACATTTTTTAAGTTTTTACTATACATTTAGCCAACTGGCATTAATCAATCCTGCAAGGGTGACGGATGCCTTTTTGGATAGTAAGGTGGTGATTGTGTATGTGTAGACACCATCACCTAATTTTTAAAACATGAACATTAGATAACCATTAATTTTTAAGAAAAAGTTTTTTCCTCTTTTTTTTATAAATAAAGTAATTTTCATTCATTTACTTTTATTTAACAATATTTTTTATTATTTTTTTATAAATTTTTGGCTATTAGTGTGTTCACCCTGCGGTATTGAGATGTAACAAATTAGCTATAGGGAACATTTTCTGAAACCTTTTTTGTGCAAGAAAAAGTTTTTGAATGATAGAAATAACTATTTTTCTGCTCCTCACATCATAATTTTTTCATTTAATGTATGAGGATTCCAGGCCATAGCATATGAGTTCAGTATAGAAGGCTTATATAATTCTATAGCGATGGTGGGCTTTGGGAGAAGTTTAAGGTTGCTTGTATTTTTAGTTTTCATTTTAATCTCATTTTTATTTGTCTTATTTTTTCTTTTAAAATGCTCTTCGGGTGAACCATAGAGTAAAGAGTTAATGAGGAAAGTAAATTGAAGTGTGGGCGTATTTGCCCTGCTTAGTAATGGAGGATCGATACGGGTAGGCGGGATGCTGGGAGCTGAGTGTTGTTAGCCGAGTCCCAGTCATGCAAGATACGGCCATACACTGAGCAGGGAATGAATAGACAGCCCACAAGCTCACTGGCGTCCGCCCAATTGTAACATGGTGGACCAGGAGCTCAGAGATGGGCGTGTCTTATGTGTGCATTGTGCACTTTAGGCGGTGAGTCAGCACGCCGCCCGTGCCCCAGGAAGAATTCATTCTTTGACGAAACGGAGTAGGGTGAGCGGCGTGCTGGCATCCCCTCCATTCCCCCGTACATCCAGGAAGCAACGGGCAGCAATTGAGAGAGCCGGCCGGCTCGATTTTTATTCACATGCCTTTGTTTTGCAACTTAAATGTAAGTGCAATTTACTACCTTGATTTTATATAATACATTTGCCATACAGTATTATGCTATGGATGTGTATCTTTTTCCTGCATAAATGAGTTCTGGTGGAAGTAAGGAAGGATCCAGGAGGAACCCACAAGCTTTCCCTAAGTTTGCTAATTGGAGAGTCTGGGATAGAGACCCTGGCAGGGTGATATAGCCACAGGCCTCTCTGATCTCCCTGAAAAAGAGATCAGACCAGCTGGTAAGCTGCAGATACATTTATTTTTCTGGTGGATGATCTTCTGTCTTTGCCTTATCTGGTGTATTTCATCACAGTTTTCTGATGGGTGTTGAGTGCGGATATCATCACTGAAGCACAACAACAGCTTTTACCATTCATTATTGGACTTTTTGTATACCATCATATTAATTAACCCTTTAATGATTTATGACTGTTCATGTTAATTTTTTATACTGAACTCCGTGTTCAGTCACTATAATACACAACAGTGTACACATGAATAGTTTTTTTCACTTGTATTGCTTAAAGAGGGATTTATTTCAATGATCACTATTTTAACTTATATTATCGGAGCTATTTAATTTTATTTGGTTCATCACATGGTTCAATTTTCAGCGCAGCTATTTTTTCTACTATGCTACAGATGCCCCACTTTACAGGCAGACTAAGGGGACCCCCAGGCACTATATTTAAAGGAATTTTTAATTTTTATTGTATCACTTTAAGTGGGGTTTCCCTGGCTTTCCTCAGTCAGTGACAGTCGGTGAGCCTCCCTGCCCCAAAGCTCCCAAAAATTTGGTGTGGGGTTCCAGGAGGGGGAGCGCCACTAGCTTGCCCCCCTTTCCTGCCCTGCCAGGCTGCATGCTCGGATAAGGGTCTGGAATCGATTTTGGAGGGACCCTACATCATTAAAAAAAAAAATTAGTGTGGGGTTCCCCTTAGAATCCATATCCATGGGGACCCCATGCTGTTTTTGTTCTGAATTTTCTATTGCCGGCATTAGTGTGTTTACATTTCAGCTGTCAGTGGAGAAGCAGGCTGACAGCTGATGTCTCATTGGTTGTTAAGGACACGGCAGCCAGCTTTTCAGCCCGCTGCTTAACAACCAGCTATTCTTCGCAAAGAATTTGAATCAGTCGATCATTTTTCGACCAATCTGAATTCAAATTGTATCTAAAAATGTGGAATTGGTTAGAAAATGTATAAACAAAATTAAATTTAACAATAACGAAACAAAATTTAACGAATTCCGAAACAAAACTAGTAACATAATGAATATATACAAAACTAAACATATTTTTCCATTCTACACATGTCTATTCTCTATGTCATCCAAACTTCAACTCTTTCCCTAACTGTTGCACAGCGCATAATACATGGTGCTAACAACCCAGGCTCTCTCTCACTTGGGGTCCTCCCTTCTTTTTCCTTTTCTTCTCCTCATCTCTCCCCCTGTATTCTGTATGCTGTTTTTACTTCTTTGCTATCTCATTTTATTTTTTTCTCATAACTTCCTTTTGGAGCTACCAGCCCATCTTGCTTTTATGGTTCTCTCATATATTGGATTGGTTCATTGGGGTGTCAACACACCTAGTATAAATGTCATATGTTACTACAGTAGGATCAATGGGGCTCCTTGAGCCCATTATGTATTATGATGTATTGGACTTGCTATGTCAAGGAAGAAAAAATAAACATTAAAAAGAAAAGAAAAGAAGAGAAAATAAAAGAAAATAAAAGAGCATAACATATTTAAAAAAAATCTAATAAAAAATAACAAATAAACACAAAAGAAAAATAAGAAAAAAAAAGAGAAAATAGGAAAATAAAATAAAAATAAATGAAAAAATATAAAGTCAAGAAGAAAGAATTGGACAATAGGATGTCTGCCGATAACTATGTATCCAGCAACAAAACTGTAATATTGAGGAACCTAATGAATGTGATAGTTCCCAATAGGATGATGTCATGTGAAGGAAGGTGGATGGATATAAGAGGGGTGAAGGATCAACAAGCATCAAAAAAAAGTAAGGAATAAATGGAAACAAGAAAAAAAAAAAAAAAAAGAACATCCAATCATAGTTAACCCAGGTTATATTATTTAATTATTATTTATATAGCACCATCAATTTATGCAGCACTTTACATATATAGTGTACATTCACACCCTGTGTTCCAGTTCATTGAATTATTATTTTAGCATTTGATCTAGGTTTATGACTGGCTGTATTTACTTCATTTTTGGCAGGTTTGTGACATTGTGATGATGTCAGAGGTCAGGCACACCCTTTTTTGCTGTAATTTTATTGGTGACTAATACTTTAAAAGTCACTGCAATTTGCACATATCACATAATTAAGTCTTCTCCCTTCATTGTCATTTAAGGTATCCTTTCAACAGGTTATCATAATCATCAGACAGTTGTGGGGGCTTATATACTACACTATATCTAAGGGAAGATTCAATTTTTATTTGTAGGCAAACCTAGAGAGTTTTAAATCGTTTTTGGTTTCTGAACTGATGTTAATGCTAGTTGCATTCTATTCTTGACATAAATGGTAATTTCACTATTAAAGGGGTTGTAAAGGTAAAAGTTTTTTCACCTTAATGCATTCTATGCATTAAGGTGAAAAAACATCTGACAATACCGGCCCCCCCGTTTTACTTACCTGACCCCTCGAAAGTCCCGCGCTTGCCCCCAACATCCTCTTCACTGCTCAGCCTGGCCGTTGATTGGTTACAGTGGATGTATTGAAAGCAGCGCAGCCATTGGCTCGCGCTGCTGTCAATCACATACAATGACGCGGCGTGCCAGGGGGCCGGGCCGAGTGATACAGTGAGCGGCTATAGGCTGTATCCCGGGAGAGCGCCCGCAAGTATTCCTCACCATGCGAGGGAGCTTGCATGAAGGTGAGAAGTCCTTGCAGGGGGGAGCCGAGACAACCGCCAAGGGACCCCAGAAGACCAGGTTCGGGGCCACTGTGCAAAACGAGCTGCACAGTGGAGGTAAGTATAACATGTTTGTTATTTAAAAAAAAAAAAATTCCTTAACAACCACTTTAAGCAAAAAAGAAAATAAATGTTAGCAGAAAGCCCATTTTCACTGTACTTTCTGCAAACAAATTCACTTCAGACTGCTGTATTACACCATATAATAAAAATTGTAATGTGCCTGTCTGTTCCACACATGGTCTGCAATGTCTATGGGGGAATGTACTCTACAGTCTGAGACTGCATAGAGAGAGATGATTTCCCAGTTTCATATTACTTCTCAATGTTTCTCATGAGACTTAAGACCTGTGCAGCTAGCACTGGAGAGTGGGGAGATTGCTAACCGTTTCCATAATTGTCCTGAATTATGTTATGGTGATATGCTGTATAATAACTCTGCAATATTGCTAAGTGTAATATACTGTAAATTACACAATTGACCCATATGAAATATGTTAAAACTGGTTTCTAAGAATAGTTACAAATAAGGTTTACTAAATCATTCTGTGGGTGAGAAAACAACTGTCAAACACTTGCAATATTAAGTCTTCACAGTGGTTTTAGAAACAAACAAAAATTGCTAGCTTGTTTTGAGTTTCAAACAATGTTTCCACTGTTTTCTTACATTGACTGGACTTAACAGGGTGCCAATTTCTCAGAAAAAAAAGAATGGGGAATAGGATTTTATTTCAGCATTGTGTTTCACCTTGACTTGGTCTATGATGGATTTTTCAAACAGCACTCCATCATAATACTATAGTTTGATGCTGAAGCTCAGCCTTTTGAAACATCTGCCAAATTAGGACTCTAACAATGTGTGCAAGAGACACTGCGCCCATGACCTATCTGTTTTTCATCTTGGCTTTACACTACAAAAAGGAAAATAATTGTCTCCTCTAGTTTCATATCATGCCAAGAATAGGAACATTTTTAAAGTCTTTTTCTATCGTGAAAAGTCCTAGCATATAAAAAAGACTAGTATATTTACACTGTTATATTTATAAAGTTTGGGAAATGTGGCAAAGTTGAAGTTTACTGTGATTTTGCTTTACAATGATTTTTCTCCATATTTTTACATTTCATACTGTATGTTTCCTGAAGAGCAAGAAGTGGATAACGGGCATGGTTTGAGCATACCATATAATTGATTTATGCCAAAAACATAGGAAAAGGTTTAGAAGGGAAATTACATTTAATTACATCATAGTGACTCTACTATCAAGTTCCAGTTTAATGATTTTATGATTTTAACAGGTCCAGGTATACTTCAGATCCTCTTCTAGCATTATCTAGACATTGGTACCAGAGTGAAAAGTTAATATCGTGGACTTTGAATACTAGAAATCCTACTAGTAATGGGAAAAAAAGCCAATTTATCTGTAAACCCTGTATTTCCCAATTATGATTACTCATTGGTTAAACATTTGAAATCAATTAGAATCAAATATACTGCTACTACTATTATATTTGTATTGTTAGTGTAAACATATATTATAAGTAAGAGAACCAGGTACCATGGACATCTGTAATAATAAGTTTATTCACTCCTTATATGTTATAAGAGTGCAGTCTAACATAACAGAGATTACTTGTTTTTTTTCTTGTATTATTTACTTGTATTCTCACTCAAAGAGTGTCAAAAAAGAAGTATACTTGCCTTTCTCCCAGCTTCTCTACTGCAGATGGTGATGTCACGCCCTTGCCAGGGCACCATGGGAAAGAGCCAGAGGAAAGGTATATATATTTAATAACTTTTTTACCTACAGGTTTTTTTCTTTTTATTCAAAGTGGCTATTAATGATGGGAGCGGGGGCAACATATTCTAAGCAGACCGTGCTTTACTAAAAATCAGTTTAAAGAAAATTGTTTTTTGTTTATCCATTGCAAAGTTTTTTGTTGAGCAATATTACAGACCATGTCAAGTTTAATGTAACTACAGGGAAAGTGAGGGAAAAAAGTATTTGATCCCCAGCTGATTTTGTACGTTTGCTCACTGACAAAGAAAGGATCAGTCTATAATTTAATGGTTGGTTTATTTTAACAGTGAGAGACAGAATAACAACAAAAAGAGAAAGGTCCCTGACATAGAACCACAGCAGCAAACTGACAATCATACGTTGTATTATTAGAATGCAAACTACAATCCTCTCAGGTGTGCTCCTTCCACCACTTCTATAGAACAACTCTAGGGAAAAATAATGTTTTTTTTTAAATTTGACTGAGTAACAAATCACTAAGCGTAATAAGGTGTATGCCACCTCCTGAATAATTGTCTATTCTTTACTTCCAGCATTATGTTCCTAGTTAATGCCGGAAAATATAGCTTTCAGTATGATTCTAGTGCTCTGACAGGCGCTCTCCTACACACAAGCCACAAGGTCATTTGTTTCCCCACCTTTCTCTGTTCTTTTTGACTTGCAGGGCATCTCATATTCTGACAACTCATTCACATAATACTAAGCGTTCTGTGAAAAGACAGAGGAGAGGATGGACAAACCATGTGGTCAGTGACTAAGAGAGCTGTAGGTCTCCTATTGGAGCACCATAAGCATAGCAAAACATATACTTTCTGGAATTATTAGAAGTGTAAAAGAATAGACAGTAATCCAGGAGATAGCAGTCACCTCATTACATTCAATTTTTTTGTTATCCAGCAGATTTTACTGGAAACCTCCAGTTTCACAAGTTTTCCATGGCATACCGGCCAATGTATCTGAAGATTGTAATACTATCCCTCAATGGTTCCACTATATATTCTGGTAAAATAAAATGTATTCATACCTCAAAAAATAACTTTGTATCTTTTTGTTGAGTGGTGTAAGGTTTGTCCATTAACATGTGTGACGTAGCAGTAGTTTGAATTCTGCTATTAGGAGTAGTGTGGATTGGAGAAACTTGCTCATAATACCCCATAATATATTTCCTTATCCCTAAGACACATCCATGTTCCCATTTTGATAGATGTAGGTTTTCATCATCAACAGAGTTTTCCACACAGTAAACCAAATCCAGCTTAGATTCTGTATTTACAATATATGAGAAATAGCATTTGTTTAAAATGTTTCCACAACTAGGCAATGCTACTTAAGATTTGAATAAGGTGACTGCATTGTGGGCAATCGTGGATCCAACCTGTTAAAGTGTCTTTAATTGGGATATTAAATGCCCAAATATTAAAATTACCGTATATACTTTAGTATAAGCCAACTTTTTCAGCACATTTTTTATGCCGAAAAAGCCCCCCTCGGCTTTTACTCGAGTGAGGGTCTACCGCTCTGTAATGCAGTCTTAACTGTTCGACGGCTGTCCACTGTAACAAAGCCCTGCCTCCTCCCCATCTGTGATAGACGGAACACTGAACACTGATACAATGCTGGAAACGGAATCAGTGTTCCGTCTATCACGGACGAGGCGGGTATTTGTTACAGTGGACAGCCGCCGAACTAAGACTGCAGTTGCATGACACAGCGGGAGACACCCCCTGTTTGTAATCAAAGGTACATGTGGGCAAAGTGAGGCGGCAGATGGGCACAGTGAGGCTGCAGATGGGCATTGTTTACCAGTAGCTGCTGCATTTCCCACTCTAGGCTAATACTTGAGTCAATACATTTTGCCAGTTTTTTTGTGGTAAAATTAGGTGCCTCGGCTTATATTCGGGCTGGCTTATACTTGAGTATATACGGTAAGCTCTCTCCAATAATAAGTAACAACAACTTATTTACTGGATCTATTATGTTTCTAATATCCTTCACAGATTTAGCTATCATAGCAGCACATTCTTAATATGATGTAGGGTATGGTGGTTATCCTATAAACTGGTAGCTTTTAGTTAAAGGGGTTATAAAGGCAGAAGTTTTTTTTTTATCTTAATGCCTTCTATGCATTAAGATAAAAGGTATTTTGTGTGCAGCAGACCCCCTCAGCCCCCCTACTTACCTGAGCCCCATCTCTATCCAGAGATGTCCACGAGTCCCTTGGCTGTCCGGGACTCTCCCTCCTGATTGACTGAGACACAGCAGCAGCACAATTGGTTCCCGCTGCTGTCAATCAATGTCAGTTCGCCAATCAGGAGAGAGGGAGCGGGGCAAACTGCACATACATAGCTGCAGCTCAGCTTGGGTGCCCCCACAGCAAGCTGTTTCCTGTGAGGGCACTCAACAGGAGGAAGGTGCCAGGAGCAGTGAAGACGGACCCGAGAAGAGGAGGATCTGGGCTGCTCTGTGCAAATCCACTGCAGTATCACTTGGTGACATGACAAGTCCCATAAGTGCAGTTCAAGCTGGTGTGGTGGCTAGCAGAAATAGAGCCCTGCAGCCACCAAGAGTTTTAACACAGGCCCGTGGAGCCCATAGTGCCTTTCCTGATGTGCTTGCAAGTCCTGATTGGCAGCCCACAGATTCTGCAGCGCCCATACTTCCCTCATTCATTGGCTAACTCGGAATTCAGTTGGAAACTGCAGATTTAACGCCCCTTCAATTTTTTGAGATGTTTTTCTCAAAGATCTCTACTGATCTATTGTGGACCAAAGCAATTTTTTGAGATGTTTTTCTCAAAGATCTCTACTGATCTATTGTGGACCAAAGCAATTTATACACTGCTCAATTCGTCGCCCAAAACCAAAATTCACCCCTTCCCAGACAATTTGGCTGGAAATCTATAACGGTTCCCGAATTTAGGACCTTTCTGTGCCTATCTCTCAAAATGGGCATTACTAACAAGATTTAGTTGAAGTCATATTGGTCCACTGACCCAATTTACCATATGCCTGTGTTCTCTGCTGCCATGGCCAGGGCTAGGTATGACCAGATATTGCAGTTCATGCATTTCAATGACAATGAACTCTGTTGTCCTCGGGGTGACCCTAAACATGATCGGCTCCAGAAAATTCGACCCCTCGTAAACCACTTCAGTGAAAAATGTGCGGTCTTGTTTATCGATCAAGATATCTGCATTGATGAGTCCCTGATTTAATTTTCTGGCCATCTTGTTTTCAAACAATATCTCCCCAGCAAGCGTGGCAACAGGCTATACATGGAGTTTTCTGTTTTTTGAGGGAAAAGATAGCAGCTTGGAGCTCCCAATTGCCCAGACTACATAGGGAGCAGTGGCAAGATTCTTTAGGACTTAGGTGTCACTCTTGTTCGGAAAGGGGTACCATTTATACGTGGACAATTTTTGTTCAAGCTTGCCACTTTTTAGACACCTCTATCAATCAGGAATTGATGCATGTGGCACCGTGCAATCTAATTGTCGGGGCTTCCCCAATGGCTTGTAATTCCCAACTTAGTCTGGGGGAGAGAGACTGCTAGAGGTCCAATGAGTTACTTGCAGTGAGATGGAAGGACAAACGGAACATTTTCATTCTGTCTTCCATTCACCCAGTTACGGCAGTCCAAATTAGTATGGCAACTGGTGTTGTTGAGAAGCCCCTCTGTGTCCATGACTACAACCCTAAAATGGGAGGGGTTCAAAGTTATAATGAAAGTGTAAAAAAAATATATATACATATATATAATAAAAAAGCCAAAAATAGTTGTCGTTTTATTGTCCTTCTCTCTCTATTGGTAACAGGAAAGGAATGGGGTGAATGGCGCTACCCTAAAATCAAGAGGGATATACCACTCTCTAAACCTTACCAAATTGTTTCATCCAAAAATTAATAAATGCGTTCTAAGCGTGATAATAATAGTAGTAATAAAAGGAATCATATAAACCACAATAAGTATGATGCCTTGTGAAATAATAACACCATAACCTCTACTAAAGACATCTATCCAAACTATCCAATGTGTAAATAATTCCTGTCTGTAAGATGCACCAAAAATAACTTAGTAATAATAATTGATTACCATAAATAGTGAACATGGGTACCAGAGCCCACAACTAAACAAATCATGAAAAATATAATAAGTGTATATATAGAGACCAATAATACATCAAAAATTAAGTATGTGCATGAATAAAAAGTATATAAGAAAATAATATATAGTTCCACACAAATGATGTGCAAAGTTCCTATAAAAGTTGCCAGGAGTTTCCAAGGTGACTTTCGTGCTCCCCCATATGGGTCCCCACTCACCGACTCATATTACCCCTACAGGGGTAGATGGCATGTACTGATAACCAAAGATTAGATGTCCCTTGGTAGGTCCTCCAGGTGATTTGCAGATGGCCTGACGAAATATCCCTTTAAGGGTCCAGCCAATCCTCCAGACCAGCATGTCCAATATGATCTCCTACCAAGGAGTCTCCAATCCCGGTTTCCAGCAGGTGTTTAGTAAGATCCCAGGAGTATACCCTGACAAAAAAAGAGATATGGCTCCCATAGTACAGTATAAGGATTTTTTTTTTTTTAATTTTAAAAATCACGATAAAAACAACTTTCCCAACAAGTGGGTAAAAAACCTTCTAAACTACTACAAGCTATGGTCGCTACAATCTATACAGGGGTCGGAATACAGCGTGCGTTCCAGCTGCGCTCCAGGCTTCCTGCTAGCGCACCGGAAATGATGTAAGTGCGTGGCTCCACCTCTAGGGAAACAACAGGAAGTGAGAGGAAATCTACCCCTAGGAAGGGAAATTCTCTCGTGTAAGAGTTAATTTTTTGGAAAAAGGTGTCTCCACTAGGGATGAGCTTTAAGTTTCGAGTCAAACTCATGTTCGACTCGAACATTGCCTGTTCACTGAACAGCGAACAATTTGGGGTGTTCGTGGCAAATTCGATAAGCCGTGGAACAACCTGTAAAAGTCTATGGGAGAAATCTAAAGTGCTAATTTTAAAAGCCTATATGCAAGTTATTGTCATAAAAAGTGTTTGGGGACCTGGGTCCTGCCCCAGGGGACATGTATCAATTCAAAAAAAACTTTTTAAAACTGACGTTTTTTCAGGAGCAGTGATTTTAATAATGCTTAAAGTGAAACAATAAGGCCCCTTTCACACTGAGGCGTTTTTCAGGCGTTTTAGCACTAAAAATAGCGCTTGGAAAACGCTTCAAAACTGCCTCCAATGCATCTCAATGTGTGCTTTCACACTGAGGCGTTGTGCTGGCGGGGCGTTGAGAAAAGTCCTGCAAGCAGCTTTTTTTGAGCTTGTTTGTAGCGCTAAAAAAAGGGCTTCAAAAACGCCCAAGTCCATTGAAATGAATGTAAAGCGCTTTAAAAGCGCCTTAAAGGCGCCAGAAAAACGTCCAAGCCAGTACACTGAAGCAGAGGAAAGATCACATGACCGCAGTGAAGTGTAGCATGCTGGGATAAAAGGAAGTGCTGTTGTGAAGGAGGAAGACAAGGAAGTATGGACTCTGCAGACAGGAAGATGCAAGCCAGCAGGGCAGAAAATGTGGCCAGATCATCCAGGTCCAGAGGATCAGCAATTGAACCTGAGGAATTCATAGAATCTATGTGGGACCACCCAGAGCTTTGGGATTCCAAAAATACACTGTATGCTAACCGCAGCAAAAAAATGTTAGCATGGGAGAGCATTGCTGAACAGCATATTGTTGACTGGAATGACCTTCCAAGAAAGCAAAAATCTGCAAAAAGTGAGTACAAATTACATAATCCTTGTCAGATATGCAGGAGTGTGATTGTAAACCCAAAAAGTTCAACCGCAAAACCATTCCTAATCCCATTCAGAGTAGCCCCAAGCCCAAAAAGTTCAACTTCAAAAACATTCCTAATCCCATTCAAAGTAGTCCCAAGCCCAAAAAGTTAAACCGCAAAACCATTCCTAATCCCATTAAGAGTAGTCCCAAACCCAAAAAGTTCAACCGCAAAACCATTCCTAATCCCATTCAGAGTAGTCCCAAGCCCAAAAAGTTCAACTTCAAAAACATTCCTAATCCCATTCAAAGTAGTCCCAAGCCCAAAAAGTTAAACCGCAAAACCATTCCTAATCCCATTAAGAGTAGTCCCAAACCCAAAAAGTTCAACCGCAAAACCATTCCTAATACCATTCAGAGTAGTCCCAAGCCCAAAAAGTTCACACTTTTCCTAGTCCCAAACTCGGAACCCTAACCCTAATCCCACTTTTCCTAGTGCCAAACTCTTAACCCTAACCCCACTTTTCCTAGTCCCAAACTCGGAACCCTAATCCCACTTTTCCTAGTCCCAAACTCGGAACCCTAACCCTAATCCCACTTTTCCTAGTCCCAAACTCGGAACCATTAGCCCAATCCCACTTTTCCTAGTCCCAAACTCGGAACCCTAACCCTAATCTCACTTTTCCTAGTCCCAAACTCTTAACCCTAATCCCACTTTTCCTAGTCCCAAACTCGGAACCATTAGCCCAATCCCACTTTTCCTAGTCCCAAACATGGAACCCTAACCCTAATCCCACTTTTCCTAGTGCCAAACTCTTAACCCTAACCCTAATCCCACTTTCCTAGTCCCAAACTCGGAACTATTAGCCCAATCCCACTTTTCCTAGTCCCAAACTCTGAACCATTTGCCCAATCCCACTTTTCCTAGTCCAAAACTCGGAACCCTAACCCTAATCTCACTTTTCCTAGTCCCAAACTCTTAACCCTAACCCTAATCCCACTTTTCCTAGTCCCAAACTCGGCACCCTAACCCTAATCCCACTTTTCCTATTTCCAAACTCGGAACCCTAACCCTAATCCCACTTTTCCTAGTTCCAAACTCGGAACCCTAATCCCACTTTTCCTAGTCCCAAACTCTGAACCATTAGCCCAATCCCACTTTTCCTAGTCTGAAACTCGGAACCCTAATCCCACTTTTCCTAGTCCCAAAATTAGAACCCTAACCCTATTCCCACTTTTCCTAGTCCCAAACTCTTTACCCTAACCCTAATCCCACTTTTCCTAGTCCCAAACTCTTAACCCTAACCCCAATCCCACTTTTCCTAGTGCCAAACTCTTAACCCTAACCCCACTTTTCCTAGTCCCAAACTCGGAATATTTCCCCTAACTCATAACCCTATAACATTAACACCCTAGCCCTAAACATTTGCTAACTTAGAATGTATCATTTTTTTGGGTAATTATCTAATTTTGAATTTCATCACTTTTTCATTTATAAAATGTGCAAAAATTATTTAGCAAAGAAAATTGGGAAATGTCAACTTTTAAAAAAATATGAATTAAGTAATTAGTCTAAATTTGCCCGAAAATGACTTCAGAACTTAATTCAAATATGGTGGTGTGAGCAGGGCAGCCATCATAAATTGCAGGGGCATTTATACAGCTTTAAGCCTGCCCCCCCCCGAGATTGATCAACAAAATTACCCAGGTTCACGCCTACTTGCCGTCCCACCAAGTCCTTCAGTGCCTCAGCCCCCTCACACCTGTACTCTCTGAGCCCCCATCACATGTGTATATATGACATGCATGTACATACACACACACATGTACACACACACACAGACATGTACACACACAGCCCCCCTGCACCACAGCCCTTACTTGTAAGGTGATCCTAGTCCCAGCTCTTGCTTACACACGCAGAGGGGTGCACATGCAGGAAATGGCCAGAGGTGGCAGCTCATGACAGAGCAGCAGCCTTCTGACTCGCACACATACAGGAGCTCCTCTGCACCCGACCCGCCTTCTCACATCCCTGCCAGTCGGCCGGGCCCATCCATACAACGGGTCCCCTTACAGGTGTATGGGTTGTACCCCCCTGATGGTGTCCCTGGGTGTGAGTGTCATGGTCTGGGGCTGCATGAGTGATGGCAGCACTAGAGAGCTACAGTTCATTGAGGGAACCATGAATGCCAACATGTACTGTGACATAGTGAAGCAGAGCATGATCCCCTCCCTTCTGAGACTGGGCCACAGGCCAGTATTCCAACATAACGACCCCAAACACCCCTCCAAGATGATGACTGCCAAGCTAATGAAGCTGAGGGTAAAGGTGATGGACTGCCCTAGCATGTCTCCAGACCTAAACCCTATTGATCATCTGTGGGGCATCCTCAAACAGGAGGTGGAGGAAAGCAAGGTCTCTAACATCCACCAGCTCCGTGACATCATCATTGAGGAGTGGAAGAGGACTCCAGTGGCAACCTGGGAAGCTCGATTGAACTACATGTCAAAGAGTGTTAGGTCGTTGCTGTGAATTCATAGACATGTGCAATTCGTTAAGTTCCTAATTCTTTGTTCAACGAATTATGACAAATTTGTTAATTACGAATTTCACACAAAAAGACAAACAAATAATTAAAATGGAAACGTCAAAGTCAAAATTTTTGTCAGTGCACATGTCTAGGAATTCATGGTGGCCACACAAAATATTGTCACATTGTGCACAATTTTAACATTTTTACTTAGGGGTGTACTCTCTTTTGTGAGATACTGTATATTATTGTTATTAGTGAACTCCTAAAGTAAGTCTAAACAAGTAAACATATTTTTATTGTCTTTAATCAATACAATAAGAATTTTATTGAGAAACTAGATAACAATATGCTCTTTGGTTTCTAAGTATATAGTTGTAAACCATAACCAAAATTTAGATTAAACATCTTAATGATAATTTTAATGTGATACCTGTAATTATTAAATCATATTTTGTTGCCAACTTACTGCTCCTGCAGGGCTCATAAAATAATCTGCAAATTCCTCCCGAATTCTGAAACCTACTGTTGGACCATGGACATGAGGAAAATCAGCAGGTTCTAAATTATGAGACAATGTGTCCTCAAAATTAACACCATCCCTATCCCTTACTACATTGTGCAAAACACACGCTGCCTTGGTTAATTTGCAGGCATTTTCCACCTTAAGATTGATAGGTTTTAGGAATATTTGCCATTTGTTAGCAAGAATCCCAAAGGAACTTTCAACCAGCCTACGTGCCCGACAGAGACGATAATTGAAGATTCTCTTCTGAGTGTCTGAAATCCTCCGTGAGTATGGCTTCATTAAGTGTTCATTGATAGCAAAAGCCTCATCAGCCACAAAAACAAATGGCATATCTGGACTTTGTGTACCGGGTAATGGTTTGTTTTCTGGTAAATCGAGTAGATTACATTGAAGACATTTCCCAAATGTGGAATTCATGAAAACAAAAGAGTCTGCTGAACTGCCAAATGCTCCTACAGCAATATATAGGAATTTATAATCTGCATCAACCACAGCCATTAGCACTACAGAAAAATATTTTTTTTATAATTAAAATATCGGCTACCACTGTGACAGGGTTTTATTAGGCGAATGTGTTTCAAATCAATTGCTCCCAGGCAGTTTGGAAAGTTGGTTTTGATCCAGAACTGCTTGGCAACATTCTTCCATTTTTCTTGATTGGGAATTGGCATGAAATTAGTTTTCAATTTCCAAATAGCATCACATGTTAGCTTGAATATTTCTCCAATTGTAGAGATTCATGTTCTGAATTCATAGTGTAATGATGTATAGATATTTCCAATGCCCAGATATCTGTAATAAAATAAAATATTAATAATTTATTTCAGTACATGTACTAAAGAAAAGATGGAAGACAATGAGAGACAACTATAGAAGAGAACACCTTCTTCAAAATAATGTAAGGAGAGGTTCTTCCGGCAAAAGAAAAGGGCGAGTTTATTGCCACTATGAAGAGCTGATGTTCCTGAAGCCTGTCATGGAGATGAGATCGTAAGTCTACCAACATTTATTATGTCAATGTTTTTTTTTTTTATTTGGAATTGTGTAACATCTTTGTTATTTTTGGAGGAGTGCAATTTTGACCGTTTTGGTATAAAAAAAAATATTTTTCAGTACAGAAAGCAATATGGAAACTGATACAGAGGAGGACCCTGAGGATGGCGAGCAGAACAGCCAATCGGTCGATGCAGCAGACTTCACCCAAATGTCTAAAACGGAAGCCGAAACCACAGAAGCAGCAGTGGCGACCCAAAGACAAAAAGCACGTAAAAAAAACAAACAACAAATGTCTGAGGACTTCCTGGATGTGGTGAAAGAATTATTGCAGAAACAAGAAAAAGATGGTGGCGAATTAGAATCTTTTTTCCCGAAGCCTAGTTGCTCAAATGGCAAAAGTACCATCAGAACACCAATGCAACGTACGTTCGGAAATTTTAAGGGTCATTAATCATTACCAGCAGCAACACATTCATACTCGAGATGCTCCATATGAGGCCAATACAAGCCAACATTTTTATGGGAGGTACAAGGGTCAAGGTCCCTCACGTTCCCAATCATACCCATCTGCTGCAAGATATCCCGTAATGTCACAAAACCCCTATCCCAATTTTCCAATGCCCCAAAATCCCCAACATACTACCCAAATGTCCCAGCTCCCCCTCCCACCCCTCTAGAGGAGACACACCCTGCTCCCACCTTTCTTAATATGTGAAATGTCTAGTTTCATATAATTTAATTTGGACTTTTGTGAATATAATTTTTTCAGTATAATGCCCAGGTTTATGGTGTATGTTTAATTTTTTTATGGTTTGCACATGTGGTGCATTTTTCTGAATAAATTGAATAAAAATGATATTTATTTTCCAATTACAATTTGGAGTGTAATTTTCTTATGTGTTTAAACGTGCACTTCTTCATTATTCATATATACCATATATACTCCATTCAAAACATAGTTTTTGGTTAAATTTTTGAGGCTGAAAATAGACATGTGCAATTTCTTTATTTACTAATTCATATTTTCACGAATTCTAATAACTTCGTAAATTATTAATTTCACATTTTTGCATTTCAGAAGTTTGGAATTTGGGATTTGAGGATTTTAGAAATTCCCAATTTTGCTTTTTATCATTTCCCAATTTCCCAATTTTAGAAAAAAGCAAAAAGAATAATGAAGCAAAAACGAAAATTAACGCATTTTTGGTCAGTGCACATGTCTAAAAATGCCCCCCTCAGCTTATACTAGAGTCAATCAATTTTTGGAAGCAGAGAATGTAATTTTCCCAAACTACTTTGGCTCAACAGATTTTGGGGCCACTTTGGGCTAGGAAACCACAATTTGTATATGTTGTAGTGCCAGATACGGGGCCACTAATTCCGACATTTCTGGCCATCTGCAGCAATGTAATTTCGGGACCCTTTGGGTCCAGAGACCACACATTTTGCGTGCAAATTGTATTTACACAGTATTTTTCAGTAAAATTAGGTGCCTCCCCTTATGTTTGGGTCGGCTTATACTCGAGGATTTACGGAACTTACCTTAGCGTAATAAGTAAACGTTCACATGGTGATATTGCCAACCTGCAATTGTTATCCTGCCTTAACAAGTCAGGGGTTAAGATGTCAAGCAGAAAGTCAAATCTGGTAACGAAAAAAATATAAATGAAACATAAATTTCTGCTAATCCACGGCAAAACATAATCCAGGGATTAGGGTGAAAAGTTTGGGACTAGGAAAAGTGGGATTAGGGTTAGGGTTAAGAGTTTGGGACTAGGAAAAGTGGGGTTAGAGTTAGGGTTAATAGTTTAGGACTAGGAAAAGTGGGATTGGGATAATGGTTCCGAGTTTGGGACTAGGAAAAGTGGGATTAGGGTTAGGGTTAAGAGTTTGGGACTAAGAAAAGTGGGATTGGGATAATGGTTCCGAGTTTGGGACTAGGAAAAATGGGATTGGGGTTAAAAGTTTGGGACTAGGAAAAGTGGGATTAGGGTTAGGGTTAAGAATTTGGGATTTTGTCAATAGTCTCAATGGGATGGGATATTATCACTTACGTTGTGATGCTCATCCGTGTGTAATTTTTAAACTTTTCTTGGTGCTCTCTCAAGTTCTGATACAGCAACACAAATTGACCTCTGGAGGAGTGTGTTTGGAGGATGGGATGGATCCAATAGCGACGTTCCTGCCTCTGTTTCAGGGTATGTTCCCAAAACATAAGCACAAAAAGTAACAATAGCTCAGTAAACTCCATTTTCGATGGATTCAGTCTCTTCAGCCACTAAATTCAGGAAGTGAACAGGATATGATGTAAAACGGGGTTGTTTTTTATACTAACGCTAACGCGGCAAAAACGCTTGGGCGTTACCGCTAATTTTAGCGCAAACGCGGCAATAGCGCTAGGCGTTTAACATCCGTTTTTTCAACGCCTCAGTGTGAAAGTAGCCTAAAAGTGTAATATTCCTTTAAATTTCATACCTGTTTATAGTATGCCTGTAAAGGGGTGCATGTTTCCCGTGTTTAGAACTGTCCCTGCACAAAGTGTCATTTTTGCAGGAAAAAAAGCATTTAAAATCACTCGTGGCTATAATGAATTGTCGGATCCCGTAATACAGAGAACAGTCATTGAAAGTCATTGATAACATAAAAAAAAATATGCGTTGGGTTCCCCCCAAATTCAATTACCAGGCCCTTCAGGTCTGGTATGGATATTAAGGGGAACCCCGGGTCAAATAAAAAAAAAAATTACGTGGGGTTCCCCCTAAATAGCCATACCAGACCCTTATCCGAGCATGCAACCTGGCAGGCCACAGGAAAACGAGGGGCGACGAGAGAGTGCCTGAACCGTACTCCTGAACCGTACCAGGCCACATGCCTTCAACATTGGGAGGATGCTTTGGGGGTCTGTGACCCCTCAAAGCACCATGTCCCCATGTTGATGAGGACAAGGGCTTCATCCCCACAACCCTTGCCCGGTGGTTGTTGGGGTCTGTGGGCGGGGGACTTATCAGAATCTGGAAGACCCCTTTAACAAGGGGACCCCCAGATCCCGCCCCCCCTGTTTGAAATGGTAAGGGGGTACAAAAGCACCCCTACCATTTCACAAAAAAATAGTTAAAAAACACACCGACACCTTTGGGAAAAGTCCTTTATAAAAAAATAAAAAAGATTCCAGCAGTGGTAATCCACTCTTGCTATCCAGCGATGGGTGATCTCTTCTCCGGGGACCAGCGAAGGGCTGATCTCTTCCAACGACGTGCAGCGCATCCTGTCTCCATGGAGACACTGCGGGAATCCCGTCTTAGCTGAGGAGGCCACTCATCACCTGACCCCGCCCCCCTCTGATGCAACGCAAGGGGGAAGCCAGGCTTCTCCAGTGAAATACGGGTGACCCCGCCCCCTCTGATGTAACAGAAACCTGCGTTACATCAGGGGGGGTCACCCATACATCACTGGGGAAGCCCAGCTTTTCCCTTGCGTCAGGGGGGGCAGAGTCAGGTGAAGGGCTTCCCCAGTGATGTAAGGGTGACCCCGCCCCCCTCTGACGCAAGGGAAAAGCTGGGCTTCCCCAGTGATGTACGGGGTCACCCCGCCCCCCTTTGATGTAACACAGGTTTCCGTTACATCAGAGGGGGGCGTGGTCATCCGTACGTCACTGGGGAAGCCCAGCTTCCCCCTTGCGTTGCGTCAGAGGGGGGCGGGGTCAGGTGACGGGGGGCCCGGTCCTCCTCAGCTAAGACGGGATTCCCGCAGTGTCTCCATTGAGACAGGATGCGCTGCGCTGGAAGTTGTCAGAAGAGATCAGCCATCGCTGGTCCCTGGAGAAGAGATCACCCATCGCTGGATAGCAAGAGTGGATTACCACCGCTGGAATCTTTTTTTTATTTTTAATAAAGGACTTTTCCCAACGGTGTCTGTGTGTTTTTTAACATTTTTTTACACTTTCTTTGTGAAATGGTAGGGGTACTTTTGTACCCCCTTACCATTTCAAACAGGGGGGGGCAGGATCTGGGGGTCCCCTTGTTAAAGGGGGCTTCCAGATTCTGATAAGCCCCCCGCCCGCAGACCCCCACAACCACCGGGCACGGGTTGTGGGGATGAGGCTCTTGTCCTCATCAACATGGGGACATGGTGCTTTGAGGGGTCACAGACCCCCAAAGCATCCTCCCAATGTGGACGGCATGTGGCCTGGTACTGTTCAGGAGGGGGGCGCTCTCTCGTCCCCCCTCTTTTCCTGCAGCCTGCCAGGTTGCGTGCGAAGATAAGGGTCTGATATGGATTTTGAGGGGGACCCCCACACCATTTTTTTTGGGAGGCGCTGGGTTCCCCTTAAAATCCATACCAGACCTGAAGGGTCTGGTATGGATATTTAGGGGGAACTCTACATCATTTTATTTTTTTGAATTTGACCCGGGGTTCCCCTTAATATCCATACCAGACCTCAAGGGCCTGGTAATTGAATTTGGGGGGAACCCCACACATTTTTTTTTTTATCAATTACTTTTAATGACTGTTCTCTGTATTACGGGAGCCGACAATTCATTATAGCCGCAAGCGATTTTAAATAGCTTTTTTTCCTGCAAAAATGACACTTTGTGCAGGGACAGTTCTAAGCACAGGAAACATGCGCCCCTTTACAGGCATACTATACACACACCCCAGGTACGAAATTTAAAGGAATATTACACTTTTATTGTTTCACTTTAAGCATTTTTAAAATCACTGCTCCCGAAAAAACATCAGTTTCTAAAACTTTTTTTTGCATTGATACATGTCCCCTGGGGCAGGACCCGGGTCCCAAAACACTTTTTATGACAATAACTTGCATATAAGCCTTTAAAATGAGTATGTTTGATTTTGAACGTTCGAGTCCCATAGACTTTAATAGGGTTCTAAAGTTCACACAAACTTTAGGTCTGTTCGCAGGTTCTGGTGCGAATCGAACAGGGGGGTTTTCGGCTCATCCCTAGTCTCCACTGGTGCTTTATCACCAATCCTTGTTTCTACAACAACCCAACATTTTCAAAATACAATTCTCATTGGGACAGAAAGTGAGGTGAAATCTTCTGAACAGGGGCACAGATAGCGAAACAAATGTTACAGGGGTGATGATAACCTTTCCCTATTTTATCCGAAAACCTTTTAAATAGATTTTTTGGCTGGAGCTACACTTAGAAAATGTACCTGTTCCAAATTACAAACAGATTCAACTTAAGAACAAACCTACAGTCTATCTTGTTTGTAAGGGAATGCGTAAAGTGTAGCGCTAAACCTCTAAATAAATAACCTAAATAGATTAGTGCCAAAAATGACATACATAAGTAAATAAATACATATATATGAAATAAAACAGTGATGGCCACTGTGTATCTGAATGTGAATAGATGCTGATATAACTCATCAAATAAATAATGATCACATATCTATTAATAAAAAGTGTCCAATCATATTAATGTCCAATCGTGAAAAGAAAAAACAAGAATTAGTGACTGAGGTTGCTGAAAGTGCAAAAAGAATATCCCAGGTGAAATTGAAGTTCAAGACCGCCAAATCCAAAGATATACAGTGGTGTGAAAAAGTGTTTGCCCCCTTCCTCATTTCCTGTTCCTTTGCATGTTTGTCACACTTAAGTGTTTCGGAACATCAAACCAATTTAAACAATAGTCAAGGACAACACAAGTAATCACAAAATGCAATTTGTAAATGAAGGTGTTTATTATTAAAGGTGAAAAAAAATCCAAACCATCATGGCCCTGTGTGAAAAAGTGATTGCCCCCCTTGTTAAAACATACTCTAACTGTGGTTGTCCACACCTGAGTTCAATTTCTCTAGCCACACCCAGACCTGATTATTGCCACACCTGTTCACAATCAAGGCATCACTTAAATAGGAGCTGCTTGACACAGTAAGGTCCACCAGAAGATCCTTAAAAGCTACACATCATGCCGAGACCCAAAGAAATTCAGGAACAATTGAGAAAGAAAGTAATTGAGATCTATCAGTCTGGAAAGGGTTATAAAGCCATTTCCAAAGCTTTGGGAATCCAGCGAACCACAGTGAGAGCCATTATCCACAAATGGCGAAGACATGGAACAGTGGTGAACCTTCCCAGGAGTGGCCGGCCGCCCAAAATTACCCCAAGAGCGCAGCGACGACTCATCCAAGAGGTCACAAAAGACCCCACAACAACGTCCAAGGAACTGCAGGCCTCACTTGCCTCAGTTAAGGTCAGCGTTCATGCCTCCACCATCAGGAAAAGACTGGGCAAAAATGGCCTGCATGGCAGAGTTCCAAGGAGAAAACCACTGCTGAGCAAAAAGAACATCAAAGCTCGTCTCAATTTCTCCACAACACATCTTGATGATCCCCAAGACTTTTGGGACAACATTCTGTGGACCGATGAGACAAAAGTGGAACTCTTTGGAAGGTGTGTGTCCAAGTATATGTGGCGTAGAAGGAACACTGCATTTCAGAAAAAGAACATTATACCAACAGTAAAATATGGTGGTGGTAGTGTGATGGTCTGGGGCTGTTTTGCTGCTTCAGGACCTGGAAGACTTGCCGTGATAAAAGGAACTATGAATTCTGCTGTCTACCAAGAGATCCTGAAGGAGAATGTCTGACCATCTGTTCGTGTACTCAAGCTGAAACGAACTTGGGTTCTGCAGCAGGACAATGATCCTAAACACACCAGCAAGTCCACCACCGAATGGCTGAAGAAAAACAAAATGAAGACTTTGGAGTGGCCTAGCCAAAGTCCTGACCTGAATCCTATTGAGATGTTGTGGTATGACCTTAAAAAGGCCGTTCATGCTCGAAAACCCTCTAATGTAACTGAATTAGGACAATTCTGCAAAGATGAGTGGGCCAAAATTCCTCCAGGACGCTGTAAAAGCCTCATTGCACGTTATCGCAAACGCTTGGTTGCAGTTGTTGCTGCTAAGGGTGGCCCAACCAGTTATTAGGCTTAGGGGGCAATCACTTTTTCACACAGGGCCATGATGGTTTGGATTTGTTTTCACCTTTAATAATAAACACCTTCATTTACAAATTGCATTTTGTGTTTACTTGTGTTGTCCTTGACTATTGTTTAAATTGGTTTGATGTTCCAAAACACTTAAGTGTGACAAACATGCAAAGGAACAGGAAATGAGGAAGGGGCAAACACTTTTTCACACCACTGTATAATCACCACCAGATGGTCTGGACTCAAGCAACGTACGTTCTATGAGTCACAAACACTTTGTAATGTCAGCAGGCAATCAGGCTGTATCATCTGGAATGGCGTCCCCAAACTTTTGGAATTGCATCCCCAAAGATTAGAACGACCAATCTCCATGCTTGTACCTCCCTGCCATTCCATCCTCCGCTAACAGCAGGGAGGTACAGGCACGGAGATTGATCGTTCTAGACTTTGGGGATGCAATTCCAAAAGTTTGGGGACGCCATTCCAGATGATATTTTTGGTAAAAAAAAATTGCGATTATTGATTGGTTTGCGCAAAAGTTAGAGCGTTTACAAAATAGGGGATAGTTTTATAGCATCTTTATTAATATTTTTTTACTAGTAATGGCGGCTACCAGCGATTTTTGTTGTGACTGCGACATTATGGCGGACACACCGGACATTTTTGATACATTTTTGGGACCATTGTCATTTATACAGCAATCAGTGATATTTAAATGCACTGATTCCTGTGTAAATGACACTGGCAGTGAAGGGGTTAACCACTAGGGGGTGAGGAGGGGTTAAGTGTGACCTGTGTGTGTTTTTTTACTGTAGGGGGGCGTGGCTTGGTGTATGACATTACTGATTGTCTTTTCCTATGACAGGGAACAGACGATCAGTGACAGCCTCACTAGGAAGCACGGGGAGAGGTTTGTTTACACATACCTCTCCCCGTTCTTCAGCTCTGTGACCCAATCGCGGGACACCAGCGGTGATCTGGTCTGTGGGTCACGCGCTCCCGGAGCTCAGGACCAGGTCGCGAGCGCGCGACCCATGGCTGGGCTCTTAAAGAGCAACGTACCTGTACGTTGATGTGCCCAGCTGTGCCATTCTGCCAACGTAAATGTGCAGGAGGCTGTCCTGTTTTTAAAACTTTTTTTTCGCATTAATACATGTCCCCTGGGGCAGGACCCGGGTCCCCAAACACTTTTTAGGACAACAACTTGCATATTAGTCTTTAGAATTTGCACTTTAGATTTTCACGTTTGAGTCCCATAGACTCTAACGGGGTTTGCGTGTTCGTATACATTTTTGGTCTGTTTGCATGTTCTGCCATGAACTGAACCGGGGGTGTTCGGCTCATCCCTAACTGTACTTTTACTGTATTTTATTGTTAACCATTATATGCTGGTACGCCATTCAGCTGCAGCACGGGTTTATTTATTCTGACAGCAACAGGGTTTGCTCTCACAATATGTAAACCCATGACTCCAGCGCTGTAGGAGGTGATTTCACCATCACAGTTAAAAATAAGAGCATATATGTCGAAGCATAGGGGCAGGGGTGGACATTAGGGGCAGTGTGCTTCGGCATATATTTTTTACTCTTTTTTTGGCACAGATTGCAATAAAAAAAAGAAAACTTGTTTTTTTGAGTTAATGTTTTATTGATACTGTGATTTATTGTTACCATTGTTTGCTTTGCAGTTACGCCATTCAGCTGCAGCACAGATTTATTTTGACAGAAAAGGGTTTGCTCTCCCCTATGCTTCGGCATATATTTTTATTAACTTTTCTTGGCAGAGATTTCTTGATCCTCATCGATCAATGTGAATGGAGGAATTTGTTAGGTTCTTTTTTTGTTCAGCCCATGGGCTGAAAGAAAAAAAAGAACGGTGCATGTATGCCCATCATTAGAAGTGGGTGGATGCAGGACAGTATTCTAATGGTGGGAATATAATCGATCAATCAATGTGAATGGAGGAATCTGTTATTCTCTTTTTTTTCATTTAACCCACAGGCAGCGTGGAAAAAAAAGAACATTACAATATTGTAATAACAATATTACAACAAGGACTTTGAGTGGTTATAATGGAATGATGCCTGCAGGTTTAGGTATCATCTTAGTATCATTTTTTTCAGCCGGCGGTCAGCTTTCATTTAAAAGCAATCCTAGCAGCTAATTAGCCACTAGACTGCTTATACAAGCAGTGGGAGGGAATGCCCCCCACCCCTGCCATCTTTAATGTTTTTTTCTGGTTCTCCTATCCCCTCGGGGAATCCGAGAATGCAGCCAGTGGTTCCGTCAGCTGACCATAGAGCTGATCGGAGACAAAAATGTCTCCAATCATCTCTACGGCCTAAGAAACCGGAAGCTACGAGCATTTCATGACTTCGGTTTCACTGGTTATAAGCGGCTATAACCGCGTTTGGGAAATTAGGAAAGCATCTTATCACACCGATCTTGGTGTGGTCAGATGCTTTGAGGGCAGAGGAGAGATCTAGAGTAGAGTTGAATGGACACCTGGATGTTCGTGTTCGACGGGTTTGGCCGAACTTCGGAAAAAAGTTTGAGTTCGGGACCGAACTTGACCCCTAACCCCTAGGCTAGAGGGCTGCAAATGGCAACAAAATGTTGTTAAGAGCATGGCAAGTGCTCTGCAAACAAATGTGGATAGGGAAATAACTTAAAATAACATAAAAAAGTTTAAATAATATGCTGGAGGCCCCCTTCTCAGCAGAAGAGGTACAGGAAGTCATTAAGAACCTCATAAACTCAACGGCATGATGCCACACATATGGTGGGAATGCCCCAGAATACGCCCTTTCTGGAAAAAAATATTCAGTTTATAAGTGGGAAAATAAAATACTTTGAAATAAAAAAAATAAAAAATTATAATCTTGACCTAGGAGGACGAGGTCCATATGGAGTAGGAGGTTGAGTTGGCGGTGGTTTGTGGCTGCGGCGGTGGAGGAGGACAAGGACGTAACCAACACTGGTTCAAAAATACAACAATGGCGGGGTAAGGCCGGTGATGTGTCAAATTCTGTCCCTCGTCGGATAGTGTCCACCCTGCACTGCGTTTGCTCAGTACGTAGGACAAGGGGATTTCGAAAATCTCCGAAGACGAACAGCGCCTGCTAGGTGAGTCCAGGTTCAAGTCACACCATCCGAGGCTCAAGCCGAGCCAACCAAGGCCGTGCCCAAAGCATGGCGAGCGAAGCAAGCCCGTGAGGGGCCCTGTTACTATGTGCTACCGTATGTCCACTTGGATGGTGGGGCTTGAACCTACACTCACTGCTCAGGCGACGTTCATCTTTGAAGATTTTGTGAATCTCCTTGTCCTCCGTACTGCGCAAGCACTGCGCCTGCGCAGTAAGTGGCCGGACACTCTCCGATGGCCAGACAGTTTTTGTCAGAACACCGGTATACATGTCTATTCTGCACAAGGTACGGACAAGTCCTGTGGGATCCATGGCTGGTTCATTTTAATGAACGTGAGCTTGTCCACATTGGCTCTGGACAGGCGGCTGCGCTTGTCTGTGATAACGCCCCCTGCCGTGCTAAATACACTTTCAGATAATACACTGGCTGCAGGGCAGGCCAGCACCTCCAAGGCGTAAAGGGCAAGCTCAGGCCATGTGCCCAATTTGGAGACCCAGAAGTTGAAGGGGCAGACCCGTCATTCAGTACATGTAGGCGTGTGTACACATACTGCTCCACCATGTTGGTGAAATGCTGCCTCCTGCTAAGACATTCCATCTCAGCTGGTGGTGCTGGTTGTTGTGGCGTGCTGACAAAGCTTTTCCACATTTTGGCCATGCTAACCCAGCCTTCTGAGGTTGGCGACCTCTTCTATCTCCTCTGCCTTCGCCTTGTGCTTCCACCGTACCCCCGCTGTCAGGTGGGATTGCCACCAGCAGCGCATCTACCAGCGTGCGATTGTACTCGCGCATCTTACGATCACGCTCCAGTGAGGTAATTAAGGACGGTATGTTGTCATGGTAACGGGGATCCAGCAGGCTGGCCACCCAGTAATCAGCACCCGTTAAAATATGGGCAACTCGGCGGTCGTTGCGGAGACACTGCAGCATCTAATCACTCATGTGTGCCAGGCTGCAGCATGTGTTTTTGCAATAGCAGAATACACCCAGAGTAAACCTACAAAAATGCGGAAAATACTATTCAAAAGTTTTTGCCCTAAAAAAAAATATTTTAATAGCACAATAGAAGAAAAATATCAATTGGTATGTCACACCTGCAGATATGCAGAAAACACTGCAGAATTCAATTTTTTTGCACTAAATGTGTGTTTTTGCAATAGCAGAATACACCCAGAGTATGTAAACGGTGTATCTCAAAACCTGCAAAAATGCAGAAAATGCTATTCCAAAAAAAAGGTTTTGCCCTAAAAAAAATTTATTTGAATAGCACAATAGAATAAAAATATATAAATTAAATATGTCACACCTGCAGATATGCAGAAAACACTGAAAATTTAATTTTTTTGCACTAAATGTGTGTTTTTGCAATAGCAGAATACACCCAGAGTATGTAAACGGTGTATCTCAAAACCTGCAAAAATGAAGAAAATGCTATTCAAAAAAATGTTTTTGCCCTAAAAATTTTTTATATGAATAGCACAATAGAAGAAAAAATATATAAATTGAATATGTCACACCTGCAGATATGCAGAAAACACTGCTAAATATTTTTTTTTGCCCTAAATGGGTGTTTTTGGAAGAGCAGAATACAACCACAGTATGTACAGGGTGTATCTCACAGTAACATATGCAGTGCAGGTGCACTGAACTTGCAGATAAAAGATATATTTTCTCTGGCACTGGGCTGATGGCAGTGTAAAAAGACTGTGCACTGCAACCCAACCAGGTAAATCTATGTAGATCGCTGACTAATTAGAATAGATTTCATGAATCTGGACTGACTCCTATCATGGAGATAATTATCTCTCCCTCAAAGCAGCCACAGGAACCTTGCCCTACACTCTCTATCTTTTCTCTCAGTGCAGTGTAATAATCTTGTGCACCGCACCCACACAACTAAATCTATGTAGATCGCTGACTAATTATATAGATTTCATGAATCTGGACTAACTCCTATCATGTAATTCTCTCCCTCACAGCAATAGCAGCCAGGAACCTTTCCCTACACTGTCTAAAGCAGAGTGACGTGCTGTGCTGTGTGCCTCTAACTTATATAGAGACTGGGTCACATGCTGCACTGGCCAATCACAGCCATGCCATTAGTAGACATGGCTGTGATGGCTTCTAAGGGCACACCAGTTAAACGACTGTTGATTGGCTGCCCTGCAGCTTTTAAAAATGCGCCATTACATCACCGAACAACGGACCCAAACCCAAACATACAGTCAATTGTTCGGGTTCGGGTCCGGGACTCAAAAACCCAAAAGTCCGGTACGGACCTGAACTTTACAGTACAGTACCTGTCACTACCTATTGCTATTATAGGGAATATTTACATTCCCTGTGATAACAATAAAAATTATAAAAAAAAATAAAAATGAAAGGGACAGTGTAAAAATAAAATAAAAAAGCAAAACAGATAATTAAAAAAAATAAAATAAATTAAAGCACCCCTGTGCTCGTGCGCAAAGGCGAACGCAAGCGTCGGTCTCGTGTCATATGTAAACAGCAATTGCACCATGCATGTGGTACCACCGTGAATGTCAGATCGAGGGCAGTAGATCTCCTCTGTAAATCTACAGTGGTAACCTGTAAAGGCTTTTAAAGGCTTTTAAAAATGTATGTCGTTTGTTGCCTCGTAATTTTAAAGCATGTTGTGTTTTTATATTTTACCAAACATTTGGGCAATATAGTGTGTTTTGTGCATTGAAAAAAGTGTTTTTTTCCCCAAAAAGTTGCGTTTGAAAAATCGCTGTGCAAATACTGTGTGAAAAAAAAATTGCAACACCCACCATTTCAATCTGTAGGGCCTTTGCTTTAAAATATATATATATATATATATATATATATATAGTATATATGGAGTCCATGGAATATTTTATAATTTGCCACAAGTTTCGGGAAAATGACAACAAAGTTGTTACTAAATGACTATATTGCTCACACATGGCATGGGCATATGTAAAATTACACCCCAAAATACATTCTGCTGCTTCTCCTGAGTACAGGGATACCACATGTGTGAGACTTTTTGGGAGCCTCACTGCATTCACGTTTTCTAAGGGTGTAAATTGTTGATTTTACTCCTCACTACCTAGTACAGTTTTGAAAGCCCTGAAATGTCAAGATAGCACAAATACACCCCTAAATGACCCCATTTTGAAAAGTAGCCACCCCAAGCGGCATGGCGAGTATTTTGCAGATCTTTTGTTTTGGAAAATGAAGAAAGAAAAGGATTTTTTTTTCCTTTTTCAAAACTTTGTGACAAAAAGTGAGATCTGCAAAATACTCAATATTGCTCTCAGCAAATAGCTTGGGGTGTCTACTTTCGTAAAAAGGGGTCATTTGGGGGGGGGGTTGTGCTATCTTTGCATTTCATGGCCTCCGAAACTGTGATAGGTAGTGAGGAGTGAAATCAACAATTTACGCTTTTAGAAATCATGAAGGCGGTGATTGGTTTTCGGGGTCCTGTACGCGACTAGGCTCCCATAAAGTCTCAGACATGTGGTATCCCCATACTCAAGAGAAGCAGCAGAATATATTTTGGGGTGTAATTCCAAATATACCCATGGCGTGTTTGAGCAATATATCATTTAGGGAAAACTTTGTGTAAAAAAAAATGAATACTCCCGAAACCTGTGGCAAAATATAAAATATTCCATGGACTCAAAATGCCTCTAAGCAAATAGCTTGGGTGTCTACTTTCCAAAATGGGGTCATTGGGGGGGTGCTATCTTGGCATTTCATGGCCTCCGAAACTGTAATAGGTAGTGAGTTACGCCCTTAGAAATCCTGAAGGCGGTGATTGGTTTTTGGGGTCCTGTATGCAACTAGACTCCCAAAAAGTATCACACATGTGGTATCTCCATACTCAGGAGAAGCAGACGAATGTATTTTTGTGTGTAATTCCACATATACCCAAGGCATGTGTGAGCAATATATAATTCCAGTGACAACTTTGTTTGAAAATTTTTAATCACTTGTGACAAAAAAAAAAAAAAAAATATTCAATGCACTCAACATGCCTCTCACCTTGGGGTGTCTACTTTGCAATGATTGGTAATTTGGAGGGGTTTTGTCCTACCCTGCCATTTTAACATTCTCAAGAAATGAGAGGCAGTCATAAACTAAAAGCTGCATAAATTCCAGTAAATGCACCATAGTTTGTAAATGCTATAACTTTTGCATAAACCAATAAATATACGCTTATTCAAAAAAATGTTACCCAAGAAATGTGTCTGAATAAATTTTGGCCTAAATGTATGACTACAATTTAGTTTATTGGATTTTTTTATAACAAAAAGTATAAAATATTTATTTTTTTCAAAATGTGTGGTCTTTTTTCATTTATATTGCCAAAAATCTAAATCCCAGAGGTGATCAAATATTACCAAAAGAAAGCTCTATTTGTGGGAAAAAAAAGAAGAGGGACATTTTTTTGTGTACAGTATTGCATGACCGCACAATTACCAGTTAAATTAGCACAGTGGCAAATTGTAAAAAGTGCTTTGGTCATTAAGGGGGTAAAACCTTCCGGGGCTGAAGTGGTTAAAGCTGAGATCACTTCAGTGTCTGAACCACTGTTGGCTGAATATGGGTCAGAAGAATGCAGAACAGGACCTACAGGAGAAGTAGGACCAAACCAGCTTTTGCTTCGCCTTTAAATATGTGTCTCAGAGAATCACTAAATTCCTAGTGCCAACATAACAATTTGGTCTTTGCACACTGTGAATGAGGTAAGTAAATGTATCATATAGTATACTCTAAAATGTTTTAAGAATTATTTTATGTTGTACAAAATTCAAAGACCAAGAAATCAAAATCACTATGTGGAAATATTTGCATATTCATCTCTTCACTTAATTTTTTCTTCAAATATGCCTTACGACTTTGTTGTATTGATTGCAAACACTAAAGTTGCTATATCAAAGCTTTATACAATGTTTTTTTTTGTTTAACTTGCATGTATTACTCACAAAAATGTACTGAGGCACAGTATGACCATATTTATTTAATGGCCTGTAAATGGAAAATAAAATAATACATTGTGGTTTGTTTCTGTATAAATAAAAATGTGTTTCCTATACTCTGCATACAATTTGCACATATTTAGGTCTCTCTCAAATGTGCAGCATCCCTTGCTAATTCTCTGAAATTGCAATGAGCAATGGATCATGTTTCAAAGAGTGGTTCACAGGTGGCTGGGAGGTGATATCTTCTCTCCTCATTGCCTGTAATCCTCAAAAGTCTAAATCATTGTTCCACAGCTATATGCATTGCAACCGGCCACATTAACCTAAATGGGCTGTGTTTAGTGGCTGTAGCAGGGGGGTAATTTTTTTTGTCATGGCTACAAAGTAAAGCATTACGTCCTCGGAATGTATACAGATACTGCTGAGAAGCTGCATGTCATTGTTCAGGTAGATATGGATGTGGGGTGGGAGGTTGTTAAAATCCTGACTCAACCATTTGCATTTATCACCCTCTGGCCACATGTCTAAACAAGCCCTTAGAGCTGCAAGATCAATCAAACATTGACTTTCACAAGAGACTGAGAAAGAGGACTATATAATTAGGAACCATCTGATTTAAAAGAACATTTATACTAAGCTTTAACATTAAGCTAATGGTGGGAAAAAAATTTCTGATATCAGTTTTTTTGGTTTGCATGTATGTTACTAGGACCACTCAGAAATGATATTGTCCTAGGGTACCGTGCAACTCAGTTTAATATTCAGCAGCTATAAAGCAGTCTTGTGTCATACACTAATATGAAGGACATATGTCTCATTAAAAAGTCTGTCATCAACATTCTTTAAATATTTTCTATACAAGGATTATAATGCAGAGCCTCATGAATGGGTGTTTTTTCCTCATGTGCTTTATGTTTTTTGCTTACTTGATCAGTAATGGATAAGTCACTATTTTCTTTAGACTGCTGTTTAACAGGGAAAAATTTGCAAGGCTGCAATACAATCTATACCATATCACATGGGATAAAATAGAAGAAAAAAAACTACCAATCTTCTTACACCCCTCACGGAATTCATTTCAATACACACCCTGAAATCCAAAAACTTCCTGGTACTGGGAGACTTTAATCTCTGGGCAAATTCTACCCAAGACCCTATCGCGACCGCCTGCATAAACCAACTGGAAGAACTGGGTCTACAGCAACTGATAAAGACTCCCACACATGGTTCAGGACACACCCTGGACCTCATCTTCAAACAAAATATGGACATCAACGTACTGGACAGCATACCACTACCATGGACAGACCACCACGCCATCAAATTCAATATCTCCACTAATACCACCCACCAAAAACAGAAACAACTCATTGGACCAGATCGCAGAAGAAACTACACTCCAAAACCTTCAAAAACACTTTATCAAACAAAATAGCAATGCTGAACTTAAGCCACTCAGTGGAACAAACACTTAGCTCCCTAAACAAGGTATTACTACAATCAGCAGACTTAGTGGCTCCAAAACGCAGAACACTCATCCGGAGAAAAAACTTGGGATGGTTTAATGGCTCTCTCACTATACTCAAGCAAGAACGCAGAAGAGCTGAAAGAGCCTGGAGAAGAAACCCTACTAAGGAAAACCACACAAACTACAAAGGACTCAGAGAACTATCACAAAGCAATCTTCAAAGCTAAAAAAGATTATTTCTCAATTACCATCTCATCGGCCTTAAACCGCCCTCGGGAACTTTTTAAAAATAGTCGCTCAATCAATGAACCCGGTATGCTTGGAGCCCCCAGCAAACGAAACCCAAGATTTCTGCAATGAATTATCAGATTTTTTCATCGACAAAATCGACAACATCCGGAAAACAATCCATCAGAAAAAAACAACCAACCTCAGTCAACCAAAGCAAAAAGAAGATATCGATACAAACATCCCACAATCACAAAGTTTTCTCTGACCCCAATCACCACAGACACCACCAAAAACATCATCAATAACCTTTGAGACAGTACATCACCAATTGACATCATCCCCACAAGACTCCTGAAAGAATGTTCCGACATCTTGGCTCCCACCATAACTCATCTTATAAATCAGTCATTTAAAGAAGGGATTGTTCCGGACACCCTCCAACAAGGGATCATCAAACCCCTACTAAAGAAACCCAACCTCGACCCTCAGGACCCTAACCACCACAGACCAATAACAAGCCTTAACACCATCTCCAAGATTATGGAAAAAGCTGTAGTACAACAGATTCAAAGCCACCTGGACACACACAAACTCCTGGACCCTCTGCAATCAGGCTACCGCCCGGGCCATGGAACAGAAACAGCACTCCTCAAGATATGGGACGACGCCCTCGAAGCAGCAGATGACGGAGAATCATGCATCCTGGTACTGTTGGACCTCAATGCAGCGTTTGATACAGTGGACCACAATACTCTACTCATCCGCCTCACAGAAGTAGCAAGAGTCACAGACTCAGAGCTACAATGGTTCGCGTCCTTCTTAGGAAATCACTCTCAGAAAGTGGAACTAGGAGGATTCACCTCCAAAACCCGGGCAATCTCTTGTGGAGTCCCCCAAGGATCCCCTTTGTCGTCAGTGATCTTTAACATATACATCCGCCCACTCCTCAAAATCATCAGAATATCAGACCTCTGCTTCCACTCATATGCTGACGGCACGCAATTATATTTCCGTATCACCGGACAAAAAGACCATCATCAGCAATTAGAAAAATGCCTCACCTCGATAGACGACTGGATGACCACTAGCTCCCTGAAACTCAACGAATCAAAAACAGAGCTTCTTATCCTGCACGCAAATCAAAATTCCCGGACCAAGATCCCTTGGTCACCACCCACCATCTTTGGACAGACCATCCCCCCAAGCACCAAGGCCAAGAGTCTCGGAGTCATTTTTGACTCGGAAATGTCAATGGATGCACAAATAGGAGCTGTGGTCAGTGGTTCTCACCATCTGCTCCGCCTGCTACGCAGACTCACCCCCTTCATTCCAAAGGAGGACAAAGCAGTGGTAGTTGGAACAATCATTAATTTTACGACTTGACTACGCAAACTCCCTTTACATAGGACTTCCCCAATATCAACTTGCGCGCTTACAACTTATCCAAAACACTGCAGCAGGGCTGATAACAGGAAAAAAAACCTGGGAATCCATCTTCCCTTCCCTGAGGACCCTACATTGGCTAACCGTAAAGAATCAGATCACATTCAAGACCCTCACCCACAAATGCACACATGGAGTCGCTCCTCAATACCTAATTGAGAAAATAAAACACTACACACCAATCGCAGTCTTCGATCATCTAACCAAAACCTCCTCATCATTCCTAAATCCCGCTACAAATCAAAGGGGGGCGGAGATTCGCTGTCCAAGGACCTCTGCTATGGAATGCTCTACCTACCAACATCTGCATGGAAGAAAACCATCAGGCCTTCAAGAAAAAACTCAAGACCTACCTCTTCTAAGAAGCGTGACAACAAGCACAAATACAGCGCCTTGAGGCAATTCAGTTCGCATTGTTAGCGCTATACAAATTATTCATTCACAAATCAGTTTTGCCTAGGACACATGGGCTCTGAATGTTGGGAGACATTGGGCGGTTAAAAAAAAATGGCCAACATTTGGCCCGTGTGTATGTCATTTGGTCGGCTTCTGTTGGACGAGCCTTGTGGAAAACCAGCAGCCAACCAATGGCAGAGAGCGCTGATCAGAGTGTTTTGGCGGGGTGGCCACCCCCCTGTCAGAACACAACAGCTCAGCGGGGGGAGATAGCTGTACTTCACATTGGCTCCTACTGGAGCTGACAGTTTTTTTTTCATTCACTTAACTCACATGATTTCAAACCTGCATTTCAGTGCAATTTTGGGGGCAATTTGAAAGACATCTGTGCGGGTTCATGCACAGATGTCTATTGAAATCGCCCCTGAAGTCGCCAAAAGTAGTGCAGGAACTAATTTTGGGAATCGGTGCGGTGCCACAAAGTCAGCGTCGCACCGATTCGGACTGTGCCGTTTCCAGCAATAGGCTGCAATTTGCCATGCACCAAATGGGCCAGATGGGAACAGGGGCTAAAATCTAGAACTGATTGGTTAATATGCACAGCTGCAGCAGATTCTGTGTACACCAGTTTTAATAATTCTCTCCCACTGTGTGGTACTGGACAGGGCTACACGGTGAAGAACTTAGGCATGTAGATAAATGGTGTGGAGTGTTCATTTGGTAAAATCTTCCTTTAAAGTATTTTTTATTTAACATTCACATTTTTGCATGCTGGCTCTTCTAATTATTTGTTGTAGCATTAAATGTTGAAGTTTGTAGTTTTTTGCACTGGACACAAAGTAAATAACATAATTTTACCTCCTTGTTTACAAACTCAGGCCCGGATTTACTCCCTTTGCCGCCCCAAGGCCGGGTCCTTCAATGCCGCCCCCCCCCCCCCATCAGTGTCCCCTGCCCCTAAAGACCCACATTAGACTGCCTTACCGAGAGCCGTTTTGACCCAGAAAATGTGTAAGCCGGAGTTTGGGGGTGGAGCGAAGCTGCTCTACTGTAGTGCTATTTTCCTTCTTCCCTTCCCTTGTGGGGGGGGGGGGGCTTGGAGAGAAGGCAAAGTAGAGGCAGGTGCTGCATCGTTGTGCCCAGTGTGTCGGCAGGACACAGGAATCAAAACACATCCAAACTTGTACACTCACAGGGTCGCTGTTAGGAATCATGGGGCCCTCGGAGGTAAGGGGGTGAGGAGGCAGAAGAGAGAGGGGGGTGAGAAAGATGGAGGGGATTGGGGTTGTGCGGGGGAGTGGGGTGGTAGAGAGAAGGGGGCTGAGAGGGAGGAGGGGTGAGAGAGAGAAGGGGGCTGAGAGGGAGGAGGGGTGAGAGAGAGAAGGGGGCTGAGAGGGAGGAGGGGTGGGAGAGAGAAGGGGGCTGAGAGGGAGGAGGGGTGGGAGAGAGAAGGGGGCTGATAGGGAGGAGGGGTGAGAGAGAGAAGGGGGCTGAGAGGGAGGAGGGGTGAGAGAGAGAAGGGGGCTGAGAGGGAGGAGGGGTGAGAGAGAGAAGGGGGCTGAGAGGGAGGAGGGGTGAGAGAGAGAAGGGGGCTGAGAGGGAGGAGGGGTGAGAGAGAGAAGGGGGCTGAGAGGGAGGAGGGGTGAGAGAGAGAAGAGGGCTGATAGGGAGGGAGGGTGAGTGAGAGAGAAGGGGGCTGATAGGGAGGGAGGGTGAGTGAGAGAGAAGGGGGCTGATAGGGAGGGAGGGTGAGTGAGAGAAGGGGGCTGATAGGGAGGGAGGGTGGGTGAGAGAAGGGGGCTGATAGGGAGGGAGGGTGGGTGAGAGAAGGGGGCTGATAGGGAGGGAGGGTTGGTGAGAGAAGGGGGCTGATAGGGAGGGTGGGAGGGAGAAGGGGGCTGATAGGGAGGGTGGGAGGGAGAAGGGGGCTGATAGGGAGGGAGGGTGGGAGAGAGAGGGGGGCTGATAGGTAGAGGGAGGGTGGGAGAGAGAAGGGGGCTGATAGGGAGAGAGAATGGGGCTGATAGGGAGGAAGGGAGGGTGGGAGAGAGAAGGGGGCTGAGAGGGAGGAGGGGTGAGAGAGAGAAGGGGGCTGAGAGGGAGGAGGGGGCTGAGAGGGAGGAGGGGTGAGAGAGAGAAGGGGGCTGAGAGGGAGGAGGGGTGAGAGAGAGAAGGGGGCTGAGAGGGAGGAGGGGTGAGAGAGAGAGAGGGGGCTGAGAGGGAGGAGGGGTGGGAGAGAGAAGGGGGCTGAGAGGGAGGAGGGGTGGGGGAGAGAGAAGGGGGCTGAGAGGGAGGAGGGGTGAGAGGGAGGAGGGGTGAGAGAGAGAAGGGGGCTGAGAGGGAGGAGGGGTAGGAGAGAGAAGGGGGCTGAGAGGGAGGAGGGGTGAGAGAGAGAAGGGGGCTGAGAGGGAGGAGGGGGTGGGAGAGAGAAGGGGGCTGAGAGGGAGGGGGGGGTGAGAGAGAAAGGTGGTAAGAGAGGGGTGGCCTGACAGAGTGGGGGGGGGGGGTAGCAGACAGATGGGGGGAGTAGCAGACAGAGGGGGGGGGTGTAGCTGACAGATGGAGGGGGGGTGTAGCTGACAGATGGAGGGGGGTGTAGCTGACAGAGGGAGGGGGGGTGTAGCTGACAGAGGGAGGGGGGGTGTAGCTGACAGAGGGAGGGGGTGTAGCTGACAGAGGGGGGGGAGTATCTGACAGGGGAGAGAGAAGGGGGCTGAGAGGGAGGAGGGGTGAGAAAAAGATGGTAAGAGAGGGGGTGGGCTGACAGAGGGGGGGAGTAACTGACAGAGGGGGGTAACTGACAGAGGGGGGTAGCTGACAGATGGGGGGTAGCTGACAGATGGGAGTAGCTGACAGAGGGGGGGAGTAGCTGACAGAGGGGGGGAGTAGCTGACAGAGGGAGGGGGGGGTGTAGCTGACAGAGGGAGGGGGGTGTAGCTGACAGAGGGAGGGGGGGTGTAGCTGACAGAGGGAGGGGGGGTGTAGCTGACAGAGGGAGGGGGGGTGTAGCTGACAGAGGGAGGGGGGGTGTAGCTGACAGAGGGAGGGGGGTGTAGCTGACAGAGGGAGGGGGGGAGTAGCTGACAGGGGAGAGAGAAGGGGGCTTAGAGGGAGGAGGGGTGAGAGAGAAAGATGGTAAGAGGGGGGGTAACTGACAGAGGGGGGGGTAACTGACAGAGGGAGGGTAACTGACAGAGGGGGGGTAACTGACAGAGGGGGGGTAACTGACAGAGGGGGTAGCTGACAGGGGAGGGGAGCTGACAGAGGGGGAGTGGCTTACAGAGGGGCTGTGAGTACAGAGGAGAACGATACCTCAGTGAGGACTTCGGGAAACACAGCAGAGCACACGACAGGCAAGGAGGCGGGACTCCGGGCGATCACCCACAGTCAAGCCCCGCCTCCACATGTGACCAATCGTGTCCGCCGCCCGCACGTGACCTATTCAGCCAATCACAGGCTGAATAGGTATGCCTGCTGCCCATCGCTGAGCTCGGCTCGGAGACGGAGCGCACAGGCAGGAATATATGTTAAACAGTTATTCGGGATTGCTGAACTGCTGCTAAATGCGCCGCCCCTGCACCACTGCCGCCCCGAGGCCTGGCCTCGGTGGCCTTGTGGGAAATCCGGCCCTGTACAAACTGCTAAATAACATATCAGCTACTCAGAGGATTGATTTACTAAAGAGTAAAGTTTTTTAACTTAGCAAAGTAGATGCTCACTTTGCACAATGCTTGTTCACTTTGAAAAATGAATGTTCGTGAATAAGGATAATTTGTGTTCACAATAAATATGCAATCATACACTAGGAATGTTTTACTTTTTTTACCATTCCTTGAACATGATTGGTTTCTTTAAAGTAAACACAGACACTTTTTGTTCACTTGCATTCAATTTCCAAAATATTTACTTTGCAAGGTGAACAGCCTCTATTCCTTTATGGTGAATCTATGTTCATTATAATTGCCAAATCATGCAGAAGAAAAAGAAAACAGGATTTTTGGTTGCACATGATTGGAAAATTAAACACAACCTCATACCCATTTAGTTACATTAACCTTTACTTTACAAAATGAACATTCACAAAACATTTTTCAAACATTTACATAGACTGGTAAGATTATTTCCATTGAGCTGATCTTGTTTATATTTAGGCCTTAAATAATTGTAAACACTGTTATGCTGCGTACAGACGATCGGACATTCCGACAACAAAGTCCTGGATTTATTTCCGATGGATGTTGGTTTAAACTTGTCTGAAATGCCGAACGTCAAGAACGCTGTGACCTACAACACGTACGATGAGTCGAGAAAAATGAAGTTCAATAGCCAGTGTGGCTCTACTGCTTGATTCTGAACATGCATTGAATTTTGTGCATCGGAATTGTGTACAAACAATCTGAATTTACGACAACGGATATTGTTGTCAGAAAATTTGAGAAACAAGTCTCAAATTTTATTTGTCGGGAATTACGACAAAAAATGTCCAATGGAGCCTACACACAGTCTGAATTTCCGACAACAAGCTCACATTGAATATTTGTTGTCAGAAATTCCGACCGTGTGTACACGACATTAAGCTTCATTAGATATGCAGTTGGGGAGAAGTAAAAATGCATGGTTGAGCCACATTTTTGCTGTAATAGGCAGCGGATGGGGGTGTTTATATGCCATGGCCACAATGCATTATGCCTGTGCCAAAGTCTATCTGACATGTAGAGATTGTCAGGTGGTACGTCCGTCGAGCGTGATCAATTCAGGCAAACAGGGAAGAACCACAAATGCCCCTGAACTTGGGAGGAGGGGACTATGGTTTATTTTCTATGGAATCTGTAGCTAAAAAGAAAAATTCTAATTTGATCAGTATTATTTTTTTTAATAGTTTTACATACATTTTACTCTAGAATTTGTCCCATTAGAATGATACTATTATGATTTCTCTAGTACATAACATAGCAAAGTTATTTTCAAGCTAAATGGGCATTTTGTTATACATTTTGCACATTTTCTTGTTATTAGACAGCGAAAAAAAAAAGTTAAAAAAAAAGTACTGTTAAATAAAATTGAGATAAAAAATTGGCAGAAAAATTATAGCTCAGGGAAAAGAAGAGAAAGGAGTTAATAAGGACTGATTAGGATTAACTAGAAACTAAAAGTTTTCTTAAACTAATGTCAAATGTGGATCAAAGATCGCACCTTAGGAACAATAGGAATAGGAATCACATAGTAAAAACAATGAAATAATATATTGAATCATCGTCTGTACTATGTATGCAAGTGTCATATTACACAGGAGCTACTGCATTGTGACAACTGCTCCTGCTGTGTAACACAAAGCAATTGCCGGCTATCATCAATTGCAACAAAAGGAATGTATGTAAATAGGGATGTCCCCATGGGTCAGAGGGGGGCGGGGGTCACCCGGCGACATCACTGTGTGGCCCCGCCCTCAGTTATAAAAGAGCAGTCACCTGAGAGGACAGTCATTATGGCAGGTGCCTCCCACGTTTTTCGGGGTTTTTTCGGTCCGTGGGCGGAGCAAGAGAAGATGAAGAAGACTTTGTGGGACAGTTTTATTTTTTTAAGGACTGTCCCCAAGCTGTGTCATGTCATTTTTACAATTTTCACACTTTTTTTGTGAAATGGTAGGGGTACATTTGTACCCCGTTACCATTTCATACAGGGGGGAGGCCGGGATCTGGGGGTCACCTTGTTAAAGACCCCCACAACCACTGGGCAAGGGTTGTGGGGATGAGGCCCTTATCCCCATCAACATGGGGACACAGTGCTTTGGCTACCCCAAAGCACCCTCCCCATGTTGAGGGCTTGTGGCCTGGTACAGTTCAGGAAGAGGGGCGCTCTCTCATCCCCCCTCTTTTCCTGTGGACTGCCAGGTTGCGTGCTTGGATAAGTGTCTGGTATGGATTTCTGGGGGGACCCCCACGCCATTTATTTTTTTTACATTTTGGCATAGGGTTCCCCTTAATATCCATACCAGACATGAAGGGCCTGGTATGGAATTTGGGGGCTGCCACGCAATTATTTTTTTTAATTTTGGTTCGGGGTTCCCCTTAATATTCATACCAGACCCAAAGGGCCTGGTAATGGAATGTGGGGGAATCCCATGCTGTTTTTTTCAATGACTTTTATGTGTTTTGCCGGGACCGATAATTCTTTAAAGGTGCAAGTACTTTTAAATGACCTTTTTTCCTTTTAGAAATTTAATTTTGTGCAGGGACTGTTTACAGGCATACTATAGACACCCCCCGATACGAAATTTAAAGGAATATTTCACTTTTATTGTTTCACTTTAAGCATTATTAAAATCACTGCTCCCGAAAAAATGCATTTTTTTAATTTTTTTTTTGCATTGATACATGTCCCCTGGGGCAGGACCCAGGTCCCTAAACACTTTTTATGACAATACCATGCATATAAGCCTTTAAAATGAGCACTTTTGATTTCTCCCATAGACTTTTAAAGGGTGTTCCGTGTCTTTCAAGTTTGCCGTGAACACCCCAAATTGTTTGCTATTAGGCGAACAGGCGAACACCCGATGTTCGAGTCTAACTTATGTTCAACTCGGACATCGGACTCATCCCTAACCCTTATAGACATACTGACATATTTTTTTTAAAAGAGTCAGTCTGCCCAAACTATGCCATCTTTTAAATCTCTATTGGTGAGATCATTTCATTTAAATTCATGGGTCTGCAAATCCACACAAAATTCTGTTAAACACATTCTTTATGTACTTTCCAAAATACACAAAAAAAACTACTTGGCAGACCAATTGCATAGAAAGGCCTGCTCTTTTATTTACCACTTCCTAAAAAACATGTTAACATTTAGTTTTTACGATTAGTCACATCTTCTAATGGAACATCTGCTCTTCAGTAACATGATTTGTTTTTATATCCAAATATATACCTTGAAATTGATCTTCAGGCAGATAGTTACTTTTGCATTTAATATCTCACCGAATCCCATTTTCATACAATACTTTAGAAAATGTTAGAATTCATACTCACTAGTACCTGTTTTGTGTTTGATAGAAAATATTGTAAGATGGTCTCTGAAATTAATATTATTTATTTATTTCATAGTTTATCTTTTCAGATACCTTTTATAAACAATAGCAGATAATAGTTTCCACTATGACCAAAAGATCAATCAGGTTCAGGTTTTTTTTTTTTTTGCCACCTGTGTCCCATTGGAGACATTTTCCTTTACTTTTTGTCCCATAGACAAAACAGAAAGTGAAATTGTCCTATTTTTCAGTATTGCTGCCAATAGTTGCTAGGATTAATAGATTATAAATAAATAAATAAAAAACCTGACAGGAATGCTAAATTTTCCCCACCTAATTCAAAACGAAAAAAAAAAAAAAAATCTGCTGGCTTTTGATACACTTTAAGCTTGAATGGCAATTTTATATTAATATACAAAGACCTAATATTCCTTTGTCAAATGAAAAACAACTAATGTGCAACCAACCTTTTTGTGATTGGTCATTTTGCCAATATAAGAAAAAAACATATACAAAACACCTAATGTAATAAAGGATAAGTTCACCTTTTGTAACATGTTACATTTTACAAATCCACCGGCCCCCGCACTTTCTCGGCTCCCCTATGTCATGGTCGGCAGATGATCTTCTCCCCCACTCTCTGTCAGAATCTGTAGAGAACACAGCCATGTTCGGCACCATCCGCCTCGTCGCGTTACTCATTCACAGAGTTTTGTGAATTGAAAACTACAAGATCCTGTAGCCTTTGTGGCTGTCGGCTTGTAGTTCTCAATGAACTACCACGGCGCTGTTGAGCACTGTGGTAGTTCATTGATGCTTTCTTTTAATGTGTTACTGCTTGGCCATATGATGTTCGGCCAAACAGCTTACACACAGAGCCTACAAAAGCCCTGTATAGCACTCACGATCTGCTGATCATGGGTACAATTTTTTTTTGTTTAATTTTTGTTTATTGAACATTTTTTAACAAACAGCGTATACAGAGTATATCAAATAACTTAGCTTTGTAGAGCATTACAACGTAAATTCGCATCTATGAGCAACATCACAACACACAAAGTAATAGTATTAGACGCCCCTGAGCCCGTCCGCGTCAGGGGTCCAGGAGAGCAGGTGTGATCCTGGCTTCCATCTACAAGCATTCACTGACTGCTGAATGCCATTTACAGGGGGGGGGGGGGGAGGGAAGAGGGGGGAGTATGGGGAGTAGGGAGAGTAAGAGATTGGAAGGGAGAGGAAGAAAGAGGCGGAGAGTAAGAGGAAGTGGAGAGAGAAGAGAAGATCAGGTGTGAGCTTGGTTAACGTACGGTGAACATTTGCAGCTAAAGGCAAGTACAACATATACAATGCTTAATGTGGAGCGGTTAATTCAGTCGTCTTAAGCCTGTCCAGTTGGGCTATTGGAAAAGGTAAGTTAGCTGGGGCAGCGGTGACTGTGCACATTTGACAGAGAGAGATCATGGGTACAATGCTTTACAGGCTTGCAATTAAAAAAATAATAAATGCCCATTTTTTTACCTGCAAAAAGAAAGTGCAAAAGGTGAATTTATCCTTTAAACAATACATAAATTGTAGCTCCAATACAATATTTTGTGACTGCCTGACAATTGTAGCTTCATATTTTCTATTCTTCTATTGGGGCAGGAGTATAGGTATTTGCATCAAAGCTTTGGAACAAATGTATTTGCTTTATTAGGAGGATTTAAGCGATATACACAAAGAAGGTTGGCTTATGACTGATTTCATACTTTGGTTAAAGTCAAGCACAGCAACAGGTTAGACAGCACAGCAATAGAGCACAGTGACAAGCGGTATAAAAAACAGCAGTGAAAAGCCGCTGTGTATGGCGTGATGGAGCGCGGGTGACTAGCATGTGCGATAGCTCCTCCCCCGACGCACATGCCATTCACCCACGCTCCATCACGCCACACACAACGGCTTTTCATCACTGTTTTTTATACCGCTTGTCACTGTGCTCTATTGCTGTGCTGTCTATAGTGTAGAGGCTTGCATGACTCGATTTGCGTACAGTCCACACTGCCCTTACTAGAGCATCAGTGTCATTCCTCTTTTTTAAATAAAATACGATTTTAACAGTCTGCACTGAGATCGTATCCTCTTTTTTTCTGGGTATCATACTTGTATGAACTTTTTCCAAGGTGGATTATCTTGGTTGGAGCTGTATCCTCAACTTTTAAAGATACTTCCTGTGCCCTGGTCATCATACAGCTTCAGATCTCGTCTTGGTTGGATCGGTGTCTCACCATTACCCTCTGAGTGGGTCCTTGCGGATTTGATTATCATATCTGGTAAGAGTACCCTTTCCGTTTGGTGGAGGATTTGTCACTGTGAAACTTATTGAGAATCTACAGTGACTGGGTGTTCTCATCCACATCACTCTACAGATTGCATTTTGGATATGAATTTGTACACAGTTGCAGTGTAGATGCAGTATAAGTACAATGTAGACATGGGTTAGGAAGAGTGACAGCCCTGTATAGTGGTGCTATGAAGTTGTGTATTAAAGCTTTGATATGAGCGCAATGTGAAGCTGGTATAGATATGGTGTGAGCTGGGTTCACTGGGTATCCTGCTCTCAGCAACTCAGTCTCTGTGAACAACGTCAAGGACAGGCAGGTAGCCCTCTCACCAGTTGCCCAGATACAACTGCAGACATCCATCTTTAAAGGGACCCCCTCAGTCTTTCTCCAATGCCTCAGATGGGCACCAGAGGGCATGATGCTGTGATGCTGTGCAGGTGCTGCTGATGCAGCAATGATATGTCCCGATTAGTGCCCTCAGCCCTCTGTCACAGGATCATGTCCCCACAGTCTGTCCTCTTCAATCTGCCAGCAGACAGCAGATCCGCTTCCCTTGCTTTCCTTGGTGCCACCTCCCTGAGCTTTTCTGACCAGTTCAGTAAAACTCTTCCTTTACCTCCTCCTCAGTCCTCAGGCCAATTGGGATCTGTATTTTTTTACCTCCACACAATGTAGTGGTTTCTCCATGGGACCTTATGTCTCAGTGTGCCATGCGGTGGCTGTGTCCTCCTCTTGTAGCCTATTAACAAAAGCAGTGGACACTGGATGGAAGGGAGGGGAAACAGGAGCAAGAGAGAGTTAGGGAGCTCACTCACACAGCACAAGAACGCCGACACTCAGTTACATTGTAATTTGCATTGTAGGTTACTGTTTGGCATTTATTCCTTAAAAAGCAGGCATTGTCACAAGAAACAAGTTGAATGCTTGATACCCTGACAGTTACTTGAACAAAATAATTGAATTATATATTGTGGATTACCTAATATAGTTGAATGCAAGTATTGGGGTATACCAATATTTGTAATAATGTACATAAAATAAGTTATTATATATAATGTTGTTATGAGTTAGTACCCTAAAAGTGCTGTATTATAGATATTCATATGCTCCTTTTTTCTTGTTTTGGATTGTTTTTATAACCCAACCTATGCTTATTATACAACTTTGATTAAATACAGGCATACCCCACTTTTAAGTACACAATGGGATTTATTTACTAAAGCTGGAAAGTGCAAAATCAGGCTCACTTCTGCATAGAAACCAATGATTGTTCAATTAAGCTTTGGTAATAAAACCTAGAAGCTCATTGGTTTCTATGCAGAAGTGAGCCTGATTTTGCACTTTCCAGCTTTAGTAAATAAACCCCATTGTGTACTTAAAAGTGGGGTATGCCTGTACAATCTTTCTTGACCATAGCTTGTACTACACTACCACTTATCATTTGGTAGTTTACTTCAATCATCTACCTGAAGGACACATGTCAGTGGTGTCAACAATCTAGGAGCAGCATGCAGCACCTTGTTAAGATTCTTGGTAAAAGTTAGACAGCCTATGTTCTCCCTTCTGGTACAGAGGGGGGGATTTATTAAAGAGAAATAGGCTGTTCACGTTGCAAGGGACTGTGCCCCAGAGATTAGTGAATCAGGTGAAGCTCTGCTGACTTTCGTCATCCAATCAAGTGCAAGCAAATTATGTTTTTTTTTTCTTTTTGCATGTAATTGGGTATTTTTTGAAAGTAAAACGTACCACATTTACTAAGCTCTGGGGCAAATTATCAAAGCAAAATGCAACTTCCCTTGCAAAGTGAACAACCTAATTGTCTTAGCAAAATAACCCCAGATGAAACCCTTACATGAATTCATCACTGAAAATCACTTCAGCAAGTGATTATTATACAGATAGAACAAAGCACTTTAATTGCAGCCATACTACTTATCTGACATATTCCTTTTAATATGAACAAGCATTCAAAACATTTCACTTTGTGAACCACTAACAGGCCAAACTGTCAGTAAATCCCTGCTACATTGATGATTGAGTAATCATTACCCCTGTCATTTGAATTAAAAGACTGGTGCTTAAAGCAGCTGTCCCTGCAGCTGGTTAATGTAATAAAAATTGATGTCTCACATAAATGGAATGGCAGCGTTCTTGGAAGCTGATGCTATAACAATATAGGCCTGGTAAGAAGAACTATTTTCACATATGGGAAAGGAAATCTCTCTGATCTGTTGCAATGAAATTTGTTTCAACAAATGTATACATTCTAATCAAGTATAAGATAATTTGCTAAGTGTCTTAGCTGCAAGGTATCTGACTGCAATCCTATTAAAACCCATTAAAACAAAATTACTCAAATGCAATCACATAACTTACAGACTACATAGGTAGGTTGACAGACAGATTGTAGCCTACTGTTTAAATCAGAACTCCAGCCAAACAGATACATATAGTATATTTTAACTGTTTGTTCACATGCCAAAATAATTTGAAGTGCTGTAATTTCTTACTGCATTGCCTCCAGCATGCTCATCGAACTATGAATATCACCTCTGTAATGAGGCTTTCTTTTCTTCTCTCCCTCCAGCCTTCAGTGCACTAAACAATCTAATACAGCTTGATTGACTGATAACACTCCCAAAGTCAATTTGGTGTGCAGAAGATTACAGAAAGTTAAATCCTAACTCCTGGCACATCAAATAAATACTCTTGCAGTGCAGTGGGCCCCCTTCTCCACCCACCTCCATATACATAAACATGGATACTCAAGCAATCTGAGTATGCATGTTTATGTGAGAGACTGGAAAAGTTGTTCTCTTGCAGATTCTTGCATATAGATTCATGCTTAGACACATCTGATATTGTTTTGGAGTCTAGCAATAACAATTAGCTTAACGCCCAGTTCACGCTAGAGCGATGCCAAACATCAGATGTGATTTGCATCGCATTGTAATGTCTGTGCGATGCGATTTCAGCCATAAAACTGTATGGCTGAAATCGCATCGCATTCACACCAAAATGGTTCAGGACCCTTTTTATGGTCTGCACTGAAATTGCATCATATGGGTGTTCACACCTATGCGATCCGATTCCTGCACAATTTCAGAGTTTGCACTGTGATCCCTTACTCACATTTGTCCCTTTGTCCCTTACTCACATTCATATACACAGTACACATACTAGGGCTCATTTAGACAGGAGCCAATTAACTTACCAGCATGTCTTTGGAGTGTGGGAGGGAACCAGAGTACCCAGAGGAAACACACTCAGGCACAGGGAGAACATGTAAACTCCAGGCAGGTCATGGTTGGGATTTGAATTGATGACCCTAGTGCTGCTAGGTAGAAGTGCTAACCACTTAGCAACTGTGCTGCCCATTAGGTAACCTGAGCTTGTGTGAGCTTGGACAACCTAATCTTTATTGCATTTGACTAGTATAAAGCCAATGCCGATAGGCGAGATGACCACATGCAGTAGAGGTCACATTAAGCAACAACTGTGCACAGGTATGCCAATGAGGGGTACTTGGCATACGACAATGAAGTGCGTTAAGCATCTTCCTATATTTCAAAAATATTTTAAATAAAATAAATTGTATTTGCTTTCCTGAGCGATAGATGGCAGGGTACTATTATCTTTCTATTTATTGTTTAATTAAAAAACAAAAACCTTCTTGTGTATCTAAAGCACAATTGGAATCGATTAAATGATCAATTCCTCCCAGTGCACATGTATCAATATCTCCAGAGCCCCTACTATAACAAATTAAATAACTACACACATATGCTTGAACTTCCAAAAGGCAAATACAAACATTAGCAGCCCTAATCAATCGACATTCAGATCAGCAGATCAAAAAGGTCCTTCTTTGACACTCCATGAATATGAAAGCTGTGAGCCTGTTTACAATCTGGGTTTAATGGCATTAGATGAATGTAACAATCCCAGTTCCCATCACCACACCTTGTGATAAAACCCTCCAATGGGTAAAGACTCACCAGATCACAGCAAACTGACTACAGAAATAGTTGCTCCAATCAGATGCATTGCTTCAAGTTGACTTAATTTGACCTTTGTTATTTCTGACTTGAGTAATATATTAAGATACTGCACACTGACACTGTCTATACACATAGATTTATTGAATTTATTTATTTATTTTCTTTAAAAAAAAAAGCCAAATTTGTCTGAAGTTTGAAGTCTCATTGTATCTCTCTTCTATCTCATACTTTTAAAGCACTAGAAAATAATTGTCTTAGTGACATCTTCACTGTAAAGATTAGAGCTCTTATTTCTGATAGCTCTCATATGGGTACAGTGGACTCATCACTCTATTCTTTTTATCTTTGGAAACATCTATCTCCAAAGTATTACAGTTTGAAAGTATATAGTTGTGCTGTCCTGTGGAATCAAACAAAATGCTCTAAAATTGCATCTAATTATTTTTCCACTGTGGAAATTGGGAATCCTGTAACTGAAGTTGTCTCAGTGCCATAGAAACAACAATTGTTCTAGTTTTATGCCATAAAAGGTTGCAACACTATGAAAACGAGCCAATGCCCTTTGAACTTAATGCATTCTTTTATGTTATTTATGAATATTAATCGCTTAGTGTTGAACAAGGATGTTAACTTCCAGAAACATATATTTTAGTTACAAGATCCGTTTTTTTTATGACCCAGTGTAATTTTTAGGTTGTTGCAGGTTACTGCACTTTGCCATATTAAATATGTTTATAATTCATAGAAGGGTGTATACTTACTGCCCTCTAGATCAACTCTTTTGTGTTATCCCCTCCTGCTCCAGTTGAATAGGTAGGATTAGTATTATATGAATAAAATAGAATATCATAGCCATATTTGATACACCAAGGCTGGGGATGGACAGGTTGAAACAGACAGTTTGACTACTATTAACATCTAGAACAAATGACCAAAACAGAGTAAACAGCTAGGGCAAGCTTCAGGCAAGCATGATCCAGAAATCAGAGGTCATGGAAGACAGCAGATAAGAGTAGTCCAGTAAAAAGTCCAGGTTTGGGGCACTAGGTAATCCCAAGGAATAGTCAGTAATCCAAGCAGGGGGTCAGCAACATGGAATCCAAGACAGGTAAACAGGCCAGGAACTAGCAGAGAGACAAGTGGGAAGCCAAGAATCAGGTTCCCTACCGCAAGCCCAGAGCCCAGAGGCCTGACACCTGAGTTGCTAGTGTACTCTTTGTCCTGCAATTAGAGGGGCCTGGTGGTGGCTTGGATTACTGACTATTCCTTGGGATTGCCTAGTGCCGCAAACCTGGACTTTTTACTGGACTACTCTTATGTGCTGTCTGCCATGACCTCTGATTTCTGGATCATGCTTGCCTGAAGCTTGCCCTAGCATTTTACTCTACTGTTTTGGTCATTGCCTCTAGATGTTAAATCCATAGTAGTCATAGTATACATAGTAGGTGAGGTTGAAAAAAGTCCATCAAGTCCAACCTATGCGTGTCATTATATGTCAGTATTACATTGTATATCCCTGTATGTTGTGGTCGTTCAGGTGCTTATCTAATCGTTTTTTGAAACTAACGATGCCCCCTGCTCAGACCACCATCTGTGGAAGGGAATTCCACATCCTTGCAGCTCTTAGAGGTAAAGAACCCTCTATGTAGTTTATGGTTAAAAAGTGTTATCCCTATTGTGGGGTCACCAGTACGGTATTTGTAAATTTAAATCATATCCCCTCTCAAGCGTCTCTTCTCTAGAGGGAATAAGTTCAGTGATGGCAACCTTTCTTCATAACTAATAACCTCCAGACCCTTTATTAGCTTTGTTGCCCTTCTTTGTACTCACTCCATTTCCAGTACATCCTTCCTGAAGACTGGTGCCCAGAACTGGACAGCATACTCCAGGTACGGCCGGACCAGAATCTTGTAGAGTGGGATAATTATCGCTTTATCCCTAGAGTTAATCCCTTTTTTAATGCAGTCCAATATTCTGTTTACTTATTTAGCAGCAGCTTGCATGTCATTGCTGAGCCTATCATCTACTAGGACCCCCAGGTCCTTTTCCATCCTATATCCCCCCAGAAGTTTTCCCCCCAGTGTATAGATTGAATTCATATTTTTGCCATCCAAATGCATTATTTTAAATTTTGCCATGCCATGCCATGCCGGGGGATGCTGGGACTGTGACATCATAAGGGGCGGGGGGCCCCGTGTGACATCATCCGGTGACCCCGCCCATGATGCCTATATAAGTTGCCGCGCAACGTGCCCCTGGCATTGCGGCCGGAGAGAGCGTTGTGTCAACATCGGAAGGAAGAAGGAGAAGAAGAAAAAGAAGGCGGCGACAGCGACAAACGAGAAGACCGGGCCAACGCTAGTAAAAGAGCTGCAAGAAGATAGGGGAGGCCCGGCAGAAGAAACGAAGAGTGGGACAAGACCCCCGAAGTCGAAAGAAGACCCCCGAAGTTGGAAGACGACCCTCGGACGGCGGCGACGAAGGAGAAAGCTGGGCTCCTCCGCTAGTAAAAGAGCTGTTTAAAGAGCAGAAGATAGCGAAGGAGCCCGGCGAGAAGACCCCGAAGTCGGAAGAAGACCCCCGGAGTCTAATAAACTACTTTAACCGCTTCCCAACCGCCTCCTGCACATATAAGTTGTCAGAATGGCACGGCTAGGCAAAAGCACGTACAGGTACCTTGCCCTTTAATTGCCTAGCCATGGGGCACGCTCGCGACCCGGTCGGGAGCTCCGTGACCACGGCCACGGGACCAGTGGACCCGATCGCCGCTGTTGTCCCGCGATCGGGTCACAGAGCTGAAGAACGGGGAGAGGTCTGTGTAAACAAACCTCTCCCCACGCTTCCTACTCTGCCTGTCATTGATCGGCTGTTTCCTGTCATCGGGAAAGCCGATCAATGATGTCAGATGTCAGCCCCACCCCTAATGTTAAAAAAAACACACACGTCACAGCCCATAACCCCTCCCCTCCCCCTAGTGGTTAACTCTTTCACTGCATGTGTCATTTATACAGGAATCAATGCATTTAAATAGCATTGATTTCTGTATAAATGACAATGGTCCCAAAAATGTGTCAAAAATGGCCGATGTGTCCGCCATAATGTCGCAGTCACAATAAAAATCGCTGATCTCCGCTATTACTAGTAAAAAAAAAAAAATATTAATAAAAATGCTATAAAACTATCCCCTATTTTGTAAACGCTATAACTTTTGCGCAAACCAATCAATAATCGCTATTTTTTTTACCAAAAATATGTAGAAGAATACGTATCGGCCTAAACTGAGGAAAAAAAATGTTTTTTTTATATATTTTTTGGGGATATTTATTATAGCAAAAAGCAAAAAATATTGCATTTTTTTCAAAATTGTCGCTCTATTTTTGTTTATAGCGCAAAAAATAAAAATCGCAGGGGCGATCAAATACCACCAAAAGAAAGCTCTATTTGTGGGAAAAAAGGACTCCAATTTTGTTTGGGAGCCACATCGCACGACCGCGCAATTGTCAGTTAAAGCAACGCAATGCCGAATCGCAAAAAGGGGCCTGGTCCTTTTATTAACAATTTTTCCCTCAGGTGAATGGGTAGGGGTACCATTTACCCTATACTCATTCACATAGGGTGGGGGGCCGGGATCTGGGGGCCCCCTTATTAAAGGGGGCTCCCGGATTCTGATAAGCCCCCCGCCAGCAGACCCCGACAACCAACGGCCACGGTTGTCGGGAAGAGGCCCTTTTCCTCATCAACATGGGACAAGGTGCTTTGGGTGGTGGGGCGCAGGGCCCCCTCTTCTCCGAAGCCCCCCCATGTTGAGGGCACGTGGCCTGGTATGGCTCAGGAGGGGGCACTCGCTCGTCCCCACCCCCCATCAGCGTTCTCAGATAAGGGATCTGGTATGGACTTTGGGGGGACCCCACCCCATTTTTTCGGCTGAGAGGTTCCCCTTTAAATCCATACAAGGTGACGGGGCTAGCAAGGTGTCAATCTCGCCGATGGAGGCGGCGACATTGACTTCCTTTGCTAGTCCCGTCTACCTGGAGTCACGTTCAAAATGAACTGACTTTACTCCATGTGTGGGCAAGTTCGTTCATTTCAAAAGTCCGACGGACCTCCACCAAAAGTCCGGCGGATTGTTTGATCGTGTGTACGTGGCATTACTTTAACTGCCTCACACCCAGAACAAAATAACATTGGGCTGAGTGGTGCTCAGTCATTTATAGGCAGCTTTGTATTTCATGAATGAATACAAAGTTTCCTCTGATTGACTTAGGTGGAGATCGTGACATCATCAGCCCACCCACAAAAAAAAGACAGACAATTTTGAAAAAAAACTATATTTTTTACTTTCTGCTATAATACATATCCACAAAAAAATTGAACAAATCTAATTTCTTCATCAACTTAGGCCAATATGTATTTTTCTACATATTTTTGATGAAAAATCCCAATAAGCGCATATTGAATGGTTTGTGCAAATGTTATAGCATCTACAAACTATTGGATTGATTTATGGACTTTTAAGTTTTGTTATTGTTTTTACTGGTAATGGCCGTGATCAGCAATTTTTAATGGGACTGCGGCATTGCGTGGGACAAATCTGACACTAAGTGACACTTTTTGGGGACCAGTGACACTAATACAGTGATCAGTGCTAAAAAAAATACACTGTTACCCCCTTCCCTGTCAGTATCATTTATACAGTTACATCAAGGGCGTTCAAAGGGTTAAGTGTGTTACCTGGTGGTGTTTTCTAACTATGTGGGGGATGGACTGACAGGAAGAACACAGATTGATGTTCTTGCTTACAAGGAACAGAAGATCTCCGTGTACTTCCCTGGCAGAACGGGGATCTGCCTTGTTTACATTCTGTCTCTCTGTGGAGCGATAGCAAGTGGCCGGCGGACTTCAGGTCTCCCGCTCCGTGCAGCGGGCGCACATGCCCACAGTATCTATACAGGTACGTTGTTTCGTGCAACAGAGCCACTCTGCATCAGTATATATGCAGCGGGCTGTCTTTAAGTGGTTAAACTTCAGCAGTGCTATTAGCCAGTTCCTATTTTGACTCCTGTTATTTACCTGGCTTGCCTTGACCTTGCTTGAAAGCTTCCTGTCAGGACCTTGGTCTGTCCCTGGATTTGTGTTGTCTCCTGTTGTTTCTTGTACCCTGACCATTCTCTGCCTTCCGTCTATGCCTGTATCTGACCATCTGTTGCTGACCTGGCTTGTCAGACCTTGCATCCAGTTAATCTCCAGCTCTACTCTGCATGCTACCTGGTCTCTGCTGGTTCTTTACCCGCTTAGTGTTACCAATTCTACTGCACCAGCCACCTGCTAGCTGCCAGTCAAGCATCTGTTGCCTGCTGTCTGCCCAGTTCTGGGTCTGCGGCCATCAGCTTTTCCAGTGATCTGACCTGTCCCTGGCGACGCATCTGTTACCCGCTGCCACGGCTGATGGAATGGCTTATAGGCTCTCATACCTTGCCATGATCTTGCGGTCACTGTCGCAACAACTGTGGTCTCAGAGACAGGGCTGTATGAGAGACCTCTCCCTACACATTAGGTTCTGCCACAAGGTATGTGACACTGATTTCTGTGGTGGTCATCATAATTGTTGGCAAAAGAATGTTGAATTATATCTGTGCATACCTGTAACAACTGTGATTTATGTGTAAAGCACATGTGTCAAACACAAGGCCCGTGGGCTGAATGTGGCCCACCAGGCCATTTCATATGGCCCTCGCACCTCTCATGCACCTGCATAACCCCCTAATCTCTGCACCCACCTTGTCTCAGCAGTTGGCAGCAGAGTGGAGGACAGAACTCCTCTTACAGAACCTGCATCTCTCTGCACAGCTGCAGCACCCCCTTGTCTCTGCATGCCCTGGTCTCAGCATTTAGCAGACTCCAGCAGCTGATTCTAGCTTTCCTCTGGTACAGATATTACACTTTCTGCTTCCCAGCTCCGCCTCAGCTTCTTCCTGTCAGTAGCACAAGGTAAATTGGGTGCACTGGGATGTAAGCGAAGGTTGGGAACTCTTAACTTCTGAGGCTTTGGGGGCTTTTGACATCTGATGTAAGGGGAGGAGGAGTGTTCTGGACATCTTCTTATAATTATTAAGAGAATAATACAACTCTAGGCCAGTTGAAAAGGAAGATTGCACACTGCTGGCATCATCCACAAGAAACTTTATTGGAGACTGCTCAGGCAGAGCACTATGGCAGAACCATGTTATTTTGGATGATGCTATCTGTGTGTGAACTTCATTTTAAGACTTGCTTCATCTGCTACAGGAGTATGAGTGAGCTCCATGCCAGTCTGCACCTGTCCTGCACAGCTTTAGGCAGGCCATATATTATGCAATTTTCTTATACAATTTTTCTTTAACAAAACCATATAATATTAGGTCAGTATGGAGATGTGAAGATGCATCTTCAGTGAGTTCAGTTGCCGGTATTTTTTTCTGCGTCATTAGCACAATTGATAGCATCATACCGACATTGATCGCCATGGGTAAACAAAGGCTTGAAAGAAGGCGCAAAGAAACTGGTTTTATCTGGTACTAACAAAAGACTAGCCATAATGGTCCAGAGACAATGTGACCATCTGTGAGCTCAGAGAGATCAATGTATGCAGAAACATACATATTTACATATATAGAAGTAATCACCTTAAAACTATCATAGTTAATAACTCATAATTAGGGTTGAGCGAACCCGAACTGTAAAGTTCGGGTCCGTACCGAACTTTTGGGTGTCCGGGGCCCGGACCCGAACCCGAACTATTGGCTGTAAGTTCGGGTTCGGGTCCGGTGCTCGGCGATGTATTGGCGCCTTTTTAAGAGCTGCAGGGCAGCCAATCGACGCTAGTTTCACTAGTATGCCCTTAGAAGCCATCACAGCCATGCCTACTAATGGCATGGCTGTGATTGGGCAGTGCAGCATGTGACCCTGCCTCTATATATAGTACAGACACACAGCACACAGCGTCATTCTGCTATAGACAGGTTCCTGTGCTGCTAAGAGAGAGGATTTTAGGAGTTAGTGTGATAAAGTCAGTCAGTCAGTCATTCCTTTAATTTTCTTCAAATTAGTTAGATCAGTGAGCGATCTAGATAGCTAGAGTAGAGTAGGGAGTTTCTTTATTAAGGAAAAGAAAGAGGCAGAGAGAATTATTGAAGAGATTCCTAAATCAATTGTACCCTGGCTGGGGTGCAGTGCACAGTCTTTTAACAGTGCCATGAGACCAGTGCCAGACAAAATATAAGTTTTACCTGCAAGCTCAGTGCACCATTACTGCACTGCATATAGTAAGAGATACACCATAGTCTGTGTGTATTCTGATATTGGAAAAACATTGCAAAAAAATTTAATTTTGCAGTGTTTTTTTTTCCCCAATAGCATTTTCTGCGTTTTCATAAACGCTTTAGACACTATCCGTGTATTCTGATATTGGAAAAACATTGCAAAAAAATTTAATTTTGCTGTGTTTTTTTTCCCAATAGCATTTTTTGCGTGTTCATACATACACGCTTTAGACACTATCCGTGTATTCTGATATTGGAAAAACATTGCAAAAAAATTTAATTTTGCTGTGTTTTTTTTTCCCAATAGCATTTTCTGCGTGTTCATAAACGCTTTAGACACTATCCGTGTATTCTGATATTGGAAAAACATTGCAAAAAAATTTAATTTTGCTGTGTTTTTTTTTCCCCAATAGCATTTTCTGCGTTTTCATAAACGCTTTAGACACTATCCGTGTATTCTGATATTGGAAAAACATTGCAAAAAAATTTAATTTTGCTGTGTTTTTTTTTTCCCCAATAGCATTTTCTGTGTTTTCATAAACGCTTTAGACACTATCCGTGTATTCTGATATTGGAAAAACATTGCAAAAAAATTAAATTTTGCTGTGTTTTTTTTTTCCCAATAGCATTTTCTGCGTTTTCATAAAAGCTTTAGACACTATCCGTGTATTCTGATATTGGAAAAACATTGCAAAAAAATTTAATTTTGCTGTGTTTTTTTTTCCCCAATAGCATTTTCTGCGTTTTCATAAACGCTTTAGACACTATCCGTGTATTCTGATATTGGAAAAACATTGCAAAAAAATTTAATTTTGCTGTGTTTTTTTTTCCCAATAGCATTTTCTGCGTGTTCATACATACACGCTTTAGACACTATCCGTGTATTCTGATATTGGAAAAACATTGCAAAAAAATTAAATTTTGCAGTGTTTTTTTTTCCCCAATAGCATTTTCTGCGTTTTCATAAACGCTTTCTGCGTCATTAGCACAATTGATAGCATCATACCGACATTGATCACCATGGGTAAACAAAGGCTTGAAAGAAGGCGCAAAGAAACTGGTTTTATCTGGTACTAACAAAAGACTAGCCATAATGGTCCAGAGACAATGTGACCATCTGTGAGCTCAGAGAGATCAATGTATGCAGAAACATACATATTTACATATATAGAAGTAATCACCTTAAAACTATCATAGTTAATAACTCATAATTAGGGTTGAGCGAACCCGAACTGTAAAGTTCGGATCCGTACCGAACTTTTGGGTGTCCGGGGCCCGGACCCGAACCCGAACTATTGGCTGTAAGTTCGGGTTCGGGTCCAGTGTTCGGCGATGTATTGGCGCCTTTTTAAGAGCTGCAGGGCAGCCAATCGACGCTAGTTTCACTAGTATGCCCTTAGAAGCCATCACAGCCATGCTTACTAATGGCATGGCTGTGATTGGGCAGTGCAGCATGTGACCCTGCCTCTATATATAGTACAGACACACAGCACACAGCGTCATTCTGCTATAGACAGGTTCCTGTGCTGCTAAGAGAGAGGATTTTAGGAGTTAGTGTGATAAAGTCAGTCAGTCAGTCCACATTCCTTTAATTTTCTTCAAATAGTTAGATCAGTGAGCAATCTAGATAGCTAGAGTAGAGTAGGGAGTTTCTTTATTAAGGAAAAGAAAGAGGCAGAGAGAATTATTGAAGAGATTCCTAAATCAATTGTACCCTGGCTGGGGTGCAGTGCACAGTCTTTTAACAGTGCCATGAGACCAGTGCCAGACAAAATATAAGTTTTACCTGCAAGCTCAGTGCACCATTACTGCACTGCATATAGTAAGAGATACACCATAGTCTGTGTGTATTCTGCTATTGGAAAAACATTGCAAAAAAATAAAATTTTGCAGTGTTTTTTTTTTTTTTTTTCCCCAATAGCATTTTCTGCGTTTTCATAAACGCTTTAGTCACTATCCGTGTATTCTGATATTGGAAAAACATTGCAAAAAAATTTAATTTTGCAGTGTTTTTTTTCCCCAATAGCATTTTCTGCGTTTTCATAAACGCTTTAGACACTATCCGTGTATTCTGATATTGGAAAAACATTGCAAAAAAATTTAATTTTGCAGTGTTTTTTTTCTTCCCAATAGCATTTTCTGCGTTTTCATAAACGCTTTAGACACTATCCGTGTATTCTGATATTGGAAAAACATTGCAAAAAAAATTAATTTTGCAGTGTTTTTTTCTTCCCAATAGCATTTTCTGCGTTTTCATAAACGCTTTAGACACTATACGTGTATTCTGATATTGGAAAAACATTGCAAAAAAATTTAATTTTGCTGTGTTTTTTTTTTTCCCAATAGCATTTTTTGCGTGTTCATACATACACGCTTTAGACACTATCCGTGTATTCTGATATTGGAAAAACATTGCAAAAAAATTTAATTTTGCAGTGTTTTTTTTTCCCCAATAGCATTTTCTGCGTTTTCATAAACGCTTTAGACACTATCCGTGTATTCTGATATTGGAAAAACATTGCAAAAAAATTTAATTTTGCAGTGTTTTTTTTCCCCAATAGCATTTTCTGCGTTTTCATAAACGCTTTAGACACTATCCGTGTATTCTGATATTGGAAAAACATTGCAAAAAAATTTAATTTTGCTGTGTTTTTTTTTTTTTTTCCCAATAGCATTTTTTGCGTGTTCATACATACACGCTTTAGACACTATCCGTGTATTCTGATATTGGAAAAACATTGCAAAAAATTTAATTTTGCAGTGTTTTTTTTTCCCCAATAGCATTTTCTGCGTTTTCATAAACGCTTTAGACACTATCCGTGTATTCTGATATTGGAAAAACATTGCAAAAAAATTTAATTTTGCAGTGTTTTTTTTCCCCAATAGCATTTTCTGCGTTTTCATAAACGCTTTAGACACTATCCGTGTATTCTGATATTGGAAAAACATTGCAAAAAAATTTAATTTTGCTGTGCTTTTTTTTCCCAATAGCATTTTCTGCGTGTTCATACATACACGCTTTAGACACTATCCGTGTATTCTGATATTGGAAAAACATTGCAAAAAAATTAAATTTTGCAGTGTTTTTTTTTCCCCAATAGCATTTTCTGCGTTTTCATAAACGCTTTAGACACTATCCGTGTATTCTGATATTGGAAAAACATTGCAAAAAAATTAAATTTTGCTGTGTTTTTTTTTTTTCCCAATAGCATTTTCTGCGTTTTCATAAATGCTTTAGAGACTATCCGTGTATTCTGATATTGGAAAAACATTGCAAAAAAATTTAATTTTGCAGTGTTTTTTTTCTTCCCAATAGCATTTTCTGCATTGTCATAAACGCTTTAGACACTGTACGTGTATTCTGCTCATGACAAAAACACCCATTTAGGGCGAGATCATAAATTTTGAAAATATGAGGAGATCATCAAAAAGGGGACGTTGCCCGTGTCGTGGTGCTGCTGGTGGCGCTCCTGTTGCAGGGAGAAAACGTGGTCGATCTGTGCCAGCTACACGCACTAGTGAAACACCTTCCTTTTGGCGCGCCTAATGAGGCTGTACGAATGTTGAGGCCAGGACAAGTACAGGCGATAGTAGATTGGGTTGCTGACAGTGCCTCCGGTTCCTTCACATTGTCTCCCACCCAGTCTCCTGATGAAAGTTAATAATTTTTTCCAGAAAGTGCGTATTCTGGGGTATTCCCACCATATGTGCTGCATCGTGCCGTTGAGTTTCTGAGGTTCTTAATGACTTCCTGTACCTCTTTTGCTGAGAAGGGGGCCTCCAGCATTTTTTTTTTATTTTTTTATGTTATTTCAAGTTATTTCCCTATCCACATTTGTTTGCAAATCACTTGCCATGCTCTTAACAACATTTTGTTGCTATTTTCAGCCCTCTAGCCCTTTCCATGACTTTTTTACAGCCATTTTAGTGTTCAAAAGTCCGGGTCCCCATTGACTTCAATGGGGTTCGGACTTCGGGGTCAAGCTCGGGTCAAGTTCGGTCCCGAACCCGAACTTTTTTCCGAAGTTCGGCCGAACCCGCCGAACCCGAACATCCAGGTGTCCGCTCAACTCTACTCATAATACCAAGTTCTTTGTAAATCAAATATGAATATAGACCCTTACTACACCCAGCAATCCCTGACACCATTTCATTCTTTGACTTTAAAGAGAGAAGAATTGAAGGCCCTTTTCCATTCAGAGCATAAAAAACAATCTTGTTTAATTTTCCAACGTATCTATGAATGGGTTAACAAACCTAGTCATTATTTGGCACATTCCCTTCAACAGAAAAAATCTGCTTAATTTATAGCTAAAATTAAGACTTCCTTGGACCCTTTGGTATAAGAAACTAAGGCCATAGTGAAAGAATTCTGCTCATTCTACCAACGACTTTATCACATTCTTAAAACAACAGAAGATAAGACTGCAAGGGAGGCTTGAATTCAGGAGTATCTTACACAAGCAAATTTACCTAAACTACCTTTTTCTTCTCTTAAAGCACTGTAACGCAAGATCACGACCTCTGAGTTGCACTCAGCACTTAAGTCCATGGGCAACAGCAAGGCACCGGGTCCGGATGGCCTAACTATAGCTTATTACCGTGCCTTTGCTGACACATTACTGGCTTAGGCCAATTCTGTCTCAAAAGGAGGTGCTTTAAGACCAGAAACACTACATGCACATATTACAATTCTCCCCAAACCTGGGAAGGATCCCAGTTTATGTGGGAGTTATAGGCTGATTTCCCTGTTGAACATAGGTGCAAAGTTGAACGCTAAAGTATTTGCAACTAGGCTCCTCCCCTTGATACCTCAATGGGTCTCACGTGACCAAACAGGTTTTATCCCTGGTAGAGAGGCTAGTGATAATTATCTGCATACCCTCTTCCTAATTTCGCATGTCTGTAGCTCTTCCTAGCCCACCCTTCTCCTATCTACTGATGCTGAAAAAGCATTTGACAGGGTGTACTGGGAATATCTGATGTCGACCTTATCTTTTCTAGACATAGGCCCTACCATGATAGACAGGACTTTATAAATTGCCCACAGCTCAACTTTGCATTAACGGCACTTTAAGTGATACCTTCACGTTATATAATTGTACCCGACAAGGATGCCTACTTTCCACAATTTTGTTCGCCCATTCCTTAGAGCCCTTCCTATCAACAGTACGACATAATCCCAACATACACGGAATTAGGGTAGGGGCTTATGAACATAAATATGGGGCATATGCTGATGATATTTTGTTTTATGTTTAACAGCCCATTGTTACCTACCCTAACCTCATGCCGGCCTTTAAGACCTTTGGATCCATCTCCAACTTCAAAATGAATCTCTCTAAGTCTGAAATCTTATATATTTCTGTACCACTTAAATAGGCATCTCTCCTAAAACCTTCCTTCCCCTTTACGTGGCAACACCACTCACTAAAATACCTTGGTATCTTCCTTAAACCTAATCCAGCGTCATTATTCCATGTGAACTACATCCTAATGCTGAACTCGATCCAAACAGATCTCCATAAATGGACTCAGTTGTCTCACTCATGGTTAGGAAGAATTAGCGTAGTGAAAATGAAAATTTTATCCAGGCTGCTGTTTTTATTTAAAATAAAAATAAATAAAAAGCTGTTCCTTTTTTTTGGATTTTTTATGGGGTGTTCATTTAAAATGGATATGTGTCACATGTAATTCTCTTTAAGATTCATTGGTTTGATGCCATTGTCTGGATTTTTTATGATTAAGAATAGGTGGTGCCTCTAATTAGTCCCCACCTGGTCTTTATCTTCACGTTTTCAAACACTTGAGGAACGGTTTGATTTGGAGGGCTCACACCAGTGGGGTCCCTTAGCGCAGCTTTTTATTTATTTTTATGTCTTGTTGCCTGGTAGATATTGTACGGTTACTTGCTGCAGCTTTTGCCACATATTTTTTCACTCATTATTTTTTATTTCTAGCGCAGTATTAATTTAATTTTCTATGCTGTTTTTATTTAAAATAATCCTGTACAAAGTTCCTCTGTGTTTCTTCAATGTGTTGATGTCTTTGGTGTGCAAATACATTTGGAATTGTAAGCGGCCCGCATCTCTAGAATCCAACTTTTTAAACCAAAATCAGAAGGAGGGTTAGCTCTTCCTGATCTCAATAGCTATTTCTTAGCACTTATTTTGAACAGGATAACAGACTGGAAACACCACAGAGAGTCCAAGCTGTGGGTGCAACTGGACCATGACCTCAGTAACACAGAATTGTTCACCCAGCTATAGATTCCTGGGAAATATTGCACACTATGTATAGGTACCTCAACTTTAATCAGGTCTACTATTACAATCTGGGATTCACTTTGCAAATCACATAAATGGCTATGCGACTCTCCTCTAATGCATTTAACAAGCCTCTCCTTTTTCCCTCAAGGGATTCTGAATCCTCAGTTCTGCACATGGATACCCCAAACACCTGCCCTTCTCCATCATGTCACATCCTCCAGCGGACTCCTTCCTCTAACCTCCCTACTAAATTCTACCACAGTTTCTACTATGGACCGGTGGAGATATCAGCAGCTTTCTATGTTTGTCCAAACGCTAATAAAATCATTGCAAACTTTTGCAGATCTAACCATGTAGAAAGCATACTTGCCAGTGAACAGCCTCCACAGAAACTCATCTCTTTATTTTACCAAGCATTAATGTCACTGAAACCCAAGTTGTGGCCTACCTTCTTATCTAATTGGGAAAAAGTACAAAATCCTTTATCGGATACTCAACACTCCATTGTTCTTCAACTAGCTCACGCCTCTTCCATCTCTTGTAAAATTTCAGAGGTGAATTATAAACTGCTGATCAGATGGCACTATACACTGGCTGTTCTTCATAACGTGGACACCTCTAATCTATACTGGAGAGGATGTGGTGATGTCATGGTTAAGCAATATAGTTGTCTGCTTACCTGTCTCCATGTGTTCATCTCTAGAGACCATCCGACCATCACCTGACTGCTTTTATATCCCTCCTCTGGCAGGGCTCCACCCTAGCTCCTATCACAGGAATCTATATTAACCTGTGCACTGCAGGCCAACCCTGCTGATCAACCTTTGTGTGTTTGGCTTTGTTACCAGCCGTGTGCGAGTCAGTGTTCTGTTACCGACTTTGGCGTGTCCCTGACTATCCCTGTTTGCCTGTGACCCTGACCTTCTGGCGTGTCCCTGTCTATCCCTGGTTGCCTGTGACCCTGAACCTTGGCGTGTACCTTGTTGTCCGTTTCTGCTTGGGGCCCTGACCTTGCCTTTTCCTCACTATCCCTGTCCTCCTGTTCCCTACTGTGGGTGTGAGCTGGGGGACCCTGGGGGTCGCGACCTGGAGCCAGTTGCAGCCCAGTCCATCCTCACCACTAGAGGCTCTGGTGAACACCAGCTGGCTCTTAGACTCCGCGCCCCAGGGAATCTTACGCTCTAACCCCGGTGGGATCCGTCTTGGTGTCCAGCGGCCCCGTGTTCCGAATCCCCTGGACTCCCGTGCGCTGCAGTCAGCCATAGGGTCAACTACCTTGCGGTGCACTCCTGATCCCGACGGTGTGCATCTGTCACCTAGCCTCAGGGTGACCTGACAGGTGAGAAAGCCACACATACCCATATCTGGTGGCAGTGCCCACTTATTCGCCCCTATTAGTCCACTATTCTACACTGGAACAAAGTGATACAAGGTTTAGCTGTTATTACCAATCCATGGGTTGCATTATTTAATTGTTCAGGCGAACCAGTGGGCCACTATAAAAAATCTGTAACCCCACACCTTCTGAATGTGGCAAAGTCACTCATACCCAGATTCTGGAAACAAGCCACCATACTGACTATACGTCAATGGTTACAAGTCGAGTAGAGAGGAGTAAAGGAAATGGAGATAGATGGAAGTAAAAAGCAGTGGTAGAAGGGTGAGGAGTAGATGAGAAGAGAATACATTTATATGTAAAAGAAAGATAATCTGAGGCTGCATAGAGGAAGCTACCATAATCTGATGACTGATACTAAGGGAGCTTAATTTGATGAGTAAAATGTATTTATGCTCCTGTTATGTCTAGTTTACTATATGTTAGATTACTTTAATATGAGAGGTGCAAGGGTTGTTTGTTGTCTGTGTCTTTTAATTTCTGGATATTTAATGGATTTATTTGAAATATAATTTTTTTGTATGTATAATAATAAAAATAAAAAAAATATTTGATTTAACAAAAATGGTTACAAGTTGTGGAACATATTTACCCTATGGAAGATCTTACATATGAATTTAGAGATAGGGCCGCTATCTTCAATAAAATTTGGTCATGCTGGTTCGCCTTTACATTTTCTTCTGCATATGTGGATATTATATCCCAACCTGAGTAATGTATCTCAATATAATTATCTATGTTGGTTTCTGTTTGAGGCAGGATATCCCCCCTCCTTTTTTTTCCTTCTCCACTCTCTACTGTTTTCTGTTCCCTATTTGGTCCAGTGTCACTTAATTATTGACCTTACCCATACCTTTTGTACATTGTATATTTCACAATGTATTTCAGTAGTTCAGTTCATATTATATTGATGTAAATTGAATACTTCTTCTAATAAAAACTTATTATAAAAAAAAATATATAATATGAGGTCTAACTTAAACAATTTAAATTTTTCTACAATTCAGGCCCTTCTCAACATAGTTGAAGATAAATCTAAAGGAAATTGAATAAGAAAATTGTATAATATATAGCCAGCCTAAATCTTAAAGTAATTTTAAATGATCGGCTTGTAAAATTCATTCAGTTTAAAATAGAAATGAAAGGCAAAACATTTTTGTATAGTTCTATTAAAAAAAATTATAAATACTGTACCTTTTTTGTCTTTTTTATAAGTGAAAACACATTCTCTCTGTTCTTAGCTGCATAAGAGCTGGGGGAGGAGAAGCAGCAGCACTCTGAGCTTCCCAGTGTGCAGCGGGGGGCTTGTTAGGACAGGTCTGATCATTGGAGGAGAGTACACTGAGTTCTCAGCATAGCTAGGGAACTGACTACAGTGTGCTCCCCATCTAGGCGTGGTCAGTTGTTAATAGGAAAGCACGGGGGCTTGCTGGAACACCATGGATTTCACACAAAGGAAGCAATACAAGGATAACAGGATACTTTCTCATACAAGTACATGGTACAGCAGGCACATATCAGGAATATGAAGTGTTGGGGAAACAAACAACCAAATCCCTCTGTATAGCCATTGTACTCTCCTGGAGGGGGGGGCAGGGGAAGCCTTCCCCACCGGGAGAAAACAATTATTATTGCTAGCAGCTGTACTAGCTGCTAGCGATAATCACATTCAAAATCTGACAAACTGGTTGTACCTAAGTTGATCAATCGATCAACTTGGTACATTCAGCCTGCCCATACATGATTCAAATGTTGTCCGGTTCCTGCTGAACCGACTGAGATTCGGACTGTCTATGGCTGGCCTAAAATCAGTAATAACTGAATGCAGAAGCAATCATTTAATATAACATGGTCAACCATAGTGCTGATGCAGCCCACAATGAAATTGAGTTTTAGACCCCTGGTGTAAAGCATGAGTAAGAACTGAAATAAGTGAATGCACTCTTTATAATGTGGGCAAAAAGTGAATTGATTGTGTGAAATTCTATTCACTTCATTCTTTAAAGGATTGTATTGAGGGATTAGTTAATCAAATAAACTTTATTTAAATGGCTAATAAGTTGATGCATTTTCTGTTTTACTGATTATGGATGGAGTATCCCAGTTAAAAATCCCCTAGGATGTTATTCAAGCAAGGAAAAATGTGAATGGGTCAATCTTTGGATGGAAATATAACTAAATGTACCTGCGTGTGATATTACCTGAATAGACATGTTTGGTAAAACCATATCCTGTATATGAGACAAAAAAAATGTTATTTGCTTGTGGAGAAAGCTTGCCATATAGATTTAAAGCATTTGTTACCCCAACATTTCATATTCCTGATATGTGGCTGCTGTACGATGTACTTGTATGAGAATGTATCCTGTTCTATTGCTTCCTTTGTGCGAAATCCCTGGCATTCCTGTTGGTCCCTCTCCTTTCCTATTAAAAACTGACCACACTGAGAGCACACTGTGGTCAGTTCTCTAGCTTTGCTGGGAACTCAGTGTACTCTCCTCCAATGATCAGACTTGTCCTGACAACCCCCCCCCCCCCCCTGCACAGCCTGTCACTGGGAAGCTCAGTGTACTGCTGCTTCTCTCCCCCCAGCTCTTATATTGCTGAGAACAGAGGGAATGTGTTTTTCCTTTCATTTCTATTATAAACTGAATGGGTTGTTTACAAGGTGATCGTTTACAATTACTTTAAACCTTGAATACATATTATTACAAAACCCAATTATGGAGGGAATGCTGTTATTTATATAAAAAAATTAAGAGAAAAGGGTCTCTCAGCTTGCAGGGATCAAAATGATTTCACAGCATACACTGAATATTTGATAAAATGGCCTTGTATTAAGAATGTTTGGAAAAGTCTGTTAAAACGACATGCTATGTAGTAGATAACAGAAGGCTATGTACTGGTGGAAAAAGTATGATGTATACATTTGAGTCATAAATGCATATTTGATAGTATTGGATAAGAACAAAACTTGCATAGATCAAATACCTTCACAGCGTACATGTATATTTGTTAAAATAGCCTTGGATAACAACTTTATCTCTATTCACATTGACATTTTGAAGCTGATTGGCTCAATATGTAAAAGAAGAAAGGTAACAGCGCTCTCTGCAGGGACAACTCAATCCATACACCAGGTCCACTCACAGGTGCCGAGGCTCAATGTGTCCCAACACACTCCAATGAAACAGTAGTAAGGAGAGTCGGCAACACTGTAATCCTTGAAGTGTTGTTTATTGGTGCATCAGATAAGGCTATTGCCGAAACGCGTCAGATATTGTTTTATTGCCACTCTGATGTACCAATAAACGACACTTCAAGGATTACAGTGTTGCCGGCTCTTCTTACTACTGTGGCTCAATATGTAGTCTATGTTGTTAATTTCTTTGATCCCCACATACTGTAACTTATTCTTGTGATTTTTGTTTGTATCTCACTTGTGGTGTTGGGTACTGACACAAATATAGATGAAGATAAGTTTACTAACATATCCTATATTCAGGATTCATTTGATGACCAGATGAATGTCGTTTGAAAGTACCGTATTTATCGGCGTATAACACACACTTTTTCCCCCTTAAAATCGGGGGAAAGTCGTGGGTGTGTGTTATACGCCGATACCCCCCAAAAAAATGACAAAAAAGGCAAGCACCGCTGAAAAATAGCGAGCGCTGCCGAAAAAACCCGAAGCGCGGCCAAAAAAGAACGAAGCGCCCCCGGAAAAAGCCGAGCAGACTCTGCTCTGCTCGTAGTCCCGCCTCCCTGCGCTCGCTCCGGAAACAGCAGGGAGGCGGGACCGCGAGCTTAGCCGTCCGAGTCGGCTCGGCTTTTTCCGGGGGCGCTTCGGTCTTTTTCGGCCGTGCTTCGGGTTTTTTCGGCGGCGCGCGCGACAGCGTCTCGGCGGCGGGAAATTTAAACCCGGAAAAGACTGAAAATGACACTGGCAAGCTACAATGGCACTGGGCAAGGCTGCAATGACGCTGGGCAAGCTACAATGTCGCTGGGCAAGGCTGCAATGTCGCTGGGCAAGGCTGCAATGACGCTGGGCAAGGCTGCAATGACGCTGGGCAAGGCTGCAATGACACTGGGCAAGGCTGCAATGACACTGGGCAAGGCTGCAAATGACGCTGGGCAAGGCTGCAAATGACGCTGGGCAAGCCTGCAAATGACGCTGGGCAAGGCTGCAAAGACGCTGGGCAAGCTACAGTGATGCTGGGCAAGCTGCAATGACGCTGGGCAAGCTGCAATGACGCTGGGCAAGCTGCAATGACGCTGGGCAAGCTGCAAATGACGCTTAAATGTAAGTTGTTTTTTTTTCCCTAAACTTCCCTCCTAAAACTTTTTTTCCTTTAAAATGCCCTCCTAAACTTGGGGTGCGTGTTATACGCCGATAAATACGGTACTTCAAAACTAAATATGCTTTAGTGTTACTAAACCCACAACAGTAAAATCAGTCTGTATATGCAGTAAAGCATGCTTGTTATACTCACTGTGGGACCTAAGGGGTTAATATTCTGCATTGTGTAGAAAAGGCTGTTTGATCCTGCTTTTCTGTTCCTCCCCTTTTTTCCACTGTCCCCAAAATATCTTCTGATAGAAAATAGGCTAGGGGACAAGCTGTATATGCTCAGTTTGGTGTGTATTGCTAGAGAGGTTTGTTTTTAGAGAGAGTGCATGTGATCAGCACAGGGCCAGTCAGCGCTGTCCAGGCAGAGGGTCAGGGGTCCTGCAGCCTGATAGAACAGTCCGAGCAGAATGAAAACTCCTCCTAGCTTTAATCAGACCCTGATAGACGTCACAAGACAGCTATATGCTGCTGATGAAAACTATTGCATTTCCATGTTCTTTGTTCTGTGGGAGACCAGATATAATGAATGCAGGGTCCTCGGTTTCAGTAATACTTTAACATTCCATTTTAGAATCAATGTAATGTCCATTGCAATCACATTTGCTGTTACAAATTAATTTGTTCAAGAAAATGTTTCCATCCTGTTCCTTAGAATTTTGTCATTCCTATGGTTGAAAATAAGCATCAATTTGACATTACTAATGATTAGAAAATCAAATCAATGTTCTTTAACCACTTCAATACCAGGCACTTAGACACCTTCCTGCCCAGACCAATTTTCAGCTTTCAGCGCTGTCGCACTTTGAATGACAATTGCGCGGTCATGCTACACTGTACCCAAACAGAATTTTTATCATTTTGTTCCCACAAATAGAGCTTTATTTTTGTGGTATTTGATCACCTCTGCAATTTTTAAGTTTTTCTTTGTTTCTGTAAAATTTTTTTGTAAATAAGTACGTTTTCTTCTTCAATGACGGGCACTGATATGGCTGCACTGACGGGCACTGATAAGGCGACACTGATGGGCACCGATGAGGTGGTACTGATGAGGTGGCACTGACGGCCACTGATGATGGGCACTGATAGGTGGCACTGATGGGCACTTATAGGTGGCACTGGTATGCAGCACTGATGGGCACTCATAGGTGGCACTGATGGGCACATATGGGTTGCACTGATTGGTACTTATGGGTGGCAAGGATAGGTGTAATGGATGGGCACTGATGGGCACTGATAGGTGGCACTGATGGATACGGATGGGCACTGATAGGTGGCACTGCTGGACACTGATGGGTGGCACTGATGACACTGATGGGTGGCATTGCTGGGTGATGGGTGGCACTGATACTGATTGGTACATTATGGTGCCAGTCAGTGCCGATTTGTGGGCACTGACTGGCACATATTGGGCATCATTTGCACATGTGGATGGCCAGGGGGTACATACCTGGCCATCCACATGTTGCCCACTTCCCTGGTGGTCCTAGTGGAGTCCCTGGTGGTCCAGTGTGGGCATCTGAGGGGGGCTGAGCTGATAAACAATCAGCGCAGACCCCCTGTCAGGAGAGCCGCTGATCGGCTCTCCTCTACTCGCGTTTGTCAGATGTGAGTGAGGAAAAGCCAATCACCGGCTTTTCCTGTTGACATCGTGATCAGCCATGATTGGACATGGCTGGTCACGTGGTAAAGAGCCTCCGCCGGAGGCTCTTTACCCAAATCAGTGTAGCGGTGTGTCAGACTGACACACCGCTCCACCGATCGCCGCAAAACACGCCCCCACGGGCGCGCAGCGGCATGTTATCCTGAAGGACATCATATGATGCCCAGTCAGGATAACTAAACCACCGCCCAGCCGTCATTCTGCTATAGGCCAGACGGGAAGTGGTTAAACAAAAGATTTAGAGCAAAAATGTCTAGTGTATGACCAGCTTTACTGTTTCTATAAACCAAGGCTTATTCAATCTGTCTCCGACACTGCTTCTCTTCATAGTCTACTACAGTGTTTCTCAACTCCAGTCCTCAAGGCACCCCAACAGGTCACGTTTTCAGGCTTTCCATTATTTTGCACAGGTGATTACCACAACTGTTTCTTTGGAGGGAAATCCTGAAAACATGACCTGTTGGGACGCCTTGAGGACTGGAGTTGAGAAACACTGGTTTTCAAAATATCAAATCATACATTTTGTGTGTTTAAAGTGATAGTAAAGTAATTTTTTTTATTATAAATATAACAAACACATTATACTTACCTGCTTTGTTGCAGTGGATTTGCACAGAGCAGCCCGGATCCTCCTCTTCTCTGGTCCCTCTTCTGTGCTCCTGGCCCCTCCCTCCTGTTCAGTGCCCCCACAGCAAGCAGCTTGCTATGGGGGTACCCGAACTGAGTCACAGATCTGTGTGTCCATTCAGACACAGAGCCCCGACCCGGTCCCGCCCCATCTCTCCCTTGATTGGCTAGACAGCAGCGTCATCCAATTGCACTGCTGCTGTGTCTCAGCTAATTAGGAGGGAAAATCTTGGGTGGCTGAGACACTCGTGGATATTGCTGGACAGAGTAAGTGTTAGGGGAGCTAAGGGGGGCTGCTGCACACAGAAAGATTTTTATCTTAATGCATAGAATGCATTAAGATAAAAAGCCTTCTGTCTTTACAACCACTTTAACTTTTAATGACTTTTTCTTTAACTTTATTCTCCTTTTATTTTCAGTTTTTTTTTTTTTTTTTTTTTTTTTTCTTGAGCTACAGTGCCATGAAAAAGTATTCATTCTCCTTGAAATTGTCCACATTTTGTTATGTTACAATCAAAAACTTAAATGTATTTTATTGAGATTTTATATAATAGACCAATACAAAGTGGCACATAATTGTGAAATGGAAGGAAAATGATAAATGGTTTTCATTTTTTTTTACAGATAAATATCTGAAAAGTGTGTATTCAGCCCCCTTTACTCTGATACCCCTAACTAAAATCTAGTGGAACCAATTGCCTTCAGAAGTCATCTAATTAGTAAATAGAGTCCATCTGTATGTAATTTAATCTCAGTATAAGTACAGCTGTTCTGTGATGCCCTCATAGGTTTGTTAGAGAACTTTAGTGAACAAACAGCATCATGAAGGCCAAGGAATACACCAGACAGGACAGGCAAAAGACTTCAGACTAGGGCAGAGGTTCAAGTTCCAGCAGGACAATGACCCTAAACCCACAGCCAGAGCTACCATGGAATGGTTTAGATCAAAGCATACTCGTAGAATGGCCCAGTCAAAGTCCAGACCTAAATTCAATTGAGAATCTGTGGCAAGACTTGAAAATTGCTGTTCACAGACACTCTCCGTCCAGTCTGACAGAGTTTGAGTCATTTTGCAAAGAAGAATGGGCAAAAATGCCACTCTCTAAATGTGCAAAGCTGGTAGAGACATCCACAAAAAGTCTTGCAGCTGTAATTGCAGCAAAAGGTGGTTCTACAAAGTATTGACTATGGGCTGAATACAAATATACGCCACACTTTTCACATATTTATTTGTAAAAAAAAAATGAAAAACACTTACCATTTTCCTTTCACTTCACAATTATGTGCCACTTTGTGTTGGTCTATCACATAAAATCCCAATAAAATACATTTTTGGTTGTAAAAAGACAAAATGTGGAAAATTTCAAGGGCTATGAATACTTTTTCAAGGCACTGTATGTGGATGACCAGCTAACAAAAACGGTTGTATCACCAAGCTACTGCTAATAATTACATGGTTTACTTCTTTATTATTTCTTACTTAAACTGAAAATGCATCCCTGTGTATCAGTTAAAACATTTAAAAAAATATATGCTGTTGTGAATTATATGTCTGACCATGTGACTGATTTACGGCAGCATTTTAACAGAAATAGGTCATTTTACCTTCTACACCTTCAATTAGCGTTGCTCAGTACTCAATAAATGAGTTTTATAATAATAGAAACTGTTCTCTTATATCTATTATCACAAGTACCAGTATTGTTCGAATCTGTCTTACTAAGCTTTCCTTACAATTGAAATGCTGCAGTGCACTGAGGAATAGTTACCGCTTTGCCAAAAGTGAAAATCAAACCTTAAAGCATACCTATGCTTTTCTGATTTAGGGCAATGCAACAGGTTTGCTTTAATTCCCCCAACTCCAGCAGGATATACGTATGTCACCTTCATTTACCCATTGCTCCCTTTAACCCTTTCGCTGCCAAAGCAATCTTTACATTTTTTGAATACACATTTTAGTCCTGAATATTAGTTACCCCTGAAACATGATATCAGTGCAAAATCCATATGTTTAAAAACATATACACTAAAAAATAATTTTGTGCACGCAAACACTATATACAGTATTATCCAATATTTGGTAAAAGATAAAAGATGTGGTTATGTTGAGTAAATAGCTACCAAACATGTCAAGCTTTAAAATTTCACTTGTTCGTGAAAGAGCAACAAACTTTGGTACCTGAAATTGTTCACAGGAAATGCCCTAAAAAACTTTACAAGCCATCAGTCTACAGGAAAATCATGAATGATGGCCCTGAAATTATTTCTCCCTTTCTGATGTGCATGGAGATACCTAATATGTGTAGTTCAATTGTCGTTCTGATACGTAGGCATACCCAAAGCAAATTTTTATGCTCAGGTGTGCATGTACTATAGGTGGAGATGGGGGGCTTTGCAATTTTTTAATAATTATGTGTATCTTTATTTTTTAAACTTATCCTTATGGCCAGACCATAGGGTGCTGACCAGTCCATTATCTGATAGTCTATTTCTGTTTGCTGATGACAGATCCTATTTAAGGAGGCATCAGGGGTCGATTAGGCCCCAATGTCACCTCTACACTCCACTGTGGCTACTCAAGCACAGATCATGCTTGATTAACTGTTTGCTTGGTCAGCTAGGGAATGAACCCAGAAGTGACAGAATGCTTGCCACTTCTAGGTTCATTCACTGGAGGAAGGAACAGCAAACGGATGTTCACAGATTTCCTTCTACTCTACCTACCAACACCCACCATGGTGGGACAACAGAACCTGGAATACACAGTGGGGGAGGACTCTGCAGGGGGGTATTACTTTTGGGTGGGTGTGGAAGTGATTGAAAGAGATCAGGCCGCTTTACAGCCACCTAAATCAATTTCATCAGAAAGCTGACAATCTGCCTGACAAGTGTAAATATATTTGCTGCTAATGACGTAAGCCTTAATCAAACCCATTATGTGTCAGTGCTCAGGCTTAGCAAGAGGTTACTTAACCACAAGAGTTGTCAAGATTTAGGTCTATTATCCCTTTACTCTTGTAGTCAATTTTTAAAGCTTTGGCCATGCTGTCAATTTGATTATTTTAACTAATTACCATGAAGTTACTATAACTTAGATTAGCATTATACTCTTAACTTACAATGGGTTCTTACAAAGGTCAACTTTTATTCATTTACCGTAGTTAAAAGATTTATCCCAAAAGAAGAACAGAACTGTTGCTAAAACTGCTTTAAAAAAGTTTTAGCTGGAGTTAGTTTTTAATTTGTTAGTAAAGTGCATTTAAATCTATAAGTCCATCAAATACTACCCTTTTCACGAGTTGGCAAAGTTGCTGTCCAAAGGTAGCTACATTGTGCTTCCTAGATAGAGTGGAGGAGTAAGTGTAACCGCCCTTAGAAAGAAACAGGAACATTTAATAAAGCTCTGATACTATTTTGGCCGTTGTTCCCTTTAGAATACCTGTACCTAATTCAGGCAAGCATTTGCATGAGTACAACTACTGATACATATCCTGAATCCGGGTAGTTCAAACTTCTGACACTTTAATAACCTGTCATTATAAGTAATAGATTTCCAACGAATTACCACCAGTTTACAGATTAGGCAACTGGCAGTAGTTAAGACCAGCTCAGAGATTGTGTACAGAGGTACATCTGTGCTGGAAGCTATCATGAATATGACAGCTTCCTGCACAGGGCCCTGTTCCCAGTCCCATTCAGCTATCAGTGGTTAGAAGCTAAATGTGAACAATGGACTGAGGATAGTGATGATGTCATTGCCCAAATATGGCAATGCCAATATTTGGGAAATTGCTTGTATTGCTGGGTAGGCAGAGCTTGATGGAAACTGAAAGGCTAGTTCTCCCATCAGGTCCACCTCACTTTTGTCACAAACAATCAAAAGATTTTCCAGCACACTTACCAGCCAGCCTGCAAAACAACCAAATTGAACCTGACTAACAAGTCACATTAAAAAAATTTATGTGCACACATTTGCAAATAAAAAAGTGCCTACCTCCCCAACCTATAACTAGCCTTTGCAGTAAAGTGTTCATGGAAAGGCAACACGTCACAAACAAACAAAAGATTTCCCAGCACACTGCACATCACATGCGTCCACTCTGCCTTTAAAGAGGGGGGGGTCCCTCCAAGCACACCTGCTCTCAATATATCCATTGTTATATGTGCTTCTACTAAGGAGATTCAAAAATTCATAGAGTTAGGACTGCAGTAGACAGAGGTGCTATGATGTGGGCACTGCGGCTTATACATATATTTGCAAATGTGTTGTTTTAGAGGCTGGCTGGTAAGTGTGCTGGGAAATCTTTTATTAGGGCTTTTTCATATAAAAAGCATGGGCTTCCATAACATATCCCTCAGGAAAGTAAAAAGTAATTCTTTAAGCTGAAAAAAAGATTAATTAGATAAAAAAGAATATTGATAAAAAAAAAAAAAATTATATGTAATGTGACACTAAACTATATCCTTATTCTCTAAAAACAATCCATACACATCAACTACTTAATGGCCCAGTAATCTATTTTTCATGAAATTGTTTAGATTTTAGGGATGAGCCGAATACCCCTCGGTTCGGTTCGCAGCTGAACATGCAAACAGGCAAACAATTTGTGCGAACACCGTTAAAGTCTATGGGACGCAAACGTGAAGAATCAAAAGTGCTAATTTTAAAAGCTTATATGAAGATTATTGCCATAAAAAGTGTTTGGGGACCTGGGTCCTGCCCCAGGGGACATGTATCAATGCAAAAAATGTTAAAAAAAAAAAAACATTTTTATCGGAAACAGTGATTTTAATAATGCTTAAAATGAAAAAATAACAATGAAATATTCCTTTATATATATTGTGCCTGGGGGTGTCCTTAATATGCCTGTAAAGTCGCGCATCTTTTCCATGTTTATAACAGTACCACAGCAAAATGAAATTTCTAAAGGAAAACAATGTAATTTAAAACTATTGTCGGATACCAAGGATACCCTAAAAAAATGCCATGGATTCCCCCCCAAAATACATATCAGGCCCTTCAGGTCTGGTGTAGATATTAAGAGGGACCCCGCACCAAAATGTTTTAAAAAAATGGCGTGGGGGTCCCTCCAGGCCCCCAGGCACTATATACTCTGAACAGCAGTATATATACTATATGGCCCACCCTATATACTCTGCAGAAAAACTGGGCCTTGTGGGCTCAGAACACTGTAACCTCTCACAGTTATCCTTGTTGGGGGCAGAAATGGGCCCTGCTGTGAAATATTATATCAAAAATTGTAATTACATGGCCCTGTTAAACAGGGGCAGACAAATTGGGCCTTTGGTTTTGGTGGTGCCAGCACAATGTAACCCCTCACAGTTACTCTTGTTGGGCGCAGAAACTGGACCTGCTTAACTATTATTTCAAATATAGTAATTACATGCCCCTGTTAAACAGGGGCAGAAAAATTGGGCATTTTGTTCTGGTGGTGCCAGAACACTGTAAGCCTTCACAGTCACTCTTGTTGGGCGCAGGAATGGGCCCTGCTGTGAAATATTATATCAAAATTTGTATCTACATGTCCCTGTTAAACAGGGGCAGAAAAATGTGACCTTTGGTTTTGGTGGTGCCACAACACTGTAACCCCTCACAGATACTCTTGTTGGGTGCAGGAACGGGCTCTGCTGTGAAATATTATATCAAACGTTGTAATTACATGTCCCTGTTAAACAGGAGAAGAAAAATTGGGCCTTGGGTGGTGGTGCCCTAAACCAAAAATTTTGTTGAAAGCTAGCATCATCAAGATTGAGGAGGAACAGGATAGTTAGCATAGATAGTCTTCAAGGGATCCCAGATCCATAGCAAATTCAATAAGTTACATAGTTGATAGCTGCTTATCCAAGACTGATTCATGTTTATGAATCAACACTGTACAACACTGTAACCCCTCACAGATACTCTTGTTGGGCACAGGAACGGGCCCTGCTGTGAAATATTATATCAAAAATTGTAATTACATGTCCCTGTTAAACAGGGGAAGAAAAATTGAGCCTTTGGTTTTGGTGGTGCCACAACATTGGAACCCCTCACAGATACTCTTGTTGGACACAGGAACGGGTCCTGCTGTGCAATATTAGATCTAAAACTGTAATTACATGCCCCTGTTAAACAGGGGCAGAAAAATTGGGCCTTGAGTGGTGGTGGAGGTGCCCTAAACCAAAAATATTGTTGGAAGCTAGCGTCATCAAGATTGAGGAGGTTGCCATTGTCGCATAGACCCATTCCTGGCTGAAGCTGGCGTGACGTCAACCACCTCTGAGCCTGCCCCTGCAGAGCTGACAGAATCTCTGCCTCAGTGTGGCTCCTGTCTCCTAGGCAGACCAACTTAAGCACTGCATGGCATCTTTTAGCCTGACTGCTTGCGTAGCCCCTTGAGCGCTTACGGAGCACCGCTAGTTCAGAGGACAAATCTGCAGAAGAGGCCATAGAGGAATAAGAAAAGGAGGGGGTGGAGGAGAGAGCTGTGGCAGAATTGCCACTAGCATTTTGAAAGCATGGTGGTGGAACAAGCTCCAACAACATTGAACCCTGTCCTGCATCCTTTTCAGCTGCCAGCAGAGTTACTCAATGCGCTGTGAAGGAAAGGTAATGTCCCTGCCCATGCCTGCTGGACCATGAGTCAGCGGTAATATAAACTTTACTGCTGATCACCCTGTCCAACTTGTCCAAAACAATGAACCTGGAATGGCCTTCCATGAAAAGAAATGGCGTTTTGGTACCTGCCACTGAGGTACAGCACATTCCAAAAATTCACAAAAGGGGACAGAGTCTATCAGCTGAAAAGGCAGCAGTTACAGTGCTAGTAATTTGGCCAAGCTAGCATTTACATGCTGAGCATGTGGATGGCTGGGACCAATTTTCTTTTTACGGTTCAGCAACTGGGGTAGGGACATTTGCCTGCTAAAATCAATTGGTGGTGCACTGCTAGCAGATTGGCTGCAAGTACTTGGGGGTATAGTAGGTATAGTAGGGTTGGAGAACCCAGATGAGGAGCAAGGAGAAGTCTGCCTTTTTCTTTGATGTGGTTCTTTTAAGTGCTGTTGCCAACAGACTGCATAGCAGGTGGTCATATGTCTGGTCAAGCATGTGGTGCCCAAGCCGCTGCAGTTCTGGCCATGCTTGATCCGCTTCAGACATAGGTTGCAAACAGCAACGGTGCAATCTGCTGCACACATGTCGAAAAAGGCCCACACCAAGGAACTTTTAAAAGTCAGCGGGGAGTCAGCAGCGCCCTGCACCTGCGGAGCTCTGTGGTGTGATGATAATACTGTGGCAGCAGAGGATGCACCATGTTCAGGACCACCAATGTTGGCTGTAGACACAGAATCTGCTTGCCCCCGTTTAGTGGCCTGTAAGTGTCTGCCTCTCCTTGGTGGCCTTCTGGACATGATGTATTTTTTGTTTTGCAACACCATACTACACTGTATTATATACTGTGTACACCACCTGAAGTGTATTAGAAAGTATATGCACTGTATATATGGGCTACACTGAATGCAGAATATATATATATATATATATATATATATATATATATATATATATATACATATACACATAGTTGTGTTCATAAGTTTACATACCCTGGCAGAGCTTATGATTTCTTGGCCATTTTTCCAGAGAATATGAATGATAACACAAAAACTTTTCTTTCACTCATGGTTAGTGTTTGGCTGAAGCCATTTATTATCAATCAACTGTGTTTACTCTTTTTAAAGCCAAGCTCCACCCTAAAGTGGAACTTCCGCTTATCGGATTCCTCACCCCCTCTGGTGCCACAATTGGCACCTTTCAGGGGGGTGCAGATACCTGTATAATCCAGGTATCTACACCCACTTCCGGGACTATCTAGCCGTAGCTGCCCCGCCCCTATCCGCAGATGCCCGCAACCCCTCCCCCCGTTGTGTCTTGAGAAAAAACAGAGTTCCAAGGACACAACAGGGACCAGTAAAGACGCGCAGCGCGACTCACGCATGTGCACAAGGGAACCGGGCAGTGAAGCCGCAACGCTTTACTTCCTGATTCCCTGACAGAGGATGGCGGCGGGGGCAGCTGAGAGACGACCGATTGCTCGTCATCTTCTGCCGACATCGCTGGAACCTGGAACAGGTAAGTGTCCATTTATTAAAAGTCAGCAGCTGCAGTATTTGTAGCTGCTGACTTTTAATATTTTTTGTGCAGGTGGACTTTAAATTATAATCACAACATAAATTACCCAAATGACCCTGATCAAAAGTTTACATACCACAGTTCTTAATACCGTGTATTGTCCCCCTTTAACATCAATGACAGCTTAAAGTCTTTTGGGGTATTTGTGGATAAGGCTATTTATGTTCTCAGATGGTAAAGCGGCCCATTCCTCTTGGCAAAAGCCCTCAAGTTCCTGTAAATTCTTGGACTGTCTTGCATGAACTGCACGTTTGAGATTTCCCCAGATTGGCTCAATGATATTGAGGTCAGGAGATTGAGATGGCCACTCCAGAACATTCACTTTATTCTGCTGTAGCCAATGACAGGTTGACTTGGCCTTGTGTTTGAACACTGCTGATTGGCATTCTCAATTCCTTGGATATCTTTTTATATAATTTTCCTGTTTTATACAGTTCAACTACCTTTTCCTGCAGATCCTTTGACATTTCTTTTGCTTTACCCATGACTCAGAATCCAGTAACGTCAGTGCAGCCACTGGATGAAAGATGCAAGGGTCTGTCAGGAGTCCAGAAACTCATTGACCTTTTATACACAAACAGATCACAGGTGAGGATGGTTACCTTTTTAATAGCCATTCAAACCCCTTTGGGTCAACTTGTGTGCATGTTATCAGGCCAAAGTATGTAAACTTTTGATCAGGGTAATTTGAGTAGTTTCTGTTGTGATTATATTTTAAAAAGAGTAAACACAGTTGATTGATAATACATGCTTCAGCCAAACACTAACCATGAGTGAAATAAACGTTTTTGTGTTATCATTCACATTCTCTGAAAAATAGCCAAGAAATAAACTTATGAGCACAATTCGGGTATTTACGTTTTAACAAACGATAACGAACATGCAGAATCCGAAAACCGAAAGATCCGACATAAACAAATGCTTTATTTTAGTTTTCGTTGCAACAGTTCGATATACTGTAGATAGGAGATTTGGCATGACGCTGACAATAGCGATCTGTGTCCATCGAATCTGTGGTCGAATGTGCCTAACATTAGCTCTATTAGTTCAAGATTATTCTACAAAGAGAGAAAGTATTCAACATAGAGAGAAAAGATTTGACATTATAGAGACAATAGCAAAAAAGGTTCTACTATAGCTTGTAACATTCGACTGGAAATGTACGATTGCGGCGTTGTACAGTTTAGCTTCTCCGTCGAATCAGACACACATTCGACAGACACCATGAGTAGGGTTGAGCGAACCCGAACTGTAAAGTTCAGGTCCGTACCAGACTTTTGGGTGTCCGGGTCCCGGACTCGAACCCGAACAATTAACTGTATGTTCGGGTCCGGTGTTCGGCGATGTATTGGCACCTTTTACAAGCTGCAGGGCAGCCAATCCACGCTAGTTTCACTAGTGTGCCCTTAGAAGCCATCACAGCCATGCCTACTAATGGCATGGCTGTGATTGGCCATTGCAGCATGTGACCCAGCCTCTATATAAGGTACAGGCACACAGCACAGCGTGTCACTCTGCTATAGACAGGTTCCTGGCTGCTAAGAGAGGATTTCATTAGGAGTTAGTCTGATACAGTCAGTCAGTCCACATTCCTTAAATTTTCTTCAAATTAGTAATATCAGTGAGCGATCTACATAGCTAGAGTAGAGACTAGAGAGTGTCTTTATTGAGGGAAAGAGGCAGAGAGAATTATTCAAGAGATTCCTACCCTGGCTGGGGTGCAGTGTACAGTCTTTTAACAGTGCCATGAGGCCAGTGCCAGACAAAATATAACTTTTATCTGCAAGCTCAGTGCACCATCACTGCATATTCTAAGAGATACACCATACTCTGGGTGTATTCTGCTATTGCAAAAACATTGCAAAAAAATAAAATGTTGCTGTGTTTTGTGCATGTGTGCAGGAGTGTGACATACAATCGATCGATATTTCTTCTATTGTGCTATCCCAAAAAAAAATTGTAGTGACATTTTTTTTTCCCAATAGAATTTTCTGCATGTTCATACATGCTTTACACACTGTGGGTGTATTCTGCTATTGCAAAAAATTTAATCTTTCAGTGTTTTGTGCATGTGTGCAGGAGTGTGACATACAATCGATCGATATTTATTCTATTGTGCTATCCCCAAAAAAAAATTGTAGTGACATTTTTTTTCCCAATAGCATTTTCTGCATGTTCATACACGCTTTACACACTGTGGGTCTTATACATTAAATTGAATACATTTTTCCAGAAAGTGCGTATTCTGGGGCATTCCCACCATATGTGCGGCATCGTGCCGTTGAGTTTCTGAGGTTTTTAATGACTTCCTGTACCTCTTCTGCTGAGAAGGGGGCCTCCAGCATTTTATTTTAATTTTTTATTTTTTTTTTATGTTATTTTAAGTTATTTCCCTATCCACATTTGTTTGCAGAGCACTTGCCATGCTCTTAACAACATTCTGTTGCCATTTGCAGCCCTCTAGCCCTTTCCATGACTTTTTTACAGCCATTTTAGTCTTGAAAAGTTCGGGTCCCCATTGACTTCAATGGGGTTCGGAGTTCGGGGTCAAGTTCGGGTCAAGTTCGGTCCCGAACCCAGACTTTTTTCCGAAGTTCGGCCGAACCCGAACATCCAGGTGTCCGCTCAACTCTAACCATGAGCCTTCAATGACAGATTCAACCTTAATTATTTTGGATTTTGGGACGAATGCATTTTTTAAATAAGGGCCAGTGTTTTTTAATAATATTAAATATCTTTTCACTATAGCTATTAAACTGAAAACTGAAAGGGAGTCTGGGTTTATCCATATCGCGGTGCCAATTCCTGACCACTACCACATCATTAGTTACCTTTGTAAGCTCCTGTCTAATTAGATTGTCTGGATACCCCCGTTCCTTGAATTTGCAACACATCTCATCAAGTCTAATTCTTCTTATAGTATCATCACTCACTATCCGTTTCACCCTCAGTAGTTGGCTTTTAATAATAGATCTGAAAACATGGGGTGGATAATAGCTGTTAAACATTAAGAGTTGGTTCCTATCAGTTGGTTTGATATACAAATCTGACTCAATACGGCGTTGATGAATGTATACCCTGGTGTCCAAGAATGGAATGGAGTTCCCTCCAACATTTATTTTGAACTGGATATCCGGAGAAAAGTCATTTAGTATCTCATCAAAGGCCATAAGGGATTCAATGTTGCCCCGCCACACTGCAAAGACGTCGTCTATATACCGCCACCAGGTGGCGCAGTGCTGCTGGAACAACTCATTTACAAACACATATTTATGCTCAAAATCATTCATGAATGAGCAAGCGTATGGCGGGGCAACATTGGATCCCATGGCAACACCATTCTGCTGCCCATAAAATTGATCTTTAAACAAAAAATAATTATTCAATAGCAGAATGTTAAATACATTTTCAAACAGTGTAACTTGAGCCTCAGAATAAATGTCACTACATCTGATAAGCCCAATTGCTGCATCAATTCCTTCCCTATGTGGGATACAGGTATACAAACTGGTTACATCCCAGGTTACAAGTATCTCATCACCCTGGCATAACGATGATTCTCTAATTTTAGATAGGAAGTCCTGTGTGTCTCTAATATAGGATCTTGTGTTCCTGACAAGAGGGGATAGGACCCTGTCCAGAAGACGTGCTGTCGGGACAAAGATTGAATCCCTACCCGACACGATCGGACGACCAGGGGGGGATTGGCTGTTCTTGTGGATTTTAGGCAACATATACAAGACCGGAATCCTAGTGTGTGAGGGAAGTAAAAATTCAAAAAGGGGGGCGTGGCCGAACGGAGATCTGAGTGGACGTACCTGGGGTGAGCTCCTGCTCATAGAGAGCACACCCAGATCTTCACCTGTCCAGCGAATCTGCACGGACACCACCGGGGGCCCTGGACATCCCCCAGACCGCTAGGACACTGCCTGGGATCGCGGGCGTGCCGTTCGCGGTGCTCCGGTCGCCTGTAAGGACAGGCCGCGGCTCCGGCCTAATACAAGGAACGGCGGCCATCTTGCTCCACCCGGGGGCCGCGCCAGGCGCTACCTCCGGCTATCTTGAGGGTCCTGAGACCGGACCCCCCTCCTACAGGTCACTGGGGACATCCAGCTAACTACCCGGATCCCGGAATCAGACGAGAGTCGCCACACCAGACCAGACAGCCAGACCTGGTAAGTGAAGGCGGCCATCTTTATACACCCGGCGGCCTCTCCTGGCCTCTCCTGGTCCCAATCCGGCCCCATCCACCCCCAGGAGCACCCTGACCAGGACAATTGAGACCCCCAAAGGGCATACTGAAGGAGCAGCCACCCCCATCTGGCACCATTTACGGCCACGGCCCTAGCTCCAGAGACTTAGAGTGGCGGCCACCTTGCTGCACCCTGCCCGTCTCCTCTGGGCCTAATCCAAGCCTCACTCACCCCCCAAGACATCCTGGCCTCGCAGACTGTGGCCCCTGAAGGAGATACCCACAAGCATTCTTCCCCCATCAGCACGCGAGCTACAGATATGGCCCAGAAACCATGAGAGGCGGCCATCTTGCTCCACCCAAGCTGCTGTAAACACGTATACTCCTGAGCCCCTATACCCCTCTGAGCCCGGATTGCTACCTACACAGCCACATAAATAGCCCTACAGGGTCAGCACCCACCCGCGGTCCCCGTCTGCATAAGCCTGCAGAGAAACATGACAGATGTCTGGCTAAAGAAATGAGCTGCTGAGTTCCGTGACCGCCCGCAGCAGACAGGCTATACTTCAGCCATCGTACATCCCTGAAAAGCATGTCCATGCACAGCTCCCGATCTACTGAGTCCGCGGATCCACAACAAGGCACAATCCAGAGATACCTGCTCCGTACATCTCAGTCAGATCCCCGCACCCCCAAAGACAAGATGGCCCCTGCTCGACATTCAGGTAAGGGCAAGCCTCCTCCTCCTGCTCAGCCGGCGTCAGACAGCGGCGAGGAATCTGATGACCCCTCGGCCCCCCCAACTGTAACGCCCAGATCTGGCACCTCTATTGCCCCGCTTCCAGACACAGGCCCTGGAGTTGTGGCCCCTCAAGCCTCAGGAATAGCACCTAGATCTGAAGCCTCGACCCTTCTGGCAGCCTTCCGAGCGGAGTTCGAATCCTGGGCGGCCAAAATGGAGACCTCACTCCACAAGGATCTCCAGGCCCTCCAACAGCAGGTCTCTACTAACCAGACTGCGGTATCTGCCCTAACTGACATTCAATCTGACCATGAAACCCGCATCACATCTCTCGAGCTGGCCTCCAAGGAACACCTGCACCGTATCCGACAACATCAACTACGCATAGAAGACGGGGAAAATAGGAGCCGCAGGAACAATATACGGCTACAAGGCATACCGGAGGCCGCGGCGGGTACAGACTTGAAACCTTCTGTTACAGCCATCCTCAATCTAGTTCTGGGAAGAGAGACTTCGTCCCCTATTGAAATAGACCGGGTGCACAGAGTGGGGGGGCCCAGGAGGGAACATAATGACCGCCCACGCGATGTCCTCTGCAGGGTTCACTATTTCACCCTTAAAGAAGAAATTATGCGCAAGGCATGACGATTGGGCCCCGTGGACTTTGACGGTTCTGCTATCCATCTATACCCAGACCTCTCTCGCAACACTCTCCACATGCGCCGCATGGTCCGCCCACTGCTAGACCTGATACGTCAAGCCGGAGCAACCTACACATGGGGACACCCCTTCAGCATTAAAGTGACCAGAGCCGAGCGTAAATTTGTCCTCTCTGACCCAGATCAACTCCCAGCCTTTTTCAGCTTCCTGGAGCAAGACCCAACTGATGTACCGAACTGGCTGGACCCGCCAGATGACCGTGCCAGGGTACAAACACGTGACCCTCTCCCACAACGACGCAGGCATCCGAGGCACGGATCACGCTCTATTGACTCTAGACCACCTCATCCTACCTCTCCGGAAGATTAAGGTAACTCAAAGAAGTTGCTTGAATCCATCTCAACACTCGCCATATGACTAACACCATCCCAATTCTCTGCCTATCTCTTGTCTCCTGGACAGGCTGAATTTTTTCTTTTTTGAGGAGGTTTTTTTTTGATTCTCCCTTTCCTTCCATTTTACTTATCTTCTCATCTCCACCAGACTACCACCGGATTGTTATGATGGGAGACAAGATGACCTGCTACCTATCCTAATGCCTCAAGACAGATGGTCCCCCAATAAGGCTGGCCTTCTCCCTGCCCTTTGCTAGTGTACTGTACCTGGCTGGGGTTCGGGAAAGGCTACAGTATGGCGAATTCCTATTGTTTGATTCAGATATGCAACTGCTGAGTTTCTAATATAATTTACAGCACTGGTCTAATCTCTAGATGTGTGGCGGAACTGTTCCACCTGGATAGGGGTGGAGGGGCCGACAGACGGACTGACTGGGTCCACGGTCTCTTACCACTATCCACGTGGGCTACTATAGTTTTCTGCTTAAGGTTTTTCATACACCGACTAGTTCCACCCTAAAATTGTTTCAGTATTGATAAAAAGATTTGTTTCAGGGGCCCCCTGTTGGGGCCTATAGATAGCATGGGTTGAAAATGTTTGCTACCTCCCCATGATGTTATTTCACGGATCGATACTCCCTTTGTGATGGAGGGATGCTGAGCCTGTATGGGGATACTTCCCCGTGCAGACCACCACCCTTCTCCACAGTTGATCTCATATGTGATATGCTGTTTAAATGTCTTGTTACACTGATGTGCCTCAGTAAAGCTATACATGCCTGTCCTGCTACTGGGCTCACGGCTCAGATTCTCCACCTCGACCCTCCACCCCCAATAGGCCGGGCACGAACTGTGCCTTTTTACGTGATTTTTCACGTGGTGTCCTGTTTCAAGGGACCCCTTTAGATTTGCTAGGCTCCTTATTTAGGTGTCCTCCCTACCTAGTCTTTGTCCTGGTATATTTTTACCACCTCACAAGCTCCCCCTCCCCTAACCCTCCTCTCCCCTCTTCTGTCTACAATCTGACTTTCTCTTCCTCATTCCACTATGGCCCACACGGTAATATCTCGTCCTCGCTTAAAATGTTGCTCTTACAATGTAAATGGCCTCAATATTGCATCCAAGAGAGGACAAATCCTCTACCAAATGCATAAACAACAGGTCAACATATTAATGCTACAGGAAACCCATTTTCACACAAACTCCACCCCTTCCTGCTCCAATAGGTATTTTAACCGATGGTTCCACAGTACAAACCCCTCCCAGAAAACGAAAGGCGTCTCTATTGCCTTCCACAAAACGCTACCGATTGACCTGATAGATCAGCTCTCGGACCACCAGGGAAGGTATATGTTTGTAAAGTTCTCCCTATGGGGCACTAAATTCACTATTGCCAACCTTTACCTACCAAACACTAATCAAATATCGTCTGCTCTGCGGTACATGAGGATCTTGTCAGGGTTCGCAGAAGGTAAACTAATCATAGGCGGGGATTTTAATGCCCCCCTGGATCCACTTTTAGACTCGTCAACCTCTCGCTCATCCATATCTTTTACTAAACTACGGGCATTCAAACGGGCTATTTACGACCTCCGTCTAATAGACATCTGGAGGGTTTTGTTCCCAACAAATCGCAACTATACCCACTTCTCACAGGTCCATCACTCCTACAGTCGTATAGACTACTTCCTCCTGGACCATAGCTGCTTAGATTGGTCACCCGAATGCGAGATAGACTCAATGGTCTGGTCTGACCACTCACCTGTCTATCTAACACTATCGATCCCCTCCACGCCAGTGAGAGAATGGACATGGAGGCTCAATGATTCCCTTCTCACAAACCCTGAATGCTCCCACAAGGTTTCAGAAACCATTTCAAACTTTTTTTCGTAGATCATGCCTCAGACACTACCTCACTACCCTTACAATGGGAGGCACTTAAAGCTGTCCTACGAGGAATTTTTATTCAGATGGGGACCCGCTTGAAAAAGGCTCGATCAGCCGCAATAACCTCGGCAACTCAAAAGCTGCGGGACCTTGAGACCCAACACAAACGAGCCCCTACAGTGATGACTCTTACAGAGGTCTCATTGGCTCGATCCCAACTCAAGGACCTATACGAGGCCTCAGCTCGTACCTATGCGGACAGACTTGCCCTACATCAGTACCAATTCCGAGACAAATGCGGTAGACCGCTGGCTCGCACCCTGCATCCAAACACATCTTCTACATTCATACCTCATATTCGGGCCCCTTCTGGAGAAATGCTTAGCGAGCCCTCAAAGATATCACAAACATTTTGCGATTTCTACCAAACACTTTACAATCTACCGTCCATTGTCTCTTCTAGCCCAACTCACACTCCCGATCTTGATAGACAGTCCTATATTGAGGAAACTGAGCTCCCTACATTAGATGGCGACACCGTAGAAGAACTAGAGCAAGTAATTACAGCGGATGAGGTCGTAGGAGCGATAGCGTCTACCCCTTCCGGTAAAAGCCCGGGTCCCGACGGTTTCACCCCTAAGTTCTACAAAACATTTGCTCCCCTACTGTCCCCCTTCTTGGCTAAGGTGTTCAACTCCCTATCAGAAGGCTCAGCGTTCCCTCCACAAACACTCAAAGCCCACATTACCATTATCCCAAAACCGGATAAGGACCCTACGTTGTGCGCTAACTATAGGCCCATATCGTTAATTGGAGTGGACTTAAAAATATACGCCAAAATATTAGCCACTAGATTGCAGCCGCTGCTCCCCAGACTTATACACCTGGACCAGGTGGGCTTTGTAAGTGGCCGCGAGGCAAGGGATAACACCCTGAAAACCCTGCTTCTTACTGACTATGCCCGCACCCATGATATCCCTCTATGCCTTTTGACGGTAGATGCCGAAAAAGCATTCGACCGGGTCGACTGGCAATTCCTCCAGATGTCTCTGAAGCAGATAGGCCTGGGCCCCAAAATGCTGTGTCGAATTATGTCCCTGTACTCCTCACCCTCCGCTAGAATTCGGGTAAATGGTTCATTGTCGCCTACATTTTCCATCCATAATGGGACGCGACAAGGCTGCCCTCTATCTCCCCTTCTCTATGTCCTTGTCATGGAGCACCTGGCAATCGCCTTGCGCAATAACCCCAATATCTCGGGTGTCTCGATAGGCCCCATTCATTCCAAGTTGGCTCTCTTTGCGGATGACCTGTTAATGTTTGTAACTCAACCCCATCTATCCTTACCGCATATAATGCGCAAATTCACAAGGTTTGGCAAGCTGAGTAATTTCAAAGTGAACCATACTAAATCAGAAATTCTGAACATCTCACTGTCCCAGGAGGTCCTCCGCCAAGTATCCACTAACTATCCATTTAAAACAGGCTCCACCTCCATCCGTTACCTCGGAACCCAAATACCCACAGAAGGATCCCAACTATTCTCACTAAACTATGCTCCCCTTCTGCTTAGAACCAAGACGGATCTCTCAAACTACACAAAGAAACACCTATCGTGGCTAGGTAGGGTGAATGCCCTAAAAATGGACGTCCTCCCTCGTTTTCTCTATTTGTTCCAAACAATCCCCATTTCCATACCCTCCTGGTTCTTTAAGAAGCTCCGCCAACTATTCTCATCCTTTATCTGGGGAGGGGCGCGTCCTCGGATACGCTATGAGACTCTCTCGCTCCCCAAGATTCGGGGCGGAGCTGGAGCTCCAGATGCCTCTATATACTATAGAGCAGCAGTGCTCACGCGTATACTTAACTGGTTCCACCATTCCTCCACCAAGCTATGGGTACAAATAGAAAGTCACATCAATTCAATAGATCTATGCGCCTTACCGTGGACGCCTACCGAATTCCTGAACGGTGAGATAGCCCTAAGCGACCTCACCCGGCAAACCATACAAATTTGGACCCGAATGAATTCCCCCAAGACCCTATCTCCTCTGAAAGGACCCATGACTCCACTGTTTGGGACCCCGGCTTTCCCACCCACCCTACAGGGAGCAAGCTTTGGACCTTGGTGTAAGGAGAACCACAGACGACTTGCCCAAGTTCTACGCTCAGACCTTTCTCTGATTCACGACGCTACCCCCGGCCCATCTTCTCATGCCTCGACGCATTGGCTGCAGAGGCAACAAGTGATATCCTTCATTCGCACCTTCCCATCTCTGCCTGATATACTTGCTGACTTAACAGACTTGGAGAGCATGCTACTCCAGACCGCCCCCCCTACACGTGTAGTCTCTCAACTATACTTTCTCATACATTTGACTTATAACCCTGACCTTCCCCCATACACACAGGCCTGGAAGGAAGACTTGGGTCACTCCATTTCTCCGGTAGACTGGCAAAAGTGCTTCATTCTGACTCACAAAATATCCTTAGCATCCAAAGCCCAGGAAAAAGGATTCAAGTTGTTAACCCGTTGGTACAGATGCCCCTCGACTTTGCACGTGATAAACCCGGCGCTCCCGGATACCTGCTGGCGTTGCTTGTTATCCAAGGGAACCTTACTCCACATTTGGTGGGAATGCCCCCCTGTGAGGAGGTTCTGGCAAAAGATCCTTGACTTGTACTGCAGACTCATGGCGACCTCAATCACACCCTCTCCTGAGGTAGCTCTGCTATCTTTGCTCCCGGGATCGCTTAAATCGGTCAAAAAAGACGTTTTGCGTCACTTTTTGGCGGCTGCTAGGACGGTTCTGCCCAGACACTGGAAGTCGACAGGCATGCCTTCCCTGGGGGACTGGGCAATTGAAGTGGATCAAATCAATAGGTTGGAACGAATGTTGGCGCAGGAAACGGGTAAAGAGGAACAATTCTCCAAGACCTGGACATCGTGGTCTATGTTTCGATACTCCTCAGAATTTATTCCATGGGCCACAGAGGACCCTACCGACGCACCTGTGTAACCAGAGTGGAATGCCTCTAAATTTCTACATTCCTCAATGCCTTGACCCCTCTATCCCTACTCTTTCTATCTTTTTCTCCTTTCCCTTGTAAATGTTACAGGATTACCCGACCACCTAATTCACAATCCCTAATCTCACCAGACCGGAACGGTGGCACGCACAGAGCTTCCCCCGCAGTGAGAACGCGCTCAACATAGTAACAAATGCCCTAACCTACCTGTATTGAGTGGGCACCACTCAATGAGCAGATAGTGGTGCCCACACTCCCTGATTACATCCAGATTAGACGCTGTAGGTTTGCAGGCATATTTATCTCACTACATCAAGTGAAGCTACTACACTTCCTAAACCATGAGACGATACGACACCAAAGTTGCAAAGTTGTATGTATCTTTATATATATCTATATCTATATGTTTATGTGTTCCTGAAGACATGTATGTCTAATGTATACCTTTTTCTACTGCTGTTTTTCTATCTCAATAAAATAAGATTGAATTAAAAATTCAAAAAGATCACGAGATATCAGACTATCTTTTAGCGCTGCTTTCAATAGGGTTTCCAACTTTTTCTTTATACCCCAGGTAGGATCTGTGGAAACCTTCTTATAAACCAGCGGGTCACTTAGCTGGCGGATGACCTCAGATTCATACATGGCAGCATCCATGATGACCACAGAACCCCCTTTATCAGCAGGTTTACATACGATATCATCACGTTTGCTAAGATTCCTAAGGGCCAATTTCTCTTCACATGACAGGTTGTTGGGTATATGGTCCCTATAGTCCGACTTGTGAACAAGATCCTTCACATCACGGGTAACCTCTTTGATAAACATTTCCACAGGTGCATATGATGTGGGGGGAACAGATTTTGATTTGGTAATTAGATTAAAGGTTTTACAGTCAAGAGCATCACCCATAGGTTCATTATAAATAAACGGCTTATGTATAAAGTGAACTTTCCACCTTATATTCCGAAAAAGCCTATATAGATCCTGATCTAATTGGAACTGGTCAAGGTGACTTTTCGGGGAAAAAGAAAGACCATGGTTAAGAAGTCCTACCTCTTCTGGAGCAAGGACCCTCCTAGAGATGTTATGTATCAGTTCTCCCGTCCTCTGCCCCGGTTGCTGCGGAAGTTGCGTTGTCTGTCCTGACCGCCTGCTTCGTCCCTGAAGCGGGACCTTGTTTGCATCCGAGGGGGGGGCTCCTCTCCTGCCTTGCTGAAAAAAAGTAGAGGAGGAATCCGTGTCGGTGTTAGCAGATGAATTATCCGACATGTCACGCCTGGTGTTTCCGAACTGGTTGATGAGAATGTTGGAAAATACAGAGCGGATTTGGAAAATAAGAAACGGAATAAATTTGATCGTGACATAGAGGATTATGAAAGAAATCAGGTGTACAGATGGCCCCGACCTTACAACCGCCGTGGCCGACAAGATAACGGAAACACCAGGCGTGACATGTCGGATAATTCATCTGCTAACACCGACACGGATTCCTCCTCTACTTTTTTTCAGCAAGGCAGGAGAGGAGCCCCCCCTCGGATGCAAACAAGGTCCCGCTTCAGGGACGAAGCAGGCGGTCAGGACAGACAACGCAACTTCCGCAGCAACCGGGGCAAAGGACGGGAGAACTGATACATAACATCTCTAGGAGGGTCCTTGCTCCAGAAGAGGTAGGACTTCTTAACCATGGTCTTTCTTTTTCCCCGAAAAGTCACCTTGACCAGTTCCAATTTGATCAGGATCTATATAGGCTTTTTCGGAATATAAGGTGGAAAGTTCACTTTATACATAAGCCGTTTATTTATAATGAACCTATGGGTGATGCTCTTGACTGTAAAACCTTTAATCTAATTACCAAATCAAAATCTGTTCCCCCCACATCATATGCACCTGTGGAAATGTTTATCAAAGAGGTTACCCGTGATGTGAAGGATCTTGTTCACAGGACAGACTATAGGGACCATATACCCAACAATCTGTCATGTGAAGAGAAATTGGCCCTTAGGAATCTTAGCAAACGTGATGATATCGTATGTAAACCTGCTGATAAAGGGGGTTCTGTGGTCATCATGGATGCTGCCATGTATGAATCTGAGGTCATCCGCCAGCTAAGTGACCCGCTGGTTTATAAGAAGGTTTCCACAGATCCTACCTGGGGTATAAAGAAAAAGTTGGAAACCCTATTGAAAGCAGCGCTAAAAGATAGTCTGATATCTCGTGATCTTTTTGAATTTTTACTTCCTTCACACACTAGGATTCCGGTCTTGTATATGTTGCCTAAAATCCACAAGAACAGCCAATCCCCCCCTGGTCGTCCGATCGTGTCGGGTAGGGATTCAATCTTTGTCCCGACAGCACGTCTTCTGGACAGGGTCCTATCCCCTCTTGTCAGGAACACAAGATCCTATATTAGAGACACACAGGACTTCCTATCTAAAATTAGAGAATCATCGTTATGCCAGGGTGATGAGATACTTGTAACCTGGGATGTAACCAGTTTGTATACCTGTATCCCACATAGGGAAGGAATTAATGCAGCCATTGGGCTTATCAGATGTAGTGACATTTATTCTGAGGCTCAAGTTACACTGTTTGAAAATTTATTTAACATTCTGCTATTGAATAATTATTTTTTGTTTAAAGATCAATTTTATGTGCAGCAGAATGGTGTTGCCATGGGATCCAATGTTGCCCCGCCATACGCTTGCTCATTCATGAATGATTTTGAGCATAAATATGTGTTTGTAAATGAGTTGTTCCAGCAGCACTGCGCCACCTGGTGGCGGTATATAGACGACGTCTTTGCAGTGTGGCGGGGCAACATTGAATCCCTTATGGCCTTTGATGAGATACTAAATGACTTTTCTCCGGATATCCAGTTCAAAATAAATGTTGGAGGGAACTCCATTCCATTCTTGGACACCAGGGTATACATTCATCAACGCCATATTGAGTCAGATTTGTATGTCAAACCAACTGATAGGAACCAACTCTTAATGTTTAACAGCTATCATCCACCCCATGTTTTCAGATCTATTATTAAAAGCCAACTACTGAGGGTGAAACGGATAGTGAGTGATGATACTATAAGAAGAATTAGACTTGATGAGATGTGTTGCAAATTCAAGGAACAGGGGTATCCAGACAATCTAATTAGACAGGAGCTTACAAAGGTAACTAATGATGTGGTAGTGGTCAGGAATCGGCACCGCGATATGGATAAACCCAGACTCCCTTTCAGTTTTCAGTTTAATAGCTATAGTGAAAAGATATTTAATATTATTAAAAAACACTGGCCCTTATTGAGAAGATCTTACCCCCAGATTGAAATTTTACAGCAAATCCCTATGCGGGCATATCGCCGAAACAGGACTATAAGGGACTGGCTGGTTAAATCAGAATTTAAGGATGAAAAAAAGATGTCTAAAATGACATTTCTTGGCAGCAAAAGGAAGGGATGCTTTCCCTGTTTGAAATGCATTCAGTGCAATTTGCTTGTTAAAGGTGATCATTTTATACATCCGACACATGGTGATAAAATCACTATTAATGGTTTCTATACTTGCCAGTCCTCTTATGTCATTTATATCCTAATATGTCCCTGCGGGTTACTGTATGTTGGGGAGACCACCCAAAAAATCAAGGACAGGATCGCACAGCATCGCAGTACGATTCGACTAAAACAGCCGACCTTTCCTGTATCCAAGCATTTTTTGGAGAAAGGGCACTGCGATTCTGATTTGCGATACATGGTGCTTGAGGAAGTTATTAGGGATAAGAGAGGAGGTGATCGAATCCTTAAGCTGAGAAAGCGGGAGGTTTGGTGGATCAACCGATTAAAATCTCTAAGTCCGAATGGAATGAACAGAGACTATGATTTGTATCTGTTCCTATGACACACGATGCATGATTGGTGATGCTGCATATAATTTTATTCAAATTGTTTCATTGTTTTGACCCTTTATCAATTTTTGATACTGACATAGGATATTTTTGTGGTCATGATGCTATGCAATTCTGATACCAATGAACCTCTTTTTTTCCTGCAGGAAATATTGGGAGTTGTACCATTGTATGCTCTGGTTGGAAACTGGTGAAGAAGAATTATTGCAGAAATACGAGATTATTGCTATTGCTCTTTCATGGCATCATGACCATTTACCGAATTGTAACAACCCGATTGCTTGTATAATGTATGATGATCTTAATTGGTTGGATACTTTATCTTGCGGATGGGGTTAATTTAGAAATTTTCAATTAACAGTGATTAGTGATCTGTGACATACACCTGTGTTTTGGACTCCTGAATGTGGTATATATATGCTTAGTCTGAGATAGTATGCTACACAAGCCAGAGATAGCCTGACGAAGAGCTGGTGCTCGTAACTGTACAGTGGCTGTGCTTTTGAAATAAGCTGTACCTTTGAAATAACGAAGTAAAGGATTTTCGCAAATTGAAGTACGTGTCCCGTCTTGATTTTCACATGAATATTGGTGGAATATTGGAGGTACCACTTGACGCCTGCTTCTAATACTTTCACTACTGAAGAAAAAGTAACCTGCCCAAATTTGACTATATATATATATATATATATATATATATATATATATATTCATACACCGCCTGAAGTGTATTAGAAATAGTACATCACTGAATGCACTGTAGATATAGGCTATACTGGATGCAGAGTATATATATATATATATATATATATATATATATATATATATATATATATATATATATATATATATATATATATATATATATATATATATATATATATATGAGTACACATGAGACTATATATATATATATTAATACACTGCCTGCACTGACTGAATATTGCGTAAACACTGAATATATAGTCTTTACCAAATGCAGAGTGCATATATATATATATTAGACTGACTGTAAATATATTTTAAATACACTGCCACTAACTGAATAACCTGCCTGATTAATCTAACTCAAGCTATCTCTCTGCCCCACACTATATATTAAGGCTGCTTACACGGCGGCTGTGTGTAGTGTTGTTGGCGTGGACTGAAATCCTCCTGAGCCATGATTGGCCAAAGGCACCCTGCCTTTGGCCAATTATGGCTCTCTCAGCAGAGTGCATTGTGATTGGCCAAAGCATGAAGGTCAGGTGCATGCTTTGGCCAATAATCATACAGCAATGCACTGCGATCTCACAGTGCATTATGAGGCATTCCGCGGTACGCCCCATAATGTTCGCTGTTCTGCGAATAGGCGAACATCCAATGTTCAAATCAAACTTATGTTCAACCCAAACATCAAGCTCATCCCTACATACAGGTTAAGCTTTTATATTTAGTTGGAATTTAGCAGGAATTTTGTAAAATTAGCTGTGTTCTTATCTGCTAATAATGGTTTTAGTGTATTTTTTGTGAATATATAGGTTTGACAAACATTTGTGCAAATACTTCATGGGCTAAAAAATCTGTAGCACCTTCTTTTAATTCTAGAAGTCATATGCTTTCAGAAAATATATGGTTTTGGAGATCTTTCACAAATTCTGAAAGCTGTAAGGGAAAAATGAAAACCTTCCGAAGTTTTGAGAAAATTGGATATATAGATTTTTGCGTAAGTTAGATTTTCACTATTTTGCAAAAAGATGCAATGTAAAAATTATTTTTTTTTGTTATTTATTAACTCCATACAGGTTAAGCTTTTATATTTAGTAGGGATTTAGCAGGAATTTTGTAAAATTAGCTGTGTGTTTTATCTGCTAATAATGGTTTTAGTGTATTTTTTGCCAATATATTGGTTTGATAAACATTTGTGCAAATACCGTGGGGTCTAAAAAAAATATATGGTTTCGGGGGACTTTTACAAATTCTGAAAGCTGTAAGGGAAAAAAAAACCTTCAGATTTTTTGAGAAATTTGGATATTTACACTTTTGCGTCTGTTCAATTGCCTTGTCCATCTAGATCAGGCAGCTATAAACAAGGGTATGATCTACCTCTGCATTTGCTACATATGTAAGTCTGCCTGATCATCTACTACCATCCAACATGGCAAAATTATGTTACAATAACTAGTGAACAACTACAGCCCTGAAACATATTAGTCTTTCCGGTCTGCAGGAGATTGTGGGCAGTTAATCTTAATATATATATATATATATATTATATGAATAAATGTACAGTGTACAATGTACAAGTGTGTTTATTATCTTTAATGAATATATAGTGTGACTAAGAAGAAGGCATTTATGTTTACCTCAGGTTCCACATTCAAATAATTTAGAGACTTGTCCTTGTGGGAAAAAATAAATATGATAAGCTAGAAAACTAGGAATTAAAAGATCTGCTGCCAAGCTTATCATGGAAAACATCATTTGCATTAATTTTGGATTTATTATGCTTACAGTCATACAATCACATTATATAATTTTAACTAAAATGAATTACAAAATATAGATTTAAACAAGTTAAAATGAGCTACCCACAATTATTAATGTAAAAATCCTAGATAATGTGAATAAATGTCAATCGCAGCAATGATGACCCAGGCCCTTGGAGCATGAAGCTTGGGTCTCCTGGCAGGTGTCTAGCATTTTAAGTCTATGACACTAATTGTGTATTCATTGGTGGTTAAGGAGGGACCCCTTAGAACCACATGATGTGCCACATTGCAGCAAAATAATCTGATGCATGCCAACGCTGTTCTTATTAATATCAGTTCTCATAATGGCATTGGACAGAAGTGACGTCTTCTAACGTTTCTTCTTAGTTCTGTTGTATCAGTTGAACAGGCTTATTTTATTTCAAAGAGTGTAAGGTGCCATGATAATTGAAAATTCTGACAGCTAGTGTGTACTAGCCCCAGCTTTTGATGAAACATGTAATAATATATATCACTCTTATGTTATAATTCATTTATACTGTATATTTGAATGTAAATTGTAATAAAAATGTGAATTACTGAGACCAATAGAGAAAACTATCTTACTATTTAAATGTATCCAGTTAGTGTAGAGGTATTATTGTGTTGTCACATCCTATTTAAATGTCCAACATGTTTACAAAAGCCTGCATAGTGTACACTTCTCACCACCTCTCTACTGCAGATCATTTTTAAATGTGGTTGCAAACAGTGTGAAATCAGTAATAAATTATTCAATTTCTCCGGACAATGACAGAGGTGATAAAATCATGTTACTTCATCTAGTGTGCAACTACATGTTCAAATAAATATATATAGAGAGAGAGAGCACTCCTATGGCCACATCCATTTAGAAATTTGATAAGGGGAAAATGGCAAAAAACTGCCCCAAGGTTGGACTTTAAGGGCATTTTGGACATGAGTTGGAATATGAGAATGTATTTTATTGATAACAATTCATAAGGCAATAGAACAAAAAAGAGAAAAAAGTTAAAAATACATATCATATAATGGACAAGAGTACATGTTGCAAAAAAAGAGAGAAAATCTGCACCACAAAAACAACTGTGAGCCCCTGTGCATCCACACGTTTCGCTGTTTTGCTTCATCAGGACACATTCAGGGGATGTTGGAAAGAATAGATCTCACTATCTAAAATAAAACACATGAATAAGACGTTGTGTAATAATCACATATATAAAAAAGCATATAAAAACATGAAATGTGAACATATCCTGGTAACATGCATAGCACAAATATAGCTACCTTGTCAGCAGAATTCACTGAGGAGTCCACTAAGCGTCAAGCGACACCATATACCATACCATACCGACAGCGCCGGTGACATGGCGTGTGATTCACGCCACGTGAAGAGGGATCTGCTTATAGCCACAATCCACACAAGGAGCTATACATAGCTCCCCATGTGATACTCTTAATGTGGTGAACATGCTCTATGTGTGAGGGGGCAGATTGGACACAACTTCAGCTATGGTAAGCTTTGTCAGCTATACAGCTATATCTGTATGTACAACAAAAGATACCAGCGCACAATGGGTTAAAACCAATGGAAATGTCTCAACAGCAGTAATGCAATGATGTGAACCCTTTATTTGATAAAATTCACGTGGAAACAGTAATCCAAATGTCATAGCACTTGTAATGTTAAAAAGGATAGAAGATAAAAGCTTACGGTGACGCTGGAAGGAACCCTGAGCAGCTGAGCAGAGCAGATCCTGAACTGAATCCAGCTGCACTGAGTTCAGTTCTCACTGTACCACATGTGATTTTCTTTACAGCCATACATGACCACAATCTAGTGCTGGTGACACCCGCTATACAGCTATATCTAACAGACATAGATACTGCTAGAGTCCTTCAGACGTAGCCATCTATACTAACAGTCTGCTGTTATCCCCCCCCCCTTTTTTTTGATTTTTCTTTTTCTCTTTTTTTTTCTTTTCAGAGGGCTTTAAGGAGTTAGTCACTCTCCGCAAATACTTACCAATTGCAGGTCAGGTTGTTCATTGTTTATGAAAATGTGATTGTGCGGAGCCAACAAATAAATACATATATTATATGAACACCATTAATACTATGGTTGAATGGTAGCCTGCTATGGCTGTGTCCATGCCACCCCCCCTTCTTTTTTGTTTTGTGGTATGTTTTGTTTTCTCCTTACCTACTTTGGGGGAATATTATAGCACTATAACTAATATATGCTTGGAGTGAAACTTTTGGCTAGTGAGTATATGCATGTGGTTTTCTTTCTCTATTTAAAATATCACTATATGAAATACATGATGGTAATGTGCACTGTTCTACAAATCATTCCAGCTTACCCTTGGTCACATGTATTTGAACATTATATATGGTGTCGCTTGATGCTTAGTGGACTCCTCAGTGAACTCTGCTGACAAGGTATTTGTGCAATGCATGTTATGCATGTTGTGCATGTTAACCGGATATGTTGATGTTTCATGTTTTTATATGCTTTTTAATATATGTGATTATTACACAAAGTCTTATTCATGTGTTTTATTTTAGATAGTGAGACCCATTCTTTCAAACAACCCCTGAATGTGTCCTGATAAAGCAAAACAGAGAAAAGCGTTGATGCACAGGGGCTCACTGTTGTTTATGTGCTGCAGATTTTCTCTCTTTTTTTTGTGCCATGTACTCTTGTCCATAATATGGTATGTATTTTTACTTTTTGTCTCTATTGCCTTAGGAATTGTTATCAATAAAATATATTTTTATATTCCAACTCTTGTCCAAAGTGCCTTTAAAGTCTGACCTTGGGGCAGTTTTTGCCATTCTCCCCTTCTTATCAAATACATAATCAAATTGTATTTGTTTGGGGACAGATTTGCTGTTGTTTTGCCTTTCTTTCATTTCATTAGTTTCATTTTTTTAAGTCTGTTTCTATGGTGTCTGTGTAGTGTAGTTCAGGAGGAGGGGGGAGGGGTGGCTGCTGCCCATCTCTTCCAGCCAGGCGGCATGTCTAGATACGTGTCTAGTATGGATCTTTAGGGGAACCCCATATGTTTATTTTTATTTATTTACTTACTTATTTTTTCATGGGGTTTTAGTTAAAAAAAAAACATACCAGACCTTTATGCAGACATGAAGCCTGGTTGGCAAGGAAAGGAGGAGGCTGTGATAATGAGTCCCCCCCCCCCACACCTGTTCTGAACCATACCAGGCCACAAGTCTTGCAGAAGAAAGAAAAATGGTGTGTGGACCATCTTAATATCCATAGCAGCATTGATGGGCACAGCCTGATGATACTGTATTTCTGGTATGTGATGGGCACAGGTGAGACTGTCTGCATTTGATGGGCGCTGGTGAGGCTGTATTTGATGGTATGTGATGGGCACAGGTGAGACTGTGTAGCATGCAAAATAGTAGCAGTCATTAAAAATGTGGTGTACATTGGCAGAACAAAGGGGGTTGAGTCAGGGGTGGAGCCAAGAGGGAGGTGGCAAAATGAGGTTTCGCCTAGGGTGTCAGAATGTGGCACTTTGAAGATATGCTGCAAAATCCCCTTTTCAGCATTTTCTGATGGTGGCTGGATACCACTAATAGGAATAGTTAGGTAAGGGGGGAAAACCAATGGCCAAAATTTGCCTGCTGCACAGCAGTAGGCAACAGCGAATAAAGGGGGAAATCCTACTGCCAGGGGGAAGGGCAGGCTCCAGAAAAATTTTAGGCTGCTTACCTTTCCTTAAATCCAGCCTTTAACTGCTTGCCAACTGCCCCATAGCAGATTTACTGCTACAGGGCGGCTGCGCTATGGAGAATCACATGTGTGTGTGTGTATATATATATATATATATATATATATATATATATATATATATATATATACAGGGCTCAACATTTCAAGTCCTGAGCTACCAGCCAGGCCTTAAGGGTTACTCGCCACCAGTTGCCCCACCCAACCCCTACAATGTCACGTCCCTAATCCTGCCCATATACACAACCTCCAAAAATTCTCATGAAATTACACTTAAGTGTTTTTTGCAGAATTAAGTTACACAAATAATTATTAACAACAACTTTATCACCCGTGCCCATCAATGCAGTCTCACACATGTCCATCAACGCAGGGTGACCAGTGTCCACTAACACAGCCTCACCCGTGCAGCCCCACCAGTGTCCATCATTGCAGCCTCACCCATGCAGCCTCACCCATGTCCATCATTGCGTCCTCACCCGTGTACATCATTGTGGCCTCACCCGTGTACATCATTGCGGCCTCACCAGTGCAGCCTCACCTGTGTCCATCATTGCACCCTCACCAGTGCAGCCTCACCCGTGTCCATTATTGCAGCCTCACCAATGCAGCCTCATCCATGTCCATCATTGCAGCCTCATCCATGTCCATCATTGCAGCCTCACCAGTGTCTATCATTGCAGCCTCACCTGTGTCCATCATTGCAGCCTCACCTGTGTCCATCATTGCAGCCTCACCCGTGCAGCCTCACCTGTGTCCATCATGCAGCTTCACCCATGCAGCCTCACCTGTGTCCATCATGCAGCCTCACCCGTGTCCATCATTGCAGTCTCACCCGTGCAGCCTCACCCGTGAATGAATGAATGAATGATTTGTATAACGCTGCAAATGCGAACTGAATCGCCTCAAGGCGCTTGGTCTGTCCTGTGTTGTCCTGCTTATTAGAAGAGGTGGGTCTTGAGTTTTTTTCTGAAGGCCCAATAGTTTTCTTCCAATCGGATGTTGGTGGGTAGAGCGTTCCATAGCCGAGGTCCTTGGACTGCAAATCTTTGTTCTCCCTTAGATTTGTAGCAGGCTTTGGGGATGAGAAGGCGGTTTTGGTTTGTTGATCGAAGGCTGCGATTATGTATGTATTTTTTTTTTTATTTTTTCACATAGGTATTGAGGAGCGTTTCCTTGTGTACATTTGTGGGTGTCCATCATTGCAGCCTCACCCATGCAGCCTCACCCGTGTCCATCATTGCAGCCTCACCCGTGCAGCCTCACCCGTGCAACCTCAGCTGTGTCCATCATTGCAGCCTCACCCGTGCAGCCTCACCTGTGTCCATCATTGCAGCCTCACCCGTGCAACCTAACCTGTGTCCATAATTGCAGCCTCACCTGTGCAGCCTCACCTTTGTCCATCGTGCAGCCTCACCCGTGCAGCCTCACCTGTGTCCATCGTGCAGCCTCACCCATGCAGCCTCACCTGCGTCCATCGTGCACCCTCACCTGTGTCCATCGTGCAGCCTCACCTGTGTCCATCGTGCAGCCTCATCCCATGCAGAGAGGGCGGCCAGATCATTAAAGCATGGGGGAAAAGGAGAGCCGGCTTGTTCACAGAGCGGGGTTTGCCCGCTGTATCAGCTTACATTACATTTGCAGTCCACGCGCTGTCACACACAGCCCCGCCCTCCTGACCCCGCACCTGTGACAGACAGAACGCCGGTCCAGGGCGTGTTCTGTCTGTCACAGGTGCGGGTCAGGAAGGCGGGGTCTGTGTATGAAGGTGCACGGACTGCAAATGTAATGTAAGCTGATACAGCGGGCAAACCCCGCTCTGTGAACAAGCCGGCTCTCTTTCTCCACAATGATCCGGCCGCCCTCTCTGTTCCTCCACACTCTCTCTGGGAGAACGGCTCCCATTCATTCCCACCTGGCGACGGTGCTCGCCCCCCCACTCCCAGGCAGCCCAGCTCATCCACCAGACTTCATTTTCCACTCGCAAAATGCTCTTCAAGTTGGCAAGACTGTTATCTTCTGTCGTGTTATTTTGCATTACTTTTATTGCTGTGATCTGACTGGATTCCCCGAACATTGCAATAAATATATATATTTACACACAAACACACACACACAGTATCTCACAAAAGTGAGTACACCCCTCACATTTTTGTAAATATTTTATTGTATCTTTTTATGTGATGACACTGAAGAAATTACACTTTGCTACAATGTAAAGTAGTGGGTGCACAGCTTGTATAACTGTACATTTTCTGCCCCCTCAAAATAACTCAACACACAACCATTTATGTCTAAACCAATGGCAACAAAAGTGAGAAAACCCTAAGTGAAAATGTCCAAATTGGGCTCAAAGTATCAATATTTTGTGTGGTCACCATTATTTTCCAGCACTGCTTTAACCCTCTTGGGCATGGTGCTCAACAGAGCTTCACAGGTTGCCGGTGGAGTGCTCTTACACTCCTCCATGATGATATCACAGAGTTGATGGATGTTAGAGACCTTGCGCTCCTCCACCTTCCATTTGAGGATGCCCCACAGATGCTCAATAGGGTTTAGGTCTGGAGACATGCTTGGCCAGTTCATCACCTTTACCATCAGCTTTTTTAGCAAGGCAGTGGTCGTTAGACATGTGCACACTGAAATATTTTGTTTCGAAATTTAGTTTTCATCCGAAAAATAAATTTATTTAGTTACTCCCGAAATTCGTTTTTTTTTTATTAAATTTTTTGTTATAAATTGCATTCGTCCAAAAATCCAAATGAATTAAGATATAATCTGTCATTGAAGGCTTATGGTGTCTGTCGAATGTTCAAAGAAGATTTGACGGAGCAGCTAAACTGTATGACTCTGTATAGTTTAGCTGCAATTCCACACAATTCCAGCAGCAATCTTTTCTCTCCAGGTCGAATCTTTTCTCTCTACGTCGAATCTTTCCTCTCTACGTCAAATCTTTTCTCTCTACGTCAAATCTTTTCTCACTGTCACGTACCTGGTGGTTGAGCCCACGGATGCAGGGAGCGGCGTCTCGTATACCTCCGGCTTGGGAACCCCTGGTAGAGTGGACAGGGGCTCGGAAGCACAAAGGGGCACAAGTGCCTGGCAGGTTACAGATGTAGGGCTGGTCCGGACGTCTGGAATGCTGTAGGACGACCAGTAGAAGACTAGGGCAGGAACCCTGTAGTAGCAGGCAGGCAGATGGAACTTGCGGATAGCCGGAAGAGACTGGAGTCCGGAACGGAAGCAGGTCACAGACAGGCCGGGTCAAACACAGGCAGACAGGTGCGGTACAAAATCAGCAGGCAAGGCGTAGTCGTGAAGCAGGCCGGGTCATTATCAGGCGGACAGCAAAGTACCAAGGAACAGGCAGAAGAGATGTCAGGACAAGCCGGGATCGAAGACATGCAGCAGGTACGGAAGGTCAGGAGCAAGCCGGGTACTGGAATCAGGTATCAGAAGTCAGGTAATATGCAGATAGCTGGTAGCTGGGGGTCACGGGAACGCTGTAGACCGGACAGCAAGATAGCATGGACAGGAACTTCCTTAAATAGCGCTCCTGGCGCCAAAACGGGCTCAAACAGCGTGCGTGCGCGCTCCCGTGCGCCCACGCGCGCGCTGAGCGGCTCTTCTGCTGGATATGCCATAGCCGATTCTCCTGCCGGCAGACAAAGATCCTGGACGCCTTTCTTGACACTCACTGTCGAATAATCTTGGACTAATAGATTTAAGGTCCACATTCGACCACAGGTTCAATGGACACACATTGTTATTGTCAGAGTTGAATCTCCTATCTATATCGAACTGTTGTCACAATGAAAACAAAAATAAAGCATTTGTTTATGTCGGATCTTTCGTTTTTCGGATTCTGCACTTTCGTTAATGTTTGTTTAAAATGATAACGAAAATACCTGAAATTCGGATGAAAATGCATTCGGACGAAAGCGAATGCACATGTCTAGTGGTCATCTTGGAGGTGTGTTTGGGGTCGTTATCACGTTGGAATATTGCCCTGCTGCCCAGTCTCTGAAGGGAGGGGATCATGCTCTGCTTCAATATGTATCAGTACATGTTGGCATTCGTGGTTCCCTCAATGAACTGTAGCTCTCCAGTGCTGGCAGCACTCATACAGCCCCAGAACATGCCACTCCCACCACCATGCTTGACTGTAGGCAAGACACACTTGTCTTTGTACTCCTCACCTGGGTGCCACCACACACGCTTGGCACCATCTGAGCCAAATACATTTTTCTTGGTCTTATCAGACCACAGGACATGGTTCCAGTAATCCATGTCCTTAGTCTAGAACCCCATTATATTTATCCTCATTTCTCAGAGGTGTGAAGTGGTTATATGATGCCACATCACCTCTAGGGTCTGAAAAATGATTCGGGGGTGGACAATCGTATTGTTGTTGCCAAGGCTGAAAGTTCTGTACTGGATAATATCCATATGGGACATTTACCCCATGAGTAAGTCTAATTGATGACGAAACATGTCGGGGGCGTGGCTAAGCGGCAAACATCAGTGAAGTTACTGTAGCGCAGGGAGCCAAGGAAGGAGTGGGACGTGATTGAATTGGAGGTCCGGCTTAAGAGACGTGGGTGAGACACACACAGGCTGAGCCTGACACACCTTGGGTCCGCCGTGACCACACAACAGTCAGTTGTTATTTGAAGTTGGATTTGCAGTGCAGTGCGGTGCTGTGTGCTACTACTTTTGCTGGTTTTAAATGTGATAAATGTGAGTGGAACTTTTGAAGTGCTTTCTTGTGATTTGCAATTAAAGTTTTTAAACTGATTCACACTATGGAAAGCATCCTCTTTTATTTCACATGTGGAGTTTAACCAGCCAACCAGTTAACCAGTTATACTACTGATCTGCGGAAATTCAATTAACCCCCCTTGGAGGGACCCCTATGCGCAATAGCCCTTCACGAGAGTGTGGGCATATCCCTGTGGTGAGTGCGTTTCTTTTGGGAGAGGAGACACGTGACACTGTGGTGTGGTGGAAGAGTACAGAAGATTTTTTTGATTGATTTGCTTCACTTCAACACATTTTATGGAACTTTTTGCACCTATATTCACTAGCGGTCTTATTTGAACTTTAATTTCCGCTTGCTTTTGATTGGCATATTTTTGCCAATCACTATAAATACATTTGTTTGTTTTTTGTGTTTATATTTATCATCAGACACATAGAGGTGTGTTGAGGTATTATACACATATAGTTTGAGTTTATTATATTCATATATTTTTGCACTGTAATATTGTTTGCACAGATATTTGTTATATTGTAGCGCCACTATTTGCTACAAGTCTTTTTAATTTGAAGATTTTTTCACGCAAATTCACCTATACATGTCCTTAGTCTGCTTGTCTTCAGCAAACTGTTTGTGGGCTTTCTTGTGCATCATCTTTAGAAGAGGCTTCCTTCTGGGATGACAGCCATGCAGACCAATTTGATGCAGTGTGCTGCATATGGGCTGAGCACTAACAGGCTGACCCCCCCCTACCCCTTCAACCTCTGCAGCAATGCTGGCAGCACTCATACGTCTATTTCCTAAAGACATCCCCTGAATATGATGCCGAGCACTTGCACTCAACTTCTTTGGTCGACCATAGTGAGGCCTGTTCTGAGTGGAACCTGTCCCGTTAAACCACTGTAGGGTCTTGGCTACCATGCTGCAGCTCAGTTTCAGGGTCTTGGCAATCTTCTTATAGCCTAGGGCATCTTTATGTAGAGCAACAATTCTTTTATTCAGATCCTTAGAGAGTTCTTTGCCATGAGGTGAAATGTTGAGGTTCCAGTGACCAGTATGTGAGAGTCAGAGCAATACAACCAAATTTGCCACACCTGCTCCCCATTCAGACCTGAGACCTTATAACACTACATGACACCAGGGAGGGGAAATGGCTAATTGGGCCCAATTTGGACATTTTCACCCAATGGTGTACTCACTTTTTTTGTCAGCAGTTTAGATATTAATGACTGTGTGTTGAGGTATTTTGAGGGGACAGCAAATTGACACTGTTATACAAGCTGTACACACACTATTTACATTGAAGCAAAGTGTAATTTCTTCAGAGTTTTCACATAAAAAGATGTAATTTATGTATTTAGTAGTAGTAGTAGCTATGTTTTAAGTTTTCAGTTCAGTGTGGTAAGTAAAATTTTTAGTGTCTGCTCTTATTCTTCTTTTAACCCATTCCCGACCGCCTCCTGTACTTATACGTCGGCAGAATGGCACGGCTGGGCAAAGTAACGTACCCGTACATTACTTTGAATTTTCTGCCATGCAGTGCGTGCCTGTCGCGAGCTCTGTGACCATGCCCGTGGGTCCCCCAGACTCAATAGCCCCGGGGATACCCGTGATTGTGTCACGGAGCTCAAGAACGGGGAGATGCCGATGTAAACAGCATCTCCCTGTTCTGCCTAATGACAGCACACTGATCATCCGCTCCCTGTCATCGGGAGCAGCGATCAGTGTGGTGTCACACACAGCCACGCCCCCAGACAGTTAGAAACAGGCCCATAGGAACACTTAACCCCTCCCCGCCCCCTAGTGGTTAACCCCTTCACTGCCAGTGACATTTTTACAGTAATCAATGCAATTTTATAGCATTGATCGCTGTATTAATGCCAATGGTCCCAAAAATGTGTCAAAATTGTCCGATGTGTCCGCCATAATGACGCAGTCACGACAAAAATTGTTGATCGCCACCATTACTAGTAAAAAAAAAAATATTAATAAAAATGCCATAAATCTATCCCCTATTATGTAAACGCTATAACTTTTGCGCAAACCAACATTTTTTATATGTTTTTGGGGGATATTTATTTTAGCAAAAAGTAAAAAATAATGTGTTTTTTTCAAAATTGTCACAGTTTTTTTGTTTATGGCGCAAAAAATAAATACCACAGAGGCGATCAAATACCACCAAAAGAAAGCTCTATTTGTGGGGAAAAAAGGACGATAACTTTGTTTGGGAGCCACGTCGCACGACCGCGCAATAGGCAGTTAAAGCGACGCAGTGCCGAATCGCAAAAAGCGCTCTGGTCAGGAAGGGGGTAAATTCTTCCGGGGCTGAAGTGGTTAACGTTCTTAGTGGAAAAACATTTGTACCTAAATATTCCATGCTGAAGTCACCAAGTCCACAAAGAACAATCCAGCTTAAGCAATATTACATTGTTGCCGATCTTTAAAATCGATGTACAATAACGGTCTGTTTTCTGTTATTTGTTTCTTAGATTCTGCTCACCTATCAGCTACTCCACTGACTGAATGACAATAAGTGGACACAGTGTGTGCCATTCACCAACCAAAGCAAACCTTATGCCAGTGGTGACTATGCATCACATAACCAAGTATTCAGGATAATGCCAGTTGTCTCTCTCAAATACTTAAACAGTACTATATACTATTCTGCAATAGAGTGGAAAATCAATAACAGAAGACTATAGGTAAAATATTTACACAATCGTATTTTTTAAATTGCCCTTTATCATTGTATTTAGTGTGACTTATTCAATAATCTCAATTTTTCTTGCTCTGTCTGAACACTATTGCAAACAGTTGTGTAGTGATTTTCTAAATGTAATTCTGCACAGACAATCCCATTTGTCAGCATTTACCAACCAAGGCTTTACTTGATTTGGTAAATCTCCTAATTGTGATAGTAAAATATGATATACTTTCATTTTGAAAATGTCTCAGCATGAGCATCTATAAAGATTTCACCCTGGTCAGTTCGAATTTTGCATAGCTATTATTAGATTATCTTGTGTAATATAATTTCTAATTTTTGATATATAAAGGAATTACTGCAAAGTTTACTGGGTAAATAATAGCGTGAGAATAAACTGATGTGATCAAAATTCCCTCCACTGCGAAAGATAGCATAAAATCTAAAGAAAGAAAAGCATTCATCTTTTCCATTGAGCAAGAGAGCAAGTCATTGCCATACAAATGCAAATAATGCAATATCTCTCCTGGAAATGCTGTAATGTGAATTAAGGTTTTCACTGAATACATCAGTACATCCCACAGGTCAGAGAGCAGGAGAATCAGGAAAGGAATGTTCAGTGTATGAATTAAGTCATAGGCTTGATAATTTATTGGAAACAGCTTCACCTTGTTCATAACATGTGATCCTACAACAGTAAGCTATTTATGAAAAGCTATAGGAAGCTGCTTCCTATTGTGGTACACCTTCGGGCTCAATACCAAGCAGCACTGCCTGTGTTCATAGACACAGACAGTGGAGCTCGACCTTACCCCCCACTTCCTTGTCACAGGATTTGGCTCACAGTCATTGGCTCCTGCTGCCTCAGCAAAGCCTGTGACACCAGGAAGTGAGAGGAGAGAGGCGCTGCAGATGGGCATAATGCTGGATTAGATGAGGGCTCAGGTAAGTATTATGGGGGGTGGGTGAAATACTTTTTCCTAAACATTTTTTACCTTATTGCTAAGAATGCATTAAGGTAAAATATGTTTAGGCTTTAGAACTATTTTAAGTTAGAATAGAATTTGATTTGATTGATTTTAAATAAACTCGATTTCAGAACTAAATGATGTCTAAAAGTGCCACAATGCTATTGGACAATTACTTTGTCTTTATTTACCACATGGTAATGCCTAATTATTCCCAATTTATTTTAAATTGCAAAGGATTTAATGTCTCCTTCAAGGGCATCAGTCTCCACTAATAAACTGATACACACGGGGAATGTCAGCCCCCTTGTGACACTAGTTAATTTTGAAAGTTTGCAAAGATTTTATAAAATCTGAATGAAAACAAATTTAAGCCCCTGCCTGCCCCCTACACAGGCACATACATACACAAAAACACAATTAGGAAACACTGACATACTAAAACACCTCTTATGCAACACATATTAGATATCCTCACTCCCTGCAGAGGTAGAAGAATCATTTTAGAACCACCTCTTTTTTAACTTAGCCTGATGAGTTGTAAACATTTTTAATGTTGTCCTATGCACACTGTAGTTTTCTACTGTTTTGCAGGCATATGCAATTTTAACTAGACATATTTGGTATTTTTTTAACTTTAAACTTGTACCTATCACTTTCTGTTTACAGGAAGAGAACTTAAGAAAAATCTGAAACAGGAAAATAGACAGCATTAAAAAGTTAGGAGAGGTTCTAGCATTCCCCTACTGGCTGCACCCTGCTGGTTAGGCTGTCAGGTAAATTTTGTTTTTGGCTTCACTGTAGTGTGTGGAGCAGTGATTGACTGTTTTTGTCTGTTCAGTATTTCCTTAGTTGGGTGTTTGATTTCTCGCATCTGTCTTTGGAAAAAGTTTATAAAATATAGGGCAGGAAGATGCAGGTGACCAGTAGAAATATTTACATTAGTATTAGTATTTCATATGCACTGTGCGTATTTATTATTTGCAAGTTTTTTGTCAGGTTTGGGGGGGTGTAATCCTTCCAGTGCCTGACTATGTTAAGTCGGGCAGCTAGAAAGATATGATACACAATTGATCTCATAGCGGGTATAATAGAGTCTATTTCTAATGATAGTGCCATACCAGGGGAGGGTAGAACATGGATTCCTTAAACTTGTTCGATTAGATCAAATATACGAGACCAGTATTTAGTAATATCTGGACAAGACCACAGGGGTTGCAGCAATGTCCCAGGTCCGCTACATTTTCTCCAGCAATCAGGAGATACCTCAGGGGAGAATTTTGATATGCAATGTGGAGTAAGATACCGTTGCAACATAATTTTTTGATGCAGTTACCATAAGTTGTTACTCCTGGTAGACACCCAAGGCTTTTTTCCATTGGTCCTCAGAGTATTATTTCCCAAAATCCCTCTCCCAGGCTTGTATATTGGGGGATTTTCTGAATTCCTGTTTGTCTTGTAGGTGTTTATATATTAACAAAGTGCCTTTAGTCCTGATGGTTGTGTAGAATAAGGCAATTTACCAGGGTAGGTAGGTAATAAATGTATTATTATGTTTTATTAGATGGGAGAGTTGGATATATTTTTAGTACTCTGCTGGGGGGATAGAATATTCATGTTGTAGCGCTCTAAATGTTTTGAGTGCGGGGCCTACAAACAAATCCTCCAATAGGAGATCTCTGGTGGTGCACCAATTAGTTAGAGAGATATCAGGGATTAAGAATGAAATAGCTGATATCGGGCATTTTAAAATGGTGAAATTACAAGTGGAGGACGTAGATTTGCGAAGATAATGCCAGGCCTCTATAGATGATTGTATTGTAGGGGCTACTGTAGAGGATGTACGTGGGAGGAAAGGGCTGGTTATAAGGTACCTCCCATAACTTGGTGCTGTTCAAGCTCAGCCCAGAGAGTATTGTGGCTTAGAGCAAACCATTCTTTTAGTTGTGCCAATATGATAGCAGCATGATAGTCTCTTATGTTCGTATGTCCTACTCCTCCTGCTTTCCTGAGATTAAGAAGCCTGTTGAAGGCGCATCGTGCTTTCTTTCCCAACCACAGGAATCTGTTTAGATTGGATTGCACCAGTGAAAAAAAGGATTTAGGTACAGGTATAGGTGTCCTAAATAAATATAGAAGCTGTAGGAGCACCTGCATTTTAAATGCAGCTAGTCTTCCAGACCAAGATAATTCATATTTCCCTAGTTTGTCCAGTTCAGAATGAAAGGAATGTAAAAAATGATTATAGTTTACTTTAACAAGATCTGATACCTTAGGGGTGAGAGTGATGCCCAGATATGATATTCCTTTTTCCTTCTAAGTCTACGGGAATCTATTACTGATACTATGTCTTACTTTCTAGATAGTCACAATCCCAGAATGTATGATTTAGTTTCATTGACCTTATGGTAGGATATGGCATTCAACATCTGCAATGCCTAGTGTAGCGAAGCCAGGGAGGTTGTAACATCAGTGAACATCAAAATGATATTGTCTGCAAAAAGTCTAAAGCCCCATACACACGGTCGGACAATCCGCGGACCAGGTCGGTCGGATCCTGTCCGTCATACTTTGTCTGATGTTGGTTTTGCGTACACACGGTCGGACAAAGTTGTCGGAAAATCCGATCATTCTGAACGTGGTGACATTTGTTGCCTACGATGGGACTACGTAGAGGCTAGTAGCCAATAGCTTTGGTCTTGTAATGTGATGTGAGCATGCGTAGCACTTTGTCCGGTCGGACAACCGTACACACGATCGGATTTGGTGTGATCGGACCGTGTTGTCGGCAAATCTTTCCAGCAGGAGATAAGACTTTGTCCGTCGGACAATCCGACGTACACTGTCCGATGGTGCATACACACGGTCTGATTTTTCAACAACATTGTCCGATCGGACAGAATCCATGAAAAAGTCCGACCGTGTGTATGGGGCTTAATAGTGTGCATTCTGCCTCTAATTTGGAATCCTTTGATATTGGGATGTTGACAGATGTATGTGGCCATAGGTTCCATAAGTAAATTAAAAATAAATGGAGACAGTGGGCATCCCTGGCGTGTTCCGTTTGTTATATTGAATGGGGTTGAAAGCATACCCAAGATATATACTTGGGCCAAAGGAGTTGTGTACAATGCTATAATGGCTTGGAAGATCTGGCCCGTAAAGCTGAATCCACTCAGGACCTGTGCCAGGTAATCCCAGTGGATCCTATGGAACGTCTTCTCTGCATCCAAGGCTAGGTGCAGAGAAGGCGTTCTTGTTTTGTTGGCAAGGTGGATGATATTGACCAAACGTCTGGTGGCATCAGCTGTCTGGCAACCTTTTCATAAATCCAGATTGATCTGGATGGATAAGGAATGGTAGTAGAGCCACTAGTCTGCTGGCGTTCAATTTGACATATATCTTTAGGTCATTGTTGAGTAAAAATATGGGACGAAAGTTTTATGGGGAGTTAGGATCCTTTCCTAGCTTCGGTAGTGCAACAATCATCGCTTTGAGCATTTCAGAAGGGAAAGAGGAGGAAGAAGTGGCATGGTTGTATATCTCAGTTAGATATGGAAACAATGTGTCTCTGAATGATTTGAAGTATTCCCCTGTGAAACCATCTGGACCAGGTGATTTATTAAAACAATATATTACCCATAACTGCATATATGGTACAGGTAAAAAGTAGTGCTTGAAAATGATGAAATCTTTAAAAAAAATCCCCTCAGTGAAAGGGTGCAAAAAAAAATTATAAATAGGAAAAAAAAAAATAGAAACATTAATAGTCCATTAATAGTCCATAGACAGTTTCAAAGTCAGACTTTTTGCTACCAAGTTTCCAACTATCACCACTCCATGTGAGCAAACGTGGCAACAATTCCCCCATCATATGTACACTCACCAGTTAGTATTGCCAAAAGGAGCAGTCAGCACATCAAATTACAACGATATCCCAGTAGGTAGAGATCCAAAGGTTATGTTGTGATATGTGGAGAAAATAAACTCTGAATAGTGTGATACCGTTTATAAAAAAGTTTATTTGAACAATCCTTACATCACCAGCCTAATGGTAGTGCACTTACCAGAAGGCCAAGAAATATTCACATTGGTTTTGTGTATGATGCCAGAGATATCAAGTAGCGGTGAGCATAAGAAGTTTTAAAATTTAGCTTGTACTCCTGATGAGGAGAACATGAGCAGATATATAAGATGGAATAGCTTACAGTATGCTATTGTATAAGGGAGGATACAGAAGGTGGAAAAGCTTAATATGAAAGATTATATATTTTACAGCAGAGAATAAATAGTAATAGAGAAGATTTATTTGAGGAAAAATGTGTATTTGTTTGATATTATTATAATATGTATACATAGGGACACTGTCTTAGGGAATGCAAAACTAATAGTCTACCTAGAACTCTGTGGAAGAGTTTGTATGTTTATAATAATTTAATAAAAATAATTTAAAACAAGATAAGCAGGGTCGATTACAGAAGTCAAACACAGGAACTGGTACAGGGAACACAGGAAACACTGTAAATCAGACAGTAACTGATCATTGCAGTTGCTCAACTTAAATAGTTTGCTGCCAGTATTAGCAGTGGGTGCACGCACGCCTGGGTATGTTTGTGTGCACATGCGCCTGTACCTGTATGCGCCTATGAACTTCATCTGCACTATGGGCCGAATTACCCTGACATCTGGACTCTAGCAGTATAAAAGTGCTAACCATTGAAGCATCTTAATTGTTTCCAGCTTTATAAATATCTATGAACAGAGATGAGTTCATGGAATTGCAAAAAGGAAATCTAGGAAATACATCAAACTTTTAAATTCACCTGAATTTTTTTTTTTTTGCATATTTGTCTATCTTTAGGAAATGCATGCTGTTCATTAAAGTATAGGGTGCACTAACTTGTAGTTCCTTAGAGCACTGCATTAACCCATTTCAACTTGTTCAATAAATTACCTGTTTTTCCCCTTTTTCATACTTTTCTGTATCTAAGTGCCTCTTTGCAGCCACGGCCTGTGGCATCACTCTATTGAAAGCTGTATGGAGTTACTGCTTAGACAACTGATCTTGTGTGTGCTTTTATACTCAAATGTTTCAGAATCCTCTGGGGATCCTTGTTGCAGCCAATGGACATCACCTAGAAGAGCCAAATGCACTGCAGACAGGATTCTCTCATATTAAAGAACAGAAGAAAGAAGGCCTGGAACCATGTGTGTCACTGTATCAGAGTTTTAGGTAATTAACTGGGGCTTTTACATAGATTTTATAGATGTAGTTTAGGTACAATGAAGTAGAGTGAGATGTTTTTTTTTTTTTCTCTTTCCACCACTTTAACCCTTAGTTTTAGAGTCTTACATTCAGTATTGGATGTACACTGCTCAGTTTTTAACCTGCAGGAAAAACTGATCACAGAAAGGCAGAGAAGCCTTCTGCTGCCAACATTTACAGTCAATATTATTTTTTATAACCATATCTTGATTTTATCAAATAACTCCTGAAAACAAAGTTCAAGATGTTTAAACAAGAATAATAAAATGCAAATCTATCAAAAATCCTTAAAGTTAAAAAGTTATAGAATACCAAGAGACTTACTAAGGCAATTGTAAATATCAGGCACATTTTAATATAAAAAATTCTAGATTAATCAAATACATTTTATTCTGCCCTGCCTCTAGAAATGCAGTCATAAAACATTATTACATAGATTTATTATTTACCCAACATACACACTCTTTTTATGAAGGAAAATAAAAATTGTGAAATAAAAAAGAGGTTACATGAATAGAATTTATATCTGTAAATGAGAAAATGCTCTATTTAGGTATGCATATGTCTAGAAAGATTAATTTATACAGTGCTATTAAAAATAGCTACGCAGTAAACATGGATCAACGTTAACTACAAACTGGGACACAAAAACACAGTTACTAGATACAAAATAAAAATAGAAGTAATAATACAGGGGGAAAGAGGACCCCCCTGGGAAGGAAGTCACTGGTGGACCAAGCTGCTATAAAAATAGTTGTCTCCATAGAGTTGCTATGGTTATTAATCTTCAATTTTTTTACTTTCTTTAATTGTGTCACAGTAAACCACAATGTAAGCATGTGTAAGGTTTTTGTTATAAAAATGAACTGCCATCTGGAAACTACATTCACAACCATAGTTGATATAGTGAATTCTTAAGAGAAATTGTGAAAATGGGCAAGCATGATACATGGAAGGAAATTTATAAAGAAAATGTGACAATCATCGAACATTTACTACAGGGGAATTAACCATTGCAATTTTAACCACATACACCATGAAGATAAACCTACAGTGAATGTTTGGTTAATTTCACCTTCTTGTCTTATCCAATATATCCCATGGTGTCAGTGATATTGCCAAAAACAGTGATATTTAAAAGGTGTCAAAATGATTATGATAATTAATAAATAAACATTAACTTCTGCATCCTACATACCAATTAGAAATTTATCTTAAAGTGTAAAATCTAAACTTTTATATTTAGTTTTGAATTGAGTAGAAAAGAGTAGAAAAGATTTATACCCCCCATCAGTTTAAATTTCTACAATGTGTAGGAAATTCCCATCTCAGACAGAGATTTCAGCCCTTTTGCTTGGGGGTCTGTGTCCTGTTTGTGCCTCCCATGCCTGCCCCAAGGGAGATTTGTGAGTGCTCTGTTTGTTGGGTCGCCTCCTGGGCTTCACCCTCATGGTTTGGGTAAACTGACGTCATTTTTCTACTCTGTATGATCATTACCTACTTGTATTGTACACTTTGTGTTATTTTGTATATACTGTTAATCTTCATTTGTATTTTGTTGTAGATAAATTAAGGCTCATTCCTCCTGAAGTATCGACAAAGTTGCAAAACATGTGGAGAGTTTGCTGCATTATTCTTTCCCATCTCTACTACTACTTTGCATCCAGAAGCTATATCTTATTGCTGGATGCCCTATAACATATTTTGGGAAATGTGATTATTATAATTATATATATATATATATATATATATATATATATACATATATATACAATTATATTATTAAATATATTATATTTATTTTTTGTAGAATGCCATGTTGGTGATTTTAATTATATGTACTTTTAAAAAGAATGTTTCTGTAATAAAAAATTTGTTTTTATCTATGCGTATGTGCAAATCATATGTCCTATGGGTACCAAGATAGTCCATTACTGGGATTATGTCCCTTCTTTTTGTGATTCTTACTGGTGGCAACTCTGTAATTTTGAATTTCCTCACTTTCTGTCTCAGTGACCATATTCACGGACAGATGGAGAGAAAGAATCTTCCTAGGAGGTAAACACTAAAGTAAACACAAAAACCTGACAGGGATTGTAATGCTTACCTACTGCCAAAATGAAAAAAATTTGCTTTTGCATACACTTTAAGGACTTTTTTTTTTAGACTACTAAATGTCATTAAGTTAACTAAAAACTGTACAACTATGAAGCAAATCCATTGACCATTACTAATGTAATATAGTGCAAACATTAATTATTTACAACTGCCTATTTTATTGTACCAGATTTTTTTTTTTTTTCCATAAAGATTTTATTGAGAAAAACAGTTACAAGTCACAGGTAAGGGGTCACATAGACAATGCTATACAGAACATCTACTGGTTTAAGTGCAAAACATAGAATACCATACATGAGGCAACGGAACAAGAGTCAGCCAAGTACTATGTGTACCCTGCAGGGCATAGAGAAAGGAATAGATTGGTGGGCAGCAGCCCACAGACATCACATTGCGCTTTAGGGAGGTGCGGCAAGTCGGGTGAGGCAGGTGTATACCAGAGGACACCTGCAACCCCCGAAGGTACTCAGAGAGTGATGAGAGACAAGAAGGGGAAGGTGGGGGAAGGAGAAGCAAGGGAATGAGGGGGGAGGGGAAAAGCAGGGGAGCAAGTTGGAGGGGGGAGGACAGAAGAAGAGGGGAAGACGGGGAGAGGATAGGAGGGGAGATAAGAAGGGAGGGGGAGGGGGGTGGGGTGACCCTCGCCCACATTCCACACAGACGGAGTGAGGGGGGCCTCAAGGATAATCAAGATTTCCTAGGGGGAGGGGATGTGGCGTTTGTAGTCTGGGGTGGTCATAAAGTGAATCCAGCAAGCCCAAGTGAGCGTGAACTTCTCCATCCTCTCCTGGGCTATATGGATCAATTCTTCCATGTCTCTGATCCTAGAGATGCCACCTTACCACTCTCGGATAGTCGGAGGAAGGTTTGAGCGCCAATGCCTAGGGATGCATAGTCTAGCTGCGTTTACCATGTGCATGGCAAGAGATTTATAGTATGTTTTCCTGGAGAGGGAGGTATGGTGCAGCAGGTATGGCGCAGGTGTAAAGTCTAGCGTGTAGGTGGTGACCGAGGAGATTAAGGTATGAACATCCCTCCAGAAGGGTTGGATGTTGGGACATTCCCACCAAATATGAATCATTGTTCCCACTGCGGAGTTACACCTCCAGCATACATTGGGGATAGTGGGGGAAAATTTGTGCAGGCGGGAGGGGGTTCTGTACCACCTTGTGAGTATTTTATAACCGTTCTCCTGGATGGCGACGTTCACCGACCCTCCATGGACATACTCATGCACCCTAGTCCAGTCAGTAGGTGTCAGGGGAGTTTGCAAGTCTTTGTTCCAGGAAGCTTGTGAGGGAGTGGGAGTCAAGTCAGGGGAGTCCTGTAGTAGGGCATAAAAGAATGAGATTAAATGTTTTTGAGGGGTCTTGCGGCTGCAGAGGGTTTCAAAGGGAGTGAGTGGCTTAGACCAGTGAGCCTGGGTGCTGTAGGTGGTCAGAAAGTTACAGATTTGTCTGTATGTCCAGAAGGAAAAAGCGGGACTGTTGGTAAGAGTTCGTAAGTCATTTAGAGAGATCAACTTCCCTCCTGGGAAGAATTGGAAGGCAAGGACGTCGGCCATTCGCGTTTGAGAAAATTGGTGGAATCCCCTGGGGGGAAGTCAGGGTTGCATCTTAGAGGCGTTAATGGGCCTGGGGTCGAGGTAAGGGGTATGTCGGGGGAAATCTTCTTAAATAAATAACACAGGAATCCAAATAAACCGCCCCTATTTAGATGCCTCCCACTGCGCTCAAGTGCTGATTACCACCTAACTAAAGCTGCCACTTTAAAGAATAAATTGTATAGGTGAATTTGCGTGAAAAAATCTTCAAATTAAAAAGACTTGTAGCAAATAGTGGCGCTACAATATAACAAATATCTGTGCAAACAATATTACAGTGCAAAAATATATGAATATAATAAACTCAAACTATATGTGTATAATACCTCAACACACCTCTACGTGTCTGATGATAAATATAAACACAAAAAACAAACAAATGTATTTATAGTGATTGGCAAAAATATGCCAATCAAAAGCAAGCGGAAATTAAAGTTCAAATAAGACCGCTAGTGAATATAGGTGCAAAAAGTTCCATAAAATGTGTTGAAGTGAAGCAAATCAATCAATCAAACAAAATCTTCTGTACTATTCCACAACACCACAGTGTCACGTGTCTCCTCTCCCAAAAGAAACGCACTCACCACAGGGATATGCCCACACTCTCGTGAAGGGCTATTGCGCATAGGGGTCCCTCCAAGGAGGGTCAATTGAATTTCCGCAGATCAGTAGTATAACTGGTTAACTGGTTGGCTGGTTAAACTCCACATTTGAAATAAATGAGGATGCTTTCCATAGTGTGAATCAGTTTAAAAACTTTAATTGCAAATCACAAGAAAGCACTTCAAAAGTTCCACTCACATTTATCACATTTAAAACCAGCAAAAGTAGTAGCACACAGCACCGCACTGCACTGCAAATCCAACTTCAAATAACAACTGACTGTTGTGTGGTCACGGCGGACCCAAGGTGTGTCAGGCTCAGCCTGTGTGTGTCTCACCCACGTCTCTTAAGCCGGACCTCAAATTCAGTCACGTCCCACTCCTTCCTTGGCTCCCTGCGCTACAGTAACTTCACTGATGTTTGCCGCTTAGCAACGCCCCCGACATGTTTCGTCATCAATTAGACTTACTCATGGGGTTGGCTAAGCGGCGTGACAGTCATCCTTATGTACCCTCCCATTTTCGACCAATAGCTACCGCGCATGCGCGTTTTAGATATTTCCGCGCATTGCGCGGTACACAGCGCTTGCGCACACCTTGTGTCCCCGTTCGCCTGATATACACACTACCTGTACTTCCTAAACAGCATATGTTACTCCAATTTCATGGGGTGACTTATCTTTCAATGCTATTAGCTCACATTATTAATTGTGCGGCGGAGCTGTTAGCTATCAGACATTTATCAACATAATCTAATATGTATTTTATTGTTACCTCCAACATATAAATGTCTAATCTATATATTTAATATGGATGGCTAGACTACTCTACATATGGGTATTATATTAATTAAAAGATTTTATTAAAATGCCTAATTTAACTCTTCACTCATCCACTATTTCTAAGTGAATAGTGATACAAATAGAGTTTACAAAATTAGAAAAAAGAATACATTATAAAAATAAAATGAAATGAAAATAAGAATTGAAAAATTATAAATCTAAAAGTGAATAAAAATAAAAATTAAAATAAATTAAAATAAAAATAAAAATAAAAATAAATAAAAAAAAAAAATAAAAAAAAAAAAAAATAAAAAAAAAAATAATAATAAAAATAAATATAAATATAAATATAAAAATAAAAATAAATATAAAAATAAAAATAAAAATAATAATAGAAATAAAAATAAAAATAAAAATAAAGATAAAAATAAGAATAAAAAAAAAAATAAAAATAGAAAAAAAAAAATTAAAAATAAAATAAAAATAAAAATAAAAGTAAAAATAAAAATAAAATTCAGAATCAAAATCACAACTGAAGATAAAACATAGGATTTTTTTAAACTTTTTAAAATCAACTAAAATCAACTTATCTTAAAAATTATTGATGAAACAGTTGAGGTCCAACTCAATGTTTAACCCTCTCGGAAAAAGACATTTGAAAAGAAAGATCCATTTAGTTTCCCTTTGGGAGAGGTCTCTTACACGATTAGAGCCTCTCCATGCTTGCTGTACTATATCTAACCCGACAAATTGTAGTAGAGAGGGGTCCTGTTGATGTTTTTCCTTAAAATGTAGCGATACACTATGGTATCTAAACCCCTTTTTTATATTAGCCAGGTGCTCGGCTATGCGTACTCGCAATAGCCTCTTAGTCCTTCCAATATAAAATAATCCACACGGGCACCACATTAGGTATACTACAAATGAAGAATTACAGGTGATGAACTCCCTAATGGCGAATGTCTCACCCTCACCATTGGTCACATCTGTAATCCCCCTATTTTGTACCCTCACTGTGCGACAGCAAATACATTTCCTGCAGCAATAAAACCCTTTCAGGTTTATCCTCATAATATTCTCACCCGGGGGGTCTAATATCTTTTTTACCACCTGGTCACCAAAACTGGGTGCCTTTTTATAAATAAATTTGGGTTGTTGTGGAAGAAAACCTCCAAGGTGTCTGTCTCTGCAAAGAATATGCCAATGTTTCCTGTATATGTTTTCCACTTCCCTGTACTGACAGTGGAAGTTAGAGACAAATCCCACTTGATGTTGGGTGTGTACTAATTGGTTTTCTTTCTTCTTTAGACATTGAGCTCTAGGTATATCAGCTACTTCGTCAATCAATCCATTTATGGTAGTAGCCTTATAACCTTTCTGAATAAATTTATCCTTTAGGACCTCGGCCTGTGCATGATATTCCTCTACTTCAGTACAATTTCGACGCACCCTTAAGAACTGACCTTTTGGTATGTTTCTTATCCATGCAGGGTGATATCCACTCCTGATGGACAAGTAACTATTGCGGTCAGTGACTTTAAAATATACTTTGGTGCTTAAAATATTTGAGCTGTTTTTCATTATTGTTAGATCCAAGAAATTAACTGACTCCTCACTAATTTGATGATCCAATCTAATATTGTTCTCGTTCTGGTTTAGATCCCTTAGGAATAACTCAACAGATTCTCTAGATCCCTCCCAAATAAATAGGAGGTCATCTATGAATCTTCGATAAAATCTCAGTTGAGGTATTTGTCTACTGAAGATACGTCTATCCTCCCACTCAGCCATAAACAGGTTGGCGAGGCTGGGGGCATACTTTGCCCCCATCGCCACGCCAACCTGTTGAGAGAAGAATTTTCCACCATACCAGAAGTAATCAGGATGCATCCAACTTAATCTCCTGTAACATCAAGAGCAAGTCTGATGTGTCCTTAAGGTATGCTCTAGTACATTTGACGCTTGGCTGAAGAAACTTGTCCAAGTACTCTCCCAGCCTCGCAGTCACAGATCCAATCAAATTAACAATTGGTCGGGGAGGTGGACAAGATGCATTTTTATGGACCTTAGGCAGTGTGTAAATTACAGGGATCCTACACGTGCTGGGCATGAGATATCTTCTTTCTTTTGAATTCAGGGCATTGGTTCTATAGCCCCATTCAACCAGTGACATAAGTTGTTCTGTATATGCTGCTGTTGGGTCTGAAAGCAACTTTTTGTAGGTTACTTCATCATCCAACAGTTCACATAACTGATTTTGGTAGAATATTTTATCCATAACAACCACCCCCCCTCCTTTATCCGCTGGGTGGATGATGATATTTTTTCTTCCCTCTAGCGATTTAATGCCCCCCCTGATATGTTCAGGGTTAACTCTTTTCTTCTGGGGTAGTTCTTCAAGATCCTTCAAAACTAAATTTTTGAAGACCTCTATATAATGGTTGCTGGGGTTTTGAGGGTTAAAAATGGATTTGTTCTTTAGTCCACTATCTATTTTACTAGAAATAGTGGACTTCATTAAAGGATCTCCTGGATGATTCAAAAAGTGTTTTTTTATATTCATAGTTCTAATAAATTTCTGAGTATCTATATACACCTGGAACTTATTCATTTCTTTCTTCTGCGCACACTTCAGGCCCAAATTTAGTATATTCAGTTCTTTTTGATCGAGCTCAACATTACTTATATTGTATATACCCATATTTACACATCCCTCATGCGTTTTTTTGGCGGATTTTCGCTTCCCTGACCTACATCCCCGTTTTCTCTTTGGGGCATCGTGGGTGGTATATGGGACCACTCATCCCCTTTACTCTCTGATTGCCTCCTTGATTGTTCTTCCTCGGAGTGTTTCCACCCCTCCCCCCCTCCCCCGTGATCCTAAAAAATAATTTTGTGAACCCCATGAGTAAGTCTAATTGATGACGAAACATGTCGGGGCGTGGCTAAGCGGCAAACATCAGTGAAGTTACTGTAGCGCAGGGAGCCAAGGAAGGAGTGGGACGTGATTGAATTGGAGGTCCGGCTTAAGAGACGTGGGTGAGACACACACAGGCTGAGCCTGACACACCTTGGGTCCGCCGTGACCACAAAACAGTCAGTTGTTATTTGAAGTTGGATTTGCAGTGCAGTGCGGTGCTGTGTGCTACTACTTTTGCTGGTTTTAAATGTGATAAATGTGAGTGGAACTTTTGAAGTGCTTTCTTGTGATTTGCAATTAAAGTTTTTAAACTGATTCACACTATGGAAAGCATCCTCTTTTATTTCACATGTGGAGTTTAACCAGCCAACCAGTTAACCAGTTATTCTACTGATCTGCAGAAATTCAATTGACCCCCCTTGGAGGGACCCCTATGCGCAATAGCCCTTCACGAGAGTGTGGGCATATCCCTGTGGTGAGTGTGTTTCTTTTGGGAGAGGAGACACGTGACACTGTGGTGTGGTGGAAGAGTACAGAAGATTTTGTTTGATTGATTGATTTGCTTCACTTCAACACATTTTATGGAACTTTTTGCACCTATATTCACTAGCGGTCTTATTTGAACTTTAATTTACGCTTGCTTTTGATTGGCATATTTTTGCCAATCACTATAAATACATTTGTTTGTTTTTTGTGTTTATATTTATCATCAGACACGTAGAGGTGTGTTGAGGTATTATACACATATAGTTTGAGTTTATTATATTCATATATTTTTGCACTGTAATATTGTTTGCACAGATATTTGTTATATTGTAGCGCCACTATTTGCTACAAGTCTTTTTAATTTGAAGATTTTTTCAGGCAAATTCACCTATACAATTTATTCTTTAAAGTGGCAGCTTTAGTTAGGTGGTAATCAGCACTTGAGCGCAGTGGGAGGCATCTAAATAGGGGCGGTTTATTTGGATTCCTGTGTTTTTTGTTATAGTTTTATTTTAACCACTTGCAGCCATGGATGCGTTTAATTATTTGCTGAATAGGCAAATGGACCCCGAGCATATCTTCTCCACAAATCAGGATAACACTGATTGTGAGGAGGACATATCAGGATTATTGAAAACGTTAGACAATCTACTTGAAAAAAGGATTAAAACGTGGTGGGATGTTTTTACTTTTGAGCGTTATCAGAAAGAGAATCTTATTTTTAGAAGTCTAAGATGGGAAGTTTCCCCTCAAGATGGATTAAATAAACAGAAGTATACAGATGAATGGCTAGATTTTTTTAATTGAATGGGTAAAGAATTACAGAATTTGGTTTTAACTAGAAAACGTATAAAAAAGGAAAATTTATTATCAAATACTTACCGTAATTTTCCTTTCCTGATGGACTCCATGGCAGCCTACGTGTGGGTTAACCCCGCCTCCTCTCCAATGCTATAGGACCCCTTTCAAATAAAAGAGCACTCACCCCATGATACTGCGTTCCGTAACTAGTCTACTCAATAACCAAATGGGTGGGAACTCCGTCTGCCATGGAGTCCATCAGGAAAGGAAAATTACGGTAAGTATTTGATAATAAATTTTCCTTTTTCCTGACAGACTCCATGGCAGCCTACGTGTGGGAAATAACTAGCCAAGCCACACGGGAGGGTATGCTTCAATAACAGAAAATTTATTTTGTCCTATCCACCGATAGGATTTTACGACCAAAATCAACAGAAGACAATGAGGCAGGCTCTATACAGTAGTGAGACATGAAAGTATTGATAGAGGCCCAAGAGGCCGCTTTGCAGATGACATCTGGAGCCACATGCTGCGCCGCTGCCCAAGATGCCGCCATTCCCCGGGTAGAGTGAGCTGTCACCGCCTCTGGGGGAGCCAAGCCCTTAGCCCTGTAAGCCTGTTGGATGACTTGTACAATCCAAGACGCAATTGTCCTAGTCGAGGCCTTCTTCCCTTTATTAACGCCAGAGTGGAGAACGAACAGGTGATCGGAACGTCTAAAAGAAGAAGTGATATTAAGATAGACCTTCAGGACCTCACCCACATCCAATGGGTGCATCTCAGAAGAATCCGGAGATCGGAATGTGGGTAACACAATCTCTTGATTATTGTGGAACACTGATGTTACCTTCGGGTTTGAACCCAGCATCGGGATGAGCACAACTCGGTCCGGGAAGAACGTCAAGAAGGGTTCTTTATGCCCCAATGATCCAATCTCTGAAACCCTTTTAGCTGAGGTGATGGCTATCATGAAAGCTACTTTTGCCGAAAAGTCCTTCAGAGAGAGTGGGGAAGACCCCGTGGTACTGAGTCCAGATAGGTAATCCAGCACAAGTGGTAAGTCCCACTTGGGAAACCGCGGTCTCTTCTGAGGTTTGAGCCTTGATGCCCCCCTAAAGAATTGCCGAATTAGAGGGTGAACTGCCCAAGATGTTCCTGAAAAGGCTGACAAAGCCGAAATTTGGACTCTGAGAGAGCTGATGGATAGCTGTAAGTCTAAGCCTGCTTGTAGGAAGGCAAGAATGTCTTGAATTTCCGGTTTTCTGAAGGATCTGCCCAATGAGGAAGAAAATGCCACAAATTTAGCCCATATCCTACCGTAGACTTTATTCGTGCTTGTCCTTCTTGAACTCATCAGAGTAGAGATCACCTTAGAGGAGCATCCGAATGATTCCAACCTTTCCCTCTCAAGAACCAGACCATCAGTTTCAACTGTGCTGGACAAGGGTGAAGGACTACCCCCTGAGAAAGAAGGTCTGGTCTGAGAGGAAGAGGCACCGGCTCCCGAAAACTGAGCTGGATCAGAAGTGGGAACCAAGGCCTGTTTGGCCAAAATGGAGCTATTGTTGCTACTTCCACTTCCTCTGACTGAAGCCTGCGCAGAAATCTGAGTAGCACCGGAAGTGGGGGGAAAGCGTATGCCTTCTTGAAACTCCAGGAGTCCGTCAGGGCATCTATCCCGAATGCTTGGCTGCACCGACCTCGAGTGTAGAATTTCTCCACCTTGAAGTTGCAGGGAGATGCGAAGAGATCCACTTCTGGAATAAACCCCATTAACAGGATCCACTCGAATGTCTTCGCATGCAGTGACCACTCGTTGTTGTCTAATTGGTTGCGGGAAAGAAAATCTGCCTGGGAATTCTGGACCCCGGGGACAAATACTGCCGAAATGCCTGCCAAGTTCTTCTGAGCCCAGGAAAGGATGGGTTCGACTTCTTGAAGGAGAGTGGTGCTCCGTGTGCCTCCCTGCCTCTTGACATAGGACACCGCCGTGGTATTGTCCATTCTCAATAACACTGACCTCCCCCTCAGGAGGTGAGAGAAGGACTGGAGAGCACACCAGGCTGCTCGAAGCTCTAGCACGTTCGACCCTGGGATGACTAGCTGAGTGGCCCATTTGCCCTGGGCAAGGGCTGACCCGCATAGGGCCCCCCAACCGGTACCGCTGGCATCGGTCGTGACTGTGACCCAGGAGATGGGAGCGATAGAGTGGCAATTAAGCAGGTTTTTGCGAAGAAGCCACCAGAAGAGGCTGTTCCTCATAGTTGTGGATATCCTGATCACCTGATTCTTGTCGCCTGACTTCCATTGACGGAGGAACCCTGACTGGAAGGGCCGTAACCTCCATAGTGCCCACTTGACCATCTGAGACGTAGAGACCATTGTCCCTATGATTTCCAGGCACTGAGAGGCCTTCAAATGTGAAGCGTGTAGAGCCCGCGAGATCCTCTGTTGAATCACTGGAATTTTCTCTAATGGGAGAGAGATGGTACTTCTCACAGTATCGAACTGGGCTCCCAGATATATCAGCTGTTGAGATGGGACCAAATGGCTTTTTTCTAGATTCAAGAGCCATCCGAAGCTGGTCAAGATGGAAATCACCTGTTCCCTGTGACGCAACAACTGTTCTCTGTCCTGGGACAACACTAAGAGGTCGTCTAAGTAGTGGTAGAGACGTATGCCTTTTAGTCTGACCAGAGCCACTACCGCCAACAGTATCTTTGAGAAAACTCGGGGTGATGTAGTCAGCCCGAATGGGAGGCAAATGAATTGCAGATGTTCTTCCCCGACTTGGAACCTTAGAAACTTGTAAAGTTCTTTCTCTATTGGGACATGAAAATAAGCGTCTTTTAGATCGATAGAAATCATCCAATCCCCGGGTTGGACGGCTTGTTGGATGGTTGATAACGTCTCCATTTTGAATTTTCCATGCTTTATGAACCTGTTGAGGTAGGTTAGGTCGATAACTGGGCACCAGGCGCCATTTTTCTTCTGTACTAGGAATAGTGGGGAGTATACCCCCTGAAACCATTCGTCTCTTGGAACATGGACTACCGCCCCTTGAACCTTTAATATGTCCACATAAGACATTAGTATCTGCTTTTTTTCTTCCAGGGAAGGGAGCAGAGTGGATATAAACCTGGGGGGAGGGATACTGGAAAAGGCCCATCTGTGGCCTGAAGACACTGTCTTGATTACCCAGTGATCTGAGATCAAGGCCACCCAGACGTGCCGAAAAAGGAGCAGACGTGCCCCTACTCGACCCGCCTGGGCGGGCACAATCTCAAAAGGACTTCGCCGGACCCCGGCCCTCAGACGTCTGGCTCTTGCTGGTTTTCCGGAAGGAAGTCTGTCCCCTACTCCAGTTTCTCCTGAAGTCGCGACCTGGTTTGTACGAGCGCGCTTCCCTTGAGCGCTCCTGGCTGCGTCTTCTATACTGAAACTTCTTTCTTCCCGACAGACGTCTATCCTGAGGAAGGAAACCCGACTTACCACCTGTGGCACGGGATATGGCATCATCTAGTTTGTCTCCGAACAGAGAAGACCCCTCGAAGGGAATCCTGCACCAAGACTGCTTGGAAACAGGATCCGCAAGCCAAGGGCGCAGCCACAGGGCCCGCCTGGCCGTAACTGATGATAGCATAATCCGCGCCAATAGACGGATCAAATCAATGGATGCCTCCCCCAGGAAGACCGCTGCCAACTTTAGTTCTGCCGCCGCCGAGCTTCTGGCCAGCTCTTTGGATACCCCTCTCAGGAAGGAATCTACGTTCTCTGTCCAGGCTTCCATGGCCTTGGACATGGCGGCTAAGGCAAGGGCAGGTTTGCAGGCTAAACCCGCTAACCCATAGATCCTCTTGACATCCTGGTCTATCTTCCTTTCCAGACCATCTTTGAAGGACACAGCGTCCTCTAAAGGAAGGGTGACATGCTTGGCTAAGCGCATTAAAGCCACATCCACCGAAGGGGCATTCTCCAGGTGCTTCACCTCGTCTGATTTAAAAGGATACAACCTGGCCGTTTTGTTTGACATTGAAGACTTCTTGTCTACTTTGCTCCATTCCTCATCAATAATGTCCTTTAGTTCCGTAAGGAGCGGGAAACTTGCTCGCTCTTTCCCCAACTGTTTAAAGAACTTTTTCTGCTTTGTTGGTGGGGGAGATGGTTCCTCCCAATTAAGGGCTTCTTTAATCGCTTTGATTAAAGGCGAAACTAGGGAGAAGTCGAAACCAACACTCTCTTCCTCACCATCAATTTCATCCTCTGAAGAGTCAGGCGAAGAGGCGTAAGGCTGTGAAGGGCCTGCCGTCTCGTGTATATCCACGGCGGGGGAGCCGGAACGAGTGGATTGGCTCCGAGTGTGAGGTGCTTCTACCTCCTTCATAGACTGCTGCACCATGCGCCTTACTAGAGACTCCAAGCTCTGGCTTTCTGTCTCCTTTTCCCCAACCGCTTGGGCATAGCATTGGTCACACAAAGATTTGCCCTCCGGGACTCTTGTCCCACATCCCCAGCAGGCTCTGCGATTAGAGCGGCTATCCTGGCGGTGGGAGCGGTGTCTTGAGGAGGAATTAGAGCGTCTCCTCTGGTGGTGTATATCCGATGGCGATTCACGCCTTGATCTTGACGATGACTGATGCTGTGGTGGGGAAACGCATCATGCATCAACGAGCGTACAACAAAGGTATTTGTGATACACCTTAACCCCCTTCCCCTCTACGGCACATACCTTGTGCGTGAGGGCTGGCCACTTAAAGGCGGTGACTTGTCCATACTGACTGGACGTAAGAATGACAGGCAGGAGGTCTGCGGAAAAAAATCAGCAGACCCAATAAATTTCCAAACCACTAGACAACCACAATGAAATAAATATTTCCTTTCCAGCCAGACATCTTCCTACATATATATACCAATATATATATACACCCAACACGCATATCCAAGAAATTTTCCCTTTTTTTTTATTTTTTTTTTTAAAAACATTTATTTAAATATGCATTCCTTTTCCTTTCTTTTTTTTTTTTTTTTTTTTTTTTAAATAAAGTCTTTGACCCAACATAGGTTCACTTACCCTGGCCAATTGGGGATACAGGCTAAACCTAGAGTCTTCCGTGCTGCTCTGCTGCTCTGCTTCTGCTCACTGTCAGAAATCCCCATTTGACAGAAGCAAAAGCAGCTTTTTAAACGTCCCGCCTATGACGTCATCCGCCCTCCCCCCTGCGCGCCTGCGCAGAAGGGACAATCCACACGGCGCACGTGCAGCCGCCGGAAAACGACCAGACAGCGCATGCGCGAGCCAAGCCTCGTTCTGAGGAAGGCTACAGCGCATGCGCGAGCATCGGGAACGGCCGCGACCCGGAAACCACGGCGAGCTGGAACGCAGAAGCGCTCCAGCCGCCATGAGGGAAAAAACGCTCTGCATGACAGGGGAAAATAACATACAGACACATACAACTAAGAAGCGACTGCCATGGGGAAAATATATAAAGCATTCCGACCTTTGCCAGCCAGCGAGCGTCCAAAGTCCAGTCTTCCGACCGTCAGGCATCCAGAGGCAACCACCCCACACCACTAGGGTATCAACGGGCCTCACAAGCTACTCGCCCGCCCATGGCTGGGTTTCTGAGCTGCACCGCAAGGTATGCCGACATTTCTTGTATCCATCCGACCGGACGCCTGTAGAGTCTAAATATGGTCCATTGGAGGAGGACAAAAAAGGAACGCAGTATCATGGGGTGAGTGCTCTTTTATTTGAAAGGGGTCCTATAGCATTGGAGAGGAGGCGGGGTTAACCCACACGTAGGCTGCCATGGAGTCTGTCAGGAAATTAGGATTATTGAATGAAAAAATAAAAAGTATAGAGGTCAAACTAGAACCCTTTAAGGAATCTAATGCTATGAAGGATTTCATCATTAGCATGAAGAAAAAACTAGAAAAGGTTGATCGTGAGACTCAGAAAAAAAAGGTCAAAAAATACAATAGAGACTCCAATGATTTTAAAACTGGAAATATCTATGTATGGCAGACTAATTTGATGAGTAACAGTGCGACCAATGGTGAAATTCCTAGAGAGACTGGATATGCGGATATGGGCCCTCAAACTTCCTCTGGTATGGAACAATTTAAGAGGTTGGCTGGAAAAAATATAGCCCATAAGAGTGAAGTGAAAACTTTTAGTCATGGGAGGCAAAAAGGGTCACAGAGTAATGGAGTTAACCATTATGACAATAACTATTACTCACCCAAACCCCCACAGGATAGAGGCAGATTCCCTCAATCTGACTATGGTTATCAATCCCCCCGCATGAGTAAAGGAAATATACCATATGGACATGGTGGTCAGCCCAATGTCCCATATGGACATGGTGGTCAGCCAAATGTCCCATATGGATATTATCCAGTACAGAACTTTCAGCCTTGGCAACAACAATACGATTGTCCACCCCCGAATCATTTTTCAGACCCTAGAGGTGATGTGGCATCATATAACCACTTCACACCTCTGAGAAATGAGGATAAATATAACGGTTCACAAAATTCTTTTTTAGGATCACGGGGGAGGGGGGAGAGGGGTGGAAACACTCCGAGGAAGAACAATCAAGGAGGCAATCGGAGAGTAAAGGGGATGAGTGGTCCCATATACCACCAAAACAAGGCACCCACGATGCCCCAAAGAGAAAACGGGGATGTAGGTCAGGGAAGCGAAAATCCGCCCAAAAAACGCATGAGGGATGTGTAAATATGGGTATATACAATATAAGTAATGTTGAGCTCGATCAAAAAGAACTGAATATACTAAATTTGGGCCTGAAGTGTGCGCAGAAGAAAGAAATGAATAAGTTCCAGGTGTATATAGATACTCAGAAATTTATTAGAACTATGAATATAAAAAAACACTTTTTGAATCATCCAGGAGATCCTTTAATGAAGTCCACTATTTCTAGTAAAATAGATAGTGGACTAAAGAACAAATCCATTTTTAACCCTCAAAACCCCAGCAACCATTATATAGAGGTCTTCAAAAATTTAGTTTTGAAGGATCTTGAAGAACTACCCCAGAAGAAAAGAGTCAACCCTGAACATATCAGGGAGGGCATTAAATCGCTAGAGGGAAGAAAAAATATCATCATCCGCCCAGCGGATAAAGGAGGGGGGGTGGTTGTTATGGATAAAATATTCTACCAAAATCAGTTATGTGAACTGTTGGATGATGAAGTAACCTACAAAAAGTTGCTTTCAGACCCAACAGCAGCATATACAGAACAACTTATGTCACTGGTTGAATGGGGCTATAGAACCAATGCCCTGAATTCAAAAGAAAGAAGATATCTCATGCCCAGCACGTGTAGGATCCCTGTAATTTACACACTGCCTAAGGTCCATAAAAATGCATCTTGTCCACCTCCCTGACCAATTGTTAATGGGATTGGATCTGTGACTGCGAGGCTGGGAGAGTACTTGGACAAGTTTCTTCAGCCAAGCGTCAAATGTACTAGAGCATACCTTAAGGACACATCAGACTTGCTCTTGATGTTACAGGAGATTAAGTTGGATGCATCCCTGCAGTCCTTTTTAGTCACGGCTGACGTGGCCTCCTTATATACTGTGATACAGCATGAGGACGCCTCGTTAGCCTTGAATTGGGCTCTGAGTCAACGCGATGACATCCCACATATGCAGAAATGTTTCCTGGGACAGGTTTTAGATTTCTGCATTTCGCACAATTACTTCTGGTGTGGTGGAAAATTCTTCTCTCAACAGGTTGGCGTGGCGATGGGGGCAAAGTATGCCCCCAGCCTCGCCAACCTGTTTATGGCCGAGTGGGAGGATAGACGTATCTTCAGTAGACAAATACCTCAACTGAGATTTTATCGAAGATTCATAGATGACCTCCTATTTATTTGGGAGGGATCTAGAGAATCTGTTGAGTTATTCCTAAGGGATCTAAACCAGAACGAGAACAATATTAGATTGGATCATCAAATTAGTGAGGAGTCAGTTAATTTCTTGGATCTAACAATAATGAAAAACAGCTCAAATATTTTAAGCACCAAAGTATATTTTAAAGTCACTGACCGCAATAGTTACTTGTCCATCAGGAGTGGACATCACCCTGCATGGATAAGAAACATACCAAAAGGTCAGTTCTTAAGGGTGCGTCGAAATTGTACTGAAATAGAGGACTATCATGCACAGGCCGAGGTCCTAAAGGATAAATTTATTCAGAAAGGTTATAAGGCTACTACCATAAATGGATTGATTGACGAAGTAGCTGATATACCTAGAGCTCAATGTCTAAAGAAGAAAGAAAACTAATTAGTACACACCCAACATCAAGTGGGATTAGTCTCTAACTTCCACTGTCAGTACAGGGAAGTGGAAAACATATACAGGAAACATTGGCATATTCTTTGCAGAGACAGACACCTTGGAGGTTTTCTTCCACAACAACCCAAATTTATTTATAAAAAGGCACCCAGTTTTGGTGACCAGGTGGTAAAAAAGATATTAGACCCCCCGGGTGAGAATATTATGAGGATAAACCTGAAAGGGTTTTATTGCTGCAGGAAATGTATTTGCTGTCGCACAGTGAGGGTACAAAATAGGGGGATTACAGATGTGACCAATGGTGAGGGTGAGACATTCGCCATTAGGGAGTTCATCACCTGTAATTCTTCATTTGTAGTATACCTAATGTGGTGCCCGTGTGGATTATTTTATATTGGAAGGACTAAGAGGCTATTGCGAGTACGCATAGCCGAGCACCTGGCTAATATAAAAAAGGGGTTTAGATACCATAGTGTATCGCTACATTTTAAGGAAAAACATCAACAGGACCCCTCTCTACTACAATTTGTCGGGTTAGATATAGTACACCAAGCATGGAGAGGCTCTAATCGTGTAAGAGACCTCTCCCAAAGGGAAACTAAATGGATCTTTCTTTTCAAATGTCTTTTTCCGAGAGGGTTAAACATTGAGTTGGACCTCAACTGTTTCATCAATAATTTTTAAGATAATTGTGAGACATCTTAGTTGATTTTAAAAAGTTTAAAAAAATCCTATGTTTTATCTTCAGTTGTGATTTTGATTCTGAATTTTATTTTTATTTTTACTTTTATTTTATTTTTAATTTATTTTTATTTTCATTTTTATTCTTATTTTCATCTTTATTTTTATCTTTATTTTTATTTTTATTTTTATTTTTATTTCTATTATTATTTTTATTTATATTTATTTTTATTTTTATTTATTTTTATTTTTATATTTATTTTTATTTTTATATTTATTTTTATTTTTATATTTATTTTTATATTTATATTTATATTTATATTTATATTTATTTTTATTTTTATTTTTATTCTTATTCACTTTTAGATTTATAATTTTTCAATTCTTATTTTCATTTCATTTTATTTTTATAATGTATTCTTTTTTCTAATTTTGTAAACTCCTTGTATCACTATTCACTTAGAAATAGTGGATGAGTGAAGAGTTAAATTAGGCATTTTAATAAAATCTTTTAATTAATATAATACCCATATGTAGAGTAGTCTAGCCATCCATATTAAATATATAGATTAGACATTTATATGTTGGAGGTAACATTAAAATACATATTAGATTATGTTGATAAATGTCTGATAGCTAACAGCTCCGCCGCACAATTAATAATGTGAGCTAATAGCATTGAAAGATAAGTCACCCCATGAAATTGGAGTAACATATGCTGTTTAGTACAGATAGTGTGTATATCAGGCGAACGGGGACACAAGGTGTGCGCAAGCGCTAACTGTGTACCGCGCATGCGCGGAAATATCTAAAACGCGCATGCGCGGTAGCTAATGGTCGAAAATGGGAGGGTACATAAGGATGACTGTCGCGCCGCTTAGCCAACCCCATGAGTAAGTCTAATTGATGACGAAACATGTCGGGGCGTGGCTAAGCGGCAAACATCAGTGAAGTTACTGTAGCGCAGGGAGCCAAGGAAGGAGTGGGACGTGATTGAATTGGAGGTCCGGCTTAAGAGACGTGGGTGAGACACACACAGGCTGAGCCTGACACACCTTGGGTCCGCCGTGACCACACAACAGTCAGTTGTTATTTGAAGTTGGATTTGCAGTGCAGTGCGGTGCTGTGTGCTACTACTTTTGCTGGTTTTAAATGTGATAAATGTGAGTGGAACTTTTGAAGTGCTTTCTTGTGATTTGCAATTAAAGTTTTTAAACTGATTCACACTATGGAAAGCATCCTCTTTTATTTCACATGTGGAGTTTAACCAGCCAACCAGTTAACCAGTTATACTACTGATCTGCGGAAATTCAATTGACCCCCCTTGGAGGGACCCCTATGCGCAATAGCCCTTCACGAGAGTGTGGGCATATCCCTGTGGTGAGTGCGTTTCTTTTGGGAGAGGAGACACGTGACACTGTGGTGTGGTGGAAGAGTACAGAAGATTTTGTTTGATTGATTTGCTTCACTTCAACACATTTTATGGAACTTTTTGCAACTATATTCACTAGCGGTCTTATTTGAACTTTAATTTCCGCTTGCTTTTGATTGGCATATTTTTGCCAATCACTATAAATACATTTGTTTGTTTTTTTGTGTTTATATTTATCATCAGACACGTAGAGGTGTGTTGAGGTATTATACACATATAGTTTGAGTTTATTATATTCATATATTTTTGCACTGTAATATTGTTTGCACAGATATTTGTTATATTGTAGAGCCACTATTTGCTACAAGTTTTTTTAATTTGAAGATTCTTTCACGCAAATTCACCTATAAAATCTTCTTAAATGCCTGTAAAGAAGTTTGGATAAGGGGGTGTGAAGACGGCCTCTGCGGCCATCATTTCTAAGGGAGCCACGGGAGAAGTCGCAGGGGAATGGAGGAGAAGGTGTTCTCGAGATCAACCCAGACTTTTTGCGGGGAATGTATGTTCCAGTCTGTGATCCTTGTGAGATGGCAGGCCCAAAAATACTTCCGTAGGTCTGGGAGAGCTATGCCCCCTTTGGGCTTGGACATGGTGAGACGGGTGTACTTGATCCTGGGGGGGGGTGTCTTTCCAAATAAATGAGGAGCAGATTTTCCTATAGGTTGAGAAGAATCCCGGGGGCAGGGCAATAGGGACAGTTTGGATCAGGTACAGGAGACGGGGTAAGATAATCATCTTAATTAGGGCAGCCCGGCCAAACCACGAGATGTTGAGAGACATCCATTCCTTAAGGTAGGTTTGGGCTTTAAGCAGTGCTGCGTGAAAATTAGCAGAGTATAGGTCTGAAAGGAGAGGTGTGATCCGTACACCTAAGTACGTGATCGCTGACCTTTCCCAGTGAAATGGGAAGGCCTCTTGGCAGTGGGCGACTTCTCGCATGGGGAGCGTAACGTTCAAGGCTTGCAATTTGGAATGGTTAATTTTTAGATTCGAGAGCTCACCAAAAGAATGTAGGTCTTTAAGAAGAGACGGCAGGGAAGTGCGTGGGGACGTCAGGGACAACAGGATGTCGTCTGCAAAGGCCAAGACCTTAAAGGTCCTACCCTGCACTGTAAGGCCTCGAATGTCCTGGTTACTCCTAAGTTTGTTCAGGAGAGGTTCCAGAGTGAGGATGTAGATAAGAGGGGACAGGGGGCATCCCTGACGTGTACCGTTAGTGATGGGGAAGGCGTCTGACAGGTGGCCGTTGACACGGACCGCCGCAGAGGGACCCGAGTAAAGCGCCATTACAGCGGTCATCATGTTCTCTTGTAAGCCAAGGGCCCCCAGGGCTGCCCGCATGTAGTCCCAGGCCACTCTGTCAAACGCCTTCTCCGCATCGAGAGAGAGAAAAAAGCCTTGAGAGTTGGATGTAGAGAGCCAGTGGTGAAGGTTTAGGGTGCGTATGGTATTGTCCCTGGCTTCTTGACCCGGGACAAAGCCTACTTGGTCTGGGCAGATAAGGTCAGGTATAAGGGGTAGCAGCCTGTTGGCCAGGATCTTTGCATATAGTTTAATGTCCACATTCAAGAGGGAAATGGGGAGGGGGAGGAGGGAAGGGAGAGGTGGGGGGAAGGGAGGGGGAGGGAGGGGAAGGAGGGGAAAGGGGGGGGGGGGGGAGGGGGAAAGGGGGGGGAGAGGGGGAGGGGGGGGGGAGGGAGGAGGGGGGAGGGAGAGGGAGGAGGGGGGGGGAAGAGGAGGGAGTACCCAGTGGGGGGGAGGGGTCCTGGCCATTAGGGGTACTAGGTTGGGGGGCAGATGCTGGCACTAAAAGGGACGGTAAATAACAATAAGTCCCCTCAAAAAATAAGAAAAATAATTAAATAAGTACCTGCAAGGAGCGGACAGGACATGGATACCGTTAACCCCAGATGCGGGAGTCTAACCCTTGCAAGAAAGAGTAAATGTGGGGAGAGAGAGAAACAAACGAATTATCGGGCAATGCAGTTCAATTAAATATACATGTGGACGTTACCCATATGACGCCCAAGAGGCTACTCAGGGCAGAATAGGATACAGCAAAGTCAGGTGGCATATGTTGAGGCAGGAAGTCCAAGGGGTAGTAAATCCGGGAATCCGGACGGTAGTCTCAAGGAGCGGAGCCCCTGGGTGGACGAGGACTAGGCCCATCAAGTCCCATTGCAGCTGGCGAGAGGTGGGTGCGGATGGTCAAATCTTCGAGCAGTGGTGGGGTCTCCGTGTGAGGCTGGTTGGCAGGGATGGCTGGAAGTCAGCTTCAGGAGGTGGGTGGGCGATATTCCTGGTCTAGGCAAACGTCTCAAGCACTTCCACATGGATGTACACCGGTGGTGCACTGGGCAGCCAGATCAGGAAAGTTCCGGAGCTGGGATAGGATCGGGAGTCAGTGGAAACTGTGGAGAAGGCCGGGTAACGTCTTTGTACCAGAACGCAACGGGTAGAGGATAGTTTGCGGCCCGGACAGCGTTTCGCAAGGGGATCTGGTTGCAGCGTGGGACAATACAGGGGGTGGCAGCCCATCCCATCGATGGAGTGTGTGTGAGTGCTGCCGGGGTCGTGGGAGTATCCGTGAGCAGATCATGGCCAGGACAAGCCAGGGTAATGTGAGAACAGGGGCTGAAGGTAGGTACTGGAGTCCCGTACCGGGTGGGGAGTGATGAGTCAGGAAGGGGTTAAAGGGTAGTTTACTCACGAGCTGCAGGCAGTTGCTGGAAGAGCGTGGACTCAGTCTTCCATCGCATCTCTTCTAGTCGGAGGAGGTGAGAATTCCGGGTTCCCGTGGTGCAGGTCCCTGCGGGAGGAGCGAGCGTCCGGCGACATGGGTCCAGGTCTGCGTCTGCGGGACCTCTGTCGGGCGGCCTTTGGAGACGGATTGAGGGAGACAGGGAGCCATGGTTCTGAGGGGAAGTACATGGCATACCACTCCGGAAGCTCAATGTTGGGTAGGTCGTGCTGGGCGCAGAAGTCACGAAGGTCCTCAGGGGTTCGGAGGAGAGCCGAGCGCCCTCTAGTGGAGACGGATAGGCCAAATGGAAACTTCCACCTGTATTGGATGTTTATGGCGCGAAGCGTGTCAAGGAGCGGTTTCAGGGCTCTCCTGTTTTGGAGGGTAATTTGGGAGAGGTCCTGAAACAGTTTCACTTCTGTCCCATTAAAGATAATGCGGCCTCTAGCTCTCGCCTTCCGTAGAATTTCCTCCTTCAGGGGGAAGCTAACGATACAGCAGATAACGTCTCTGGGCGGTTCGTTGTCTCGGGGTGGGGGGCGAAGGGCACGATGAGCCCACTCCATGTCAATGGGGGAGTCAGCTGGGCGCTCAATCAAGTCATTAAAAATGGCGCAGAGCGTCTGCTGAACTGCGCCCGGGTCAATGGTTTTGGGGATCCCCCGTACCCTGATGTTGTGCCTTCTCCCCCTGTTATCCAAGTCCTCCACATGGCGATGAAGTTCAAAAACTTGTGAGAGTTGTGCGTCATAGGCAGATTGAACTTGGCGGATGGCCACCGCGTGGGTCTGAGTGGTTTGCTCCACGCCGTCGATGCGGTGGGCAACCGCCTGGGAGTCGGTCTTCAGGTCAGCTATAGCCGCTGTGACAGTGCTTTTAATGTCCATGGCGACCTTTTCCAGGTCGAAGAGGCTGGGTGGTGCAGTCCCGCTGTGGGAAGGTGGTGCGAGGCCAGGCATCTCCGCGTTTGGGGGTCCGTCAGGAAAGGCCGCGGCTTGGGCCTGTGCCACCGCGTGGGCTTGTTGTTTCTGGGACTGGAAAATCTCCGGTATGTTTCTTCCCAGGTGCGCGTGGGGTTCTTTGGGAGCACGGGGAGTGGAGGAGCTCCTGGTGGACCGGTGCATATCCAGGTAAGAGGGTAGGCTCCCAGCTAGGCAAGATTCCTGTCCCCGGATCACAGGAGCTCAGGGGTTATGTGGCCATCTAGGTCTCCGTCCAGGCCACGCCCCCCTATTGTACCAGATTTTATCTTAAATCTGTTAAAAAAAACTCAGACCAGTCAGATGTTATTTTTAAATTGACTGGTATTGGATGCTGCACTTTGCACACGGCTCTTATCTTTATTAAAACAGAGTTTTAATCCAATGCACAGTAAATAAGAAATCAGAAATTATGAAAAAAAGGTAAACTTTTTTTTTCAATGACATCTTACCTATTGCCTCAAATAAAAGTCAACCCATTCAGAGCTAATCAGTATTGTGGAATGGAGCTGGTCATTCATTCATGAATAATTTATATCTAGCTATATGAAACATTTTTGTAATAACAATGACAATTTATTAGAGCTATCCCTTTCCAAAAAAGATACTATATTAACTTTAGCTCAGTTTCAGTTTCTAGTCACTCACCTTAGATGTGTCTGCATTCACATTTATGAATGAATGATTTGTACAGCGCTGCAATGCGAACTGAATCGCCTCAAGGCGCTTGTCTGCCCTTGTTTTCCTGCTGTATTAGAAGAGGTGGGTCTTGAGTTTTTTCCTGAAGGCCTGATGGTTTTCTTCCAAGCGGATGTCGTTTGGTAGAGCATTCCATAGCCGAGGTCCCTGTACTGCGAATCTTCGTTCTCCCTTCGATTTGTAGCGGGCTTTGGGGATGAGAAGGAGATTTTGGTCTGTCGATCGAAGTCTGCGATTCGGTATGTATTTTCCTATTTTCTCACAAAGGTATTGTGGAGCATTTCCTTGTGTACATTTGTGGGTGAGGCAGAGGGTCTTGAATGTGATCCTATCTTTTACCTTGAGCCAATGAAGGGACCTTAGGGATGGGGAAAAGGATTCCCATGGTTTCTTTCTGGTGACTAATCTTGCTGCTGCGTTTTGGACGACTTGTAGGCGTGCAATCTGGTAATCCTATGTAGAGGGAGTTTGCGTAGTCGAGACGCGAATTGATGATGGTTCCTACTACTACTGCTTTCTCCTTTTCTGGGATGAAGGGGATGAGTCTGCGAAGCATGCGGAGGAGATGATGGGATCCGCTGATTACTGATCCTATTTGTGCATCCATGGTCATCTCTGAATCAAAGATGACTCCGAGGCTTTTGGCTTTGGTGCTTGGGAGGATGGTCTTTCCCAGGATGGTTGGTGGGATCCATGAGGTCTTCGTTTTTTTACTTCGGTTAGCGTTGAGGAGCAGTAGTTCTGTTTTCGACCCATTAAGTTTGAGGGAGCTAGTGGTCATCCAGTCATCTATCATTGTGAGACATTTTCCTAGTTCCTGGTATTGGTCTGTCAGGAACGGTGCTATTACTTGGATCGCCTGCTGGTGTCACTGTTTCCTTTGGCATCAAAGGGTGCAGTTCTGGTGGCCACCAGCAGGGGTCTCCCAGCCGATGGACATTGTCAGGAATGGTGTTATTACCTGGATCGCCTGGTGGTGTCACTATTTCCTTCGACACCAAAGGGTGCAGTTCTGGTGGCCACCAGCGGGGGTCTCCCAGCAGACGGACATGCCAGCAACCTAGCTGCACCTGTTGTGGATTTGCAGACTATATAAGCCTGTCCCTCACTGAAGCTCAGTGCTTCAGTATTCCTTTCTGTAGCCCTGTCTTGCCTGTCTGAAACCTGATCCTGATCCTGATCCTGGACCTGAAACCTGTACCTGTACCTGTACCTGTAACCTGACCCATTATCTGCTTCCTGCCCTGTCCTGGATGTTGTCCCCCTTACCTGGTTCCTGAGACCCGTCCCCTGTCTCCTGCCTTGATGTTCCCTTGCTTCCTGTTTCCCCCTTGGTCTCTCCTCCCTGCCTTGTATATATATATGTTCCATTGCTTTGAGGGTATTGTTAGCTAGTTAGTTAGATTAGGGCTTGGGGGTTTGCTGTGTTATTTGTGTTCTTGCTTGTTTGTGGTTGCTGTGTTCACGTGTGTCTTTATTATTAATAAATATATCTTTATCACTACCTTTTGGAGCCTGATTCCTTTAGTGCAGCCCATCGATCTGTTCACCTGTGTTGGATGCCTGTGTTTAGGCTCCATCCCTAACAGAATACTGAAGCACCATACTAACAGATCGGCTGCACTTGGGAATTGGGTCTGGACACTTGCTTTTGTCAAGGAAGATGCAGCTGGAAGATATTTTGTATCTTTCACTCCTGGCATTGGAAGAAAGAGATCTTTGTTATCAGACTTTGGGTGGCTATACTAGGGAGCAACTACTGGAGTGCAACCGTATAGTCCATGCTTTTGTTGATCAGGGCCATTTTCTTTTTGAGGACGTGCAGCCCCTGATCCAGATTTGTGCCGAGCTGGCCCTACCCTGTATTCCTGAGGGCCGTGATGATTTCACTCCCCCTTTTGATATGAATCAGGTTGTATCCCTAGTATGGCTTTTTGAAGATGATCCCGACGACTTTTTTGAGCACTACTCTGGCTGCTCCCCACAGGTGATTTCTGAATGCATTGTGTCTGCGCAGTCTTTTGTTAGACAGGGAAACTTGAATTCACAATTTGTACAACCCATACTTTCAGCATGGTCTGGCATGATGCAATTAGCCCCAGCCAAACAAACCACTTCTGCCATCAGACACCAGCCTACCCAAATGTATGTTTCCCCATCACCCATACCAAACCCTGTTGCCACCCAGTATACATTGCTCCCAACCAAATATTCATATCCGGTCTCCTCTCCCTGTACCTATCCTGCATACAACTCCCCTACCTCTTCTCTGCCAAATCCCAACACTCCTTTCCTGTCTGCTGCACCCCCAACCTACAAAGCTTCAGCGACCAAGTCAAAGAAAAAACGAAAGTTCTTCCCGACCAAAACGATCCTGCCAGTAACCCAATCTGCCTCCACACCCACTAATCTGTCCCAGCCTGAATCACCAGAGTTCCAGCCGGAGGTGCCAGCAATCCAACCTGAAGAGCCAGTACTAGCCTTCCAGCCTGATGTCCTGGTGCCAGCCCTCCAGCCTGATGTTCCAGCCTTCCAGCCTGATGTCCTAGCCTTCCAGCCTGATGTCCCAGCCTTCCAGTCTGATGTCCTGGTGCCAGCCCTCCAGCCTGACGTTCCAGCCTTCCAGCCTGATGTTCCAGCCTTCCAGCCTGATGTTCCAGCCTTCCAGCCTGATGTTCCAGCCTTCCAGCCTGATGTTCCAGCCCTCAAGCCTGATGTCCCAGCCTTCCAGTCTGATGTCCTGGTGCCGGCCTTCCAGCCTGATGTCTCAGCTTCCCAGTCTGATGACCCGCTGCCAGTTTTCCAGTCTGATGACCCGCTGCCAGTTTTCCAGCCTGATGACCCGCTGCCAGTTTTCCAGTCTGATGACCCGCTGCCAGTTTTTCAGTCTGATGACCCGCTGCCAGTTTTCCAGTCTGATGACCCGCTGCCAGTTTTCCAGTCTGATGACCCGCTGCCAGTTTTCCAGTCTGATGACCCGCTGCCAGTTTTCCAGTCTGATGACCCGCTGCCAGTTTTCCAGTCTGATGACCCGCTGCCAGTTTTCCAGTCTGATGACCCGCTGCCAGTTTTCCAGTCTGATGACCCGCTGCCAGTTTTCCAGTCTGATGACCCGCTGCCAGTTTTCCAGTCTGATGACCCGCTGCCAGTTTTCCAGTCTGATGACCCGCTGCCAGTTTTCCAGTCTGATGACCCGCTGCCAGTTTTCCAGTCTGATGACCCGCTGCCAGTTTTCCAGTCTGATGACCCGCTGCCAGTTTTCCAGTCTGATGACCCGCTGCCAGTTTTCCAGTCTGATGACCCGCTGCCAGTTTTCCAGTCTGATGACCCGCTGCCAGTTCTCCAGTCTGATGACCCGCTGCCTGCCTTCCATCCTGATGTGCCCGTGTCTGCTGCCCAGCCTGATGTGCCCGTGTCTGCTGCCCAGCCTGAAGTGTTCCTGTCTGCTGCCCAGCCCGAAGTGTTCCTGTCTGCTGCCCAGCCCGAAGTGTGCCTGTCTGCTGCCCAGCCTGATGTGCCTGTTCCTGCTGCCCAGCTTGATGTGCCTGTTCCTGCTGCCCAGCTTGATGTGCCTGTTCCTGCTGCCCAGCTTGATGTGCCTGTTCCTGCTGCCCAGCTTGATGTGCCTGTGCCTGCTGCCCAGCTTGATGTGCCCGTGCCTGCTGCCCAGCTTGATGTGCCCGTGCCTGCTGCCCAGCTTGATGTGCCCGTGCCTGCTGCCCAGCTTGATGTGCCCGCTGCCCAGCTTGATGTGCCCGTGCCCGCTGCCCAGCTTGATGTGCCCGTACCCGCTGCCCAGCTTGATGTGCCCGTACCCGCTGCCCAGCTTGATGTGCCTGTGCCCGCTGCCCAGCTTGATGTGCCCGCTGCCCAGCTTGATGTGCCCGCTGCCCAGCTTGATGTGCCCGCTGCCCAGCTTGATGTGCCCGCTGCCCAGCTTGATGTGCCCGTGCCCGCTGCCCAGCTTGATGTGCCCGTGCCCGCTGCCCAGCTTGATGTGCCTGTGCCCGCTGCCCAGCTTGATGTGCCCGCTGCCCAGCTTGATGTGCCCGCTGCCCAGCTTGATGTGCCCGTGCCCGCTGCCCAGCCTGAGGTGTTCCTGTCTGCTGCCCAGCCTGATGAGTTCCTGTCTGCTGTCCAGCCTGATGAGTTCCTGTCTGCTGCCCAGCCTGATGAGTTCCTGTCTGCTGCCCAGCCTGATGAGTTCCTGTCTGCTGCCCAGCCTGATGAGTTCCTGTCTGCTGCCCGGCCTGATGAGTTCCTGTCTGCTGCCCGGCCTGATGAGTTCCTGTCTGCTGCCCGGCCTGATGAGTTCCTGTCTGCTGCCCGGCCTGATGAGTTCCTGTCTGCTGCCCGGCCTGATGAGTTCCTGTCTGCTGCCCGGCCTGATGAGTTCCTGTCTGCTGCCCGGCCTGATGAGTTCCTGTCCGCTGCCCAGCCTGATGGGTTCCTGTCCGCTGCCCAGCCTGATGGGTTCCTGTCCGCTGCCCAGCCTGATGAGTTCCTGTCCGCTGCCCAGCCTGATGAGTTCCTGTCCGCTGCCCAGCCTGACGAGTTCCCGTCCGCTGCCCAGCTTGATGAGTTCCTGTCCGCTGCCCAGCCTGATGAGTTCCTGTCCGCTGCCCAGCCTGATGAGTTCCTGTCCGCTACCCAGCCTGATGACCCGGAGCCTGCTGCCCTGTCTGTTTTTATTTCCAGATCTAAACTTCCAGACCCTGGTGGTGGGGTACATGCCCCATTGTCGGACTCGGGTGGCATGCCTCCTAGTAGGTTAAGAGACTCTGGCCAGAGAGCGCAAGGAGGTCTGCCGTCACAGAGAAGACTTTTTTGGACTCTTCCACTTTTACACGCACTGCCAGATCTAGGACAGAATGGAGTGTCCAGAGGCCACTCCTTAGGGGGGGGAACTGTCAGGAACGGTGCTATTACTTGGATCGCCTGCTGGTGTCACTGTTTCCTTTGGCATCAAAGGGTGCAGTTCTGGTGGCCACCAGCAGGGGTCTCCCAGCCGATGGACATTGTCAGGAATGGTGTTATTACCTGGATCGCCTGGTGGTGTCACTATTTCCTTCGACACCAAAGGGTGCAGTTCTGGTGGCCACCAGCGGGGGTCTCCCAGCAGACGGACATGCCAGCAACCTAGCTGCACCTGTTGTGGATTTGCAGACTATATAAGCCTGTCCCTCACTGAAGCTCAGTGCTTCAGTATTCCTTTCTGTAGCCCTGTCTTGCCTGTCTGAAACCTGATCCTGATCCTGATCCTGGACCTGAAACCTGTACCTGTACCTGTACCTGTAACCTGACCCATTATCTGCTTCCTGCCCTGTCCTGGATGTTGTCCCCCTTACCTGGTTCCTGAGACCCGTCCCCTGTCTCCTGCCTTGATGTTCCCTTGCTTCCTGTTTCCCCCTTGGTCTCTCCTCCCTGCCTTGTATATATATATGTTCCATTGCTTTGAGGGTATTGTTAGCTAGTTAGTTAGATTAGGGCTTGGGGGTTTGCTGTGTTATTTGTGTTCTTGCTTGTTTGTGGTTGCTGTGTTCACGTGTGTCTTTATTATTAATAAATATATCTTTATCACTACCTTTTGGAGCCTGATTCCTTTAGTGCAGCCCATCGATCTGTTCACCTGTGTTGGATGCCTGTGTTTAGGCTCCATCCCTAACATGGTCTTTTTTTTCCGGTGATACGGAAGTACAGTTGAGTGTCGTCCGCATATGAGTGGTAGCATAGATCCAATTTGCTGATAATTTTGAAGAGTGGCCGGATGTAAATGTTGAAGAGTACTGGTGACAATGGTGATCCTTGAGGGACTCCATAAGAAATTACCTGGGTTTCCGAAGTGAAGGCTCCTAATTTCACTGTCTGAGACCGGTTTCCTAAGAAGGAAGGGAACCATGGAAGATCTCCATCTGTAACTCCTGCCACTTCCTTGAGGCGGCTTAAAAGAATGTTGTGGTCCACTGTGTCGAACGCCGCGCTAAGATCCAGCAGTACCAGAAGACACGATTCTCCATTATCCGCGGCTTCTAGGGCGTCATCCCATATTTATGTTTTAAGCTGTTAAAGTGTATGTAGTCTTCTCATAAACATAGATGTTGGAATACGTTCTAACCCAGACCATGGACAAGCCCTGCTATTATTTAAACTGTGAGCACCCCTACTGTTTAAAATACTTTATTGTTATCTTAATCCCTTATGCATTTAGTACTCAGGAATAGTTTTATATTTTTCACTCTGTCTGTTTGTGCACATATCTAATTTCTAGGAAAATTGATGCACCAGGTACACAGTTTAATTTATCTGACATTAGCATTTACATGTATTGCAGCAGACATTTACTATATGTGTCATTATAGTGTTGCCCTTGTTCTTTTTGGCTGTTCTAAGCAATTGGAAAGCAGAAAAACACATAGGGGCATGAATCAAGTTTACGTTACCTTCAATCATTGTTCTCTAAGAACATTTTACCTATCTGTAATTATTTCTACAGCATCTATAGAATTTATACTGGTTTAAAAGACAAAAGATATCAGTCATAAACCATAGTGCTTGCTCAGCACACCTTCAGTCAATGATGTAATAAAGACAATGATATTTGACAAGATAGGAATCAGCACTGTCTTTGTGCTGGCCATTCAGCTTTTATCCAGGAACTGTGATCTTTTAACTGACCATATGATAAACTGGCACTCACACAGTTTTAATAACCTTTGTAATTAGATCAGCACTTGGCAAGTTTATTGGTACTTTGGTGAATAGTGCTGTGGTATTTCCAAGAATATTATTGATTACCTGGTTGTACAAAGCAGATATATCAAATAAAAATGAAACCTTAATTCTATATTATAATGTAATAACACACAATTCAGAAGAAAAAATCATTGCAATTAGCTGAATGCCATAAAGGCATTGTTGGTAAGGTTTCTTTTTCATAAAGTATTAATTATTTACTTTAAAAGCACAAATTATATATTTTTTCTATTGTAGAGGTTCATTTTGGGTTTCAATAAATTTTTGGGGCTTTTTAGCAATAGAAAATATACAGAAGGAACAGGAAAAACAAATTCCAATCAGGGCAGCTCATAAGCAAAGAGTTCTGCTGCACAGGACATACAAAGAGTTATTTGTAAAAAAAACAACAACATAGGGGCTATTTTTAATCAAACTTAAGCAAAAAAAAAAAACTCCTGGAATGGATTTTTGGTTAATTTATGAAAGAGTTGAGCTATTGATTTGTCTAGAAAAGTATGGAAATTAAAAAAACACCAGATTACCATTTGGGGTGGATTGGTACACTGCAGCAATGATTGATTAAAAAAACTGAAGTATTAACAGGTAAATTATGCTCACTGTATGATTTTTATGGTCTAAAGTAGACCTAAATTCAAGAATTTAGAAATATGCTTAAATTTACCCTGAACATTGCACCTTTTGTTCTAAACTCCTCCTAAAAAAAGCAATGCACTCTCTAGTGTAGGCACTTCATAGCTGTATATCTACAGTGTGAGACCTAAAGCCCTGCTGCCTCTGACTTATAGTCTCAGGAGCCTTGGAGTGAATTTTTGTTATGTCCTTACTGTGCTCACTGTTCCCCAGCTAGAGACTGGGTTTTGGGTTCAGTTCGACTATGATTCAACCAGAGCTGGGCTGTTCAGAGGCAAACTAAATAGCCAGGTTTTGCTTGCTTACTTATAGTCATTAATTTTGTGATTTTATTATTATTTCCACTGAATGAAGCCTTTGGGCCACCTGGCCTATTTCATATTGTAAACAAGTCAACAGGCAATACAGGAGACATTCTAGGTTTGGTCAATGATGTCATTCGATTAGTGTGTTCACCTTAAGCAGCTGGCTGGGACACTGATTAATGATGGATTTACATTGATTTCATTGATGTTAAATTTCCATCAATTGACGTTTGAAAAAAAAAAAATTCTATGGCATCTCTATGTTTTGGTACTTTGTATTTTTTGTGTGGATGAGGCAGACTTTCTGATTGTGATAAGTTCACCTCAGAGACTCTCCCATCCATCAGGCCAGGGATGTTGAGATGGGGCCCTTGTCCCCATAAAAATGCCCCCCTGGCAAAGTACAATCCCCTTGTTCAGCAGATGACCTTGTATGGTTTAGTAGGGCAAGGGATATACTTGATGTCCCTCCCATTTCTGGTCAGCCACTCTGCATGCCTGGATAAGGGTCAGATTTGGATTTAGCAGGGAATCCCACATAATTTTTAGTTTTTCTGCATTGGGTGAGTTATGATCAATCACAGTGATAGACACACAGCTGACACAAACACAACCCCCACTGATGATCCCCTCCTGACAGACTCTAACCACAAATTACATCTCCCTGGCTGGCAGCTGAATGTATCTAAACTGCTGACTGATGTCAAAGACCAAATATGATTATAACAGTCTGGGAATCATAAATATCCTGTAATGCCGCGTACACACGTTCGGACTTTGTCCGCCGGACCTAGTCGGGCGGATTGTCCGCCGGACCTAGTCCGGCGGGACTTCCCCACACACGCCCGGACTTCCGAGCGTGTGACTTGCCCACACACGCCCGGACTTTTCCGGCGGACAATCCGCTGGACAAAGTCCGCGGGACTTTTGAAAATGAACGGACTTGCCCACACACGGAGCAGTCCGTTCATTTCGAACGTAACTTCAGGTACGTAGCTAGCGTAGGCAGTAAATGCCGGCGGGCTAGCTCCGTAACCTGGCATGGATTTAAAGGGAATCCCCACGCCGAAAAACGGCGTGGGGGTCCCCCCCAAATCCATGTCAGACCCTTATCCGAGCATGCATCCCGGCAGGCCAGGAAAGGGGTGGGGACGAGCGAGCGCCCCCCCTCCTGAGCCGTACCAGGCCGCGTGCCCTCAACATGGGGGGTGCCCTGGGGAAAGGGGGGCCGTGCGCCCCCCCACCCCAAAGCACCTTGTCCCCATTTTGATGAGGACAAGGGCCTCTTCCCGACAACCCTGGCCGTTGGTTGTCGGGGTCTGCGGGCGGGGGCTTATCGGAATCTGGGAGCCCCCTTTTATAAGGGGGCCCCCAGATCCCGGCCCCCCACCCTATGTGAATGAGTATGGGGTACGATGTACCCCTACCCATTCACCTAAAGTGTAAAATGTAAAGTAAAGAAACCACACTTTTGAAAAAATTATTTATTGCACTGCTCCAGGGGTCTTCTTCCGTCTTGGGGGGTCTTCTCGCCGGACTCCTCCGCCATTTACGTAGCTCTTTTACCGAGCGGAGAAGTCCAGCTACCTTCTTCGTCGTCACCGCCGTTGTCTGGGGGTCTCGATCTGCCTTCGGGGGTCTTCGGGGGTCTTCCGGTGTCTTCCGGGGTCTCTTCTGTTCTTGCCGCTGTCATCGCTTTCTGCGCCGCCTTCTTCTTCTTGTTCTTGTTGTTCTTCCTTCGATGTTGACGGGTCGCTCCCTCTGGCCGGAATGGCAGAGCCGCGCTGTGCTGGGACTTATATAGTGACAAGGGGACAGGGTCACATGCTCATGTCACATGGTGACCCCACCCCCTTGTGATGTCACAGTCCCAGCATCCTCCGGGACTGTGACATCACAAGGGGGTGGGGTCACCATGTGACATGAGCATGTGACCCTGTCCCCTTGTCACTATATAAGTCCCAGCACAGCGCGGCTCTGCCATTCCGGCCAGAGGGAACGACGTGTCAACATCGGAGGAAGAAGAACAAGAACAAGAAGAAGAAGGCGGAAGAAGAAGGTGGCGCAGAAAGCGACGACAGCGGCAAGAACAGAAGAGACCCCGGAAGACACCGGAAGACCCCCGAAGACCCCTGAAGGCGGATCGAGACCCCCAGACGACGGCGGCGACGACGAAGAAGGTAGCCGGACTTCTCCGCTCGGTAAAAGAGCTACGTAAATGGCGGAGGAGTCTGGCGAGAAGACCCCCCAAGACGGAAGAAGACCCCCGGAGCAGTGCAATAAATTATTTTTTCAAAAGTGTGGTTTCTTTACTCTACATTTTACACTTTAGGTGAATGGGTAGGGGTACATCGTACCCCATACTCATTCACATAGGGTGGGGGGCCGGGATCTGGGGGCCCCCTTATAAAAGGGGGCTCCCAGATTCCGATAAGCCCCCGCCCGCAGACCCCGACAACCAACGGCCAGGGTTGTCGGGAAGAGGCCCTTGTCCTCATCAACATGGGGACAAGGTGCTTTGGGGTGGGGGGGCCGCACGGCCCCCCTTTCCCCAGGGCACCCCCCATGTTGAGGGCACGCAGCCTGGTACGGCTGAGGAGGGGGTGGCGCTCGCTCGTCCCCACCCCTTTCCTGGCCTGCCGGGCTGCGTGCTCGGATAAGGGTCTGACATGGATTTGGGGGGGACCCCCACGCCGTTTTTCGGCGTAGGGAGTCCCTTTAAATCCATGCCAGGTCACGGAGCTAGCGCTGCAGCATTTACTGCCTACGCTAGCTACGTACCTGAAGTCACGTGCTAAATGAACGGACTTGCCGATGAGCGGCAAGTCCGTTCATTTTAAAAAGTCCGGCGGACTATCCTACTAACGGCGGGATTGTCCGCTGGACTGCCCAGTTCAGCGGATAATTTTAAAACAAAACTTAAAACTTAGTCCGCCGGACTTTTGGCGCCAAAAAGTCCGCCGACGCCCACACACGAGGGGATTGTCCGCTGGACTTGAGTCCAGAGGATAATCCCACGGGATTGTCCCTTCGTGTGTACGCGGCATAACAGCATTTTTTTTTTTACTTTTGCTGGGGTAAATATTATAGGTGCACGACTTCAGGAGAAGGTATAATGAGTCCTCAAGCATGTTATTGAAATTGTATTTCATTTTACCCTTTAGGCTTAATTAAAAGACCTGCTCCCTGATGAACAGTATTTTTAACCACCCCCGGACCATTTGGCTGGCCAAAGACCAGAGCACTTTTTGCGATTCGGCCCTGCATCGCTTTAACTGACAATTGTGCGGTCGTGCAACGTGGCTCCCAAACAAAATTGACGTCCTTTTTTCCCCACAAATAGAGCTTTCGTTTTGTGGTATTTTATCACCTCTGCGATTTTAATTTTTTGTGCTATAAACAAAAAAATAGCGTAAATTTTGAAAAAAAAATTTTTTTTTACTTTTTGCTATAATAAATATCCCCAAAAAATATATAAAAAAACATATTCTTTCCTCAGTTTAGGCCGATACGTATTCTTCTACATATTTTTTGTTAAAAAAAATCTTAATAAGCGTGTATTGATTGGTTTGCGCAAACGTTATAGCGTCTACAAAATAGGGAATAGTTTTATGGCATTTTCATTAATATTTTTTTTTACTAGTAATGGCGACAATCAGTGATTTTTATCATGACTGCAAAATTATGGTGGACACATCGGACACTTTTGGTGCTATATTGAAAACCATTCACATTTATACAGCAATCAGTGCGATTAAAAATGCATTGATTACTGTGTAAATGTGACTGGCAGTGAAGGGGTTAACCACTAAGTGTGTCCTAGGGAGTGATTGTAACTGGGGGAGGGCTACGTGTGACACATCACTGATCACCGCTCCCGATTACAGGGAGCTGTGATCAGTGACAGTGTCACTAGGCAGAACAGGGAAATGCTTGTTTACATCTTCCTTTGATCGCGGGTATCCCCACAGACATTGAGTCCACAGGACCCGCGATCACGCTCACAGAGCTCGCAGCAGGCACGCGTGCTGACACGCACGCGATGGCATGGCGGCAATTTTAAAGGGACGTACCTGTACGCCCATTTGCCTGTCCGTGCCATTGTGTCAACGTAAATGTACATGCGGCGGTCGGCAAGCGGTTAAGGCATCTTCTTTCTTTGTATTAATACATTTCCCTCATGACAGTGCTCAGCTACCGACACACTTTTTTTTGCCATAATCTGTCAAAATGGCCTGAAAAAGCAGGACATTTTTAGTCTGGATTTAAAAATTACAATAACTTTTCTCTGTGACAAAAGCCAAAACAATTGTACAGATGTGATTCACAGTATGTTATCCTTTTTTAATAGGAATTATTAAGATAGGATTTCCAATTTTTCTATTAATCTACAGTATATCCATGTTATAAATGGTAGAGGTTATGCTAATTGTTCCATGAGTTTTTTTTTAAATAAAATATCATAAATTAAATTTAAAGCAATGGAGCTCCAAGCTTGTAGTGGACAGTTTACCACACATCATGAGCACACACAGCCTCATAACTGTTTTTAAAGACACTAAAAACAGCTTATTTACAGGGGTCTGAACAACATAATCATTTTATGTTGGTATAAATGTCTTGAGATGACCTGAAGAGTAGCCTATGCTAAGGTATATTCTGTGCTTAGATTTAGAGGAAGGCTGAGTCTCCGAATGGAAACAAAAAAACTATACAGTGTGGTGCTAATTGATTTACCAAATAGTATACCATAAATCGTTCAGTGTACTGTAGTGAGGCAAGCTGTTTCAATGAGGTGGTTTCTGTGGAGAGATTGTTGGATCCCATCAATTGAATAAAACCACAAGTGCTGTATGATCTTTTCTAATGAGGTCATCCAGTCTAGTTCCCCACTTATAAATATGTACATTTAGTTATGATATTGTACGTGGTAACACATAAGTACACTTGATAATTTACAAAATATTGTTTGGTATATCAAATAGCGCAACACTTAATAGTTTTTTCATTGCATATAAACACATATGACAGTGTTTTGGTGTGGACAGGTTATATATTATATGAGTCTTGGAAAGGAAATTAGATTTCTTTATGGTTATAGCTCTGAAATCTGGCCATAGAGATGTAGAAAGAGCTCCTTGGCCACCAATCCATTAAGACTTTTCCCCCAGCAGAGAAGATAATGGGGGTTTTAAAAGGAATGCAGAGGGGCTCAAGAGTGTTATCTGTGGCTGTGAATTTAGGGCTAAAAGTTTTTGGGAGGAGTGGCATGGCTTGCTGGCGAGTGTGGATGGCAGCATCATTTTTCAGCTCTGCAGCTAACCCAGCTAAAGTGACTCCACAGTGGCAACAGAAAGGGTATCACCCACCTACCTTACACTCCGGACACCCCTGCACCCTGTGGGTACTATGTCCAAGCGGAGGAAGGACAACAAACTCCCCAAAAATCTCATGGCTTTCTTCAGTTGTCTGGCCTGGCTAGCTGGTGTCGGCAGAGCTCTTGGATTCCTGTTGCTGCTCTCATCTCAACCCTCTGAACAGAGCCTCTCTCCCACCACAGCCAGTTCAGTTAAATCACAGCTTAGAACAGAAGGGCTGGAACACTCACAGGCTAATGCAGCCTCCTGTCAGTTCTCTCTCTCTCCTTCTCAACACTCATCCATGCTGGGTGCCTTCCCAGCCTCAGACCAACCACTCAATGAAAGCACAATGAATAACATGCTGCTTTCACTTACACAGACCCTGTACAATTATTTATCCATTGCTTGTCCTCTCTATCCAGCACTGTACAGCAACATAATCAGAGTATTCACCACATAGAAACTAAAATGGGAGATCTCTGTTCTGCTCACAATGATCTTGTCGATGGATTCACAGACCATGAGGATGCACTCCAATTAATCAAACTTAAATTAGCAGACCTGGAAGATCACTCCAGGCGAAACAAAATAAAGTTCCCGCAATGTTCCAGAAACAGTCCAACAATCAGAGCTGGTACCATATCTGCAGTCCCTTATGCACACCTTGATACCTAAATTAGCTGAATGCGACATGGAAATTGATAGACAAGCAAAGATTTTGGGGAGCACACCCTAAAAATTTGCTTCAAAGATGGGGCTGCCATAAGACTATACAGACAGAAAAAAAGATTACAGTGCACACAAACAAAAATGACATTTAACTTCTGCAAGGCTATTTAAAAACACCTGAGCATATTCAGAAAATATGGGGATTTAGTTACACCATATGGCCCACTACTACGTCAAAGTACCCCAATATCAGTGGGTCCTATGCTATCCATAGAATGGAAGATCCTGCTTCTCTGAACCATAGGAGAATTGCACTACTCTATATAGGAGAACTAAAAGGACTCCTCCTATAACACAGGTGGACACTAATAAGAGGCAAAATCCAACAAAATCCCTTTGGGCTGGAGCACCCCCCCCCCCCCATCATTGCTTCTTAAAGGAAAAGGCCACAGTTAAAAGCGTGATCAGAAGTAGTTTGTAAGTAAAGAGTGCCAGAATCTATAGAGAGTAACAGAGAAAATCATTTTTATAGGAGAGTCCTTACTAGAAGTTTGGAGGTTTTATTTTTACACCCCTACTGTCTACAAAGTAGCGTAAGAAACTAGAAAAATGTTGCCTGAATGTTTTCTTATTATTTATCAAGCCCCTAAGGGGATGTTGGACTCTCTCCCTATGGGATTTTGTTTGGGAGTGTGTTACTCACTTGCTTATATTTTGTCTCATCAGCTGAAGTCCTCCATTTGGATCTCACAGAAAATGTTGCTGATTTTTTAAGGTTTTTGACAAACTCATCTATGTGTTTTCTCCCCATTTCCAGATCCTAAAAGTTTGGAAGGATCTAAAACTAAAGCCACTAGACAATACAGAAAACATGTCCATACAGACAAAATACATACTCGTAAGATCCTGACTTGGGCATCTGGATATATCTTTTTGTAATCTCTGGAAGGGATGTTCAGCTTTTGGTAACACCTTTGGTAACAGGTAAAACAAGAAGTGGTATGTTATAAAAACAACTGTGGAGAACCCTGGCTCTATCCCATGCTCATTTACTAAGGCAGCCATAACTGCTTGTGACTGATGACAAGGTCCATCTATCAAGCTGGAGGGAAAAGAGTGACTGGCAGACATAAATAATCACTTTTTCCAAAGTCCTGTTTCATAAGAAGTTGCCCCCTGTGGACCACTTGTTCTTCTCGTTCTGGGGTCCTTAAAGTTGAATTATTAATCCCAGCTATACTGGGCCAGAACTCGGGTGGAATACGTGAGTTGCACAGACCCAGCAAGTGTCCAGGGCTGTAAGTGCAGCATCCTTAGTCACCTGGCCTGCTTCCATGTGTGAGTTTTAATGTTAGTATGGCTACCTCAGCAAGAACCTGGAAGGCTGAAAACAGCCAATCAAATTAACTTGGCATGTTTGATTGGTTTACCTGCTGAAGTAAAAACAAACTTCTGGCCCTTCAATTAATATTCTAATATAATTTTTACCTAAAACACCCTCCAATGTTGAGGGCATGTGGCATGGTACGGTTCAGGAGGGGGGCGCTCTCTCGCCCCCCCTTTTCCTGTGGCCTGCCAGGTTGCGTGCTCGGAAAAGGGTTTGGTGTGGATTTTAGGGGGACTCCCACGCCATTTTTTTAATTTTGCTGCAGGGTTCCCCTTAAAATCCATACCAGATCTGAAGGGCCTGGTATCGATTTAAGGGAGGACCCTCACACCATTTTTTTTTATTTTGGCACAGGGTTCCCCTAATATCCGTACCAAACCCAAAAGGACTGGTAATGGACTGGGGGGGGGGGGGGGGAGTCACACCATTTTTTTCAATGACTTTTATCTATATTGCCGGGATCCGGCAATAAATTACAGCTGCAAGCAGTTTTAAATTAAATGTTTTCCTACAAATTTTATTTTGCTGGACTCATTCATAAAACTGTGCACGCCCATTATGTAAGCAGCCTAACATAGTGTGTTAGGTGCCTTTGGCCAATCATTGCTCTCAATGCAGAGCATGCTGTGATTGGCCAAAGCCTGCAGGTCAGGTACAGGCTTTGGCCAATTAGCAGCCGTCAATGCACTGCAATCTTCATTATGGGGCGCTCAAATTTTCCACGAATGCCCCATAATGTTCTAAATTTGGGGAACGGGCGAACACCCAATGTGAACATCGGGCTCATGCCTATATCTATCTCTTCTTCCCAACTCAATCATAGTTAAATTACTTCCCATAAACCTCCCTTCTAGCATAGCAGACCTCCATTCCATTTAGTTGCAAAGCATCTTCAGCATATATGTTGTACCTCAATGAAAACAAAAAGTCAGTCCAGTGCTCTAGAAACCCGAATCTTTCCCTCCTAATCCAGGTTGTTAGCCATGCATTCAGTTCTCTAAGTTCCCCCTACCTTAAATTTGTTTTGCATGGTACAGGCAAAATGTCAGAGAATACCTTAGATTGCAGTTTAGTTCTTTAGCTTGATTCTTAAGGGTCCTCAAATCTTCCATGTATTTTGTCATTGAGCCCAACATGAACCAAGGCAGTTTCATACATGGCTGGGTCATACCCAACCCCTCCCAGTAACTTTGTCTACTTAGTCCACCACATGACCAACCCTAGCACCAGGGAGACAGAAAACCATTTGGTTCAAGCAATCTTGAGGACAAATTATTCTACCAGTCCTTCTGATTATACATTCCCCAAATTATCATAGAATTACCATCCAACTGTCTAGGCCTTCCTGCATTACCATAACCACCCTACTATATGTGATGCTCTCCTCAGGGGTAGCAGTGGCATCTAGGGCTGTCACCTCTGAGTTTTATACCTCCACATCTTCAACCAACTTGGCAAATATGTTTTGGAGCTCAAATACAGAACTGGCTTTCTTTTTTCAGGTCTCTTTATTAGATAAATAATATGTTGCATTAGTAGTTGCTCCAGCCTAGTATGATGATATTTTAAAATGACAGAGACCGAGTACAAATTATCTATTTGCAAGAAATAACAGAAAATCAGTTCATTCTTTCTGTAGAATTTAAGCCTGTATCAGAATAGTTTAAAACGTTATTTTGTATATCACATTTGTTGAAGAATGACTCTTGAAATAGTAAAAGGTTGCCTGAGATAATGAAAGTCAGTTTATAAATCATCCAAACCCCATAGACTTTTGGTACTTTGACTATATTATCTTTAGGTGTTTCCCATTTGAAAATTGCAATATCACAGACCATATTATGTCCTATAATTTCCCATGCTTTTCTTAAAAATGGACTATGAACAATCTACAACCTCACTTTTAGGTGCTACTTTATAATATCTTTCTAGATACAATTACTTTACACCTGAGGAATTGTATTTGTCAGTTTGCCAAGTAATTGCTATTTCGGGAATTCAAGAATTATCTTTTTCAATGACTTTTCTGCTACACAGTAGAAGACATTTTTTAAATTATTCACATTGAAAAGAGTTAAATAAAGTGGCAATATTTGGCTTTTTTAAAATTGTAAATGCGAGTAAAAGCCTCATAAACTAAAATATTTGTTTCCTGCTGGTAATCTATATACTGTATAGTCTTGTGGGTATCTTCCAATGAATTGTTTGGATATATACAAAAGAACCCACATATCCATCCATAAGCTGAGAAAATAGCTTATATTTATTTTTGCACAGTTCACAGTTCAACAATATTAAAACTGTATATAGTACTTCAGTGTGTTGACACTGCACTGTTCAATCCCAGCTTTAGAACATTATCAAGTGCTATAATCAACATCAGAGTGACATAAATATTAATAAAAATAATAACTTATGCTGGCAGCTGGCTTTAAAAACGAGTATTGTCATTTGTCAATGTCAATCCAAATGTTAAACACCAATGGAAATTGGTGCTATCTTAACACTAACATTTGATTTTGTCAATCATTATCATAATCATTGTCAATTTTAAGCATCATGAAACTTTGCATCTCAGGTATAATCTGACACTGATGTGTGTAATTCTTTGTATGATAACTCTTCTGTTTTTTGATCTGTCACTCAATTTTCAAAGCAGAATCTTACACCGATGCAGCTGACACCTATCAATCATAATTTGTTAATATCTATTTAATTTTCAATCTTTTATGGTGTTTGGTATTCTCATCAAACATGATTTAGTTATTTGGCAGTCATCAGGTCTCATAACTACATTCCAAAACACATTTCTCACATTTATTGCTCTAGGCTGAATATGATGGAGCAGAATATAATAACTGATAGTGATGCGCCAAATGTGTCTGAGGTAAATTTGGGGTACATTCCAAAAAACGATCATAACATTTCCCAACTGTAAAAGTTATTATGAAGTCATTGAAATGGGGAGCTGGACACTGCCATGAGGGGAAATGTACCAATGCAAACAATTAAAAAAAAGGACCAGTGTGGACAGAGACCCCCATTTTTTTTGCATTTTCAAAGGAGACATTAGAAAAAACACTGGTGCTTCCAATTACAGGCTTTAGAGATGCCTTTAAGCTATATGTGGTATTACAGAATAGTATAATTGCACAGTGAGGCAGTATTCTGGCATCAAATAAATTGCATATGTAATAATGCTGTTTGCTTTTACATACTGGGGTATTTATTAGCTTACATACAGCAGCTGCAACCCAAAATAATTGATGTGCACTAAAAAAGTAATTATCAGGTATTTTTTGCAAAGATACCAATTTTTTTTTATGTAGCAGTAATAGGCCCGAATGAAGAGGTGGAAATAGCAGACACAACTGATCTATTTATTTATTAAAATGCTTAATCTACGCAGTCTTACCTGAAGGCCTCGATGCACAAAACAAAACACATTAAAAGACCTTAAGAGAACCAACATACCAGCATGGCAGCATACAAAATAAAAGCCAGGGAGTCTAAAGGTTATCTGAAAGTATATGCTTCACAAAAACATAAAATGAATAAAGCTTAAGCCATCAATATCATACAAATTGCCAAACAGGGCCATAGCTTGTGATCTTCTTTAAAGTATCACACTGTATGCTGTACAAAATATAATAAAATGTCAGTATAGACTGTACAAAAACACCTCAAACTACAATTCCCACAAGAGAATGAGGCAGAGATGAGGCAGTTGTTATTCTTAAGTACAATTATGCAGATAGATTGGGTATCAATGTAATAGGGAGAGGTGAGTCATTTTTTTTATTAAGAAATAACAATTAGAGTTTTTTATTTCAAAGACAGCAGCCATAAATATTGTACAGAATCACTACATATTATGTAAACAGTTTTACCTGGCCACTATGCTAAAGATAAAGATGCAGCTTTTATTGAGTCATTGATTATATTAAATATTTCTTTCATTAACCACTTCAGCCCCGGACCAATTGTCAGCTTAAGGACCAGAGGTCTTTTTTCAATTTCGCACTGCACTAATTTAACTGGTAATTGCGCGGTCATGCAATTTTGTAACCAAACGAAATTTGCGTCCTTTTCTTCCCATAAATAGAGCTTTCTTTTGATGGTATTTGATTGCCTCTGTGATTTTTATTTTTTGCGATATAAACGGAAAAAGAGCGAAAATTTTGAAAAAAAAAGAGATTTTCTACTTTTTGTTATAAGAAAAATCTAATAAACTCAATTTTAGTCAAACATTTGGGCCAAAATGTATTCAGCCACATGTCTTTAGTAAAAAAAAAATGCCAATAAGCGTATATTTATTGGTTTGCGCAAAAGTTATAGCGTCTACAAACTAGAGTACATTTTCTGGAATTTACACCGCTTTTAATTTATGACTGCCTATTTCATTTCTTGAGGTGCTAAAATGGCAGAGAAGTACAAAACCCCCCCAAATGACCCCATTTTGGAAAGTAGACACCCCAAGCTATTTGCTGAGAGGCATGTTGAGCCCATTGAATATTTGCACCCCAAAATACATTTTGCTGCTTCTCCTGAGTATGGGGATACCACATGTGTGGGACTTTTTGGGAGCCTAGCCGCGTACGGGGCCCCGAAACCCAAGCACCGCCTTCAGGATTTCTAAGGGTGCAAATTTTTGATTTCACTCCTCACTACCTATCACAGTTTCGAAGGCCATAAAATGCCAAAATAGCACAAAACCCCCCTAAATGACCCCATTTTGGAAAGTAGACACCCCAAGCTATTTGTTGAGAGGCATGGTGAGTATTTTACAGCTCTCATTTGTTTTTGAAATTGAAGAAAGTAAAGAAAAAAAAAATTTTTTTTTCTTTTTTCAATTTTCAAAACTTTGTGACAAAAAGCGAGATCTGCAAAATACTCACCATACCTCTCAACAAATAGCTTGGGGTGTCTACTTTCCAAAATGGGGTCATTTTGGGAGGTTTTATGCCATCTGGGCATTCCATGGCCTCCGAAACTGTGATTGGCAGTGAGAAGTGAAATAAAAAAATTACACCCTTAGAAAGCCTGAAGGCGGTGATTGGTTTTTGGGGTTCCGTACGCAGCTAGGCTCCCAAAAAGTCCCACACATGTGGTATCCCCGTACTCAGGAGAAGCAACAGAATGTATTTTGGGGTGTATTTCCACATATGCCCATGACATGTTTGAGCAATATATCATTTAGTGACAACTTTTTGTAAAAAAAAAAATATATATATTTTTTTTTTTTTCATTATTCAATCTCTTGGGACAAAAAAAAAAAATATTTAATGGGCTCAACATTGCTCTCAGCAAATAGCTTGGGGTGTCTACTTTCCAAAATGGGGTCATTTGGGGGGGTTTGAACTGTCCTGGCATTTTATGCACAACATTTAGAAGCCTATGTCACACGTCACCCACTCTTCTAACCACTTGAAGACAAAGCCCTTTCTGACACTTTTTGTTTACATGAAAACATATTTTTTTTTTGCAAGAAAATTACGTTGAACCCCCAAACACTATATATATTGTTAAAGCAAAGGCCCTACAGATTAAAATGGTGGGTGTTGCATTTTTTTTTCCACACAGTATTTGCGCAGCGATTTTTCAAACGCATTTTTTGTGGAAAAAATACACTTTTTTTTATTTTAATGCACTAAAACACACTATATTGCTCAAATTTTTGATGAAATAAAAAATATGATCTTAGGCCGAGTACATGGATACCAAACACGACATGCTTTAAAATTGCGCACAAACACGCAGTGGCGACAAACTACATACATTTTTAAAAGCCTTTACATGATACCACATTAGATTCACGGAGGAGGTCTACTGCTAAAATTACTGCCCTCGATCTGACCTTCACGGTGATACCTCACATGCATGGTGCAATTGCTGTTTACATATGACGCCAGACCAACGCTTGTGTACGCCTTTGCGCAAGAGAAGGGGGGGCTGGGGTGCTTTTTTTTTTTTTTTTAGTTTTTTTTTTTATTTATTTAGCTTTTTTATTTTATTTTTAAACTGTTCCTTCCATTTTTTTTCTTTGTTATGATTTTTATTGTTATCTCAGGGAATGTAAATATCCCCTATGATAGCAATAGGCAGTGACAGGTACTCTTTTTTTGAAAAAAATTGGGGTCTATTAGACCCTAGATCTTTCCTCTGCCCTCAAAGCATCTGACCACACCAAGATTGGTGTGATAAAATGCTTTCCCAATTTCCCAATGGCGCGGTTTATATCCGGGAGGGGGGACATTCCCTCCCACTGCTTGTAAAAGCAGTCTAGAGGCTAATTACCCGCTAGAATTGCTTTTACATGAAAGCCGATCACAGGCTGAAAAGAATGATACCAAGATAATACCTAAACCTGCAGGCATCATTCTGGTATAACCATTCAAAGTCCAGCAACATACTGGACATATATTGTAATCTTTTTTTTTTTTCATGCAGCCTCTTGGCTGAACGAAAAAAAGAGATTGATTGGTGGGTATGCCCACCATTAGAATACCTCCCTTCATCCACCCACTTCTAATGATGGGCATACATGCACCATTTATATATGCCGATGCATGGGGGCATCCTCCCGCAAAAGTTATGCCGTGTACACACGGTCGGAATTTCGACCGTATGTACGTGGCATTAGGAGCCAATCGCTCCCCCCCCCCTGCTGCCCCCATGCTTCGGCACATATGCTCTTTTTTTTAACTGTGGTGGTGAAATCACCTCCTACAGCGTTGGAGTCGCGGCTTTATGTATCGTGGGAGCAAACGCTGTTGCTGTCAAGATAAATAAATCCGCGCTGCAACTGAATGGCGCACCTGAAAACAAAAAAATGCTTAACACTAAAACACAGTAAACAAAATTACATACCTGAAAAGCAAGCATGATAAAACATAATAAAACATTGCAGAATAGAATGGAGTAAAAAAAGAGCAACAATAGAGAGAGAATAGAGAGAGAGAGAGAACAATAAAACGACAACTATTTTTGTTTTTTTTATTTTTTTGAGATTCACAGGTAAAAAAGCTCCTGACTGTTAGCGACTGAATCAAAACGCTACCACAAAAAAAATGTTAGCGATCGCAGGGATCAGGCCTGACTCTGCGAACGCTGCAGTTATGTGTGCTTAGTGTTTTGTAAGTGACAGTGATCGATCGATACTGCACTTGGGTGGGCTGGGCTGGGCGGAGGGGGAAAACGCAGGTGCTAGCAGGTATCTGGGCTGATCCCGCTAACAATGCGTTTTTTTGGAACCCTAAACTGCTGGGACATTAGTATAGATCTGAACAGATCAGATATTGATCTGTTCAGATACTGTGCCACTAAGGGAGGTGTATGCTTTGCGTGTGGGTGTTTGCGGTACTGGCACTAACCTGGGGCGACGCAGACCTTATTTGACCCTAAAACCTAATTGATATCACCCGCCGGGCGATCAGGGGGTTAAACCGTTATTGGGTAATAAATGGCGGGTGCCCTGACAGTATAAAAAACAAGCTAACTAACCAGCGTCACCCGTAACAGTAATACAAAAAAAAACTGGCTACCTAGCGGCACCAGTGACACTAATGCAGCGATCAGAAAAACAATCGCTTAGTGACACTGGCAAAAGGGGGTGAAAGGGTTAACTAGGAGCAATCAGGGGGTTAAAACCTTTATTAGGTAATATATGGGGGTACCTGACGCTATATAAAAACCTGACGGGGAACCTAAATAACGAAATAACTAACTGGCTAACCAGCGTCACCAGTGACACTTATACGGTGATCACTGGTGAAAGGGTTAACTCTAGGGGCAATCAGGGGGTTAAAACCTTTATTTAGGTTGTAATATGGGGGTACCTGACCTATAAACCTATTTATGAACCTATATAAACATGGCGGTTAAAATAAAAAAAAAAATGGTTACCTAGCGACACTAATGCAGCGATCAGAAAAACAATCGCTTAGTGACACTGGCAAAAGGGGGTGAAGGGGTTAACTAGGGGCAATCAGGGGGTTAAACCTTTATAGGGGGGGTAGGGGGCTACCTTGGACCTAAAACTAACTGCCCTGACAGTTATTACAGTCACACTGACACTAAATGCAGTGATCAGTAAATAAATGATCACTGCAATTAGTGACACTGTGACTGGGGGGGCAGGGGGTGATCTGGGGGGTGATCAGGGGGTGACAGGGGGGTGGATTGTGTGCCTATGTGTACTGGTGTCAGTGTACTGTTTGTGCACTAACCTTTACACGTTCTCTCCTCGGCGTTCCGGTCACATAGACCGGCGCACCGAGCGTGACATCACTTCCGCCTTCCTGTCTATACAATAGACAGGAAGGGGAAGCTTTTCATTCGCCAGGAGCGATCGCGAGGGGGTGGCCAGAAACCACTGGCCGTCCCCTCGTCCCGGATCGCTCCTGAAGCGATGCCGACCGCCCCCGCCGGCGGAGGGGGTTCCGATCGGACACCCCACCCGCCGGAAGAATGTCACGTACAGGTACGTGATTTTGCCTGTACGTGCCATTCTGCCGACGTATATATACATGGGGCGGTCGGCAAGTGGTTAACATTATTGAGTCGAGTCTAGCATCAATTTGGGATAAGGGAATAATAGACGATTTCCAATTTAGGGTTATAGCCCATTGGGTAGCAATACAGATCATGTAAATAAGATTTCCTATAAAATAAGTGCCATCAGGAACTGGTACAAACAAAAGACAAATAGCTAGAGTTATGTGTACAAGATGTCCTGCGATCCTGGTCAAAGGGTAAGTAATCCCTGCTAGTTTTTTCTCACACCTCCAAGACACATGAACCAGTGAACCTGGAGAGGGACATCCTCAGAAAGTGTTAGAGACTTCTGCGGCGTATACACGCTCTGACTTTCCGAATGTGTGGACTTGCTCACACACGCCCGGACTTTTCCGGCGGACAATCCGCCGGAGTTTTGGCCAAAGTCCGTGGGACTTTTGAAATGAATGGACTTGCCCACACACGGAGGAAAGTCCGTTCATTTAGAACATGACTCCAGTTAGACGGGACTAGCGAAGGCAGTGAATGCTGCTGCGATAGCCCCGTCACCTGGTATGGGGTATAGAAAGGTATAATCCATCATGGAGGGGCAGTCATAAAATTAGGACCATTAGCCAAAAGGAATCCATGTGGATACATAGTATGCATACTTTGGTACCAGAAGGGTTAAATGTTGAATTTGAGCTTTTTTGAGCAACTTTTAAATTCACTGTATGAGACTGTATGTTGCCAACCACTACATTTCCGGAATGCAGTTTTTTTTACCCCCCTTCTTTTTATTGGATTCTAATCTCCTTCTTTATTGGATTTTAATATCCTTTTTTAAGAATCTTCCTGATCCTAATTTATTTCATTAAGCGGACATTATTAGCTTTTATATATTAATTTGGCTTTTGAATACATGGTTTATTTTGTTGTATTCCCTCTCTATTAGCCAACCATCTGATGCCTGTGATCATGGAGGATTATGGTATTTATGGCCTTTTCCTGCATATATATATATATATATATATATATTCATTATATTTTTTATTAACCATTATCTATAGATGAATATTTTAATATTTTAATCATTAATTTTGGACCGATTGAGATTTTTATCACTATTTTAATATATGCATTTTTATACACATGTATACATTTTATGTATTTATGTGTTTTATTTTTGCTTTTTTATATATCGGTTGTATGTACTGATTGTCTGATAATCAGCTCATTGATAACACAATATGGCCTATATACATGTTTTATTAATTAATTAAGGCTTTTTAATTAATTAATTTTCTAATATTTAAGGTTTCTTCCACCTATCAATAATTTATAGTGTACTTTTTTTTTACATCTACAAATATAGCTATTCTTAATTTTAATTATGGACTGACACATTTTTATTATTATGTCGGGAATAAGATTGGAATATTGATATAGATGTGTCCCCGTGCAGGCTCGAGGTGACAGTTCCGGTCAGATGACCAGAGCCAAACAACTCTAACCTTTAATTTGGTTGAGACTGTCAGCACGGAATGTCTCGGTGCAACAGTAGACACTTAGCTTGTAATAGCAGTATCCAATAAACCAAAGAAAAATGGCGGCTATCAAACCATAATACAGGCCACTAAAAAATGTCGCTTTGGTAAAAGATTGATCGTTTCCCACACTTTGCCATATAGACATACTATTATAGACTCGCCCGTTTACATACAATGACTATATCCGCGTGATATAGGTACGACTAGTCTCAATGTTTTTTATTATCCCCTTTGCTATAATTAATAATACTACATCATCGGCCGGGGTTCGTAACTACAGCCACTAGTTGCATTATCCCTGTAGCCTCATGTCCGCTATAACATTTCAGAAAATGGCCGCCACTATCGAACACGCAGGACCATTAGAAAATGGTCGCGACTGTTTGTTTACTTTTACATACCACAACAAAATGGCCGCCAGACTATTTCCGGTTCGCAACCATATATAAACATTCCCACAACAGCCAACCCGGTTCCCCTGAAGAAGTCACGTGTGACGTAACTTGTAGGGAGTGGCCGGGAGTGGAGACCCATTCTGTGATACCGGAAGTGCCGTGAGATTGGCGTTTGATCGCCATTTTCTTTGCTTTTAACTGTTCACATTTGTGTAAGGGTTGAATCTACTTTTATCTAATAAACTACTATATAATTTTTACATACTACACTATGGAAGGCTTTCTTTCCTCCACCCCCCTCTTTCTCTGGTGAGTTCATCACCCATTTTTAGATGACAAGCACTCGACACTTTAGAGATATACCCCAAATAGAAGGAGATATTCAGAAGCTTGGAGGATATACGGAGGAGGAAAATCAGCCTAGTGGATTGGATTTATATGCGGTTTACAAGTAAATCTGAGGTGAGAGGCTAGAGAGCACATTTAAGGATTGCATTGGCTTTAAACTCCATATTCCTCAGTTGCAAGTTATAGAAGAGCCTGTATACAGATAGAGACTGACTCATATGCGTGTTCTCTCCTGCATCGCTGCATATATTTATTTATTCACGTTTATGGACTCTATATACTTATTAGTGCCATTTATATTTTTCTGGCACGTTATTTATTGATTTTGTCACTTTATTTATCACGTTTTTATACACAATGTTTCTATAACGTGGATACCAGTACCTATTATTTATTTTATTGTTTATAGGTGTGTGCTTTTACTGTATGCGCAAAATCACTTTTATTTCATTCATTTATTTGTGGGTTGTGTACACTATTCAAATTTGCTGCTGGTATTTATTTTAGATTTTATCTATATAATTTTAGCACCTTGAGTAGGTTTTACACCACTTATTTATGTTTAACCACTTGCCGACCAGCGCACGACGATATACGTCGGCAGAATGGCAGGTACAGGCTGGAGGGCGTATATATAAGTCCCTTCTTTCTGCCTGTCCGTGCCATCGGGAGCGCGCCGGGAGCGGCGCGCTCCCACGCTGGTCGGGACCCCCGTGAGTCCGGCCACTGTCCCCGCGGACTCGATCGCCGCGGGGACACCCGCGATCATCTCATGGGAAGGCTGAACGTGGAGATGCCGAGATAAACAGCATCTCCCCGTTCTGCCTAGCAACTAGTGACGCCGATCTCTGCTCCCTGTGATTGGAGCAGAGATCAGCATTCACTAGCTGACAGCCACGACCCCCCACAGTAAGAAACACGCCCCCTTGTGGTTAACCCCTTCACTACCAGTGTCATTTTTACAGGAATCTATGCATTTAAATAGCATTGATTGCTATATAAATGACAATTGTCCCAAAAATGTGTCAAAAATGACCGATGTGTCCGCCATAATGTCGCAGTCACAAAAAAAATCGCTGATCGCCGCCATTACTAATAACAAAAAATTATTAATAAAAATGCTATAAAACTATCCCCTATCTTGTAAACGCTATAACTTCTGCGCAAACCGATCAATAATCGCTTATTGCGATTTTTTTTACCAAAAATATGTAGAAGAATACGTATCGGCCTAAACTGAGGAAAAAAAAATGTTTTTTTTTTATATATTTTTGGGGGATATTTATTATAGCAAAAAATGAAAAATAATGCGTTTTTTTTTTCAAAATTGACGCTCTTTTTTGTTTATAGCGCAGAAAATAAAAACCGCAGGGGCGATCAAATACCACCAAAAGAAAGCTCTATTTGTGGGAAAAAAAGTAAATTTTGTTTGGGAGCCACGTCGCACGACCGCGCAATTGTCAGTTAAAGTGACGCAGTGCCGAATCACAAAAAGGGGCCTGGTCCTTTGGCTGCAAATTGGTCCGGTCTGAAAGTGGTTAACACGTGTGTGTTATAACACATTCACTTATATATATTTTTTTTTTATATATACATTCCTAATCATATTACATATATTATAGTAGCGCGAAGGACACTTTCACTTATATATTAAACAATACTTATACTGTATACTGTATACTGAACAGTATATTACTTCCTACCTCTAATGCAGCTTAAAAATACACCTAAACAAAATTAGGATAGGTAAGGTGACTATTAAAAAAAAAACTTGCATTGAGGGAAATACCAATGCTGGTCTCCTTCCAGGAATACTGTCTACCTTGCTGTTTTTGATTTTAGTCTTAGTACTTTCTGAGTCATTGACATGGAAGAATCATGCAGAATAAAAAGTAACAGTGAACTTAAACCTGCAGATCTGTATACCTGTTCCATATCATGCCTCAGTGCCCTAATGTGCATGACATACATACACATTACGGCAAACCTCTGATTATGCTCACCCCACTATCTCCCACTGCTATCTTCAGAAAAACAAATTCTGGTGATTGTATCTTCTTTGGTGGCCAATAATGATCCTAGCCCCACACATGCTCAGTGGAATTTCATTATTCTGTCACTCAGCTTCACTCCTCAGAATATTACAGAAGCTCACAGTATATGATATACTGCACATTTATTTATTTTTATTTATTACAGGATTTATATAGCGCCAACAGTTTACGCAGCGCTTTACAATATTAAAAGGGAGACAATACAGTTATAATACAATAAAATACAAGAGGATTAAGGGGGCCCTGCTCAGAAGAGCTTACAATCTAATAGGGTGGGGGAGGTGATACAAAAAGGTTGTAACTGTGGGGAATGAGCTGATAGAAGTGGTAAAAGATTAGTTGGAGACATGATAGGCTTCCCTGAAGAGATGAGTTTTCAGGGATCGCCTGAAGGTAGCTAGAGTAGGGGATAGCCGGACAGGTTGAGGTAGCGAGTTCCAGTTCCAGTTGCACATACCTGTATATTGCATCAATATAGATTAAACAAATGCTAGTAGAAAGCACAGGGAGTTTGTTTATGGTAGAAACAACATACAAATTCTCTTCTTCCAAAAAATTTGCCCACTAGCAATTTTTTAGTCTTCAATCCCTCTTTTATTTAACCTGCACTTGGTAACTAACTGCACTAGTTAGCAGGTTTTTTGCTACTACCTGACAAAACTCAGTAGCCGAAAAAGGCACCTGCAATGCAACTGGATAGCAGCAGTTCACAGAGAAATACAGGTCTCTTCAGACTGCACAAGCATTCTTTTTGAATAATGTTTGTAAGGAATGATGGGCAAAAATATGTAATAGAGAACAATTTTATAACAGAGAATCAACATTTTTTTATAACAAAAACTGTGCTTAACTAACATGATGAACAGTATATATTCCAAACAAGACAAATTTTGAAGCCTTGTGTCATAAATACTAATGTAATGATTTTTTTTTCTCTAACTGCGACTGCAACTGATTTATTGTTTTCAATGTGCTTAATGGTAATAATCTATGCTGCTTTCAAATTCCACCACTAACTTCAACTGCAACTGATTCTTGTTTTCAATGTGCTTAATGGTAATAATCTATGCTGCTTTCAAATTCCACCACTAACTTCAACTGCAACTGATTCTTGTTTTCAATGTGCTTAATGGTAATAAAATATGCTGCTTTCAAAATCTTTACCCCTGTTCGTATCACTGTGATGTTTTTATTTGCTTTCTTATTGTCTATACCTAAATTATGAGCTGATCTTATCTTAACTACTTTGCCCTCCTGCTCTCTTGCGGTTTCTTGTAGCCTACCTTTGTTGTGGGAAGTTTTTTCTGTTAGCCACGGCTTCCTTCTATGCAATCCTAACTGATTAATTGGCAATACCCCCACCCAACTCAGCATAAAGGTAGGCCTTCAGTAGGGAATGCACAGGCAGGGATTGCATTGGCAACTATCATCTTTGATAAAGTATTAATCTTGAATTAAGCATTACACTTCAACTCAGCGTTTCAGTGAATGCACAGTGTGAAAATCCACAGCAGACAACTGCAAGACGCTAAACAGACTACAGTTGACCTGATTCCCCAACCAGCTTTTCATCTCTCATGCTTCTCAATCTCACCACTCTGTATCATGCACTCCCTACTTCTCCTTCTCACAGTTGTATCCTCTCTCCTCAAAATCTCTCTCCTTCACCCCTCTTCTCTGCCCCGCAGCTTATATATCACCCTAACTCCTGTCTTCACCTGATTACTGCACTCATCAACTCCTGCTAATTCTGAACCCACATACCAATAAAACCTCCAGGACACTAAGACGTGTCCCCCACATAAGTCACACTCCCATATCACCTCTCTCACCCTTCTGCTTCTCTTGACTTTTGAAGATATTTTCCCAAATCCTGAACCACCATCATTTACCTTTTAGCCAACATACCCTGCACCCCCTATACTCAAGCAGCAGCCGCAATCCACACAATCTGGTTTCTATTCCCCTTCTGCCTAGAACCAGCCCCCCCTTCTCCTGTGCCCTTTGGAGTTGGAATCCTTCTATCCCCTCAAAGCACTTTTAATGTTCTTCATCTACCTCCCTCTCTATCCCTCTCCTCATTTGAAGCTCACTATATTTGTCTATTTTCTACAGTTTCGTTGAGAATTGCTGTGATCTATCGGCCCTATTTGACCACTAAGTTAGAAGTTAGGCTATACTATATATTTCTTCAGTTTGAAAATACTTACAAAAGCTGAGCGATAGAGTGGCAGTGACTGAAACTAGGATTAGTGCTGTGGAAGATTAAATCCTTTACAGAGCATCTTTAATCAACATCACCACCAACTGCAAGCTTTGCAGCAGAATCAGGAAGATTTCTGTCCATTAGATGCCGTTTCTATTTGATTTTGAACAGTGGCTTTTATGTGTTTAGGTCCAATGTACTCAGGCTGCAGTGCCAGATACTAATTTGTAATGTGTTATGTATAAATCTGGCCATTTACTTTTCGAAATTCAGCTAGTTCAGCAGGGACCAGATGCAATTTGATCTGTGTGTTGCCACCCCTGCTTAACAGTACCTGATAGTTTGATTAACTTCTGTTGAAGTAACATGTTGGAAATGTTTCCTCAATCCTTGGCTGCAGCCAATCAGCTGCAGCCTCTAATCAGTGTATTCTGACAGCGTTAGGTGCTGGTGTTGTAATATAATGTCCCAGCAGGGGGGATTCCTTCATTCACCTTATTTGTGTGGATTGCTGGTGGAACAAAAAGAAACAACCATGTATTACCAGCTTTAGTGTATTGCTAAGCTCCAAATATCCCTATATCACTTTAGGTTTAGGTCTTCAGAATTCCTCAACTGATTATATAAGTACATGGGATTTGCTCATACTTTTAGACCTCTCTGCTGCCTTTGACACAGTTGACCACCTACTCCTCCTCAGCAAATTACACTCCCTTGGTCTCCATGATTCTGCTTTATCCTGGTTCTTCTCCTACCTATCTCAGTGCACTTTCAGTGTCACTTACAACTCCATCTCCTCCACTCCCCTTCCTCTTTCTGTTGGGGTACCCCAAGGCTCCATCCTTGGGCCTCTCCTATTCTCACTATACCTCTTGCCTGGGCCAGTTGATGGCTTCCAATACCACCTCTATGCCGATGACACCCAGATCTATCTCTCCACTCCTCAACTCACCCCCTTGATCTCCTCACGGATCTCAAACTTACTGAATGACATATCGATATGGATGTCACACCACTTCCTCAAACTCAATCTTTCTAAAACTTAGCTTGTTATAATTCCTCCTTCATGGTCCCCCCCTGTGACTTCAGTATTAATATCAACAACACAACCATTGGTCCCTCCACACATGCCAGGCTCCTTCAGCCCCCATATCCAATCATTGGCTAAATCCTGCCACCTTAACCTCCGCAACATCTCCAGAATTCGACCCTTCCTGACTAATGACACCACAAAGCAACTTATTCACTCCTTGATTATTTCCAGCCTTGACTACTGCAACTCTCTCCTTAATGGTCTACCCTTAAGCAGGCTATTCCCCTTCAGTATATTATGAATTCTGCTGCTAGACTAATACACCTCACTAACCATTCCGTGACTACTGTTCATCTCTGCCAATACCTTCACTGGCTTCCCCTACCCCACCGTGTAAAATTCAAAATGCTAACCATAACATGTGTGAATATTCATTAAAAAACACATTTATTCCATAAAAAATGTTTTATAAAAAATTTAAAATTTAAATTTAAAAATGTAAAACAGTCCCTAGACATAGTTAACATAGTCCCCTAAGCTTTATTTATAAATTAATTTATGTCCCATTCTACATTCATCCCTTGATGGTGATGAGTCTGTAGTTTATAAATCCAGAACGTTTTGAGTCTAGATACACCCCTGGTATTGGCTCCACCCCTCCAAGGTGCAATGTATTTATCTATAATTAGGAATTGTGTTCCCTTCAGGTCCCGGGCATGATGCTGACGGTAATGTTGTGGCACAGTATGTTTCACAAAAAATGTTTTTTTTTTTAAATTTTGTTATAAAAAATTTAAATGGGTAATTTTTGTCCTTCATTAATGTACACTGATGAGGCGACAGTGACAGGCACCAATAGGTGGCAGTGAAAGGGCACTGGTGGGTGGCAGTGATGGGCACTGATGGGTTACACTGATAGGCAGCACTTTTAGATGGCACTGATTGGCAGCACTGGTGGGCATTGATAGGTGGCACTTGTGGGCATTGACAGGTGGCACTTATGGGCATTGACAGGTGGCACTTGTGGGCATTACATGAGGCATAATTGTCTCTGACTTTTTGGGACCGATGTCCCTTTAAAATGAGCCGGTGATTGTTTTTTTTTCTCTCCTCCGCTGTCAGCGTGAGGAGAAAAAAAAACGATCACTGAGCTTTTGTTTTCATCATGTGATCAGCTGTCATTGGCTGACAGCTGATCACATGGTAAGGGGCCGGGACCCGCCCCTTACTTGGATCGCTGATCACCCAAGTCTCAGTGACTCGGTGATCATAGGGCGCACGCAGGGAGCATGCACAGGGGAGGACGTCATATGAAGGCCTCCCGGGAATTGAGATCCAAGCTGTGGCTGTCATTCAGCCATAGCGCGGATGTAAAGTGGTTAAAAAAATATATATTGCCTTTAGAATCACTTTAATAGAAGTGTAGTTTTTTACATAAATAACTATGTAGTGCACAAAGCCTGGTGTGAAGAACACTGCCTGCTACTACAGAGGTCAATGAGCACTTGTTTTACTGCTTGTTAAGAAGAATATGTAAACACTTAAGTCCATAGTCTGGGCACAGGCTTGCTGTAAGGGTAGTGTTACATCTTGAACATATAAATTTACTAATTTTATTCAGCCAAAATCCAGATTTCAATGGAACGAATGTTTATATGATAAACATAAATACCGTATATAAGCCGAGATTTTCAGACCTTTTTTTAGGTCTGAAAGTCCCCCCCTCGGCTTATATTCGAGTCACCGCCATCTGCCTACATGAACAGCGTGTCATGCAGACAGACGGCAGTTTTCAAAAGCCGCGCCGCCTCCTCCCGCCCGTCCGTGATAGGCGGACACTAATTTTCCCAGCAGTACAGTGTTCCGCCTATCACGGATGTCCTGTCATTCTCATCTCATGGACGAGGATGAGAGAATGTCCATGATAGGCGGAACACTGCACACTGACTGCTGGGAAAAAAGTGTTCCTCCTATCACGGACGAGGAGGAGGCGCGGTTTTTGGAATGGTGGAATGGCGCCGTACACGCTGTGGGGGGACAGAGCAAGGCTACAATGGTGGAAGCGGCACCGGACACCCGACACCGGACCTCGGACCTACAGATCGGCGGATCGGCACAGGTAGGCTGCAATGGGGACACACGGGGGGGTTTGTACAGGACACAGGGGACATGCAGCTGCAGATGGGCATTGCTGACCCTCTTTTCCACTTACAGTAGCTGCTGCATTTTTCCCCATCAGCTTATACACGGGTCAATACGTTTTCCCCATTTTTTGTGGTGAATTAGGGGCCTCGGCTTATACTCGGGACGGCCTATACTCGAGTATATACGGTAACTGTGGAGGAAAGTTTCAGTCCGGTGACAATCCTTTAAAATGTACGTATGTATGTAATTTCCATTTTCTTATCATAAAATCCCCATTCATTTATGTAGAGGAGCACAAAAGTACAAGTATACAAAGATTAATACTAAAATAAAAAATTACATTTTGCCAAGGCACTTTAATAAATAATGTGTGTGTATACTTATTTCCATTCCTCTTTACAAGGGCACTATACATATTCTCTGAGTATTCCCCTAGAAGTAATGATTGTGGATGCATTCTAGCATTGCCTCATTCATTTCTCAATGATGTGATGCAGGATGTTAATATTTAAATTAATTACTGGCGTTAATGCACTTTTATACATAGTCTAAATCTTTAAGTTGATAAAACATTTTATTTTATCATGCCTCATATTTTTTAATCGAAGAAAAATGCAGACTTTATGTAATGCTTTCTTAAATTAGAGTATTAATGGCAAGGACATTGAGTAAACATTCTGTTTTTATTAGTTTATTTTCTGTTTGAATTTTCTACAACATTGAGTTTGATGAACAACTGCAGCATAGTTAAAACGAAGCAAGCAGACTTGCTCTGTAATGAAGACAAACTAAACCCTACAAAGGAAATTTATTATTTGGATGGTTGTCTGAGCAATTCAACTTTTCTTCTAATCTACAATGAAGAACTAATGGTAACCATCATCAGTACGAAATAAGCTATAGTTTATACAATATAATGTTGACTTTGAAATGTGCTTTTTCATTTTCTGCACACAGGTAATTAACATTTAACACTGATTGCAGATAAAAAAAAAAAAGCTGCCACGTTGCAAGATATACTGGTTTGGTAGCTTTGCCAGTCTTTGTAAATCTATTGTTTTGTAGATTGTATGTACTGTAAATAAAAAGAGCATGTTTTCTGTTTGGGGGGAAAAATGTGTATAATGGGCAAGTGACTAGTAAAGCAAAGTATGTCTATTTGGTGGAAGTATAATTTTTCAGAAATTGAAAATGCTTCACCCATTTAAAGAGACACTGTCACTATGCCCATTCAGGTCAAAGTGACCCTACTAATCTTTCCAGTGCTCCTTGGTCGCTTCTCCTCTGTCCCAGCTGGTACTAAAATTCTTAGTAGTGTTGGATGCCAGGCCAAGTGGTTATATCACTTCCTTTGCCATGTGGCAGTGTTCAGGCCTAGTGATTGGCTGGTAGACATGTCACATGGGAAGAAGTGACATGCTTCCCCTTATTATTTTGCCCCCTGAAGCAGTGCAAAAAACAGATGAAGCACATGCAAGGTGGGTATCAGTGTGTTGGGGGTCCCCTTTGTAGGAATACTGTCGCTTTGACCTAAATGGGAAACGTTGAAGTGTTTCTTTACACTGGGTATAGAAAAGAATCACCCCTTAACCACTTTAAGACCGGGCCTCTTTTTCAGACTCTGTGTTTACAAGTTAAAAACATTTTTTTGCTAGAAAATTACTTAGAACCCCAAACATTATACTTTTTTTCTAACACCCTAGAGAATAAAATGGCGGGCATTGCAATACTTTCTGTCACACCATATTTACACTTTTTTTAATAAAAAAAAAGGACAACAGTAACGTTAGCCCAATTTTTTTTATATTGTGAAAGTTAATGTTACGCCAAGTAAATTGATACCTAACATGCCCGCTCGTGGAATGGCGACAAACTTTATCCTCAAAAATCTCCATAGGCGACATTTCAAAAATTCTACCGGTTGCATGTTTTGCGTTACAGAGAAGGTCTAGGGCTAGAATTATTGCTCTCGCTCTACCAATCGCTTTTATCTTGTAGCCGACCACGAAATTCATGATGAAAAAAATCTCTCTGTAGAAGCCTAATTAATACCCTTAGAAACTTAGGAGCAAGCTTACTCCTCCCCTCTTGTGTTGTAACTCACATATAAAAGTATCATTCTTAATAAAGAATTCAGACTCACTTTGCACGCGAAAGCTGCATGTTGTGTGTGTGTGTGTCATTGGGGTCTCCAGAATTCTGATGGGTCGCTGTGGGTTACCAAGGAACAAAGGGTGGTCGGCTGTCCAGTAATCTATCCTTTCAGTAATGACTAAGAAATGACTAAAACAATTGGGACAGCATGACAGCAAGACATTTTCACAAAGCAGAAGCTTTCATTTTCTTTCTTTTACAGGGTATTTTCAATGTAAACCTAGAGTTGTCTGCACATCCTTTCATATATTTTGTAGAGTACTATTTTATATAGGTCTCAAAGATTGACATGCTCATTCATGATGATGTTATTACTTCCTGCAGTCATAACTTTGATGTCACTTTAAGTTAACAGGCTGACTACATTGACCAGGAAAGGCAAGGATTGTGCAGTTGGAGGTGTGTACCTAGCTACTCATGCTGGAGAGTCTTCACATCAGATTTGATTTGGGATCCTCAACCTCCCTCAAATCTTGCTGGAAAGCTCATTATGTTACCCTCACCTATGTACTGTAGAAAGAAGCTAGAAGGTAAGTGTATATTTACATTTTTCCCCTAATGTATGTTTTTGTTTTACAATTCATTAGTTTTTGTTTATGAAGGGCGGTGGTCTAAAGAATAAGTGAACATTGCATTTTTATATTGCACTTTAATAGCTTCTTCTCATAGTTGAGTAAGTTCTGAATTCAGCTGAGTTAATCTTTCCTCATAGCTGAGTTTCACATTCCCCCTATTATTTATATGGTGGGCTATTTATTAGGCTTATTATTAAAGATACTATCAAGCATCTGTGGTAGTGAGCTCTTGTAGATTGCCTACTTAGGGTTTTCCTTAGGGCATGGAGTCTAAGTCCCAGCCTGCTTCTTCCAGAACCCCTGATTGTGGAGATGGACTTGCAGCCAGCTATAACCAGGTCGCAGCCCCCAGGTATGCCCAGCTAAAGATGTGATGACCACATGCATGTGCAGAGTACAAGCAGCAGGAGACAAGAGGAAATCCAGGAGATAAGCCAGAGGTCAGGGCGGGTAGCGAATAAGCATAGACGGTAAACAAAGCTGGGGTTGGTACACGGGTAGTCTGATACAGAATACACAAGAAACAGGAGCTCAGAAAACTGTGAAATTGCTCAGGCAATGTGGGTTACACTGAGCATGTCTTATATATATGCAAGCAAACTAAGAGGGGGCCAGGAAGTAATGGAAGGGAAGTAAATAAAAGCCCACAGGATAACGGCGATGCCCATAGGTGAGCACAGCCAAAATGTGAAGGAATCAGGGTAGAGAAGCACTGCAGCAAGGAGGTAAGAATACAGTAGGCAGGAAACTGCAGGTTAACTTGTGATAGATACATTCAACAAAATCCCCTGCCAAAAACTTGTTGTGAAGCCCAAAGTTGTAAGCCTTTAGCTTATTATTACCTAGAAAAAGCATGTTCCAAGCTAAACATATTTCGATTTAAGATAGAAAAGAGTATGACCTCAGAGTCCCTCACCTATACGAAAATATTAAATTTATTAAAGCTCAGTTTCACCTTCAGCACAATTTGAACTTTGAATGAAAGGATCATATTAGGGCAGTGTTGGATGTTACAGCAGTGGTGTATATACAATTTTCAAAAAAGCTTAAATATTCAATTAGCAAGACTGCTTTCTAAGTTACCAATAAGAACCTTTCAGGTGAATATCAAGAATTAAACAGTAAACCTGTCAGTGAAGTGAATGGAACATTGGTGAGATTTGTTCTTATCTTGAACTGACAATATGGAATCACAGATGGAATCACTTGTGGCTTGAAAGGAACTATATTGGGAAGAACTTTTGAAGGAGATACAACCTAAAACTTTTTGCAGAACAGGACAAAGTACAAGTGTCAACATTTTCAAAGGATATATGTCATAACTTTAAGTGCCAAATTAACTGAAAAGAACAACATTTCACAAGTTTTACGCAAGCTATATAGAAAAAGGGCAGATAGAGGTGTATAAAATAAAATAAATATTAAAACTAGAACCATACTTGACCATAGGTTACAATACAAATATAATGGAGTATATCTGCTTTTTAAAAGGTGACTGTAAATTAATATGTAAAGTACGCAATATTATAGTCATGACAAACTTTCTATTATCCTTATTAGTAAACCCATTGCTTTTCTGTGACATTTTGCAAGGCAGAACAAAACATAATTTTGCCATACAAAACATTCCTACCACTGTCATTCAAATACATCAATTAAGACCATAATAGTCAGAATCCTCAGCTTAACTTACATGTGGGAGTAACCAAAGTACCTGAAACCCCAAGAATAACAGACAGAGCACAGCTAGCAGATATTCTCCTGATCAAAACAAAATCAAACAGGTTCTGGTGTGCCTGTATGAGAGCAGGATTATACAAAATGCATTAGCCAGTTGTATTAACCTAACAACATTGGATGAACTTATTAACGGTGACATAGACACACTTTGGACCTCCTTTGGGGTGGCACACTGAAATTGTAGGTGCTTGAGCCTGATTCATGTCCCTGTCAGAGACAAGCACTGTTGTCACCAGGCACTGAGAACCCTGAGAATGTCCATACTGGATACTTCTTCCTCAGATCCCTTCCTCCCCGGCCACTGTAGTCAACACAGCAGGTGCATGGCTGAGGAGTTTTGTAGTGCATGATGGAAAAATGGTTTCTTAAGTCAGCCATAGATGGTCAGAATCATGGCCGATTTAGCTGGGACTGGCCGAGATTAAATTCATGTATGGGCAGACTGAATGTACCCAAGTCGCTCCATTTATTGACTTGGGTACAACTAGCATGTCAGATTTTTGGCATGCAATTATTGCAAGAGCCCCCCACACTGAGAGAACACAATAGCTCTGCGAGAGGGATTACCCCATTATATATGGCCTTTCCTAGTTATCCATAGCTACAATTTAGTCCAATAGCAGCTTTCAATTATGCCCATTGCCATATGCTGCCAATCAAAAATATGATGAACCTGATAGGAAACAAATCTCTCAGTTCCCCATCAGGCTTGACCCAACCAGTGACTTAAGTAATTTTTCTAAATATATACAGTGCCATATTTGGGTAATTACATCATTACTATTCCCAGCCTCTTTGTTTACAGTTAGCATTTGGCCAGGGAAAATCCCAGCCAACAGCAAAATAGGCTGGGGATAGAATAATTTGTGGGAAACTGTTTCATTAGTAGCAGCCTCCCAGCACAGACATGCCCAACTCTGAGTACTGGAGTTCCTCTGTACACCAGCTCAGAGCTATTCTTAATTAATGGCAGTTTCTTAATCTGCAAACTGGCAGCAATTCTTTAAGAATGTGTTACTTCCATAGCAAAAGGGTTCTTGAAGTGGCAGTAGTTAGAATTACTTGAATTTGTTATCCGTGGTGGTAGTATTACCAAAACTGGCACAAATCCTGCCTTAAATCATTGTAGGTAGTTCTAAAGGGCACAACCACAATAAAAGTAACATTATTACTAAAACAAATTCATCTAATTGTGTTTCACAAAGGTGCCTCATCTTGGGTTCACACTATTGCGAATTTCCCTGCATCCAATTTGCATGTCAGGAGATTGTGACCGGCTATCAATGGAGCCGGTTCACACATCTCTGGAGCAACTCTGGTGCGAAGTCATGTGCATCTTCTGAAAATTTTAAAAAATTCGCACTGAAATCGGACCTGAAACAGTGAACAGGCACGCATTGGATGCCTGCTGTGAACTGCTCCGTGCGGCAAAGTAACCCCAGCCTAAAGGTTTTAATGTAGTATATGGATGGTATGTCTACAACTCACAACACGGAAAGTCTTACACAAGCACAAATAGTCTAGACATTAAAAACTGTATATCAGTACAGAGAATACAAATTAAAATCTAAACAAAAACCTACTTTGTTATCAGTTGGCAATCTAAAATGATTAATTTAAGTAAATGAGCTTCATCAATGATTTTTTATTTTTTTTTAAATAGTATTAATAGCACTTTTGTAGTACTGCTGCAAATTTTCCTGTAATAGCTTTTGATGTTTGCTGCTTTTCCACTGGGCTTTTTGTATTTTGGATCAATGTAGCATTGGTAGTATCTGTGCCATACACATCACTGCTACTCCTTAGTCTTGTCAAAGTGCTGTTTGTTAAGTCACTAAAATGTATTCTATTTACTAATTTTACTTCTATTACTAACTTAGTAATAGAAACCTAGAAATTGTAATTTATTATTTAGTGGTGTTGAATGCTCAGAAAAACAATGTCCTCCATCTGTGTGGCCAGACCCTCGAAGCCTCTTCTCTAGGTCATAGTCACACAAAGATGTCATCAAGTACAGTGCAAGGGCAATAGTCCGGCATTGTATGTAAGTATGGTAACGGACTGCCCACAAGCTGGAGCAGAGGAGAGTGCAAAGTATAGAGTATAGTATTACATCTTATTCCTTGTCCGCAGGTGCTAACAAACATTTAACTATTGCAGGGAGGGTGATCCCACTAAAAGGCTAGTTTTGTGGTATTTATTAATGTAAATTGAAGGTGTCTTTAATCTTTGCAAATTGTGTACTAAAGAGATCAGCGGGAAGTCAATAAAGTTACATTTTTACAATCATCCACGATTGGCATTTCTATATCACCCACACTCAAATCATAGATTCAAAGGTTTCCCCTTTCTCCAGGGCTCCCTGTTCCTCAATGACGTACATGGGCATTCAATTAGTATCCCCTTCCTCCATGCTCCTTCGTACTAACTTATCTTCACTTCATCAGAAATTGACAACTCTAACCTCAGCTATGTCATCCATCAAAGCATCATGGGCCGGAAGGATAGCCCTGACCAAAATTTTTCTTCTCCCACGTCCTTTACTACTTCAGGACACTACCATTACCAATATTGCCAGCAGAACTATCCAAACTTCAACATACTCTCAACTCCTTTATCTGGGCAGCTCGCAAGCCACGCTTAAAAACCTCAACACTGTGTTCCCCTAACACCTATGCTGGGATGGGTGCGCCCGATGTCAAGCAGTACTAAAAAGCAGCTGTCTTGAACCAAGTAAAGCAATGGTGGTCCCTGCACCCAAACACAATGTGGCACCAAATAGAGTCAACTGCCATGCCAAGCACCCCTCAACTAATATTAACAGCAACCTGGATGAACTACCATGTCCCGCACTCATACCGTCCCATAGTGAATGCCTGTATGGCACAATGGAATGCTGTAAGTCACACCCACCAAGGAGTACATAAAGATACCTTGAAACGACTACCACTTCTCACATTGCAACTTCTATCTCCAAACTTAAACATTCAACACTGGTCTGAAGCTGGAATTAAGACTATTGGAGACCTATACTCTCAATCGAACCTCAAAACCCACCAACAACTTACCACGGAATTTAGCCTATCCGGTAAAGACTTTTACATCTATCTCATGATCCGACATATACTCTCAAAGATACCTACTTCTACAGAAACGACCTCCAGGGGCCTGCTCACCTACTACACTCACCCCATTAACAAAGTCAAGGGTATCTCTTACATCTACGCTCTCCTCTCTCGACCAGCAACAACGCAAAAGCCAACAAATGTAATCTATTGGGAGTCAAAATTAAAATTATCATTCCCTATAGAGGAATGGCACCGAGCTCTTCGCATTCCATCCACCCTTTCCAAAAATGTATCCCATTGGGAAACCCTCATGAAGATCTAGCAAAAATGGTACTACATGCCTGCTAGACTGCCATCTTCCCAACTCAATCCCCAAAATGCTGGAGAAACTGTGATGAAATAGGGGACATATTCCACATATGGTGGGATTTCCCACTCATAGCTCCATTTTGGAAACAAGTTTCTGCACTAATTATTATTATTATACAGGATTTATATAGCGCCAACAGTTTGTGCAGCGCTTTACAACATGAGGGCAGACAGTACACTTACAATGCAAATCGATACAGGAGGGATCAGAGGGCCCTGCTCCTTAGAGTTTACAATCTAGAAGGGAGGGTCAAGTTGAAACAAAAGGTAATACTTTGGGGGATGAGCTGATGGAGAAAATGAAAATACAGTTGTTAGGTGTGGGTAGGGTAGGCTTCTCTGAAGAAAAGGGTTTTCAGGGATCGTCTAAAAGCTAATAAAGTAGGAGATAGGATGACAGATTGGGGTAGGGCATTCCGTAGGTTTGGAGAGGCTTTGGAAAAGTCCTGGAGGCGAGCATGGGAGGAGGTGATGAGGGAGCTAGAGAGCAGGAGGTCTTGAGAGGAACGAAAAGAACGAGTAGGTTGGTATTTAGAGACTAAGCTTGTGATGTAGCTGGGGGCTAAATTGTGGATGGCTTTGTACGTAGTTGTTAGTATTTTGAATTTAATTCTTTGGCCGAGCGGAAGCCATTGGAGGGATTGACAGAGAGGAGTGGCAGACACAGAGCGATTGGTAAGGTGGATGAGCCTGGCAGCAGCATTCATGATGAATCGAAGAGGTGATAGACTATGTAGAGGTAAGCCAATGAGAAGGGAGTTGCAGTAGTCGAGGCGAGAGATGGCGAGCGAGTGAATTAAGAGCTTTGTTGTGTCATTGGTTAGAAAGGGGCGTATTTTGGAGAAGTTGCGGCGGTTGAGGCGGCAGGATTTGGACAGTGATTGGATGTGTTGCTTGAAGGAGAGTTCAGAGTCCAGGAATACACCTAGAACCTTGGCATGAGGGGATGGGCTTATGGTTGTGCCATCGATTTTTACAGAGAGATCAGGGGAAGGGGCACATGGGGAGGGAAAATTATAAGTACGGTTTTGGATATATAATCACACACATAGGTTAGACTTGATGAACTTGTGTCTTTTTTCAACCTCACCTACTATGTAACTTTGTAACTATGTAATATACAGTATGTCTGCAAGCTGGCCAACTGCATCAAAGTAATCCCTCTCTGGTCAGCAGTGTATACCAGTATATCAGTGTTAATGTGATCACATTCCTTTGATACCTGATAGCTTATACTGTATATGCCTGTACGTTTGGTTTAATATGCCAGAATAAGCATATTCATTAGGTCTGTGACCCAGTGAAACAATAGTTGGCTTCAGGAGGACAGTTAATCATAGAATACTGATACATTTTCTTTCAGATATCTAAACACCTAAGCTTCCAGAGATAGGGTTTGACTGTATTGCTGACTACAGAACAGACAGCTTCACCATCTCCCTTGTGGTCCTGTCTGATAGAATTTAAAGTGTCGGTCCAGCCAAAACCATTTTTTCAGCTTCGGATAATGTACGGACGGGATAAAAGCTGTCTGTTTTTATTGGGCTCTGGTCTCTGTCTAAGTGGGCTCTATGAGTTTTCTCCTCTTACTGTGAGAGTGACAACAGTTTCACCAGACAGAAAGTTGATTAAATTCTGCAATAGGGACACACACAGAAATACAACATCTGACAGGGGTTCTAGGTTGCACTTATGCTACTAAAATGTTTTCCTTGTTTTCACTTCCTGTCTGGTAAAATTCTTGTCACCTATCCAGCAAATGAAAAAAATATCTCTAATGGAGCACTGGATAGCAGTAAAATCTAGCAGGGGTTCCAATCCTTCCCCACTTTATCCAAGGCTTAGAACAAAAGTTTGGGCTTGATATACACTTTAGACATGTGAGCGGAGGCTCATCTATAAGGGGCGCCACTCCCCTAATCTCTATGCACTATCCCCGAATCTCCATGTGGGTCGCTGGATGCATAGAGTTCTACAGTTTTTTTTTTTTTAAAGCACATGTTTAGAGCCGGAGGCTTTAAAAAGGTTGGGCTCGGGGCGCAGATCACTGCGCCCTGAGCCCATCCACTTGTGATGAAAGCGTATCAACATTCACTATTGTCTTACTCCTTCTTCTCCCAGGCCAATCAGGACAGGAAGCAGGTCCAGAGACCAGATTGTAGTAAATAGTAAATACATTTTGTTGAAATTAGTTGACATTCGTTTAGTTTATTTGTCTAACAAATCCCAAAATTTCAGAACAATTCGAATTCAGGTCGGTCAAAAAATTATCGACCTATTTTAATTCTGTGTGAAGAATAGCTGGTTGTTCTGGAGGGGGCTGGGAAGCCGGCTGCCATGTCCTTAACAAATGATGACTCATCAGCTGTCAGAGGGCTTCCCCACTGACAGCTGAAATGTAAACAAAAGAAGGGTAACTTCATCATTTTCAGTTGCTGCTACAGCTTTGGAAAAGGTGTTGTGCAAATAGTAGGCCTTGAATGTTGCTATTGCACCCTGATCCATGGGTTGTAGGAGAGTAGTTGTGTTTTTAGGCAGATACATTACCTTTACATCTGGATGTAGGTCATCAAGATGCTGGGGGTGGCCTAGGGCATTGTCAAGCAGGAGGATCATTTTAAAGGGAACACCCTTTTGCTGACAATAACGCTTGACCAAGGGTATGAAACAGTTGGTGAACCAGTCATCAAATAAAGCTTGTGTCATCCATGCTTTGTTATTTGCACGATAATAAACAGGCAGTGTGTGCTTCAATGCACGTGGGTTCTGTGAACGATAGATGAGGAGAGCCTTTAACTGGAACCCAGCAACATTTCCTCTCAACAACAACATGACCCTGTCTTTAAAAGCCTTAAAACCGGGCCTTGATTTATCTTCTTTGTGTATGTAGGACCTTTCAGATTTTTATTTCCAAAAAAGTCCAGTTTCGTCTATGTGAAATATTTGCTCTGGACAGTAGCCACCATTTTCGATGATTTCATCAAACTCCACTACAAATTTTTCAGCTGCTTCCACATCTGCACTTGCAGCCTCCCCACTGATACTCCGATTAGGGAGGTTGAATCTTTGGCGAAACCTTTGAAACCATCCATGGCTTGCTGTAAATATTATTATTATATATTATTATATTATTATAATATATCGAATCATCTCCTTTGTTCACTTTCAAATTCTCAAAAATACTGCATGCTTTGGTTTAAAGCAATAAAAGACTCATTGGCATTCTTTTTTCTATTTGGTCATCAATCCATACTGCCAGCATTTTCTCCATTTCATGAATGAGGCCTTTCCGCTGCCTAATTATTATGGCTTGATATCCTGTTGTTGCTTTTGTTATCTCTTTCACGCTATCCTTATCCTTTAGGATTGTTGAAATGGTAGAATGTGCATGTTCCAATTAACTTGTTATATCTTTAACTTTCTTGCCAGCTGCATAGTCCTTAATGATCTAATTTTTCATATCAACATATGAATGAATAGATTTTCTTTTTTTCTGAGCACTTGCAAGCACGCTTTTTCTTTTTGCTGACATAGCGTGGGCAATACCTGTATACAGTACAAGCACACATTACATTACAGTACTGTGTACATAAGGATATAAAACAGTACAGTATAAAGAACGCTGGAAGGGGCATTTAGGAGAACAGAGTACTGTACAGTACAGTAAGACATAAGACATAAAACAGTATAGTATACAGTATGCTGGAAGAGGAATTTAGGAGAAAAGAGTACACTACAGTACAGCACAGTGCATACCTGTAAAACAGCAGGTCGGGAGTGAGAACGAGGCTGATGCAGAGTAATGACATGACGTCCTGCGTGCGAGTCGAAAGAGTTGGAGAGCTGGTCATAAGTTCGAGCAGTCATCCTGCGCCGGTCGGGGAGAGTTGGTCTAACTATGGCAAAAAAGCTTAGAAGGGACACTAAAAAGGGGTTTTTGGTTAGGACAACTACCCATACTATAAAAAGTAGGGCACAGAGCAGCAGTTCCAGCACTATTGCAGAGAAAGTATAGGAGAAGCTGAAAAACTGCATAGGCAAACATCATGGTCAGCTAAGAAACTGTACTTTAAATTTGACTACTAGCTCTTTTATATTTTGCTGTTGTGTGGGGAATAGATAAGAGGAGTGTAAAGGCCACACCTGACCAGTTTTGCCAGCCCACATCAGCTGTGTCAGAAGTGCAGCTTCAGCATCAGGGAAAATCATTTTTTGCAGCTGGTATGACTAGGTAACAAAAGCCACACTGGGGCAGAGATTCTTTAAGCTCTACAGAGGCAGGCCCAGAGGTAGGTTTGACCAACCCATCTTGTGCCAGGAAGGGTTGTGTGTGATAACAGCACCAACCTGTTGTCCACCCTTCAGCAGGAAAATGTAGCATGTGTGCCTTTCCTGGCATACATCCCTATCCCGGTGGATCAGTGCTTGCTTGTTAGGTACCCCAGCCTACAGCATCTTCTAAGGCAAGCCTGAAGAGTGTTTAGCTACTTCTTGTGGTCATTCCCATTCCGTGTTAATTTATTGTGAAAGTCAGCAGCAACTCAATCTGCCTGCAAACTGTCTGATATGAGATAAACCCACCCAATAGAACTGTAACTAGGTCATGCTGCAGCCCAGCACATGCATCAGCATGCCAGAAATTAGTGCCTGTATGAGTATGGCACCTAGGATCTGAGGGGCTAGGGTTTTCTCACTATGTCAGTGGCACCTTATTTAGGAGGCAGCTAGAATGATGAGTCAAGCTACACTATCCCTGTAGTGTTCCTGCTGGTGCACATGTTGCATGGTGTAATACAGGAACATCAGCAGGAGGACGAGGATGGCATCCTGGCATCTCAAGGCCCACTATATCCAGATTCTGTCCCTGTAAGGCTGCGCCAGACATGATCTACCAACCAAAATCTTCAAAAATATTGAAATAAAAATTATGCTAGGGCTTTAACTAACAGGCTCCTTCTTCTTCTCTTAAAATGTATCTCTTTATACCAAGAAGAGAGGCCGTGTCTAGTATTGGGCGTGTTCATGGCAAATATCAGTCCACTCTTTTAACAAATGTGTAAAACTTATTTGATCAGGTGGACTGTGTCTCCCTAATGACAACTTTGGACAATTTGGCCTGGGCCTTCACATGCGCCATTGGATAGCTTCTTTGTATGATTTACTAGGTGCTCAAGTCCATATTAATGGCACTCTGAGCAGATTAAGAGGAGCTTCAGTGCTACTTGTAAGCTACTTGTAAGAAAACACAGAATCTGGGACTTCTGACTTCACCTACAGTTTGGTCATATAAATCATAATTAGGAAATAGCCTTGCAAAAAGAATCAATATATGAAGGATTTTGTTAGGTTTTATTCCTGTATGTTATGCAGAAATACAGTTGGAATATCCCCCTTATTAGTAGCACTCTTCAAGCAGATGATGGGCTAAGTGAGAATCGGTGAAAGAAGATAAATAGAAGCATTCTTATCATTCTCGCAGCGTTCTCAGCAGTCCACGAGGAAACATATTGGAAGTTAGGTTGGGTGAACAGGTGTGATGCCACAATCAGCACTGCATAAAGGTCTCTTTTATGGCACTGGCCTGGGCATAGACAGAAATAAATAATGTTACTTCTATTTCTATTTGTATTGCCTATGGGAGCTATTCATGTGTTGATGAAGACAGTGGCAGAGAGCCAGCATTAGAAGTGGAGATTGATATCACAGGAATGCAGCTTAGAAACTTCATATAGCTCTCCACACATGTGAGTAAATCTCCACTTTTCTGCAACATTGCATTGATCAGTTAAACAGTGACACAAGCTGAAAAGGTTTGCAATACACTTGGATACAATTTGAGGTTTTAATTGTTTTTATTATTGTGTGAAAGTTTATGCCACTGTTAGAAGGACTCATGGGGGGTTATTTACCAAAAGTGGAGGGTGGTGCAGTGCGGCATAGAAACCAATCAGCTTCCAGATTTTAATGCCAAAGCCTAATTGAACAAACTGAAGTTAGAAGCTGAATGGTTTCCATGGAGAACAACATTACATTTTGCACCCTACAGGTTTAGTAAACCCCCCCACATTGTCAGTCACTGTCACTGTGATTAACAGAATCATCATCTTTGATATCTATTAAGTCTATAGGAGGAAGCAAGTGCCAGCTGATTTGTTTTGTATTTTTGTGTTTATTGGGATAATTAGCGGATTTAACTATATCAGTAAGGCTGCTGTTATTTGGATAGTGTTTTTTTTCTCATACTTTGCACTGTGGACTTTTTTTATTATTTATATATCCTCCATTATGTCCACTACAGCTGAAGAGAGGAACAATGCTTCTACAGGATATTTGGATATCTGGGAATAAAGAGCAAATTTAATGATAATCATTGGGAAGTTTTTTGAAGTATGTCTTATTGCAACACCTTGTGTGGCCTGTGAGCTAGGGATAGATAGCAGGTACAAATCTCCCTGGGTTAAGCACACTTTCAGGCACAGATACCAGTCCAGTGATGTAGTGACAAATAGTGTAATGTTTACTGGTGCTATTTACAAGTCTATTTATAGGTGCTATACAGTGCTTCACAAAATAAATAGGGCAAAAATCTTCAAAACAAAATCCTAGCTGTGTACCGACACTAACTATGCAAATCCACAGCCTAACTAACAGGCTGAGCAAGCCGAATGCTTGTAAGTCTCCACATATGCAGTTTTACAGCTTTTACCAACCTTTCAACTCCTGCTGACATGACTTGTCTGTTCCCTGGGCTCAAGAGCACTGACTGTGTGACCCAGATGACTCTAAATTCCCATAAGCAAGAAGTGCAAACCCTGAACTGGACATAGGATCCGAAGTCTCTAAAAGTGGATGAGAGGAGCCTGGGAGATATGTAAACCCCGAACAGGACTTTTTTTATTTTTTTTGGCTTTTTTGGTTAAACTTATATGAGAGACCTATATCAACATATACGTCCATCTCTGTCCCTTCTCGTTTTCACATCACTGTAACCTTTTTTCTCCTAACATCCTATTTCCTTTGCTTATCGTTTTGTTTGTTTTTATATCTATGGATGTATTAAGAAATTTATATTTGCATTTTTCTAATTTCTGATAAAAGGGCTGTAGCCCACCTCAAGTATTAACTATATTTATTTTATTAAAGTAACCAATTTATATATTTTTCCCCGTATCTCGAATTAAAAAATCAATCTGTCCAAATCGTTCACACTAAATGACTCATTACCAAATGAACTGGTGCGACAATGTCAAATGAACTTCCCATTTAAATTTAGTAATATTTTTTATTTATTTTCTTTGCGCACATATATACAAAATACACTTTCACATTCTAGATACACACTTTCCAGATACAGCTGTTCTACACCCCAAAAAAAATGTATTTCCCTTCCCCCCCTCCCCTCTCCCCTTTCCCCTTTCCTCCCTTTTAAATTAATAAACATGAATTAATATATAAACAACTTTTCCTCCTATAACCTTCCCATTTAAATGGGAAAAAGAGGCCATCACTTATTTAGGTATACAGCTACCAGCTAACCTAAAAACACTGTATACTACAAACTTGCTATCAGAGCTAAAAGTCATACAATAAGATCTTATGAAGTGGAACGTGCCCACCGTCTCATGGTTTGGACGGGCCTCTGTCATAAAGATGACAGTCTTACCTCGCCTACTTTACAAAATGCAGACTGTCCCGATACACTTACCACCCGCCTTTTTCACAAAGTGTAGATCCTTTAAATGGGGTGCAAAATCAGTGCGTATGGGATGGGCAAAGCTAGTTCTGCCCAAAGAAAAGGGCGGAATTGGTCTCCTGGACCTACATCGCTATTATTGGGCTGCCCATATGACCAGGATGGTGGACTGGAAAGTCCACACCCATTGCAAAAGTTGGGTGAATCTTAAAAAAACGAATTGCGGAAACCAAACTGGTCTCGATACCTTGGGTCCCTAAACAATCAGTATCACCTAACCTTTACACACACCCCCTGACTGGAGCTACGCTCCAAGCTTGCTACAGGGCATGGAAAGCCCATGCATTGTCAGCAACGGATTGTCCGATAACTCCCATTAGAGACAACCCAGACTTCCCCCAGGCCTACCGAAATCCTAACTTCAAAAGGAATGGCCCTATGCACAGATACAGGCTAAACACTTCTTTTGCAGAGGTAAATTTCTAAGATTACAAGATCTCGCTGCATTGTCCAACACTAAATCTTTCCCCTCTTGGTCTTATATACAACTAAAACACTTCCTAGATGTGCCATCAAAAATAACCAAATTCACAAACCCCTTCCACACTGTTTGAATCTCAGAGCCACGTAATCTCAGCCTTATATGCCTCTATGTTTAGGAAACCATACTCCTCTTTACACACAGACCATGCATTCTGGGAAACAGCCTTAGACAGGAAGATAGAAGAAAGCAGCTGGGATCGTATCCACTTATACATACACAAAGGCTCTCTCAATGTTAATACGCAGGAAAATGGGTACAAGCTTAAAACTAGATGGTATAAGACCCCACAGGTGCTTCATAAGATTTTCCCGATGGTGCCAGACCACTGCTGGCAATGTGAAACAGAGGTGGGCACCCTGCTTCATGTTTGGTGGTCCTGCCCTCTAATCCAGCCATACTGGTGTAAGATACATGAAGTGACTACAGCGATCTCTTCACTCCCACTGAAGTTCACACCAGGACAATACCTACTACACTTATCCATTATTTCCCAGAAAAAATACTTCAAATCTTTAGCTATGCATTTAATAAACGCCGCCAGGCTCTGTATGCCGTTACATTGGCGGTCCATGCGGTCGCCTTCTCTAAAAGAATGGGCCCTACGTGTTTATCATGGCATAGCAACGATGGAGGAACTGATCTTCACTTCGCAAGATAAAATCTCGAGCTTCTCGGCGAGCTGGGAGGCATGGACCAAAACAAAATATGTAACCTATTATCATAAAGCAAATTTATAAAGCAAATTTATTGTAGATGGACCCCCCAGGGATCTGGGGACCCAGTGGGCATGGCATGTGGATAGTAAATGGAGAGGGTAGCAGGTGGAATTCCACCCCTTCTGCATATACCTCCCTCGCCCGCCTTCTCTCTCTGTATTCCCCCACCCCCTTTTTTTCTTTCTCTCCCCTTCCTCCTCTGTCTTCTTGTCTTGCCCTTGACATTATCTGAGCCCTGTAACAAGATGGACTTGGTGCTTGGAGCGGACAGCAGTGCCCAACCTTGAGCCCAGGTCCCTAGCCACAGAGGAGGACAATTGGGTAAAGCTGAGCTACTATATCTGTACTCTAGCAGGAGGTTCTGATAAAATTCTAAAATAGTAATAAACCAACCTATGAAGAGCCATACTATACCGATGAGCCCATACACCCTAGAGCATTGACCAAATCCTCCTTTATCTTTTCTTCTCTGATACAAATAAGATATATATGGAACCGGTGTATCCTCTAGATATATTCAATACTCCAAACATGTAAACTATTGCTTGATACACTTGAAAGGGAACCTGTTACCCAATTTGTTACATTGTTGTACTGTTACGATATGTTGCATATTTCTTGAAATATGTAATAAAATCTTCATGAAACAAAAAAAGGGGGCAGGCAGGGGACAAAAAAACATGCAGCAACCAAAAAAAAGGGTATACAGCACTGTATAAATCACTAAGAGGTAAATTCACTAACGTTTACTGCATGTGCTAAAACACCTCACGTGACTCATTTGCATAAAGTATCACATGCAATAAAAAAAGTCCAATTCACACAAAAAAATACGATTATGTGGTATTTACTGCAAAATAAAAAATGTGCTGGTAAATATCGTTTAAAAACCATGCGGAAGCATTTAAAGGGGTTGCAAACCCTCGCCGTTTTTCACCTCAATGTATTCTATGCATTGAGGTGAAAAACCTCTTGTAGTCCACCAGCCCCCCAGAGCCCCCCTTTTACTTACTTGAGCCTGATCATTCCTGCGCCGGGGACAAGCACCCCTGCTCCAGCCAGTGTCTCGGGTCCTGATTGTATAGGTTGATAGCAGCGCAGCCATTGGCTCCCGCTGCTGTCAATCAAATCCAATGATGCGGGGCCCGGGGGCAGAGCTGAGTCCTGATGTCTGTGTCAATGGACGCAGCAGCAGGACACCGGAACGCACCTGCATGGGTGCCCCGAGGGAGAGCACTTCTCAGACGGGGCACTCGAGAAGAGGAGGAGCCAGGAGCACCGCTGAGGGACTCCAGAGATGGAGGATTGTTGCCACTCTGTGCAAAACTAACTGCTCTTGCTTCTGTCAATCAGATGCAGTGAAGAGGAAGTGGGGGCGGTCCTAAGTACCACTCCATAGACACACAGGATGGGAGCGTGCAGACTATGCTCTCCCAAAACCAGCGGCTGGCTATAGTAGTCCCTAAGAAGAAGAGGCGGAGCCAAGATCACCACCGGGGACCCCAGAAGAGGAGGATCGGGGCCACTCTGTGCATTACCACAGCACAGAGCAGGTAAGTATAACATGTTTGTTATATAAATATAAAAAAAAAAAAAAAACATTTTTGACTTTAGTAACACTTTAACTTTGAAACTTTTGTCTGCAATTAGAGGCCCCCGATGCCTCAGAAAAAGTTGATCAGTGGAGGTACACTCATTTCCTACATTTCATAAGTTACTTATCAAAGCCAGTCTTATGATGAACTTAAAGTGGATGTAAACCCTCACATATACCCAGTGAAGTGAACAGCCTCAGATGATACACAGGGATGACAGCTGATTGGAGGAAAGGCACACACCCCCCTCCACATAGGCAGAGGAATTAAGAAACTTGCAGAGCTGTGCTGTAAATAGACAAGCTCTCTGCTAATCTATCTCTATGCACCCTCCCTGACACAAATTTTCAGCTGCTTTTATCTCCTGTGTTGGAGAACTTGTCAGAAGTTATCATGCTGATAACAGAGGAACGAAGCAGCAGAAAGACATGGGACGTAGTGCTTTGGAAGGACATAAGTAAATACTACAGATATATGTGCCCAGGTCAGATATTATGAATGAGGTTTACATCCATTTTAATCCTCTTGAGACTTATTTGTCATCATCTGTACCTCCAACCACATTTATCTCTAAGTAGGATAAGTTCCTTGCACAAATGGGTTCTGCTCCATATCCACATAATTTGTCAAAATGGGAAGGAGAGCTCGTCTTACAGCCCTTTCATGTATCTTCTATCTCATGTATATTTGAGGAAATTAATTATAAACTTCTGTCTTGCTAATGTAACACACCTACAGTGTTATACGGTGGAATTTTTCTGACAATATACCCTCAATGTTTAAAAGGTTGGGTTGCTCTAGGTACTCATACCCCCATTCTAGTGGTTTTGCCCAGTAATTCAGAATTTTTGCTCTAGTGTCCCAGTATTTAAAGCAAATACAAAGAAATCTAGTTGCCTGTTCCATAATGCAGGGGAATCAATAGGTGACAGATATTGTAAGTGATCTCTTACAGCTCATTTACCCAATGAGCTGTGGAAACTGCCTACCAACCCTGCCAAAAATCGATGGTTGTGGAAAAAAGACCAGACTTACCTAATGAAAGCACCAATTGCACATTTCTGTAGTAGTATTTATTATGCATCTCGTTCCCACTGGAATGGGACATATTTCTGAACTAGACCTCGTTTTCACTTCTTCCCCACCCCTATTATTTTCTTTCTTTCTTTCTCTCTCTCTTACCTAATTCTGTTTTGGTTGTATCAGTTTATAGATTACCTCTTACTAACTTAAAAAATTGAATAAAAAGTAAATAAATACATTTAGAAAGATATGCTGCAAGTCTAAAAAATGTTTACATTTTTAGTCTGTGAAAAAATAACCCAACTTTTTCTTACAAGATACAATCTCTTTGCTTTCTCCATCAAAAACAGTGGCCTGTTTAAACAGGATTTAGAGTTATGCTGCAAACCTGTATTTTTTTCTCTTTTCAAACTAATAATAAAAGACACTAATTTAAAAAAAAAAATCATTTTATTTAAATTTTCAGATACATTCTGCTCTTTCTTACCCTGAAATAGCAGCTTATCAAAATTGACGAAAAACTGTGCTGTTAATCTGTTAATTTTTTCTGTCTTCTGAAGAAGAAATACGCTCTTTTTTATTTACAGACAAAATCTGATTGTCGCCCCCTCTGATAGTGGATTATCAAGAAGGATAAAAAGTTAGGCTGCAAATCTGTACAATATGTGTGTCTTCAGTCTCAGAAAAAAAACAATTATTTTTTTTTTTTCAAATGAAATCTGCTTGCCACAACTGCAATTGCAGCCTAGTTAAAAAAGGAGTGCATTTGAACATTTTTTTTGTCTTCGGTGTCAGTTTTGAATTTTATGCTAAAAGCTGCCCAGTTTCCCCATTTCCATTTGCAGTCTTGTAAAAACGCTCACATGTTGTGAAACTTTTTGGTGTAATATTTCTGGCACTTACTGTATCAAAATAAACTCTAATTTGTTCTCAATTAAAACTGTGTCCACCCTCTCATTAACATAGTGGCTGAGTAAGGGCTCATGTACATATAGACTAGGTTGACCGATAGGGACAGGAAAATACAAAACTCAGCAAAATCTTGCTGCAATTTTACCACGTTTAGGGTAAGGGGGGGTTGAGGGGGATTGAACCTGCAGCAGTTTCTAAACTCTTGTAAAAGCCTATGTGTACATGGACACATAGGCCTTTATGGAGTTGAATTTAGGAGCTTTGGCAAAACAAAAAAAAAAATGCCAAAAGCTCCAAAGTTCAAGTTTAGAAGCTGTAGTGTAGATGAGCCCTAAAGCTGCTAACATAATGTTCAGCGGTTATATACATTTTTTCTGGCTCCTGTCTTTGAAATAAAATACTTTCATTGTAATTAGGGTTGAGCGAACCCGAACTGTAAAGTTCGGGTCCGTACCGGACTTTTGGGTGTCCGGGTCCCGGACCCGAACCCGAACTATTGGCTGTAAGTTCGGGTTCGGGTCCGGTGTTCGGCGATGTATTGGCACCTTTTTAACAGCTGCAGGGCAGCCAATCGACACTAGTTTCACTAGTGCGCCCTTAGAAGCCATCACAGCCATGCCTACTAATGGCATGGCTGTGATTGGGAAGTGCAGCATGTGACCCTGCCTCTATATATAGTCCAGACACACAACACACAGCATCATTCTGCTATAGACAGGTTCCTGTGCTGCTAAGAGAGAGGATTTTAGGAGTTAGTGTGATAAAGTCAGTCAGTCAGTCAGTCCACATTCCTTTAATTTTCTTCAAATTAGTTAGATCAGTGAGCGATCTAGATAGCTAGAGTAGAGTAGGGAGTTTCTTTATTAAGGAAAAGAAAGAGGCAGAGAGAATTATTGAAGAGATTCCTAAATCAATTGTACCCTGGCTAGGGTGCAGTGCACAGTCTTTTAACAGTGCCATGAGGCCAGTGCCAGACAAAATATAAAAGTTCTACCTGCAAGCTCAGTGCACCATTAGGACCAACACTGCATATAGTAAGAGATACACCATAGACTGTGTGTATTCTGCTATTGGAAAAACATTGCAAAAAAATAATAATTTTGCTGTGTTTTTTTTTCCCAATAGCATTTTGTGCGTGTTCATACATACACGCTTTAGACACTATCCATGTATCCGTATATTGGAAAAACATTGCAAAAAAATTTAATTTTGCAGTGTTTTTTTTTTTTTCCCCAATAGCATTTTCTGCGTTTTCATAAACGCTTTAGACACTATCCGTGTATTCTGATATTGGAAAAACATTGCAAAAAAATATAATTTTGCAGTGTTTTTTTTCTTCCCAATAGCATTTTCTGCGCTTTCATAAACGCTTTAGACACTATCTGTGTATTCTGATATTGGAAAAACTTTGCAAAAAAATTTAATTTTGCAGTGTTTTTTTTCTTCCCAATAGCATTTTCTAAGTTTTCTTAAACGCTTTAGACACTGTACGTGTATTCTGCTATTGACAAAAACACCCATTTAGGGCAAGATCATAAATTTTGAAAATATGAGGAGATCATCATAAAGGGGACGTGGCCCGGGTCGTGGTGCTGCTGGTGGCGCTCCTGTTGCAGGGAGCAGTGCACAGTCTTTTAACAGTGCCATGAGGCCAGTGCCAGACAAAATATAAAAGTTCTACCTGCAAGCTCAGTGCACCATTAGGACCAACACTGCATATAGTAAGAGATACACCATAGACTGTGTGTATTCTGCTATTGGAAAAACATTGCAAAAAAATAATAATTTTGCTGTGTTTTTTTTTCCCAATAGCATTTTGTGCGTGTTCATACATACACGCTTTAGACACTATCCATGTATCCGTATATTGGAAAAACATTGCAAAAAAATTTAATTTTGCAGTGTTTTTTTTTTTCCCCAATAGCATTTTCTGCGTTTTCATAAACGCTTTAGACACTATCCGTGTATTCTGATATTGGAAAAACATTGCAAAAAAATTTAATTTTGCAGTGTTTTTTTTTCCCAATAGCATTTTCTGCATGTTCATAAACGCTTTAGACACTATCCGTGTATTCTGATATTGGAAAAACATTGCAAAAAAATATAATTTTGCAGTGTTTTTTTTCTCCCCAATAGCATTTTCTGCATGTTCATAAACGCTTTAGACACTATCCGTGTATTCTGATATTGGAAAAACATTGCAAAAAAATATAATTTTGCAGTGTTTTTTTTCTTCCCAATAGCATTTTCTGCGCTTTCATAAACGCTTTAGACACTATCTGTGTATTCTGATATTGGAAAAACATTGCAAAAAATTTAATTTTACGGTGTTTTTTTTTCCCAATAGCATTTTCTGCGTGTTCATAAACACTTTAGACACTATCCGTGTATTCTGATATTGGAAAAACATTGCAAAAAAATTTAATTTTGCAGTGTTTTTTTTCTTCCCAATAGCATTTTCTAAGTTTTCTTAAACGCTTTAGACACTGTACGTGTATTCTGCTATTGACAAAAACACCCATTTAGGGCAAGATCATAAATTTTGAAAATATGAGGAGATCATCATAAAGGGGACGTGGCCCGGGTCGTGGTGCTGCTGGTGGCGCTCCTGTTGCAGGGAGAGGACGTGGTCGATCTGTGCCAGCTACACGCACTAGTGAAACACCTTCCTCAGGTGCGAGTAGGCGACAGAGCCTGCAGCGGTATTTTGGCGCTCCTAATGAGGCTGTACGAATGTTGAGGCCAGGACAAGTACAGGCGATAGTAGATTGGGTTGCTGACAGTGCCTCCGGTTCCTTTACATTGTCTCCCACCAAGTCTCCTGATGAAAGTTTAGAGTTGGCACCTGAAGCCGATGTCCATCAGTCTTTCACCTCACCCCCTTGCAAATCAGCCAATCAGTCTGAGCCCAAAATCATGCAGCAGTCTCTTCTGCTTTTTGATGACTCTGTTAGCAGGGTTTCCCAGGGCCATCCACCTAGCCCTGCCCCAGAAGTGGAAGAGATTGTGTGCACCGATGCCCAACCACTTATGTTTCATGATGAGTACATGGGAGGACCATCGCAGCACGTCTCAGATGATGACGAAACACAGGTGCCAACTGCTGCTGCCTTCGCCAATGTGCAGACCGACAAGGAGGGCAGGGGTGAAGACTGGGTGGAAGATGATGTGGAGGACGATGAGGTCCTTGACCCCACATGGAATCAACGTCATGCAGGTGACCAGTGTAGTTCAGAGGAAGAGGCGGTGGTCGCACAGAGCCACCAGCACAGCAGAAGAGGGAGCAGGGTGCAAAAGCGGAGCATTCGTCTCCTAGACAGTACGTCTGCTACTGCCCAACACAGCAAGGGACCAAGCACACCAAAGCCAGTTCCAAGGAGTTCCCTAGCGTGGCAGTTCTTCAGACAATGTGCTGATGACAAGACACGAGTGGTTTGCACGCTGTGCAATCAGAGCTTGAAGCGAGGCATAAACGTTCTCAACCTTAGCACAACCTGCATGACCAGGCATCTAAGTGCAAAGCACTGTATGTAAACGGGGGGGGGGGGGTTACAACTGCGCAAACCAAAAAAAAATGGGGGGGGGGAGAGCTGTAATAAATCAGCTAGGCAACAATAACAACCAATGCCGCAGCCACCATCAAGGTGTTCACACACCAAAAGTCAATGAGAATAAATATATAGAAATATATAAATAATGGGGCGCTAGCATTAATAAGTGGAAAGGCTAATAGGAATAATAACAAGAGTGCATTAAAATTAATATTAAGATAAAAATGTGGCGCTGATAAACGTCCACCACTCCAAGGGGGATCATCCAGCAAGGGAGGCTCCAGACACAGCGTCCAAAGGAATTAATGGAATAGAACAAGGAGTATAGCATCAAATACCAAATGGGCTATACAAACAACATCAAGTGAGTATAAATCAATATCCCTTGTGTCCAAGAAAGATAAAAAGGTGCACAATAAAAGCTAAAAGTGGCAATAAATAATCAGATAAACAATGGCGAATGACGTGTATATGCAATAATAAAATTTAAAAAATATCATTAGTGCAAAAAGCAAACCGTGAATAAATGCACCTGTGCAAAAAAAATAAAAAAACACAAAAAAACCTGTGTAGGTAAATATAATGCCGTGAGTCCAGGATAAAAGTGTAAAAAGCAAGTCCTGTGCAATCAAACGGATAATCCCATATAAAGTGCACAATTCATAAACAATCTCCAGGTGAGGTGGTGGATTTTTATATTTGTGATAGTCTTTAAGGGTAAACCGTAGTGCTCCTTATCATGCAGGTGTCCTGGGCTGTTTCCCCCAACCCCTTACCTTAAAGGTAAGGAAAAACAACCTTACTGGGCTCCTCCGGATCTGTTCCTCTGACTGGGTCCCTGCCAGCTCCTCTCAGGCAGACATGTGGGCAAACAGATTGATGCAATCCATTGTGTAGTATTTAAAAGATTTAATAGATATAAGCAATAAATAACTTACAATACATGCAGAGTTAATGCAGCGGTGGATGAAAAAACACACAGTGTGGGCTCCCGGCCGAGAAAATTTGAATCCTTTGAGAAAGTCACGTGTGCGTGATGTAACGCGTAAGGAGAAGAGAGTCAGAGCCTGGTGACGTTTCAGCTGTGTGGGATCTCAGCCGGGAGCCCACACTGTGTGTTTTTTTCATCCACCGCTGCATTAACTCTGCATGTATTGTAAGTTATTAATTGCTTATATCTATTAAATCTTTTAAATACTACACAATGGATTGCATCAATCTGTTTGCCCACATGTCCGCCTGAGAGGAGCTGGCAGGGACCCAGTCAGAGGAACAGATCCGGAGGTGCCCAGTAAGATTGTTTTTCCTTACCTTTAAGGTAAGGGGTTGGGGGAAACAGCCAAGGACACCTGCATGATAAGGAGCACTACGGTTTACCCTTAAAGACTATCACAAATATAAAAATCCACCACCTCACCTGGAGATTGTTTATGAATTGTGCACTTTATATGGGATTATCCGTTTGATTGCACAGGACTTGCTTTTTACACTTTTATCCTGGACTCACGGCATTATATTTACCTACACAGGTTTTTTTGTGTTTTTTTTGCACAGGTGCATTTATTCACGGTTTGCTTTTTGCACTAATGATATTTTTTAAATTTTATTATTGCATATACACGTCATTCGCCATTGTTTATCTGATTATTTATTGCCACTTTTAGCTTTAATTGTGCACCTTTTTATCTTTCTTGGACACAAGGGATATTGATTTATACTCACTTGATGTTGTTTGTATAGCCCATTTGGTATTTGATGCTATACTCCTTGTTGTATTCCATTAATTCCTTTGGACGCTGTGTCTGGAGCCACTCTTGCTGGATGATCCCCCTTGGAGTGGTGGACGTTTATCAGCGCCACATTTTTATCTTAACATTAATTTTAATGCACTCTTGTTATTATTCCTATTAGCCTTTCCACTTATTTATGCTAGCGCCCCATTATTTATATATTTCTATATAAGTGCAAAGCACGAGATGCAGTGGAGTAGACACCGCAAAAACCAAGAAAGGTCTCTGGCTCCTCCTGCTTCCTCTTCTGCTGCAGTCTCGGCCTCTTTATCCACCTCTGTAGTGACAGTGACACCTGCCAACCCGCAAACAGAGGATCTGCCAGCAACACTACCACTTGGGTCACCAACCATCTCCACAATGTCCCATGGAAGCGTTCAGCTCTCTATTTCCCAAACACTGAAGCGGAAGAGGAAGTACCCCCCTAGCCAACCGCGATCCCTGGCCCTGAATGCCAGCATTTTGAAATTCCTCGCCTTTGAAATGCTGTCATTCCGTCTGGTGGAGACGCAGAGTTTTAAAAGGCTGATGTCATTGGCTGTCCCACAGTACGTCGTGCCCAGCCGCCACTACTTTTCCAGACGAGCTATCCCTTCCCTGCACAACCAAATGGGGGACAAAATCAGGTGTGCACTGCGCAACGCCATCTGTGGCAAGGTCCACCTAACTACGGATGCATGGACCAGTAAGCACGGCCAGGGACGTTATATCTCCCTAACAGCACACTGGGTAAATGTAGTGGCGGCTAGGACTGAGGCGGATAGCAGTTTGGCGCATGTCTTTCCACCACCGAGGATTGCAGGGCACTTCAGTTTGCCTCCTGTTGCTAACTCCTCCTACTCCGCCTCCTCATCCTCTACCGCCTCCTCATCCGGTCAGCGTAACACCTTCACCACCAACTTCAGCACAGCCAGGGCTAAACGACAGCAGGCAGTTTTAAAACTTTCCTGTTTGGGGGAAAAACCCCACACCGCGCAGGAGTTGTGGAGGGACATGGAACAACAGACCGATGAGTGGTTGGTGGCAGTGAGCCTCAAGCCCGGCCTGGTGGTGTGCGATAATGGGCGAAATCTCGTAGCAGCTCTGGGCCTTGCCGGTTTGACGCACATCCCTTGGCGCATGTGCTGAACTTGGTGGTCCAGAGGTTCCTTAAGAATTACCCCGATATGCCAGAGCTGCTGCAGAAAGTGCGGGCCGTCTGTGCGCACTTTCGGCGTTCTCACCCTGCTGCTGCTCGCCTGTCAGCGCTGCAGCGTAACTTCGGCCTTCCCGCTCACCGTCTCATATGTGACGTGCCCACAAGATGGAACTCCACCTTGCACATGCTTGCCAGACTGTGCGAGCACCAGCAGGCGATAGTGGAGTGTCAGCTGCAGCACGCACGCGTGAGTCGCTCTGCGGAACAGCACCACTTCACCGCCAATAACTGGGCCTCCATGCGAGACCTGTGTGCCTTGTTACGCTGTTTCGAGTACTCCACCAACATGGCCAGTGCCGATGACGCCGTTCTCAGTGTTACTATCCCAGTTCTATGCCTCTTCAGGCGATGATGGAAGAGGATGTGGCACAGGAGGAGGAGGAGGAGGAGGAAGAGGGTTCATTTCCAAGGCTTTCAGGGCAGTCATTTACAAGTGGCTACGAGGGTGGGTTCCTGCACCAACAAGCGCCAGGTACACAATTGTCTGGCAGCAAGGGCACAGTTCTGGAGGATGGCGAGGTGGAGGATGAAGAGGAGATGGAGGAGGAGGAACCATGTTCACAGCAGGGTGGCACCCAGACCAGCTCATGTCTATCACTGGTGCGTGGCTGGGGGGATACAGAGGACACAGACGATACACCTCCCACAGAGGACAGCCTTTCCTTGCCTCTGTGCAGCCTGGCACACATGAGCGATTACATGCTGCAGTGTCTCTGCAACGACCGCCGAGTTGCCCACATTTTAACTGGTGCTGATTATTGGGTGGCCACCCTGCTGGATCCCCCTTACAAGGACAACGTGCCGTCCTTAACCACATCAGGAGCGTGATCGTAAGATGCGCGAGTACAAGCGCACGCTGGTAGACGCGCTGCTAGTGGCATTCCCACTTGGAAGCGGGGGTACGGTGGAAGCACAAGGCGAAGGCAGAGGAGGAGGAAGAGGTCGCCAACACAGCTGGGGCACCGCCAGCACCTAGGAAGGCAGGGTTAGCATGGCCGGAATGTGGAAAAGCTTTGTCAACACGCCACAACAACCAGCACCACCAACTGAGATGGAACGTCTTAGCAGGAGGCAGCATTTCACCAACATAGTGGAGCAGTATGTGTGCACACGCCTACACGTACTGCATGACGGGTCTGCCCCCTTCAACTTCTGGGTCTCCAAATTGGACACATGGCCTGAGCTTGCCCTTTACGCCTTGGAGGTGCTGGCCTGCCCTGCCGCCAGTGTATTATCTGAACGTGTATTTAGCACGGCAGGGGGCGTTATCACAGACAAGCGCAGCCGCCTGTCCAGAGCCAATGTGGACAAGCTCACGTTCATTAAAATGAACCAGGCATGGATCCCACAGGACTTGGCCGTACCTTGTGCAGAATAGACACATATACCGGTGTTCTGACGAAAACTGTCTTGCTATCGGATAGTGTCCGGCCACTTACTGCGCAGGTGCAGTGCTTGCGCAGTACGGAGGACAAGGAGATTCACGAAATCTCCAAAGATGAACGTCGCCTGCGCAGTGAGTGCAGGTTCAAGCCCGACCATCCAAGTGGACATACGGTAGCACATAGTAACAGGGCCCCTCATGGGCTCGCTTGGCAAGGCTTCAACCTCGGATGATGTGGCTTGAACCTGGAGTCACCGCGGATCATCTTCGGAGAGTTTCGAAATCCCCTTGTCCTACGTACTGAGCAAGCGCAGTACAGGGCGGACACTATGCGACGGGGGACAGAATTCGACACATCATTCACCACTAGCCTTACCCAGCCATTGTTGTATTTTTGAACCAGTGTTGGCTACCTCGTCCTCCTCCACCGCCGCTTCCACCTACACCGCCACATCCACCGCCACCTCAACCTCCTACTCCATATGGACCTCGTCCTCCTAGGTCAAGATTATAATTTTTTCATTTTTTTAATTTCCAAGTATTTTATTTTCCCACTATCTTATCCATTAAATTGAATAATTTTTTTCAGAAAATGCGTATTCTGGGGTATTCCCACCATATGTGTGGCATCGTGCTGTTGAGTTTCTGAGGTTCTTAATGACTTCCTGTACCTCTTCTGCTGAGAAGGGGGCCTCCAGCATTTTATTTTTATAAAATCCAGGTGTCCGCTCAACTCTAATTGTAATATCTTAAAAACATAAGGATTTATTCATTGATTCAGTGCCCAATCAAGACACTTACATCCCAGCCACTGTGCTATATATTTTTCTGAGACGTGGTACTGCCTCATATCTGGATTTTGTGTTTGAGGTCTTTTTTTTAAATGTGGTACACAAAACAGTGTGGTAGTGAAAAGAATATCACAAACTATGCTACAAACTTTATTTTTGCCACTGTTTGCCAATTTATACGAAGTGGATGCTTTAGCTTTGTTTATTTTATTTTTTTATTGAACCTTCCAACAGACTTATGCGGCGTACACACGAGCGGACTGTTTGGCGGACTAAGTTTTAAGTTCAGACTTAAAATTGTCCGCAGGACTCGCGAGTCCGGCGGACAATCCCACGGTCTGTATGCTAGTCCGCGGGACTTTTGGAAATGAACGGACTTGCCGACACAAGATCGGAAAGTCCGTTCATTTAGAACGTGACTTCAGGTAGACGGGGCTAGCGAAGGCAGTGAATGCCACCGCGCTAGCCCTGTCACCTGGCATGGATTTAAAGGGAATCCCTACGCCGAAAAAACGGCGTGGGGGTCCCTCCCAAATCCATCTCAGACCCTTATCCAAACATGCAGCCCGGCCGGCCAGGAAAGGGGTGGGAACAAGCGAGCGCCCCCCCCTCATGAGCCGTACCAGGCCGCGTGCCCTCAACATGGGGGGTGCCCTGGGGAAAGGGGGGCTGTGCGCCCCCCCACCCCAAAGCACCTTGTCCCCATGTTGATGAGGACAAGGGCCTCTTCCCGACAACCCCGGCCGTTGGTTGTCGGGGTCTGCGGGCGGGGGGGCTTATCGGAATCCGGGAGCCCCCTTTAACCACTTCAATACAGGGCACTTAAACACCTTCCTGCCCAGACCAATTTTGAGCTTTCAGCGCTGTCACACTTTGAATGACAATTGCGCGGTCATATAACACTGTACCAAAATGAAATTTTTTTATCATTTTTTTCCTACAAATAGAGCTTTCTTTTGGTGGTATTTGATCACCTCTGCGGTTTTTATTTTTTGCTAAACAAATAAAAAAAGACCAAAAATTTTGAAAAAAAATATGTTTTTTTTTGTTTCAGTTTCAAAACTTTGTAAATAAGTATGTTTTCTCCTTCACTGATGGGCACTAATAGGTCCGCACTGATGGGCACTGATAGGTCTGCACTGATGGGCACTGATAAGGCGGCACTGATGGGCACCGATGAGGTGGCACCAATGAAGTGGCACTGAGGTGGCATTGATGGGCACTGATAGGTGGCACTGATGGGCGACACAGATGGGCACTGATGGGTGGCACAAATTGGCACTGATGGGTGGCACAGATTGGCATGGATAGGCGGCACGGATTGGCATGGATAGGCGGCACAGATGGGCACTGATAGGCGGCACGGATGGGCACTGATAGGTGGCATGGATGGGCACTGATAGGTGGCGCGGATAGGTACTGATAGGCGGCATTGTTTTTTACTGATGGATGCCAATCAGTGCCAAACAATAATGCATGCCAATCAGTGATGCCCATTGTGGGCACTGATTGGCATCCATTGTGGGCACTGATTGGCATCCAATGGTGGCACTGTGTGTCATCCCTGGTGGTCTAGGTTGGCATACCTTTTGATGGGCATCCCTGGTGGTCTGGTGGCGTCCCTGATGGTCCAGTGTGGGCATCCTCGGGGGGGGGGCTGCGCTAATAATTGATCAGCACAGACCCCCCCCTGTCAGAGGAGCAGCCGATCGGCTCTCCTCTACTCGCGTCTGACAGACGCGAGTGAGGAAAAGCCGATTACCGGCTTCTCCTATTTACACTGTGATCAGCCGTGATTGGACACGGCTGATCACGTGGTAAAGAGTCTCCGTCGGAGACTCTTTACCAAGATCGTAGTTGCGGGGTGTCAGTCTGACACCCCGCAACAACGATCGCCGCGATGCGCGCCCCCGGGGGCGTGCAGCGGCTCAAAATCCCGAGGACGTCATATGACGCCCTGTCAGGATTTTACAACCACTTTGCCGCCGTCATTTGACAATGGGCGGGCGGCAAGTGGTTAATAAGGGGGCCCCCAGATCCCGGCCCCCCACCCTATGTGAATGAGTATGGGGTAAGATGTACCCTTACCCATTCACCTAAGGTGTAAAAGTGTAAATAAAAAAAAACACACAATTTTTAAAAAATGATTTATTGCACTACTCCGGGGGTCTTCTACCGTATTGGGGGGTCTTCTCGCCGGACTCCTCCGCTCTCTTCTGCTCTTTTACCTAGCTCTTTTACTGAGCGGAGGAGCCCGGATTTCTTCTTCGTCGTCGCCGCCGTTGTCTGGGAGTCTCGTTCCGCCTTCGTCGGTCTTCCGGGGTCTCTTCTGTTCTTCCCGCTGTCGCCGTCCCAGAGGATGCAGGGACTGTGACATCATAGGGGACGGGGTCACCATGTGACATGAGCATGTGACCCCGCCCCCTTGTCCCTATATAAGTCACAACACTGCGCGTCTCTGCCATTCCGGCCAGAGACAGCGACGAGTCAACATCGGAAGAAGACAGCGACAGCGGACTTTCCGATCGTGTGTTGGCAAGTCTGTTCATTTCCAAAAGTCCCGCACACTTTTTCCCGCGGATCGTCCGCCAGAGAAGTCCGGGCGTGTGTGGGCAAGTCCACACGCTCGGAAAGTCCGGCGGACCTCCGCTGGAAAATCCGGCGGTTTGTTCGCTGGACTAGGTCCGGCGGACAATCCGGCAGGAAAGTCCGAGCGTGTGTATGCCGCATTAGCTATACCTCCACCACTCAATTCTGGACTACATATAAAATCTGTTGTTTTTGCAAAAAGTTGCTGCTTATATATTATTATAATATTGGGTTGCTGCTGCTTTATGTAATCCAAGGAATAAGGTATGAATAAACAATATTATTATAATATTACCCTCTTTTAATATGTGATGCCAGAATACAGTGTCACTAATGCTGTCCCAGTGAATTTTATTGTATTGTAAAACTGCATACTGAACAGGTTTAACGCATCTCCCAAGCACGTTATTTGAAAGAAAATGTGCATTTGCAATGTTGCCCTTTAACTCCTTTTCTACCAATGTATGTTTGTAAATGGTGAGATATACAAGGTGTTGAAGCAAGCTCACAGCTTGCTTTAACACCTTGTATACCTATAGCCATGAACTTGCTATTGAATTTTACAGCTGGCAAAGTGCTTTCAGATAAAAGTGATTCAGGTGGCTGCAGATCTGCCCAAACACTTTTATGGAGCTCTGAAGGTGTGTTGCCCCATTGGTGGTGCATACACTGGTTCACAGGCTCTCCCATTCCTCCAGGGATGACTCCCACAGTGAGAGCTGGAGGTGATCAATGAACATCCATTTACCAATCCCCCATCCAACTAATGAACCTAAAATAGAAATGTATTACATCACTTCCAGCTTTGTGGTTTACTAGCTGCAGTGGAGGGCAGGCCAGACTTTGGGGGTCTAATAGGATCTGACACCTTCCAATGCTATCACATAGAGGGCTTGTTAGCCCTGTTCTAAAAGCAATAAAGTTAAAGCAGTTGTAAATAATCACCTTGTAAAACCCATTCAGTTTAAAATAGAAAAAAAAAGCTATCAATACCCCTTTTTTATAAAATGATCACATTCCCTCTGTTCTCAGCTGCATAAGAGCTGAGGGAGGAGAAGCAACAGTACACTAAGCTTCCAAGTGAATGTCTGTGCGGGGGGCATGCCAGGATAAGTCTGATTATTGGAGGAGAATAGGCTGAGTTCCCAGCATAGCTATAGAACTGACCATGGTGTGTTCTGCTTAGTGTGATCAGTTTTTAATAGGTAAGCAGAAGCAGAAACACCAGGGATTTCACACAAGGAAAACAATACAAAGAGAATAGGACACTTTTTCATACACGCACATGCTACATCAGGTACAGATCAGGGAAATTGAATGTTGGAATAAAAAAAACACTTTAAATAAAGAAAAAAAAGAGGTTAAAAATGTCTTATACTGAAATAAATAATAATAATACATTTTAAAGCCCCCCCCCCCCCAGGTCACCCCTATACACACCCTAATTAAAATGTGCAGTGTAGGACAAACACATGTATGCAATCATATATTGCATCACACATGCAGGTGAGGCATCGCCATAACATTCACAACAAGAGCAATATTCTAGGGTCATTGTTCATGGTTAAAGCATTAAAGCATCACCTATGGATACTTTTGGGGCCTTATTGAGAAGTTACTAGGCAATGTTTCATACTACATATTCCATCAGCATGGATGTCCACAGAAAATGATGTTGACTGCGTATCATTCAGAGTGAAGATTTTATACATTCTATTGATATTATCTATTTCTAACTTTTTATGATTTTCTCTCATGAATTATGTTTTATTAAATTATTTAGTTGTCTTTTACAACAACTGTGTATATATATATATATATATATATATATATATATATATATATGGTACTGTATATTATTTTTAAACCCTGTGTACTCATTTATTTTAATGATTTAATGGGTAACAGTTTTTCCTACTTTATGATATTTTATTCTTCTGTACGCTGATGGTACAATTTTTATGTTATACATTTGTGTACAGTTTGCATCCTATGCACTTTTCTGTAGACTTGATCCCAATGGTTAATTCCAAACTGTTTCACATACCCCCTTTGCTTGTCTTGGTTATATGTAGATTTGTATATGTATATTTACCCTTCGCTGACGTAGTTTTGCAACTTTTTCTGCCTCCCCAGCCTCTATTTTTGCTAAGTGCCCATCCCTCCCCCCAATATTTCGGCTAAATGCTCATCCCTCTTACCCCTTGCAGGACAGCATTGCAGGATCCTTATTTTTGCTTACATTCAGAGGTTCACATCCTCTTTTTTCAACTTGAGAGCATGTGTGATTTTTTTTATGTTGGTTGCATTTGTGGTTTTCTTTTTTTTTTTGTACAGTTTTAGTTCTCCTCGGTCACTTAGGATCTGAAAGATTGTGTATCCCTATCTTGATTAACTTTCCTTTGATTTTATTCAGTTTGTCTAGTACATATTATGCCTGTCATTTTGCACCCTTATGCAGTCTTTTTACTTGGATAAAGTCACAGAGAATGTCATCAGACAGAGGAGTAAACCCACAAAGAACATCATTAGTTACAGGTTAAAGTCACACAGAATGCCACAGTCACAGAGATAAAGTCACAGAGAATGTCATCAGTTACAGGGGTAAAGTAACACAGAATGTCATTATTCACAGGGTTAAATCCACATAGAAAGCAATAAGTCATTCAATTGCTATTTAGTTAATTAATTGGGCTTCTACAACAGATATCCATCAGATTTTCTTTAGCGGTAGGAGGTGTTGCAGAAGCAGTTTCAAGGCTAAGACCCAAGGCAACATAAAGAGACATAAGGAGATGTCAGGCACATATCCCTAGGGTCCAGGCCAAGTGAAACCCCCTGTCCATAACATTGCACTAATTAGAGTGAGGTAAACTAAATATTAGTCTGATAGATAAGTGTCAGTTAATGGTTAAGGTAGTGGTTAAACTTTAAATTGTACTTTGACTTTAGGGTAAGGGGATGGAGGTTAGTTCTAAGGGTAAGGCTGAATTTAAGGCTAAGGGAAAAATAGTGTTAGAGATTGGTAATGCCAGGAAACAATATTTGCTCTGCTTGCTGTGTCCACCTGTTGCCATTGCTGCTGTTCCTTCTGTTCTCCTGGGATCCTGCTGTTTGCCTGTTTCTGCTTCTGAATTTATTCACTTTCCTGCAATCCTTTCTGTCTGGCTTTCACTGTTACTGGAAGCTTTCTTGTGTAGCACCCTCTAGTGTGTGTTATTAGAAGTGAGTGTAGGTAAAAGCATTTGTCAGAGTTACTGAATATGGGTGAGAATTATTAGAGTCCAGGACTGGGTGACTCATCCTGGCAGCTGTCTGGTGCCCCCCATTTCTAGAGTGTTGGAAAATTTTCTAGAAAATAGTGGGTGGAGTGTAGGAGGGGCCACCTCAAATATTTATGGGCCCTCAGCCAATTCCCAGGAGTAGACCTGGAAGGGGACGGAAAAACCCATAATTAGGCATGGGTCATGCCAGCAAGGGAGTCGGGTGGAAGATGGAAAAGCAATCTGGAGGGAGGCTGTCAGTGGCCCTTGAGGTAACCCTTACCGGGAGGGTTTAGCTCAGGCTGGAGCTTGGGAGGCTGGCCTGGAAGGATCTCCCCACAGGAGGCAGTGGAGAAAGCAAGTAGAGACAGTGAGTAGATCAGCACGGGGCAGGGACAGACAAGGGGAGAGACTACCAGCTGTAGCAGTGTTCTCTTGAAGACAGCGGTGTGCCAAGTCATCATCAAACCTTGCCCTGGAGAATCTCCATGTGCATGTCAGTCAGGAGGACTGGGAACAGGGAGACAGCCAGGTGTGGCTGGTGGAAGCCAGGTGGGCTAGCATCTTTTGCAAGCAATGGAACTGAGATCAGTGGCCACAGGGCGGCAGAAGAAGAGGTTACATTTTGTTTCACTCCCTATGTGCTACTTTTCAAGGGACTGAGAGTTCCTGCCTGTAATGGGCTGTTGCTGAACTGACAAGAAGCTTGTCAGTTCCCTTAGGAGTGAACCAGCAGAAACACTGGGCATCCCATAATCCATTACCCTATCCAAGTTATCACACCTAATAAAACAGCAAAACCAAGCCAGAGACAGATTTCTGTGTCTGGATGAAAGAAGAAATCGCTGAGTGACTGGTTGTGCAGCAGTGGGGAACTCTTTCACTTGCAACCCTTGCAGGGGTAGTTCTACACTTGTGTCCTGGAGCAAGCAGACTCTGTCCTAATGATTTGTTCAGGTGGGTTGCTGTGCACATGAATGTACTGTATGTTACTAAGGGCTTGCCTTATGATTGCTCTATACTCTTTAAAAAGATCCCTTAACTCATTGCCTAGTTGCCCATAGTAGCATTCGGATTGCTACCACATTTGTATTAGTACATTCTGACTCCTGTAATTAATTTCCTGTTCTTGTGTTTTGCTTTTGTTATACATTGAGTTGCCCATAGTTTCCCAAACATAGTCTAGTTCTGGTTCTTATACTTTTGGCGCCTTTCTTTTTTTTATTTTTCATTCCAGGTTCCTGTCTGTTCTCAGTCTGTCTAGGCCATGTTACTTTCCTTACCCCATATCCTACTAATCAGTGGCGGCCCGTCCCCCCAGGCAGTAAAAAAAAAAAAACCCCCCAAAAAACCCCCCCCCCAAAAAAAAAAAAACTTTTTTTTATTTAAACATGTCCCTTTAAGAATTTTTTTTCTTCAAAAAAGGTCCTTATGTGCACTGTGACCCGGCGCAGCGCAATATGGGAAACGCCACGTCAATGCAATCAGCAGATTGCAGACGAGGCGCTTCATTTGGTTCGGTGCGATGGACTTGGACTGGCCGGGGGAATGCCAGTCAGGACACGAGCGACGCTTCCGAAGTCACTCCCTCCAGGCAGTGACGTTTCCACTGGGCTGCTCAGTTCAAGTCCACTCGGCTGCTCTGCAGTGTCTGCAGGTAAACAGAAGTCAATTCAGTATAAACTTTACGCCCCATGCCATCAACATCACGGCGGCACACCCCCCCCCCCCCCCCCCCGCTCAATGCATGCTCTATGGATTTGTATGCATTAGTATGTATTTATGTAATGTATGTAATTGTATGCAATAAACCAAATGCAGTATGCTCTCAATGTGCATGGATCTGTATGATGTAATTAGTACAATGCAGTCTAATCTCAATGCATGTCTATAAATCTACAGGATCTGCATGTAATCAGTACAGAATGTAGTCTGCTCTTAATGCATGCTCTATGGATCGGTATGCAATTAGTAAAGAATGTAGTCTGATCACAATGCAGGCTCTGTGTCCAGGGATCTGTATTAGAACCTCCAAACATTATATATGTTTTTGTAGCAAAGACCCTAGAGAATACAATGGCGTTGCAACTTTTTATCTCGCACGGTATTTGCACAGCAATTTTTTAAACGTGTTTTAAAAAAAAAAGTTTTGTGCTTTTAAAAAAAAAACATTAAAGTTAGCCCAATTTCTTTGCATAATGTGAAAGAGGAAGTTACGCCGAGTAAATGGATACCCCCCGTATCTACTTTTACTTTAAACTTGCCGAAACTTTAGGTGGTCGGTGGCAGCACCCCCCCCACTTATCAACATTATTACATTTTCGTTGGTCGGCAGCAGCAGCCCCCCCCCCCCAACCCCGCTTAACAACTTGATTAAACTTTTGGTGGTCGCGGCAGCACCCCAAACCCCCCCCCCGGCTTATCAACTTTAAACTTTTTGGGGGTTGGCGTCAGCACCCACACCCCCAACTTTATTAAACACAATATAAAGGGACAGATCAAAGAATTTCTTTGATCTTTCAGCACATGTAACTTTCCCCAAAAACATTCACTGGCACTCCCATCCCCTCCCCCTGCCATGTGTATAGTGAAGCTGACATGATTGGGGGGGGTTGCAGAATGCAGTTATGTGAAATTTATAGGTTGCAGAATGCAGATATGTGTGATTTACAGGTTGCAGAATGCAGATATGTGTGATTTAAAAGGTTGCAGAATGCAGATATGCAGATAACACCATGTACATGAGCATCCAAATTATGACAGGTTGCATTTCTCTTAGAAGGAATACCTTTTCTGATAAGCCTATATTACAGATTTGCTTGTAAGTACAATTATGTTCTTGTACAATAAACAATAGGGTTGAGCCTGTAACGTTCGGGTCCGTACCGGACTTTTGGGTGTCCGGGTCCCAGACCCGAACCCAAACTATTGACTGTATGTTCGGGTTCGGGTCCGGTATTCGGCGATGTATTGGCACCTTTTACAAGCTGCAGGGCAGCCAATCCACGTTAGTTTCACTAGTGTGGCCTTAGAAGCCATCACAGCCATGCCTACTAATGGCATGGCTGTGATTGGCCAGTGCAGCATGTAACCCAGCCTCTATATAAGGTACAGGCACACAGCACAGAGCGTCACTCTGCTGTAGACAGGTTCCTGGCTGCTAAGAGAGAATTTCATTATAGGAGTTAGTCTGATACAGTCAGTCAGTCCATATTCCTGAAATATCTTCAAATTAGTAATAGTCAGTGAGCGATCTACATAGCTAGAGAGACTAGAGAGTGTCTTTATTGAGGGAAAGAGGGAGAGAGAATTATTCACCAGATTCCTAAATCAATTGTACCCTGGCTGTTTTAACAGTGCCATGAGGCCAGTGCCAGACAAAATATAAGTTTTATCTGCAAGCTCAGTGCACCATCACTGCATATTTACACCATACTATTGCAAAAACATTGCAAAAAAATTAAATGTTGCTGTATTTTCTGCTTGTGTGCAGGAGTGTGACATACAATTGATAGATATTTCTTCTATTGTGCTATCCCAAAAAAAATTGTAGTGAAATTTTTTCCCATAGCATTTTCATACACGCTTTACACACTGTGGGAGTATTCTGCTATTGCAAAAAAAATTTAATCTTTCAGTGTTTTCTGCATGTGTGCAGGAGTGTGACATATAAATCCATCGATATTTCTTCTATTGTGCTATCCCAAAAAAAAAATTGGAGTGAATTTTTTTTCCCCATAGCATTTTCTGCAGTTTGATACACGCTTTACACACTGTGGGTGTATTCTGCTATTGCAAAAAAATAAAATCTTTCAGTGTTTTCTGCATGTGTGCAGGAGTGTGACATACAATCGATCGATATTTCTTCTATTGTGCCATCCCAAAAAAAAATTGTAGTGAAATTTTTTTTTTTCCATAGCATTTTCTGCAGTTTAGCAGTTTTTGAGATACACGCTGTACACACTGTTGGTATATTCTGCTATTGCAAAAACACCCATTTAGGGCGAGATCATAGATTTTGAAAATATGAGTAGATCGTCAAAAAAGGGACGTGGCCCCGGTCGTGGTGCTGCTGGTGGAGCTCCTGTTGCAGGGAGAGGATGTGGTCAATCTGTGCCAGCTATTTGCACTAGTGAAACACCTTCCTCAGGTGCGAGTAGGCGACAGAGCCTGCAGCGGTATTTCGGCGTAACTTCGGCCTTTCTGCTCACCGTCTCATATGTGACGTGCCCACAAGGTGGAACTCCACCTTGAACATGCTGGCCAGACTGTGCAAGCAGCAGCAGGCGATAGTGGAGTTTCAGCTGCAGCACGCACGCGTAAGTTGCTCTGCGGAACAGCACCACTTCACCACCAATAACTGGGCCTCCATGCGAGACCTGTGTGCCTTGTTGCACTGTTTCGAGTACTCCACCAACATGGCCAGTGCCGATGACGCCGTTCTCAGCGTTACTATACCAGTTATATGCCTCCTTGAAAAAATGCTATAGGCGATGATGGAAGGGGATGTGGCACAGTAGGAGGAGGAGGAAGAGGGATAATTTCCAAGGCTTTCAGGGCAGTCATTTACAAGTGGCTACGAGGGTGGGTTCCTGCACTAACAAGCGCCAGGTACACAATTGTCCGGCAGCAAGGGCACAGTTCTGGAGAATGACGAGGTGGAGGATGAGAAGGAGATGGAGGAGGAGGAACCATGTTCACAGTAGGGTGGCACCCAGACAAGCTCATGTCCATCGCTGGTGCGTGGCTGGGGGGATACAGAGGACACAGACGATACACCTCCCACAGAAGACAGCTTTTCCTTGCCTCTGGGCAGCCTGGTACACATGAGCGATTACATGCTGCAGTGTCTCCGCAACGACCGAAAAGTTTCCCACATTTTAACTGGTGCTGATTACTGGGTGGCCACCCTGCTGGATCCCCGTTACAAGGACAACGTGCCATCCTTAATTACCTCACTGGAGCGTGATCGTAAGATGCGCGAGTACAAGCGCGCGCTGGTAGACGCGCTGCTGGTGGCATTCCCACTTGGAAGCGGTACGGTGGAAGCTCAAGGCGAAGGCAGAGGAGGAGAAGGAAGAGGTTACCAACGCAGCTGGGGCACCGCCAGCACCTCGGAAGGCAGGGTTAGCATGGACGGAATGTGGAAAAGCTTTGTCAGCACGCCACAACAACCAGCACCACCAGCTGAGATGGAACGTCTTAGCAGGAGGCAGCATTTCACCAACATGGTGGAGCAGTATGTGTGCACACGCGTACACGTACTGCATGACGGGTCTGCCCCCTTCAACTTTTGGGTCTCCAAATTGGGCACATGGCCTGAGCTTGCCCTTTACGCCTTGGAGGTGCTGGCCTGCCCTGCCGCCAGTGTATTATCTGAACGTGTATTTAGCACGGCAGGGGGCGTTATCACAGACAAGCGCAGCCGCCTGTCCAGATCCAATGTGGACAAGCTCACGTTCATTAAAATGAACCAGGCATGGATTCCACAGGACTTGTCCGTACCTTGTGCAGAATAGACACGTATACCGGTGTTCTGAAAAAAACTGTCTAGCCATCGGATAGTGTCCGGCCACTTACTGTGCAGGCACAGTGCTTGCGCAGTACGGAGGACAAGGAGATTCACAAAATCTCCAAAGAAGAACGTGGCCTGCGCAGTGAGTGCAGGTTCAAGCCCCACCATCCAAGTGGACATACGGTAGCACATAGTAACAGGGCCCCTCAGGGGCTCGCTTGGCTAGGCTTCAACCTCGGATGATGTGGCTTGAACCTGGAGTCACCGCGCATCGTCTTCGGAGAGTTTCGAAAATCCCCTTGTCCTACGTACTGAGCAAGCGCAGTACAGGGCGGACACTATGCGATGGGTGACAGAATTCGACACATCACCACTAGCCTTACCCAGCCATTGTATTTTTGAACCAGTGTTGGCTACCTCGTCCTCCTCCACCGCCGCTTTCACCTACACTGCCACATCCACCGCCACCTCAACCTCCTACTCCATATGGACCTCGTCCTCCTAGGTCAAGATTATAATTTTTCTTATTTTTTTAATTTCCAAGTATTTTATTTTCCCACTATCTTATCCATTAAATTGAATAATTTTTTCCAGAAAGTGCGTATTCTGGAGCATTCCCACCATATGTGCGGCATCGTGCTGTTGAGTTTCTGAGGTTCCTAATGACTTCCTGTACCTCTTCTGCTGAGAAGGGGGCCTCCAGCATATTATTTAGATTTTTTTTTTTTTTTTAAGTTATTTCCCTATCCACATTTGTTTGCAGAGCACTTGCCATGCTCTTAACAACATTTTGTTGCCATTTTCAGCCCTCTAGCCCTTTCCATTACTTTTTTACAGCCATTTTAGTCTTGAAAAGTTTGGGTCCCCATTGACTTCAATGGGGTTCGGAGTTCGGGGTCAAGTTCTGGTCAAGTTCGGTCCCGAACCCGAACATCCAGGTGTCCGCTCAGATCTAATAAGCAATAGTTGTCACTCCTCTCATATACAACCCTTTCACTGGGATAACGCCCCCTGCCGTGCTAAATACACGTTCAGATAATACACTGGCGGCAGGGCAGGCCAGCACCTCCGAGGCGTAAAGGGCAAGCTCAGGCCATGTGCCCAATTTGGAGACCCAGAAGTTGAAGGGGGCAGACCCGTCATGCAGTACGTGTAGGCGTGTGCACACATACTGCTCCACCATGTTGGTGAAATGCTGCCTCCTGCTAAGACGTTCCATCTCAGCTGGTGGTGCTGGTTGTTGTGGCGTGCTGACAAAGCTTTTCCACATTCCGGCCATGCTAACCCTGCCTTCCGAGGTGCTGGCGGTGCCCCGGCTGCGTTGGCGACCTCTTCCTCCTCCAATAGAAAATGCTATTGGGAAGAAAAAAAACACGGCAAAATTAAAATTTTTTGCAATGTTTTTCCAATATCAGAATACACGGATAGTGTCTAAAGCGTTTATGAAAACGCAGAAAATGCTATTGGGAAGAAAAAAAACACTACAAAATTTTTTTTTTTTGCAATGTTTTTCCAATATCAGAATACACGGATAGTGTCTAAGGCGTTTATGAAAACGCCGAAAATGCTATTGGGAAGAAAAAAAACACAGCAAAATAAAAAATTTTTGCAATGTTTTTCCAATATCAGAATACACGGATAGTGTCTAAAGCGTTTATGAAAACGCAGAAAATGCTATTGGGAAGAAAAAAAACACTGCAAAATTAATTTTTTTTGCAATGTTTTTCCAATATCAGAATACACGGATAGTGTCTAAAGCGTTTATGAAAACGCAGAAAATGCTATTGGGAAGAAAAAAAATACTGCAAAATTAAATTTTTTTGCAATGTTTTTTCAATATCAGAATACACGGATGTTGTCTAAAGCGTTTATGAACGCGCAGAAAATGCTATTGGGAAAAAAAACACTGCAAAATTAAATTTTTTTGCAATGTTTTTCCAATATCAGAATACACGGATATTGTCTAAATCGTTTATGAACACGCAGAAAATGCTATTGGGGAAAAAAAACACTGCAAAATTAAATTTTTTTGCAATGTTTTTCCAATATCAGAATACACGGATATTGTCTAAATCGTTTATGAACACGCAGAAAATGCTATTGGGGAAAAAAAACACTGCAAAATTTAATTTTTTTGCAATGTTTTTCCAATATCAGAATACACGGATAGTGTCTAAAGCGTTTATGAAAACGCAGAAAATGCTATTGGGATGAAAAAAAACACCGCAAAATTAAATTTTTTTGCAATGTTTTTCCAATATCAGAATACACGGATATTGTCTAAAGCGTTTATGAACACGCAGAAAATGCTATTGGGAAAAAAAACACTGCAAAATTTAATTTTTTTGCAATGTTTTTCCAATATCAGAATACACGGATAGTGTCTAAAGCGTTTATGAACACGCAGAAAATGCTATTGGGAAAAAAAAAAACACTGCAAAATTTTAATTTTTTTGCAATGTTTTTCCAATATCAGAATACACGGATAGTGTCTAAGGCGTTTATGAAAACGCAGAAAATGCTATTGGGAAGAAAAAAAACACAGCAAAATAAAACATTTTTGCAATGTTTTTCCAATATCAGAATACACGGATAGTGTCTAAAGCGTTTATGAAAACGCAGAAAATGCTATTGGGAAGAAAAAAAACACTGCAAAATTAAATTTTTTTGCAATGTTTTTCCAATATCAGAATACACGGATATTGTCTAAAGCGTTTATGAAAACGCAGAAAATGCTATTGGGAAGAAAAAAAACACCGCAAAATTAAATTTTTTTGCAATGTTTTTCCAATATCAGAATACACGGATATTGTCTAAAGCGTTTATGAACACGCAGAAAATGCTATTGGGGAAAAAAAACACTGCAAATTTTAAACTTTTTGCAATGTTTTTCCAATATCAGAATACACGGATAGTGTCTAAAGCGTTTATGAAAACGCAGAAAATGCTATTGGGAAAAAAAAACACAGCAAAATTAAAATTTTTTGCAATGTTTTTCCAATATCAGAATACACGGACAGTATCTAAAGCGTGTATGAACACGCAGAAAATGCTATTGGGGGAAAAAAAACACAGAAAAATGTAATTTTTTTGCAATGTTTTTCCAATAGCAGAATACACACAGACTATGGTGTATCTCTTACTATATGCAGTGTTGGTCCTAATGGTGCACTGAGCTTGCAGGTAAAACTTTTATATTTTGTCTGGCACTGGCCTCATGGTACTGTTAAAAGACTGTGCACTGCACCCCAGCCAGGGTACAATTGATTTAGGAATCTCTTCAATAATTCTCTCTGCCTCTTTCTTTTCCTTAATAAAGAAACTCCCTACTCTACTCTAGCTATGTAGATCGCTCATTGATCTAACTAATTAGAAGAAAATTAAAGGAATGTGGACTGACTGACTGACTGACTGACTTTATCACACTAACTCCTAAAATCCTCTCTCTTAGCAGCACAGGAACCTGTCTATAGCAGAATGACGCTGTGTGCTGTGTGTCTGGACTATATATAGAGGCAGGGTCACATGCTGCACTGCCCAATCAGAGCCATGCCATTAGTAGGCATGGCTGTGATGGCTTCTAAGGGCACACTAGTGAAACACGGTCGATTGGCTGCCCTGCAGCTGTTAAAAAGGCGCCAATACATCGCCGAACATCGGACCCGAACTTACAGCCAATAGTTCGGGTTCGGGTCCGGGCCCCGGACACCCAAAAGTCCGGTACGGACCCGAACTTTACAGTTCGGGTTCACTCAACCCTAGTAATGATCAATTGAGGGATTGTATGGTTTGGGATCTGAAACTATTAACCTTGAGCTTACACTTTGGTAGAGGGATAGACCAGAGGTTGAGGGGTGTTATTAGCAGGCCTCTTACTAAGGAAGTGGTAAGTCATTTTTTATTAACGTTGCATTTCATTGTTTTTTGGGCATGGTGGTCCTTAGTAAGGATCCCTTCAGGTGGTACAGATGGTACATACAAATAAAGACAAGATTTTAAATGAATCTAGACTATATATATATATATATATATATATATATATATATATATATATATACTGTATATATATATATATACTGTATATATATATATATATATATATTATTTTGCTTACTGTGCACTTTTTAAAGTAATTTAGGCATATGCAACATTACTAACAGAACTGGGTAAAATGAAAATGATTGTAAAGGTCTTTTAATGAGAACCACTGCTAGTGCCAAGTTTTTTTATTTCATATTCTCACCTTAGCAAAATTTCTGTCGTAGGTAGGATAGAAGAATTACTCTATTTATAACCACATTTGGAGATCCACTGTGTGAAATAGAAACAACCACAATGAAGCTAAATGAGCTGGAACCTTGGCATATTTACTTCCTCAATTAAATGAAGATTTGCTCGGGGTCTTATAACATTATTCCATCAGCTGAACACTTTCTGAAGTTAGAGAAATGTATTTGAAAAATGATTATGTGATTCAGTAGAAATTAAAGAATCATATTTGTTTCTAGGTGTTTTTATTACAATATGTTTCACAATATGCATAATACAAATTGTTGTTAATTCGACATCTATTTAAGCCAAACCCCAATGCTAACAATCACAAACATCAGTTAATAATTTCAGGTCTTTCCTGGCAGTGCTTTGAGCCTGCCTAGGTCATAAAACATCACATATCTGAAAGCATTTTGGCGCTGCATAATGGGGATTGCGTAACTAAAAGGATAAAGTGCATAGGAATTTATACGCTAATTTACTTTCATATTCATATTTTTTGGGTATGCTCAATTATGGCAATTTAATTTCTATCAACAATGTAAATCCTGATACAGGATGAATCTCTGTTATTATTTTACAAAAATTGAAGCAGTTAAAAATACCCATATTTTATCCATACCCATATATAATGTACCTGTATGTTTACTGTAGGTACTTCAATTTGTCTTTCTATTAGCCTTTATCATTAGCCATATTAGCCTATATTTCTCTGCACAGCAGGTTTCAGACTGGAAAAAGAGGCATTACCGTAAGCCAGTGAGGCTCTATCACTTCCAATGGTGCACAGGTACCTATTTAGCAAGAGAGGAGAGCACAAGGTTGACCCATGAGTGTATAAAACTGGATAAACAAAATTTGATTTTTTTTCAAATGAAAGTGGTTAAGTCCAGAATATTGCTGCACTCTTCAATATATTTATTGAAGTAATGAAATTACGTCACATGTGTGTCAGGAACACAAAAATGTAACTTGTTTTGTGCTTAATATAGCGCTTACTTGTAACCTCTGTATGAATTCATAACATGATATATATTGTGTGTGTGTGTGCATATATATATATATATATATATATATATATATATATATATATATATATATATATATATATATATATATATATATATATATATATACACAGTGTATATATATAGATACAGTGGTGTGAAAAAGTGTTTGCCCCCTTCCTCATTTCCTGTTCCTTTGCATGTTTGTCACACTTAAGTGTTTCGGAACATCAAACCAATTTAAACAATAGTCAAGGACAACACAAGTAAACAAAAAATGCAATTTGTAAATGAAGGTGTTTATTATTAAAGGTGAAAAAAAATCCAAACCATCATGGCCCTGTGTGAAAAAGTGATTGCCCCCCTTGTTAAAACATACTATAACTGTGGTTGTCCACACCTGAGTTCAATTTCTCTAGCCACACCCAGGCCTGATTATTGCCACACCTGTTCACAATCAAGGCATCACTTAAATAGGAGCTGCTTGACACAGTAAGGTCCACCAGAAGATCCTTAAAAGCTACACATCATGCCGAGACCCAAAGAAATTCAGGAACAATTGAGAAAGAAAGTAATTGAGATCTATCAGTCTGGAAAGGGTTATAAAGCCATTTCCAAAGCTTTGGGAATCCAGCGAACCACAGTGAGAGCCATTATTCACAAATGGCGAAGACATGGAACAGTGGTGAACCTTCCTAGGAGTGGCCGGCCGCCCAAAATTACCCCAAGAGCGCAGCGACGACTCATCCAAGAGGTCACAAAAGACCCCATAACAACGTCCAAGGAACTGCAGGCCTCACTTGCCTCAGTTAAGGTCAGCGTTCATGCCTCCACCATCAGGAAAAGACTGGGCAAAAATGGCCTGCATGGCAGAGTTCCAAGGAGAAAACCACTGCTGAGCAAAAAGAACATCAAAGCTTGTCTCAATTTCTCCACAACACATCTTGATGATCCCCAAGACTTTTGGGACAACATTCTGTGGACCGATGAGACAAAAGTGGAACTCTTTGGAAGGTGTGTGTCCAAGTATATCTGGCGTAGAAGGAACACTGCATTTCAGAAAAAGAACATTATACCAACAGTAAAATATGGTGGTGGTAGTGTGATGGTCTGGGGCTGTTTTGCTGCTTCAGGACCTGGAAGACTTGCCGTGATAAAAGGAACTATGAATTCTGCTGTCTACCAAGAGATCCTGAAGGAGAATGTCCGACCATCTGTTCGTGTACTCAAGCTGAAACGAACTTGGGTTCTGCAGCAGGACAATGATCCTAAACACACCAGCAAGTCCACCACCGAATGGCTGAAGAAAAACAAAATGAAGACTTTGGAGTGGCCTAGCCAAAGTCCTGACCTGAATCCTATTGAGATGTTGTGGTATGACCTTAAAAAGGCCGTTCATGCTCGAAAACCCTCTAATGTAACTGAATTAGGACAATTCTGCAAAGATGAGTGGGCCAAAATTCCTCCAGGACGCTGTAAAAGCCTCATTGCACGTTATCGCAAACGCTTGGTTGCAGTTGTTGCTGCTAAGGGTGGCCCAACCAGTTATTAGGTTTAGGGGGCAATCACTTTTTCACACAGGGCCATGATGGTCTGGATTTTTTTTCACCTTTAATAATAAACACCTTCATTTACAAATTGCATTTTGTGTTTACTTGTGTTGTCCTTGACTATTGTTTAAATTGGTTTGATGTTCCGAAACACTTAAGTGTGACAAACATGCAAAGGAACAGGAAATGAGGAAGGGGGCAAACACTTTTTCACACCACTGTATATATATACACACACACACAGTTACACACACAGTATATATCATGTTATGAATGCATACAGGGGGTTTAAGTAAGCGCTATATTTAGCACAAAACAAGTAACATTTTTGTGTTCCTGCCATACATGTGATGTCATTTCATTAATTCAAAAAATATATCTATAAATATCACCAGTGAACATAATCCTTCAATCACCTGACTGATCTATTGAGTGCCGACTCCCACTGAACCCAACGAAAGTCCAAAGCTCTTCACATACTCGTATGACACATTATATAACCTATAAACGAAAAAAATCCCTTCATCAAAACAACATTCTCAATGAAGCCCACGTACTATCCCTCACTCATACATGACCAGCACAAGTCCTTCGCGGTCATGAATGAATGAATGAATGAATGAATGAATGATTTGTATAGCGCTGCAACTGCGAACTGAATCGCCTCGAGGCGCTTGATCCGACATGCGTTGATTCCTTCTTAGAAGAGGTAGGTCTTGAGTTTTTTCCTGAAGGCCCGATGGTCTTTTTCCAAGCGGATGTTCGTAGGTAGAGCGTTCCATAGCCGTGGTCCTTGGACTGCAAATCTTCGTTCTCCCCTTGACTTGTACCGGGATTTGGGGACAAGGAGGAGGTTTTGGTCGTTAGATCGGAGGTTGCGATTGGGGGTGTAGTGTTGTATTTTTTCGCATAAGTATTGAGGAGCATCTCCTTGTGTGCATTTGTGGGTCAAGCAGAGGGTCTTGAATGTGATCCGATTCTTTACGGTTAGCCAATGGAGGGTCCTCAGGGATGGGGAGATGGATTCCCATGGTTTTTTTCCTGTGACTAGTCTTGCTGCCGTGTTTTGAACGACTTGTAGTCGTGCAATCTGGAATTTAGGTAGTCCTATGTAGAGGGAGTTTGCGTAGTCGAGTCGAGAGTTGATGATTGTTCCTACCACTACGGCTTTGTCCTTTTCTGGAATGAAGGGGATGAGTCTACGTAGCAGGCGTAGAAGGTGGTAGGATCCGCTGACTACTGATCCTATTTGTGCATTCATTGACATTTCTGAATCGAAGATGACACCGAGACTTTTGGCTTTTATGCTTAGGGGGATGGTCTGTCCAAGGATGGTGGGCGGAGTGCATGGTGTCGTAGATTTAGTTTTCCGGTTTGCATTTAGGAGAAGGAGTTCTGTTTTGGTTCCGTTAAGTTTGAGGGAGTTTGTGGACATCCAGTCGTCTATTGATGCGAGGCATTATTCTAATTCCTGATATTGGTCTTTTTGTCCGGGGATCCGAAGGTAGAGTTGAGTATCATCTGCGTATGAGTGGAAGCATAGATCAGATTTGCTGATGATTTTTAGGAGTGGACGGATGTAAATGTTGAAGAGCACGGGTGACAAAGGTGATCCTTGAGGGACTCCATAGGAGACTGCACGGGATTCAGATGTGAAGGCTCCAAGTTTCACTGTCTGTGACCGATTTCCTAAGAAGGAAGTGAACCATGGTAAGTCTGAAACTGTGACTCCTGCTACTTCTTTGAGGCGGGTGAGTAAAGTGTTGTGATCCAGTGTGTCAAATGCTGCACTAAGGTCCAGGAGTACCAGGAGACATGATTCTCCATCATCTGCTGCTTCCAAGGCATCATCCCATATTTTGAGGAGAGCTGTTTCTGTACCATGGCCCGGGCGGAAGCCTGATTGCAGAGGGTCCAGGAGATTGTGTGTGTCCAGATGGAGTTGTAGCTGTTGTACCACTACTTTCTCCATAATCATGTACAAAACACTGGATAACATGTGTAGGTAAAAATGGGGGAGGAAACAGCCCATGGGCATTGGCAGGGTAAGATTAACAATGTGTGGGGCGTGTTCTCGGCATGGAAGAGTAAAGACGTTTCTCAGCAGATTGCCCGCACAGAATTGCCACACATTACAGCTTCTCCACTCAGCCCAGACGACCAGGGAAGTGGAACCACAGTCCTGTACTAATCCCAGCCCATATGGAGCGTTTCCTAGTCCCGATACAGCCGGCCGCCTCCACACCCGATACAGCCAAGATGGCGCCAGTGCCGGCCACGAGGATGGAGCTGGAATCGCCTGCATCGGAAGGAGGGGGAGCAAGGTACAATTGAGGCAATGACATACCCCCGTTCTCCCTTTTTAGTGATCTCTCCCCTGCCTTCCCTGCTCTTTGTCCCTCACATCCCTCAGCAGTCCTGGGGGGGGGGCTGGTGGCTCCACACAGTGGGATCCATGATACACTCAGCCCTCCAAGCACCAGGTCTCCATACCTGCTGCCCCGCTGCTCCTCACACTGCACAGGCAAGCCACAGTGAGTGCTGCTCCGCTGGTTATACCCTCACAAGAGCCCTTTCCGTTACCCTTTAATGACGGGCTCTATGGGCACTATTGCAAAAATTGCCCACCAGGGAAGATTTAGACTCTTTGGCCTCCAAAATGGAGGCGGCACTCCATGGAGAACTCACTGGAATCAAACACGAGTTAGCAGAGGTGACCACTCAAGTCTCTTCATTAGAATCTGATACAGCAGCCCTTCGCCAAGATGTCTCCAGCCTGCAAGTTACACATGAGGAGGTGGCAGTTACACTTATTGACGATTTGGAAAACCGTAAGCGCAGACGTAACATCAGACTTCGCGGTCTCCCAGAGGCAACCCGACAGGCTGATCTTAAGACGACCGTGACCACCATATTCAATGACTGTCTGGGGTTCCAGCCGGAAACACCCATCGCCATTGACAGGGGTCACAGAACTCTTGGACCTAGAGGTCCTGCAGAGGACAGACCCAGAGATGTCCTTTGCTGCCTGCTCAACTACGCTGTCAAGGAAGACATTCTCCAGCGGGCATGGCACAGAGGAAACAGATTTTGATAGGGGACAGATTATTCTACTGCCTGATGTGTCCCGGAGGACCCTCCAGATGCACCAATGCATGAAGCCCCTGCTAGAGAAATTGGGTGACCAGGAGATCACTTAAAAGTGGGGCAACCCTTTTCACCTCATCGCACGCAAGAGAGGCCGTTTGTACACCCTTAGGTCCCCCACAGAGGTACCTGCTTTCCTCAGCTCTCTCGAGTTGCCCCCGGTATCACTACCTAATTGGCTAGTGTCTCCTCCCCACCGCTAACCCGCCTGGCAGACCCCAACGGCCCAGGCACAATCGTTGGTCACAGCGGGCTCCTCAGGACATCGAGCCTTGAGTCTTCATAGCGAACATTGTTTACAGCTTAAAGGCATGTCCTAGACTTGGGAGATCCCTTCTGTTTGTTAGTTCTGTTCCATTATTACATTATACCCATTATCTCACCTGCTGGGGACTCCTTGGACTGGTGTCCCTCCTCGGAGGTGACCCCTGGTTATCCTAGACTGACTATCACAGATCCACTCTTCTAACCGTCCCACGGGAAGACTTCATGGTGCCTTAGGATCACGACTGATTTAACTAGGGGGGGTGGTGGAATCCAATTGACGCTCATGGCGGTTTCACATAGTGGTTGGTAACATGATAGGTTAGGCCCGGCTGGGCCTATCGCCATGAGCAGGGGATGCTGCATCATCCTGATGCTTGTCCGAGGACCCCCCACCCACCGGTTTTGGACTGCAAGAGGGCAAATAATGACTTACTCAGTTTACTGTGTCCTTTGTTGGTAATACCCATGGCCAGTTTTGAGGATTGGGGGTGGCTTCTGTGGGGCTGCCCGGAGCGCATGCCTAACCATTAGGCTTGGGTCGGAATGAAGTGCCATGGGTGTCTGCTCTGGTGCCAGCTCCGCAGATGCCTCTCCCTCCTGCTTAATTGAGTATTTTTATTCTCTATTTCTCTCTTCGCCTTTCAGGACAGCACCTTGGACAGCACCTTGGACAGCACCTTGGAGAGAGCGCAGCTCCGCCTTTACCCAGGAAACACTGCGTGACAACGCCCCTTTTTAAGATCAGCTGCTTACACCATGCCTTCAGTTTTAGTGTTTCCTCCGCCATGGTGGAACACTGCTGGGGAACCAGGGGTGCTGCACTCTCTTTAAAGAAAAAAACGAGGGTTTTGGCAGTGCCTTATGCTTACGTTCGTATGACCAGCCCAGCACCTTCCCGAACGATGGGGTAGGTGTTCCGGTGTTCCCTTCCTTCGTCGGCTCACAGGAGTAATAGACTGCCGGAGGTCGTTCGCCCGTGCGTTCGGGGGGCCGCGGGTGTGCTCAGAAACGAGCGTTCCATGCCAGGCCTCGGCATGGCGGCGCCGAATCCCGGACGGCGGGGGGACGCCAGTTCCGGTGGGTAGAGACTTCCGGCAGGGCGTAGCAGCAATTGGTTCCAGCTGCTGGAACGCAGGAGGAAGGGGCGGGTCCTCTGGCCGGGACTTCCTTTTGTTTGGCATGGACGAGAAGCCATTCAAAAGCGTGCGGACGGCGGCTGCAACGATCGGAATGGAGGACGAATCATCGGCAGCAATGGCGGATGCAGGCGCCCAGGCTCCCGGCCAGTCCCAGGTAGGAGAGGTACAGAGGGACCTCTTTCCTTTACATCACTGGGTGTTTTTTGTTCATGTATTAAGTTAACCTGCAGCTGTCTGCTTTGGTGTAAAGGTCCATTAGCAGTTCAGCAGGGATTGAGACTCTGGGCACTTAGGGTGTTTGGCTTTGGGGTCTATTTGTTGTACTCTTTAGTGGCTGCAGTTAAAGAGGACCTGCGGGCTCTTTTATTTCTGTCGTTTCAGAAAGCTACTGCTAAGTCAGAGAGAACTTCAAGAAAATGCCCCTCATGTAAAAATCCTTTAAGGGACTCTTGGCCCAAACCCCTATGCAGATCTTGCATTGCGGATTTAGTGAAGGAGGAGTCCTCACAGGAGTGCAAGGAACTCCTGTCTTCAGTGAGGAAAGAAATAGCAGAGGCCCTAGGGACAGTACGCTCCCTTGTGAAAAAACGTGGTCAGAGTTCCAGCCAAGAACAGAGTTCTCAATCCATATGAAAATATCTATAAGGGGGAAATGGGAGAGGCCTCACGCCTCAGGGATTTTTTGTTAATGGTATCTGGATCTTAGTAAGGTATACACTAGTCATAGAGATGTATATAAAACATTTGGTAAATTTTATTATCCCAAAAGGGTAGAAATATAGAAAAGGACACAAAAAAATACATCCATACATTACAGACATATATGTTAAATCAAACGAAGAATTGCGTGGAGCTTCGCCATACTCGACATGTTTCACTCAATGGAGTTTCTTCAGGAGATTGATAGGTTTAGCTCAAAGATATGCTGAAATAACAAGGTTACATGAAAATGCATCCTTATGAAAACTTTTGCACAGCATAAGTGTGCACATTTATACATCATATTACAGCTTGGCTCAAGTATATACATTTGGGGATGCGAGCAATTTATACTAAATTAAAGGTTTCACAACGTTTCAGAAAATACAGGGCATAGAAAGCAGACGGGGTCATGAAAACATGAAGTAGGACTGAACTTACCACATATGCTTGGAAGATTATAAAAAAGGAGAAAAAAAGCATATATAGGAGTCGATTTCTTGTCTAAAAACAATATTCGAAGTGAGAGATGAATCACTCCCAGGATGCCAGCGCAAGCACTGTGTCACTTGCAGAGAGACAACACTGCATGAATTTAAATGGATACAACCATTAGAGGGCTAATTGGTGGGTAGGGTTCAGAAAATATACAAAGTTGGTTATCAGAAAATAATAATAAAGGACTATACCTCTTTGGGGTCCTGTAGTATATATGTAACTGAGTTGAGATAAAACCTGTTCAGAGTAAGGTGCAGATGTATACTGTACCCAATCCGAGAATGGTTGTTTAAAACGTTTGAAATTGTATCTAGGAAATATGCGGGATAGGTATATTAGTATCACATATTGCTTTGCGATTCACATTGAATCGCTTTATGTATGTCCCGTTCTATTATTGCACTTATTGCACTTTGTGTCAAATACGCAGTCCATTCATATAGACTCGCATGTCTCACTCCACAGGTTTAGTTGGGGTTCCAATCTAAGTAGTGTCACAACTATATTTTGAATTATATTTAATTATTCAAAAAAAAACATTTAAGATTCCTTCAGGGTATCTATACTTATGTATTTATATACATATATATTCCATATATGCATTATTCTTACATATTTTTTACTTTTTACATGCTATATTCCATATGCCACAGCACAGCCTGAATGGTAATATAGATCCTCATCTACCACCGCTCAAAATCTTAACTGCGGTGACAGATGTGGAGTCTTCTTTACACTTCTAATGCGATTTTGTGTTGTGTTGCATTTTGGAATTTTGCTACTTCTGGTTTTATTTTAACATCTACGTGGGTTGTTTTTCATTGTATGCGGTATCTTTTTTTCATATTGGAAGTTTGTATTGGTTTCTTTATTGTATTACCCTTTACCCATTTCCATTTTTGGATGTTATGTACATATTCTTCAGATTTAATTATGTTCTTTTTTTCTGAATTGTGCATATACCCTTATTTATACAGCCATTATACTTTGGACTACAATGTTGACACCCACATTTTTGTACACATACTTTCTCTGTATGTATTTTTTCTGTATTTGTGTATTAACCATACATATACATTTTACTAGGCATGTAATTTGTTGTTAGTCTTTATCCTGGCTGTTCTGACCCATACCTTTATTCCAATGGTTTTCCTTTTGGGATTCAGGTGTGGGCTGTTTCAGCCAGGTGAGATCCTTTGAATGCAATCACCAGAATGATTAAGCTGTAGTGTCCTGATTGGCTGTTTAGTCTACATTGGCCACCTGACTTTGGCCATATATATTTTGGTTTTTGCATTCTATCTTTAGCTATGACTAAGCGCCTTTGAGGCGTGAAACGTGTAAGCTACTGTCGCTGTTTTGCTGTATCGTATGAGATGTTACTACTTTAGATTTTATCTTTTGCCTAATAAAGAAGCTTTTGCTGAAGTGCGGCCATCCAGATTTCTCTTTTTCCTCTCTAGGGTCATCTACTCTCAGGTACGCCCCTCACAGGGGCCCACAAGATGTTTTTGTCTAGGCCTAAATTTATTTAGCAGTACTAGACTAGGCCACGCTGCCACGGCTCACTCTCACTGGGCAATGACTCTCAGAGAGTGAACAGTCTCTCCAACCGTCAAATTTTGTAACGATTTTATAATGTTGTCTGCACATGTTTCACTGTTATTTCCACTCAGTGCACTGAAATATGTTTTTTCTTTTCTTTCTGTTTTGGTTATTTCGTTATTGAGAAGTTTACCATTGCAATGCAGTTCCTACCTGGACCGCCTCCTGCGGGGAACTGTTGGGGGGTCCCCGCGCATCGGGGGTTCAACCCCTAAAGTGCCTTACCTCATCCCCCACTAGGCCTTAGCTGCCCTAATTGGCAGTAGTCCTCCGTTTGGAGATTTAGTTTTTCCCCACCCTTTCTACACCTCCCCACCCCCTCCACCCTATACCACTGAGATCCTTTCTTATAGTCCTTTTCACCCCTCTCTTCTACATCACCTGTCCTTAGTCTAACCTTCCCTCTCCCCCCTCCCGACCCCACGTTACCTACTGTTCCAGGTTCTGGCGAGGTTCAATGACCCAACTCCACCCCTCTCACAATGTCATTGAAATTTTGTCCTGGAAAGTGAAAGGCTTAAACGCTCCTGAAAAGTGCTCCAGTTGTCTAGCGGAACTCTGGAGACATAGGCCTCAAGTAGTATTCTTACAATAAATCCACTTCCAGGCAGATAGGATACCAAAAGTATGCAATAAGCACTTCCCAACATTATATCACAGTGTGTCATCCTCCACAAATCAAAGGACACGAGTATTCTCCTGGCCAAAACTGTACCCTGGAAGCTGCTGGACCTCCATACCGACCATGAGGGCAGATATATTTTTGTTAACAGTATACTCCAGTCACAAACGTCTCTCATGCTGCGATCCCACTTGTCTCTGGTGCCCAAATTGGAAATATTGGACATATTGCGCTCTCGGATCATGCTCCAATCTCCTTAGTCCTTGCCTCTAAACACCTGGCACCTAGATCAACCACGTGGCGACTAAATGAGTCCCTCGTACAGGACCCAGAGGTCAAGGCAGACATCCTACGGGAATTGGGACTTTTTTCAAGAGTAACAAAAAATCTGTCTCTAATTTCTCTCGGTTTGGCCAGCACATAAGTGCTACATTAGAGAAATGTTTATTAAACATGGTCACAGACTTAAGGTGGCCAGAGCAAAAACGCTGTCCGGGTTGCTGGCAAAACTCCATGACTGCGAAAAATGCCATAAATTACATTCAGACAGGGTCCTGGAAGCTGAAGTAACCAATCTTGGAGAACAAATCAGGGAACACTCCTTATTTCAGTCTAAGAACAGACTTCTGAAGGAGTGTAGGACCTTTTATGAATACAGAGACTAGGGATGAGCCGAACACCCCCTGTTCGGTTTGCACCAAAACCTGCAAACAGACCTAAAGTTTGTGTGAACTTTAGAACCCTATTAAAGTCTATGGGACTCGAATGTTGAAAACAGCTAATTTTAAAGGCTTATATAAAAGTTATTGTCATAAAAAGTGTTTGGGGATCTGGGTCCTGCCGCAGGGGACATGTATCAATGCGGGAGCAGTGATTTTAATAATGCTTAAAGTGAAACAATAAAAGTGTAATATTCCTTTAAATTTCATATCTGGGGGGTGTATAGTATGCCTGTAAAGGGGCGCATGTTTCCCGTGCTTAGAACTGTCCCTGCACAAAGTGTCATTTTTGCAGGAAAAAGAGTCATTTAAAAATCACTATAATGAATTGTGGGCTCCCGTAATACAGAGAACAGTCATTGAAAGTCATTGATAAAAAAATAAAATATGTGTGGGGTTCCCCCCAAATTCAATTACCAGGCCCTTCGGGTCTGGTATGGATATTAAGGGGAACACTGGGTCAAATTTAGAAAAAAAATGGCGTGGAGTTCCACCCAAAAAATCATACCAGACCCTTTATCCGAGCACGCAACCTGGCAGGCCGCAGAAAAAGAGGGGGGACGAGAGAGCACCCCCCTCCTTAACCGCACCAGGCCACATGCTCTCAACATTAGGAGGATGCTTTGTGGGTCTGTGACCCCTCAAAGCACCATGTCCCCATGGCCGGGGGGCTTATCAGAATCTGGAAGCCCGTTTTAACAAGGGGACCCCCAGATCCCGCCCCCCCCTTGTTTGAAATGGTAAGGGGGTACAAAAGTACCCTTACTATTTCATAAAGAAAGTGTAAACAAATTGTTAAAAAACACACAGACACCGTTGGGAAATGTCCTTTATTAAAAATAAAAAGAATAAAAAAAGATTCCAGCTGTGGTAATCCACTCTTGCTATCCAGCGATGGGGGATCTCTTCTCCGGGGTCCAGCAATGGCTGATCTCTTTTCCGATGAGGTTCAGCGCAGCACATCCTGTCTCCACGGAGACACTGTGGGAAGCCCAGGTCTTAGCTGAGGACCGGGCCACTCGTCACCTGACCCCACCCCCCTCCCAAACACTTTTTATGACAATAACTTGCATATAAGCCTTTAAAATTAGCACTTTAGATTTCTCCCATAGACTTTTACAGGGTGTTCGCGGCTTTTCGAATTTGCCGCGAACACCCCAAATTGTTCACCGTTTGGTGAACAGGCGAACAAGCAATGTTCGAGTCCAACATGAGTTCGACTTGAACTCGAAGCTCATCCCTAATGCCCCGTACACACGGTCAGAAATTCTGACCACAAAATTCGTCTGATTTTTTCCGACGGATTTTGTCCGACACTGGTGTTGCATACACACGGTCGGACAAAGTTGTCGGAAAATCCGATCATTCTGTACGTGGTGACGTTCGTTGCATATGACGGAACTACGTAGAGGCTAGTAGCCAATAGCTTTGGTCTTGTAATGTGATCTGAGCATGCGTGGCACTTTGTCCGTCGGAATTTGCTACACACGATCGGAAAAAGTCCTTCAGCGGACGGTCCCCAGGATAGAGTGGAGGCAATAGATGCTTATCTTGTGGCGGCAAACCTGCCTTCTCTCAATGCGTAGAAGTTATTGCCCTGCTTAGCTTAGTATCGTCCGCAAATACAGAGATGGAACTGTTTACCCCATCCACAAGGTCATTTATGAACAAATTAAATATGATTGGTCCCAGCACAGAACACTGGGGGACCCCACTACCCACCCCTGACCATTCCGAGTACTCCCCATTTATCATCACCCTCTGAACTCACCCTTGTAGCCAGATTTCAATCCATGTACTCACCCTATGGTCCATGCCAACGGACCTTATTTTCTACAGTAAACTTTTATGGGGAACTGTGACAAATGCTTCTGCAAAATCCAGATACACCATGTCAACGGGCCTTCCTTTATCTAGCTGGCAACTCACCTCCTCATAGAAGGTTAATAGATTGGTTTGGCAAGAACGATTCTTTATGAATCCATGCTTTTTAGTGCTTATGATACCGTTCTCATTACTAAAATCTTGTATATAGTCCCTTACCATCCCCTCCAAGAGTTTACATACGATTGATGTTAGGCTAACTGGTCTGTAATTCCCAGAGATGTATTTTGGGCCATTTTTATATATTGGTGCTACATTGGCTTTTCTCCAATCACCTGGTACCATTCCAGTCAGTAGACTGTCAGTAAAAATTAGGAACAATGGTCTGGCAATTACTTGACTGAGTTCCCTAAGTACCCTCGGGTGCAAGCCATCTGGTCCCAATGATTTATTAATGTTAAGTTTCCCAAGTCTAATTTAAATTCTGTTCTCTGTTAACCTTGGAGGTGCTTCCTGTGATGTGTCATGAGAATAAACACTGCAGTTTTGGTTACTGAAGCCCCCTGATTCCCTCGTGAAGACTGAGGAGAAGAATAAATTCAATACTTTCACCATCTCCCCATCCTTTGTAACGAGATGTCCTTCCTCATTCTTTATGGGGCCAATATGGTATGTCCTCCCTTTTTTACTGTTTACATACTTAAAGAATTTCTTGGGAATTTTTTTCTCTTCTCCCATGTGTTTTTCATGTTTTATCTTAGCCGTCCTTATTACACCCTTACATTTCTTGTTGCATTCTTTATAAAGTCTGAATGCTGATGATGATTCCTCAACCTTGTATTTTTTGAAGGCCTTCTTCTTTGCTTTTATATGCATTTTTATATTGGAGCTAAGCCATCCAGGACTTTTGTTTGTTGACTTTCGCTCTTTTAAATTTATTACCCAATGTGATGCATTGGCTAATGCCCTTATTTAATATGCTCTTAAAGCAAACCCATCTCTCCTCTGTGTTCTTTGTTACTAAGATTTTATCCCAATGTATACCTTTTAGCAAGGTCCATAGTTTAGGGAAGTTGGCTCTTTTGAAATTCAGTGTCTTTGTATTCCCCTTATGTTTCCTATTTGTGTGATTTATACTGAAGCCAATTGACCTGTCATCGCTGTTACCTAAATTGCCCCGTATTTCCACATCCATGATCAGGTTTGTATTGTTGGTAATCAGTAGGGATGGGCCAAATACCCCCGGTTCGGTTTGCAGCAGAACATGCGAACAGGCAAAAAATGTGTTTGAACACGCGAACACTGTTAAAGTCTATGGGACACAAACGTGAAAAATCAAAAGTGCTAATTTTAAGGGTTAATATGCAAGTTATTATCATAAAAAGTGTTTAGGGACCCGGGTCTTGCCCCAGGGAACATGTATCAATGCAAAAAAAAAGTTTTAAAAACGTCTGTTTTTTCGGTAGCAGTGATTTTAATAATGCTTAAAGTGAAACAATAGAACACCCCAGGAACGGCACCTCCCCAGCTAGTACTAGATAGATTGTTTCAGTAATGACTGACGTGGACAAGCCAAAACTGTTAATTATTTACATCTTCTGTTCAAATATTTTAAAAAGTTGGGAGAGCAATTAGGAGATAGTCTTACCTGTGCAGATCCCTGTATGGAGGATCCACTTTGAGGGTCATTTTGTTATATGGATGTATAAGTTAGCACCTGTGAGAAGTTCGGATCACAGTTCTCTTCCCGTTGGAAGAAGTTATATTTGCACATAAACTTTTATGTACAGTTCGGTTTCAGCAATGTGTCAATGACATATGTATAGAAGCAGACAGACAGCATATAGCCACTGACAGCGATGTAACCTTGGTATTTTTCATACCTCTGTATTGAATGTAAGAATGTTAACATTATATCCAAGTATTAACATCTCGTTTGTATGGTAATTTCACCGGTTTAATTGCAACTTTTGTCTGGCTGCACTTGTACTGTATATTTGTTATTTATGACACAATAAAAACTTCTCTAAATTAAAATAAAAAAAAAGTGAAACAATAAAAGTGAAATATTCCTTTAACCACTTGACGTCCGGGCCATAGCCGAATGACGGCTACAGTGCGGACCTCAATTTCTGGGAGGCCGTCATATGACTAAGCGCGGCGAGCGTGGCGAGCGAAGCGAGCCCGCGAGGGGCCCTCTAACTTTGTGTAACCCTATGTCCACTTGGATGGTGGGGCTTGCACCTCGACTCATGGCGCAGGCGCCGTTCATCTTCAGGGATTTTCCAAATTTCCTTCTGCTCTGTACTGCGCATGCGCTGCGCCTGCACAGTACGGGGCGGACAACTTTCGATAGCCGGACTTTTGGTGACAGAACACCGGCTCTCCCTCCTAACACAGAGACCGCGTGTGAGGACAGCGATCTGTGCCTTCAGTGAGTTTAACTCATAAATTACAGTGCCCAAACAGTGACCCATCATTACAGTGCTTATTTGGAATCTGTGCCCACCTGTGTCAATCAGTGTCCACATGTGCCAATCTGTGCCCACCTGCGCCAATATATGCCATCAGTGATCAGTGTCCATCTGTGCACATCTTTGCAATCAGTGCACATCTGTGCCACCTCATCAGTGCCCACCTGTGCCACCTCATCAGTGCCCACCTGTGCCACCTCATTAGTGCCCATCAGTGCCGCCTCATCAGTGCACATCTGTGTAATCAACCAGTGCACATCTGTGCCACCTCATCAGTGCAAATCCGTGCAATCAACCAGTGCACATCTGTGCCACCTCATCAGTGCCCATCTGTGCCACCTCATCAGTGCCCATCTGTGCCACCTTATCAGTGCACATCTGTGCAATCAATCAGTGCCCATCTGTGCCGCCTCATCAGTGCCCTAGCTCCTTGATGAGGTCTTGTATCACTGGGGGCATATCGGTAATGTTTCAGGGAGGCCTCGGACTCGGAAATTATATCTCCTTGATCTGTTCTCAAGATCGTCTATCCTGGAAAGTTTTGAGTGTGGTGTTTGACCTGGTGTGTTATTTGGGGCAGGAAGCTAGATGCTAGATATCTCATTATGAATTGTATTGATTTTGTTTTTGAAATGATTCTCAATCTCCTGGGCAGTAAGCAAATTGGTGGGTGGAGGCAGTGGGGAGGTGAAGTAAGGAATTAAGTGTAGAAAAGAGTTGACGAGGTTTGGATGAGAGGGTTTTGATGAGAGTGGTGTAGTAGGTTTGTTTAGCAGTGTGGAGGCAGGAGTTGTATTTGAGAAGGGCAGATTTGTAGAGTGTGAAGTCTAGCAGGGATTTAGTTTTATGCCATGCTCACTCCAGAGCATGGCTGTATATCTTGAGACTTCTGGTGCCATCTTTGAGACACTTTTGTAGCGGGCAAGGCCTGGTTCTGCTTATACGAGAGGAGTGAGTGTGTCCAGGGAGAATGACTGTATGTTGTTGTAGAGATAAGTGGGCAGGTCTAAGCAGGACAGGGGTACGATTTTATTACAAAGGCAGTCAGTAGCAGAATGAAGAAGGGAAGTGTTGAGGTGTCGAAGGTTCCTGTGGGTAACTGTTTACAGGTTGACGGCATAAGATGTGGGAGGCAGGAAGAGTGTGAAACTGATGAGGTTGTGATCGGAGAGAGAAAAAGGGGTGTTAGAGAAGTTGCAAGGAGTGCAGAGGTGGGAGAATATGTGGTTGAGAGTGTTGCCACTGGGGTGATAGTCTGTGTCCATTGTGTTAGGTTATAAGAGGAGGTTAACTTGAGTAGTGTCTGAAATGTTAACATTGATTGGAATGTTAAAGTCACCGAGAATGATGGCGGCTACTTCAGAGGAGAGAAAGTAGGATATCCATTGAGAAAGCGTGCCACTGGGCCAGAGGCTGGGAAATTACTGCAATCCTCAGACAAACTGGAAAAAAGACAGATACTGTGAATTTAAAAAGAACAGAGGGAAAGAGAGGGAGGTATAGGAAGAACCTGGAAGGTGCTTTGTGGGGAGAGGAGAAGTCCAACATCCACCTCCTTTTCATCTGCTGGGTCTGGGTGAGTGAGTGCAGAGGAGGCCACCGTAGAAGAGGGCAGCTGGAGAGGCAGTGTCGGAATCCTCGAGCAGGTTTAAGTAATAGCAAGTAGATTGATGGAGTTGGAGAGGAAAAGGTCATTGAAAGAGGCAAGTTTGTTAGAGACTGATCGGGCATTCCAGAGGGCACATATAAGGGGGACTGACCCATGGAATAATTGGGAATTGAGATAAGAGAGAAAGGATTATGGCTACTGTCAGAAAAGCTAGACTGCCAATTCTGGGGTTGAGAGTTAACTGGAGGAGGGCCAGGGTTTGGGGCAATATCCCCAGAAGTTAGGACCAGTAGGAGGCTGAGGGCAGTAAGGTGTAAGCAGGATTTATATGAGAGCTGGTGCTGCAGTGAATTGGAAATTGTGATATTGTGTGAGCTCAGAAATAGCAGGAGGTGATAAGTGCAGTAATATTCAGAGGGCAAAAGTGAGGGAGATATGTACAGGTTGTGAGGTGGGGAGGGGGGTGTAAAGAAATGAAAGTTTGAAGAGAGAGGGTGATTTTGCAAAGAACAAGATTAGTATGAGCACATCAAAGGGTGTAGAGAGGGGAAAGGAGAAGGCTGAGGGAAAGATAAAAGGGAACTTTCAGACCACTTGGCGTGAACCACTAATGTTTGTATTTGCTTTTGTAGATGTGCTATAGTTAAAGGGCTGTGTTGAAAGTTTCAGGCACCGAGTCACCGAGAATGATGGCGGCTACTTCAGAGGAGAGAAAGTAGGATATCCATTGAGAAAGCGTGCCACTGGGCCAGAGGCTGGGAAATTACTGCAATCCTCAGACAAACTGGAAAAAAGACAGATACTGTGAATTTAAAAAGAACAGAGGGAAAGAGAGGGAGGTATAGGAAGAACCTGGAAGGTGCTTTGTGGGGAGAGGAGAAGTCCAACATCCACCTCCTTTTCATCTGCTGGGTCTGGGTGAGTGAGTGCAGAGGAGGCCACCGTAGAAGAGGGCAGCTGGAGAGGCAGTGTCGGAATCCTCGAGCAGGTTTCAGTAATAGCAAGTAGATTGATGGAGTTGGAGAGGAAAAGGTCATTGAAAGAGGCAAGTTTGTTAGAGACTGATCGGGCATTCCAGAGGGCACATATAAGGGGGACTGACCCATGGAATAATTGGGAATTGAGATAAGAGAGAAAGGATTATGGCTACTGTCAGAAAAGCTAGACTGCCAATTCTGGGGTTGAGAGTTAACTGGAGGAGGGCCAGGGTTTGGGGCAATATCCCCAGAAGTTAGGACCAGTAGGAGGCTGAGGGCAGTAAGGTGTAAGCAGGATTTATATGAGAGCTGGTGCTGCAGTGAATTGGAAATTGTGATATTGTGTGAGCTCAGAAATAGCAGGAGGTGATAAGTGCAGTAATATTCAGAGGGCAAAAGTGAGGGAGATATGTACAGGTTGTGAGGTGGGGAGGGGGGTGTAAAGAAATGAAAGTTTGAAGAGAGAGGGTGATTTTGCAAAGAACAAGATTAGTATGAGCACATCAAAGGGTGTAGAGAGGGGAAAGGAGAAGGCTGAGGGAAAGATAAAAGGGAACTTTCAGACCACTTGGCGTGAACCACTAATGTTTGTATTTGCTTTTGTAGATGTGCTATAGTTAAAGGGCTGTGTTGAAAGTTTCAGGCACTTAAAACGGAGTTCCACCCAAAAGTGGAACTTCCGCTTTAAGCACTCCTCGCCCCCTGACATGCCACATTTGGCATGTCTTTTTTTTGGGGGGGGGGAGTGTGTGCCCTCTTTTTAGTGGGACTTCCTGTCCCACTTCCTCTTTCCTGTTCTTGGCCGCCTAGGCAAATACTCCTAGCAGTGCCTCCCTGCCAGCGATCTTCTGGGACACAGGTCCGAGAAGATTGACTGGCCAATAGCAGAGCACAGCGCGACTCGCGCATGCGCAGTGCGTACCCGGCTGTGAAGCCGTAGGCTGTCACAGGCTAGGTGCCCACAGTTGCTATGACGGCGCCGAAGAGAGGTGGGGGAGAGGAGCGAGGCTTCAGGCGGCCGCATCGCTGGACCGTGGGACAGGTAAGTGTCAGTTTATTAACCGCTTCAACACCGGGCCAATTTACACCCTTCCTTACCAGAGCACTTTTTGCGATTCGGCACTGCGTCGCTTTAACTGACAATTGCGCGGTCGTGCGACGTTACACCCAAACAAAATTGACGTCCTTTTTTTCCCACAAATAGAGCTTTCTTTTGGTAGTATTTGATCGCCCCTGCGGTTTTTATTTTTTGCGCTATAAACAAAAGAAGAGCTACAATTTTGAAAAAAAACTCAATATTTTTTACTTTTTGCTATAATAAATATCCAATTTTTAAAAAAAAAAACGATTTTTTTACTCATTTTAGGCCGATACGTATTCTTCTACATATTTTTGGTAAAAAAAATCGCAATAAGCGTATATTGATCGGTTTGCGCAAAAGTTATAGCGTCTACAAAATAGGGTATAGATTTATTGCATTTTTTTTTTTTTTACTAGTAATGGCGGCGATCTGCGATTTTTTTTCGTGACTGCGACATTGCGGCGGACACTTCGGACACTTTTGACACATTTTTGACACATTTTTGGGACCATTCACATTTACACAGCGATCGTTGCTATAAAATTGCATTGATTACTGTGTAAATGTGACTGGCAGGGAAGGGGTTAACACTAGGGGGCGCTGCAGGGGTTAATGTAATCCCTATATGTGTTCCTCCGTACTGGGATCACATGATCGGTCTCCTCTCCGCTGACAGGACGTGGAGCTGTGTGTGTTAACACACACAGCTCCACGGTCCCGCACGGTCCCGTTGTTTTAACGGGCAATCGCGGGTGCCCGGCAGACATCTTGTGGGCGTCATATGACTATGGGCGGGTAGTGAAGGGGTTAAAAGTCAGCAGCTATGCTTTTTGTAGCTGCTGACTTTTAATAAACAAAAAAAACGTCTGAAACTCCACTTTAACACTGAAGTAGAACTTTATGCAAGAAGTGACAAACCTAACCTCACAAGATGTCGTAAGAGTTGAACTGAATTTATACTGGGATGGGGTGGGGTCACAATCATTCAGTTAAGAGCTAATAACACAGACACATTGTGAAAGTGGAGTTTTTTTTGCCTTAAACAGATTACAAAACAGGATGGAGACAGCAAGATAAGACTGGGTGTTTGATCATGGTCAAGGCACCATGAAAAGTGTAAACAGCCATTTGAAAAGTCTTAGCAAGGTAAATGTGGATTTCAGTCATGCAAAGTAGCCCAGTATTGTAGGGAAGAGTATAGTCAGTTACCAATGGTTACAGCAAGGCAGGTGTGACTTGCAGGCATGCAAAGTGTCATAATGTTGCAGAGAAGAGTGTAATCAGTTACCTCGCAAGCCATCCTAAGAGTTTAGCACAAGCTGTCATGTATTCAATGTTTATTTGAATAAATATATACAGTACTGTGTATATATATATATATATAGATAAGGAAAAAAAATTATACAATATAAAAAAAAACTGAAATAAAATTGAACCAAACCATATAAGTTTCTCATAACCACTTGAGTGCCCTTCTGTAATATAAGGTTACCAGATATAGAAAGTGAAATCCGAGGAGATCCTCCTGTCTATGCTGACTTTTAAAACTACACCCACAAAACCATATTGTTGGTGTGGCCAAGATGCAGTAACAGTGAAAGGGGTTTAAATGGGTATGATAAAATAAAAGCGGAGCCTATGCTGCTATAAGTCAAGAGTGCATAAAGTATAGAGTGCAGGAGTCAAGCGTAAGTAACGCACAGAGTACTGAGGTCAGAAGTAAGTATGTGCAAAGGTCAGACGTAGGTTAAGCACAAAGTGCACAGATCAGAAGTGTGTAACATACAAGGTAAATGGTTTAGGAGTAAGTAATGCACAGAGTGCAGGAGTCAGGAGTAAATAACACAGAAAGTGCAGTGGTTGACAGTGTGTAATGTTCAGAGTATTGGGGTCAGGAGTAAATAACACACAGAGCGCAAGAGTCAGTAGTAAGTAAGACATAAAGTACAGAGTTCAGCAGTAAGTAACGCACAGAGTAAAGAGATCAGGCATAAGTAACACACAGAGTGCAGGAGGTCACAAGTAAGTCAGGAGTAAAATAGTGTTACTGAAGCTGCCTGCGCATGCAAGGAAACCTGAGTTTCCATTCACACACAGTCTGTTACAGTGGCAATAATTTCAACTGATGCTTGTGCAGTGCAACTGCATTTAGTGCCTGTCCAAAGAAAAATTTAGACTGCACTGCCAGGCTGCTTGGGATGATTCCAGGGATACCCACTACAATTTTATTTCAAATATTTTTATTTACAATTCATAAATTAGCATAGATGTACTGTATTTCTTTTATGTTTCCTAAGAATGTCATTGTATACTTTGAACTAATAGTTCAATGTTTACATATGCATTTAAGCTTGCTATAAAGGTATTTCCTGTTGTTTTTGTATAGGTTTTAGGAGGAGTAATCTAATGTTATCTGTGCTGTCTAGTGTGTTATATACCGAGGAACATGTTTCTGAAATTATGTTGCAGGAGCTTTAGGAACACAAACCAATCCCTGTGTCTATGTGGATATATCCTTGCTGCCAGCATATGGTAATAAAGACCTGTACAAAATGTAACAATTCATTATTCAAAACAGTGACTCATTATGCTGTATTCATTGGCACAGGGTATGACAAAATGGAGGGTGTAAAGTAATATTTAGAAGTGCAGCATTTATTGACTTAGGCTGTCACTTTCCAGTAACCCTTTAGAGGAGAACTTCCATCAAAAAAAAAAATCACAAATACATATTTTAAAATTAGGTTTCATCTTAATGGTATTCCATCGTTTGAGCTCAGAATATATACTTGCAGACAATATATACATATAACAAAATTGCTATCTTCTCTTTTTATTGCACTTAAGTGTAACCACTTGTCACATACCTGAGAGGAAACTGAAATGACTAGGTCGGCCTCTCTTGTATCTCCAGCCCAGGCCCCACTAAAAGTGGAACAGAGAGTGCAGAGGGACATTAAGAACATGAGTGCCAGCAGATGTTGATTGGAGAACTTGCAGCAGAAGATGTGGTCCCTAGGAGACAGGGTCAAGAACAGTAGCCATGCACAGTAGACCAGCCGAGGTTAGGGAGGCGCTCCATTCGCTGTAACAGCAGATAGCCAAACAGGCACTCAAATGAGAAGCCAAGATCAGAGACAGGAGTGTAGTCACAGGATTAACCAGGGTCATCAACAGGTGGGTAGCAAGATACCAAATCATAAGCAAAGCCAAAGTCAGTAACAAGCTGGGTCAGGAATTGGTGACAAGTCAAGAGCGGAATCCAGGATGAGGTCAGAGCAAGCCGGGTTAGCAATAAAGGGCACACACTGGATGAATGCAGTACACAGGGAACATTTGAAGACCAGTCAGCATTTGATCACTAGAAGGAGCATCTTTAACCACCTGATTACTGGGCACTTAAACCCCCCTCGTGACCCGAATTTTCAGCTTTCGGCGCTGACGCAATTAGAATGACAATTGCGCGGTCATACAACACTATACCCAAATGAAATTTTTACCATTTTTTTCCCACAGATAGAGCTTTCTTTTGGTGGTATTTAATCACAGCTGGGGTTTTTATTTTTTGCTAAACAAATAAAAAAAGATGGAAAATGAAAAATAAAAATAAAATCATGTTTAATAGTTTGTTATAAAATTTTGCAAACAGGTAATTTTTCTGCATCATTGATATGCGCTGATGAGGCGGCACTGGTGGGCACTGATAGACTGCACTGGTGGGCACTGATAGGCTGCACTGCTGGGCACTGATAGGCTGCACTGGTGGGGACAGATAAGTCGGTACTGATGGGCACAGAAAAGATGGCACTGATGGGCACGGATGGGTGGCATGGATGGGTGGCATGGATGGGCACTGATGGATGGCACTGATAGATGGCACTGATAGGTGGCACTGATAGATAGCACTGATGGGCACTGATAGGTGGCACTGATGGGCACTGGTAGGGGACACTGATGAGCACTGGTAGGGGACACTGATGAGCACTGGTAGGGGACACTGATGTGCAGCACTGGCACTGTGGGCACTGACAGATGGCACTGTGGGCACTGACATATGGCACTGTGGGCACTGACAGATGGCACTGTGGGCACTGACAGGTGGAGCTAGTGGGCACTTTTATTAGCCAAAGGTGGGCACCATGGACCCTGGGCATATTGCAGTGAGAGGGACTCATGTCCCTCTCACTGCCGCCGGTGATTTTTTTTCTCAGGTTTTTTGCCGCAGGTTTTTTTTTTCTCCTCACGCTGTCAGCGCGAGCAGGAAAAAAAGCAGATTACCGGCTCGGTTATTATCACATGATCCGCTGTCATTGGCTGACAGCTGATCACGTGGTAAGGGGTCGGGATCGACCCCTTACTCGGATCTGTGATCCAGCGAGTCTCACAGACTCGCGGATCACAGAGCGCGCCGCGCGCGCCCTTCAGGGGGGCGCGCAGGCAGCTCGTTGCCGGGACGACGTCAATGGACGTCGTCCCGGCATATCAGATCCGTGCTGTAGCCGTCATTCGGCTATAGCGCGGATCTCAGGTGGTTAAATAGTCCATCTGGCGCCAACATGCATAGTGCACGTGCCTGTGCATGTGCGCGCATTCCCGTGCACATTCCTGCACACATACGCGCACCTGGTTACCTTTCTGTGAAAAATGCCGCAGGGCATTTCTGTGAGCCAAACATCTCATAGGAATTCCCTGACACTACTTTTGAATCTGATCAAACAGCCTGCAATGGCAATTGTTGCCATAAACATAAGGTCCTTCCCCTTTATTTAGAAAAGCAGAAGGTAATGTCTTTGGAGTTCATGATCACACTATCCTATGAGTGTGGGCTACCTGAGAGCTTGCATCCACTCTAGTCATATTTGGCTCTGTTAGGTGGCTGTAGGGAATTTCAGCTAGCCGGCATGGTGCTTTATAAATATCATATCACATAATTCAAGCAGTCTGTCAGCTGCCTATACAAGGCTGCTGTTAGAAATCACGGGGCCCTTACAGCCTTCCTGGCATGCCCCCCCCCTTTTCCCTAATATATTAAAACAGTATTTTCACTAAAAATACACTAATATCATTATTAGCAGACACAAACATAAGAGAATCCGTGTAAATCAGCCCTTAATTTTAACTTGGCCCAGTGCCAACTTTGCACCCAGTGTAGCAAATGCCTTTAAGGCACAATGGGACGAAAGTATGGTCTACACTAAACTACCAGCTGAATTAACTCTTTAAAAAAGATTTATAGACGATCTTATCATCGCATGGAATGGAAGCAAGGAAACACTGGAAATTTTTTGGTAAAAACTAAACAATAATGATAAAAACATCAAACTTACGTGGAACATCAGCAACAAACAAATCAACTTCTTAGATCTGGATATCACCCTCGTAGAGAACAAGCTAATTACCAAGACACATTTCAAAAACACTGATGTGAATAGCTACCTCCTTATGAACAGTTATCATTTTAAACCATGGCTCTTTAATATTCCAAAGGGCCAATTGGTAAGAATTAAGAGAAATTATACAACTGAAGAATATTTTCTAACCCAAGCCACATTTATAAGTAACAGATTCAAGGACAAGAGTTACACTGAAGAATTCATTCAAAATCAAATTGATCAGGTAAAAAACTTGGATAGGACTACCATGCTACAAAATAAAAACAAGGACGATCATCAACGACAATCGAAGCACCTTTTTTAATATTAACCTTTAACATTCAACATAAAGAAATAGAAAAATTGATAAAAAGACACATATTAAAAAGTGACAGACATCTCAATGAAATTCTTCCTGAAAAACCGAACATACTCTATAAGAGAGCACCAACCTTAAGAGACATTATTGTAAAAAACTTTATTGAACCACCTAAAAGTAAAGGTTATTGCTTTTTTAATGACAAAGGATTTTTCCCTTGCAAATATTGCTTTGCGTGTAAACACTCTAAGAAACCACAAATAAAACGCACACAGTTTACCATTAAAACAGGACAAAACTATCTGATTAAGGACTTTATCAGTTGTCACACAGAGGGGGTAGTGTACATTTTACAATGTAGCTGTAATCTGCAATATGTGGGGAGAACAAAAAGACCACTAATGGTTAGGATAAGGGAACGTGTTCAAAACATCATTAAAGGTTTCCCAAAACACAATGTATCAAGACACTTTGCCCAAGTACATAACAATGACCCTAAACATTTACAATTTTGGGGCATAGAGAAATACAACAGACCGTGGAGGGGGGCACATAAAGTTAGGTCCATCAGTCAAAAAGAATCCAAATGGATACACACTTTACATACTCTTGTACCTGACGGCCTCAATGTGGAATTTGACTTGAATTGTTTTCTGAGTAATTTTTGACTTCTCATTTTACAAAATTGCTATGCTCATTTTGTCATTTCCGGAACTATATTCTGTTTATTTAAAAAAAAAAAATTCTTCTCATTCAGGAGGTTACCTTAATCAGCCTGATCAATTTTGGATCGCTATGTTAGTAAACATCCCATGATTTTACCTAACATTAGAGTATTGGGGTCTCTATATATTCCTATTCCAATTTGAACCCTATTTTTGTTCCCAAAGTCATCTTATTCTTTTATATACATAAAGATTTTAATATTAAATTTTAAATTTATTAATTTAAGTCATTATATTCATGCATTTTTTATTAATGCAATTTATTAATGCATTTTTAGAATATAGCCATTAATATAGAATACTACCTACAAAATAACCGCTACCATGAGAACGACAATTCTCACAAGGAAAAAATTCACCCAACTTTATTTTATAATATTCCCGATTTCAATTCACCTTCACCTTCCCAAAAAATGTCCGCCGCTATGGTGAAGAAACTTTTTAAACAAAATGTCCGTTAATTCACTTTCTGTTCCTACACATAAATAGAATGGTTCAACAACCTATCTGGTTCCCCTTATGAAGTCACGTGTTGTGATGAAACGTGCGTAGGGATTGTCCGGAAGTCTGAGAGACAGGAAGTGATGCAAGGAGCGTGTTTGACACATAGATACATACAGATAAGCTTGTTTTTATCTTTTTATATGTAAGAGGCAACTTGCCATTTATAATAAACTGTATTATCTTTACATATTACACTATGGGAGGCCTGTTTTCTTTTATTTATTTTCGTGGCGAATATTGAACGTCCATAAAGGAACCACGAGATCCTGAAGTTAACCAAGCTGTCAGCAGGGAGAAGGTTTATTCAGCAGATGGTGAACCACGTCCATAACCATGCACACGGACATCGATTGGAAACACAAACGATATACAGGCGATCCCATCTCACAATACTGATCTAAGGCTTATTGTTCTCCATCTGGAGGTAAGAGCTCAGGGAGCATTATGTGATCTATTCACGAAGATTAACATTTATTTCACAACATAATTGTTTATTTAGAAGATTCACCTGGATTATGGACACTTATGATTATTGTCACTAATCCCCTCTCGGAATACACAGCATGACAAACGTACCCACTGATTGGCTCCGAGAGAAGATTGGTACCCAATGCGTCCAACCAGACTGCGTTCTAAGACCTGTCACAGGTGCTCACCCACCTATGAGCAGGCAGAACCTCAATACAGCCCAGCAAAACTGTTGCCAAAGTATAACCTAGAACAATTAACCCCAAAACTCAGCTATAGTTCTGGGCAAAAACTAAATTTAAATGCATAGCGCGTACTTACAAAAAGTACCGGCTCTACATATAGGTACAACTAGTGCGACTCACAGGCAAAAAGAGCACTTGTCAGCGACTGCTTCAATCGCTACCAAAAAAACTGTTAGCATTCGCAGGGATCAGGCCTGACTCTGCGAACTCTGCAGTAGTGTGTGTTATGTTTTGTAAGTGACAGTGATCGATTGATACTGCACTTGGGTGGGCTGGGCGGAGGGGCTAAACGCAGGTGCTAGCAGGTATCTGGGCTGATCCCGCTAACGCTGCGTTTTTGGGAACCCTAAACTACTGGGGATGCTAGTATAGATCTGATCAGATCAAAGATATTGATCCGTTCAGACACTATACTAGTAAGGGAGGTGTATGGTGCGTGCGTGGGTGTTAGCGCTAACTGTTTTCACCCACCGGGTGATCAGGGGGTTAAACCTTTATTGGGTAATATGCGGCGAGTACCCTGATGCTATAAAAAACTAATTAACAAGCATCATCTGTGACACTAATATGGTGATCACTGGTGACAGGGGGTAAAAGGGTTAACTAGGGGACAATCAGGGGTTAAAACCTTTATTAGGTAATATATGGGGGTACCCTGATGCTATAAAAACCTGACGGTGAAACTAACCAAACAACTGGCTAACTAGTGTCACCCGTGACACTAATATGGCGATCAGAAAATAGATCTACTAGTGACACTGGTGACAGGGGGTGAAATGGTTAACTGGTGTTAAACCTTTATTAGGGGGCTAATGGGGGGTACCCTAAAGCTACCTGGGCCTTCTACTAACTGCCCTAACGCGGATTAGTGTCACAAGTGACACCAATGCAGTGATCAGTGAAAAGTCTGAAAACTGCAATTGGTGACACAGTGTCAGGGAGTAAAGGGGGTAACTGGGGGGGGGGGGGGGGGTCGGGGGGTGAAATGTGTGCCTACGTGTACTGTGTCAGTGTAGTGTTGGTGCAACTCACTTTTAGATGTCCTCTCTCCGCGTTCTGGAACCAAAAAGAATTCGAGGATGGGAGGTGACATCACTTCCTCTGCCTGTGTTTACAATTCACAGTCAGAGGAGGCATTTCATTGGTCAGAACCGATCAGCATGTCCATGCCATAAATCATTGGCCTGGACCTGAAGACTGATCGGTTCCGAAATGAATCCGATCACCACGGACATGGTGGGAACGCGCACACACACCCCCTGCCCACGGGCGCGAGCGATGTACGGGTCGTTAGTTTTGTGCACCCATGCCATTCTGCCGACATATATCGGAGTGAGACGGTCAGCAAGGGGTTAAAGTGTCACTAAACCCACATCATAAAAAATATCAATAAATGCTGTATTACATGCTGTTCATATTCACCCAAACTGGTTGATCCTATTGCTTTCTATCTCCATTTTCTGTTCATGTCCCCAATTCAGGTAGGGATTTTGCAGTTGTAATGGCAACTCTGCACATGCTAAGTTTTCAGTGAGTTTCTATGATGAGCATTTCCTCCCTATCACACCTTAGCTGACCATTTGCCCATATAGAGCCACACGTATGGGCGCATACACAGTGGTAAATGACAGCCCACTCCATCCCGCCTCCTCCATGCCCACTAACCAGCTAGACACAATAGGGTTGGAATATTACATGTAGATTAATGGTGCCTTCATCTTCCTCTTATTCTTAAGACATAGGCTGGAGGGGCATGACACAGTCTGTGACTGGCAGAAATCTGCTCACACCATGTTATATCAACAAAAATAACAAAGATTTCATTTCAAATATATATCTATTTGTATGACAATTTAACCACTTCAGCCCCGGACCAATTGGCAGCCAAAGGACCAGGCCCCTTTTTGCGATTCGGCACTGCGTCGCTTTAACTGACAATTGCGCGGTCGTGCGACGTGGCTCCAAAACAAAATTGGCGTCCTTTTTTTCCCACAAATAGAGCTTTCTTTTGGTGGTATTTGATCGCCCCTGCGGTTTTTATTTTTTGCGCTATAAACAAAAATAGAGCGACAATTTTAAAAACAATACAATATTTTTTGCTTTTTGCTATAATAAATATCCCCAAAAAATATATAAAAAAACATTTTTTTTCCTCAGTTTAGGCCGATACGTATTCTTCTACATATTTTTGGTAAAAAAAATTGCAATTAGCGATTATTGATTGGTTTGCGCAAAAGTTATAGCGTTTACAAAATAGGGGATAGTTTTATAGCATTTTTATTAATATTTGTTTTTTTTACTAGTAATGGCGAGGATCAGCGATTTTTATTGTGACTGCGACATTATGGCGGACACATCGGACATTTTTGACACATTTTTGGGACCATTGTCATTTATACAGCAATCAATGCTATTTAAATGCATTGGTTCCTGTATAAATGACAGTTGTAGTGAAGGGGTTAACCACTAGGGGAAGGGGAGGGGTTATGGGCTGTGACGTGTGTGTTTTTTTTTTTACATTAGGGGGCGGGGCTGACGTCTGATGTCATTGACCGGCTTTCCCGATGACAGGGAACAGCCAATCAATGACAGGCAGTGTAGGAAGCGCGGGGAGAGGTTTGTTTACACATACCTCTCCCCATTCTTCAGCTCCGTAACCCGATCGCGGGACACCAGCGGCGATCGGGTCCGCTGGTCCCGCGGCCGGGGTCACGGAGCTCCCGACCGAGTCGCGAGCGTGCCGCTGACGGCGCGCGCGCGACCCACAGGCAGGCACATGCACGATCACGTACAGGTACGCGATTTTGCCTGCCCGTGCCATTTTGCCGACGTATATCGGCGTTAGGCCGTCGGGAAGCGGTTAAAACAGTTTATTGATAATATTTTTTTAATTAATATTTTGAACATTAAGCTCCTCCTGCTTATGTTTCCCTGGAGACAAGCTGGGAAGGATTTTGGTCATGTGACAGCTGTATATCGATTAGGAAAAAGGTACTTAGATGTGTTGCTTTTTTTTTTGTTAATCCTCATTCATCCTCATTCAGAAATAGAAGGGTTATAATGGGTCAGCTGCAGATTGGTAAATGATCTTCTGATATTGACATGTGTACCATGGATTGGTATGACTGCATAACTTGAGTAATATATTTAAATTAAAGTGGTTGTAAAGGCAGAAGTTTTTTTTTTATCTTAATGCATTAAGATAAAAAAAACTTCTGTGTTAATATTAGACGGAACCATGTACTATTTTGCACCTTAGCTTGCCCTCCCACATCCATGTTAAATAACTGGAACTTTTCTAATGCATTACATACTGCTATGTTCTGTTACTTTCACTGTTTGGCCTTGTAAGTACCTGCGTGTATTTACGAGCCTGTCTCTACTTTGTTATCGCAAAAACTTTTCAATAAAAATGTTTTAAATACATTTAAGCCAAAATGTAAAAAAAAAAAAAAAAAAAAAAAAACTTCTGTGTACAGCAGGTCCCCTCAGCTCCCCTAATACTTACCCGAGGTCCATCTAGATTCAGCGATGTTGCACAAGAGACTCGGCTGTCGGGAACTGCCCTCTTCATTGGCTAAGACAGCAGTGTGGCCGACATTGGCTCCCACTGCTGTCAATCAAAGTCAGTTAGCCAATGAGGATAGAAGGGGGACAGGGCCAGGCAGCGGCTTCATGACTGAAAGGACACACGGGGCTGCTTGCTGTGGGGGCACTCAACAGGAGGGCAGGTAAGTATGACATGTTTGTTATTTTTAACAAAAGAAAACAAGATTTTAGTATCACTTTAAGTCTCCTAGCCAGCACAATAAACTACTACTTTGAGCCTGGGTTCACACCTATGTGAATTTGCAGCGGCCTAAAACATTGCAAATTCGCAGGACATTTCAAAATACATTGTTTTCAATGAGGCATGTTTACATATCTCCGGTGCATGCGCACTGCGCATTGCAGAAAAACCGCGTCCGACTTTTGGGCAGTGCGGTGCGTATCAGGTGCGAATTCAGGCCCATTATCTTCTATGGGCACGCATCTGATTCGCACCTGACTTGCGTTGTGAACAAAAATTTGCAAGTCATTGTACTACTTCTGAGGGGGAAGTCCACGCCAAATAAAAAAAAAAATGGCATGGATTCCCCCTCTAAAATTAAAATGTATAATTAAAATTAGCACTTTTGATTTTGAACATTGGAGTCCCATATGCCCCGTACACACGATCGGAATTTCCGACGGAAAATGTCCTATCGGACCATGTTGTCGGAAAATCCGACCGTGTGTGGGCTCCATCGGACTTTTTCCGTCGGAAAAAAATTGAGATCCTGCTCTCAAATTTTCCGACAACAAAGTCTGATTGGACTTTTTCCGATCGTGTGTAGAGAATTCCGACGGACAAAGTGCCACGCATGCTCAGATCAAATTACGAGACCAAAGCTATTGGCTACTAGCCTCTACGTAGTTCCATCGTACGCAACGAACGTCACCATGTTCAGAATGATCAGATTTTCCGACAACTTTGTCCGACCGTGTGTATGCAACACCATTGTCGGACGAAATCCGTCGGAAAAAATCAGACAGATATTGTGGTCGGAATTTCCGACCGCGTGTACGGGGCAATAGACTTTAATAGGGTTCTAAAGTTCAAACAAGCTTTAGGTCTGTTCGCAGGTTCTGGTGCAAACCGAACAGGGGGATGTTCGGCTCATCCCTAGTCCAGATAAATAGAAATGACATTGTCATTAAATTTCAATTCCAAAGCATTGCAACCAACTTTTAACATAGCATCCCTACCTTTGAAAAGCAGAATTTTTGCAAGCACCAGGTGGATGTGCCCTAAGTGGAATATGATGAGCCTGTTTAATTGAAAAAAATGGGCACAGGGTCTTGTCTCTAAATGTCTCTTAGCGCAAAAAAAAAACTTTCAGCCTTCTTCCCTTTAGGAAACCCAAGCAGACATGTGGTATTTCTCTGCATCCTATCTTCCATATCCCCCGATTTAGCTGTCTAATTTGCAAGTTCCTTGTAAAATATTTGTACCTCATATGAAACTGGCTAAAGTGTATCATCCAGATCATTGTTACAGTGTTCAGTTTCAGTAGTCCATTTGTGAAGGTTTTGAAAACCTTGTTTTAAGAGTGACAGATTGATCCTATTTGTTAGATAGCATCCATAATCTGGGACAGTAATGGTTCAAAGGAGTCTTCCCTGCCAAATCTGGGTAGATTAGGGTCAGGAGGGTTTTACTTTTAGAAAACTGCTCACATTGGGGTAAATATGTAACAACTTCCCGAGTCTCAGAGAACAGATCCAACTGTGAAGGTCAGGGGCCCTCAGAATTGCTACACCTATCCTCCCTCCCACCTTCATCATAAGAGGCCACCCAGGCAAAACTTGCTAACTTCTCAGGTGACAGTTTAGCAGAAGTAGGGTTGATCTTAACCATATCATAGTCCACCACTGCAACCTATTGTACCCCAGGTAGTTTGAGTGTTTGCTGAACAGGATTAGGAGCAGATATAGTGCATTAATGCACAGCGGGAATTGAGCTCACAAGGAAGACGTTGTCACATATCACAGCCTGAACACGACCCCCCCCCCCCCCCACATATATTTTAATATATCATTTATACCATTCAGAAATTCATTCTTTCTCAATCTGTAGTAGAGATGTGTATCTAACAATGAAAAGTAACTATGTAAGAATTAAATAGCTTTTGATAAGCTTCAACTGGCAGAAATAAAGATGAGAAACCAAAGTAGCTTATACAGGGCGTAAGATGTGATATTTTGTTAACAATTTATAATAGGAATGATGTATAATATTGAACATCACAGAAAGGTGACTTCTGAAGTCTGGTTAATTTTAGATTAAAGTATTAGCTATTAACATAAACCTGTCACAATTCTGTGCAGTTCAAACTGAACACGTGATAAAAAACACATAGCGAAAACCTCTTGTCAAAATGATCAGTAGATCTAAAAAACTTTGCAAACATAAAATATTCAGCAAAAGTCAAACTGGCCCCACCACCTCTTGCATTCTAAGCTAACCTGTTATTCCTTTAAAATGGGCTGCCTCGCTGACTAAAACAGGGACTTGGATTCAATGTAGGGTAACTAGTCCGGAATTTGTTGTCACCTTCTGGAAAGTGTCCCCCAACTTTAAAAATGTCATCCTTGCTTTAACTCTGCAGTCCCAGCCCAGAGGCACTGTGGTGTATTCTGTCTGGAAACTTGCATTTTATTGGATGCTTGGAGGAGGAAGGGGAGAGGTGCATGCATTAGCTCCCCACCTTCATGGTCAGGGCCTGCCTGTAATTGGTGCACAGGTACAGATATCAAATGATTCACTCTCCCTGTCTCCTGGCTTGTGCAGAAGAGATGAGTCAAGGGTGAGGAGAAAGATGGGGCTATATAGCCTTGCTTAATGTTTGTGTGCCAGCAGTAAAGTATGGCCAGGACAAAGTGGGACAGTATAACTAGAGGACATAGCACATGGGCTGCCTAGGTCTGACTATGCAAGACTGCGTGTGTATCAGGGAATCCAAGACAAGGTAAAGGGGGGCAGTATGGACAGAGAGCTGGGCCAAGAGCATTCCTGTGTGTGACTGTGTGGGCCAGTGAACCCATGGCTGTACTCATGCATCGGGGCCTGACTGTGAGTGATGATGAGTAGGTGAAGAGGTACACAGGGGAGATGCTGACTTGCTGAGTGCCAATAATGTGAAGGGGCTTATTACAATTTGTTTTCCAATATCAAGACACGCTGTGAACTAAAAAAGTGACAAATAAAATACTGTGACCTTATATTTATGGTCTAGAGCCCTACGGACGATATGAGTAACGATGACACACAGGAACAACACAAAACTTACCAACATGAAATAGACCCGAAAGCGTGCCTTGGTCTACCGTATGGTACACCAATATAAGGGGGCATACCCTAGATAAGGAATGATAAAATAAGTAGTTATGGAATAATGTGAAATGAGTATTCGGTCTGGGGTAAGAATACTTGGAAGAGGCTTTTAAAAAAGGGGAGGGTGGGTGGGTATCTCGCACAGGAAACCGACAAAGACCGGCGGCCTTTGGGCTGCTTAAATACCCTCCGGGCTCCTCCCATAACTTCAGGCCGGTACCCGGCCTTCCAATTTATGGTCTAGAGCCCTACGGACGATATGAGTAACGATGACACACAGGAACAACACAAAACTTACCAACATGAAATAGACCCGAAAGCGTGCCTTGGTCTACCGTATGGTACACCAAAATAAGGGGGCAAAAACTTTCAGGTAGGGGATAATTATTTATTGTAAAGTGATTTTAGATGAATAAAACAGTAGCGCTAATAATCACAGTGTCTGTGAATAAACTAAATATTTAACCTGTGTAAACAATACTGAAAAATAAGTATAAACAGTGCTAAAAAAAACAAACACAATTAATCACCTATATACATAAAGTGAAAAATTAAAGTGAAGTGTGATTATATATTTTTTTGCAGGTGTCCAAAAAAGGAAAACAAATCCAAACAAAAGTCCATAAACTGTTACTTGTAGTGATAATGTTTCAAAAAGTGACAAAAAAGTGAATGAAAAATCCTGAAGCAAATAAAGTTTTGAAGTGTCTTTAAACAAAATTCTTGAAGTGACTTGAAAAAATATATCTTCCACCACACCACCTGTGTTCAGTGCTACCGCACCCTAAGGAAACGCACTCACCAGCAGTGCAAGGCATACACTGCTGGTGAGTGCGTTTCCTTAGGGTGCGGTAGCACTGAACACAGGTGGTGTGGTGGAAGATATATTTTTTCAAGTCACTTCAAGAATTTTGTTTAAAGACACTTCAAAACTTTATTTGCTTCAGGATTTTTCATTCACTTTTTTGTCACTTTTTGAAACATTATCACTACAAGTAACAGTTTATGGACTTTTGTTTGGATTTGTTTTCCTTTTTTGGACACCTGCAAAAAATATATAATCACACTTCACTTTAATTTTTCACTTTATGTATATAGGTGATTTATTGTGTTTGTTTTTTTTAGCACTGTTTATACTTATTTTTCAGTATTGTTTACACAGGTTAAATATTTAGTTTATTCACAGACACTGTGATTATTAGCGCTACTGTTTTATTCATCTAAAATCACTTTACATTATTTATCTATTTAAGTAGCTGCTTAGTTTATTTTTATACACATAGGTGTTTAACAAATTTTTCTTTGTGCGCAGTGGTGGTGTGGAATAGTAGGAGGGCGAGCGATTTTCATACCAGTTTATTTTGATAATTATTTATTAAAGGTAAATGTCACTGAGTAAGTAGAGCAAAGGCCTGAGCCATCTCCAACTGTGGGTTAGCGAGAGAAGCAGGCCGACTTCCACTGACCTAGTTTCTTGATCACATGGTCCGGAACCCCCTGTCTTGAGGCCGTCGTGGCCGCCCCGATCCGGAATGAATGCCCGGAGTACTGGCTGGGGTCCAATTGAAGATTGCCGAGAAGGACCCGGACATGTTCCACAAACTGTGACGAGTTGAGGGGTTTAACTGGAAAGGGTAAAAGCAGACTGGAACCTGGGCGGTCGGATAGCAGTGCCGTCAACCGGTTTAACACAGTAACTGGGCACCAGTTGTTGTGGGTCCTGTACAGGTGTATATCTGCTCCGGAACCTCGCTTCTGAGTTTTAGACATCGCCAAGTGAAGAACATAGTGATCCTGGTGGCGGCAGAGGTTACTTTTATGTAATGTAGACGTTGAAAAGTTATTTATTTAAAAAATTATGCAAATGAAGTCCCATATCTAATTAATACCCAGAAATATAAAATAAAGCCCCGTTTGGAGTCAGGGAATAATGAGGCAAAGTTACATCTAAAAACATAGATAATTTATATTCCAACTGTGGGGGTTAATACTTATCAATTATGTATAGATTTTTTGCAGCTGTGACCGTGTTGTGAGCTTAACCGGGACTGAGGCTGTGCACACACTAAGTCGTCATTGGTTGGCCACTAATGAGGATCACTATATTAATCAGGTTATTCAGTGATCAGGTACGCCACCCTGAAGACGTGACAAACACGAAACGTACGTCGGTAGGCGGTACCTGATCACTTTGTTATCTTTGGATGCACTATTGCTGGACTTCCTGTGATATTGGCTCTGGTTGTCTGATGAGTGGAACGCACGCTAGAGACGCACGCCACGAGGGAAGGATCCGCTGCTCCATCGAATCTTTTAACATATCGCAAGCAGCCTCAGTGCCGGGTAGGCACTGGAAAATGTAAGTAAGCAATTGGCTGCTGTGTTTTTTTTATGCTATTTTTTAAATAAAAACGTTATTACGCTATGAGGTGCGCCTCTCTTTATATTCCCATATATGTTTCCAATCCATTCCATCTGAGCTGGTCTGATAGAGGGAAGAGAGCCCTTGAGTGAGGGTGTGTCACTCAGTGTACAGGCACAATCCTGTGAAAGCGCATTTGATTGCTTCTAAACAAAGTAATCAACTCCATTTGGTAAGAGGCCATTTAATACTGCTGGTTCTCACATTGGGTGGATCGAGAATTTGTCTGGTGATGGTGCACAAGCTATATCTACAGGAGTGATTGTGGCGTTTTACAGCAAGGACTACTATATGAACTTTGCGTTATATCAATTAACACTGTCTAATTTATTTAATATTTTTCACGTTTTTTGGATGTACCCAAGAATTTGGGATTATTTGCCAATTTTGTTGGTTTGCACTTTCTATATATTAGATTGGGCACAAGTGCTTGATCATTAACTTTCGTTGTACACATTGTGATACAAGGTACAGGGTTTGTTATATTTATATTATATAATTTAAATAGAGCTCGGTTAGCTCTATTTTGTGTGCTAATTATCTCTGGGGTAACAATTAATTTATACCTCACTGAGTCACGATAGGTGTCTGGTGTTATTATTGTTTGTATAAACACACTGTAACCTATTTTTAATTTTAATTATTCACATTATAATGGTTGTAATGTATGAGTAACCAAATGTGGTTCACTATTGTCACTTTAAATAGTTATTAATTAGCTTAGTTCATGGTAGATCTATATTGTGTCTGCACACCTTTTTTCAATAAGCTCTTAGTCTCTACTATACAGTTCAGAATATACAATTAATTAACCTATTAATTAATTTAGTATCTCATGTTGGTACTAGCGCCCCTCATTTAATTAAACTTACTTTTATGTAAGACTGGACCCGCTGGGTGGCTGCGAGTGAACTCGCTGGGCCGTAGAAATGTGTATCGCAGCCTGCAGGACGGTGCTGAGGAGGAGACCAAAAGGGGACCTATCCAGGATGTCAGACATCCCCTTAAAGATCTCCCCAGTGATAGGCAGCCGCTTAGGGCTGACTGGCGGCTGGTGTTTCTGAACTCCACGCAGTAGAGCCCTCACTGCGTGGCAGGAGAACACTGAAGGCCTCGCGGGGGCTTGAAGTGACAAGTAGTGCTGCACCCCGGCCACGTACTGGCGTATCGTGCTGTGTGACAGTGCCAAGTGAGAATGGCAATAAGCGATAACGCCAGAACCTGCTGGAAGATTCACGGGGGCGTTGGGGCAGGAACTTATTAAAAGCCCTCTAGGCCGTCCGGTAGGCCCGCCGGGTGTTGCGGGCGAGCGAAGAGTTGATGATGCTAGTAGCTGACTGTAAATGTGGGGCTAGTCCAAGGTCAGCTGTGACCAATCCGGGATAGTGGCTGAGAGATGGTAGGCTCCCGGCATCTGTTCAAAGAAAGAAATAAAGTTAAAACGGGAGAGTGCGTCCGCTGCTGTGTTAAACTTCCCTGGAATGAACGAGCAGTAAACATTAAACTGATGTTGTAGGGATAGCTGGACCAGTCTGCGGAGGAAGGACATGACGGGCCCGGATTTAGACCTGCCCTTGCTGATGATCTCGGCTGTGGCTTGATTGTCTGTCGTAAAAGCCACAGTCTGTCCAGACCAACGGTGACCCCATAGGTGCGCGGCTGCTACGATGGGGAACAGCTCAAAGAGGGCTGACGTGGTAGTGAAGCCCGGTGTAGCTAGTGCCTGAGGAGGCCAAGGGGCGGCGAACCACAAATGGCCAAAAATGGCGGCACATCCTGTGGATGCCGCCGCATCTGTCACCACCTGAGGTGACAGCGAGGACACTACTGGGATGAAGAGGGACACACCGTTCCAACTACTGAGAAAGTCTTCCCACATGGCCAGATCTGCCCTGGCTGCTGAATCCAGCCTGATGACCTGGTCTGGGTCCTGAGTGTAGGACAGGAAAACCAGCAGCCGGGAAACAAAGGAGCGGCCCTGGGGGATGATCCTCATGGCAAAATTTAACATCCCGAGGAGAGACTGAAGTTGCTTCTGAGTACATCCCCCCACCCGAGTGAACTCTTGTAGAACCGTCCTGATACGGTCCAACTTATCTGCGGGAAGGCTGGCCTGCATGGCTAGAGTGTCAAGGTCGACGCCTAAGAACGTGATCTTGTGCGCCGGGCCGTCAACCTTGTGTTCCGCTATGGGGACGTTCAGATTGTTGAAAACCGTCCTCAACTTTCCAAGGTCCCCTGGGGGAGCCCCGGGTGGTTCAATCAAAAGGAAGTCATCCAAATAGTGGATGACCTTGTGGCACTGTGCCTCGTGGAGAAGGATCCACGCCAGGGTCTCCGCGAACTTATCAAACAACCATGGACTACTCTTAGACCCGAAGGTCAACTTGGTTGCGAAATAATATCGCTCCCTCCACTTGATGCCGTGCCAGCACCACAGGGAGGGATGTATAGGCAGCAGCTTGAAGGCGTCAGATATGTCCGCCTTCGAGAGCCAAGCCCCCACCCCAGCCCTGAGTATGGCCTGGATAGCCATATCTACCGAAGCGTACTTCAGTGAGAACTCCTCGGAGGGAATGAGCGAGTTGAGACTGGGAACGACGGAAGAATGAGGCGCTGACAGATCATACACCAGACGTTTTTTATTTGAAAATTTTCCCTGTACAGGATAGGGCTAACCCTCCAGATACTAAAGGGGGACTGACTGAACGGGCCTATCATAAAGTCCCGATCCAACTCCGTCTGAAGAAGGACGTCGATAGCTGGCTCATCTGTTGCTGCTGAGCGCAAGTTCCGACATTCGTGGGTGGTGTGGGGCAGGGTGATGAGCCTGGTATGAAACCCATCGGTGAAACCTCGGATGAGGTAGCTGGCGAGTGACGGAGTGGGGTGTGAGGTCAAGTAAACATCGAGCCAAAGGACATTGACCCGGCTTAGTCACGGTTTCTTCTGCTTGACCTCACACAGGACCCTGGGGTGCGCCCTCTGGCATAGGGTGCAAACGTGCAAGAGCCGGCACTGGCTGAAATTGCAGGAGCCGTAGTTGAAGTTATTGCAAATGGCGGCTCCCCCAACCATCCGCACCGGACGTCCCAACTTGTCCGCCTTCTGCCCTTGGGCCGGGGCCTGCTGAGCCTGACTCGTGCTGGTAGAGGCCGTGCTAGCTGTCGGGTGGACAGAGACTATGTTGGCACACCAGACCGCGGTGTGGGATGCTGACTGACAGACAGCACATAGTGGGGACCGTAGACCCGCAAAGTGGCGGCAGAACAACTCGGTGTCCACTACACTCCAGTCCGTTGTCAAATGGAACTGTAAGAATCTGGCCGCGGCTTTGGCCAAGAAGGACCGATGATAATCGTAGAACGCTGAACCACCGTATTTGTGGCCCAGGTCTACGATTAAATGGAGGTAGAGGTCCAGTTCCTCCCGCCTGCCCGGGGAGGCTGAGCACAGCACGTCCCTGAACATGCCGAAAGCGAGCGTGAACTCAGGCACCGTGAGCTTTCTGTTGAGCCTCGGATCCTTTGCCTTCAAAACCACGAGACGTCCCCCCAGGTGTAGGCCTTGTTCTCCGCCAAATCATGGACCGAGATCATGAGTGAGGCCAGGTTAACGTCTCTGCCCTCTAAAATGTCCTTCCTTACGCTGGGTGGCACCAGGTGGGAAGGATGAATGGTAGTTGTGGCAAGCTCTCTACCTGCGGCCGGCGCACTGATGGCTGGGACCACCGCGGGGTCCGGAACCGTGGCGGCCGGACTGGTCTCTAGACGTGTCACCCTGTCCTGGACCTCAATGATCGAGGAAGACAGGGAAGATACGAGGGCGTGTAGCTGAGCGACGGCGTTTGAAATGGATTCCAGGGACGCCTGCTGGCTGCTGGATCCGGTGGTGGGAAGAGGAGCCTGAATAGCTCCGCCTTCCTGGCCGCGGACGAGAAGGGTATCCCTCTGCGCCTCAGCTCGGCGGACAGCCTGGGAATTGTCCATGCCCTAAGGGACTGGACACTGCCAGCCTCGGAGGCTGACGCCGAAGATAGCGGGGTGGTGAGGTCATCGCTGCCGACTGACGACATGGCGGCTGCCAAGACCCGTTGCTTAGTTGACTGGTCACGTGTCTGCAGGCTGGGCCTATAAAGAGGTGACAAGAAATGAGTTTGGACGTGTAACCTATGGTATACGTACCTGCCATGAAAATGCAGGAGCCCCCCTCCCTGCGTCTTTTTTTTTTTTTTTTTTACCTGCTGGAACCCTGATCAAGCTGGTGCAGGTGGACCTACTGAATCCGACTGACCTGAGAGAGTGTGAGAGAAAGTACCTATTTAAGAGCCTGAAACTGCTGCCGTCCTGAGCGACGGTACCCAATGTTGATGATAACAACAGGCGATAGTGACTTAAGTCGACTGACGTGACAGCTGTGGAATCAAATGACAGACAACAACACGAATAACTGAAATGACATGTTGCCTTAACTGAAATGAACATCCCGTGACAGGGCCCGGCCCGGTCGTACCGTATGGGGGTGACTGTGAGCTGGACTCTGGAGCACGTACAGAAATGAGACAACCGTGAAATGAGGCCAACTGCCTGGGTACGCTGGGGCCGAACTGTGACATACTGGCGGCCACCGGGTTCAACTCCAAGTGCTACAGCATGCGTTGGAGCGCTAGCACTCGTGTGACAGCGACCTCGATCATCATGCCACTGTCTAGTGACTGAACCCCTTATTATTTTTTTTATTTTTTTGTACTGAAATGCGGCCGGCCTAGGGCACGCCGACGCAAATTCGTACAGGGAAGTGACTAAATTAACGCCGGGGCGTGGTAAGGTGACACAGAAATGACATAACATGACAAGGACAAGAATCAAAAGTTTTTTTTTTTTTTTTTTGCGATTCCGTCCCTGGCGCATGTATTGAAATGAGGCCGGCCTAGGGCACGCCGACACGAATTAGTGCGGGGAAGTGACTGCATTCATGCCGGGCGTGGTAAGGTGAGACAGAAATGACATACCATGACAAGGGCAAGAATCAAGAGTGAACGCAACCTATGATGCGATTCCGCCCTTGGCGCATGTATCGAAATGAGGCTGGGCAGCCGTGCGTCTGGATTGCCCCGATCGGAGCATCTATGGATGCGACCGGACCCACCCAGAGGTATAGTGACCGAAATGAAACCATGACCAAGACTAGATTTCAACAAACCGAGCAATTTGTCACTGAATCTATCTCTGGAGCATGTATCGAAAGGAGGCCGAGCGGCTAGGCGAACCAGTGCGAATCGATGCATCCCGGATGCGACCGGATTCAGACCGATACGTGGCCAATGACCGAAATCATGCCAAAGACTAGACTCGAGCCCGCATCCGTACGAGCGGTGGGCCAATCTCTGAACATGTATGGTAATGCGGCCGTAACCTGGGTACCCTGAAACAAATCCGTGCCTGAGTGCGACATGACTTGAATCTGAGTGCGACCAGGATCGAAATGATGGCATGAACGCCCTGTTTAAATGATGCGAAATGACTTAGCATGACCGAATGGCCTGATACGTTAGCCATGTTTGAAATGACGAAATGATTGCCATGCTAATACAATTAAATGTTTCGACACGGTCGAAGTAATTCGTGCAATTAACATGCCAACAGTGACTCGGAACGTAACCAGTGATCCGGCATGCTGCTGGTATAACTGATTTGACCGATTTGACCTGACATGATCGCTGCGTGTGAGTGTGAACGGCACCCGTGAGCGAGCTACGTTTGAACGATTCAAAGCCTGCTTAATCCGACCGCGTAAGGGGAACCCTTGAGTGCCGGATGTGGCATTGGTCGGAGTGTCATGGCGGGCGGCCCTGAATGTGCGTGCCACTAGGTGGCTCCCGATCGTGTACAACCAAAACGTGCGTGTAGCTGTATGGTGTTTTCGAGACAAGCGGTGCGTGGTTCGTGAGCTACGCAGATCACAGTTTAGTGACATGATAAGCAGTGCATGGGAACGTAAAACATGGGAGCCGAAGCCCTACCTGCGACAGCTGAACCAGACTCTTTGTACGGAACTGCGACTCGGCGACACGAGTGCGACACGAAGGGACAACCCGACTTACGAACACGGAACGCGGGACTGCAACAACACAAGGAGACGGACAGACGAAACAGAGCTCACGAACCGGCACCAACAGCGCTTGTCTCGAATGTGTCGGTCCTAGATGTCTGACGTATCAGGTATCTCGCACAGGAAACAGACAAAGACCGGCGGCCTTTGGGCTGCTTAAATACCCTCCGGGCTCCTCCCATAACTTCAGGCCGGTACCCGGCCTTCCAATAAATAAGACCGTGGAATATATGACTAATCAAATAGTGAATGATTGATAGTCCATTCAGATTGTAAGTCGATCTCCTCCGTGCAGATATCACACACAACACCCAAGAGTAGTGATAAAAGGAAAAAAGGCTGCCTTCCACCTCCACACAAACTGCCGCTTACCAGCTCCTATGGATCTCTTAATTATAGGAGATCGCATGCGCCTATGGCTTGATACTCAGCCAGGGCATTTGCTTGTTTGCAGTCAGGATCCCAGCACCTTTGCAGGCGTATGTGGCTCAATCAGGAGGTTTATAGCAGATGTTACCCTTTTAGATGGTGGTGGTCAGTCAGCTGCAGCTCTATACACCTACCACATCTGATATTTTAATATCTTGGAGTAAGCATTTATTCAGCATCCAATGCCAGGCTTTGCCAAACCTGCATTGATATTGGAACGTGGTCAGGCCATGTAATATTGAGAGTGTCAGTGTGCTTAATAAGAGGGATGTTCTTATGGTGGATCAGGTACATTTTAGATCTCAATGCAAAAGTATAGCTTATGGGGAGAGTTATAAATGGTATAATCCCATATATCTGGGTGCTGCAGATGTCAGCTGGGCTTTATGAAGTATGAGGATAATGTGCTTGTGTGCAATTTGGGAAAAATAGTAGGTACCTGAAAAGATATCTACTGCACGTTCCAAGGGTTAGATATTGTCCTCATCAAAGTGCAGAGTAACAATGTAAAAAAGCATAAACCCCAGCAATAGCATAGCAAACTGGGTTAAAACCCTTTATCTCATGTTAAAAATGCTCACGTGTATGCAGATGAATGGAATGTTCATAAACCAAGATGGCGGATTGGGCACTTCCAGTTGCTCTGCATTGACATCACTTCCTGACACATTTAAGCCCCATACACACGGTCGGAAAATCCGACCACCAAATCCATCGGATTTGGTCCGACGGATTTAGTCTGACACTGGTGTTGCATACACACGGTCGGACAAAGTTGTCCTAAAATCCGATCATTTTGAACGTGGTGACGTTTGTTGTCTACGACGGGACTACGTAGAGGCTAGTAGCCAATAGCTTTGGTCTTGTAATGTGATCTGAGCATGCGTGGCACTTTGTCCGTCGGAATTCGCTACACACGATCGGAATTGGTGTGATCGGACTTTGTTGTCGGAAAATTTTTAGAGCAGGAAATACAACTTTGTCCGTCGGACAATCCGATGGAAAATGTCCGATGGTGCCTACACACGGTCGGAATTTCCGACAACATTGTCCGATAGGACAGAATCCATCGGAAAATCCGACAGTGTGTATGGGGCTTAAGTCATCTGACTAGAAAGTCAGATGAAGAAACACATCAGAATGTGATGTCACGATGCAGCCAGAAGTGCCGTATCTGCCATCTTGGTTTCTGGACTTTTCATTTGAATACATGTGAGCATTTTTAACATGGAATAAAAGGCTTTTATCACAGTTTGCTGCGCTATGGTTGTTATTTTCATACTTTGATGAGGACAGTATATATCCTGGAATGTTAACTCTGAAACAGGAAAAATAAATGAATTTAAGCAAGAGCAAGCCCAGTAATTTTGCGGGCATAGTGTTTGGTAAGGTATATTGGCATGAGACATGAGGACAGGAGTACACTTGGTGATATGTTTTAACATGTTTGAGTACATTTTATATACTGTATTTATTGGCGTATAACACTCACTTTTTCACCATGAAAATCGGGTGCAAATAGCATGTGCGTGTTATACGCCAATACTTCAATTTTAGATGCCCTGTAGGGGACAGGGAGGGGGGCTGCATTGATGGCAATGGGGAGGCTGCATTGATGTGGACTGATGAGGCTGCATTGATGGCACTTGTGAGGCTGCAGATGGGCATTGATCAGGCTGCATTGATGGCAATGGTGAGGCTGCAGATGGGCACTGACCCTTATATTGCTTCAAAGTTATTCAAATGTAATTTTTTTTTTCCTGAAACTTCCCTCTTCAAATGAATGTGCGTGTTATACGCCTGTGCGTGTTATACGCCGATAAATACGGTATGTGAAAACTTTTATGTGTATTCTTGTTCATTCAATACAATGGGATGCTATTATATATTTTTATTTTTTGATGGATGTTCCAGGAAAATTGAAGTATTAAGAGAATGTTTGGACAGAGAGAAGGGAGGAAGAGATTTGTTGATGAATGCTTGGCGAAATTAATAGTTTGTTAAGGGTATTTTGGCATGTGGACACAAAGAGTGGAAAGCACAGAGTAATGCACAATATATATTTCTGTTTCTCTTATACTTCTGCTGGAGCATGCTGGTGGAGATACATTTTTCCATGGTGGGGACGTTACTGCTGAAATCTTGCTGACTGGGTCACGGTGCTGATTTAAGGTCTGATAGTGGGAGCTACGGCTCTCTTATTCATAATAGGAAAATGTTTCCACTATTGCAAAACCAGGTGCCAGTTGCCAACATCCCAGTTGAACATAGAAAAAACATAACCCCTATAGGATAGTTGGACTTTGAAGGGAAACTGGTACACCATGAGTAGGGATGAGCCGAACACCCCCGGGTTCGGTTCGCACCAGAACCTTCGAACGGACCGAAAGTTTGCGCAAATTTTCGAACCCTATTCGTTACAATGGACGCGAACGTTCAAAATCTAAATTGCTAATTACAACGGCCAATATGCATGTTAATGTCATAAAACAGGTTTGGGGACCCGGGTCCTGCCCCAGGGGACATATATCAATGCAAAAAGAACTTTTAAAAACTAAAGTTTTTTCGGGAGCAGTCATTTTAATATGCATTTAAATTTTAATTTAAATATGGTACCTGGGGGGTGTCTAAAGTATGCCTGTGAAGTGGCATGTGTTTCCCGTGTTTAGAACTGTCCCTGCACAAAATGACATTTGTAAATAAAAAAAAGAAGCCATTTAAAACCACTTGCGGCTTTAATGTCATGTCTTTTCCTGGCCATATGGCTGAAAATCCTTGCGAAAAATGGCATGGCTACCCCATCACCGCCCCCCCACCCCAGCCCCTTTGGGTCTTGTATGGATATTAAGGGGGACCCCGCACCCAAAATAAAACCCTATACCTACAACCCTATATACTCTGAACAGCAGTATACAGGCGGTGCAAACAAGACACGGACTGTAGGTTTGTTCTTAAGTAGAATCTTAACAGGTACATTATGAAGTGTAGCTCCATCCCCAAAAAATCTATTTTTAAGCTTTTTGAAGAACATAGGGAGGGGTTATCACCCCTGTAACATTTGCTGTCTTTGCACATCTGTTCAGAACATTTCACCTCACTTTCCGTCCCAATGACAAATGTTTTTGGAAAAGTGGGGTTTTAATTGAAACAAGGATTGGTGATAAAGCATCAGTAGAGAGGAGATACCTTTTTCCCAAATTAAATCTAACAGGATGGAATTTCCCTTCCTAGGGGTAGATTTCCTCTCACTTCCTGTTTTCTCTTTCCGTTTGCAAGTAGGAGTCGTTTGTAAGTTGGATGTTTGAAAGTAGGGGCCTGCCGTATATACTCTGCAGAAATTTTCCCCATTAGATGTTGGTGTAGCCACAAGACTGTAAGCCCTCACAGTTACTCTTGGTGGGCACAGGAATGGGCCCTGCTGTGAGTTATTAGATCAAGATTTGTAATTGCATGCACCTGTTGAACAGGGCAGAAAAATTGGGCCTTTGGTGGTGGTGGTGGTGGTGGACGGTGTTGCCACAGGACTATAAGCCCTCACAGTTACTCTTGGTGGGCACAGGAATGGGACCTGCTGTGAGTTATTAGATCAAGATTTGTAATTGCATGCACCTGTTGAACAGGGCAGAAAAATTGGGCCTTTGGTGGTGGTGGTGGACGGTGTTGCCACAGGACTGTAAGCCCTCACAGTTACTCTTGGTGGGCGCAGGAATGGACCCTGCTGTGAGTTATTAGATCAAGATTTGTAATTGCATGTACCTGTTGAACAGGGCAGAAAAATTGGGCCTTTGGTGGTGATGATGGTGGTGGACGGTGTTGCCACAAGACTGTAAGCCCTCACAGTTACTATTGGTGGGAACAGGAATAGACCCTGCTGTGAGTTATTGGATCAAGATTTGTAATTGCATGCACCTGTTGAACAGGGCAAAAAAATTGGGCCTTTGGTGGTGGTGGTGGTGGTGGACGGTGTTGCCACAGGACTGTAAGCCCTCACAGTTACTCTTGGTGGGTGCAGGAATGGACCCTGCTGTGAGTTATTAGATCAAGATTTGTAATTGCATGCACCTGTTGAACAGGGAAGAAAAATTGGGCCTTTGGTGGTGATGATGGTGGTGGACGGTGTTGCCACAAGACTGTAAGCCCTCACAGTTACTCTTGGTGGGCGCAGGAATGGACCCTGCTGTGAGTTATTAGATCAAGATTTGTAATTGCATGCACCTGTTGAACAGGGCAGAAAAATTGGGCCTTTGGTGGTGGTGGTGGACGGTGTTGCCACAAGACTGTAAGCCCTCACAGTAACTCTTGGTGGGCGCAGGAATGGGCCCTGCTGTGAGTTATTAGATCAAGATTTGTAATTGCATGCACCTGTTGAACAGGGCAGAAAAATTGGGCCTTTGGTGGTGATGATGGTGGTGGACGGTGTTGCCACAAGACTGTAAGCCCTCACAGTTACTCTTGGTGGGCACAGGAATGGACCCTGCTGTGAGTTATTAGGTCAAGATTTGTAATTGCATGCACCTGTTGAACAGGGCAGAAAAATTGGGCCTTTGGTGGTGATGATGGTGGTGGACGGTGTTGCCACAAGACTGTAAGCCCTCACAGTTACTCTTGGTGGGCACAGGAATGGACCCTGCTGTGAGTTATTAGATCAAGATTTGTAATTGCATGCACCTGCTGAACAGGGCTGAAAAATTGTGCCTTAGGCACTGGTGCTGGTGCCACAACACTGCAACCCCTCACAGATACTGTACTTGGAGCACAGCAGTCACACCTGTTGCGAAGCATTTTTTAAAAAAAATTGTAATTACACACCCCTGTTATACAGGGGCTGAAAAATTGTGCCTTAGGCACTGGTGTGGTGGCACCCAGAAACAAAAATGTTCTTCCAAGCTATCAAGGAATGGATCATTGAGGAGGAGGAAGAGGATAGTCAGTGAACATAACAGGACAGTCACTCAGCATCAGCATAGGCAGTCTTGAAGGGATGTGACATTATAAATTATTCAGTTATATCCGCTTCAGGTGCCTGGTAGCTGGTGGTGATCCAAGACTGATTCATTTTTATGAAGGTCAGTCGATCAACCGAGTCGGTGGACAGGCGCACCCTGTGATCAGTGACAAATCCTCCAGCAGCACTGAATGTGCGTTCGGAAAGAACGCTGGATGCAGGACAGGCCAGTAGCTCAATTGCATACTGTGCAAGCTCTGGCCAGTGATCCATCCTCAAGACCCAGTAAGCCAGAGGATTTTCGGTGGGAAAGGTGTCCAAGTCTGACCTTGCCCCTAGGTATTCCTGCACCATGTATATCAGACGCTGGCGATGGTTGCTGGAACCGATCATACCTTGGGGCTGCGGACTAAAAAATTGTCTGAACGCATCGGTCAGACGTCCACCTTCCCCACTGCTCCTTCTGCTACTGACCGAAGCCTCAGCAACTCGTCGTCCAGGACCAGGAGTTTGTAACCTCACAGTTTCTGGGAACGCATTGCACAGACCTTTCTGCAAGGCCTCCCTGAGATGTCTCATCCTCTGCTCCCTCTGCGACGGCAAGATAAGGTCCGCAACCTTACCCTTGTACCGTGGATCAAGGAGAGTGGCCAGCCAGTAATGGTCCCTCTCCTTGATCCGAAGAATACGAGGATCCTTCCGCAGGCTTTGCAGGATCAGGGAGGCCATGCAACGTAGGTTAGCTGAGGCATTCGGTCCGGAGTCTTCTGGGTCACTGAGGACGACATGATCGCCAGCCACCTCCTCCCAGCCACGTACAAGTCCACTGGTTTGTTGAGACTGTACATCATCCCTAAAAGACTGCTGCTGCTGATGCTGAGTGCCAGGCTCCACCTCCATGCTCACACAATCCTCCTCCTCCTCCTCCTCCTCCTCCTCCTCTTCCTGTGTGATGGGTGGGACAGAAGGAACACTGTCTGGATAAAGGGGGCCTTGAGAGGCAAGGAAGTCCTCCTCTTCCTGCCTCTGTTCTGCCTCAAGTGCCCTGTCCATTATCCCACGCAGCGTATGCTCCAACAGGTGGACAAGAGGTACAGTGTCACTGATGCATGCACTGTCACTGCTCACCATCCTCGTGGCCTCCTCAAATGGTGAGAGGACAGTGCATGCATCCCTGATCATGGTCCACTGGCGTGGGGAAAAAAAGTCAAGCTCCCCTGACCCTGTCCTGGTGTCGTAGTCGCAAAGGTACCCTCTGCTGCGTGTGCAGTCGCTGCAGCATGGCCAACGTTGAGTTCCATCTGGTGGGCATGTCACATATTAGGCGGTTCTTGGGCAGGTTCAGCTCCTTTTGCAGCTCAGTCAGCCGAGCACTGGCATTATAAGATCGGCGGAAATGCACACAGACTTTCCTGGCCTGCCTCAGGACATCCTGTATGCCTGGGTACCTGCCCAAGAACCACTGCACCACCAGGTTGAGGACGTGAGCCATACAGGGCACATGGGTGACCTGCCCCTGTCGCAGGGCGGAGAGGAGGTTGGTGCCATTGTCAGAAACCACCATTCCTGGCTTAAGCTGGCGTGGCGTCAACCACCTCTCGGCCTGCCCCTGCAGAGCTGCCAGAACCTCTGCCCCAGTGTGGCTCCTGTCCCCCAAACACACCAGCGCAAGCACGGCATGGCATCTTTTTGCCTGCGTACTCGCGTAGCCCCTTGTACGCCTACGGAGCACCGCTGGTTCCGAGGACAGAGCACTCGAAGAGGACATGGAGGAAGAAGAAGAGGAGGGGGTGGAGGAGAGAGGTGTGTCACAACCAGTAGTACATTTTGGAGGCGTGGTGGCGGAACAACCTCCAACACTACTGCACCTTGTCCTGCATCCCTCCCAGCTGCCAATAGAGTGACCCAATGGGCCGTGAAAGAAAGATAACGTCCCTGTCCATGCCTGCTGGACCATGAGTCAGCGGTAATATGCACCTTACCGCTGACCGCCCTGTCCAGCGAGGCATGGACATTGCCTTCCACATGCCGGTAGAGAGACGGAATCGCCTTCCGTGAGAAAAAGTGGCATTTGGGAACCTGCCACTGAGGAACCGCACATTGAACAAACTCACGGAAGGGGGCCGAGTCTACCAACTGAAAAGGCAGAAGTTGAAGTGCTAGCAATTTAGCCAAGCTAGCATTCAACCGCTGGGCATGTGGATGGCTGGGAGTATACTTCTTTCGACGGTCCAGCAGCTGGGGCAGGGAAATTTGCCTGCTACAATCGGACGTCGGTGTACTGCAAGTACTTGGTTGTGACACACCTAATTCTACACCTTCAGTCCTCTCAGAGCACCTTTCAGAGAGGACTGAAGATATAGTGGGGATGGAGATCCCAGCTGATGAGGAGCAAGGAGAGGTCCGCTTTGTTCTTTGGTGTGGGTCTTTTATGTGTGCTTGCCAGCGAGCTGCATGGCAGGTCGACATATGTCTGCTCATGCTTGTGGTGCCCAAGCGGCTGATGTTTTGGCCACGCGAGATATGCTTGAGACAAATATTGCAAATAGCAGTGGTGCGATCTGATGCACTCATCTCAAAAAAGGCCCACACCAAAGAACTTTTGTGATAACGTGCAGAGGCAGCACCCTGCACAGGCGGAGCTCTGCAGTGTGATACAGTTGGTGTGCTGGCCTCTAGCTGGCCTCCAGGGGGCATGCTGCCTTGTTGGACATGTGACGCCACATCCTCCTCCTCCTCCTCCTCTCTCCCTTCAGGCACCCACGTGGAGTCAGTGATCTTACCCTCTTCACCACTAGAGCAAACCTGGTAGTAAGCTGCAGCTGGTGGAACAGTACTGCCAGATTGCTGTCCTTCAGCATCCCCTCTCTCTGCGCGCACACTACTGCCTTCCTCAAGCTGGGTATCATCATCCGAGCCTTCGAATCGTTGGGCATCCTCCTGGAGCATGTACCCAACACTGTGCTCAAACAGTTCGGGGGACTCCTCAAGAGGACATGGTGGGTCTAGGGAAGGGGTGGCTGATGATGCCATTGAGTACGCGTTGGCAGCTGCTCTGCCAGTCATCTGAGCCTGGGTGAGAGAGGATGAGGAGGATGAGGAGGGCTTGGTCATCCATTCTACCAAGCCTTCGGCATGATGCGGCTCAACATGTCCAGCTGCCGAAAACAAAGACAAGCGTGTCCCATGGCTACGTGCTGATGACGATGCACGACCACGTCCACGACCAGCACTGTTGTCTCTAGAAACAGAGCCTGCTTGCCCTGTGTTCTTGCCTCGGGACGGTCTGCCTCTCCTTGGCGGTCTTCCAGCCATTGTAGTACTATAGGTACTATGTGTGCTGCTGACAAGAAAATATAGGACCTATGTGTGCTGCCACAAACACACTATAAGTCCTATGGGTGCTGACACAAACACACTATAGGTACTATGTGTGCTGCTGACAAGAAAATATAGGACCTATGTGTGCTGCCACAAACACACTATAAGTCCTATGGGTGCTGACACAAACACACTATAGGTACTATGTGTGCTGCTGAAAAGGAAATATAGGACCTATGTGTGCTGCCACAAACACACTATAAGTCCTATGGGTGCTGACACAAACACACTATAGGTACTATGTGTGCTGCTGACAAGGAAATATAGGACCTATGTGTGCTGCCACAAACACACTATAAGTCCTATGGGTGCTGACACAAACACACTATAGGTACTATGTGTGCTGCTGAAAAGGAAATATAGGACCTATGTGTGCTGCCACAAACACACTATAAGTCCTATGTGTGCTGACACAAACACACTATAGGTATTATGTGTGCTGCTGACAAGAAAATATAGGTCCTATGTGTGCTGCCACAAACACACTATAAGTCCTATGGGTGCTGATACAAACACACTATAGGTACTAGATGTGTGCTGCTGACAAGAAAATATAGGTCCTATGTGTGCTGCCACAAACACACTATAAGTCCTATGGGTCCTGACACAAACACACTATAGGTACTATATGTGTGCTGCTGACAAGAAAATATAGGACCTATGTGTGCTGCCACAAACACACTATAAGTCCTATGGGTCCTGACACAAACACACTATAGGTACTATATGTGTGCTGCTGACAAGAAAATATAGGACCTATGTGTGCTGCCACAAACACACTATAAGTCCTATGGGTGCTGAGTGACACAAACACACTATAGGTACTATATGTGTGCTGCTGACAAGAAAATATAGGTCCTATGTGTGCTGCCACAAACACAATATGGCTCCTATAAATCCCTGCCTGGGATGGGACAGAAGGTTGGGACAGAAGTTGGGGTGCAATGCTGTTCTAACAGCACTGCGGTTGGTGCTACTGCTATGCTGTACTAACAGCAGGCACACACCAGACTAATCCCCAGCAGCAGCTAATATCACACTCACTGTGCAATCAGCAGCAATGAATGATCAGTATTCAGTAATGATGAATGACTCAGGTAGCAATGGTTTAGCAAAGAAATAGCAATCAAGCAAAGACGCAAATCAGCAGACTGCTCTCCCTAAAGCCGGAACACATGTGACCGGGGCCGACGGCGTGGCGGCCTTTTAAATGGGGGGGGACTAAAGCCCCTGAGCTTTAATTGGCTACAGGTGTCCTGCCTGTAGCCAATTATTGCTCTCCTAGTTTCCGGCGCTGTGATTGGCCAAGCATGCGGGGTCACAGTGCATGTTTGGCCAATCATCAGCCAGCAATGCACTGCGCCGGCCGCAATGCATTGCGGGCCGCTCGCATCACACGAATGTGATGCGAACGGCCCAAATAGTTCTGGGCTCGCCGAGGGAGCGAACGCCCGGTGCTCGATTCGAACGTGGGTTCGAATCGAGCACCGGGCCTATCCCTAACCATGAGTATATGTTAAAAAATGTTCATTTATTTTAACATCTTAAAAGATCTTTAAAAGTGAAAAAAAACGAAAAAACATCAGCAATAAAATATAAGGCTTATTCTACAGACACTGTGCTCATAGATGCATAATCTGGGGTTCTTCATTCTTCTGTCTCCATTCTACTTGACGCATTTCAGGTCAGGGCTATTTTAAAAGAGATGCATCTGTTCAACAATTTCTATCAACAAAGAAAACAACATTGTAGTAGTAACATAGGCAAGATACACACCCGGAGCCTCATTATTGTCTGGTTTAGTATGGTACCTACCACCTCAGATAGTTAGGGTATAAAATGGCCGTGTAGGTATTTAAAAGAAAAGAGATGTTGTCTTTGCCTGGAAGGAGGAACTGTTGAGGCATCACCACCTCCGAGCCCCCAGAGAGCCGACACGGAGGTCTCCACAAAGGAGCCTCTGTAGTCCAGTCGCCAAAGGGTAAATGGATACTACAAAGATAATAAGGTGCTCTTAAAGCAATAAAGGACATATGGTGTACATGTGGCTAATAGTCAAGGGCGTATATTTACAATAAGCTTGCCAATACATATCTAGTGTGGCCCCAATATTAAATTGCAAGTTACCTGTATGATTATATCATGCAGATGAGCTGTCACTAACTGCTCTCACGAGATGGTGTACACAAGGGTTTCCCATAGACCATAAAAGGGGGGATATATCCCTGTAATAAACAAATATCAGTAACAATATATGATATCCATAGTGGCACTTGACTCCTACATAAACTATATATCCAAACCCTTAATGCAACATTGAGACCATCAATAGGTCCCCCTCTCTATATGAGTGGAAAAGAGGGGGGAAGAAAGCCTCAGACTAAAAGTACTTTGTATGATACATGAAGCTGTCCATCTGCTGTTCTCCTAGGCATAGCACTTATTACAGGTTATCCCTGGGTCTAAATATGGCGCCTGACACCGTGAATGTGTGCAGCGACATAGTCATTGCGCATGCGTGGAACACAACCAATGGGACACACTGTCTCCAGAGCGCACGGCACCGTCCCCACTCACAGTGGGACAGTGCCATGTGCTCCATGGTTACCAGCGCCTGACTGCAGCTCCACCATTCGGATGATCACTTCCCCAGGGTTTGGGAGTGGTCTGCCGAGGATGACGCCACCATAGGGCAGGCCCTCTGCATGATACAGAGGACCCTCTGTGCACCGGGTGGGGGCCATCTGGACCCATATGGGGAACGCTCCTGGGTTACCGTGCCATCCAGTAAACCAAGCAATGACTCACAGTACAACGGGCCTATATCAAAAGAGATGAGAACACATAATAGTAATACCGGCATATGGAAAACAAGAAAAAACAGGGAAAATGAAAGACGGGATGTTATTACAGACCACACAAGCAGGGTATATCATACCACATTCTAATGAACCCAAGCATCATGACTTCTGTATATTTGTTTAAAAGAAATAGGTAATCCACAATCAGGGCCTACATCTCTGAGATGGATTGTCTATGTGTCACATATATATATTCATATTTTCAATTCCTAGCACAATGGAATTAGCCATAAGAGGTTTGTCCATTGCAGTACAACATAGTGTCAGGATCTCTATATTTGTTTATTAATCCGCATGAATAGACAAAGCTAATACATGTAACGAAAGAAACATTCCTGATTTAAAATCGATAATGCTGCTTAATGTATGGATACATGTTATTGTGTGTGGCATGTAGACCCCCCAATTGTTGATTACATTATTTTTCGCAACCTCCTGCATCCAGAAAGTGGTGATACCGAACTGAGTCAGGGGGGTTGGTGGCCTTGAGGGTCACTATCCAAAAGGTTTATCACTAGAGAAGTGTTTTGTTCCAGTCACTTCCCCTCCCACTTGGGTGGACACGGTCTAAGATTAGAAATTTAATATTGGGAAATTTCCCTTGTGTGCATCCCTGATATGCCTTCCCAGAGGGAGGTCTGGGTTGCATGTCTTCATGCTCAGTATTAGGAATGAGGTTGATGTTTAAGTCGAACATAAATTCGACTCGAACATCAGGTGTTCACGCGTTCACCAAACAGCAAACATTATGGGGCGTTCGCGGGAAATTAGAGTGTTGCAGAATGCCCATAATGCACTGCGAGATTGCAGTGCATTAGCGTCTGATGATTGGCCAAAGCATGCACCAGGCCTGCATGTGTCTGGCCAATCAAAGCACGCTCTGCTGAGAGAGCCATAATTGACCAAAGGCCTTTGGCCAATCATGGGTCAGGGGGACTATGTCCACGCCCCACACTATATAAAGCTGCTTACAGAGTGGCCGCGTGTAGTGTTTGCGTGGACGGAGAGATAGTTTGAGTTAGATTAGGCTGGCAGGTTATTTAGTTAGTTGCAGTGTATTTGATATATATATATATATATATATATATATATATATATATATATATACAGTCAGTCGAGTGTATGTATATATATATATCTCATAAAGTGAACTCCTACCATGAGACATATAGTTGCCATCATCCCTGATAATAGAACATAGAAAGGAACCGCTAAATGTGGGATTTTCAAGGCAACAAACAGTATTTTTAAAATAGATATAAATTTATTGATACATCAGAAAAATTTACTTTGAAAACATTCCAAATATTGAACATACAAAAAGTAGTTTTAAAAACATTGTGGATTATAAGAGAAGACATAGTGATACTTAAATCCAAAGCGTTTCAATAAGCCATAGTTTTTGGAATCTTCATCAGGGAATTGTATCACTGTCTACAAGATAGATCAAAAACAACATTTTTGGGGGCGGAGCTAGCCGGAGACCAAGATGGACGCGTAATACAGGAGCTCCGTGCACAGCGGGACACATAACGGCACCAGGTACCTTGCCTAGACCAGATCCGGAGACCAATTCACGGCGAACGGGACTGCAAACACCGGGCAACAGCATAGCAGAAATGCTGGGACGAAAAAACAAGCCAAAAGGTCCGACTCGCCTGACGGAATTTTTCACAAGCGGGCCCAAACAAGATGGCGCCGGCCATACATCCACGCCAGCTTCGTCCGCTCCACGAGGAGGATCACAACCGAATCCACACAAAAGAAGCAACCCACCTAAAGGTACGACATCCCCACCAGCTACCCCTTCCTCGGGGAGCCCAGAGAAGGCCAGATTTAAGCCGGATGCCACGGATGACGGCAACGAGGTGAGCTCACTACTAGACTCTGGGGATGACACCAGGGAGCTGCCTGATTCTATTGATACCTTCCCCACAAACGGCCAACCGGTCATAGACACCATGCTAAAGGAGATGTTAGTCTCCTTAAGGGGTTCCCTTCATTCAGATATGGTGGATTGTTTACACAAGTTTGGCACAGAGCTCCGGTCAGTCACGGACAGAGTAACACACATAGAAAACCAAATGGGGGAATATGCCTCCACAATAAACAAATTGGTGGACGCAGATGAGGCCAGAGATGAGGAATTAGAATCAGTGAAAGCCAAAATGGCTGACATTGAGGACAGATCCAGGAGGAATAACCTCAAAATTAGGGGGGTCCCCGAATCCATCCCGCAAAAAGAGCTAAAAACATACGCTACCCAGCTATTCACAGCCATAATGCCGGATTTGACTGAATTGGACATGACGGTTGACAGGATCCATAGGCTCCCGAAACCCAGTTACCTATCTGACAATATACCGAGAGACGTAATTTTGCGACTGCACTTCTACCACACTAAGGAGAGGCTGATGGCCATCAGCAGACGTAAGGAGAGCATTCCAGCACAGTACGCTCATCTGCAATTTTACACTGATCTTTCCCAATATACGCTCCAGAAGCGCAGAAACCTGACAACCATTACCAAGGCCTTGAGGAATCACAACCTCCCCTACAAATGGGGCTTCCCCACAAAACTCATTGTCACAAGAGAAGGCAAAGAACACATAATGGACTCAGTACCTAGAGGAATGTCCCTCCTATACTCATGGGGTATTATTCCAGACCCCCCGCCAAGCTCAAACAAGCGCAGTCCCCCAAGGAACAAGGAGGAAGAGTGGCGTACTGTGGATCGCAGAAGCGCCCGCACTCATGTATAAATTAGATTGGGCAGGAGAACACTGCACTGTCCGCTGTGCCACAATAATGCTCCGTTAAGTTCTATAGACTTTTTCCCCCAAGTTAAAATTGAGTCACCATGAATCACACTATGGTACAAAAACTTACCAGTAGGCGAAAAGCCACATTGTTAACTGTTTTCATGTTCAAGTTTTTTCCCTATCTGTTCCTAGTCAGGATGCCGGAAACCCACGTCGTGCAACATGAAGAGCAACAACCTTGCACACCCACCATATGGGATACAGACCCGCTCAGAACGCCGCACCAAGTGCCCACAAAAAACGTAAGTGAAGCTTTTACTGCTACCTCACATCAGCACAAACCACACCACCATAATGGCAGTTAAATGTATTACTCTAAATGCCAAGGGCCTCAACCATCCAGCCAAAAGACGATCCCTCTGGAAGGAAGCGTTGAAACTCAGCGGTGATGTTATTTGCGTCCAGGAGACGCACTTCCAATCCTCAGCACCACCAAAGTGCACCCACCCAAGATTCCCCCACATTTTCTACGCTAACGCGGAAAAAAAAACAAAAGGCGTTATGATTGCCATCAAAGACACTGTGGCGTTCAAGCTGCATGAAATAGAAATCGACCCACAAGGTCGCTACATTATTCTGATATGTGACTTGAACTCCTCTACTTATACAATCACAAACCTGTATGCACCGAATACAGGTCAGTCCAAGTTCCTCCACAAAACTCTGAAAACCGTTGAGCTGAAAAAAAAAGGCGCAGCGGTTGTTTGCGGAGACTATAACATGGCCCCAGACTCTGTGATGGACACGTCGTCGCACCCCAAAAAGCGCCAACCTGACCTACAACCACTTTTAAGAAAATATCTGTTATATGATGCATGGAGATGCCTTAATGCGAATAGCAGGGACTACTCCTTTTTCTCTCATAGACATAACGTGTATAGCAGAATTGACTTATTTCTCGTTGATAAACAACTATTGTTTCAATGTACAAAGGCTGAGGTTCACGACATCACCTGGTCGGACCATGCACCGGTGGAGCTTCAAGTGGGAAGCCCAATTGACAACAGAAGCCCAACTACATGGAAGGCAAATCCCCAGCTCTTCCGGCATGGTCCGACCAGGAAATATGTTAAAAACAAATTGAAAGAATTTTTTATAGATAATGAGAATTCAGTAACAGATTCTTTTGTACTATGGAATGCTCACAAAGCATTTATTAGGGGTATATTGATACAACAAGGGGCGAGGCTAAGGAGGACGAGGCAACAGCAGACCACAAAATTGATAAACCGGATTCATGACTTAGAGGAACAAAATAAGGCTAACACTACACAAATACTAACAGATCAACTAACACAATTACGCCTAGAACTGAGAGTAATTCTGCTGGGGGACTTTGAAAAGTCATCCAGGAGAATGAAATTAGAATACTACACCAGCGGTAACAGAGCTGGTAAACTATTAGCTTCCAAACTAAGAGGTCAAAGATATAAGACACACATATCACACGTGTTTCACCCTAGCACACAGCCCAAACTACAACACCCACAAGACATAGCAGACGCATTCAGCTGCTATTACAGTACACTTTACAATCTCAAGGAAGACCGCTCTACCCATCAGCCTACCCCTGCAGAAATCAATCAATTTCTCAGCAAAGTACACCTACCACAGTTAACAATAGAGCAGATTGAACTTCTTAAAGCCCCCATCACGGCCGCAGAAATTACAAAGACAATAAAAACATTACCATCTAACAATTGGTGGAAGTGTATGGGTCTGCTGTTGCCTCCTCATCATTCCCGCAGGAAATGCTATCGGCCACCATAGTCGCATTGCCCAAACCGGGCAAGAGTCCAGACTCACCTCAGAATTTTAGGCCCATCTCATTGCTAAACAACGATGTAAAGTTATATGCCAAGTTGCTAGCCTCAAGGATGATAGATATTCTACCAGATTTAATAGATAAAGATCAGTCAGGATTCACAAAGGGCAGGCAAACCTCAGACGCTACAAGACGACTGGTGAACATAATTCATCTGGCCAACAGGACTAAAACGCCTTCTCTGCTCCTAGCCTTGGATGCAGAGAAGGCGTTTGACAGGATTCACTGGCTATTTCTAGAAAGGGTACTGATGAAATTTGGTTTTAAGGGCACAATCTTTTCTGCAATAATGGCCTTGTATTCAAATCCATCAGCACAGGTCCTAGTAGCAGGAACAATCTCAAAACCATTCAAAATCACTAACGGGACTAGGCAAGGATGCCCGATGTCCCCTTTGATATTCAATTTACTGATGGAACCACTAGCTTCATATCTGAGAGATCACCCACACATCTCAGGGCTACAAGTAGGCAAAAAAAAGCACGTAATAAGCTTATTTGCTGATGACATAATACTGATACTGACTAAAGCGAACACCTCACTGGCGGAAGTACACCAATCACTACAAGAATTCAACAAAATCTCATATTACAAAGTTAATGAGTCCAAATCTTTCATACTCAATCTTGGGATCCCTGACCAAACCAAACACAAATTAGAAAGCCTATTCCCCTACAAATGGAAAAATGATGGGGTTAAATACCTGGGTATTATGCTCACCTCTAAAATAAGCGACCTTATCTCAGCCAACTATACCCCTGGATTAAATCACCCCAACACAAATTACAGGCACTGGCGAAATTCGAACTATCATGGTTAGGAAGGATAGCGGCTTTTAAAATGCAAATCTTACCCCAACTACTTTACCTATTTAGAACCCTCCCCATCCCGATCCCCAACTCATATTTCCAAACAATCCAACCCATAATAAATAGATATGTATGGCAAGGCAAGAAGGCTAGATGCGCATTCAGCAAAATGACGAAACCCAGATCAGCTGGAGGGGTGGGACATGTACATATCCAAGACTACTATTATGCAACAGTCTTAGCACAAATTAAGAATTGGATGATACCTGCAACAGGGCAAATGACACTTTGGCACACACTAGAACAACATCAAGTAAAGACAGGAACTCTGAAAGACTTTATCCTGACAGCACACATGAATCCCTCACTAGATAACAAGCAATCCCCCACGATACTAGCAGCTGTAAGAGCATGGTCTTACCTTAGGAATAGGAATACAGAGAGAGAGTACTATCAACCTTTAAAAACACCTATATCCTCAATCACACATCTCATCCCGAACATTAATCTTATCACCTGGAAAGAAAAGGACATCAAGTACATAGAAGACATAATGACAGGAACCTCAGTTAAAACCTTTAGCGCCAGACTACTCCCTACCAGGCCCTGAAAAGTATAGATACTTGCAAATTTCACAACTGATCAGGAAAAACAAGTTCGCACCAACCATGGTACCCCCAAAGATCCTCCAATATTACGAGCAAACAAGCTTTAAACAGAAAGGGATATCCACTTTATATATGGGACTTCAAGACAAACTCATCTGTGAGAAAACACAAAACATGATAGCCTGGGAATTAGACGTAGGGGAAACCTTCTCAATGATAGAGTGGTCAAGAGCGTTTAGACACACATTCAGCTATACAAAAAGCACCAATCTAAGAGAGATGCAACACAAAATAACCCTTCGCTGGTACCTAACCCCCAGCAGACTGGCCAAAATTTACAAGGATGTCTCGCCTGAGTGTTGGAGGGGCTGCGGTGGACGTGGAACTCTGTGCCATGTCCTCTGGAGCTGTCCTAAAATAAAACCCTTATGGTCACAGATAGAAAAACTTATCACTGAAGTCACTGGGATAGGGCTCAAGCTAACACCGGCAGTAGCTATATTGTCTATTGGCCTGGGCAGTGTACCGGGGAACTATAGACTTATAGCTTCACACGTCTTATTGGCCACCCGACTTGCTATTCTAAGATACTGGAGGAGAACAGAAACACCAACCGCCAAAGAGATAATAAATACAATACATATACATGGCACATACGAGGTACTTCACTCATCGGCACTAGGGAATCACGACGAAATATCAGAACTGTGGGTTCCCTGGAGCGCATGGTATTCTGAAAAATTCAACTTACATGACAAATAATGATAGAGGTTATACACAGCAGGCATCCCTGACTCTACCCTAAGTTGGTTTATAGTTTATATTTGTTTTATTTATATTTTGAATATAGATGCATATTGATCAAGCACATTGTCTTATGCTGAAGTAAGTAATATAAGTAGGTCCGGGGGTGGAGGGGCCCTTCTGTGATCGGCTGAGGCCAGCTTGAGAGACCGTGGGCCGAGAGCGGGGGGGCCCACCACCCGCCACAGGACTAGATGCTAACCAATAAAAGAAGAATAGCGGATATATAGAGGCAGCATCCACAACCTGAACCTTATCCATACATAGGATATAAAGACTTAGCATAGCCCGACAAACGAAAATGTGATAACATGCACTCTGTATATGTATCTGTTTCAAGCTTGAATTGTTACTGTATTTAATTTTTAAAATAAAAAATATTCAAAGTAAAAAACAACATTTTTGAAAAGGTATTTACACATGTTCTCCCACATATTGACCCAAAGCTCAGGCTTCATGTAGGAGCCCAAAAAGACCCTCATATAACAGAAAAATCATTACAGATACTTGCATCAACATAATAATAAATGTGGTAACTGCATTCCCCATAGGTATTAGCCCATAACTTCAATCAATGGATCTGTCAGAGAGTGGATCCCAGGGATTTCTACAGGACGGTCAGGGTATATACGTAACCCAATGTATATTGGTGTTTTTTAAAGACATTGCAAACGCTAAACATAATTGTATAGTTTTAGAAAGGGCATGGAAAAAAACACGAGGGAAGGGGATTACCATATTATGACACCAAACACCGTCCTTGGTGTCCTATTTTTTTCCTGGCTATGGGTTCCGTTCCGCCCTGTCACGTGACCATGATTACGCGTTGGATTTAAGTATCACTATGTCTTCTCTTATCATCCACAATGTTTTTTAAAACTACTTTTTGTATGTTCAATATTTGGAATGTTTTCAAAGTAAATTTTTCTGATGTATCAATATATTTATATCTATTTTCAAAATACTGTTTGTTGCCTTGAAAATCCCACATTTAGAGGTTCCTTTCTATGTTCTATATCTATCTATCTATCTATCTATCTATCTATATATATATATATATATATATATATATATATATATATATATATATATATATATATTCTGCGTTTAGTGTAGACTATATATTCAGTGTATACACTATATTCAGTCAGTGCAGTCAGTGTATTTGATATATATATATATATATATATATATATATATATATATATATACAGTTGTGCTCATAAGTTTACATAACCTGGCATAATTTATGATTTCTTGGCCATTTTTCAGAGAATATGAATGATAACACAAAAACTTTTCTTTCACTCATGGTTAGTGTTTGGCTGAATCCATTTATTATCAACCAACTGTGTTTACTCTTTTTAAATCATAATGGCAACAGAAACCCTGATCAAAATTTTACATACCCCAGTTCTTAATACCGTGTATTGCCCCCTTTAACATCAATGACAGCTTGAAGTCTTTTGTGGTATTTGTGGATGAGGCTCTTTATCTTCTCAGATGGTAAAGCTGCCCATTCCTCTTGGCAAATAGCTTCCAGCTGTAATTTCTTGGGCTGTCTTGCATGAACTGCACGTTCGAGATCTCCCCAGATTGGCTCAATGATATTGAGGTCAGGAGACTGAGATGGCCACTCCAGAACCTTCACTTTATTCTGCTGTAGCCAATGACAGGTTGACTTGGCCTTGTTTTGGATCATTGTCATGTTGGAATGTCCAAGTACGTCCCATGCGCAGCTTCCTGGCTGATGAATGCAAATGTTCCTCCAGTATTTTTTTAAAACATACTGCATTCATCTTGCCATCAATTTTAACCAAATTTCCCGTGCCTTTGTAGCTCACACATCCCCAAAACATCAGCGATCCATCTCTGTGTTTCACAGTAAGAATGGTGTACCTTTCCTTTATAGGCCTTGTTGACTCCTCTCCAAATGTAGTGTTTATGGTTGTGGCCAAAAAGGAAAATTTTGGTCTCATCACTCCAAATGACTTTGTGCCAGAAGGTTTGAGCCTCACCTCTGTGCTGTTTGGAATATTGTAGGTGGGATACTGTGTGGCATTTGCGTAGTAATTGCTTTCTTTTGGAGACTCGACCATGCAGCCCACTTTCTTCAAGTGCCTCCTTATTGTGCATCCTGAAACAGCCACAGCACATATTTTCAGAGTCCTGTATTTCACCTGAAGTTTTTTGTGGGCTGAAATTTTAGTTGGTCTACCTGACTGTGGTTTGGTATCAACAGAACTCCTCTTTTTCCACTTCTTGATTAGAGTTTAAACACTGCTGATTGGCATTCTCAATTCCTTGGATATCTTTTTATATTCTTTTCCTGTTTTATACAGTTCAACTACCTTTTCCTGCAGATCCTTTGACAATTCTAATGCTTTACCCATGACTCAGAATCCAGAAATGTCAGTGCAGCACTGGATGAAAGATGCAAGGGTTTGTCAGGAGTCCAGAAACTCATTGACCTTTTTATACACACACACACACACACTAATTACAAGAAAACAGATCACAGGTGAGGATGGTTACCTTTAAGAGCCATTCAAACCCCTTTGTGTCAACTTGTGTGCTAGTTATCAGGCCAAAATCACCAGGGTATGTAAACTTTTGATCAGGGTAATTTGGGTAGTTTCTGTTGTCATTATGATTTAAAAAGAATAAACACAGCTGCTTGATAATAAATGGCTTCAGCCAAGCACTAACCATGAGTGAAAGAAAAGTTTTTGTGTTATCATTCAAATTTTTTGAAAAATGGGCAAGAAATCATAAATTCTGCCAGGGTATGTAAACTTACGAGGGCAGCACAGTGGTGTAGTGGTAAGCACTTTCACCTAGCAGTAATAGGGTCGCTGGTTCAAATCCCGACCACGACACCTTCTGCCTGGAGTTTGCATGTTCTCCCTGTGCCTGCGTGGGTTTCCTCCGGGTACTCCGGTTTCCTCCCACACTCCAAAGACATGCTGGTAGGTTAATTAGATCCTGTCGATAAAATTGGCCAAATATATGTATGTTGTATGTGTATGTGTTTGTAAGCGCGTCGGGACCCCACAGGGCAAGGACCGCACTATGCCACAGATGGACACCAGTGGCAAAAAGCGCCCTGAGGCGATTCAGTTCGCATAGGTTGCGCTATACAAGTCAATTCATTCATTCATTCAACTGTGTGTATATATATATATATATATATATATATATATATATATATACTCTGCATCCAGTGTAGCGTATATCTACAGTTCATTCGGTGTTTACATTATATAATACACTTCAGGCAGTGTATATATATATATATATATAGATATACACAGTATACACTCTGCATTCAGTGTAGCCTATACTGTATATACAGTGCATTCGGTGGTGTACAGTTTCTAATACACATCAGGCAGTGTACACAGTATATAATAGTGTGTACAGTTTCTAATACACTTCAGGACAACATGCATAAGAGTTGGTGGAATCGATAAGTTCTACAGTATGTAATGGATGGAGTTTCTGGTACAAAGGGGCCTAAAGATGGATCTATACGCAATATATGCCAATGTCTCACCACAATTCTTTTGACTTTCTCATGTTGTTTAGTACATTTAGTGATACTACGCAATGTATTAGATTTCTATTTCCCAAAGACAACCTCTGGATATGATGCTGAGCACGTGCACTCAACCTCTTTGGATGACCATGACAAGGCCTCTTCTGAGTGGAACCTGTCCTGTTAAACTGCTGTATGGTCTTGGCCACCATGCTGCAGTTCAATTTCAGGGCCATGGCAATCTTATTATAACCTAGGCCATCTTTATGTAGAGCAACAATTCTTTTTTTTTCAGATCCTCAGAGAGTTCTTTGCCATGAGGTGCCATATTGAACTTCCAGTGACCAGTATGAGAGATTGAGAGCGATAGCACCAATTTTAACACACCTGCTCCCCATTCACACCTGAGACCTTGTAACACTAATGAGTCACATGACATTGGGGAGGGAAAATGGCTAATTGGGCCCAAATTGGACATTTTCACTTAGGGGTGTACTCACTTTTGTTGCAGCAGTTTAGACTTTAATGGCTGTGTGTTGAGTTATTTTGAGGGGACAGCAAATTTACACTGTTATATAAGCTGTACACTCACTATTTTACATTGTAGCAAAGTGTAATTTCTTCAGTGTTGTCACATGAAAAGATATAATAAAATATTTACAAAAATGTGAGAGGTGCACTCACTTTTGTGAGATACTGTATACAAGACAAATACAGATCTGTACAGAAAAAATAATAAATATCATAATCATTAAAAAAGTCCAAAATAAAGTGAATAAGTCAGTGAAGACGTTTATGGTAACTGTGTGGTCCAATTTGTGGTGATCAATCACCCAAAGATTAAGAGTCACCACCGTGAAGAAATCTGCCACCTAATGGAATATAAGGAGGCTTACCGGAACATATGCACCCAATTCAGCTTATACCAAATGGGTCAATAAAGACAATGGTGTCTCAACACCTGGATTTAGACCCTCCACTCCAATCATCTCCAAATGGACTGTATGTTGCTAGGGAGATTGCCAACCATCACCGAAACCGATATAGCAATATATATTAATATACAGGGCTTTTCAAAGTCAAAGGTAGAAGGAGGGAAGAAAGAAGACTCAACATAGTGTAAAACCATCTACAGAAAATGTATTAAAAACATAGACCACTCACATTTCAGGTTACATCAATGCATGAGATGGACGATTTGTGGTAAACCTAGAAAAACTAACTGTAATGGCATAGACAGGACAGTGGACCGAAATCATTTCATCTCAAACAGACATCATCTGGGGTGTCCAAACATCTCTGCCACTAAGAATATATAAAAAATGTGACCCAAAAAGGACAGCTGTGCTGCATAACACAACGTGTAATGATTGTCCTATCGTATCCAGGATCACAGTAAGATGGCGGGAGTGTGTGCGTTTCAGGCCTCAATATAAACCAAGGGAAGACAACCGGATTGGACATAATCTAATGAGTAAGATTCAAAAATTATCAAAACCTACTCCCTCAGTGCCTATGGAATACAATCTATTTGTATGTCAGCAGCTACTATACAAATTCACCATAAAAATGATATATCATAAGAAAAAAATATTCAAAAGAATATTCTTACTATAGACATTAGCAGTGCTTAGTTATAGAGACAAAATATATACCAATACAGATAAATATTTTACACGAGTATTAAATCAAGGTAGCAATCTTCATTTATATAATCCAAACATCATTAGCAGTTCTAAAAAGTTCTTTAAAATTCGCTGTGCCAAACATGCAGAAAATAGAGATGAATAGATGTTTCACTCGTGAAAAAACATTTCCTTCACCACACCTTCTGTGCAGATCCCTATAGGTAATGCACTTACCAGACTCAGCTGGTTTGAAAGCATAAATCAACAGTAGGTGGAACTCCTTAAACTGCAACTTTCAGCATGTAATCAGATAAAAGAAAGAAAAGCCTCATAGCGTAATGACTGAAACGCGTCAGGGCGGAGCTATGACGCACCCCTTCTGCTACTAGCTTGCGAGGATCTTTCCTTCCCGGGAACACCGCGGGAGCAGTGTAAGGTCAGATACGATCGCAGGCTGGGATACAATTGATACATGCTCGATTTTAATGTTTGTTTGTGAGTATTCTACATGCATGCTTTTATGGATTTAAATAAACAAGTCAGACGAGATTGTGCTATGTGCTTCTGAGGTATTTTTTATCCTTGTGAAATGTGTGAAGATTAAGAAATTGAGGAATTGAGAGATGAGTTAGAACCTTTTTCTATATTTCTTCCTCTAAATTTGTTTCCTGTATGTCGTGTCTGCATATTTCTCTGATGCCATCGATATGCTTTGCCTTCCTGAAAGGCAGTTTTGTTCCTCCAGAACTTCCGTTCTTTAGTAGTTAAAATCACCCACAGGGGTCTGCATGAATTTGTACTTTTATCTCTTGAACATATTCTTACACACAATGTTTTTCCTTCGATGGCTTCCACTTCCTCCAGGTGCAGGGCGTAGCGATGGGGACATGCTGTGCCCCATCCTATGCCAAGCTGTACCTGGGTGAATGTGAGCAGTCTTTTTTGGCAGATAAGACACTGATACTGATAGTATCATGATATGGTATTGTTACATAGATGACATATTAATGGTCTGGGACGGATCATTTAAGTCTCTCAATAAATGTATCATGGCAATGAACAAAAACACATTCAACCTAATATTTATGATGTCCTCAAGTCCATCTAAAATTACTTTTTTAGATGTCACTATTATCAAGGAACAGGACGGTAGACTCACTCGTACATTATATCGAAAAGGAACAGCGGCAAAATATGATATTACATGCTAGCAGTTCACATCAGCAACCATTAATTAAATCGATACCATACAGTCAGTATTTACATATCCATAACTGTTCAGATGAGAAGACTTTTCGAAGTGAAGCCACAAACCAAGAACAGACTATTGCAACGGGGCTAACCTGTCTCAAAATAGCATACAGGCGAGATATTAAACAGACTAGACATAATCTGTTGTTTGGCAAAAAGGACAGTCCAATCCAGAACCCTCAAAACTTAATACATTGCGTATTATCTGTGTAGCGGCCATAACCCCAAGGGGCGGCCTTGACTTTCTAGGCTTACCGGTTACCTCCTCCTGGCTTGTCGGTTGTTGTCTAGGGGTTCCCAGGGTTAGTACCCAGTGACTTCATAAAAGTCCTTTTGAAGGTCTCTGGTGGGAATAGAGGAAACTCAGGCACTTGAACTGCTGACATCCACTGAATGTCTCTAGAGAGAGTAGCCACTCACAGCTGGGTACTTCACTGCCGGATAAATCTCTGGCCAGAGATTTAGCAGCCAACATGTGATCCAGAAAATTAACAAAGTCTCTGCCACAGACTAGATTGTAACTGAAGAATAGTAGGAACCTTTCTCACAGTACCTGGATCTCTTTCTCTGTCTCCTTGCAATACTGTGGAAGTGTGGATTCTTTAGTGTCCATACAACTCAGCTCCCAGGCTCTTACTGAGCAGCCAGCTTGTTGGCCCTCCTCCGAAGAGTCATCCCCTGGTCACTTGTATGAGTTGTCGTGTCCCTCCAATACCGAGAGCACACTGGGATGCCTTTGAATCCTCTTTCAGTTACTGGGCCTCGGACTCACCGGTTCCGAGACTCGGAAATGGATGGATCCCTGCCCCAGACCATGAGGGCCTCTGGGGTTGGTCAGGGTGACCGTGCTTGCGGGACGGCAAACACTCCTGGGCCCGGGACCCCTCGCGGGGCTGCCCCGGACCAGCATCAGGAATTGAAAGCAGCAGCCGAACCACGAGCACGTGATTTCAGCACCTTAAGTACCCCTTCCCAGACTATGCAGCGTGGCCAGACACGCCCGCTGATTGGCTCCGGGCAAGATTGGTACCTAACACGTCCAGCAAGGCCTGGTTCTCGGCCTGTGATAGGTTTCTCACTGCACCTATGACCAGGTGGAACCTTAGTACAGCCCAGGAGTGTAGGATAGCCGGAGTGGTTTATCTTCTGTCTCTGCGTCTGTTTCTATATAGGTAAGACCAAGCTAGAATTTCATAAGAGAGCCTACAAACACATACTGAGCATGAAGACATGCAACCCGGACCTCCTTCTTGGAAGACATGTCAGGGATGCACACAAGGAAAATTTCCCAATATTAAATTTCTAATCTTAGATCATGTCCACCCAAGCGGGAGGGGAGGTGACTGGAACAAAACACATCTCCAGCAAAAACCTATTAGATAGTGATCCTCAAGGCTACCCCCTGGATTGAACAAGTTAGTTATAGCCCATTTCTGGATGGGTTAACATCAGGAGGTGGTGAAAAATAATGTCAACAATCAACAATTGGGGGTCTACATGTTACACACAATAATATGTATCCACATATTAAGCAACATTATATAGTTTAAATCAGGAATGTTTGGTTCGTTGCATGTATTAGCTTTGTCTATTCATGCGGATTAATGAACTAATATAGAGATCCTGACACTATGTTGTACTGCAATGGATGAACCTCTTATGGCTAATTCCGTTGTGCTAGGAATTTGAAATATGAATATATATATGTGGCACATAGACATGTGCAGATCTTACAGATGTAGGCTCCGATTGTGTATTTCCTATTTCTTTTAAACAAATATACAGACTTCATGATGCTTGGGTTAATTAGAATGTTGTATAATGTACCCTGTTTGTATGGTCTTTAATAGCATCCCTGTATTTTGTTTCCCCTTTTGTTTCCCTTGTTTTTTCTTGTTTTCCATATGCCGGTATTACTATGATGTGTTCTCATCTTCTTTTGCTATAGGCCCATTGTACTGAGAGTCATTGCTTTGATTACTGGATAGCATGGTAACTGGGGGGCAGTCCCCACCCCAGGGAATGGAGGATCACCTACAGAGGGCCCACCCTATGGCAGCATCATCCTTGGTGGACCTCCCACAATCCCTGGGGAAGTGATCATCTGAATAGTGGAGCCGCAGTCATGTGTCGGTGTCCTTGGATCACATGGTGCCGCCCCACTGTGAGTGAGGGTGGCATCATGTTCTCCGGAGACAGTTGGTCCTATTAGCCATGCATGCACAATGACGATGTTGCGGCATGCATGTGCAGGCATCCGGCGCTACATTTAGATCCAGGGATAACCTGAAATCAGTACTATGCCTGGGAGAACAGCAGATGGACAGCTGCATGTATCACACAATGTACTTTTAGTCTGGGGCTTTCTCCCCCCTCCTTTCCCCTCTTATAAATATACGCCCTTGACTATTAGCAACATATACACCATATGTCCTTTATTACTAAAGAGCACCTTATTATATTTGTAGCATCCATTTACCCTTTGACGTCTGGACTGCAGCAGCTCCTTTGTGGGGACCTCCGTGTGGGCTCTCTAGGGGCTCGGGGCATTGACCCCTCAACGGTTCCTCCACCCAGGCAGAAACAACAACTCCTTTCTTTTAAAAACCTACACGGTCATTTTGTACCCTAACCATCTGAGGTGGTAGGTACCATACTAAACCAGACAATAATGAGGCTCCGGGTGTGTACCTTGCCTATGTTTCTATTAACAAAGAAAACAACATTGTAGTAGTAATTGTTGAACAGATACATCTCCTTTAAAATACCGCTGAAGAAAGGTTGTTGACCTGAAACGTGTCAGTTAGAATTGAGACAGCATCAGCTCAGATTGTCCATCTATGAACACAATGTCTGTACAATAAGCTGTGTATTTTATTGCTGATGGTTTTTTTTTGTCTTTTCTTACTTTTGAAATTCTTTTACCTTGTTGAAATAAATGAACATTTTTAAACATATAATCGTGGTGTACTGGTTGTCCTTCAAAGTACCAATACAATACTATTGGGTTTTGTTTTTTTTCTTCTGTGTAATATACTGTAGCACGAGTGATCTCTATTTTCTGAGTTCAATCCTGTCTGATAAGAGCCTTCAATGTTTGAACCAGCACTTTTAGCGCCAAAACACTTTTTTATTAGCAAGCACTAAGCACTTTTTAAATACACTTGGATGGACTTTATGAACTTCTTTTTTTTATAATTGTGTATTGATTTTCTTTTTTTTTAAAACAATACAAAGATGTTGTATCAAATCGTATACAAATCACAAGTATGTCTTAGCAAATGAGAACATATACATATAACAAACCAGAGAAAAGAGGTACATTCAATCCTATAAGAGACTTGTAATATGTTCAAAAAATATGCTATCAAGGTTAAGGTTAAGGCCCATATAGCCAAATAATGTAGCCACGAGAGCCCCTCATAATCCTGTTGTGGCTCTATTGTGAGCCCATGAAGTAGAACCTAAAGACGGGCTAAAACATTGTGAATCATCAAAAAGAAAGAGAAACAGTAAAAGAGGGAGGTAAAGGGGGAATACACAATAAAAAGGGGGAGGTACATCATGGATTTCAGAATTGCATGTATCACAGTAATGGGAATAGGGTAAGACCACTTGAGTGGGTAAGAACTGATCATGTGGATGATATTTGGTCAAGGATATGGGAAGTTGCCTCTAAATTAAATTGAGAATTATCCCAGGGATCCAAAATCTTTGAGAATTGGGGTAGTGTAACGAGGAACACGTACCTGATGTAAGACCGAAGTAGTGGGGAGGCCTCCCTTCCACCTCGGAGATGGAGACAGAGACTTGGTGGACACAAGTGGCATGGATGCCAGGGGTCATGAGAACCATGCAAGCCTTAGTCCGAGATCCAAGCCGAGGTCAACTCCAGTTGGGCAACAAAGCAAAAAGGTTTAATCAGAAGAAGAATGGTTGAGATCCAAGTCGGGGTCGATTCCAATCTGGCAGCTGAGTACAAAAGGGGCAAAGGAGTAGAATGGTTAAGGTACAAATCTAAGGGTCAATGGCAAGCAGCAATCAAGAGTAGTCAAGTAGGTTTCCAGGTCACAACAGGTTCAGACAGATCACACACTAGCACAGGAACAAGGGGGGACTGAAGATAATCCAACAATTTGGCAGTGTCCGGGCTTATATAGGGAAGTTTGAGGTCACTTCCTGTGTGCCTCCTGGGCATTTTCCCACCTTTTTCCATCAGTTTGATGTCACTTCCTGTGAGTCTCCTGGGTATTTTCCCGCCTTTTTCCATCAGGTTGAGGTCACTTCCTGTGCGCATCCTGGGCATTTTCCTGCCCTTTTCCATCAAGTCTTCTGCGCATGTGTTGGTTGGCGCCCTGAGGTGTCTTTGGTGCATGCTCAGTTGGTACGGATTTCCTCTTGCGGTAACGCGCCATTGGTGCATGTGTAGTAAGCCCTGGACTCTTGCAGGTAGGGACTCATGGATCACTGCTGTCATATGTTCCATTGTACATATGTGTGCTATGGTCTGTATCAATTGAGGGGATAGCCAATGGGTGGGGATTACTCTTTTGGCAGCTAATAACATATAAGACATCAATTTCTTAGTGTGTTTAGGGATTCCAGGGACTGGGAGGCCCAGCAGGTATTGAACTGGGTCTTGCGGGAAATTTATCTCAAAAATTGAGTAGAGATTGGACCGAGATCCAAAAAGGGCAATCCCAGAAGATATGATAATGTGTGCCTAAGGCATCTCCAACAATTCTGAGATATAGAGGGGTCATACAGTAGGTGACCGCGATATTGTGTCAATCTCGCCGCTTTTATCGGTGAGATTCACACCCTGCGAGCCCCGTCGTGGGAGCCAGCGCCAAGCCGCATCGGGAAAAGAAAATTTTGTTTTTTCCTTTCCCAATGAGCGACAAGCATCGCTGACATTGAGGCCGGGTTCACACTGGTGCGGGGATCCGACTTGGATCCCCGCCAATACTAGACACTGTGTTTGGTATGAATCTTGAGGGGGAACTCCACGCCAAATTTTAAATAAAAAAATTGCATGGGTTTCCCCTCCAAGACCATACCAGGCCCTTAGGTCTGGTAGGGATTTTAAGGGGAACCCCCCTACGCTGCAAAAGCTGCATACCAGACCCTTATCCGAGCACGCAGCCCGGCCGGTCAGGAAAGGGGGTGAGGACGAGTGAGAGCCCCCTCCTGAGCCGTACCAGGCCGCATGCCCTCAACATGGGGGGGTGGGTGCTTTGGGGAAGGGGGACACCCTGTGGGCCCCCACCCCAAAGCACCTTGTCCCCATGTTGATGAGGACAAGGGCCTATTCCCGACAACCCTTTAATAAGTGGGCCCACAGATCCCGGCCCCCCACCCTATGTAAATGAGTATAGGGTACATCGTACCCCTACCCATTCACCTGGGGAAAAAGAGTCAATTAAAAAAAAAAAAACACTACACAGGTTTTTAGAGTATTTTATTAGACAGCTCCGGTGGTCTTCTGAGTCCTTCCGCTCTCTCCGGTTCTTCTCCACTCTCTCCGGTTCTTCTCCCGCTCTCCGGTTCTTCTTCAGGGCTCCTCCGCTATCTTCTTGCAGCTCTTTTACTAGCGAAGGAGCCCGGTCTCTTCCGTCCTTCTTCCTTCTTCTTTTTTCTTTCTTCTTCTGATGTTAACACAACGCTCTCTCCCGCTGAAATGCCTTGTGCGAGGTGTGTGGCGACTTATATAAGCACATGGGGCTGGGTCACTGGGTGATATCACATGGTGACCCCGCCCTTTTGACATCACAGTCCCAGCATGCCCGGATCTTATTAAAGGGGGCTCCTGGATTCCGATAAGTCCCCCACCCGCAGACCCCGACAACCAACTGTCAGGGTTGTCGGGAAGAGGCCCTTGTCCTCATCAATATGGGGACAAGGTGCTTTGGGGTTGGGGGGCCTGCAGTGCGCCCCCCTTCCCCAAAGGACCCACCCCCCAATGTTGAGGGCATGCGGCCCAGTACGGCTCAGGAGGGGGGCCACTCGCTCATCCCCACCCCCTTTCCTGACCGTCTGGGCTGCATGCTCGGATAAGGGTCTGGTATGGATTTTGGGGGATCCCCATGCCGTTTTTGCGGCATAGGGGGTTCCCCTTAAAATGCCTACCAGACCTAAGGGCCTGGTATGCTCTTAGAGGGGGAACCCATGCCGATTTTTTATTTAAAATTTGGCGTGAAGTACCCCCTCAAGATTCATATCAAACGCAGTGCCTGGTATTAGCGGGGATCCAATCGGATCCCCACACCAGTGTGTCAGCGTGAGAACGGGGTCGTGCTGGTTCAAGAACCCTGTCGCCAGGAACCAGCGTGACAAGATTGCGCTGGAAACACAATATTGGCGGCACCTACTCTATTTATGAATAGCTTCTGGAGTCCTATACCAGAACACGAGTATAATGTAAGTTGTCTCTCTCTACTCCACGCATCTGGAAGTTTTTGATATGGAATCCCAGATCTTTTGCTATTGAGGGAGAGAAATAGGGGTCTGAATTATTTGGGCCCATTTCCGCATATAGGCATGGGAGTTTACCATAGGTGGGTTAGATTCATGAAGAATTTTGTATATAGAAGATATGAGGCCAGGTTGATAAGGGCCCTGGGCACACAGTATTTCAAAAGCATTAGGCTTTTCCAAGGATAGAGAAGATGATAGAGTAAAAATAATGTTTAAACTGAAGGTAAGAGAAAAAAAAGTTTTTTGGGGATCTCAAATTTATTTTCAAGCTCCTGAAACGAAAGCAATTTATAAGTCACAGGGTGTACTAGGTGACGGAGCTTGAAAGTACATAAAGTACCTGCCTGTGACCATGGATACATGTTGCTGTAGGATAAGCTATCCGGAATATCCGGGTTGAAAAGTATATTTAGGAGAGGTGGGCATGGAGAAGAGAGAGAGAACCTTTTGTAGCATTTCTTCCAGATGGAGAGAGTAAATAACATCGGTCCCAGACATATATTTCTTCACTGGGAAATAGAGGTAGTTAGATCAGACCAGAGCATGGAACATAGATGTACAGGGCTGGTTATACTCAACTCCAATTCTGACCATCTGTTTGTTGCAAAGCGTGTTGACCAGGATATGGGTGCTGTAAGATGGATAGCATTGTAGTATTTAGTAATGTCAGGGGCTCCCAGCCCTCCGTGAGAGCGAGGAGCAAACACTACGGTGCTAGCGATCCGAGGTGAATTTAGTAAAAGACAGTTGAATGTTTCGGAGTTGCGCCATGGGAACTGTTATTGGCAGGGTTTCAAAAAGGTACAAGAGTTTTGGGAGTAAAGACATCTTAAGGACATTTATCCTATCCAGAAGTGACAGAGGACATTCTTCCCATTGGCATAGCAGGCGGTGTATTTCCAAAATTAAAGGAGGGTATTTGGCCTAGTATAAAGTGGAATAAGATGCAGTTAAATGTATTCCCAGATATTTAAGAGAGGAGGGGCACCAGTGGTGCGGAAAGTTGTTTCGTAATGTAGTGAGGAGTGGTGGGGGGGATATGTATGGGTAGAGCTTCTGTCTTGGCCGTGTTATCTTTATAACCGGAAAGTTTGCCAAAGGTATTTAATAAAGTATGGAGATTGGGGAGGGAGATATGGGGCTTTGTTAATGTTAAAAAATGTCATCTGCAAAGAGGGATAGTTTGCCATAAAGAGACTCCACTTATGTCAGAGTGTGTACATATAGCTTCAGCTAGGGGTTCAAGGCACAATATAAACAATAAGGGGGATAGGGGGCAGCCTTATCTAGTACCATTGCTATGGGAGAAAGATGAGGACAGGAAAGATGCCAATTGTATTTGGGAGGTAGTATGGGAGTATAGGACGTGGAGAGCTGCCATTAATGGACCTGTAAATCCGAAACGTGAGAGAGTGGCAAACATATATGGCCAAGCCTGTCAAAGGCCTTCTGAGCGTCTAAACTCAGAATAAGGGCTGGGCGGAAAGTCTTATCAAGCAGGTCTATTAAGTCAATGGTGCATCTGGTACTATCTCCAGCATGTCTATAGGAAATAAAACCTACCTGATCATTGTGTATAAGTTTATGGATTATAGAAGTGAGTATATTGGCTAGGATTATTGTAAACATTTTATAATCTGAGTTGAGTAGGGCTATGGGTCTATAGGTCCAGGTTTTAGGAGAACTGTAATATGAGCATGTAGGAATTGGGGATGGTACCTTTCAGTAAGGAGGCAAAAAGGTCTATTAAGTAGGGACTCAAAATTGGGAGGAAGGTCTTATAGTAAGGACAAACTATCTGGGCCTGGTGATTTGTGTAGTGGGAGATCTTTAACTACACCAGCTAATTCTTCTGGCGTAACAGCATCGTTAAGCGTGGATATTTGGGAGGATGAAAATTTGTTAATTTTAAAGGGTCGAAGAAGGAATTGAAATCGTCTTGGTAAAAGAGGTGTTTAGCGTCTGGGTTTAAGCAATTATATAACTTTTTATAGAATTCCCCATATAATTTAGACATTGTTTGTGGGCAATGAGTTGGAGAGCTGTCAGCTTGTGTAAGAAACTCAGGTAAAGAGTGCAATGGGTGGGGTTTAAGATTATTTACTAGCATTCTATGGGGCTTGTTGGAAAACTCATAACATTTCTGTTTTGCCCAAAGAAGAGACTTGGAGCATCTTCTCATATCATGGGATTTCAGACATTTGCAGAGTTGACTGTGTGCAGACGTGTCACCTTAGGGGAGGTAAGCAGCAGTCCTTCCGCTTTACGTAGCTGAGAGAGGATATCAAGTCTCTGTGTTGTAGAGTCTCTTTTTAGGTGAGAGCCAGCCGAAATACACTTGCCTCTGAAGTAGGCTTTATGTGCGAAAAAGGTGGAAACGTCTGCCACAGTGTGTTCATTTAGCTGGAAAAACTCGGAAAGTTCATGAGACAGTTGAGCTCTAATAACAGGGTTGTGGAGAAGGGAGTTGTTAAGTCACCAATGACAGGTCCTAGTTGTAGATGAGGAGAGTGTGAGATCAAGCTGGACAGAAGAATGGTCTGACAAAGTAATGGGGTTAATTTCTGAGGCAACTGTGGATGTCAATAGCAGGGACGTTACAAAAAAAAAAATGTAATCTAGAATAAATTTTATGGGGAGGAGAATAGAATGTAAATTGTTTGTGTAGGGTGTATCTGCCAGATATCTAGTAAATTGTGGGATCTGATAAGTCTATAGAAAGGGGTGGATTGGCGCTCCACTTTAGCCGAGGGATTTGATGAAAATAATGTGCGTCTGTCTCTTCTTGGGGACCTAGTCATATTAAAATCCCCCCGAACTATCATAAAGAGTTGCAAATATTTCCAAGTTTCCCAAGCACATCAGTGAGAAACTGGGTTTGACCTGAGTTGGATGCATAAATGTTAACCAGAGTAAATGAGCGTTATAGGTAGTCACAGTCCAGGAAAATGTATCTACCATGGGGGTCCAGATAGGAAGATTTTACTCTTAGGGAACAGGATTTTTTTATCAGTATGGCAATTCCTGCTTTACCGGAGGGGTCAGAGGCTATAAAAGAGACAGGAAAATGTTTTGTAGCAAATTTAAAGGATCCCCCAGAGTGGAAATGAATATCCTGGACTAGGACTACGTCAGCAGCTGATGATTTGAACTCTTTTAAGGCTAAGCATCGTTTATGAACAAGTTCAAACCCTTCACATTATAAGTGAGGATCCGCACAGATGGAGGCAGGAGGCAGGTGTAAGGACGTAGGGCGGTGACGCAATACAGAGGGAGGGGCGGGACCTAGGGAACGACGGCCGGATGGAGCGGAGAAGGTGCACGCCGTGCTGTAACAGACGTGACACACGTGGATGAAGCCCAGGGTCACAGATGAACGGAGGAATCGGCGGTGCTAAGCGGGACACAGAGACGTCGCCACAGACAATGAAGCAGCCGATCGGATGGTAGCAAATCCCCGCTCTCCCCCCGAACAGCTGCTCCCCCCTTCCCACCCCTTACGGCAGGAACTGCAAGGCGTCTCCCAAACAGGAAGTGAAACCGAAAGTGAAACCGCCACAGCACCATACAAACGGCGAGGAAGGGTAAGACCCCATGTAAAGGGGAAAAAAAAAAAAACTATCCTCCTGGACGGGGTAAGTGGACTCCTTTCATAAAAAATGCTGACGCCTGTGTACTATCTGGATGCCTGTTTAAATGTGATGCACAAATAAATTATAGCATTAACAGGGGGAAAAAAGGAAAATAAATAGCACTGTCACTTGGAGGTAAAGGCGGATGCTGAGATTTTGACATCCTATGAGAGAAAGGAGAGGGAGAAGTCCCCCCCCCCTAAGATAGTGATAGAGAACTGAATTTTATCCTATGAGGGGCCTACAAGGATCGAAGTAAAATACATTACCCGGAACTATCCATCCCAGAGTGCTCTCTGAAATAGCCAACTGTTCACACACAGGGATAAAGGAGAAGGAGGGAACCCTGTTTGACTCGCCTCGCCCCCCCCCCTGTGCCAACGTGAACATTCGAGGGTGTCTGCTCCCTTTTTGCATTTTTTTTTTTTTTCTGTATGGGCTACTCCTCCTGTTTTTTTTTTTTTGGTCTTCCTAGGGGATTGATGTGCCTCTCTTTGATTGATTGAAACTCCCGATATAATTTTGTCCGAGAAAACAAAAGAGTGTAATAAGGGATCTTGGATTTCATATATTTAACACCTCCCCTAATCCCACTGGGGCCTATAAGAGTCTAGGGACTGGCAGCGGGCTCTCTGTCTCTTACCCCTCCACCCCACAGTATAACTCCTGGCAAATATAGAAAAGGGGAAGGCTCCAATATAAATAAATAGTCTAGTATGACTGGTAAAGCCACTAAAGGAACGGAACCTAAAACACCAAAGGAAAAAGCAAACACAAGTACAATTAAGCAATACTTGGTGAAGGGTCTGAGCCCAAAGAGCCCAGTCATGGAAAAACAAGTGACGAAACAGGGAAAAAAGAAGGAGGGGAGCAAAAAGAAGGAGGAAATTCCTGAGGCCTCAGGAGGAAATATTAGTACTCAAAGTGAATTAGACAGTAGCAGGATGGAGGATCAGAGGGAGAATTCCCAAATGTTAACCAAGACAATACTGGCAGAAATGTTGACGAAAATGGAAAAATCAATTAAAAGTGAAATAGTGGCACTACGAACGGATTTAACGCATGTGTTGACCCGAGTAGAGGAAGTGGAAAATAATACAGATAAACATACACACGAAATAGCTGATCTCAAAGATCAGCTTAAAATGATTAAGATAAATCAAAGGAGGACTCTGTATAATCTAGAAGAACAGGAAAACCAGAGTAGAAGGCAGAACCTCCTAGAAGAGAACGGGGAAGACCTTATAAAGATCATAAAAGAACTATTCAATCCCCTACTAAACAAAACCCCAGAGTGGGATTTGAAAATTGAAAGGCTACATAGAGTCAGGAAACCACAACATATATCAACAGATACCCCCAGAGATACCCTGGTCAGATTCCAGAACTATAGAGAAAAAACTGAAATATGGACTAATCTGAGAGGAAAACCCCCCCTGAAATTCAGGGGAGTAGAGCTTCAAATTTTTATGGACTTGTCTCCGGAAACACTGGCTAGGAGACGGATGCTTAGACCACTGTTAAACCAAATGCGTACAGATAATGTAAAGTATAGCTGGGGCTTTCCGGCCTGTCTGATAGGATACAAGGAGGGTAGATCGGCAAGGTTGAGGTTTCCGGAAGATCTAATGGAGTTTTGCAAAAATTTAGATTTACAACCAATAGAAATCCCAGAATGGTTGGAAAGAGAAGGTCTGTAATGAGAAGCGGGGGAGGGGAGGGGATAGCCATGAGAAGAACACGACTGGGAGGGTTTAGGGGTAGATTAGTGCTTACACAAATAGGTGGCTTTGTAGACGGGGTGGGGGGATGGGGGGAGCAAGTGGGGGAAAAGTAGAGTGGAGAAGCTGTGACCAGGGTGGAATCCTCTCTATCCGAGGGACCATTTTTACCCCCCCCCGATAGTGACGGGGGGAGAGGGGTAGAATGGGGAAAGAGGTTCAAGCCCAACCTCTGAAAAGGAAGCCCAGAGGTGGAGAGGAATATTTCTGATCAGCCAAGGGGCTGGAGGTCAGTATTGACCACGGGAAGGGAGGAGGGGGGGGATTGGGAGAGGGGAGGGGGAGAAGGGGGGGGGAGGTGTTGGAGGTGGGGAGGGAGGGAGGGAAGGTGGGAGGAGAAGAATAGGGGAAGAAAAAGGGGTTGTTTCTTTAATAAAATTAAAAAAAGGGAAGTGCCTCTCCGTAAAAAACAAAAACAAAAGAAAAGTCCCAGATTAGGTTTTTAACATATAATGTCCGAGGTCTGAATAACCCTGCTAAAAGACATAAAATATTAACAGAGCTTAAACACTATCAGACAGACATAGTGTTTCTCCAGGAAACCCACCTCTTTCAGGGAGCTAATATAAAACTATACTCCAAAAAATTCCCCACTTGGGTATATGCAGATTCAACTACCAGTAAGGCCAAAGGAGTCGCGATAGGTTTCTCTGAGGGAATCCAGTTTAGAGAAGAGGAGAGAGCAGTGGACCCAGAAGGCCGGTTTCTCTTTTTACGTGGTCATATGAATGGGATACAACTGACTTTAGCAAACATATATGTACCAAATAAAAATCCAACAGAGTATGTGAAGAAAATGATACGCATGCTCGCTAATTTTGGACAGGGGATGATTATATTGGCAGGGGACTTGAACCTATGTATGAATCCAGAGGAGGATAGTACGTCACGAGTGCGGGAGATGGGAAAGCTATCTTTAAAAAAATTGAAGAAAATCCTCCACCAAAATCAATTGGTGGATGTGTGGCGAACGATGAATCCAAAAACACGAGATTATACTTTCTTCTCCCCCGTACACGGGACGTACACACGTATCGATTACTTTTTTGTGGATCATAATACGTTATCTAGGGTTACGGACTCCCATATAGAGATATCTACTCTATCAGATCATGCACCAGTGATGATGACAATAGAAGAAATTAGTATATCAAAACCCCTCTCGAACTGGAGATTAAATGAAGCCCTACTCTCTGAAAAACAAGACATTGAAAAAATACAGGAAGAATTAAGTTTTTTTTTTGAAAATAACGAATCAGTCGACATTTCAGATTTAACACTGTGGGAAACACATAAGGCATATATTAGGGGTATATTTATCGCGATGGGTTCAGGGAAAATAAAAGAAAGAACTAAAAAAATTAAAAAGATAACCGAAGAAATATATAGTCTAGAGCAACTCCATAAGAAACCAGGGGGACATCGGCAAGAGACATATCATAGTCTTATAATGAAAAGAGAAGAATTAAAAGACATATTGACCCAAGATACAAAAAAAACGTTTTTAATGCGATTCAAAAAGAGAAATATGTAGGAGGTAACAAAATAGGAAAACATTTAGCTAAAACTTTGAAGAAGAAAAAAAACAGAAACTATATCGAAAAAATTCGCAACAGACAGGGTGATCTAGTCTTTAAGTCCAACGAGATTGCAGAGACCTTCCAGTATTATTATAAAACCCTGTATAATGTGAATAAAGAGAATATGGACCTGGAAAAAAAAAATAATAAAATTAGAGAATTCTTAAAGAACTCAGGACTCACCCAGATATCTATGGAAGACAAGTTAGACTTGGAAACACCTATCTCGGAAAGTGAGCTCCTCCAAGCTATGGCAGATACAAAATCAGGGAAAAGTCCGGGACCGGATGGTTTCCCGATCCTTTACCTTAAAAAATTCAGTGAAATCCTGGTGCCTAGAATGTGTAAATATTTTAATGGACTGGGAGCAGAATTTGGTCTAAGTCGAGATTCACAGAAGGCCTTAAAAGAAAGAGATTAAAGATAATTAAAATGAATATGAAGCTATTGTAGAGGAACATGCTATATGTATGCTTCTCTTTTTGTTTTTTTTTCCAATAAAAAGAAAACTTCCACAATGATGAACATAACATAAGAGACATGAATGAACTTTAATCTGAACATTTCTTCTCTCTTGAAGTCGTCTAAAGTGGAAAAAAAAAAATAAAAAAATTAAAAAAATAAAAATAAGTGAGGATCCGTAAAGCCATTATGGTGTAATATAGTCAGGCTGCAGATATCAGTGGGAATCAAAAACAACAAAAAAAACATAAAAAAGTCCATGGTGTATCCTGTGGAGAAGAAGCATAGGGAAGCATATAACATTAAAATTAGCTTTGAAAAGAGGTCTAAACAGGGTAGCAAAAAAAAGAAAAATAGGTCAAAAAGGACCTATAAAAACATAGAGTCAGTGAACTATAGCCTGGTGGGTCAAAACCGCTCAGGAATCCGTGGCCGTCGCCATGGATCGTGAAGAGGGGAATGGGGGGCTCTAATCTGCCTGGAGTGATCCCCACTGTCTTCCAGCGAAAAAAAGGAAACTAATAAAAAGTTTGAGTTGTAACAAACTAGAAAATCAATCCATGGGTATGGGTAAAAACTCTCCAAAGTAGGGGAACTTGGTGGTGCGCGGCCCAGATTAGGACTAAACAAACAGTCTTAAGGAAGGATCCCAGGTTGGGTGCCTGGGAAAAGGGTATGGTTGGGGGGTGGAAAAGGCCTTCTGAGATTTCTGGTGAGCTGGATTCCGTATCCGACTGGATTGGTTCCGTATCCGACCTGGATTGGATGCAGGTTTAGGTGTTGCAGGAAGCGGTACAGGATCCTCTTCTGGAAGTGGTGGAAGACCAAGATTACATATGCCTCGCTCTCCTGGGAGAATTGGGTGGCATTTTGTGAAGCAGATAAGCAAAAGGGGAAGCCCCAGCGGTACATGATTTGGTGGTTTTGCAGGTGCGTGGTCACCGGGCAGAAGCTGCAACGTTTAGGTGATAAATCACAAAAAAAAATTATTTTAGCACCCTTGAATTTCAACCGTGTTTTATTGCGGGTGGCCAGAGTCAGGGCTTCCTTACTATCATAGTAATGAAAGCTACTATGATATCCCTGGGATTTTCCTCCGCAGGGGGTTTAGGGGCCAGTGATCTCTGCGCCCTGTCCAGTCGCCAGTCTATGTCAGGGATAAGAGGGGCTATGGTATTAAAGAGGCTCAGTAGGTAAGGACAAATCTCTCACAGTCTCCCACAGATTCAGGGATGCCCCTAATACGCAAATTTTGGCACTGTTCCCTATTCTCTAAATCTTCTTGCTGGGACTGGAGCTGGGAAATCGCTTGTTTCATGCCTGCATTGTCTTCCTCCAAAACATGGACATACTGTATTATATTGTCAAACTTAGTTTTTAAAGTGTCAGTACATTCTCCTATGTGTGTTATCTCTCTCCTCAGTTCTTGAGCAAGTTTCCCCACTTATCTGGTGATGGTACATTACATGTCAGGCTTTGAGGGATTGCAGTTTAGTGTCCAGGATTTATGCTGTGAGGGGGGCTGACATCTCTGTGGTTGGAGTGGGTGCAAACAATAGAGGAATGTCTCCTACCTCCTTGGGCGATTCTGCAGGGCCCGGCTGGTCACACTGCATACTTGAGGCCGGGGATTCAGGCCTAACCAGGAAGCGGTCTAGCATCTGTGAAGGCCGCAGCTCCGGAGTGGATGATATAGCCGTTTGCTTTGGCCCATATTTCACCATGGGTTGCCTGAGAGGTGCGGTGATGTGGTAGGGGGTCTCCCGTGGCTGAATGAGCTCTCAGACGCTGTGCCACAGTAATGGAAGGTGGCTGAAATCGGAGAAGAGGTCTGCCATCATTGGATGCCGCGCATGCACCTCTATGGACTTCTTTTTAATAATTATGGTAACTCCACTTTCAAGGGGCAGAAAAATGCAAATAAAAAATATAGCATATACAAATGCGAAACAAGTCATATTGTAATAGAATTTTATTAAAAATTGCCTTTCCTTTTTAAACTGCAGCTCCGTAATTTTCTGTAAAATGCTATGCAATATGGCTACCTGGAGGTTTTCTGTACACAGAATGTGTACAGAATGCCCCCCAAAATCATAATTTTCTGCTTGTGTGATTGGCTCACTTATTTTTCCAGAAGTCTGCACTAAGATTCAAGTAATTTTTTGGCATCCCCTACAGCAAAAATTTTATTTTTTGGTAAGATAATCCCAATAGGAAATCACATCTAAAGGGATGCAAACCTTTCAGTTTTTCTCATTAAAGCCCTACAGGTGCAAGAGCTGGTTGACAATTATGAAACCACTCCCATTAGACTCACTCAACACATGGGCACATGCAAAACAAACAGTGATTTCTTCTGAATAACAAAAGGTAGGAATCTGCAACAACGTTTGTTAAACTTGGAATGTACATAGATCACCCAGAGGGGGATGTTTTTTTTTTTTTTAACAAAAGTGGACGTACTCTAAGAACAGTTTATGAATTAAGAATTTCAATTTATTCATTTTTCACTATATATTATTCACCATATTGATTATATATACTGTAAGTATATGATATATTTTTTTATATTATTTATGATTATTCAATTTGTTGATACACAATTTGTTTAATTTGCTGAGTATGTGCATTTGTGATATTTCAGAAATGTAAAGAGACAGCACACTTTTCTTTGCATTAATTATAATTTGAATCCAGTATTCAGGATTTTTTTAAGATGCAGCAGTCCAATACACATATATTTTTATAACCAAGTGCAAGGTTTTAAACAAATAATGCACAATATATACGTGGACACATATATGTGGACACAATATTATAGGAGTTTTTTATTTCATGGTGTGTTTGGATCTACTAGACTATATAGAAGAGGAATATTTGAGAAGAAAAAGAAGCACCTGTTTAGGTGACAAGAACTTTATTTGACCTTTATGCACATTGAGTCATATAGTTTGGTGAGAATTTAAAATCATTTTAACATTAAGTGTATACAGTATGTGCAAACTTCAGGACTTTGCTATTTATATATATGTGCTGGTTTTGTTTGAACATATTTATTCGCCAGGGTGGCATTTTTTATTTCCAGCAGTTAAGGGACTTTTTCAGCAAGATTGATTATTTGGACATCTGTGTGCTAAGAACTAACTATTATAGATGTAAAAATGTATCCAATTTGTGTCCAAAATAAAGCATAGAAACTTTTATTTTCAATGTAAAATGAAATAAGAAATTTGGCATTTACAGCATTAAGACATGAACAATGTTTTCCTACCTTATATTAAATGCTTTTTGTGTGCACTTATCTATTCTACATGTTCACTGAATAATTCAAAGAGCCTGTGCACTTAAACATTGTGAAGTTATGCCGCCAGCCTGAAAATGATTGTGAAAGGCACAGAAATATTTTGCTGCTTCACCATACAACACATACTCAATAATAAGTTATGGACATACAAAAAGTATAAAATCAACAACGTATCAAAACCATACGTACTGTACATATAAATATGAATTATTATCTCACCCTAACCTCAGTGCTCTGATGACCCAACTGCTCATGATAAAATATTTAGGTTGATAAGACACGTGGAAAATCATAGCTGTAAGTACAGTACACGGAACAAAATTGATTCAAGTAAATAATCTAAAGTGCCTAATAAATAATTACAGCTTGATGTATTTTTGGATGGTATAACTTTTAGTTAAGTGGTTGTAATGGGTGATGTACAGAAAAGTCCTTAGTAAGAGAGAATATATATTTAACTCTTGGCTAGACAACATGCACTTGATTGAGTGATATTTGTCAACTCAGATAAATGGAAGTACTTATGAAATACTCACAAAATATCTCTGTCATTGGAAAGCTGTATACTGTATAATTGTGCTGTATAATTTAGCCCTCGCTTTGCATATCCTGCCACAAAATGAGGCAATGTTTAGCTGAAAACAGTAGTCAAGCCTTTTGTCTTCATAATGTCTTCTAGCATATTTGGTGTTGAGGGATGACAATCCCAATCCAATATGGAAATACTTTACCAACCTTTCCATTGTTGCAACCTACTCCATAAGCTATGTATGTTACTTTTTAGAAAAGTCACTTTATCTAGTCTGCAGTAGATTCAAAAAAAAAAGTATCCAACTGTATTTCATCTTTTGGCGCATTTCTCTTGGAGTTTGCATTCCAGGAATTTAACATTGCTGAATGGCAATAATATAGGCACAGATATTACCAGATTAACATCACAGAACTTTTCAGTCTTTGTTTTAACATTTTTTCATGCTCTGCTCCTCAGTTCCCATTGTATGTCTACAGAAGCTTAAATATATCCACGCAACAGAAATGTTCTTTAATGGATTAGTTTTAATTACATGCTTTTTCTTTTTAAAAAGTACTTCAATTTAATATTTCATTTTCTGTCAACATTTAGAGTTCAATAAGTCATGTCTTTTATTTATGCTCAACAGGGGATTTGTAAATATATCATGGTGTCCCCAGCTGTGAATTATGTGCCATAAAGACATTCCACTGAATGTATATAAGCTAAAATGGCACCATTTTTCTATTTAGGAAATGGCTATTATGGGTAACATTTTCACTGGGACTAAAATCAATAACTGTTAACTTTTACCTCTCATTTGAAGTAATGTGTGATTTGTTCTACAACTGTCAGACATTTTTCATTGACTCTGCTATCTGTTCAACGCACTTGGATCAATAGCCTCCTTTGAACACATAGAATGGAAATCAAATTCCCATGGGAAACTGTCCTTTTCTATTTTACACTTTCAGGCTCTTGTATCTTAGTAGTCTCTGAACAGAAATTAAAAATCAAAGAAGTATGTCTTGAAATCAATTTTACTCAGAAACAATTTGTAAAGGATGTCTTCAAAGGTAACTAGTTATAATTCTCCATCCTCTGGTATTTGCACAATGTAAGATATATTGTTTAATCAGACATTTTACCTGCACATTTCTTCATAACCCAAACTTTTTTTCAGCAGTCTTTAGTAGCTGTTCTCCAGCAAGGTCCCATTAGCCACTATTGAAGACTTTGTACATGTTACTGTATCTTTTTAAATTATCTGGATACTGACAAAATGTAAGAAACTCTTCATGTTTAAAGAAAAAGTCTTTAGGGAGTTTCCAGGTTCTTTAGATGAAGTAACAATAAAGATTTTTGCAGGCTGATTCATAAAGTGTAATTATCTAGAGTGAATAGTTGGCATATCCTGTTTCGTTTCATGAGTAGTCTCTTCTGGATTCAATAAAAACTTAAAACTGGAGTTGGAAGGCTCTGGTTTGTGAGTGTTCTGTAAGTCATTGCTAAGTTTACTTACACAATACATTCTAAACTGCTAAAAGCTGTGGAATTGGAAGAAATGGTCAACTCCATTATTACATAGATGATGTAACATCATTACATAGTGAGGCTCACTAATCACAATGTATAATCGGGGACGTCTCATGCACTTGTATGCAATATTTTACTGAATACAGAGTCTAGAGTTTAATTTTACATTTATACATTATATATGTAATATTTATAAAATATACAAAAACTATTTTGAAGCAAAGGCAACTGCCTGACATTAAAATTATAGGGACCAACTGGAGGTGAAGGGGTGATCCAGAATTCCTGTTAATGGAATTAAAAATAAGGAATACATGTGCAGTATCTAAAATGTGCTGTGAAACAGAGCAAAAAGATTTCTGCTAACTTGACAAACATATAGTAATTGTAGGGACTACCCAGAGAACTCCTTTTTTTATGTATATTGGCGAACAAAAGAACCATTAGAAACTCTGTGTGTTACAATCTATTACTACATAAATCTATCTGAACCTGCAGTGAATGGAGTAACCTAGGCAAGCTAATAGTTAACAGGCAGATTCATAATAAAAACGTGCATGGAAGAAATAAAAATATTTAAAAAATCTTGAATATCTAACAATATGCTTGAAGCAAAGATGCAGAGCCTGTAGCTACAACACACTGAAAGCTTTGGGACATGCTCAGCCACAAGGGCCATGGCCGTCAATCATTTAAAAGGGAAGTTACCATGATTAACTGCTTAGTAAATACTCAGCAGATATTTTCCACATGGAATAAAATTGATATAAAAACTGTTATTATGTCCACAGAAATATCACTGGCAACCAGAAACTGCTAGGGCTGTTACTACATTAAAAAGATATTTAGAATTTTCACATAGCATCATTTAGCTTACAGAAAGGAACTGTTTTTATATTTAATGTTGTCCCACATTCGTTTTTAATGGAGTTGCCAGACCCCTCCTGGTGCCTCTTTGCAGCCAAGACTCAATTTTTTGACACCTACCATTGAGTGATTTACAATTAGTATACTGCAAATGAATCACTCACCTACCTGGCATTTTGTTGTATATGAAATGTGTACATACAGTGTATGGTCTATAGCTGTTTTGAGATAATCTGGTCCCTACATGTAATTGCATCTTTCAGGAGGGATTAAGCTGAATTTGCTTTTGATTTAATTCCCATTACATATATCCAGAGAGAAGGGTCCGGCACTATCTTAAAGCTATTCAACATTATTATTTTATTTTTGATTTGATATAAATATTTAAACTGGGGTTTAAAAAGCTTTTTTTTTATTCAGACATGATGTGTATTTGAAAAATGTTGTCACTGGTAATGAGTTAAGATAAACATGTTGAAAACATTAAAGTAAAATTGCATTGGGAGGCAAAAAAATACCTGAAAACAACTCTCCTTTCTCAGTGACAAGAGGTTAAAGATACTGATTGTTTAGAGTTGAATCTTGTTTATTGAAGTGATAATGCAATTGTTCTTTTGTTGTAAATCATAAATTCCTTGACATCATCAATGGTTACCCATTCATTATATGCTTTTAGAGGAAAAGCTATTTTTTTTAACCAAATTACCCAATACTTGTAAAAGTTTATGGTGAAAGGCATTTTTACGAAAGTTTTATTGTATTCTAATTAAACCAAATTGGCCTAGTGCTTCTTCCACCTGGTGACAATATAATGGCAATGGACAGACATTGATTGTTTAAAGTGCTCAGTTTTCTCCTGGGTATATTCTGAAAGTAAATACATTTCACATAAGTGCACCTAGGTTATATTTAGTGTTAAGTAAAGTGAAACAGTGAAATGTTACTTAACAAGCAAATTTGAAAAAACACTAAGCGTAATGGATACAAATTGCCCATGGTTATATGATATTTGCTTTAACAACTCCAATTTTTCTCCATGGTATCATCATTTAAGAATTCAGGTGTGCTGTTGTTTTTAATAAAGAAACAAGATTTTGCTCATATAAAAATGTGGTACATTTTTAATGTGTTTCAGATCCACATTTATATTCAGTGTTTTTTAAGATTTAAAACATTGAAATTATATTTGTGGTGAAAAGCATGTTGAGGCGAAAATATTTTTTTCAGTTTTTACATGTAACCACAACACTGCAAAAAGAACAAAATAAAGTACAGATAAAAATGTTTGTGTATGCATAGTAAAAGAATATTAAAAAACAAACAAACAAACAAAAACCCTAAGATCTAAGGAGAGAAAGTACATTACTACTAATTAGAGCCTAATTGTTGTTAACTGTGAATTATTCAACATTATTATTTGTTTTTATTATAGTATTATTATTTGTATTATATTATATATTTATTAATATACTATTATATATATTATTTTTTTTCTTTTTACAAGCTGCTTCGACTGAACTTCAAATAAAATCACAAAGAAAGCCTGTGATCAGCACTAACAAGCTGCCACATCAAAATCATGTAACAAAATAGCAGAATCATAATAAATGGTCATCATAACAAGCTTCTGAAATATTATATTGATATCCTACTGAGGTAGAATCCACAGTGATCACCTACTGCTTACACATTGGGGTTGTGGCTGTCAAATTGAAAGAGCAGACACAGCAGTGAACACAGATGAGAGCAATTTGCATACAGGCATAGGTGAAGTTCTACAGGCAGATATTAAATACACAAATTAATTCTGATGTTATTGATGAGGTAAATCTTTATTGTTCTTATGGCAAAATGCTTGCCATGAAAAATGATTCCTTATATAAATTTCATCTTTTATTAGACAACTGGCTCACACATCCTTATTGCAATATATAATATGTCCTTTTCCCATGTATTTTCTATATGTATGCTCGTCTTCATACTTTAAATGACACTGTTGATACCCCACTTCTGGCCTCTGCTACCCTCGTCTAGATGCTCTTATGTTTGTTTTCATTTAAAATGTACAATATTACATATATGGTGATTCTACTAATGCTTGTACATGTAACCTGTAACCCATTATCTCTTTACATTACTTTTTTCCTGATATTTCTCCATGCACTGTTTGTTATCTTTGTTAAACTTCATTAAAAACGAATTGAACTAAATACACAAATTAATTGAACACATCCTTAAATGTATTTTTAGTGCAAGCAGTGTAAGTACCTGAATTTTAGCTGAACAGCAGAACTCAGACTGTGAGAGGAAGAAACAGCACCATAAGCCAAATAGTTGTACTCAGATTCAGATACTTTTCAAAACCAAAGGGAAATTATAAAGATATAATTATACTCAACAAAGAACAAAGCAAAACACAATAACAAACAAAACTAAACACAATAACAAACATAACATAACTCACCACTAACAACACATTATTATGTAGAATAACATGAAGTGAAATAGAACAAATTAAAAACTTAATTTAAATTCTATACTTTAGTAGACATGCCATCCTATTAAAACTTTGCATTGAATAAATGACACTGATTGAACAAAAAAAAGTTCAGTTAACAAGGGGACTTGTTGATAGCAGGTGAGAGTAGAGTGACAGAGTGATAAGTTCATTACTACAGAAAAATAATCTAAATAGGACTTCATAGGTACCACACCGGATGTGTATAAAAGATAATACAATTTTTATTCAGTCATAGAAAAAATGTAATGAAATAAGATGCATGCAGTGCATGGCCCAGCAGCTTCAATAGAGGCAAAACCAGATGTTCACTATGTCTATACCAATATGGGAGGAATATGAAGTGCTATGGGAGTCTGCCAAGCACAGCATACATCATTAAGTGAACCTTGTCTTCATTCTCCTTTTGAGGCTATTGTTTCTGGTCCTTTCTACTCATACAGCTCACCTTTTTGCATACTGCTTATTTTTAACCGATTGCCGCCAATCCACAGTACATTTACTGCAGCAGGGCAGCATGGGCAGGCAGGATCAAGTACATGTACATCATCCTGCCTCTTCAGGGTTAGGGGGCATGCCGTTTTGAGTGGCCAGGTCACAATGTCAACAAAGCTTATGCATTTCATTCATAACAGCTGTGATTCCTATAGGCCCACAGCTTTTACATAGCATCTGGACCATTCACAGCAACCTTTACCATGTGATACCTGCAAACTGTACCATGTGATAGCTGTGGGACAATCACAGCACGCACTCAGTATCTCTGATCACCACCACACCAGTAATATTATGACTCTGCACTGCACTAATGTCAGTATGTAAAAAAAAAAAATCTGAAGGAAAAACACATATCTAATTTCTTCATTTTTCAAAAAGTTTTGACAAAAAACTTCAGAAAACCCACCATAACTCTTATTAAATACCCCAGACTGTCTACTTTCCAAATGAGGTATTTGTACTGTGCTGGCATTTTAAGGACCCCAGGAAATGAAACAGACCAACAGTACACCAGGATTGATAAATTTTGCAAATATAAACTATATTTTCAAACGTATTAGCATACCTGCCTTTACATGCACATGGACTTTAATGGTATCCCAGTCTTAGTTTGTAGGGTTCAATATTGAGTTGCAGCCATAACAGCTTTAACTCTTCTGGGAAGGCTGTCCACAAAGTTTAGGAGTGTGTCAAGTTCCTCCACCCCAAACTTGTTCATCCATGTTGTTACAGACCTTGCTTTGTGCATTGGTGAACAGTCATGTTGGAACAGGAAGGGGCTATCCCCAAACTGTTCCCAAAAAGTTAGGAGCATGAAATTGTCCAAAATGCCAACCCCAACCCCTGAAAAACAACACCATAAATCTCCCCCTACCAAATGATTTGGATCAGTGCACAAAGCAAGGTCCATAAATACATGGATGAGTGAGTTTGGAGTGGAGGAACTTGACTGGCCTGCACCTCAACCTGATAGAACACATTTGGGATGAATTAGACCCGAGACTGCGAGCCTGACCTCACAAATGTGCTTCTGGAAAAATAGTCAAACATTCCCATAGACACACTCCTAAACCTTGTGGGCAGTCTTCCCAGAAGAGTTGAAGCTGTTATAGCTGCAAAAGGTGGGCCAACTCCATATTGAACCCTAAGGACTAAGACTGGGATGCCATTACAATCCTGTGGTCCCCTGATGAAGTCACATGCCATAACATAACGCGTAGGGCATTGCCAAACTGGAAGCAATGTTGGAAGCCTGTATACTACCTTGTATCTGCATATACCAAGAATTTTTCACCAAACTGAATGTAAAGGCCCATACACACGATCTGACTTTTTGACAACAAACATGCAAATTAGCTGTTTTAAGGCAACATCCGACCGTGTGTAGGCTCCATCAGACAAACTTTTTCGGTTTTCATCGGACAAATGTTCGCTGTGCAAACAAACTGTTCAGCAACAAAAGTCCGATCCTGTGTACAGAAATCCATTGGACTTAAGTCCAAAGTACAATCACGCATGCTAAGAACCAATGCAAAAGATCAGACAACAATATAGAAGTTGACCAAAGGGTGGTGGTTAAGAGCAAAAACCACATGATTTGGTGAAAGTTGGCTGAAAAAGTCCTGCCGTGTGTATGCAATACAAGTTCACGGCCAACGCCCTTCGAAAAAGTTTGTTTGAAGTCCAGTCGTGTGTATGAGGCTTTATGCCGCGTACACACGAAGGGACTATCCCGCGGGATTATCCGCTGGACCGAAGTCCAGCGGATAATCCCCTCGTGTGTGGGCGCCGGCGGACTTTTTTTGGCCAAAGTACGGCGGACTAAAGTTTTAAGTTTTTTGTTTTAAAATTATCCGCTGGACTTGGCAGTCCGGCGGACAATCCCGCCGTGTGTAGTATGGTCCGGCGTACCAAAAAGGACGCATGCTCAGTAGCAAGTATGTCACGGACTCGCTCGGTCTGGTAAAACTAGCCTTCGTTTTGAAGCTAGCACAATCGTCACGCTGCTGATCTTTTTTTGGTATTTTCTGACAGCGGAATTTGTATGTTATCGTACTTGAAAAATGATTTTGCCTTGCTGCTTGTATATTCACGCAGAGTACTCCCGAACGTTTTTTCTTCAGCATTGTTTAGTGAAGTTATATATTTGTATATATATATCTATATCTCTATATATATATATATATATATATAGATATAGATATAGATATAGATATAGATATAGATATAGATATAGATATATATCCAAATCACCAAATTAAAAATATATCTATATATCTCAATAGTAAACAAAATATATATATATATCTATATATACATATATATATATTTATATATATAGATATATAGATATATATGTATATGTATATATATATATATATATATATATATATATATATATATATATGTACATATATCTCTATTTAGATATATTTTATTATTTGTTGGTTATCAAAAGGATTTGTTATTACACATGATACAATTGTGGAGTCAGCAGAGCTTGCCCTTAATTCAGATCTTAACCCTCAACTTTCCAGCGACTGCACTTGCAGTTCCATTGAAGTTGCACTTTACACTTGTATTGTCAAATGAATGTGCGTTTTGGAAATGCCCTCCATATAATTTAGACATGTACCTGCCTACTCCTAAATAAACTATGTTTTTGAATAACAAGCACGTATATCATTATTTTCTTGAAATCAAATTACCATTTATTGTGGTTTAAACAAACAAGGCAAAACAAAATAGGAAGGCAACACTGGAGCCACTTTGAGATTTTGAGAAGACTTTTTGCCCCAACGGCAGACATCAAGTTTGTGAAGCCAAAAATTAAGCTTGGGCATATTTGATCCAATATAGGGAGCACAAGAAGATTGACCAGGAATCACACAGACCAGGAACAGCAGCAGATGACATCTATGTCCCCAAGCTGTGGCACTACAACAGCCTGTGTCTTCTGTGAGACCAGACTGAAGCCAGGCAATCACTTCCGACTCTTCCCACCACGCTGCCCTGCACTCTTCCCTGCAGTCTTCCCTGCACGCTTCCTTGGAGGCTGACTTGTGGTAGGAGGAGGAGGAGGAGGAGGAGGAGGAGGAAGAAGGAAGACGAGGAGGAGGAGGAGGAGAAGTTGCTGTCGGGCCTTCATGTGTCAGGCGGGTGGATTCTCTTAATTGACCCCTCAAACCCCCCTTAATAGCTTCAAAAATTAGGCACTCGCACAGGTGCCGTTGGCCCTTCTCCATTTCCAGCAACCTGCTGGCCAAGTAGGTGGCATAGGCCTCTTCTGGAATGGGGGGTCTTTGGAGAATCTCACTCGCCTGCCGAATAAGGTTGAGTGATTCCTCCTCAACTATGGTCATCCTCCTGGGCCTTCTTGGGGGTAAGGGCAGGGGTGGAGGTAGACTTCTTACAGTCTGGCTGACAGTCTGGCTCGTGCTGGGCCCAGCCACCTCCTGGCTCTCGCTGGTCATGTCCTCCTCCTCCATACCACTTGTCCCGGCATCATCCTGGGTCAGCTCATCCTGTGTGGAAATGAAAACAAAAATCAAACACCTGTTTTTTGGTTTATGGCCTCCTCAATCATCCAATTGTAAACTTATGAACGAGCAGATAAATTTAAAAAAAGATACAAAAGGCTACCATTTGGACCCCTGCATTTTCCAAGCAGATCACCAATGTTGTATAAGGCATTTTTTGCCACTACTGGATGTATGTATACACTATATATGTATCGATATGTAGCACCAACACTTTTTAGAAGTGTGCGCGATTTTTGGCTGTTTTTTTTCCCAATTCTGAGTTCAGGGTGTTAATTGTTTCACATTTTTACGTTGACATCATTAATATTCACCCAATCACTATTTAGGCTACAAAATATATACCTGGCTCCAGCTGGGCGCATCAGCCTGCTCCAAGGTGGAGGGGTCTTCTCCTTCCGTGGAAGCCTCAGCTGGGGTGGAGGGAAGAGTGGAGGGAAGAGTGGAGGGAAGGGTGGAGGGAAGAGTGGACAGTGATTGCCTGGGTTCCATCTGGTCACCTAGAAAAGCCAGTTGGTTGTAGTACCACAGCTTGGGTACATAAACATTCTCTGCTGCTGCTCCTGATCTGACTGATTCCTCAATCTTCTTGCGCTCCCGCTTGTACATGTGCCTTAAACTTGAAATTCTGGCTTCAACAAACTTGATGTCTGCGTTGGGGACTTGAGTCTTCACAAAATCCAAAAGTGGCCCCAGTGTTACCTTCCGGACATCCCTATTTCCATATAAAGGGTTCTTGAGCTGCCACAGGTTGGCATTTTTACGGTACAGCGCAATGAATTCCAACATGAACTCCTGGTCCTTAAATGGATTAAACTGGGCTGCTGACATGTTTGTTTCTGTTTTGTTAGTAATGGCAATACAAAAGACCAAAAACACAAATGTTACTAAAAACGCACATCCAGTTTTTCAAACAAAACATTACACAACACACCCACACACAGGCAGCAACCCCTACACACAGGCAGCAACCCCTACACACAGGCAGCAACACACCCACACAGGCAGCAACCCCTACACACAGGCAGCAACCCCTACACACAGGCAGCAACACACCCACACAGGCAGCAACCCCTACACACAGGCAGCAACACACCCACACAGGCAGCAACCCCTACACACAGGCAGCAACCCCTACACACAGGCAGCAACACACCCACACAGGCAGCAACCCCTACACACAGGCAGCAACCCCTACACACAGGCAGCAACACACCCACACAGGCAGCAACCCCTACACACAGGCAGCAACCCCTACACACAGGCAGCAACACACCCACACAGGCAGCAACCCCTACACACAGGCAGCAACACACCCACTCAGGCAGCAACCCCTACACACAGGCAGCAACCCCTACACACAGGCAGCAACACACCCACACAGGCAGCAACCCCTACACACAGGCAGCAACCCCTACACACAGGCAGCAACACACCCACACAGGCAGCAACCCCTACACACAGGCAGCAACACACACATATCCTTAAAAAATGCTGGCCCAAAACCCAATAAACCACAGTAATGCATCCTAGAAAACACTTACCTTCGTACAGAGCGCTCGCTACTTCCGTTCGGGAACACGTGGGGCCCTCAAACAGCCTTATATACACTGCGCACGCGTCGAAGTCCGCCTGCGTCCTCCGCGTCGCCCGCCCATGACGTTCCTCCTGACGAGTATTCCCCGCCCCTCTTCCCCTCGTTGCATTGTGGGTGAATAAATTCATGAAGATGGCGGACACATTCTCAGCCAGTAGCGCGGAGGAAAGCCCAGAAGCGAACACATCTGCATCCAGCAGCAGATATAAGGCCACCAATATGGCCTTTGAAGAGATGGTGGAGATGGTGGACATCCTCCAAAGGGAAGATTACGACGGGGAAAATGGCCCGTACCCTCGACCCAACTTGCGCAAGGACAAGATTCTCACTACAGTCGTCAGCACCCTGGAGCATAAATTCGGCGTACGAAGGGGCAAGGATCAACTGCGCAAGCGATGGTCCGACATCAAATCCAGGGAGCACGATCAGTACAGGAGAATTCGAAAAGCCATCAAAAAAAGTAAGTCAAGCACGTGCGCTACTATGGTTATACTTGATATGTCTAATCTTGCGCACATGTTCTTAGCATTCGTACGTGAAACTTGCGCAGATGTTCTTAGCATTCGTACGTGAAACTTGCGCAGATGTTCTTAGCATTCGTACGTGAAACTTGCGCAGATGTTATTAGCATTCGTACGTGAAACTTGCGCACATGTTATTAGCATTCGTACGTGAAACTTGCGCAGATGTTCTTAGCATTCGTACATGAAACTTGCGCAGATGTTCTTAGCATTCGTACGTGAAACTTGCGCAGATGTTCTTAGCATTCGTATGTGAAACTTGCGCAGATGTTCTTAGCATTCGTACATGAAACTTGCGCACATGTTATTAGCATTCGTACGTGAAACTTGCGCACATGTTATTAGCATTCGTACGTGAAACTTGCGCAGATGTTATTAGCATTCGTACGTGAAACTTACGCACATGTTATTAGCATTCATACGTGAAACTTGCGCAGATGTTATTAGCATTCGTACGTGAAACTTGCTCAGATGTTCTTAGCATTTGTACGTGAAACTTGCGCACATGTTATTAGCATTCGTACGTGAAACTTGCGCACATGTTATTAGCATTCGTATGTGAAACTTGCGCAGATGTTCTTAGCATTCGTACGTGAAACTTGCGCACATGTTATTAGCATTCGTACGTGAAACTTGCGCACATGTTATTAGCATTCGTACGTGAAACTTGCGCAGACTTGATGAAAGTTCGTTTGTCTTCATAACGTTTATTCTGTTTACCTGGCTTTGGGTTGTTGGAGTTGTAAGGTTGTTTATTATTGTCACTATCTATACTATTACTGCTGTAGTAAGGGTTTTATGGGTAACTTACACAGGGACTCCAGAAGCTGTTTTGGGGGGGGGGGGATAAATCTGTTAAGCAGGGTGTCAAGCTCCAAATTCCCTAAAAATGCTCATCATCTACAAATACAGTAGGTGGAGACTTTTCTAAGAAGTACACTCACCTGTCCCTTGGATGCTGCAGCTACAATCTCTGATCTTGGAATCATGAAATTAATCTTTGCGGCTTCACTTCCCGGGTCACTATTGGGCATGCGCCAGTTGCGCAATGCAATAGGACTGGTCCGCGCTAGCTCTGGGACCCCTGTGTGTCCCAGCAGACAGCACGGTGGGACAGGATGTGGCGTATACTTCTGTGGGAGTCTAGGGCCGGATGTGTGTGCAAATACCTGCCTTACACAGGTATCTGCAACCCCTCCCCCCTAAAAGGTTCCAAATAAGACACCACAGGGGTGCAGGGATACAATGAGCGGAAGTTCAACTTTAGGGTTGAAGGGCGGTTTAAGTATTGGAGTTTCATTAGATAGACATTTCAATTCTGTCTTCAAGTAGGATCTTCTAACAAACTGCTAATAATTGGACAACACTTTTAAACAATGTTTAATAATCATATTTTGGCACTCAAATATCAGTGTGATTAAAAGTGTACCTTTTTGTGTTCCATTACCATAGGGGGCAAAAGACTCAGACGTCAATCAGAACCTACGAGGACCTCCCGGCCTCACCAGACAAATTGGGCAGTTAGCCCAAGCCCACGCGTGGATGTGGAGGAAGAGGTGGTTGAAGTGGATCAAATCTGCACCCCACCAAGTGAGTGTCTCAGAACACAGATTGAGCTAATAAATTAAGGTCTGCATGTTTTTGACACTTTTTTTCTTGTGTTTTATCTACCCAACTTTTAGGTGATGCTGATCTGTTTGTGGAAGGACAAGCTGCGGAGCCATTTTCCACAGACAGTGCCCACAGGCTTATTGGCCAGATCATGGCCTGGAATCTGCAGCTGGAAAAAATGCAGAAGGAGATGGCCACCATGCAGCAGGGAATGAAGGACATGATTGATGTTTTGGGGAGAATCTAAAGACCCCTTTTCCATTTCCTAACATCAATCATGTCCTTCATTCCCCTTTTGATGCGCTATTGTTTTAAAATTTTAGAGGCCAAATTTTTAATATGCACATGGTGTGTCAACATGTGCTATGTGCCATCAGGGGATCTCAATGGACGCATTTGGTGTTTGCAACCCCTAATGCTAGTAGGTGAGAGGGAAGGGGTTTCACACACAAAACACGTCCATTGATTCCCCATGATGGAACATAGCACATGTTGACATTACCCATTTTCATGTTAAATTAGTGTGCATATTCTAAATTTGGCTTCTACTGTTCATGGGTTACCTGTTGAACTTTGTAAGTTCCCGACTTTTACATTGTGTAAATATTTTCAAATGCTAACCCAAAAATTTTTACAATTTTAAAACATGTTTTTATGTTTGTTTAAAAAAATAAATCACAAAAAAAACAAAAATATGTTGTGAGAAAAAGACCAAAACATTTTTTACAAAAAAACAAAAAAAAAAAAAATATGTTGTGAGAAAAAGACCAAAATTTTTTTTACAAAAAAACAAAAAAAAAAAAAATATGTTGTTAAAAAAAAACCAAAAAAATAAAACATATTACCAAAAATGACCAAAAAAAAAAAAGGTTTGGATGTGCACTAGAATAAAAAAAAAAAAATGTTTGCACAAATTAAACAATGTGTGGCTTCTTCTTTTTAAATACTACCAGTTTGACCAAAACATGTTGTGGTTCATTGACAAAGGGGCTTATTTACTAAACGCAAACCAAGTTTGCCACTATTAATAAGTGCACTAGGACAACATATAAAACAGGCAAAATTAAAAGCAAAACAATACGAAAAAAACAATCTTTCATACATAAATAACTGTATTTATTCTTTCAAAAAAAAAGATGTTTTAAGGGTCTGCTGCCATTGCAATGGCCCCCCTACCATTAAAATAATTTAAATAACGGTCCCGCACTTGCTGTGCTGATTGTGGGGCCAAACCAAGACGGCGATTATCCAGCCCTGTCATGTCGCCTTCCACTCCGGCCTCAGGCCCGATAGGTAATGTGTAGCTTCCAGAATGTTTACGTAGATAATTGTGCATTACACAGCATGAAAGAGTAATAGTATTCAGTTGGTACTCTGCCAGATGTATGGATGTAAGCAGCAATCTGAAACGGTTGGCCATAATACCAAAGGCATTTTCCACAACCCTTCTTGCTCTGGCCAACCGAAAATTAAAAATCCTCCTCTCAGGGGTGAGGGATCTTTGGGGAAATGGCCTCATCAGGTGGTCACCCAGACCGAACGCCTCGTCGGCAATGAAAATGAACGGGAGTCCCTCCACATTATCTTCATCTGGTGGCAGCTCCAGGCCACCAGTCTGGAGACGATGGCCGAACTCCGTGTGGTTGAAGACTCCTCCATCCGACATCCGGCCGTTTTTTCCCCACATCCACATAAAGAAAGTCATATTGTGCCGACACCACCGCCATCAACACTATACTATGGAACCCCTTATAATTCCAATAGTAAGACCCCGAATGGGGTGGGGGCACAATTCGCACATGTTTGCCGTCAATCGCCCCTCCGCAGTTGGGAAAGTCCCAACGGGCAGCAAACTGGGAAGCCACAGTCTGCCATTCCTGTGGCGTGGAAGGACACTGTGAAGTCAAACAGAAAGATACAATTCAAATTAAAAACCAGGCAAAACACCAAACTAAATCCAACAAATTTACAAACAATTTGGAACAACATATGTATTTATTTTGTTAGTCCTTGAAATAAAGCCTAAACATTAAGGATATGGGACAAATCTCTGATTGATGACCCCTCTGATGGCCCAGAGAAGATAATAATGGGGATGTGGGTGGGGAGTAATTAATTGTAAGGTCACCCAAACCACATGCAATTAATTAAAGAGGGTGAGTGTGGGGGTGGGGGGGTTAATTACAAGCTGACACAAACCACATGCAATTAATTAAAGAGGGTGAGTGTGGGGGTGGGGGGGTTAATTACAAGCTGACACAAACCACATGCAATTAATTAAAGAGGGTGAGTGTGGGGGTGGGGGGGTTAATTACAAGCTGACACAAACCACATGCAATTAATTAAAGAGGGTGAGTGTGGGGGTGGGGGGGTTAATTACAAGCTGACACAAACCACATGCAATTAATTAAAGAGGGTGAGTGTGGGGGTGGGGGGGTTAATTACAAGCTGACACAAACCACATGCAATCAATTTAAAAATGAGGGGCAAGGGGGTGAAAGGGGTGAGGGGCAAGGGGGGTGAAAGGGGGGGGTGAGTAAAGCAGTACAATGGAGCTGGTAATATACATTTTTTAACAAAGAAAGTGACTAGGCTAGGGGTGTTTAGGGGGCCAAGATTCCATGCTGGGGAGGTTGGTGCAAGGAAATATGCATGTGACCCACTAAATAATACATTCTTAAAGCAATTTCGATAGGTCAACCATAAAATACTATACAAAACAATAAAAATAAAAAAATATACTGGAATAGGGGACATTCATAGAATAGTCCTATCATGGTAATTAGCTAATGATGACATTGATGCACTACATTAGCAAACATACAAGACATAGGTAATTTGAAAAGAGAAGACTTACCTTAATGTATTCCTCCTGCAGGACATGGATAATGGCAGAACAGGTCTCTGGAATAATGAGCCCCAGAGCCTGGGGGGAGATGCCTGTCGTGAACTTGAGGTCCTGCAAGCTTCTCCCCGTCGCCAAGTAACGCAACGTGGCGACTAGCCTCTGCTCCGCACTGATGGCTTGCCGCATGCAGGTATTCTGCCTGGTAATATAAGGGGACAGCAAAGCCAACAGACGGTGAAAAATGGGGTCCGTCATCCTGAGATAATTCCTGAAATCATCAGGATTATTCTCACGGATCTCACGGAGCAAAGGCATATGCGAGAATTGGTCACGCTGGCGCAACCAATTCTTGGTCCATGAACTCCTCCTCACCCTGTTCATGGACTGGGCTCGGGCCAAGGTGTTAACCGCAACACCGAGCCCCTGCACAGCACGAACTCGTTCCCGAGTACGTCCACACTCCATGGCTTCAAAACGGTCGGCTGATCAAACAAACAACTTAACCGAACGCACTGAAGAACAGCAAGGCCTATGAAGAACGACCTGAAAAACAGGAACGAGCGGACCAGAACGGCCTGAGAACAGGTAGGAACTGATCCACACGCACTGAAAGACAGATACAAACCTCACAAGCACAAACTGAACGGCAGAAGCGAGCGAATTAAGCAGAAGTCTGAGAAGCGCGAATCGTCTCTAACCAAACGTCAACTAACACGCGATACACACAAGATTAGCTGACGGTGCCCAAAGGGTGTCGTTTGGGATCTCGAGCTTCCTTTTTCTAGTCCCGTCGTACGTGCTGTACGTCCTCGCGTGAACCGCCGGACTTTTTGCGTGATCGTGTGTGGTCAAGTCCGTTCGCTTTTTAGTCCAGCGGACCCAGCTGGAAAGTCCAGCGGATTGTCCGCTGGACTTAGGTCCGCCGGCAAAAGTCCCTTCGTGTGTACGCGGCATTAGAGTTACTATTTTTTTTAAATAAATATTGTGATTTTAAATTACTGCACCATGGGAGGTCACTTTGCTTTACTTTAATATGTGAATGCTGCAGCAGCTGATGTATAATTATGATTAATATATTAAAGCTGCGTGGTGGACAGAGAGTTAACAAGGGAATAACACCTCTAAACTCATTAGAAAGACCAGACCAGGACTGGTTAAACATCGCCCTAAGTATCAATAGGATTGGTGGAACATCACCCTGAGATTTGAGCGCATTTGATTCCTCACTAAGTTGAGAGTTCTGTGAGCACAGAGGTGTCACAAGGAGGGGAAACCATGCAAGAAGGGAAAACCACACCACAAAGTTTATATATGTTCACTTGAGAAGCACTATATTTGGGAATAAGTGATCATAAGTAGGGTTGAGCGAACCCGAACTGTAAAGTTCGGGTCTGTACCAGACTTTTGGATGTCCGGGTCCCGGACCCGAACCCGAACTATTGACTGTATGTTCGGGTTCGGGTCCGGTGTTCAGCGATGTATTGGCGCCTTTTACAAGCTGCAGGGCAGCCAATCCACGCTAGTTTCACTAGTGTGCCCTTAAGAGCCATCACAGCCATGCCTACTAATGGCATGGCTGTGATTGGCCAGTGCAGCATGTGACCCAGCCTCTATATAAGGTACAGGCACAATGCACAGCACCTCACTCTGCTATAGACAGGTTCCTGTGCTGCTAAGAGAGGATTTCATTAGGAGTTAGTCTGATACAGTCAGTCAGTCCACATTCCTTAAATTTTCTTCAAATTAGTTATATCAGTGAGCGATCTACATAGCTAGAGTAGAGACTAGACAGTGTCTTTATTAAGGAAAATAAAGAGGCAGAGAGAATTATTCAAGAGATTCCTAAATCAATTGTACCCTGGCTGGGGTGCAGTGCACAGTCTTTTAACAGTGGCATGAGGCAAGTGCCAGACAAAATATAACTTTTACCTGCAAGCTCAGTGCAGCATCACTGCACTGCATATTTTATTAAGAGATACACCATACTCTGTGTGTATTCTGCTATTGCAAAAACATTGCAAAAAATTTAATTTTGCTGTGATTTGTGCATGTTTTTTTTTCCAATAGCATTTTCTGCATGTTAATACACGCTTTAGACACTGTGCGTGTATTCTGCTATTGCCAAAAAATAAAATCTTTCAGTGCTTTGTGTATGTGTGCAGGAGTGTGACATGCAATCGATCGATATTTCTTCTATTGTGCTATCCCAAAAAAAAAATTGTAGCGACATTTTTTTTTCCAATAGCATTTTCTGCATGTTCATACACGCTTTAGACCAGGGATCCTCAAACTACGGCCCTCCAGCTGTTGCAGAACTACACATCCCATGAGGCTTTTTAAAACTCTGACATTCACAGACATGACTAGGCATGATGGGAATTGTAGTTCCTGAACAACTGGAGGGCCGTAGTTTGAAGACCCCTGCTTTAGACACTGTGCGTGTATTCTGCTATTGCCAAAAATTAAAATATTTCAGTGCTTTGTGCATGTGTGCAGGAGTGTGACATACAATCGATCGATATTTCTTCTATTGTGCTATCCCATAAAAAAAATTGTAGCGACATTTTTTTTTTTCCAAAAGCATTTTCTGCATGTTCATACACGCTTTAGACACTGTGCGTGTATTCTTCTATTGCCAAAAAATAAAATCTTTCAGTGCTTTGTGCATGTGTGCAGAAGTGTGACATACAATCGATCGATATTTCTTCTATTGTGCTATCCCCAAAAAAAATTGTAGTGACATTTTTTTCCCAATAGCATTTTCTGCAGTTTAGCAGTTTTTGAGCTACACGCTTTACATACTGTGGGTGTATTCTGCTATTGCAAAAACACCAATTTAGGGCGAGATCATACATTTTGAAAATATGAGGAGATCATCAAAAAGGGGACGTGGCCCCGGTCGTGGTGCTGCTGGTGGAGCTCCTGTTGCAGGGAGAGGTTGTGGTCGATCTGTGCCAGCTACACGCACTAGTGAAACACCTTCCTCAGGTGCGAGTAGGCGACAGAGCCTGCATCGGTATTTTGGCGCGCCTAATGAGGCTGTACGAATGTTGAGGCCAGGACAAGTACAGGCGATAGTAGATTGGGTTGCTGACAGTGCCTCCGGTTCCTTCACATTGTCTCCCACCCAGTCTCCTGATGAAAGTTCAGAGTTGGCACCTGCAGTCGATGTCCATCAGTCTTTCACCTCACCCCCTTACAAATCAGCCAAGCAGTCTGAGCCCCAAATCATGCAGCAGTCTCTTCTGCTTTTTGATGACTCTGTTAGCAGGGTTTCCCAGGGCCATCCACCTAGCCCTGCCCCAGAAGTGGAAGAGATTGTGTGCACCGATGCCCAACCGCTTATGTTTCATGATGAGTACATGGGAGGACCATCGCAGCACATCTTGGATGAGGACGAAAAAGAGGTGCCAATTGCTGCTGCTTTCGCCATTGTGCAGACGGACAAGGAGGGCAGGGGTGAAAACTGGGTGGAAGATGATGTGGAGGACGATGAGGTCCTTGACCCCACATGGAATCAACGTCATGCAGGTGACCAGTGTAGTTCGGAGGAAGAGGCGGTGGACGCACAGAGCCACCAGCACAGCAGAAGAGGGAGCAGGGTGCAAAAGCGGAGCGTCTGTGCCCTAGACATTACGTTTGCTACTGCCCAATTTCAGCAAGGGACCGAGCACACCAAAGCCAGGTCCAAAGAGTTCCCTAGCGTGGCAGTTCTTCAGACAATGTGCTGATGACAAGACACGAGTGCACGCTGTGCGATCAGAGCCTGAAGCGAGGCATAAACGTTCTCAACCTGAGCACAACCTGCATGACTAGGCATCTAAGTGCAAAGCACGAGATGCAGTGGAGTAGACACCTCAAAAACCAAGAAAGGTCTCTGGCTCCTCCTGCTTCCTCTTCTGCTGCAGTCTCGGCCTCTTCATCCACCTCTGTAGTGACAGTGGCACCTGCCAACCTGCAAACAGAGGATCTGCCAGCAAAACTACCACCTGGGTCACCAACCATCTCCACAATGTCCCATGGAAGCTTTCAGCTCTCTATTTCCCAAACACTGGAGAGGAAGAGGAAGTACCCCCCTAGCCACCCGCGATCCCTGGCCCTGAATGCCAGCATTTCAAAATTCCTCTCCTTTGAAATGCTGTCATTCCGTCTGGTGGAGACGCAGAGTTTTAAAAGGCTGATGTCATTGGCTGTCCCACAGTACATCGTGCTCAGCCGCCACTACTTTTCCAGACGAGCTATCCCTTCCCTGCACAACCAAGTGGGGGACAAAATCAGGTGTGCACTGCGCAACGCCATCTGTGGCAAGGTCCACCTAACTACGGATGTGTGGACCAGTAAGCATGGTCAGGGACGTTATATCTCCCTAACAGCACACTGGGTAAATGTAGTGGCGGCTGGGCCTGAGGCGGATAGCAGTTTGGCGCATGTCCTTCCACCACCGAGGATTGCAGGGCACTTCAGTTTGCCTCCTTTTGCTAACTCCTCCTACTCCGCCTCCTCATCCTCTACCGCCTCCTCATCCAGTCAGCGTAACACCTTCACCACCAACTTCAGCACAGCCAGGGCTAAACGACAGCAAGCAGTTTTAAAACTTTCCTGTTTGGGGGAAAAACCCCACACCGCGCAGGAGTTGTGGAGGGACATGGAACAACAGACTGATGAGGGGTTGGTGGCAGTGAGCCTCAAACCCGGCCTGGTGGTTTGCGATAATGGGCGAAATCTCGTAGCAGCTCTGGGCCTAGGCGGTTTGACACACATCCCTTGCCTGGCGCATGTGCTGAACTTGGTGGTCCAGAGGTTCCTTAAGAATTACCCCGATATGCCAGAGCTGCTGCAGAAAGTGCGGGCCGTCTGTGCGCACTTTCGGCGTTCTCGCCTGTCAGTGCTGCAGCGTAACTTCGGCCTTCCCGCTCACCGTCTCATATGTGACGTGCCCACAAGGTGGAACTCCACCTTGCACATGCTTGCCAGACTGTGCGAGCAGCAGCAGGCGATAGTGGAGTTTCAGCTGCAGCACGCGCGCGTGAGTCGCTCTGCGGAACAGCACCACTTCACCACCAATAACTGGGCCTCCATGCTAGACCTGTGTGCCTTGTTGCGCTGTTTTGAGTACTCCACCAACATGGCAAGTGCCGATGACGCCATTCTCAGCGTTACTATCCCAGTTCTATGCCTCCTTGAAAAAACACTTCAGGCGATGATGGAAGAGGATGTGGCACAGGAGGAGGAGGAGGAGGAAGAGGGTTCATTTCCAAGGCTTTCAGGGCAGTCATTTAAAAGTGGCTACGAGGGTGGGTTCCTGCACCAACAAGCGCCAGGTACACAATTGTCCGGCAGCAAGGGCACAGTTCTGGAGGATGACGAGGTGGAGGATGAGGAGGAGATGGAGGAGGAGGAACCATGTTTACAGCAGGGTGGCACCCAGACCAGCTCATGTCCATCACTGGTGCGTGGCTGGGGGGATACAGAGGACACAGACGATACACCTCCCACAGAGGACAGCTTTTTGTTGCCTCTGGGCAGCCTGGCACATGTGAGCGATTACATGCTGCAGTGTCTCCGCAACGACCGATGAGGTTCCCACATTTTAACTGGTGCTGATTATTGGGTGGCCACCCTGCTGGATCCCCGTTACAAGGACAACGTGCCGTCCTTAATTACCTCACTGTAGCGTGATCGTAAGATGCGCGAGTACAAGCGCACGCTGGTAGACGCGCTGCTGGTGGCATTCCCACTTGGCAGCGGGGGTGCGGTGGAAGCACAAGGCAAAGGCAGAGGAGGAGGAAGAGGTCACCAACGCAGCCGGGGCACCGCCAGCACCTCGGAAGGCAGGGTTAGCATGGCCGAAATGTGGAAAAGCTTTGTCAGCATGCCACAACAACCAGCACCACCAGCTGAGAGGGAACGTCTTAGCAGGAGGCAGCATTTCACCAACATGGTGGAGCAGTATGTGTGCACATGCCTACACGTACTGAATGACGGGTCTGCCCCCTTCAACTTCTGGGTCTCCAAATTGGGCACATGGCCTGAGCTTGCCCTTTACGCCTTGGAGGTGCTGGCCTGCCCTGCAGCCAGTGTATTATCTGAACGTGTATTTAGCATGGCAGAGGGGGTTATCACAGACAAGCGCAGCCGCCTGTCCAGAGCCAATGTGGACAAGGTCACGTTCATTAAAATGAACCAGGCATGGATCCCACAGGACTTGTCCGTACTTTGTGCAGAATAGACACGTATACCGGTGTTCTGACAAAAACTGTCTGGCCATCGGATAGTGTCCGGCCACTTACTGTGCAGGAGATTCACGAAATCTCCAAAGATGAACGTCGCCTGCGCAGTGAGTGCAGGTTCAAGCCCCACCATCCAAGTGGACATACGGTAGCACATAGTAACAGGGCCCCTCATGGGCTCGCTTGGCTATGCTTCAACCTCGGATGATGTGGCTTGAACCTGGAGTCACCGAGCATCGTCTTCGGAGAGTTTTGAAATCCCCTTGTCCTACGTACTGAGCAAGCGCAGTACAGGGTGGACACTATGCGACGGGGGACAGAATTCGACACATCATTCACCACTAGCCTTACCCAGCCATTGTTGTATTTTTGAACCAGTGTTGGCTACCTCGTCCTCCTCCACCGCTGCTTCCACCTACACCGCCACATCCACCGCCACCTCAACCTCCTACTCCATATGGACCTCGTCCTCCTAGGTCAAGATTATAATTTTTTCATTTTTTTAATTTCCAAGTATTTTATTTCCCCACTATTTTATCCATTAAATTGAATAATTTTTTCCAGAAAGTGCGTATTCTGGGGTATTCCCACCATATGTGCGGCATCGTGTTGTTGAGTTTCTGAGGTTCTTATTGACTTCCTGTACCTCTTCTGCTGAGAAGGGGGCCTCCAGCATTTTATTTTAATTTTTTATTTTTTTATGTTATTTTAAGTTATTTCCCTATCCACATTTGTTTGCAGAGCACTTGCCATGCTCTTAACAACATGTTGTTGCCATTTGCAGCCCTCTAGCCCTTTCCATGACTTTTTTACAGCCATTTTAGTCTTGAAAAGTTTGGGTTCTCATTGACTTCAATGGAGTTCGGAGTTCGGAGTTCGGGTCAAGTTCGGTCCCGAACCCGGACTTTTTTCCAAAGTTCGGCCGAACCCGCCGAACCCGAACATCCAGGTGTCCGCTCAACTCTAATCATAAGTGATAATTCAGATACATCACAGCTGGAATATGAACTGTCACATATTTTTAAAGTCATTCACTTGCACTTGTAGATGGACTACACTATAGATATGCAATTTATATGATATGGTATATATCAGGAGTGTCACTTTCAGTAAAGTAAGCATGTGGTTGCCCTTGAACTGTTACTATATTTGCTGATGTTATCTGTTGTAGATTTAGGACGTGAGAATCAGTAAGACACAGGAAACAGTTTACCAGCTGACCTCATTAGCACACACCCTGCGCCCATCAAATAGGTTTGTGTGGCAACCTGGCACCCCTCCATACATGCATTTGCCTGGCTTGTCAATGTAAGCTGCCACAGATGCTATGTTTGCACGGCATCTGCAGCGTCTCTCCAGATGGGCTTGCAGCACGCGGGTTGGACACCCCTGATGTAGTGCAAGGGCCTGCCTGATTGGATACAGTGAATAGATAAGTGCAAGCCATAATAAAGCCAAAATTTTGTGAGCTACTTTGCCACGTGTAGCACAGCCCATTGGGATCAACGGTTTGCCCAATGCATGTCACAGGAAAAATGCATCAAAAAATGTGCACTCCCACTATGCTTAGTGTGAATAGGGCCTAAAAATGAAATTGGTGTGTTTACAACGAGGCTCAATTCACATCTGTGTGTTTCCAAATGCATGGCAAAAAGCACAGAAAATGCGGGCTTTGCTTTGCATTTCAAAAACATGCTGCAAATGAACTAAAAAGGACTGGAGCTTCTTTGGGGTGAATGTTGCAAGTACTACAGCCAATTTTAGTGAATGGGCTGCCCTATGCACTACGAGTAAAAATGCTCCAAAACGCCCCCCAAAAAAACACATGCGGGAATGTGAGTTCCCACTATACAGAGAAGTGATTTGGGTCTGACAGCTGAGTGTTTCCATCCACTCAATACTATGTACTTGTATAAAGCTGGCCGTACACTATGCAATCTGATTGCACAATTTCCTTTAGATCTACCATCAACTATGTAATGCAAGGGCCTGCCTGATTGAATACAGAGTGAATAGATAGATAGGTGGGTCCTCACATTTCATAGTTCTGGTAAATCTATAAGAAATTATACAGAAATTATAAAGAAATTATACAGAACTTGTACAATCAGATTGCATAGTGTATGGCTAGCTTTATACAAGTACATAGAAGGGAGTGGATGGAGACACTCAGCTGTCAAGCCCAGTCCATGAACAGGGCGAGGAGGAGTTCATGGATGAAGAATTGGTTGCACCAGCATGACCAATTCTCGCACATGCCTTTGCTGCGGGAGATCCAGGATAATAATCCTGATGATTTCAGGAATTATCTCTGGATGACGGACCCCGTTTTTCACCATCTGTTGGCTTTGCTGTCCCCTTATTTTACGAAGCAGAACATCTCCATGCTTCAAACCATCACTCCCCAGCAGAGGCTTTTAAGGGGTTTAATAGTATTGTGCTGTTGGCGGTGGTGTCTGCGACATACAAGTTCCTGTATGTGGACGTGGTGAAAAATGGCCAGATTTTGGATGGTGGAGTCATTGCCCACACAGAGTTCTTCAGACATCTCCTTAATGGCAGCTTGGGCTTGGAAGACAATGTGGCAGGACTCCCATTTGTCTTCGTGGCTGATGAAGCATTTGGGCTCAGTGACCATCTGATGCGGCCGTTCCTCATAAGGACCCTCAACCCGCACCAGAGGGTTTTTAATTACTGGTTGGTCAGAGCCAGAAGAGTGGTGGAGAATGCATTTGGAATAATGGCCAGCCGGTTCCGCCTATTTCTCACAGCAATCAACATGGCGGAATATAAACTGAATCATATTGTCCTTGCATGCTGCATACTCCATAATTATTTAAGGAAAAATGCAACAAACTATGTGGCCTCAGTTAGGACTAAGGCCGGCTTTCCTGATCCAACAACCCTGATGGCACTTTAAGCTGGCCGTCCTGGCTTGCCCCCCCAAAGCACCCACAAATTAAGTAACACAAAAGTACGTAGAGTACTTTGCGGGTAGGTATTGATATGCCAAACAATGTGTGAAACATTTTTTAAATGAATTTTTTTGGTATAAACTGAACTCATATTTCATTTGATTTACTGCTTGTGTTTCTTTTAGCGGTCTCCTAGGTTCTCCAATGGCCTTTTCTTTTGGCCATTCTTTTGGCCATTTTCTTTTGGCCATTTTCTTCAATAGTGCAAATGTAATTTATTTGATACATGAGGTGACAATCTTTTCTTCAGCTAACTATTATGTTGTGGGTCTGCTACACACACACATTGGGGGTTAATTATGAAAGGAAAATCCACTTTGCACTACAAGTGCAAACTACAAGTGCAAAGTGCACTTGAAATTGTACTGCAAGTGCATTTGGAAGTGCAGTCGCTGTAGATCTGAGAGGGACATGCATGGAAAATAAAAAAACAGCATTTTAGCTTGCACATGATTGGCTAATAAAATCAGCAGAGCTTCCCCTCATTTCAGATCTACCCCTCAGATTTACAGTGACTGCACTTCCAAGTGCACTTTCAGTGCAATTTCAAATGCACTTTGCCTTTCGGAAATAACCCCCATTGTTTTTGTTGTTAATGTATGTAATGCATTAATAAAAAAAACATCCTTTTCAGCTCCATTAATTAATTGCTTTAAGTCCCCAAAATGGCCTGATTGTGGCAAATTTTAGAACACAATGGGGGTTATTTACTAAAGGAAAATCCACTTTGCACTACAAGTGCACTGTAAAAATAAAAAATATAACGACAAACTCAAAAATGTTGGGTGTTTTAGATTCTGCCTAAAACACCAATGATGTTGTTGAGTCTTTTTTCAACATCATTGATGTTTTCCTTGATCTTTTCTAATTCCTGATTGCACACCATGATCTCCCCGATGAGGATCTGTGCACTTGCACTGTTGAAATGTGTTTCTTCTTCCACAACATCCACATCACCTAAAAATAAAAAAAACACACCATGTATTATAAATATGCAGGCATACATCTATTACCTGAAGCTGTGGTCTCAGACACTGACCTGTTGTGGTCACTATTTCGCTCAATTCTCTCCTCCATCCACATCTTATTCAGGGTGTGTGGGGATTTCCCCTTCTTTAGGAGGTGTGGGGTTCGTGGTGTCCACAGATGTCCCGATTCTTTTCTCCCCTATGTGAATAAAAAAAAAGGTATACTTAGCACACAGATATTTGAGGCAAGAAATAGGAATATGAAACATTGCTTGGAAGTGTCGTACAATTGTCTGTTTTGGCAGAGTTCCAAGCTGAAGACATGATTTTTTCCCTTTCTTTAAGCTGGAATACTTATCTTTTTTGGTAAAGTATCACACATGTAGAGACCCCTAGTATCCACTGGAGCACCTGTGTGGGACACCCTAAAAAGGGTGTTCTGGTGTCCCACATTAGTGCTCCTGCTTCCAGATGTGTAAACGGCTGCTGAGTGTCCTCACCTTACACTGAATCAAGTTTGCATTTCATTCTACTTACAAACCCATCTAGACAACAATGTACTAAACTTATTTTAATACAAATAGGCCTGAACAAATGTAGTTAACCTGCATCTGCCAAAAACATCATATTAGTGGTTAAACGAACAATGTTTACTACAAACGATTACTGTCCCCACGAACCTGAAACTTTCCATTTTGAACGCCATTTTAAACTGTACAACAGTAGAACTGTTTATCAAACAGTCTCAGTATAGTTGTATAGCGGTGGGCAGTGTAGTTAACCTTAACAGGATCTCTGATGATAACGAGAGTGAGTTTTATATTGGGGGGGGCTAAAAAACTACTTTACAAGTGCAGCCTATGAAAAATAAACTATATAGCACTGCTTCAATTTACAATACTGTCTAGGTACTAAGGCAGCATCTAATCACCTCAGGAGTAAGAGTGTGAAGGGTACCACAGCTATATACATATACAACTCACCTGAAAACATATGCATCACAGTAAGAGAAATCAAACAAAACTTTTGAGCAATAATTAGTAAACAAGGCATATGATACAGCAACTTCCTGTATGGTAGTATATTTTCGTATAAAGTGCAATTTTGCAATGCGGACATCATATCAGTGACCAACCAAGCCACCCTTTCGAGATAGCAACTAATGTAGAAAACCGTTACCTTCAGCAATTTATAGTCAAGGTGGTTATATGCTCCCAGCCCACAGAAATGATAGTCATGGAAAGCACTATGCAGCCTACTGACCAGGGTACCATGGATGGTCAGCAAATAAAAAATAAAAAGAGAACAGTAAAACACACACATTAATAAACTAACTTATGCACACTGTCCTCCATGAGGGGAGGACACCCAGCAAAGGTGCAAGTAACTGCTCAATTACACTGGAACAGAAGCTAACAAAACAGTTGCCTGAAGACTCAGCTATTAGGAATCTCTGCTAAGAAAGATAAACATGAGATAAAAATCTTTACTCCTCCAAGGTCTTCTGTTGCAGGGGAGGAGGTGGCTCTGTCTCAGTATCCATGTGTGGTGACTGAAAGTCCTGGTACCAGTCTAAAACAGGAACCAGCTGGATGTGAAGGTGTAGAGATCTGCAGGTACTTGTATGGTGGCAGACCTTCCTTGGTGCATTTCTGTAAGGCCAAAGGTAAACTTCCACCTGTAGAGGATGTTACTTTCTCAAAGTGCTTGCAGTAGGGGGCACAATGCTTTATTGTGCTGTAGAGTTATGGAAAAAAGGCCCTGGAATACTTTCACCTCCAATCCAATAAACATAAAAGCTTCCTGTTCTGTTGCTCATTGAGTAATCTCCTTAAGTCTAAAGCCCATGAAACAGCAGATTATATTCCTTGGCAGATCTTTGTCTCTGTCTCATGGCCAAAGAGCTCTATGTGCCTATTCCAAATCAACAGGGGAATCCTGTTGGCACTCACCAGGTTATTAAATTGTGTCTGATGGAATCTGATCCTTTTCAACCATCTCTGGAATCCCTCGGATCTTAAGATTCTGACTGAGTTGACTAAGTCCTCTACTTTTTGGTTTATTTCGGTGTCTGTGGGGAACATGTTGTGTAACTACATGCTGCAGCTTCTGCAAATCGACATCATGGCAGCTGGTGACCTGCTCCATGTCCAGAGGACTGTCTGCAACTTCTCAGATCTCCTCCTCTAGATCCAATACTACCATAGAAAGGTAATTCTTTATGTCCAAGGCTATAGACTGTAGGTCAGTCATTTTAGGCACTTTCTTGATTAACTCCACCATAGCCTCTGCATTCAACCAAGCTTTTTTTTTTCTGGGGGAGGGCTGCATGCTCATTGAGGCAGCTGATGGTGAGAGCCTGAAGGAGGAAGTCCTGTGGTCGTGTGGGAATATCTCTGACAAGTAACGCCCCAACTGGAAATGGGGGGCCCTCATAGGGTGACGTAAGTGCCAAATTTACCCCATGGTTGAGCTTATAGCAGCTTAAACAAGAGATCCCATGGGCAGTGGAGCTCTTTCTTCAAGTAGCCATCTTACTTGCGTGCCAAGCCAGGCCCCTGTGCAGGGTTTTTTAATATCTTTGAACTCTGAACATGCATTTTGTGGCTATGAAGTGTCAACAGAGATAAAGCTTATCTTAGGTGAAAACAATAGTTGTCAGATGAGAAAATCTATCCAGGCTGATCAATTTGTTTGCCAAAAATATTTGACAGGGTTCAGGTGGGAACTGTGAGGAAGTCCCCCATCTAACCTTTAGTGGTACATTCCCAGATAGTAAGTAATTCTGCTGCTAGTTTGAAAATGACTTGCTAAGCTATTGCTAGACTTGCCAGGCTTTACAAGTATGTCACACAATTGCAGCAAGCCGTATTGCATGACTCCAGATCAATTTTCTTTGCAAACAGTCTGCAAGTCTTCTGCAAGTTCTGGTTCAGTTATGTTGTGCAATTGTCATCCCACCACAGGGGTCACTGTGGCTGAATTTTCATGCCATAGACTTGCAGAGCTCTCGTGGCAAGTTATCCTTGCTATCTGGGTTAAAGCCTAACTCCTGGCTTCCTGTCACTCCCTCTTTTTTTTTTTTTTTTACTTTGTTCATAATAACTTTTTTTCCATGAATCTTTGTTTTGGTTATGTGACATTGTGGGTCCTCTTCCTCTTATTATTCCTCTGGCAGTAGGCAGTCCTGTAGTCCAATCATGAAATGAGTGCCTGAACTTGTCTGTGAGCCCAGAGCAGCTAGAGGATGCACCCATTGGGCTCACAGAAAGGTTGTTGAATGGCATTAAACAGAACCCAGAAGAATGGTGTCTGACCTTGGAGCAAAGAGTCTGTAGAGGACAAGCTTGGAGAGGAGGTGAGTACGATAGACAGACAGACAGATAGACCACATAGCAGCAGAATTTTTTTTTTTGTTTCTATTTTTCAATTTATATTTTAAAGAGGTGTTGGTCTTTAGATGGGATACTTTCCTGTATTCATATTGTACTCATGAAGGTGCTATGCATTATTGAGTGTTGTGTATTCCGGATACATGAATGATTATTGACATGGCCAGTGCAGATTGTAATAGAAATATGCAAAGTGCATTATCCCTCAGCAAGCAGTCAGATCATATCTTACTGTAGAGCAAAAAAAATGTATTCCTATTGGTTTCTTTGCAGTACAAGACTTAACACATGGCCATTTTATTGTGTACTGTCTACATGAGTAATTTCATTAGGGTTCTTATCAAATGCATGTCAACAATGACTATCGCCATGTATTTGGTACAATTATGTTTCAATAATAACCCATTCACTATTGTGTAACCAGCTTCACTTATTAGAATTTTTTAGCAAACTGTAGTCATTAATGCTATTAGAGTCTATATTGAATGCAGGGCAACAGGACACATCCTATCCCCATGCATTTGCTAAAATTATTTTCTTTTCTTTTTTTTCCATAAAAGTTTTTTTGTGAACAAAATGTTTATACACAGTTTTTACAAACATAGGGTGAGTGAACAACATGAACATTTACATATTTGGCATGGCCTTACTCGCAAAACCACAGCGTATCAGACAAGCTATTGACGAGGTTAGAGGTCTCCATTGTCATCTGAGATCTGAATCTGAATAACGCATACTAGCCACTTTAGTCAGAGCTCCTGGGGCATATGGCTAATTGCAGTAGTAGCCTTAAGCTTATATATATAACAATGCCTGTTTGTTTATACCTGGGTAGGTATGGAGGTGCTCGGACTGTAAAGTGGGATGGAGCTGTTTGGGGGGGGTGGTCTCGTCCGTCTTGCTTGGTATGGGGAGTAAGGGGAGCCGTCAGTCACCTGCAGAAGGGTGGTCATGGGAGAAAATAAGTGGGTAGACTCTGTCTGGCTGGGTAGGGTGGACGCCAGAAGGAGGGGGATATCGAGGGGAGAGGGGTATGTGGGGAACGGGAGGAGAAAGAGAGAAGGGGGAGAGAAGGAGATCCTGGGGTGTCACCTCCCCGGTCTCCACAGGGCATTGGGGATATGAAGGGTCTCGTGAGAGGACCCCTGTCTAGAGGGGTCTCCCCCCGGGATCTGCTGTATGGGGAAAGTGAGATGTTCTGAAAGTGTTGTATTGGCTGGGCATGTTTCTTGAGAAGATTAATGTGGGTGTCTCGGTTGGCTACTGAAGGGGTCGGGCGGTTATGACTCATGATGGAGGTATATCTTTCTGTAGTACAGAATTGTGTCCAGCAGGCCCAGATCCGAGAGAATTTCGATGGGGTATCTCGTGCGATATAAAGGAATTCCTCCATTTCGGCTATTCTTCCCACGGGAGTGAGCCATTCAGATATAGACAGGGCGTGGGGCGAGCCCCAATGAGCTGGAATGTATAATTTAGCTGCGTTAATCATATGTACCCCCAAGGATTTCCTATAAGAGTGGGTTGAAGTTGAGGAGTGGTGAAGAATAAGCCAAGCTGGAGAGTACTCTAGAGGGTACGTGGTCACTTAGGAGGTAATGTCATGTACCTGCATCCAGAAAGTCTGGAGTAATGGGCAGGACCACCAGATGTGTAAGATTGTATCTATCTCGCTTGAACATCTCCAACATTTATCTGATGTTTTTGTATTAAACTTATTTAGCAGTGCAGGAGTTCGGTACCACCAAGATAGGGTTTTGTAGTTATTCTCCTGTATCGTGACATTGAGTGAGCCTTTGTGTGCAATTGTAAAAATGCAGATATGTCTACTTGTAGTTCCCTTTCCCACACCTTGCAGGCCTTCCCGTTTTTGAGGGAGATCGATGCAAAGAGCATGGAGTGGATGTTAGAGATCATATGTTGTTGCGGTGTAGATTGGGAGCAGAGGTTTTCAAAAGGAGTTAAGTCTCGAGATACGGCTGAATCTTGGTTCACTATTTTAAGGAAGTGGCGAATCTGGAAATATGTCTAGTAGGGGAAGGGATCGCTATTTGTGTTCGATGGGAGTGAGTTACAGTCCAAAAAGTTACCATCTTGAAAGAAGTGGTGCGCTAGAGTAGTTTTGAAGGTCTGGGTGACCAATTCCCCCTTTGGTTTTGGGCTTCGAGAGTTGAGCAAAACTTATCATAGGGCGTTTATGTTTCCATAAAAACTTTAGGGACAACCATTTAACTGTCTGGAAGAACGCTAAAGGGAGCTTAATAGGGATTGTTTGGAATAGGTAAAGGACGCGAGGGAGGATGTTCATTTTCAGAATGGCCGCATGACCAAACCAAGAGAAGTGGGGTTTATCCCATTTGCGTAAGTCATCTGAAATAGTGTGGATCAGTGGCAAGAAGTTTTTGGCGTAAAGATCCTGTAGGTGTGTAGTCAGTTGGATTCCCAGGTACGTGATGGCCTCTTGTTTCCACACAAAGGGGAAGTTACTTTGGCATTGGGTGACTAGGTCTTTCGGGAGGGATATGTTGAGGGCATGGGATTTAGAGAAAATAATCTTTAGGTTAGATATGTGGTGAAATAGGTCGAAGTCTTTGAGCAGGTTAGGGATCGAAGGTTAGTGGGATGTCGTTGGCGAAAGCCGCTAGCTTGTAAGTGTGTCCTGCTATAGGTATGCCCTTTATGCTTTTGTTCGCTCGTAAGCACCGGAGGAGGGGTTCTAAGGTTAAAATAAAAAGAATTGGGGATAATGGGCATCCTTGTCTTGTTCCATTCTGGATGGAGAAGGTGTTCGACAGGTGGCCGTTGACTCTGACTTTTGCTGTTGGTGTGGTGTATAAGGACATGATAAAGTTAAACATTCAATTTTGGAATCCTAGGTGGCGCAAGACAGCTTTATTTTCTAAGTATGTATAACGGAGACACGCAGTAACCAACCCAGTGTTTCTAGCTTGACTAAGTGGAATTTATCCATCATACAGCAGTCACTGTTTGCTCCTTTGCCTTATTTTATGTCTCTTCATAATTAATTTGTGTGTAGATTTCATGAGCTTAGTTATAAATAGATGTGTTGATTATTAGTATAAGTAGTTAGGTAAAAGGGGTTGTATCCTTTTCACTAATGAAAATCCAATATGGCTTCATTTGAATAAAAATAAAGCTCAGCAAAGCATGAAACTACACATTTTAAAAGAGGACATAAATAATGTATTTAAGTACATATAAAGATTGTAAAGTATTAATCAAGGATCATATTATTTATTCAACTACCTCTTCATGGAAGCAAAACATGCATGCATGTACAGCCAATGTACTAATGAAAAACATTACTGTTTTTAGGAAATACAAATATCCCTCAGGTTGAACAAGGTTCTTCATGGATTTCTGATCACAATCAAGTTGACTTATTAAAGGAATAGAGCATGTTCACTTTTTGGGGGCAGGAAAAGGTAGGCTTTTTAGTAAATTAGGTAAAGCCATGCTGACATCAAGCATCAAAAACATAGGGCTTGCTGTCACACTTTGAATGACAATTGCTGAAACACTGTACCCAAACAAAATTTTTATCATGGTATTTAATCACCACTGGGTTTTTTATATTTTGTTATAAAATTTAACAAATAGGTAATTTTTCTCCTTTGCTGATGTGCGCTGATGAAGCTGCACTGATGGGCACTAATAAGCTGCACTCATGGGCACTGATGAGGTGGTAATGATGGGCACTGATAGGTGGCACTGGCGGGCACACTGATGAGGAGTCACTGATGAGGCTGCACTGATAGGTGGCACTGATGGGCACTGATAGGCACTGGTAGGCGGCACTAATAAGCAGCACTGATAGGTGACACTGTTGATGAGGCACTGATTGGCAGCACTGGTGGGCACTGATTAGCAGCACTGGTGGGCACTGATTACCAGCACTGGTGGGCACTGATGGGTCCCTGTAACAGAAGCCAGTTATTGGCTTTCTTCTTCTCTTCTCACGCTGTCGGTGATAACTGGCTTCTGTCTACATCCTGTGATCAGCTGTCATTGGCTGACAGCTGATCATGTGGTAAAGGGCTGCTGTGCTTAGCCCTTTACCTTGATTGGTGATCAGCCGAGTCTGCGTCGCATTGGAAGCCCACGCTGTAGCCATCTTTTCTTCACACAAATAGAGCTTTCTTTTGGTGGTATTTAATCACTTCTGGGTTTTTTTTTTCCTAAAAAAGACCAAAAATTTCAAAAAAAATTAAGTTTTTCTTAGTTTCTGTCAGTCAATTTACAGTCCCTATCCCTGTACATTGTGCCTCATTAAGATGTTCATCTATTATATTATTTATTTAAGGTACCTATATAACGATGTCAATTTATGCAGCGCTCCACACATACATTGCACACTCACATCAGTCCCTAGCCTCAATGAGCCCACAATCCAAGGTCCCCAACTTACATTCATATACTAGGGCCAATTTTGGACAGAAGCCAATTAATCTACCAGCATGTCTTTGGAGTGTGGGAGGAAATCGGAGTACCCGGAGGAAACCCACGCAGGCACAGGGAGAACATGCAAACTCCAGGCAGGTAGTGTCGTGGTTGGGATTTGAACCAGCAACCCTTTTTACTGTTAAGTGAAAGTGCTACCCGCTACACCACTGTGCCACCCGTCATCAAACACTGAAAGTAATGACAGTGACAATTCTGCAACTGAGCAAGTGACAGTGTTTTTGATGATTTGATGACACCACTGTGCCACCTGTAATTTTGTAAATAAGTAATTTTTCTCCTTCACTGATGGGCGCTAATGAGGTGGTACTGATGGGCACTGATGAGGTGGCACTTATGGGCACTGATGAGGCGGCACTGATGTGGAGGCACGAATATGCTTCACTTATGGGCACTGATAGGTGGCACTGATAGGTTGGCACTGATGGCCACAGATAGGCAGCACTGGTGGGCACTGATAGCCGGCATGGATAGGCGGTACTGATGGGCACTGATAGCCAGCACGGATAGGCGGTACTGATGGGTGGCACTGATAGGCAGCTGCGATGGGCATTGATGGGCAGCACTGGTAGCCAGCCCTGACTGGCACCACTAATAGGCACTGATTGCTGGAAATGGGGGCATTGATTTCTGGCACTGGTGGGCACTCATTGCTGGCACTGGTGGGCACTCATTGCTGGCACTGTGGGAGCTTTATTGTAATCATGGCACTGATGATCAATGCCCTGATTACATACCTAAATGTCCTCTGAGAGGAGAAGCCGCTGATCGGCTCTCCTCTCCTCACACTCTGTCAGTGTGAGCAGAGGAACATCGATTACCAGCATTTCTGTGTTTACATGTGACCAGCTGTGCTTGGACACAGCTGATCACATGGTTAAAGAGCCACGGCTCTTTACAGAGATCGCAAAAAAAAAAGTACTTTCAAACCAGCTTGATTAAAAAAATATTATATTGATGGCTCCAGATGGTGACAGACACATAGTGTTTGACCCAAGAGTTGTGAAAGGGGCAGATAGCAACCCAATAGGACAACCAAAGAGAGGCACAAGGAGGTGCATGGATGGAATTGGAACCCAAAGTCCCACCAAAAGTAGACATAAGGGCCTGTGAAACAAAAAATTAAGTGAAGTATACTTATATAATCTCTATATGCAAGAGACTACCACAGAGAAAAAGAAAGTATTTCTATATACCCTGTTCATAAAAGTACCAGGTGTACTCAAAGTAGATAAACTGAGGTAGCTCTGTTGTATAAAATCAATAATGATAGTGAATTAGTGATAGTGATAGTGAATAGCCATCCATAACTCTGCCCCCAGCTACATCACTAACCTAGTACCAAAATACCAACCAAGCCACTCTCTTCGGTCCTCCCAAGACCTCCTGCTCTCTAGCTCCCTTGTCACCTCTTCCCATGCTCGCCTCCAGGATTTCTCCAGAGCTTCTCCCATCCTTTGGAACTCTTTACCCCAATCTGTCCGACTGTCCCCTAATTTATCCATCTTTAGACGATCCCTGAAAACCCTTCTCTTTAAAGAAGCCTATCCTGCTTCTAACTAACACTGTTTTACTTCCTCCATCAACTCATCCCCCACAGCTATTACCTCTTGAATCAATTGACCCTTTCTTTTTAGATTGTAAGCTCTAACGAGCAGGGCCCTCTGATTCCTCTTGTACCAAATTGTAATGTAATTGTAATGTCTGCCTTTATTTTGTTTAAGCGCTGTGCAAACTGTTGGCGCTATATAAATCCTATATAATAATAATAATAATAATAATAATTAACCCAAGATCACCAACGAGTGAATGACGTTACACACATATTACAAACATTACTGGCATTATTTATTACTTTTGCATGATTTATGATTTTTCATTATTATGAATAAGATAGAGAATGATAAAAACTTTTGTCAGGTTTTCTTTTGATGTCTGCTGCCCATCAAAAAGATTTCCCTTCACTTCCTGTCTCAGAGACATACCAGAAAGTGAGAGGTAAGTCAGAGGAGGAATTTAAAATTCAACATTTCCATGACGTAAAAAAGAAGCTCTGAGCCTTATATGGTTACAGAACATCCCTAATATCTTTTAACTGTATTGTATAAAATACAATATGTCACAATATGTCACAAAATATAACTGTCACCAACTATTTATATTTGTAATAAGATCTGTTGGATTTGAGGCAGCTGGCTTATTCCTTATCTTTTTTTTTAAGTCCAGTGAGATCAATTTTACTGGCAGCTGTCGTGCGGGCATGCAGACTTTTTTTATTTCTTTTTTGGTATCTATAATCCACGGTTATCTTTGATTTAAACATAACATAATAGTTCCCTGAGAAACAAAATACCACCTTTGGCAAAAATGAAGTTACTGGGGTGAGTTAAAGGTAATAAATGTTTTTTCCACACAATTCAGCCACATGAAAAATAGTCTTCTATGCTATTTAACCTTTTTATAAGAACTGCTCCAGCCTCTACAGGCTTAAACCGTGTTGATGAATCAAATGAAAATAATAATATATGAACATAATTTTAAAAATAAATTCACAATGCACAGGAAAATGGCAATAAAAAGACTTTGTTCACAGCTCATTCTTGTATTCAGCAAGATGTATTATGTGCATACAGCCCCTTCCCACTTAGAAAGGTAAAACAAAAAATGTGACCTGGGTATAATAAACAGTCTATTTGCAGGAAATCATACCCATTGTGTTACACCCTTGTAAAAACCATGCCCAGGTTTGTGAAATAAGTTCTGGAATGTAAGAGGGAATACCAGCTTTGTTATGGTGCAAGCTTTTGAACACTGAAAAAAGCAGCCTAACCAATTTCAAACCATTTTTTTTTTTATGTGTTTTGATTTTTATTGCCCCATGTGTTTTATTGCCCTATGTGTTTTTATAGGAGAGCTTTCCCTGTACTTTGTCACAACAAAAAGTGATGGAAAAACTCTTTAATAAGGATAAAGAAAAAAAATGTAAATACAGTAAGGAAGGGTTACATTTATGACACTATTTTACTGCTAAGGAAAGAAGAAAAAACACTGGACCTCTAAGGTTATCTTATTGGTATTGCTATTTTAAAGTATTGATGCTTGCTGATGCAAGTGATCTGGTTCCCAGGCAGAAGGCTTGTACACCAAGAAGGATCTCCATGGTGTCCTTGGCTTGTAGTGTAATGTAACAAAAATGTAAACTGATGTACCACACAGGTGCTAGAAGGTGCAGATATAACTTTATTCCAATAAAGGTCAGAAAGACAATCAAAAAAGTATGCAATGCATTCTGGGGGTCTTAAATCACCTCTTCATCAGGGCTTGAAGTGAACTAGAAGTGAACTGGACTTTTAATAGTATTTCTTCCAGTGTGATTACAAGCATGGGTCTTGTCAGCAGCTGGTTTGGCAGCCTGACATTTGTTAGAATAAAGTTGTATCTGGAGCTTTTAGCTTTAATGTGGTGCATTCATTTACATGAATATTTTATTTCTGTCTGTGCCTTCCTATCCCAGTGACAACCACAAGCCCATTCTTCCACAAGGAAAGGCAACTCCCCAGTGGGGTCAAAGACAGAATAAAAAACTGGCAGAAATGTTAATTCTTCTGCACATTATCTAAAACTTTTATCAGCTGGAGAAGAGCACTATTGTAATTGTTTTATCCCTGCCCAGAGTTAGGTATTGTCCTTTTGATTTTGTCTGGCTTATAAAATGTGGTTATGAATGCAAATGTGGGCTAGTGCAGATACTTAAAGCAAACCGTGCACTACATGCTAGTTCGTCCATTTACCTTTTTACCTTTTCCTCTTGCTGAAACAATGGAAATTAAGTTATAAGAAACACCTGCAAAGGGAAAAAAGATATAAAACTCACATTTCTCTTGCTTTTGTACTGCAGGATGTGACCTCATCATCCTCAGAAGAGGTCCAGAGACTGTTGTGAACTCTGAATTTCCCAAGAAAATGATTAAGCACAGTGCAAAGAGCATCTTTTCAGTGAGATTTGGAGTACTCTACATTCCCCAGATCTCACTCTAAGGAGGATGCCATTACTCTTGCCTAGGTGGCGTGGGCAGAAACTGGGGGAAGATGAAGATACTATATTTTAACTTATATGTCTTTTTTTACATTTTTTTTCCAGTAGGGGAAGGGGCATCAAGAACCATGAAACTTTATTTTTTAGATGCAAGTTCAACTGATTTAAATGAATGAATCTATCACAAAGCAAAGTAACTCACATGGAAGCTTCTATTCCCTGTTCTCACGCCCTGATATTAGTTTACAAAAGCAATGATGTGCACATGTGCAGTAATGAAATTTGAAAACATAGTTGGGGTGGACATTATCAAGGTATCCTATATAGGGTTGAGCGAACCCGAACTGTAAAGTTCGGGTCCGTGCCGGACTTTTGGGTGTTCGGGACCCGGACCTGAACCCGAACTATTGGCTGTAAGTTCGGGTTCGGGTCTGGTGTTCGGTGATGTATTGGCGCCTTTTTAACAGCTGCAGGGCAGCCAATCGACGCTAGTTTCACTAGTGTGCCCTTAGAAGCCATCACAGCCATGCCTACTAATGGCATGGCTGTGATTGGCCAGTGCAGCATGTGACCCAGCCTCTATATATAGTACACACACACAGCACACAGCGTCATTCTGCTATATACAGGTTCCTGTGCTGCAGAGAGATAGAGGATTTTAGGAGTTAGTGTGCTAAAGTCAGTCAGTCAGTCCACATTCCTTGAATTTTCTTCTAATTAGTTAGATCAGTGAGCGATCTAGATAGCTAGAGTAGGGAGTTTCTTTAATAAGCAAAAGAAAGAGAGAATTATTGAAGAGATTCCTAAATCAATTGTACCCTGGCTGGGGTGCAGTGCACTGTCTTTTAACAGTGCCATGAGGCCAGTGCCAGACAAAATATAAAAGTTTTACCTGCAAGCTCAGTGCACCATTAGGACCAACACTGCATATAGTAAGACATACACCATAGTCTGTGTGTATTCTGCTATTGGAAACACATTGCAAAAAAATTTAATTTTGCTGTGTTTTTTTTTTTTCCCAATAGCATTTTCTGCGTGTTCATACACGCTTTACATACTGTCCGTGTATTCTGATATTGGAAAAACATTGCAAAAAAATAAAATTTTGCTGTGTTTTTTTTTCCCAATAGCATTTTCTGCGTTTTCATAAACGCTTTAGACACTATCCGTTTATTCTGATATTGGAAAAACATTGCAAAAAAATGTAATTTTGCTGTGTTTTTTTCCCCAATAGCATTTTCTGCGTGTTCATACATGCTTTACATACTGTCCGTGTATTCTGATATTGGAAAAACATTGCAAAAAAATTAAATTTTGCTGTGTTTTTTTTTTTTCCAATAGCATTTTCTGCGTGTTTATACATACACGCTGTAGACACTATCCGTGTATTCTGATATTGGAAAAACATTGCAAAAAAAATTATTTTTGCAGTGTTTTTTTCCCAATAGCATTTTCTGCGTTTTCATAAACGCTTTAGACACTATCCGTTTATTCTGATATTGGAAAAACATTGCAAAAAAAATTAATTTTGCTGTGTTTTTTTTTCCCAATAGCATTTTCTGCGTGTTCATAAACGCTTTAGATACTGTCCGTGTATTCTGATATTGGAAAAACATTGCAACAAAATTTAATTTTGCTGTGTTTTTTTTTCCCAATAGCATTTTCTGAGTATTCATAAACACTTTAGACACTATCCGTTTATTCTGATATTGGAAAAACATTGCAAAAAAATTTAATTTTGTAGTGTTTTTTTTCTTCCCAATAGCATTTTCTGCGTTTTCATACATACACGCTGTAGACACTATCCGTGTATTCTGATATTGGAAAAACATTGCAAAAAAATTTAATTTTGCAGTGTTTTTTTTCTTCCCAATAGCATTCTCTGCGTTTTCATAAACGCTTTAGACACTATCCGTTTATTCTGATATTGGAAAAACATTGCAAAAAAAATTAATTTTGCTGTGTTTTTTTTTCCCAATAGCATTTTCTGCGTGTTCATAAACGCTTTAGATACTGTCCGTGTATTCTGATATTGGAAAAACATTGCAAAAAAATTTAATTTTGCTGTGTTTTTTTTTTCCCAATAGAATTTTCTGCGTTTTAATAAACGCTTTAGACACTATCCGTTTATTCTGATATTGGAAAAACATTGCAAAATAATTAAATTTTGTAGTGTTTTTTTTCTTCCCAATAGCATTTTCTGCGTTTTCATACATACACGCTGTAGACACTATCCGTGTATTCTGATATTGGAAAAACATTGCAAAAAAATTTAATTTTGCAGTGTTTTTTTTCTTCCCAATAGCATTTTCTGCATTTTCATAAACGCTTTAGACACTATTCGTTTATTCTGATATTGGAAAAACATTGCAAAAATATTTAATTTTGCAGTGTTTTTTTTTCCCAATAGCATTTTCTTCGTGTTCATAAACGCTTTAGACACTGTACGTGTATTCTGCTATATACAAAAACACCCATTTAGGGCGAGATCATAAATTTTGAAAATATGAGGAGATCATCAAAAAGGGGACGTGGCCCGTGCTGCTGGTGGCGCTCCTGTTGCAGGGAGAGGACGTGGTCGATCTGTGCCAGCTACATGCACTAGTGAAACACCTTCCTCAGGTGCAAGTAGGCGACAGAGCCTGCAGCAGTATTTTGGCGCGCCTAATGAGGCTGTACGAATGTTGAGGCCAGGACAAGTACAGGCGATAGTAGATTGGGTTGCTGCTGACAGTGCCTCCGGTTCCTTCACATTGTCTCCCACCCAGTCTCCTGATGAAAGTTCAGAGTTGGCACCTGCAGCCGATGTCCATCAGTCTTTCACCTCACCCCCTTGCAAATCAGCCAATCAGTCTTAGCCCAAAATCATGCAGCAGTCTCTTCTGCTTTTTGATGACTCTGTTAGCAGGGTTTCCCAGGGCCATCCACCTAGCCCTGCCCCAGAAGTGGAAGAGATTGTGTGCACCGATGCCCAACCACTTATGTTTCATGATGAGTACATGGGAGGACCATCGCAGCACGTCTCGGATGATGACGAAACACAGGTGCCAACTGCTGCTGCTTTCGCCATTGTGCAGACCGACAAGGAGGGCAGGGGTGAATTTTGGGTGGAAGATGATGTGGAGGACGATGAGGTCCTTGACCCCACATGGAATCAACATCATGCAGGTGACCAGTGTAGTTCAAAGGAAGAGGTTGTGGTCGCACAGAGCCACCAGCACAGCAGGGTGCAAAAGCGGAGCGTCCGTTCCCTAGACAGTACATCTGCTACTGCCCAACGCAGCAAGGGACCGAGCACACCAAAGCCAGGTGCAAGGAGTTCCCTAGCGTGGCAGTTCTTCAGACAATGTCCTGATGACAAGACACGAGTGGTTTGCACGCTGTGCAATCAGAGCTTGAAGCGAGGCATAAACATTCTCAACCTGAGCACAACCTGCATGACCAGGCATCTAAGTGCAAAGCACGAGATGTAGTGGAGTAGACACTTCAAAAACCAAGAAAGGTCTCTGGCTCCTCCTGCTTCCTCTTCTGCTGCAGTCTCGGCCTCTTCATCCACCTCTGTAGTGACAGTGACACCTGCCAACCCGCAAACAGAGGATCTGCCAGCAACACTACCACCTGGGTCACCAACCATCTCCACAATGTCCCATGGAAGCGTTCAGCTCTCTATTTCCAAAACACTGGAGCGGAAGAGGAAGTACCCCCCTAGCCACCCGCGATCCCTGGCCCTGAATGCCAGCATTTCAAAATTCCTCGACTTTGAAATGCTGTCATTCCGTCTGGTGGAGACGCACTTCAGTTTGCCTCCTGTTGCTAACTCCTCCTACTCCGCCTCCTCATCCTCTACCGCCTCCTCATACGGTCAGCGTAACACCTTCACCACCAACTTCAGCACAGCCAGGGCTAAACTACAGCAGGCAGTTTTAAAACGTTCCTGTTTGGGGGAAAAAACCCCACACCGCGCAGGAGTTGTGGAGGGACATGGAACAACAGACCGATGAGTGGTTGGTGGCAGTGAGCCTCAAGCCCGGCCTGGTGGTGTGCGATAATGGGCGAAATCTCGTAGCAGCTCTGGGCCTTGCCGGTTTGTCGCACATCCCTTGCCTGGCACATGTGCTGAACTTGGTGGTCCAGAGGTTCCTTAAGAATTACCCCGATATGCCAGAGCTGCTGCAGAAAGTGCGGGCCGTCTGTGCGCACTTTCGGCGTTCTCACCCTGCTGCTGCTCGCCTGTCAGCGCTGCAGCGTAACTTCGGCCTTCCCGCTCACCGTCTCATATGTGATGTGCCCACAAGGTGAAACTCCACCTTGCACATGCTTGCCAGACTGTGCGAGCAGCAGCAGGCGATAGTGGAGTTTCAGCTGCAGCACACACGCATGAGTAGCTCTGCGGAACAGCACCACTTCACCGCCAATAACTGGGCCTCCATGGGAGACCTGTGTGCCTTGTTGCGCTGTTTCGAGTACTCCACCAACATGGCCAGTGCCGATGACGCCATTCTCAGCGTTACTATCCCAGTTCTATGCCTCTTTGAAAAAACTCTTCAGGCGATGATTGAAGAGGATGTGGCACAGGATGAGGAGGAGGAGGAGGAGGAGGAAGAGGGTTCATTTCCAAGGCTTTCAGGGCAGTCATTTACAAGTGCCTACGAGGGTGGGTTCCTGCACCAACAAGCGCCAGGTACACAATTGGCTGGCAGCAAGGGCACAGTTCTGGAGGATGACGAGGTGGAGGATGAGGTGGAACCATGTTTACTGCAGGGTGGCACCCAGACCAGCTTATGTCCATCACTGGTGCGTGGCTGGGGGGGATACAGAGGACACAGACGATACACCTCCCACAGAGGACAGCTTTTCCTTGCCTCTGGGCAGCCTGGCACACATGAGCGATTACATGCTGCAGTGTCTCCGCAACGACCGCCGAGTTTCCCACATTTTAACTGGTGCTGATTATTGGGTGGCCACCCTGCTGGATCCCCATTACAAGGACAACGTGCCGTCCCTAATTACCTCACTGGAGCGTGATCGTAAGATGCGCGAGTACAAGCGCACGCTGGTAGACGCGCTGCTGGTGGCATTCCCACTTGGAAGCGGGGGTATGTGGAAGCACAAGGCGAAGGCAGAGGAGGAGGAAGAGGTCACCAACGTAGCCGGGGGGCACCGCCAGAACCTCGGAAGGCAGGGTTAGCATAGCCGGAATGTGGAAAGCTTTGTCAGCACGCCACAACAACCAGCACCACCAGCTGAGATGGAACGTCTTAGCAGGAGGCAGCATTTCACCAACATGGTGGAGCAGTATGTGTGCACACGCCTACACGTACTGCATGACGGGTCTGCCCCCTTCAACTTCTGGGCCTCCAAATTATGCACATGGCCTGAGCTTGCCCTTTACGCCTTGGAGGTGCTGGCCTGCCCTGCCGCCAGTGTATTATCTGAACGTGTATTTAGCACGGCAGGGGGCGTTATCACAGACAAGCGCAGCCGCCTGTCCAGAGCCAATGTGGACAAGCTCACGTTCATTAAAATGAACCAGGCATGGATCCCACAGGACTTGGCTGTACCTTGTGCAGAATAGACACATATACCGGTGTTCTGACGAAAACTGTCTTGCTATCGGATAGTGTCCGGCCACTTACTGCGCAGGTGCAGTGCTTGCGCAGTACGGAGGACAAGGAGATTCACAAAATCTCCAAAGATGAACGTCGCTTGCGCAGTTAGTGCAGGTTCAAGCCCGACCATCCAAGTGGACATACGGTAGCACATAGTAACAGGGCCCCTCACGGGCTCGCTTGGCTAGGCTTCAACCTCAGATGATGTGGCTTGAACCTGGAGTCACCGCGCATCGTCTTCGGAGAGTTTCAAAATCCCCTTGTCCTACGTACTGAGCAAGCGCAGTACAGGGCGGACACTATGCGACGGTTGACAGAATTCGACACATCATTCACTACTAGCCTTACCCAGCCATTGTTGTATTTTTGAACCAGTGTTGGCTACCTCGTCCTCCTCCACCGCCGTTTCCACCTACACCGCCACATCCACCGCCACCTCAACCTCCTACTCCATTTGAATTTCGTCCTCCTAGGTCAAGATTATAATTTTTTCATTTTTTTTAATTTCCAAGTATTTTATTTTCCCACTATCTTATCCATTAAATTTAATAATTTTTTCCAGAAAGTGTGTATTCTGGGGTATTTCCACCATATGTGTGGCATCGTGCCGTTGAGTTTTTGAGGTTCTTAATGACTTCCTGTACCTCTTCTGCTGAGAAGGGGGCCTCCAGCATTTTATTTTAATTTTTTATTTTTTTATGTTATTTTAAGTTATTTCCCTATCCACATTTTGTTTGCAGATCACTTGCCATGCTCTTAACAACATTTTGTTGCCATTTGCAGCCCTCTAGCCCCTTCCATTACTTTTTTACAGCCATTTTAGTGTTCAAAAGTCCGGGTCCCATTGACTTCAATGGGGTTCGGAGTTCGGGGTCAAGTTCGGTCCCGAACCCGGACTTTTTTCCGAAGTTCGGCCAAACCCGCCGAACCCGAACATCCAGGTGTCCGCTCAACTCTAATCCTATACAAAAATATGTGTTTGCATTGCAGTTTTTATTGAATTGCTAGCAAATATTTTTCTCCTGGTAGTTATACTATTATTAGGTAAAGCCATCATTGTTGGAATAAGAAATGTAACCACAAGTTCGCTTTCACGTGTACTATTGGAGTTGCATCCCTTCAGAGCAATGATGTGTGAAGGATACATATATCACTGGCAGATGCAGAACAACTACAACTGCACAAAGACAAAAAAAATAAATAAACTGTCCATGCTACATAGATCCCCTCATGCATTTTACAATTAACGATATGGCTGGTTTTCACAATCTTGAATATTTTTTTACAGTGTGACATTTCACATTTGCTAGAAACAATATTTCCTGCAGGAGATAATTGTTTCACGGTACAGTAAGCACAGTTCCATACATTTTCATGTGACTGACTGATGATGCTTGAGCAACACACTTGTTTAATTGTGTGACAACTGGTAACTGGAATGTGTCATAAAATAGCAATAAAGTTAAATTTGCTACCCTCAAATATATTTATAGATTTATGTACAACCAACATGCACATTGGCAAACATTACAATTTGTGATATAAACTGCAATTATCTTCTTCAAAGGCATGTTGACCTCAGATTTGACTGTTTTTGCTATCACAAGAAATACATGCATTAGGATTAATTTATGAAATTTCACTTAGGTGAAGTTCTCCTGCCCCCCCCCCCCCCCCAAAGAAAATTATTTTCAATCTTTTGTATATGTATATATATGATCTGTAATGGATTATTTACCCTATTTATATTGAATTATGACTACTACTATGTATTTTATTTTATTATTGATGTATGTAATAAATATTCATTTTTCCATACCCATGTGCTTCATTCAAAGTCCCATTCCCCTCTCTGTTGTCCTCAATTAGATAGGGAAGGAGGCACTGAACCTTAGCAGGTCATCGCCTCATTTAAAGTCCCATTGTTTTCCTGTATCTCGTTAATACTGATACCTATGTTTCACTTTAAAGCAACCCCACAAATGAATATAAAACATAGATTTAATCAATAAAGGGGCAAGTTTAGGGGCATTTATTCCTAAGGAAGCACAGCTTCTAGTTCCAGAAAATCCTATTGTACTCATTTTTATCCACCTCTCCAAAGTTCATAAGGGTCTTCATCCTTTGTGTGGCAGACCAATAGTTTCTGGTGTTGGGACAATGGAAGGATGGACAACTCCATCAGTCCATGGTTTACCTAGCTATCTGAGGGACACCAATCACTTACTATCAGTTAGGGATAAATTTGCTTGGAGTGAAAACTACATTTGGGTAACATGCGATGTGTTCAGTCTTTATTCCTCCATACTACATAGATTGGCACACATTGCCATTTTGTTTTTTCTTCAACATTGCACTGATTTGTCATTGGAACTTTGTGCCTTTTATTTTAGAGGCTTTAGATGTTTTGTTGACTCATAATTACTTTGTTTTTGATGGGGTTCACTGTCTCCAGAGGTGTGAGGCTGTGATCGGTGTAAATTTTCGCCCTCTTGCCAACCTATTCATGGGTTGGTGGGAGCAATCCCACATCTTTGGAGATGGGAACCCCTTTAGGAGTTTTATTGTTTTGTACTTTCGTTACATAGACAATCTTATTTTTGTTTGCAAGAGGGATGTGGATCTTACATCCTTCTTGCTATACATAAATGAGATTCAGTGTAATCTACAGTTTACAGGTACCAGTGATCCCAAAACTATCCCCTTTTTGGATGTGTTTTGAGTGGTGACATGCACAAAGTCACCACTCAACTGTACAGGAAACCATTAACAGGAAACAGCATCTTGTTGGCAGGATCTAGTTTTCCATATACTACCATAAAGGGCATCCCAGTGGGATTGTCAGGTCACCTGAGACCAGGTGACAGGTGCACTCAGTAGGAATCGGAAGTGCACCGCTAGGTAGTGGACCTTAGGACTGACTGCTGCGGATTGTACCCAGGGAGATTCAGGACACAGGTCTACTGGATCACTAACACAGATCCCAGTGGGAGCTAGAGCATAGATTCCCCAGGACGCGGAGTCTAAGAGCCAGCAGGTGTTCGCCAGAGCCTCTAGTGGTGAGGATGGACTTCGCTGCAGTCTGGCTCCAGGTCGCGACCCCCAGGGTCTCACAGCTCACACTCACAGTAGACTACAGGAGAAGGAAGCAGCAGGCTGGAACAACAAGGATAGTAAGGGGATAAGGCAGAGGTCAGGGTAACTAGCAGACAGGAACAACAGAGTACACGCCAAAGGTTCAGGGTCATAGGCAGACAGGGATGGTCGGGGACATGCCAAAGGGTCAAGGTCACAAGCAGACAGGAATCGTTGAGAACACGCCAAGGTCGGTAACGGAGACAAACATAAAGCGCACGGCACGCAGGAACCAGGAAGCCAAACACACCATGGATACACAATGTTTGATCAGACCCACTGGCTTGCAGTGCACAGGTTAATATAGGTTCCCCTGATAGGGCCTGGGGTGGAGCCATGCTTAGAGGAGAGGTTATAAAAACCACCAGGTGAAAGTGGCTGGCCTCTTAGTCTGAACACATGGAGGAGAGGTAAGCAAACAGGGGAAGATTACTGCATAACCGTGACAGGGACAATTTCTTAGACTACGCAGAATCTGCAGTACCCAGTTGGATTTTAAAGGGAATCCTCTTTGATGTATGATAGGTTTTTGGTAAGGGGATATTCCAAGTGGTCCCTAGATAGGGCTTATTCTATTGCTATTAACAAAAATAGACATGAGTTATTACATAACAAGAAAATATATAAAAAGAATGTTAGAGTGAGCGCCCCCAAAACACCTTCATTGGTACTTTCTTACAACCTGGAGTTCAAACAAATCAAGCACGTAATACAGAAATATTTACATTTACTATCCAATGATCTGGTATGTGCCCGAATATTAGATCAGGCCATTGACTTTGTAGCCAGAAAGGCAAAATCCCAGGGCAACTATTTAGCCCCTAGTCTTTTTCAATCTAGCAGTACACAAACTCAATCATTCACCTGGTTGCATTTTAAAGGGAACTTCAGATGTGGTTCTTCAGAATGTCTCTGTTCTCACATGCAATCAGGTAAAGATGTTGTTTCAAGCAATGACAGAATTTTTCAAATTAATAAATGATTTAATTGTAATACTTCATATGAAGTCTATGTCATATTATGTGCTGCTTGCTGTAAACAATATGTGGGAAGAACAATTCGAAGACTGCGGGACAGATTTAGAGAAAATCTGGGAGACATTAGGGGGAAAAAATCTACAAATGTTGCAAGACACTTTAATAGTCTACATAATGGAGACTTGTCCCTAGTTAAGGTCCAAATTATAGGGAAAATAACAATACTATTAAGGGGAGGGGATATTTTCCACCTCTTATGAAAAAAATAGGGGTATTTTAGATTTTTTAATTATTACAAAGTAGAATAGGCAATGGATTAAATTACGAATGGCATGTGACACATTATTATGAATAATTTGGATTATTTTGGATGAATTTTTTATTGCATTTTGATTATTCCAGTCATGTCTGTATATATATATATATATATATATTTTCACATATATTCATATTTATATTTATATTTGGTGAAATTTATTTTTTATATATTTTTATATATATATATAAAAAATATATTTTTTGTTTTTTGTAAATAATATATACCGTACATGCATGTTTTCATCAGTGCTTTCATTATTGTATGTATGCTATTTATATCTTGCTAATAGATATCATTTGCCCATCCCCTTTTTTCTCAGTTTTTTGACAATATATATATATATATCTATCATGTATCTTTTCATATGTCTTTGTTGCTTTATCTGTTTGATACATGTCCCTTGAGGTAATTTTCTATCTAGGTGGTTGTGTTTAGTTTATTTATTATCTATACTACATCCGTTGTAGAAACATATATATATCTATAACTCAAGTGGATTTGGGAATGGATACAATGCAATTTTAAGACAAACAAACTCACTCTTTTTATTATACATATATATATATATATATATATATATATATATATATATATATATATATATATATATATATATATATATATGCACTTGTTCACTTTTGGTTTTACTTGTGTTGTGTTTTTCCTGTGGTGTTTGGAGCAGGGCCAATTTAGCACTTTCATCTCATTCAGCTGTGTTAGTACTATTTAAAACATGAGACTGCTAGTGCTTATGGGTTATGACTAAGTGAAGAAATTTGTGAAACGCGTCAACCATGCTCCCCTCTGTGCTGCCATGATGCTGTAACCTTGATGGTTTTTCATGTTGGATGTTATACCAATAAAGCAATTTTCCTTATCCTTGGAGTGCGGTTAATCATGTTTGTCTCCTGTATAACTTGTTATAGGCTTACCTGTAGGTAAAAGTGGTGTAACAGCGTTTACAATCACTTTAAGGTACCCAAGGACTACACAAAAAATTATCAAAAATATGTATTTATTATAATTACATTGCATGAAATTTACATAGTATTTAAAAGCACTAAAATAATTTTAACTCCCTCCTTTATTAAGAGATGCTCATGTACGGTGTCTTAAAACATATATTCAGATCCAGTAATCTGCCTATATTTGCATTAATCTTTGTTTTTCTGAAACTGCCAAAGGGATCCTATTTTTCTCTATGTGATTTGAGAGATACCCTGCTTCTTCAGGAGGATGGGGGAGAACACATTTCTGCATAGATAATGTGTAGTGCAGTGGATTAGAGAGTGAATATTATTCCTTTGGGGCCTTGTGACTTATATTAGGGGTGAGCAGAGATGGATTTATTTGGGTCCCTGAATTGAGCTATGACACCATTGAGGAAATCTATGGGAGAAATACTGATATAATGTTTAACCTACACCATTTTGGCCAGTTTCAGAATAGGTAGGTGGTGTTTGTGGGTAAATAACTTTTAAGAATATTAAAAACTGTTTGGCACCAATAGAGTTAAATAGATTAAAGGCAAAGGAGGCTCACATTTGCCAACATCCCCAAACAGACTGCACAAGCAATCCCAACATCTTCTGGACTTTTTAGGTAATATCATCAAAACATATCTCATAAAACATTTATTTTAATAAAAAAAAGATAGGCATAGTTAAAAATCACATAGCGGGTGATATTGTTGTTTATCATGACAAATACTCAACTCAACATTATGAAGTATACTCATCTTAGTCCTGTAGGGGATATAACGTAAGACATGCCGTACTTAATGTTTCTGTACATATCCTAAGCCAGGACATACTCAATACAATTCAAGCAATGTCTTCTTCATGGATTTTGGATACACAAAATCTAAAAAAGTATCATCAAAGTGTTTATAGTACATACAGAATACCTATTTCCCTTACACATTTTACTTACACATTTTAGTTTTATCAAACTGTATAATACACACTCTTACATATATATACAGTTGTGCTCATAAGTTTGGCTTTTTATTGTTTTTTTTTCATACTTACCTCCACTGTGCAGTTCGTTTTGCACAGAGTGCCCCCAATCCACGCCTTCTGGGGTCCCCAAATGGCGCTCGCGGCTCCTCCCCAAACCACCTAGGAGAAGCTCCTTGGGGGTCCTCGTGCTGGCGCACTCCCAATTATAGCATTTGCATCCATAGAGACAGAATGCCGGACTCGACCCTGCCCCTGGTGCCCCCTTTAACATCAATGACAGCTTGAAGTCTTTTGTGGTATTTTTGGATGAGGCTCTTTATCTTAAATGGTAATGCTGCCCATTCCTCTTGGCAATAATTGCCTCCTTATTGTGCATCTTGAAACAGCCACACCACATGTTTTCAGAGAGTCCTGTATTTCACCTGAAGTTATTTGTGTTTTTTTCTTTGCATCCCGAACAATTTCCCTGGCAGTTGTGGCTATAATTTTAGTTGGTCTACCTGACCGTGGTTTGGTTTCAACAGAACCCCTCATTTTCCACTTCTTGATTAGAGTTTGAACACTGCTGATTGGCATTCTCAATTCCTTAGATATCTTTTTATATCCCTTTCCTGTTTTATACAGTTCAACTACCTTTTCCCGCAGATCCGTTGACAATTCTTTTGCTTTCCCCATGACTCAGAATCCAGAAACGTCAGTGCAGTACTGGATGAAAGATGCAAGGGTCTGTCAGGAGTCCAGAAACCCATTGACCTTTTATACACACACACTAATTACAAGCAAACAGATCACACGTGAGGATGGTTACCTTTAATGGCCATTCAAACCCCTTTGTGTCAACTTGTGTGCATGTTATCAGGCCAAAATCACCAGGGTATGTACATTTTTGATCAGGGTCATTTTGGTAGTTTTTGTTGTCATTATGATTTAAAAAGAGTAAACACAGTTGATTGATAATAAATGGCTTCAGTCAATCACTAACCATGATTAAAAGAAATGTTTTTGTGTTATCATTCTTATTCTCTGAAAAATGGCCAAGAAATCATAAATTCTGCTAGGGTTTGGTAAACGTATGAGCACAACTGTATACAGTATCTCACAAAAGTGAGTACACCGCTCACATTATTGTAAATATTTTATTATATATTTTCATGTGACAACACTGAAGAAATGACACTTTGCTACAATATAAAGTAGTTAGTGTACTGCTTGTATAACAGTGTAAATTTGCTGTCCCCTCAAACTCAACACACAGTAATTATTGTCTAAACGGCTGGGTGATTACACCCCTGAGTGAAAATGTCCAAATTGGGTGCAAAGTGTCAATATTTTGTGTGGCCACCATTATTTTACAACACTGCCTTAACCCTCTTGGGCATGGAGTTCACCAGAGCTTCACAGGTTGCCAATGGAGTCCTCTTCCACTCCTCCATGATGACATCACAAAGCTGGTGGATGTTAGAGACCTTGCGCTCCTCCACTTTCCGTTTGAGGATGCCCCACAGATGCTCAATAGGGTTTAGGTCTAGAGACATGCTTGGCCACTCCATCACCTTTACCCTCAGCCCTGCAGCCTAGTCTGCAGTATGTCACAGTTCATGTTGGCATTCATGGTTCCCTCAATGAACTGTAGCTCCCCAGTGCTGGCAGCACTCATGCAGCCCCAGACCACGACACTCCCACCACCATTCTTGACTGTAGGTAAGACCCACTTGTCTTTGTACTCCTCCAATGGTTGCCGCTACACATTCCTGAACCATCACCATCTGAACCAAATACAAAAAAAAACACACCATCTGAACTAAATACATTTACCTTAGTCTCATCAGACCACAGGACATGTCCTTAGTCTGCTTGTCTTCAGCAAACTATTTGCAGGCTTTCTTGTGCATCATCTTTAGAAGAGGCTTCCTTCTGGGACGACAGCCATGCAGACCAATTTGATGCAGTGTGTGGCGTAGAATCTGAGCACTGACAGGCTGACCCCCACCTATTCAACCTCTGCAGTGATTCTGGCAGCACTCATACGTCTATTTCCCAAAGACAACCTCTTGATATGATGCTGAGCATGTGCACTCAACTTCTTTAGTGTACCATGGTGAGGCCTGTTCTGAGTGGAACCTGTCCTGTTAAACCACGGTATGGTTTGGCCACTGTGCTGCAGCTCAGTTTCAGGGTCTTGGCAATCTTCTTATAGCATAGGCCATCTTTATGTAGAGCAACAATTCATTTTTTCAGATCATCAGAGAGTTCTTTGCCATTAGGTGGCATGTTGAACTTCCAGTGACCAGTATGAGAGAATGAGAGCGAAAACACCAAATTTAACACACCTGCTCCCCATTCACACCTGAGACCTTGTAACACTAACGAGTCACATGACACCAGGGAGGGAAAATGGCCAATTGGGTCCAATGTGGACATTTTCACTTAGGGGTGTACTCACTTTTGTTGCCAGTGGTTTAGACATCAATGGCTGTGTGTTGAGCTATTTTGATGGGACAGAAAATTGACACTGTTATACAAGCTGCACACTCACTACTTTACATTAAAAGATATAATAAAATATTTACAAAATCGTGAAGGGTGTACTCACCTTTGTGAGATACTGTGTGTGTGTATATATATATATATATATATATATATATATATATATATATACACACAACCTATATAGCAACCAGGTAAGATGTCATCTCAGTCTGAACAATCACAGTCAGAATAATGAAAGTGACAGCCTTCTAGTTGTTATCAAGCTCTGAGTAGGAGAATTGCTATTTGATATATTATATAAGCTTTTAAGATTTTATTGCAATTCAAATGAAAAGTGTACATATATATAAGTTAATGCATGTTTTTACTGCGTGTAACAGAAAAAAATATAGAATTTTCAAAAGCAGTTATCCTAGGTAGCAAAACTTTTATTTTAATTAAAATTAAGTCTCTCCATGAATCACAGTTGTCAGGTGAAGCAATGAGTATTGTCATTAGTTTTAGTTCACTAATGCCTGCAGCATAGAACATCAAAGAAACTAAATATTCTATCCACTTAAAAAGCAATTTTATAATCTCAAAATGCCACTGCTTTCTTGCAAATGTGGCTATAATTATTTTAAACTGCCTTATAATACCCCTAGACGAACCGAAAAAGCAATTGCGTTACATCTAGGTTCACACTTTCAGAAGCCATCTGCCCTGGAGCTGTCCTTTTTATGAAAATATTGACTGCAGATTTGCTGTCTTATCTTATCAAACACAATTCTAATACATATAAGCATATTCTTTAGCAAGTGTGCACAAGGCAGCACTATGGGTACAAACTTTAGATTGAGCTTAAAGTAGATTTCCTCCTTTACATTCACATTTAATAAACCCTCACTATATATTAAGTCCTCCCATTCTCATGGCATAACTAAAAATATCTTTAAAAAATGTTTTTCACCTTTTTAGCTGTTTCTTTTAAACAGGTTTATGCATTGGACTCTATAGGCAGCATAATTGGATGATAAAATCAGCAGTGCTTCCCCTCATTTCAGATATTCCCCTCAGATCTAAAGCGACTGCACTTCCAAGTGCACTTGTAGTGCAAAGTGGATTTGCCTTTAGTAAATCAGCCCCATTGATTCTAACATACAATGTACCACCAAAGCACAAAGATCTTTAATCCTTTGTTAGAATAGACAGTGTGCACATCTACTTTAAATGCTAAGTTAATATTTTGAACAATGGGGTTGTTTACTAAAGGCAACTCCAATTTGCACTGAAAGTGCAGTCGCTGTAGATCTCATGGGAAGATTTGAAATGATGGAAAGCACTGCTAATTTTATCATCCAATTATGTGCAAGCTAAAATGCTGTTTTTTTTTTTTTTTTTTCCCCTTGCAGGTCCCCCCCAGATCTACAGCGACTGCACTTCCAAGAGCACTTGTAGTGCAAAGTGGATTTGCCTTTAGTAAATAACCTCCAATGCTACATTTTACACCTGTACAGCATGTAACATGGTGCAAATGCCTCCCCTCATAACATTTCCTAGAAGAGGAAAGCCAAGTAGGATTTTTCAGCAAGTAAAAAAACAAGTAAAAAGGTAAACAGCAATGTTTAATTATTAGCATTATTATGCTGTGTGAATGGAAACATGTAACAAATATAAAGTAAGTTTTATCCTAGTTTAGCAGGAAAATTGAAAATACACTTTAAGATGATATATATACTGCTGACCTCTGCAGCAATGTTGAGTGAAATCATGTACAATTAACAAGTCATTACAAAATAATGCATAAATGTACTTGTACATTTTCTACAGTTGACTAGTCAGCAGAGCATAAATGCAATTTAAAGTGTCTCAACAGCTTTTTCATAAAAGACATCATTATACTTGTTGTCCTCAAAATGAATAAATAATGATTTTCCGACTAAAGTTAAAATTAAAATATAAATGATTTTCAGTGGCTTAATAACAGTGGCCACCAAATAAATATTTTATTTTATTACTTTTACAGTCTACATTTTTGCATAGCTTGTCCTCATATTTGAAGTGGGTCTCTTCTTTGTCAAGTTGTTCTTAATACCAGCAAGCCTTTTTATTTAGGTGTTAGAGGAATAATCTTAGACAGTCTGTACTACCCCACAGCAACAAATTAAATTTAAACTTTCATTTCCCCTGACTGTCATTGTCCTTATTAGTTACAAACAGGCAATACTGTCTGTCTTACACAGTGCACCTCCTCTGACTCTTTCATGTATAGGGTACAGTATAATCAGCGCAATAAAAGCTCACCACAAATGAAGGTTGCTTATTTATTTTTTCTGAATAGACCAGTAATTAATGATCCCCTTTAAATGCCTATATGAACTAATGCATAGGATCTGGGAGCTCACAGGGGTGCTTTACTTGATGCCAACTTTAAGGGCAATGGCTATAAGGGAACATAGTGGGTATTAATATTTTGCACAAGATAATGTCTATATTCACATTGCACACTTTGCGAGAGACGGGTGCTGAAGCAACAACCCACTGGAATGGGAGATATCACAGATCAAATGCACATATTCACTAGCACATCACAGATCATCAAATAAAGTCTGTAATCTTTATTGCCAAAGGATCACATCACAGAGGACATGCGTGCAATGTTTCAAAGCCATGCAGGGCCCCTTCGTTAAAAGTGATAAATGTGAATAATTGTGCAACAATATTTAAAGTGTTCTACACCAATCAGCGTTTAAGAGAAAAGTGACACACACCCCTTCACATGACATCAGAATCCCGCCAAAAGACTTACTAAAAAATAACTAAATATCCCAGTGTTCACATGCAGCTTATTATAATAGTTGTGGGGGCAAGCAACCTTACCCAATGATCCTTGGTGTACTGGCGTATATGTGTATTCAATATTTTGCACAAGGCACATTATTTCCTTTGCAAAGGCACAACAAATAACTTTTTACTAATATTTTAGTAGATGCTGAAATATTTTGTGTGGTGTTTAACAAAATGTATCCTAATATAGGTATGTGCATGCTGTCAAGAAAAGTTCATTGGTCATTTTAAATGACTTGCCAATTTCATCAATGATCAGTTGTTTCTTTTTAGTCACGTAAATATTGGTGAAAGTAATCACCAATACTATTTTTCTATCCCTGAAGAAGTAGCAAGGAAGGCTTTTTTGCCTGCTAACATTTTTCTAGCCTCAGCAAAAAGGTAACTACCAATGGGTTGTCTTGTTTGTTTTTATGTTTGAAATTAACACTAATTACCAGTAAGGCCAAATCATTTAGCTATTGACTCCTGAGACTCCTCAAGTGTATCACACAACTAAACCCATATATTTTGAAAAAAAAAACATAAAGCTGAACTCATCAGCCTACCCCCTAGAAAAAAATTAATGCAACTACCCAAGGCTGAAGATATAGCCATACTTTTTTTTTTTACAATACCTAATTTGTTAAATAAAAGATTCCCCTATCCACACCAACATGGTAGATGGAGAAATCCCACCTGCCAGGACATTGGGGGTTATTTACGAAAGGCAAATCCACTTTGCACTGAAAGTGCACTTGGAAGTGCAGTTGCTCTAAATCTAAGGGGAAGGTCTGAAATGAGTTGAAGCTCTGACGATTTTATCATCCAATCATGTGCAAGCTAAAATGCTGTTTTTTTATTTTCCTTGCATGTCCCCCTCGGATCTACATTGACTTTACTTCCCAGTGCACTCTCAGTGCAAAGTGGATTTTCCTTTAGTAAATAACCCCATTGCATACATTCATCAACGGCCACAGCTAAATGGTCGCAACTACTAACTGTTGGACAATGTTCCTTGTTTCATATTCTTTCGACTGAAGTCTAAGAGCTTGTTCACACCATACAAGCATGAAAATTAATAGGAACTAATGGGAAAACATCACATCACTTTCCATCTGTTTTAATGCTCCTCAGTTTTGTGCCCTATTCGCACCTATGTTGATGTCATGTCAGTTTTTTTCCTGTGCAGAAAAAATCTGCATGTGATACCAGTGTTGTGGTATGAACAGGGCACATAGAGAACAATTATTTTTTTGTGCCCTTCCAGAACGCATGCAGAAAAACTGATGTCTCTGCACCATGGTGTGAACAAGGCTTAATATAAATTTGATTTCTGTCCCTGCTGGACCAGCTTTAGTCATACAAAATTCATGCCTGCCATCCTATGCAACTCTGTCCCACCTGCACATGTATGTTACATGTACTTCAAGTTTAAGGCACACAATTTACACCTGCCACACTTCACAGCTCTGCCACACTTGCAAATGCAAATCCAACTTTCATACCACAAAACTTTGTTCCACCTCCTACAAATCAGCTATACAGCTCCTTCATTCCCAAATCATCCTAAATTCATAGAATTCTCCCTACAAAGCTATGTCCTGCCTACTCTAAATAAGTATTTACATTTCTTCAAATCTATTTAATCTATATAATTCAAAACTCATAGCTACCATCCTACAAAATGTTGTCCCACATCCTTCAAATCTGACTTCCCAGTAAAATTTGTATTATTTCAAACTTATCTCTCTCAACATATAAAACTGTCCAATCTCCTACACTTTCCACTCATATCTCTAGCAAACTTGACTCTCCTAAGCCGGCCATAGATTTATGAAAATTTGACCGGTTTAACAGGAACCGGACAAATTAGAATTTGTCTATGGGCATGCTTGCTGTTAGATATAGCTGCCAGCAGTGATCATTGTATTCTGATGGCTGGAACCCCCCCCCCCTCCCACTGTCAGAATACAATAGTGCGGCAGGAGGGATTCCCCCATCAACACTGGCTGTGTTGATGAGGGAATTGAGCAATTTTCTTTCCTTCAACCTAAAAAATGGCATAATGTATGGCCTACCTTAGTTTCATTCAATGTTAATGTCATTCATTACCATGTTATGTCATCCCAGCTTTGTTTCAATGCACCATATGTGCAAAACTATTCGCTAGTAGTGCAAGTTGCAATTAGACATGTGCACTGCTGAAAAAAAAGGGTTTTCGTTAATTTGTATATATTAACGAATTTGTCGAAATTCATTAAAACACTAATTCGGAACAAAATGAATTGCACTATTGCAATATGCATTCACAACCACCACTGATGACAAGATACAAGTGTAACTGTTCTGCACTAGCACCTGGAACACTTTAGTAAATATCTTACCATGACAGATGTGTATCAATCACTTGTGCTTTCTGTGAAATTGTGGCTCCCTTACATGCCTTATTTTATTCTCATTTGCAGAATGAATCCCATCTCATGATTGGGTGACAGTTCATCAAATGACAAATACAGATCACGTGACTGACCCTAAAAGTGATTATAATGTCTATAATCTATTGCAGTGTTAGACTGCTTCATGTACTTCCCGGAATTTCCCATGGGTGAAATGCTATTGCTGATCACATGCTCAGACGTGCTAACATATTTCCAGTTCTTCCTGGAGCTATCACAAATACAGTATGTATGCAATGATCATGCATATGTATACAATCATCTTATATATGTACAGTATCTCACAAAAGTGAGTACACCCCTCACATTTTTGTAAATATGTTATTATATCATTTGATGTGACAACACTGAAGAAATTACACTTTGCTACAATGTAAAGTAGTGAGTGTACAGCTTGTATAACAGTGTAAATTTGCTGTCCCCTCAAAATAACTCAACACACAGCCAATAATGTCTAAGCCGCTGGCAACAAAAGTTTAATTATGCCACAGTACATGTTGGCATTCATGGTTCCCTCAATGAACTGTAGCTCCCAGTTGCGGCAGCACTCATGCAGCCCCAGACCATGGCACTTCCACCACCATGCTTGACTGTAGGCAAGACACACTTGTCTTTGTACTCCTCACCTGATTGCCGTCACACACGCTTGACACCATTTGAATCAAATATGTTTATCTTGGTGTCATCAGACCACAGGACATGGTTCCAGTAATCCATGTCCTTAGTCTGTTTGTCTTCAGCAAACTGTTTGCAGGCTTTCTTGTACATCATCTTTAGAAGAGGCTTTCTTCTGGGACAACAGCCATGTTGACCAATTTGATGCTGTGTGCGGTGTATGGTCTGAGCACTGACAGGCTGACCTCCCATCCCTTCAACCTCTGCAGCAATGCTGGCAGCACTCATACGTCTATTTCCCAAAGACAACCTCTGGATATGACATAGTAGGTGAGGTTGAAAAAAGACACAAGCCCACGCTCTTACAGTAAAGAACCCTCTACCTAGTTTTTGGTTAAACCTCTTTTCTTCTAATTTTAATGAACAGCCACGAGTCTTGTTAAACTCCCTTTTGCAAAAAAGTTTTATCTCTATTGTGGGGTCACCAGTATGGCATTTGTATATTGAAATCAGATCCCCTCTCAAGCGTCTCTTCTCCAGAGAGAATTAAATCAGTGCTCGAAACCTTTCCTCATAACTAATATGCTCCAGACCCTTTATTAGCTTTGTTGCCCTTCTTTGTACTCGCTCCATTTCCAGTACATCCTTCCTGAGGACTGGTGCCCAGAACTGGACAGCATACTCCAGGTGCGGCCGGGCCAGAGTCTTGTAGAGCAAGAGAATTATCGTTTTATCTCTGAAGTTGATCCCCTTTTTAATACATGCCAATATTCAGTTTTCTTTGTTAGCAGCAGCTTGGCATTGCATGCCATTGCTGAGCCTATCATCTACTAAGACCCCCAGGTCCTTTTCCATTCTAGATCCCCCCAGAGGTTCTCCCCCAGTGTATAGATTGCATACTCACTTTTGTTACAGCGATTTACACTTTAATGGCTGTGTGTTGAGTTATTGTGAGGGGACAGCAAATTTACACTGTTGTATAAGCTGTACACTCACTATTTTACATTGTAGCAAAGTGTAATTTCTTCAGTGTTGTCACATGAAAAGGTATAATAAAATATTTGCAAAAATGTGAGGGGTTCACTTTTGTGAGATACTGTAATGCGGCGTACACACGGTCGGAATTTCCGATGGAAACAGTTCGATGGGAGATTTTCATCGGATTTTCCGACCGTGTGTATGCCCAACGGTCTTTTTCTGTCGGAATTTCCAACGGACTTTGAATTGAGAACCTGTTCTCAATTTTTCCGACGGAAAACCTTTCTATCGGATTTTCCGATCGTGTGTATGCAATTCCGACACGGAAAATTCCGACGCATGCTCGGAAACAATTCGACGCATGCTCGGAAGCATTAAACTTCCCTTTTATAGTGCTGTCGAATGTGTTTTATGCCGCTGTTTTATTGACCGTCAGAATGTGGTGTGATCGTGTGTAGGCAACACAGCTTGAGCGGAATACCGTTGGAAAAACCGTCAGAGTTTTTTCCGACGAGAATTCTGATCGTGTGTACGCGGCATAAGTGTGACAACCACTTAATAAGATTTTGACATGTCAGATGAATGCATCATAATATGCCCTTGTACTAATACTCTGCTGTGTATATGACTGTGTTTGTATATAGTTACATAGTTAGGTTGAAAAAGACACAAGTCCATCAAGTGCAACCAAAAAAAAATAAAAAATACAATCCCATATACACAAACCTATACCCACAGTTGATCCAGAGGAAGGCAAAAAACCCCAGCAAAGCATGCTCCAATTTGCTACAGCAGGGAAAAAAATTCCTTCCTGATCTCCCGAGAGGCAATCAGATTTTCCCTGGATCAACTTTACCTATAAATTTACTGAGCTTGCCAGAACCACCTCTGGAGGGAGCCTATTCCACATTTTCACAGCTCTTACTGTGAGGAAACCTTTCCATATTTGGAGATGAAATCTTTTTTCCTTTAGACTTAAACAGTGCCCCCTAGTCCTCTGTGATGACCTTAAAGTGAATAGCTTAACACCAAGTTCAATATGGACCACTTATGTATTTGTACATGTTGATCATATCCCCCCTTAATCTCCTCTTCTCAAGAGGGAATAGATTCAGATCCTCTAATCTTTCCTCATAGCTGAGCTCCTCCATGCCTCTTATCAGTTTGGTTGCCCTTCTCTGCACTTTCTCCAGTTCCCTGATATCCTTTTTGAGAACTGGTGCCCAAAACTGACCGGCATATTCCAGATGATCTTACTTATGATTTGTACAGGGGCAAATGATGTCTCTCTCTCTGAAGTCCATAACTCTCTTAATACATAAAAGGACTTTGCTCGCTTTGGAAACCGCAGCTTGGCATTGCATGCTTTTATTGAACTTATGATCTATCAAAAACCCCAGATCCTTCTCTACCAGAGAAGTTGGTATGTATGTTGCATGCATATTCTTAGCCCCTAAGTGCATAACTTTACATTTATCAACATTAAACCTCATTTGCCACTCAGTTGTCCAGTTAGACAGTGCATTGAGGTTGGCTTGTAAATTAGAGACATCCTGTAAGGACGTTATTCCACTGCATAGCTTTGTGTCATCTGCAAAGGCAGAAATGTTAATTTTAATCCCAGATCCTATATCATTTATAAAGATATTAAAAAGTAAGTTTCCCAGCACTGAACCTTGGGGTACACCACTGATAACCTTAGACCATTCCGAGTACGAGTCATTAACCACTACTCTCTGAATTCTGTATTTTAGCCAGTTTTCTATCCATTTACTAATTGATCATTCCAAGCCTGTAGACTTTACCTTACACATTAACCGTGTGTGGGGAGCTGTGTCAAATGCTTTTGCAAAGTCCAGGTATACAATGTCCACAGCCACCCCTCTGTCCAAGGTTTTACTTACCTTCTCATAAAAATAAATCGGGTTTGTTTGAAAACTTCTGTCTTTCAATAATCCATGCTGTCTTTTGCTTAAAATATTTTTTTCCAACAAGAACTCGTCTATGTGGTCTTTTATTAAACTCTCCAGTATCTTCCCGACTATAGAAGTTAAACTAACAGGTCTATAGTTACTTGGTAAGACTTTCATCCCTTTTTAAATATGGGCACCACATTCCAGTTATTAACGAGTCCCTAAAAATTAGAAACAATGGGCTTGAAATGACAGAGCTCAATTCTTTTAGGATCCATGGGTGAATGCCACCTGGCCCAGGTGCTTTATCCACCTTTATTCTGTCTAAATATTTCTAGAACATATCCCTTTTGAGCCACTATGGATCATTTGGGGTTGTGTCAATACCACCCCCATTATAGAAATGAGCTCCCCATGCTCCTTTGTATACACAGAGCTGAAGAAAATATTTAATAAATTTGCCTTCTTTTTGTCCCCATTCACCCACTGTAGATTATTTCGTAAAGGACCTACATGCTCAGACCTGACCTTTTTACTATTAATATATTTGAACAATTTTTGGGGGTTTGTCCTACTATCTTTTGCAATTTGTCGTTCGTTTTGAATTTTTGCGTCCTTGATTTCCTTTTTACATATTCTGTTATATTATTTGTAACATTTAAACGATGATAGCTTTCCTTCATTTTTATATCTTTTAAAAGCTCTTTTTTTATTATTTATAGTCATTTTAACTTGGCCGTGAGCCACATAGGTTTTATTTTTAGCCTTTTAAACTTATTGCACATGGGAATATACTGTGCAGTGAGTTTACATACAATCACTTTGAAGGATTCCCATTTCTGTTCTGTGTCCATTGATGCCAATATAACCTCCCAGTCTAAGTCCTGGAGAGCAGCCCTCATCCTTGGAAAATTTTCTCTCTTGAAGTTAAGTGTATTTATCTTACCCATATGTGTTTGTTGCTTACAGCTAACATTAAATAAAAGCATGTTATGGTCACTGCTACCCAGATGTTCTTTTATATGAATATTGGTAATAAGATCTGCATGGTTTGAGATTACCAGGTCCATCAGAGTATCATTCCTAGTCGGGGCCTCAATAAACTTTACCATAAAATTGTCTTGTAATAGGTTTATACATTTTTGCCCTTTAACTGTCCCAACAGTGCCATTACTCCAGTCAATTTCCGAGTAGTGAAAATCCCCCATTATTATCACTGTCCTAGCCCTTGCAGTCCTTTCCATCTGTGCAAAGAGATGATTCTCTACCTTCTCACTAACACTATATATATATATATATATATATATATATATATATATATATATATAGCATTTTCCCATCAAATGGGTGGGACTTTATAGGCATGAACTGTGAGACTTACAAATTGTTTGTAAAAATATATAAAGTATCTTTATTTAAACAATGTATCAAAAAGTAAATATAAAAGAACAACATAACAATGTTTCCTTCATACAATCATATATTCTAGACAGTATATGTACATATTGTCTTTCTGAAGGCACAGTGTTCCCGAGCTGAATCGTGATGAACACGTGCATTCAAAAATCCTTATGTGGAACAAATGAATAGTTTGTGTGCATTTGAAGTGCCTACGCGTTACGGAGTCTTATTGTACTCCTTCTTCAGGGATAATTCGTCATGCACGTATTGTTTTTTTGAAGGCAATATAAAATATAAAAAAGAAATACATGTACATACATTTCCAGTGCATGAAAAAACACAAAAGAGAAAGCGCTTGCCCCAAAAGGAGAACACCCATGCATAGACATGGACTTACATGTACACCTGGAGCACCAGATATGAGCATGCGGGAAGTTGGTCAATAACTTGAATAGAATATACAGTTGTACCTCAGAATACCAGGAAGAAAAGAGAGAAAACAAACAAACAGAAAAACTGTCTGCTAAATGGAGTGGATGGGTCGGGGGGTCCCACGGATCCAAACCGGGACCGCAGTAGCAGATAGCTGGAAATGAGAGGGAGGAAAAGACATATAATTATAAGTGTATTAAACTCCATAGGGTATATATTATCTACCATTGTTTTAGAATGGGATGCATTCGCATCCTCACATGTATAAGATATACCACCAAACAGATGGCAAAAGTCATCTTAGTTTTCATAAACTGTTTTAAACATTTATAAGTATCCCAAAGAAAGCAAAAAAAAAAAATATATATATATATATATATATATATATATATATATATATATATATATATATATATATACAGTATATATACCTTTCCGGTGGTGTTGTGTATCAAAGGGATGAGGTAATCGCGTTGAGGGGCATATGTGGTGAGGCGTACACAAGGAAAAGAGAAAAAAAAACACCTTTTGAAGCCTAGTCCAGCACATTCACAGGTTCTGGAGGTGAGATGAACCTCCAAAGCAAATGGATAGGGAAGTATAGCGCAATAATCCAGAGATGCCCTCCTTCTGTAAAAGACAGATCAATTGCATGGATGATTAAACGGACCAAGGCACTGATCTCATATTCATTAGCATATTAGTAGTTTCGAAAAAAGAAAAGAGTATTTTCTATGGTTTTTACCTTGATCAAAAGCCGCCAATGTATTGCCTCATCACCTGCCTCAGACTGAATTATCTGCTGTTTATATCCACAATGTAATTGGATTCCCACCTCCCATCAGGTGCAAGTGATTATAATCACTTGCCCATACTAATTCTGCTACAAAAACAGCGGTCCCCTGGGTGTGCAGCGCACGGCGCCACCCCTTGCCCAAATCCAGGATGGCGATGTAGGATGAGTGACGTCATGCGCCACGCTCCCACCGACATGCGTGCGCAGTGGATCTCCTTCTCCCCAATGCCAACGGAGAAGAGTGGAAGATGAAAAGACCACATCTCCCATAGTGCACAGTGTCAACACAAAGGCTGACAGCTGCGCCACCGTGTGTATGGGAAGAGGAGGAAAAGACTGCAAAGGAAAGGCCAAACGGGCAAAGAGTTAAATGGATGGGCAAATGCAAATGCCACATCCGTACTCATGCCTCCAGGACGGCCTACGCATGCTGTGATTGCACCCAGAGACCTCAATGATACCTAGACTTCCACCCCCACAAAGAGTGTAGAGAGGAGAAACAAAAAGGTGACATAAAGATGGAAAATAAAATAGAATTAGAAAAGAATATATAAAAAATAGTAATAAAGTACACTGTTGCAACTATATGGCTGGATTCCAAAAATCTGCGCTCCAAATGCACATGTGGTGCATGCATGCATTCTGAAACTTGAAAATCTATATAAAAATAGAAAATAATGGTGGGGAATATTGAATAATTAAAATGTAAAACAAAAGCAGAGTTATACACAGCAATTAAAAACTGTTTGTCACTCTCCACTCAAAGTTCCCACTCTTCCGCTTCCAATCAACAAATCTGGCCCTTGCCTTTCTTTAAAAAATAAAAAAGACTATATGTAACTATAAAGCACATGTGCAACAGGCCTTTATTGAACATTGGGACCAGGTTCCTTACAAGTGAAGGGAAGTTTAGCTGTCCTAAACAATGTTTAATGGCATGGAGCCTTGTCTTGTATATAGCAATGGAGGTTTGATGTGCATTTTGCTGAGAACATCTTGCTGAAAAAAATAAAATAAAAAAATACTTGTTTAATAAGTATAGACCCCAAATAAATAAGCAAGTGAAGACATCAACAAGATTTAAAAAAAAAAAAAACATAACAAATATGAAGACAATACTTTGCAAGATTTTCAAAAGGATTCCCATAGAAGAGAGGTCAATACTAAGGAAATGGGCATCATTAAAACAAGTTTTAAAAGGTAAACACCAGCCAAGACATAAGCTAAAACAACTATTAACCACTTTCAGACCGGACCATTTTGCTGGCTTAAGACCAGAGCACTTTTTGCGACTCTTCCCTTGCGTCGCTTTAACTGACAATTGCGCAGTCATGCGACGTGGCTACCAAACAAAATTTACGTCCTTTTTTTCCTAGAAATAGAGCTTTCTTTTGGTGGTATTGATATTTTGGTGATTTCTATCCACACAGAAATATTTATATTTATAAGCACTGTTTATGTATGGTTTCATGTAAGTGCTGGAGGTCTTCCGGGCTAGAGGAGTGTCAGTATATCCCCCGCCGGTGGGAATTACCTACACCTCCCACCGGCGGCTTTTTCTGGAGTCACGTTTTGCTGGCTCAGTTTTTTCCCTGATTTTGCAGCCCAGCTGTGTGTGTCCTCAGCGTGCAAAGCCCCCCCTGGTTACTACCAGGGGGGCTACACTGGGCACAATCTGTGTCCATTCCCTTGGATTCCTTCTTGTTCCCTACAGAGCTTCTCCCTGTCCTCCTGTGTTTTTGCATGTTGGTGATGTGTCTTTCCATGCAGCCGCCCTTTTCCAAAATATCGATGGCGGTGTTTCCATTTCCAGACTGCCATTGGACTAGACAGTGTTGGATATAGGAGACAGCTGTCTCCAACCAGCCCATTGGCCACCGATTAAACCCAGCTGCTGATGGCATTTTTGGCGCCATTAGGCATTCTCTGCATTGGGTCCCCACAGTCACATGATCAAATCTGTTTCCTATTGATACCATGCACCACCACAGTCATGTCATGCTCACTGTTGGTGGTGCATGGTAGTGAGATGTACCTACGGTTCCGGGCTCCCCAATCTATGAAATTTGAGGTTGAACACAGTATGTTTATGTCCTTTAGACCTTGATGTATGTCCTTTAGACCTGGCCCCCCTCCCATGTTTGAGAGTCTGTGTCCCCCGTGAGGTAAAATCCATCTATCTGTGAGATACATACATCCAAATTTGAGGTATGGATGGCCTGCTTTGATAAAATCAATACATTTAGAATCAGTTCACCTCTGATGTTGTTTTCCTTTTATATCTGACCCCCTAGGCTCCTTGGCTGGTCTTTTTTAACCCTTGTGAACACACATACTTTTGCTTCCGCCTTTCTACTGTGGACCTCCAGCATCCTGTTAAATGTTTTCTATGTATATCTTAATCATGTAAGTATATTTAAAGAGAATCTCTAACTTGTGTGATTTACTGTATAGGCTTGTTTTTTTGCTTTTTGAGGCATGACTCTCTGATCTGCTAATCAAACGCATCCCCCTGAGGAAGACCGTAAAGGTCAAAACACATAGGCGCTCTGGAAGCTTGTAATCAAGATCATTAAATTATGCTTTATGAATTTTTCCTGCATTTGTAATGTGTTTGACAATTTTATACCTCCTCTAGACTGTATTCTTTAGGGGCTACTTTTAATATTTTCCAAATAAATATTTGATTTTATACTTGATATATTTGTCCTACATTCTCTTGGTATCGCAAGGTCCCTTTGATCCTTTCCCCAGTTCCCTTGTGGATTTTGTTAAAGACTGACATAGTATCGCATGGAAACATAAACTACAGCAGTTGTGTATATAACATGGCTGTGGGCATGGTGTTTGAGTTTGGCGTGAACCCACTGGACGAATATGGAATTATGCTAATGCACCGCTAACATAGCGGGGCAGGTGCGTACGCGTTTATGGAATAATGGGTTGAGTTTTTCCCCCATTTTTTTCTAATTTTCTTGCATTTCTTGCTTTTGTTGATATGATCAATAGATCATCGTGCTTTTGACGTTATCAACATGTACAGTACCAAGAGTAAAAGAGCAATTTTCATACTTACTTTTTGACTGAATATGCTTAACTAACACGCCTAAGACCCTGGGATACTATCACTATCACATTGTTGTTGTAGGCGATGTACATAGTTTGCATACAAATTTTACGATGCCCTTGATTAATTGTTATTTATCAAAGTAACACATCTAGAAAATATGGAAAACATAAAAAAAAACTAGATAACATGGATTTAAATATTTCTAAAATATGACTTATCCAAACTTTTTGGATGGGAAAAAAACATTTTAAAACACCACAATAATGGGTACTGCCATTGCCTGTCTCTCTAAATAGGTTTGATATTTGTTAGTTGAGAATACTACTGTTATTACACATACAGATTAAGCTAATTCAGTACCAGCTACTGCAATAATCAGAAACCCTTAAAATTGCTTTGGGCATCGTGCACTTCCAAAAATAGCCTCAGGCGACAGTTCATGCACCAGGATGTCATTCTAACACCACTGGTATCCACATTGGGATTTAATAAGAAATCCAGCATGTGCTTAACCGGTGAGACAAAATTAGGCAACATATCTTTAGCCAGCTATTATACTTACTGTATGAGTAACGAACATCCATTATTCTTTCTGCAATTTTTTTTTAGATTTAAGTAAGTTAGTTTGGTTTTGTATACTTATATTGATTTTATTTGTGTTTAAGGCCAACTTGCACATTATATAGCTATCACACATGTGTTTAAAAACTATGATTTTTCCATGCTAAATCAATTTTAAAACATTAGTCACATGCATTGTGCATACTATGAACTAGCATCTTAAATTAAATTAACAGCTCTGTCAAATTAGCAACAGTCATGTAAAGTTTAATGAATGTCAGGTAAACTGATTTGAGCAGTAATGCCATGACGCATAAGCTTTAGTAAATCAGTCCCATAGTGTCATTCATATTTAGTATTGCAGCATGCATAGTAATGCACAAAATGGGTATTAATAGGCCCATATATTTTCCCTTTAGGTTTCACCTTAAACTGAAGTGCAAATTTGCAAATCAGCCATATAGGAAATAGGTATTTTGCATGAGATGTGCTGACAAATGTGGTTAGGATCTAAGGGTTCTTATGGTTGCCTGTTAAGGTTGGATTCTTACTGTTTTGTTTATTACTGCACTTGCTGCCACATCTGACAGTTAATTATGAAACCACTCCCATTAGACCCACTCAGAACAGGGGCAGAGACAAACACACATGGATTTCTTCAGAATAACAAAAGGTAGGAATCTGCAACAACGTTTGTTATACTCCTTGCAATGTACATACAGTATCTTGCAAAAGTGAGTACACCCCTCACATTTTTGTAAATATTTTAATATATCTTTTCATGTGACAACACTGAAGAAATTACACTTTGCTACAATATAAAGTAGTGAGTGTACAGCTTGTATAACAGTGTAACTTTGCTGTCCCCTCAAAATAACTCAACACACAGCCATTAATGTCTTAACCGCTGGCAACAAAAGTGAGAACACCCCTAAGTAAAAATGTCCAAATTGTCAATATTTTGTGTGGCCACCATTATTTTCCAGCACTGCCTTAACCCTCTTGGGCATGGAGTTTGCCAGAGCTTCACAGGTTGCCATTGGAGTTCTCTTCCACTCCTCCATGATGACATCATGGAGCTGGTGGAAGTTAGAGACCTTGCGCTCCTCCACCTTCCATTTGAGGATGCCCCACAAATGCTCAATAGGGTTTAGGTCTGGAGACATGCTTGGCCAGTCCATCTCATTTACCCTCAGCTTCTTTAGCAAGGCAGTTGTCGTCTTGGAGGTGTGTTTGGGGTCATTATCATGTTGAATTACTGTTCTGCGGCCCAGTCTTCGAAGGGAGGGAATTATGCTCTACTTCAGTAAGTCACAGTATATGTTGGCATTCATGGTTCCCTAAATAAACTGTAGCTCCCCAGTGCCGGGCAGCACTCATGCAGCCCCAGACGATGACACTCCCACCACCATGCTTGACTGTAGGCATGACACACTTGTCTTTGTACTTCTCACCTGGTTGCCGCTACACATGCTTGACACCATCTGAACCAAATAAGTTTATCTTGGTCTCATCAGACCACAGGACATGGTTGCAGTAATCCTTATCCTTAGTCTGTTTGTCTTCAGCAAACTGTTTGCAGGCTTTCTTGTGCATCATCTTTAGAAGAGGCTTCCTTCTAGGATGACAGCCATGCAGACCAATTTGATGCAGTGTGCGGCGTATTGTCTTAGCACTGACAGGCTGACCCCCACCCCTTCAACCTCTGCAGCATTGCTGGCAGCACTCATATGTCTATTTCCCAAAGACAACCTCTGGATATGACACTGAGCACATGCACAATTATCCTTGATATATAGGCATACCCCTCCCCCCTTTTTACCCTCTATATCGTTGCGATAAAGGGTATACCCTTGAATGTTTGCCAGCCAATCATGAGAGCTGTTGAAAAGGGTCTCTGAAATTCCCACAAAATCCAAATCCTCCTCGTACAATAGTATCTCTTGTTCACCCATCTTGTCTGCTGAGCACATGCACTCAACTTCTTTGGTCGACCATGATGAGGTCTGTTCTAAGTGGAACCTGTCCTGTTAAACCACTGTATGGTAAGTTTCAGGGTCTTGGCAATCTTCTTATAGCATAAAGCCATCTTTATGTAGAGCAACATTTTTTTTTCCTCACAGAGTTCTTTGCCATGAGGTGCCATGTTGAACTTCCAGTGACCAGTATAAGAAAGTGAGAGCAATTACAATACATTTAACACACCTACTCCCCATTCACCCCTGAGACCTTGTAACACTAACGAATCACATGACATCGGGGAGGGAAAATGGCTAATTGGACCCAATTTGGACATTTTTACTTAGGGGTGTACTCACTTTTGTTGCCAGCAGTTTAGACATTAATGGCTGTGTGTTGAGTTATTTTAAGGGAACAGCAAATTTACACTGTTATACAAGCTGTGCACTCACTACTTTACATTGTAGCAATGTGTAATTTCTTCAGTGTTGTCACAAAAATGTGAGGGGTGTACTTACTTTTGTGAGATACTGTAGATCACCCAGAGGGGAATGTTTTTTTCTCAACAAAAGTGAAGTTGCACTTCAAGAATTAGAACATTGTGCTGAATTAGACCAGTACTTACTTAGTAAGAACACACACTCTACATGACAAGAACCAGAGCCTCCTCTTTTTTTGGAGGAGACTGAGGTCTTGCAACATCTGCCGGACAATGCTGACAATATGATGGACTGTGGTGGCCAGTTTTCTTGTGTATGCAGTGACATGCTGGGTAAATAGGCTTAGGGGGGCTGACACCAACAGACTCAATAATCTGATCCGCAAAGCCAGTGATGTTGGAATGTATTTTGAGTCTTTAACAACAATGTCAGAGAGGAGGATGCTGTCCAAGGTACGTTAAATGTTGGGCAACTCCTCCCACCCATTCCACAATATGCTGGCCAGTCTGAGGAGTACCATTACTGATAGATCATTACTACCATGAATCATCACAGAGCACCACAGGAAATCATTTCTACCTGTGGTCATTACATTTTGCAATTCCTCTGTGAGGAATTGATACTACAGGAGGTCCCCGACTTACGAACGCCCAACTTACGAACCACTCCTACTTATGAACAGGATGCTGCAGGGGAGCCTCCGAAAATTTGGAAAATGTCGGAAATGTCTGTAATTAGCCGCGCATGCGCAGAACGGCATTCGACGGAACATCGGAAATGTCCGTAATTGTGGTTCTGCGCATGCGCGGTCGACTTATGAACATTTCAGAATTACAAACAGGAGGAAAGTCCCTAACGGGTTCGTAACCCGGGGACCCCCTGTATTTATTCTGTGCGGTATTTAAATGAGATTGCACAATCTATTCACTGTACAATATTTATTAAAGTGATTGTTAACCCACTTATTGTTGTTACTACAATCTCCTCTGTTATAATAGCTGTGCCCCACTGTATGTGTTTTCTTAAAAAATTGCCAATAAATACCTTATTTTATAGCGCCGATTGGCAGTGATATGACAAGCCATCTCTCTCCTCTCCAGGTCTGACAGCAAAGTGGGTGGAGCCGAAACCCCCCGCTGACATCAGCTGAGAGGAGGAGGAGAGAGACAGCTGGTCACATGACCGCCGAGCAGCGCTATAAAATAAGGTATTTATTGGCAGATTTTTTTAGAAAACACATACAGTGGGGAACAGCATTTATTATACCAGAGGAGATTGTAGTAACAACAATAAATTATGATATCAGCAGGAAGGGGGGATAAGCACTGGTGTGAGCTGACAGGCAGGGAGGGGAGGGGGACACAGAAGCACAGAGGAGAGCAGGGTTGCAGATGACAGAGGCATGTAAACTGACCACGGTGTCAGGGCTCAGCAGTCATGATAAATCGTGGTCAGTTTACAGAGGGGAGGGTATAGCCAGGCAGGATCAGCCATGTATTTCAGGTGATAAAGGGGGCCATATAACACTGCACAAGCACTGTGCTGTATAACATGTTTTAAGGGAACAGGATCCATTTTTTGTTTTTCTTTTAGGTTAACAAACACTTTATTTACCTTTTTAAATGTATATTTTCAATTTATGGTTAATGTGCAGTTTATACTAACTTGCTTTATTGGTGACTATATATTTGTTTTGTTATTGTGACTTTATATATTTTGTTTTTTATTTGTGATTTTTATTTTGTTTTGAGTGTAACTGCAACTTAATCATTTCCCTGTTGGAATTAATAACATATTCTGAATTTGGATTATTTCACAGGTCATCTGGTGTGTATATTGTAATTTAAGGAAGGGGAAGACACCATCAACCCAGCCAGTGTAATCTCAAACAGAAATCCAAGCTTACAAAGAGTTACAAGTGTGGAAGAACCAAGTGGTTGGGGAACGCAGGGAAGATAAAAATAAGTGGTATGGGGGTGGGATTTAAAGAGACTGTCACTTTGTCCTGAATAGGAAAAGGGACAGAGTCTCTTTAACCATCTTATCGCCAGCATGTTACACTCCGTTCATTACCAAACCATTTTTCAATGTGAACCCAAATGACATACTGTATTTTGCATTTTTTGTAATGCTACTATATATACAGTATATTCTTCCTATATCATTGGCACCTTGCATGTCCTTATCGGCCAGTGATATCACCCTGCCCCATTCATTTGTCAACCAGGAATCCTTAACCATGTAAAAATGGGAGGCAGGGATAATGGCTGACATCATTGTTAAAAAATGGACAAATTGTTATATTTGGTCAGTGGCATTGACTAAATATGGTCATGAACGTGGCTTGAGATTTCCAAGTAGGACTTTGTCTGGTCAATGACATCTATACTTCTTTACCTTCTGTATGTAGACTGTACTCATAAACACAGAGAGGTTTTGGACCAGACCAGCACATCCCTAAATTTGCTCTGAGGTATCTGGGTTTATAGATGGGTAGATTTAAGTGCCAAAAGTTCCTCACTTCGCAAACTTGCTGATTCCCTCCTTTTCAGAATTGTTTTGACAAGTCTTTCAGAATAGCCTTTGTGAAAAGACACAAGCTATTGTTTGTTTTAATAAAAGATGAACTACAAGCTATAGTTTGAGTAACAGATGCGCACTGGAAAAATAACTGACCAAATAGAGGTGTTATCTCTGACAAAATAAGGGTGACATAAGGTCCTACACTTTCCTTGCTACCCATTTAAAATGTGAAGCAGAGGGGGTCCCGCTGGCTATCTCTCACTTTGTTAATAATGAAATCAAATGTGTAACCTGTGCCCCTCTTACATAGTTTGGAAAACTTTACTCTATACTTGGCACATTTACTGGGGACATATGGCTTTTTGTTATGTCGGCCTGTGAAGTGGATGAAGAGCTCACTGATACAGACAATGCTACATTGAAAAATTACAGGTCACCATACAGTCTTCCAACAGGGCCCCCTTTTCCTACTCCATTTGACTTTCGGTGCTAGAGTGTGCGATGTGCGGCCACAGCTCGTAGTGTCAGTGCAGATCAGTATGTAGAGATTGTACAAGGAACAATATGAAGCGCAGGACACTGAGCAGTATGGAATGTTAGTGGAGTGTGTGATATGTAGTAGTAGTAGAGTGAATGGCAGTGAGTGGCATGAAGTGAGCAGTATGTAGTAATAAAAAAGTGCAGAGCCACGCACAAAACCTAGTGTCCAGTCCAGAGCTGGCCATGAGCTGTATGTACTGGCAGTGGCAGGGCAGTGTACAGTGGAAGGGCAGTATGTAATGGAAGTACTGTTTGGTGATCAGTATATAATAGTAGTGCGTGCAATAAGCTGTATGTAGTGGCACTGAGCAGTATATAAAGCAGTGAGGGGAGGTAAGCAGGTTATGTAGTGGCAGCGCAGTGAACTTTATATGGTATCAATGAAAGAATCTGTATACAATGTCAGTGCATGGCAGTAAGCAGTGAATAATGACAGTGAGCAATATGTAAGTGGCAGGGCAGTGGGAAGTAGACAGTAAGAAATGGAAGGTCAGGGAAGTAGACCGTATGTAGTGGCAGGGCAGGGCAGTGCAGTGAGTAGTATGTAGTAACAGGGCAAAGCAGTGTGTAGGGGCAGGTCAGGGCAGTGAGCCATATGAATTGGGGGATGGATCAGGACAGTGGGCAATTTGTAGTGGCAGATCAAACAGTGGGCAGTGTGCAGTGGCAAGGCACTGATACTGCCTGTAATCAGGTACTGGTAGTGGCTGTATTCAGACGACACTGATATGGGCTGTAAAAAAGTGCTGGCTGTAATCAGGTACTGGTAACAGCTATAATAAGGCACCAGTACTGGCTGACACTGCTTCTGGTACTGATTGTAACCAGGCACTGGTACTGGTGGTAATCATGCAATAGTACTGGCTGTAATCAGGCACTGGTAGTGGTTCTATTATTATCATATTATTATTATTATATAGGATTTATTTTGCGCCAGTAGTTTGCACAGTGCTTTACAACATGAGGGCAAACAGTACAGTTACAATACAATTCAATACAGGAGGAATCAGAGGGCCCTATTCATCAGAGCTTACAATCTAGGAGGGGGGGGGGGTCAAGTGATACAAAATGTAATAACTTTGGAGGACGATCTTATGGAGAAAATAAAAGTACAGTTGTTAGGTGAAGGCAGAATATATCTGGCTCTGATAAGAAAGGTTTTCAGGGAGTGTCTAAAAGCAAGCAGAGTAGGACATAGTCGGACAGATTTGGGTAGGGAATTCCATAATATGGGAGGAGGTGACGAGGGAACTAGAGAGCAGGAGTTCTTGGGAGGAGCAAAGGGAATGAGTGGGTTGGTATTTTGAGACTATGTTAGTTATGTAGCTGGGGACCAAGTTGTGGGTGGCTTTGTAAGTTGTTGTTAAAATTTTGAATTTAATTTGTTAGGTTGAAGCCAAGGGAGGGATTGCAGAGAGGGGTAGCAGACACTGAATGGTTGGTAAGGTGGATGAGCCTGGCAGCAGCATTCATGATGGACTAAAGGGGGGATAGCCTATGTAAAGGTAATCCGGTGAGGAGGGAGTTGCAGTAGTCAAGGCCGGAAATGACCAGGGAGTGAACTAGGAGCTTTGGGGGTGTCATTGGTTAGAAAGGGGCGTATTTTGGAGATGTTGCAGAGGTTGAGGCAGCGAGATTTGGACAGTGTTTGAACATAGGGCCGAAAGGATAGTTTAGAGTCCAGAGTTACACCTAGAGCCTTGGCATGCGAGGATGGGCTGATACTAGTGCTATCAATCTTGACAGAGAAATCAGGGGAAGAGGCACGTGGGGGTGGAAAAATGATGGGCTATGTTTGGATAAATAGGATGAGAACCAGCGAAGACTACAGTAACAGAGACCAAAGGCATGGAGTTTTTTTGAGGAGGGGGTGATCCATTGTGTCAAAGGCAGCAGAGAGGTCCAGGAGTTGGAGTACAGAATAGTCTTCATTGGATTTAGCTGTTAGCAGATCATTTGTGAGTAGGGATGAGCTGAGTGCTTGAGTCGAACCCCTGTTCTACTCGAACATCGGCTGTTCGCCCGTTCGGCGAAATCCGAACATTATGGCCCGTTCGCGCCAAATTCGAGTGGCGTGTCACGGCCCATAATTCACTGCGGCATCGCAGTGCATTGCTGGCTGATGATTGGCCAAGCATGCACTATGACATGCTTGGCCAATCACAGCGCCGTCAGCGAAGAGAGCCATAATTGGCCACAGGCAGGATGCCTGTGGCCAATTATGGCTCAGAGGGTTTAGTACACGCCCCACACTATAAAGGGCCGCCTGCGCGTCGGTTTTGCGTAGTGTGTTGCAGCTCATAGAGAGAGATAGATGGAGAGACAGTGTCTTAATTTCCTTTGAAGCTATTACAGTTACAGTCGGTGTATTGTGCCACCTGCACAGTGTACACCTGAAGCTACCCCAATTGCTCATGTTGTTCTGTTCCTATACCACAGGCAGCTGTAGCAGTTACAGTCGGTGTATTGTGCCACCTGCACAGTGTACACACCTGAAGCTACCCCAATTGCTGTTGTTCTGCGCATCCTATCCATAGGCAGCTGTAGCAGTTACAGTCAGTGTATTGTGCCACCTGGACAGTTTACACCTAAAGCTACCCCAATTGCTGGTGTTGTTCTGGTCCTATACCACAGGCAGCTGTAGCAGATACATTCGGTGTATTGTGCCACCTGCACAGTGTACACCTGAAGCTACCCCAATTGCTGGTGTGCTCATAATAATACTACAGACAGGTAGTTAATTCTGCTAGCTGCAGTATATCAGTATATACGTCCAAGCTTTGTGCAGCTACATCCCCCTGCAGGCCATTAGTATGTCTGGAAGGCCAACAAGGAAAGGCAGACAGTCACGAGGCAATAAAAGAGGGCAAGCAGGCTCTGTGTCTAGAGGCAAAAGTGCTGGTCGTGGACATGGTGCATCCTCATCAGCACGTGGCCATGGGACACGCTCGTCCTTTTTTTCGGCAGCTGGATGTGTTGAGCCGCAACATGCCGAAGACCAAACAGGGGTTAAACAGGGGCTGAAAAATTGGGCCTTAGCCACCGGTGGTGGTGCCTAGAACCAAAAATGTTCTTACAAGCTATCAACATGATTATTGAGGGGGAAGAGGATAGTCACTCAGCATAACAGCATAGGCCATATTGAAGGGATCTGACATTTCAAAAAAAAAATATTCTGTTACATCAGAATCAGGTGCTTGGTAGCTGGTGGTGATCCAAGACTGATTTATTTTTATGAAGGTCAGTCGATCAACCGAGTCGGTGGACAGGCGCACCCTGTGATCGGTTACAAAGCCTCCAGCAGCACTGAATGTGCGTTCCGAAAGAACGCTGGATGCAGGACAGGCCAGTAGTTTAATTGCATACTGTGCAAGCTCTGGCCAGTGATCCATCCTCAAGACCCAGTAACCCAGAGGATTTACCCAGAGGATCTATTTGCAAACGGAAGGAAACAACAGGAAGTGAGATTAAATCTACCCCTAGGAAGGGAAATTCTCTCCTGTAAGAGTTGATATGGGAAAAACGTGTCTCCACTGATGCTTTATCCCAATCCTTGTTTTACTAAAAACCACAAATTTAAAAAAAAAACATTTGTCATTGGGACAGAAAGTCCAGTGAAATCTTCTGAAGAGGTGCACAGACAGCAAAAAAAATGTTACTGGGGTGATAACCCTTCCCTATGTTTTCAAAAAAGCTTAAAAATAGATTTTTAGACTGGAGCTACACTTTAACAATTTACCAGTTCAAAATTACAAACAGATTATACTTAACAACAAACCTACATAGTCCCTGTCTTGTACCGCCTGTATACTGCTGTTCAGAGTATATAGGGCCTGGGGGCCCCACGCCTTTCCTATTTTTGATTTGGGTATGGGGTTCCCCTTAATATCCATACAAGACCCAAAGGGGCTGGTAATGGACAGGGGGGGTACCCATGCCATTTTTTTCAATGAGTTTTATCTATATTGCTGAGACTCGACAATTAATTATAGCCGCAATCAGTTTGAAATAATTTTTTTCCTTTAGAAATGTCATTTTGCTGTGGTACTGTTCTAAACACTAGAAAACTGGTCCACTTTACAGGCATGCTATAGACACCCCCCAGGCACGATATTTAAAGGAATATTTCACTTTTATTGTTTCACTTTAAGCATTATTAAAATCGATGTTCCCAAAAAAAAGCATGGGTCCCCAAACACTTTTTATGACAATAACTTGCATATAAGCCTTTAAAATTAGCACTTTAGATTTTCCATGTTCGTGTCTCGTAGACTTTAACGGTGTTCGCTTGTACGTCCGAATTTATTGCCTGTTAAAACCGAACCGGGGTGGGGGGGGGGGGGTGTTCGGCTCATCCTTAGACCTCATAGCATAACAGAGCCTGCCTACACACAGCTATAGACACTAAAAACACCAATTCACACTGTACAGGCCACAGCACCCATGTGAATAAGCCACAAGACCTTATTCACACACACAGCTTTATTTATTAACTCAATAAAGTTTTATCTTTTAGATTTAGCAGAAATTTCTAGTTTTGATATTTTTGTTATTTTGTGTTTGTGTTATTTTGTGTTTGTGTCCATTAATGATTTTATTGTATATTTCGCGAAAATATATTTTTTTATATTTTTTTTGGAGGGGAACCCTCTCATGTAGGCTGTATGGGCCCTGTGATTGCTTACACCAGCACTGCTTGTAGAAATGCATACATGAAAGCACACATGGATGCAGTATACCCAGCCAGAACAGAAAGTGCACAGACCACCTGTTTAATTACAATGCCCAGTCCTTAAGTGGTTAAAGTAATGTAGTGTTTTTACCTTTTTAATTTGGTAACAATTAAAAAAAAATGTGCAACTTTTGCTTCATGCTTATTACAGTGGACCCTAGATGTCCAATGATGTTTCTCTCTCTCAGTGCAGGTCTATCAGTCATGCGTGACTGAAAAACAACACTCTCTGGAGTGACTAGTAAATCCTAAAAAACACTGGAGGGAAAATTTGCAAATATGCCTATGCAATATAATAGCAGAAATGTGACACAGCAAGCATACGTAACATAAAATATCTATCAAAAACAACCTTAAGGTAAATATTACAGTTGTGTATCAGTAAATGATTAAAAGAAAATACAATATAGCTGTACTTTAACTTTTTAATGTTCTCCTTTTTTATTGGTCGTATGAGCAAAAAAAAAAAAAAAGTTATATTGATTATACCTGGTCTGCCAAAATTAGGTACTGTGTCATTTGAAAATGTTGCTTATATTCTACAGTCAGCATAGTGAATTGTAAGTTCAGTCTTCAGGATGACTATACACAGTAATTATTCTCCATCAAAATGAGGAAATAAAAACAGTGATTCAGTAAAGCATACAACAAAGATATACAACATTGCAAATAGTGTTTAAAGAGTCATGCTGTCCTCATGCATATAATTTATCATTCAGTATCTTATGCCCACGCTAAGCTGGTATCCACCTGGACTGATTATTCCACCACTCGCATCTAATTAGGAAATCAAGTGAAAATACCATTATTTATACCTACTGAATATTTAGTTTTTCTAGATCCTAGAGCAGGGTGGGTTGCAGATAATCACACCTGCTTATTAAACATCTGTTCTAAAAAATAAAAAATCCCAAAAAATATTTAAACTATAATCTTTTTATGGGTAAAGGGAAGCAAGAATTTCAGCCAGAAGAAAGCACAATGCACCAGCTAGAATGTTTGTTATAGGGACTTAAATGATTAAAATAAATTGTGTATAATATATTTGTGATGTGTTTATAAAGCACTTGCAGTGCATCTACGATACAATCTTGTTGATATCGATATAGAACAAAAGCTGTTGAATACACATCAGCATAGTGCATCCTGCTTTTTCAAAAGCAATACACACAATGCTAAAACTACTCCATAAGACCCAAGTCAAAATATAATGTTCAAGATCAATTTACACTGCATCACTAATGCATTTTAGGAGCAAACACCCAAACTGCCTCTTATATGAGCCTACATTTACCCTGGCCGTGGCAAAATGCAAAATGCGGCAAAATCACAACAAAAACGTGCTATGATTTTGCCACAGTTTTTCCGTGGTTTGCATTTTTCCGTGGCCAGTGATCAAAACATTTCTATCCTGAATGCAATTCTTCCACATTCAGGAGAGGGAAGTTGAAGCTCACCTAAACGTGGCAGCTCCTTAACTCTGCTAAAAGCCTATGTGTACATTGAAGCTTTGGCAAAAAAAATGCCGAATGCTCCTAAACTCAAGTTTAGGAGCCGTTAGCATAGGCTAGTGTACATGAAACCTTATGCTTGCCATACACTATACGAAAAATCATCCAAACCCAATTTCGGAAAACAAACGTTTGGCCGCGAGCGCAAACAATGGTGCCATCATGTAATGACCGATAGATCGTTCAGTGGACATAAATAAATACATTTTATGTTCATTTTTTTACATATACCTAGTGCAGATAGGTCAGACAGGAAACACATTAACCTTTCAATTAATCTTTCGTTCGTCAGAAAATTTCCAAACTTGTCCTTCGTCCTTCAAACAATAAAACAAATTGATTCTTTATAATGAATATCTATATCTTTATTCTTTATAATGAATATCTATACTAATTATCTGAAAACTAACTAACATAACATAATAAATAAAACAGAATGAAATTATGTTTTTTTTACGAATGAAAACGAAATTAAACTATATAAAATTTTCCGTCGTCTACAGGTCTAACTGTTAGTAAGTGTGCACAATGGGTCATCAGATATGAAAATGTTTAACACAGCTAAGGATACATGAGATGTGAGCCACCAAATGAAAATGATATATAGTTCTTTAAAGTAGATGTAAACCTCAGACATAAAATATAAACAAAGCTCATCCCTCTATAGTGTGTGCTTGTCTCAATTAAGAGCACTAAGTGTCTGTCTGATACTTCATTCCTCTGTTATCAGCATGACCCACTTCCTTTGTGCTGTGCGAAGGGGGCGTGTCCCTTCCTTCCAATCAGCTCTCAGAGCTCTCCTTACTGAGCTCTGCAGAGTGTAATTTCATCACTCTGCCCACTTTTTTATGAATGCTCGAAAAAACTTTAACAAATATGGACTTTGAATGGCTGTAGAGAAGAAAAGACTGCAATAAACAAGTACTTATGTTGGAGGATTTGTTTCATCTTTGTGCATCACCTGAGGTCAGCAACTTCACTGGATATATGTAAGGGTTTACAACAACTAATTGGAATCACATGGTAAATTGATTTTGAAAAGTACCATAATGTGATAATGAAAATAGAGGTTAAAAGGGTTTTTCTTTCTTTTTATTTCAACACATTTTACTGTCAGTTATATACTACATCTAACTAAGATGTACTTAGATGTACATCTTTAGCTAGATTTGTTTAATTGAATGTGATGTACCGCAAATCTTCCCCACTGGAAATATTGGTGCCTTCGCTTCTCTGAGTGCCCCTATAGCAAGTCACTTGTTATGGGGGCATTCATGCGTGATCGATCAGAAGCCAGGTTGCGTGCATCCATAAAAACACACAGCACGGCTCGGCCCCACCCCCTGCTCCCTCCTCACAGGATTTGACAAACAGCAGCATGAGCCAATGGCTACCAGCTGCTCTCAGAAAAGTCTGAGAATGCAGAAAGAGAGTAGATCAGGTCTGCCAGCTGGGACAGCACTGAATCTAGAGTTGTGTCGAGAAAGTGTTTAGGCGTGGGGGAGGCATAGACACATGAGGATTTTTTTTACCTTATTGCAGAGAATGCATAAAGGTAAAAAAAACATTTGCCTTTAGAACCACTTTAATCTATACAAAAAGTAAATAAAAGCATTTGATATTACAGGTTCATGCAAAAATAAACAGGTCCACATTTTTACATTTACGAGTGTATTGCTGCTACTTTTTGCCAGGTAAGGTAAGTATCAGCCTGGATGTTATTATGATGAATAAACAATAGGTGCACCTGTGATTGTTGAAGTGACAGATGTGAGCTATGCTTTGGTGACCTGACATAAACTGAGTATTTGACTAACCCATCCCCTTATGTAGCCAAATAAAGAATTTTGAGAATGTGGATTCAAAATGGTCCCTTATTAAAACTGACATGTACTACATATATAATATACCAATATGTTAAATAAAAACACCTTTCAGCATCCCATTACTTAAAGGATAAGTAAATATTCCAACTCCAGATATTTTCTTAGTTTTATATAGTATGGTAATAAGTTAACATCTCTGTCAGGATTTTATTTCTGTCTGTGACCTCATTGGAAAATAATTACTTCACTTCCTGTCCATGTTATCTTCTGTTAGGTGCTATGTGAGATGCTTCTTTAAAATATGCTCTCCTCCTTTCCTTGGCTGTACCCAACTACCTGTACCTATAACTTGCATTTTACTTTACATGTTTTAAAAAATCCATCAACTTCTGGGTCTGCAGAGTGACATAGGAAGCTGAAGGACAGTCAGCATTTATAAAATGCTATCTAGTTCCCCATAAACACGCAGTCCTACCCAGTAATGGTTAAACCTCTTAGTAAGTCTAGGGGGAATTTAATCTAAGGAATAAGGTGAAATAGTTACCTTATTCCTTACTCCCAAAGGTTTCCACCCTATCAAATGAATGTTCTCATGAAGCTACTTCTATTCAGCACTTGTCCAGTTGTAGCCTCTCCAATACCATAACATATAATGCAGGACCAGTGGTGAAGATGTTGAGGGCTTGTCCACATCAGAGTGGAGTGGCAGAGAAGAGCACCAGCTGGCAGTGGAGCAAGATCATGTGTAACTATTTCTTTATCCCTTAACCAGAAGGATTTTCCCCCTTAATGACCAGGCCATTTTTTGCGATAGGGCACTGCGTAACTGACAATTGCGTGGTTGTGCGACGCTGTACCCAAACAAAATTTGTGTCCTTTTTTTTCCCCACAAACAGAGCTTTCTTTTGGTGGTATTTGATCACCTCTGTGGTTTTTATTTGTTGTGCTATAAACAAAAAAAGAGCGTCAATTTTGAAAAAAAAAAAGATTTTTTGAACTTTTTGCTATAATAAATTTGGTTTCCGTAAAATTCATAGCATCTACAAAATAGAGGATATATTTATGGCATTTTTATTATTATTTTTTTACTAGTAATGGCGGTGATCTCAGATTTTTAGTGGGAGTGCAACATTGTGGCGGACATATCGTACACTTTTGACACTCTTTTGGGACCATTGACATTTATACAGCGATCAGAGCTAAAAATAGCCACTGATTACTATATACATGTCATTGGCCGGGAATGGGTTAACACTAGGGGGCGATCAAGGGGTTAAATTTCTGTCCTAGGGAGTGATTCTTACTGTGGGGGGATGGAACTGCCTGGAGGAGGAGACTGATCGCTGTTCATACTTAGTATGAACAGCAGATCTGTCTCCTCTCTGCTGACAGAACGGAGATCTATCTGTATAGCACTGAGCGCTGTATAAATGAAAATGGTCCCAAAATAGTGTCAAAAGTGTCCGGTGTGTCTGCCATAATGTCGCAGTCATGATACAAAATCGCAGATCTCCGCCATTACTAATAAAAAAATGAATAATAAAAATTTTGTAGACGTGATCATTTTTGCGCAAACCAATCAATATACACTCATTGCGATTTTTTTTTACCAAAAATATGTAGAATACATTTCGGCCTAAGCTGAGTAAAAAAATGTGTTAGTTTATATATTTTGGGGGATATTTATTATAGCAAAAAGTAAAAAAAATATAGCTTTTTATCAAAATTGTTGCTCGTTTTTTGTTTATAGCGCAAAAAATTAAAACCGCAGAAGTGTTCAAATACTACCAAAAGAAAGTTATATTTGTGGGGAAAAAAAGGACATCAATTTTGTTTGGGTGCAACGTCGCACGACCACGCAATTGTCAGTTGAAGCGAATGCAAGGCCGATTTCGCAAAAAGTGCTCTGGTCAGGAAGGGAGTAAAATCTTCTGGGGCTGAAGCGGTTAATGCATTAAGGTGAAAAACCTTGAGGCTTTACAACCACTTTAACTTTATGAACCATTAACCCTGAAGATCTGCTTTAAAATTATTAGTAATGTTTTACCTACAAACATTATCTGAGATTTCCTAAAGATTATCAATCACAATATGGTGCCATTTAAAGCGGAGTTCCACCCAAAAATGGAACTTCCAAGTGATGTTGACCCCCTGACATGCCACATTTGGCATGTCATTTTTGGGGGGGGAGCATATACCCTCTTTTTAGAGACATCCACCTCCCACTTCCTCCCCGGGCTCCCCTCCCTCCCTGCAATCTTATGGGACATGTCACAGGTCCCAGAATATTGCCCGGCCGTTCACAGTGCACAGCGTGGTTTGCGCATGCGCAGTGCGTGCCCGGCTGGACCATGGGACAGGTGAGTGTCTGATTATTAAAAGTCAGCAGCTACACTTTTTGTGGCTGCTGACTTTTAAATGGGTGGGACTTTGCTTTAAGCCCTATCTCCTGTATAAAATATTTTGGCATACCTCATATTCTGGGACAACCATTACATATTAAATTGATTTCTCAAGGGTTTATTATACTTGATGTTGTTTTGTTGATGTTTTGTATATTAGCATTTCCCCTTGTATTAATAGTTACAATATCCTCCCACTGTTCATTTGGCAAGGTTTAATAAAGGGCAATTTATCTCACTTGCAAAATGAATAATTTAGATCAGCAATCATACATATCATGTTGAAAATAATTATTATATCCCTGAGGTGATCAAAACTTCAAATGTAGCCAAGGTGGTTTGGATTCACTTGAAATAGATTTCTGGAAACAAAGAAACAGAATGATAGCTACATGTAAGTTATCCTGTTGTGGTAATTTTATTTCAGCTACACGCATAGCTTTAGACTGTAGAACAAACGTATTAGTCCTTTTATGAAAACTCATTGATAAACAAGCATTAAAGCAAATATGATACTTTAAGGGAAATTTACTAAAACTGGTGCACACAGAATCCGATGCAGCCGTGCATGGCTACTAATCAGCTTCTAACTTCAGCTTGTTCAATTAAAGGATAAGTTCACCTTTGTTTACTTTTTTTTTTATTCTAAATTCCAGCTCCCCTATGTACCAATAGAGCATTCATGTACCTTTTTAGCAAAAATATCAACGCTTTCCCTAATTCTACAGACACTTACTTTACTTGTCCTCATCCATGTTTCCAGAAGTTTCCATTTGCAATGTCTTACTTCCTGGTCAGACTATAGGTTATGACACAGGAAGGAGTTGACCATCTGACCTCATTAGCACACACCCTGCATCATCCACCCACCCATTACCAGCTGCATGTTTTTTTAAATGAAATGCAATCAATCAGTGATCGCCCTTATCACTAAATACACAATATACAATCAGATTGCATAGTGTATGGCCATCTTTATACAAGTACATAGAAGGGAGTGGACAGAAACACTCAGCTGTCAAGCCCCGTTCGCATCTCTGCATAGCGGGAACTCGCATTTCCACATGCACCTTTTTTTTTTTAGCGAGGTGGGGAGGCGTTTTGGAGCATTTTCACTCATCACACATAGGGCAGCCCATCCACCTGAATGGCTGCCCTACACACAACAATCGTCCCAAATTAGCTTCAGAACTTTTTTTTAGAGCGGAGCTTGGTGCGTTTTTTAGCCTAGGTTCACACTTCACACATTCCCGCATGTCAGTCCTGAATTGCGGGGTGATTTCAAGTAAAGTAAAGTAAGTGTATGCAGAATTAATAGAAAGCGTTGATCATTTTTGCAAAAAAAGTACATGAATGCTATATTGGTACATAAGGGATCTGGAATTTAGAAAAAATAAAAAAAGTGAACAAAGATGAACTTATTCTTTAAGCTTTGACAATAAAACCTGGAAGCTGACTGGTTTCTATACAGAGCTGCAGCAGATTTTGCACTCTACAGCTTTAGTAAATCCTCCCCTGCATGTAGTTATTTACTTTTGTGCAGATGGGTGATCCAACAATGAGAGTGAAGCCCCTTTGTAACCGCTATGGCTGATCTGCAGACCTAGGATATCAAGCACAGAGATCTACTACTAGAATTCCCAAGAGCCATAAGAAACTGCTGCACACATCGACAAAAAATGTGCACCGCTAGCATACAACAGAGGAACTTTTCATAGTTCCCTATAGTTTAATAGGTATAAGTGCTTGGTTTGTTGACTTAAACTTTATCTTAACCTAATCACTACTATGGATGAACTGAACTGTCCTGGGTTCAGTTCAAGCAGGATTTAGCAAACTTCAAAGAAGTTTGGATGTCTAACCTGAACCCTAGTGAAATCAATAGGAGCTGAATCTGTCAAATTCAAAATGGCAATTTTCTGGGCTATTAGGCAAGGGGCTCAAAATACCAAAATAGCAAAGGGGTGGGCACTGCTCTGTACCAATGATTTTTTTTTTTTTTTTTTAATCCATTTGGCCAGTAGCAGTGATTTATAAAAACAAAAATGTATAGCTTAAAGTGAAAAATGTCATATCCCTTTAAAGAGGTAGTAAACCTCAAAAAGAAAAATATATATTCTCTCTGCAAATGAATGTCATAATGTGCTAGTATGCATCGCATACTAAACAACAAGTAAAAAAGGCGCATAGTCACAGTACCTCGTTTATATGCAGAGGTTCCTAATAGTCCAGAGGGAGATAAAACAAGGGGGGGGGAGAGAGAGGGGGGGGTGTAGCGGCTGGGTGTGTATGTATGGTATACACAATAGGGCATGTGGGGTCGTCAGGGCTGCCACCGAAGAGGCCTGAAGCCAGGTCCAATAAGAGCTAGAGGAGAAAGACAAGGAGAGGGGCGCCTCTGAGTATATATCACATAAACATTTATTATAAAAACAATATCCACTCACATCTTAGCATGTAGTGTTGCATTCAGACAGATCTCAGTAGATGGAGGGCCAGTGGGACTACAAGTCGCAGGAGTTTCGCCCAGAAGCTTGAGAAAGGAGCGCCGCTATACAGACCACCTATAGCGTTGGAAGCTCAGAAACGCGTCGCAGAGACATGACGTCACGCCTCGGCGCCTAGCACTGTTTGCGGTGCAAGCCTCGTTCTGACACCAGAGACACCGCCGTGCCGTCGGCGTCGGTGTCGGTGTCGGTGTCTTCTTGGGCCGCGCAATGGGAGGCTCCCGCTGTGTGAGGCTCCGCTCCATCTGACAGGTCTTTTAAAACGGAGGGCACCTGGTGACCCTGCCCCCCTCTGACGTCATGGGGAAAGCCATCATGGAATTCCCCATGACGTCCCTGTGCGTCAGAGGGGGCGGGGTCACCAGGTGCCCTCCATTATAAAAGACCTGTCAGACGGAGCGGAGCCTCACACAGCGGGAGCCTCCCATTGCGCGGAGCGGCCCAAGAAGAGACAGAGACACCGACGCCGACGGAAGAAGATGCCGGACGAGAAGGACGAGAAGACCAGTGCACGAAGAAGCGGATCGGAGGAAGAAGAAAATGGAAGAAGAAGATGGAAGAAGATGAAGGAAGGAGAAGATGAAGAAACCGAAGGATGAAGAAAGAAGAAAGAAGATTTTAATAAAGGAATTGTCAAAGACTGTCTCCTGTCATTTTTACCATTTTTGCCACTTTTTTGGTGAAATGGTAGGGGTACTTTTGTACCCCCTTACCATTTCACACAGGGGGGGGCCGGGATCTGGGGGTCCCCTTGTTAAAGGGGGCTTCCAGATTCCGATAAGCCCCCCGCCCGCAGACCCCCACAACCACCGGCCAGGGTTGTGGGGAAGAGGCCCTTGTCCTCATCAACATGGGGACAAGGTGCTTTAGGGGTCTTAGACCCCCAAAGCATCCTCCCAATGTTGAGGGCATGTGGCCTGGTACGGTTCAGGCGAGAGGGGGGGCCGCTCTCGTCCCCCCCTCTTTTCCTGCGGCCTGCCAGGTTGCGTGCTCGGATAAGGGTCTGGTATGGATTTTGAGGGGGACCCCACGCCATTTTTTTTGGCTAGGGTTCCCCTTAAAATCCCTACGCTTTTTTTTTTTTGTTTTTTATTAATGAATGACAGCTCTCTGTGTTACAGGAGCCATCAATTCATTAGCCGCAAGTGATTTAAATATCTTTCTTCCTGCAAAAATGACACTTTTTTGCAGGGAAAGTTCTAAGCACAGGAAACCTGCCCCCCTTCACAGGCCACCTATAGACACCCCCCAGATGTGATACTGCAATGCTGTTCTAACAGCATGCACACACATATCCCCAGAAATAAAGCACATATTGTTGTCAGCAGTCAGCAGCACACTGACACGCTGACACTGTCTGAAACATAATATGCGAGGCCGCTGGCGCGGCGGCCTCTTATACCGTGGGGCGTGTACTAAAGCCCCTGAGCTATAATTGGCTACAGGCATCCTGCCTGTAGCCAATTATGGCTCTCCTCGCTGCCGGCGCTGTGATTGGCCAAGCATGCGGGGTCACAGTGCATGCTTGGCCAATCATCAGCCAGCATTGCACTGCGCGGGCCGCAATGCATTGCGGGGCCGCTCGCATCACACGAATTTGATGCGAGCGGCCCCAATAGTTCTGGGCTCGCCGAGCGAGCAAACACCCGGTGCTCGATTCGAACATGGGTTCGAATCGAACACCGGGCTCATCCTTACCAAACAGTATACCAAAACACTAGTAGACCCAATTATAAATTAAGGTTAAATTGTACGACACATTGGGGTGGATTTACTAAAACTGGAGCACTCAGAATCTGGTGCAGCTGTGCTTGGTAGCCAATCAGCTTCGAACTTCAGCTTATTCAATTAAGCTTTGGCAATAAAACCTGGAAGCTGATTGGTTTCTAGGCCGAGTTGCACCAGATTTTGCACTATCCAGTTTTGGTACATAACCCCCATTTTCTCTAAAAATCAATCAAAAAAACTGTTGCAAAATAGGAAGGTAAATATTACCTAGCTGACTTACACATCATATGGACTACAATCACAAGCAAATTAATTCCCACAACTTGTTCCCGCAAATCGCCGTAGCTGTACGTCGGTCCCTTTAAAAGCTATAGCAGGAGGAGGAGCTGATGGGCGCAATCGGCGGTTGTGATGTCTTCCGGCCACCTGCGATCGATCCACAAAGAGCCAGAATGGGGATCTATCGATGTAAACAAACAGATCCCTATTCTGACAGGGAAGTAAGTACAGAGTGATCATCTGTTCCCAGTGATCAGGAACACAGATGACTAAGACAGAAGTACAGTTAAGACACACTTGTTTAATAATAAAAAAAGGTAAACAGAGTAAACGTAGTCAAAACATAGCCAGAGTTCAGGAACCGGAACGTATAGTCAGACAAGCCAAAACACCAGGCAGCCAGAGATGAGTGTAGTAGAACAGCAAGCAGGATCTGGAGCCAGAAGGAATGTCAGCCAAGCAAGTCTTTAACAGGAACCCAGGAGAGAGTCTCAGAGGTGTGATCAAGGCAAAGGCAGAGATCATCTGGACTGGACGGCTTAAGTAGGCAGGACTGACGAGCAGGATATCATCAACAGGTGAGTCACTGTGGAGAGATAGGAGCTGGTAATTAGCTGACAGCTGAGCAGCCAGCTTTGAGAAGGAAGGGCTAAGCCCAGCCCTGACAGCACACGAATAGCACAGTGCCTGAACCTGCTTACTGTTCAGGGGTGTGCCTGTTCAGTAGGTGCAGCCACATCTCCCAATAGAGGAGGGACTGGAAGAGGGGTAGATTGCTAAAGTTGTATCCACCCCCTCTAAAATTTCATGTAGCAAAAAGACATGATAGATAAGGTGCCCCAGCTGGAAAAAAAGGAGGAAAGGAAAAACAGGTGATTCATGATTATGGTAAGACTTGTTGATTATTTAGTCTATCCTATACTTCTTTAATTGAAATACAATGTAGAAATAAATATATGATTTTACATTTCGACCACAGATAATCTTTACAACTTGTATGGTTCAGTGTTAGCCCTGCAACTAAACCAAATAGCTTCCAGTAACAATCAGTAATATAGTTAGTATCAAGCTAAGACTTGCATTCTGACAAAGTTTGAAAGACTGATTTGCCTAAGAGCATTTTTGAGGCTGCACATGCTCCTGGAATAGACAACAATAAACAGTTCTGTGAAATGTGCAATGTGAAATTCTGCTGCAACCTCTACTGCACTTGCTTTCTAAAAAAAATATATTAAGTTGGTACTGTAACTGAATTATTGTTCTAATAGCCAGTTAACCTTTCAGATTAAATCAACTAAATATGTTCTAGCTGCCTCAATGCAAAAGATGTTCAAAGTCTTACAGCTTATTTTCTTTAGCAGCCACAGCCTTAATAGAAAAGCCTGTCCCCTATAAGAAAGCCAATTATGATAAATTTACTATTGATGCTTTGTATTCCTAGTCTGACACTGGTTGGAGACAATAGATGTAGCCCATGTACAAAAAAGGGTTACCATCTATACTGTATATGTAAAATAAGGAATCAGGAAAAAAGCCGCCACACTCCAGATTCCAACCACTGCGCCACGGAAAAAAGAAATACTGTAAGCAGCCACTTAGAAAGATAGATATAGAGATGAGTATTCCAGGTGATAATAATAATACAATTAAAGCCTGAAAAAGTAGCGCTAAAAATAAAATCTAAAAGTGCATAATTAGAAAACAATCATACAAACGTAAATATATCTATCCACGTGGTAGGTGAACGTGATATGAACAAAAGTGCAACGTGAAAACAAATATATACAGATGATAAAGTTATGTATACATGAATCGTGAAACAAAAATGTGCAAACAAAATGTTCCAAAAAAGTGATCCAAATATTGCATAAGGTGAACAGTCCTTTTGATGTGACTTTTCTTAAATCAATATATAATCTTCTTCCATCCACCACACCAGTGCTCAAAGTGCCGCTCCCATAGGAGACTCACTCACCAGAATTTTTGCCCCCACTTTCGTGTTGGGCAAATCAGCATAAAAAGATCTCACAGCAGCCAGTGGGTAGCCCTCCTGTATACTTCACTCAGTGTTAACAACAGCTCCACATGTAAGAATAAAAAGTGCTCCAAAAGTGTGATAACGTAAAAGAAATTTAATAGCACACTAGTATAAAAAGCTTCAATCGATTCACTCACATTTTGAACAGTTATTAAAAGCAAGGAATAATAAAATCACAGCAGGAATCACTCCAATCACTAAAACTTGGCAAGTTCACTTCACAGCAAAGTATATGCACAGTGGTCACGGCGGACCCGAGGTGTGTGTGATATTGTAATCAGGATCTCACCGTCTCCCTTCCATCAAGTGTCCATAAAGTAAAGAGACCAGCACCGAGATCTGTTTGAAAGTAAAGTTCAGACTCAATCTCACTGAACATCGCTTAGGCCACGCCCCGACATGTTTCGTCATAAGACTTAATCATGGAGTTGGCCAGGCGAAGTATCAATCATGTATATATAACCCTAATCCTCCTCCCATTGGTGGAATGTTGATTGTACAGGTGTGAGTAACAGACAGCAGCGCGTAGACCCGCGCTGTATCTGTTCCCCAGCCGTTCGTCTATCCAATCATCACAAAGATAATATGGTAGGTTGCGCCCATTCAGCGAACACGCCAATAGGCGTGCATGCATCTGTCAGCCGTCATTGCCCTATGAGGGGGCCGCGCCGAGACGGGCCTTCCCGTCTTCCGTCCGACCAATCCCCTCACAGAGCGTCATGGCAGCTTCCCCTCTCTAGCGCGCATGCGCACGAATAACTCGTACATGTATGCGCATGCGCCCGAGTACCCAAACTAGTGCATGTAGTGGCCGACCCGCATCGCGCCCGCGCACGAGCTGCCCCACTCGCGCGCGCGCGCACCATGCGGGAGCGCCATTGGTGGATCACAGAAGGGGCCATTCCGACATTCCGATCACGTGACTAGGATATAGTGACGTGTAGAGTGCTATATTCGGCTATATGTAGTCCCATAACGATACCTCCATGATACCTCGACTTCATCACATAGGCATCTATGATCCCCATAAATCTATGGACTCACAATTAGACATACACCTCGCGTCCCCGTTTACATAGGGAGGGCAAAAAATATGTATTGTTGAAATATCCATAACTACTGTATTACTAAAAAAGAGATAATTTGCTAAAAACCAGGTGAGTGATATTCAGCATATAAAACATGACATACAGAGCCTTATACTAGTTAACTCAATCTATATTAAATCCCTTTAAAGGAGGGAGTATATAGCATTCTGTATAAACAAAGAAATATAAACTATATATATAGCTCAAGATAACAGTAAAAATCAAATATATAAATAAAATTAATCTAAAATACCCTAGAGTGGCTGGTATTCCCTCAAATATAAACTACTATTATAAATATTAATATTACAATAGATATAAAGGGGAATGAGTAATCGAATACTACTAATATTGCACCCTCAAGTATCTTGGGCAAAATTAGTATGTGCAATAAACAGATATCGGAGACGAGCAACAATAGAATAAATCCCCTCCTCTGCGCTAATCAGTAGTGAACAGAGATAACGATAAAGTATCAATAATAGACCATGACCATAGTTCGTATAAAAAACGCTCCAACTAAAAATCATTTAAAAAACAATTCAAGTCTAGTTCGATGTTAAGGCCCCTAGGCGCAAGACACTTGAATAAGAAGATCCATCGGGTTTCCCGTTGTGATAGGTCCCTTACCCGATTAGATCCTCTCCATGATGGATGTATAGTGTCTATACCTACAAATTGAAGTAGGCTGGCGTCCTGATGATGTTCCAATTTAAAGTGTAATGATACACTGTGAAATTGATAACCTCTCCTAATGTTGGCGAGATGTTCAGAGATTCGCACCCGCAGCAATCTCTTCGTCCTCCCAACATAGAAGAGGCCACAAGGGCACCACATCAAATATACAACATGTGATGTGTTGCAGGTGATGAAATCTTTAATCGGGAAGCTTTCATTATCCCTATTAGTAACGGTGGTGACACCCCTATTAGATACTCGTACTGTCTTACAGCAAATACACTTCCTGCAACAATAGAATCCTTTCAAGTCTATTTTAAGGTTCCCTTCCCCAGGAGGGTCCAGAACTCTTTTAACCACCTGATCGCCAAAATTAGGTGCCCTTTTATATATGAACTTGGGTAGCTGAGGCAAAATTCCCCCCAGGTGGCGGTCCCTCAATAAAATGTGCCAGTGTTTCTTATATATTTCCTCAACCTCTCTATATTGGCAATGAAATCCCGAAAGAAATCTAATTTGATGATTGTCCAGAGGTTGATTGGCCTCAGTATTCTTCTTAAAGCACTGGGTCCTTGGTAGTTCCGCAATCTCATGAATAATCGTGTTCATTGCTTCTGTATCATACCCTTTCTGAACAAACCTATCTTTCAGTACGCCGGCCTGTTCGTAATAGTCGGCCAAATAGGTACAGTTGCGTCGAACGCGTAACATTTGGCCTTTGGGTATATTTTTTATCCATATAGGATGATGACCACTCCTAATGGATAAATAACTGTTCCTATCTGTAGGTTTGAAGTACACTTTCGTGCTAAGCACATTGTCAACTTTATTATTAGTGACGTCAAGGAAGTTTACAGTGGATTCGCTGATTTGGTAATCCAATCTGATATTATTGGTGTTGCTGTTAAGATACAGGAGAAACTCGACCGCAGACTCCTCAGACCCCTCCCATATAAACAGGAGGTCGTCGATAAATCTGCGGTAGAATCTCAGCTGTGGCAGGGACCTACTAAAGATACGCCTATCCTCCCACTCAGCCATAAATAAGTTGGCGAGGCTGGGAGCATATTTAGCTCCCATAGCAACGCCTACCTTTTGGGAGAAGAACTTCCCCCCAAACCAGAAGTAGTTATGTGACACACAAAAATCCAATACCTGTCCCAGAAAGTGTTTTTGGGTATGTGGAATATCCTCCCGTTTACTGAGTGCCCAATTAAGGGCCAGAGATGCGTCCTCGTGTTGAATAACAGTGTATAGGGACGCCACATCTGCCGTCACCAGAAACGAGGGGGCAGCAGTATCTAGTCTGACATCCTCCAACTGTAACTGTAATAAATCTATTGTAATATTAATATTTATAATAGTAGTTTATATTTGAGGGAATACCAGCCACTCTAGGGTATTTTAGATTAATTTTATTTATATATTTGATTTTTACTGTTATCTTGAGCTATATATATAGTTTATATTTCTTTGTTTATACAGAATGCTATATACTCCCTCCTTTAAAGGGATTTAATATAGATTGAGTTAACTAGTATAAGGCTCTGTATGTCATGTTTTATATGCTGAATATCACTCACCTGGTTTTTAGCAAATTATCTCTTTTTTAGTAATACAGTAGTTATGGATATTTCAACAATACATATTTTTTGCCCTCCCTATGTAAACGGGGACGCGAGGTGTATGTCTAATTGTGAGTCCATAGATTTATGGGGATCATAGATGCCTATGTGATGAAGTCGAGGTATCATGGAGGTATCGTTATGGGACTACATATAGCCGAATATAGCACTCTACACGTCACTATATCCTAGTCACGTGATCGGAATGTCGGAATGGCCCCTTCTGTGATCCACCAATGGCGCTCCCGCATGGTGCGCGCGCGCGCGAGTGGGGCAGCTCGTGCGCGGGCGCGATGCGGGTCGGCCACTACATGCACTAGTTTGGGTACTCGGGCGCATGCGCATACATGTACGAGTTATTCGTGCGCATGCGCGCTAGAGAGGGGAAGCTGCCATGACGCTCTGTGAGGGGATTGGTCGGACGGAAGACGGGAAGGCCCGTCTCGGCGCGGCCCCCTCATAGGGCAATGACGGCTGACAGATGCATGCACGCCTATTGGCGTGTTCGCTGAATGGGCGCAACCTACCATATTATCTTTGTGATGATTGGATAGACGAACGGCTGGGGAACAGATACAGCGCGGGTCTACGCGCTGCTGTCTGTTACTCACACCTGTACAATCAACATTCCACCAATGGGAGGAGGATTAGGGTTATATATACATGATTGATACTTCGCCTGGCCAACTCCATGATTAAGTCTTATGACGAAACATGTCGGGGCGTGGCCTAAGCGATGTTCAGTGAGATTGAGTCTGAACTTTACTTTCAAACAGATCTCGGTGCTGGTCTCTTTACTTTATGGACACTTGATGGAAGGGAGACGGTGAGATCCTGATTACAATATCACACACACCTCGGGTCCGCCGTGACCACTGTGCATATACTTTGCTGTGAAGTGAACTTGCCAAGTTTTAGTGATTGGAGTGATTCCTGCTGTGATTTTATTATTCCTTGCTTTTAATAACTGTTCAAAATGTGAGTGAATCGATTGAAGCTTTTTATACTAGTGTGCTATTAAATTTCTTTTACGTTATCACACTATTGGAGCACTTTTTATTCTTACATGTGGAGCTGTTGTTAACACTGAGTGAAGTATACAGGAGGGCTACCCACTGGCTGCTGTGAGATCTTTTTATGCTGATTTGCCCAACACGAAAGTGGGGGCAAAAATTCTGGTGAGTGAGTCTCCTATGGGAGCGGCACTTTGAGCACTGGTGTGGTGGATGGAAGAAGATTATATATTGATTTAAGAAAAGTCACATCAAAAGGACTGTTCACCTTATGCAATATTTGGATCACTTTTTTGGAACATTTTGTTTGCACATTTTTGTTTCACGATTCATGTATACATAACTTTATCATCTGTATATATTTGTTTTCACGTTGCACTTTTGTTCATATCACGTTCACCTACCACGTGGATAGATATATTTACGTTTGTATGATTGTTTTCTAATTATGCACTTTTAGATTTTATTTTTAGCGCTACTTTTTCAGGCTTTAATTGTATTATTATTATCACCTGGAATACTCATCTCTATACTGTATATGCTTAGTACAGCAGGATTTCTATATACAACCCTGAAGCTACCTTAGATAATAAATAGGTAAAAAAAATATACCAAAAAAAAAACAGTAGATAAACAAGGACACATAGATATAGCTATTTTATGCTGAAACAAACGTAAAAAAAATTGTTACACTGCTTAAACAAAACAAGAGTTGTTATTTTATTTTTTATAACAGTAACATTTTGGCTCATTTCCTATTGGTATCCTATAGCTTAAAGTCTCTACAGTAAAGCAAAAAATATTTCAAAGGGAATGCACGCACTTGTACAAAATGAAGCAAATTGCTTGCTAAAAAGGAACAGGAAAAATAAATAAATGGACTTTGCTGGTTATGCATTCTGTGCTCATAGTATGGCTGCCATGCACTGAGAAAATGAAAATATTTCCCTCATATTGAAAAGCACTCATTCCAGGCAAAGAACAAGCTCTCTAATCATGAAATACACATTAGAGAAGTGCTGCACTATATCTGCTTTATGTCTCGTGTCTACATAGACGGCATAACATAGGTGGAGAAACATATTTTATGCACTAGCTGCTCTAAAACTAAATGCTCCTGTTTGTTATGTACAGAGGAATTATTCACAATGGGAAACTTTACCAAAATGCTTTTTTTCTCAGCGTGACAAATTGCTGTGCATCTGAATAAATGTTTAGATGTAAACAGTGACAATTAATTCTGAAGTGTCTTGGAAATCTTGGTAATGATGCATGATACAGGTCGTGTATAATCGTGTATAATACTACAGGTAAAGGTGTGAAAATAACAAAAATGCTCTGTGCCAACAATTTGCCTGATTTGTTTTTCCAAACCAAGCTGCACTAATTATTAAATATTGCCAGCTTTGCATTTATTTATTTATTTGTTTTATGCCGCGTACACACGACCGGACTTTGACAGCAAAGGTCCGACGGAACAAATCCGTCAGACAATTCGATCCTGTGTGGGCTCCATCGGACCTTTGCTGTCGAAAAATCTGACAGACTTTAGAAATAGAACATGTTTCAAATTTTTCGGCTAGAACTCTGCCGGACCCAGTTCCTATCAAGAAATCCGTTCGTGTGTATGCTAGTCTGACGGACAAAAAACGATGCTAGGGCAGCTATTGGCTACTAGCTATGAACTTCCTTATTGTAGTCTGGTCGTACGTCATCACGTTCGAATCCATCAGACTTTGGTGTAATTGTGTGTGGCCAAGTCCGTTCATTCGGAAAGTCCGTTGAAACTCTGCCGAAAGTCCGTTGGGAAGACCGTCGGACTTAGTCCGTCGAAAAGTCCAGTCGCGTGTACGCATCATTAGCCATTTTAAGTAGTTACACAGTTCCTAAAACGCAAAACACCCAGCAAATTAGGCATGCAGGATTGTATTACCATGGCTGGGAGCCATATATGTGTAAATCAGAGGCATTGATAGGATTGAGCAAGGCTTGGGCCACCCTTGGGCACCAACAGGAGAGGAATGAGGTGTTGCACAAGGAAATGTCTCAAAGGAACATAATTAAATAAATTCTGAGCCTACACACTGCATACACAGCACAGATATGCCTTGTCATTTTATCTACAAAATATGCTATAATGTCTGTAACACACGTAAGTGTTAGTGAAGCCCATGCTGCTCATACCAGCCTGCGTGCCTTTCAGCACCAGGTGGGTGCTTCACAAGGGTACTCCACTTAAAACACTAACTGATGCCAAAATCTTCTAGCCAAGGTAATGGCAGCTGGCATGCTTGGTAAGTAATGTGCTAACATCTTTCAGGGGGAGTCAATAAAAAAATTTAATACAACCTGAAAAAAATTTATAAATCACATACAGTATCCACATCAATTCCAAATTTAGATACAAGCGCTGTGTAACTTTCTTTTTCGTCAGGAGACAAGCTACTTAGGGTCAGACTGCATGGAAAACGGAAGTGATGACAGACCCCGTGCTGTAGGTGACGTTCTGTTGTCAGTGAGAATGGGGATTGGGTGAGACGTCGTCTACTAGCAGTCTCTCACACATGTCCCTAGGACATTTGATGGGCTTTCTTTTCTTTATTTTTATGACAAGTTACACAGCACTACCTTGTATCTAGATCATGAATTCAGGTGGATATGTGATTTATATATGTTATGATTTAAGGTGGCAGCAGTGATTTTCTTGCTCAAATTACTTTTAAGGGAGGGTTTTTTTTTTTTCTTTTTTCTTTCACTTGTTTAATTTCTGATTTTTTTTTTTTACTTGCGTGGTGTGCAGGTTTGTCATTTTCGATCAAACTGAAAAAATTCTGGTTTATTAGTCATAACTTAGCTAATGCTCAAGAATTTCTTCAAGCTGAAAATAAACCAAATTGCAGATTAAATCTAGGCCATGGTGGATCACCTAGCCCTACCTAATGTGTATGTGTACCCCACCTTGTAATATAGATGAAAGGCAAAACATAAACATTTTTTCTCTTTTATTTTTATAAGTGATCACAGAACCTCTGTTCTCAGCTGCATAAGAGCTGAGTGTGTCAGCACAAGTCTGGCTTTTGGAGGATAGGCAGGCTATTCTCCCAGCACAGCCAGAAAACTGACCACTGAGGGATGTTCTTTTATGCCTAGCGTGGTCAGGTTAAAATAGAAAAGCAGGGGAACTGGCAGGAACATCAGGTATTTTACACAAAGAAAATAATATAAAGAGAACAGGAAACGTTTTAACACAAATACATGATACAATAAGCACATATCAGGAATATGAAATGTTGGGGTAACATATTCCGGAGCCGCGATGATGTGACCCCTGCGCATGCACACGGGAGCCGCCACTAGCGACATGATTGCCGTTAGCAGCGGCATGTTCAGTGCTCCTGCGCGCCACTGTCTACGGCGCATGCATCGTAGACAGCGGTGCCTGTCTTTTGCAAACATCTCCTAAACCATGTAGGTTTAGGAGATATTTCTTTGACCTACAGGTAAGCCTTAATCTAGGCTTACCTGTAGATCAAAGTGGTCTGTAAGAGTTTACAACCACTTTCAGTGTCTAGCTCCTGACAAGCTACTGTATCTGGTCAGGGGAAAAGATTCAGGAAAACACACTGGCCACGCTCTTTCCATTCAATATCAACTGCTGCATGGGTTAATATAATGTTGCTATGGATGAGAGATAGACTGAGGCTGCTCTATTTAAACTCACAGAGGCCAGAGCCATTCCTCAGTTTTTTTGCAATGTGGTCAATAAAGGAAACTACTACTGATTTCCAAAAACAAAGCTTTCAAATTCACAGGTAATAAATGCATTTCACAACTTATGGAAAAGCTAGCAGTACACCCCTCATTACATTGGGTGTCAAAAGACGTTGGCTTATGGTTAAATCTTATGTTACCACCGAGACCTCAGTTCATTCAAAGATTGTCATCTAATCCTCAAACTACATTCTGTAAAGTTTTTTGCTTTGCCTTTAATGAAGGGCACTGCAAATTCCTAGCAAATTGCAGGTACAAGCATGAGTGCTCCTACTGTAATGGGAGCCATGCGGCTAGCAGGTGCTTTCGTAAATCTGCTGCGTCCTCTTTTCAGCCATTTCCCAAGGACGCTCATGGGAAAGGCAATGACACCAGTGAACCTTGTGTAGCAGGGTTGTTCCCCTTTTAGGGGATAAAACTACAATCCCCATAATTCCCCAGGCTCCCGGGAGGCTGTTTGTTTCCGCCCGAGAGGCTGCTGGGGGAGGAGATAAAAGGGAAGAGGAGAGACCGCCTCTTCCTCTTCTGACTGGGCTGGTGACGCAGACACTTCTGAGTGAGGAGACACCTGTGCGGACCGGGACTGCTGAAGGCCTGAAGCCTGGGCCTTGCAGCAGACGGAGAGAGACTCTCACTCCTCATTGTCAGCAGCAGCAGAGCGGAGACTTTTGCCTACACACGGTCGGACAGAGAGAGGACCGGAGCGCAGGGGCTGTGACGGAGGAGGCCGGACGCCGCCAGTGGAGGTCCCGGAGCTGAGGACGGTACCCAGGAGTGGTGAGCGAGCTGAAAGGCTCATCATACATTGTCACTTTCACTTCTATGCCTATTGAACTACCAAGGCACAATTACCTCAGAGCAGCAGATTGTTTCTTTCTGTGGATTACAAACACACCATTTAAATCTACATGTGCACCACCTCTACAGTTCTCTTGCCGGTGAAGAATACTATATTTTCTCAAGGACTGAGCTCTATTGCTAGGGATCAGGCCTGATCCATTAGATAGTCGCAGTTAGATTTGTTGCACCTCAGAGGTGCATAGTAGACGGTCGCACACGTGGCGCTCCGTTCCCCATTGCTATTTTGATACATATATGTGTACATGTTAAAGTGCATATTGCAGGGACCTGCTAATGTGTTGTAAGTCAAATGTTTGATGCATGTTACTATTTCTTTTCTTACTGCCAAAGTAAAGCCAGTTATTCTTATCTCAGCAGTCTGCTTGTGAGTTTGAGTCCATTACACTTAGAGTATAAGTGATATTTATATGTGCATAGATACATACCCCTTTACTAACTGTGCCAGAGCGGGTAGAGCAAATTGCCGGGGGGTTGGTGGAGCTGTACTCAGGGACCCAAAACAAACTTGCGGCCCTCTTAACTGGGGGTATCGCTACACTTGCAAGAATGCTCCCATGGTTAGAACACTATCCTGACCGCAGGATGGCGGCTCTGTTAATTGAAGGGTTCAAGGACGATTTTTTGGTCCCATCATTTGAAGGTTCGGGTTGCGCTATAGTTCAGAATTTGAAATCTGCTCATACATATGCTTCAGTGGTTCAGGATAAAATCTCCAAGGAACTGGCAGATGGCAGGATTGCAGGCCCCTTTTCTGTTCCTCCATTTCATAATTTTCGGCTTTCACCACTGGGAATAGTTCCTAAAAAAGAGAGTAGTAGTTATCGTATGATACACCACCTTTCTTATCCCTAAAGCCCCATACACACGCGCGGATTATCCAAGGACCAGGTCCGTCGGACCATGTCCGTCATACTTTGTCTGATGTTGGTTTTGCGTACACACGGTCAGACAAAGTTGTCGGAAAATCCGATCATTCTGAACGTGGTGACGTTTGTTGCCTACGACGGGACTACGTAGAGGCTAGTAGCCAATAGCTTTGGTCTTGTAATGTGATCTGAGTATGCGTAGCACTTTGTCCGGTCGGACAACCGTACACACGATCGGATTTGGTGTGATCGGACCGTGTTGTCGGCAAATCTTTCCAGCAGGAGATAAGACTTTGTCCATCGGACAATCCGACGTACACTGTCCGATGGTGCATACACACGGTCTGATTTTTCAACAACATTGTCCGATCGGACAGAATCCATGAAAAAGTCAGACCGTGTGTATGGGGCTTTAGACTCCTCTTTAAACGACAAAGTCTCTGAGGTGGATGCCCCGGTGTGTTATTCTTCATTCGACAAAGCTTTGGTTATGTTAAGACATTTTGGTCAAGGCTCCCTTTTAGCTAAAGCTGATATTAAAATCGGCATTTCAGCTTCTTCCAGTCCATCCTCAAGTTTTCAATTCGTTATGCTTTCAATTTTACTTTTTTTTCTCATTGTCTTGTTTTCATTTCGAAGCATTCTCCACATTTTTACACTGGGTTTTGTCTGTAATTTTGCCCCATGGGGGTTCCTACATTATCTGGATTATTTTGTATTTATTGGCCCGGCGGGCTCCCCTACTTGTTTGGAATCTCTACATACTTTTTTCAAGGTTTGCGAATACTTTGGTATTCCTCTTGCGCATGAGAAGACGGTCCTTCCCTCTACTTCTATTGAGTTTCTTGGAATTACCATAGATTCTGCCATTATGGAGTTTAGACTTCCGACACACAAAATACAGAAAATGAGATTGTTGATCTCATCCTTTTTATTAAAGAGAAAGGTTCTTCTTAAGGAGGCTCAGTCGTTACTAGGTCTTTTTGCATTCGCAGCTAGAATTATTCCTATGGCCAGAGAATTTTCTCGTAGGTTTTCCCTGGCCATCAGAGGTCTTAAGAACCCATATTCACATATTCGTTTCTCTAAAAGTATTAAAGAGGACCTTAAAATTTGGGACACCTTTCTGTGTAACTTTAATAGTTCCACGGTGTGGCAGCACGAATTTATCAATAACAACCAGCTAGAATTCTTTACGGATGCGGCCAGGTCTTCGGGCTTTGGAGCATTTATGAATGGTCATTGGTGCGCTAGTAAATGGCATGAAGAATGGTTGCAGAATGATGTTCTTCAGAACCTCGTCCTTCTGGAACTATTCCCAGTCATAGTTTCTATGGTAATTTGGAGAGATACCTTCATGAACCGAAGGATCCTGTTTCACACAGATAACAAAGGCGTTTTCTTTGCTGTTAATACATTATCCTCTAAATCTGAACCTGTGGTAAATCTGCTGCGCTTTCTTGTCTTGCACTGCATGCGTTTTAATATTTGGTTAAAGGCTGAACACATAGCTTTCATGGTTAAGCAACAGAGTTGTCTGCTTACCTGTCTCCATGTGTTCATCTCTAGAGACCAGCCGACCATCATCTGACTGCTTTTATAATCCCTCCTCTGGCAGGGCTCCACCCTGGCTCCTATCAGAGGACTCTATATTAACCTGTGCACTGCAGGCCAACCCTGCTGGTCAACCTTTGTGTGTTTGGCTTTCTGTTACCTGCCGTGTGCTATTCAGTTGTTCTGTTACCAACTTTGGCGTGTCCCTGACTATCCCGGTTTGCCTATGACCCTGAGCTTCTGGCGTGTCCCTGACTATCCCTGGTTGCCTGTGACCCTGAACTTTTGCGTGTACCTTGTTGTCCTTTTCTGCTTGTGGCCCTGACCTTGGCTTATCCCTCATTATCCCTGTCCTCCTGTTGCGTACTGTGGGTGTGAGCTGGGGGACCCTGGGGGTCGCGACCTGGAGGCAGTTGCAGCCCAGTCCATCCTCACCACTAGAGGCTCTGGTGAACACCAGCTGGCTCTAAAGCCCCATACACACGGTCGGACTTTTTCATGGATTCTGTCCGATCGGACAATGTTGTTGAAAAATCAGACCGTGTGTATGCACCATCGGACAGTGTACGTCGGATTGTCCGACGGACAAAGTCTTATCTCCTGCTGGAAAGATTTGCCGACAACACGGTCCGATCACACCAAATCCGATCGTGTGTATGGTTGTCCGACCGGACAAAGTGCTACGCATGCTCAGATCACATTACAAGACCAAAGCTATTGGCTACTAGCCTCTACGTAGTCCCGTCGTAGGCAACAATCGTCACCGCGTTCAGAATGATCGGATTTTCCGACAACTTTGTCTGACCGTGTGTACGCAAAACCAACATCAGACAAAGTATGACGGACATGGTCCGACGGATTGTCCGACCGTGTGTATGGGGCTTTAGACTCCGCGCCCCAGGGAATCTTACGCTCTAACCCCGGTGGGATCCATCTTGGTGTCCAGCGGCCCTGTGTTCCGAATCACCTTGACTCCCGTCCGCTGCAGTCACCCATAGGGTCCACTACCTTGCGGGTGCACTCCTGATCCCTACAGTGTGCATCTGTCACCTAGCCTCAGGGTGACCTGACAATAGCAGGTGTACGTAATAACATTGCTGATGCTTTATTTCGTTCACAGTTCAAGAGGTTTCGGGAATTGGCCCCAGCAGCAGATCTGCATGGTTCTCCTTGCCCAGACTTCCTCTGGGGCTTAATTTGGAGTTGATACTATCCAACCTCAGAGAATCGGTTTCAAAGAAAACGTGGTCAGATTATAGACTTTCGTGGTCCAGATGGTGTGCCTTTTGTTAAGATTTAGGTTTGGATGAATTGAGCATGACCTCTTCGTCTCTTTGTTATTTACATCTTCACTAATACAATCTCACCTCAGCCCAGCTTCTGTAAGCAAGATTTTAGCGGGCGTCCCTTTTTTTATCTAAAATTCGCAGGTTTACCATCTCTAACTTCTTTCTTTCAGGTTAACCAAGTTCTTAAAGGTTTCAGAAGGTCAAACCCTTAACAAGATAATAGGCGCCTCATTTTGGTCACATTGTTTTTGGACCTACTCAAGATTTTGCAAGAAGTATGTTCATCGGATTTTGAGATCCTTCTTTTCAGAGCTGCGTTCACTATCGCCTTTTTTGGAGCCCTTAGGATCGGAGAATTTACTGCCATGAATAGGTGGTCTTTATCTTTTTTGCATTTTTCTCATGTTTCATTGAGCCTGGGTTCACACCTATGCGAATTCGCAGCGGCCTACCACGCTGCGAATTCGCAGGACATTTCAAAATACATTGTTTTTAATGAGGCATCTTCACATATCTCCGGTGCATGCGCACTGCGCATTGCAGAAAAAACGCGTGTGATTTTTGGGCAGTGCGGTGCGAATTCAGGCCCATTATCTTCTATTGGCACGCATATGATTCGCACCTGGCTTGCGTTGTGAACAAAAATTCGCAACTCATTGTACTACTTCTGAGGGGGAAGTCCACGCCAATTATGGCATGGATTCCCCCTCCAGGAGCATACCAGGCCCTTAGGTCTGGTATGGATTCTAAGGGTAACCCCCTACGCCGAAAAAACGGCGCGGGGGTCCCCCCAAAATCCATACCAGACCCTTATCCGAGCATGCAGCCTGGCAGGTCAGGAAAGGGGGTGGGGACGAGCGAGCACCCCCCCTCCTGAACTGTACCAGGCCACATGCCCTCAACATGGGGGCTGGGTGCTTTGGGGAAGGGGGCGCCCTGCGGCCCCCCCACCCCAAAGCACCTTGTCCCCATGTTGATGAGGACAAGGGCCTCTTCCCGACAACCCTGGCCATTGGTTGTCGGGGTCTGCGGGTGGGGGGCTTATCGGAATCCGGGAGCCCCCTTTAATAAGGTGGCCCCCAGATCCCGGCCCCCCACCCTATGTGAATGAGTATGGGGTATGATGTACCCCTACCCATTCACCTAAGGTGTAAAAGTGTAAATAAAAAAAAACACACAATTTTTAAAAATATTTTATTGCACTGCTCCGGGGGTCTTCTTCCGTCTTGGGAACTCCTCCGCCGAACTCCTCCGCTCTCTTCTGCTCTTTTACCTAGCTCTTTCCCGAGCGGAGGAGCCCGGCTTTCTTCTTCGTCGCTGCTGTCGTCCGGTGGTCTCGTTCCGCCTTCGGGGGTCTTCCGGGGTCTCTTCTGTTCTTGCCGCTGTCGATGCCTTCTGCGCCGCCACCGCCTTCTTCTTCTTCTTCTTCTTAAGATGTTGACTCGTCGCTCTCTCTGGCCGGAATGGCAGAGACACGCAGTGCTGTGACTTATATAGGGACAAGGGGCAGGGTCACATGCTCATGTCACATGGTGACCCCGCCCACATATGATGTCACAGTCCCAGCATCCTCTGGGACTGTGACATCATATGTGGGCAGGGTCACCATGTGACATGAGCATGTGACCCTGCCCCTTGTCCCTATATAAGTCACAACACCGCGTGTCTCTGCCATTCCGGCCAGAGAGAGCGACGAGTCAACATCTTAAGAAGAAGGCGGCGACAGCGGCAAGAACAGAAGAGACCCCGAAAGACCCACAAAGGCGGAACAAGACCCCCAGACGACAGCGGCAACGACGACGACGAAGAAGAAAGCTGGGCTCCTCCACTCGTGAAAGAGGTAAAAGAGCAGAAGAGAGTGGAGGAGTCCGGCGAGAAGACCCCCCAAGACGGAAGAAGACCCCCGGAGCAGTGCAATAAAATATTTTTAAAAATTGTGTGTTTTTATTTATTTACACTTTTACACCTTAGGTGAATGGGTAGGGGTACATCGTACCCCATACTCATTCACATAGGGTGGGGGGCCGGGATCTGGGGGCCCCCTTATTAAAGGGGGCTCCCGGATTCCGATAAGCCCCCCACCCGCAGACCCCGACAACCAATGGCCAGGGTTGTCAGGAAGAGGCCCTTGTCCTCATCAACATGGAGACAAGGTGCTTTGGGTGGGTGGGCCGCAGGGCGCCCCCTTCCCCAAAGCACCCACCCCCATGTTGAGGGCATGCGGCCTGGTACGGTTCAGGAGGGGGCGCTCGCTCGTCCCCACCCCCTTTTCTGACCTGCCAGGCTGCGTGCTCGGATAAGGGTCTGGTATGGATTTTGGGGGGACCCCCACGCCGTTTTTTCGGCGGAGGGGTTTACCCTTAGAATCTATACCAGACCTAAGGGCCTGGTATGCTCCTGGAGGGGGAATCCATGCCGGTTTTTATTGAAAAATTTGGCATAGATTTCCCTCTCAGAAGTAGTACAATGAGTTGCGAATTTATTTTTGCAGCTGATTTGCACCTAATACGGTGACAAACCGCAGAACAACTGACGTTTCAGTGCGCAGTCACGCAGGACATTAAATTCGCACCGCACTGGTGTGAACCCAGGCTGAATCAAGAGTTCATTAACCTCTTCATTTGTAGGTCTAAGTCCCGGACATTAGGTAATGGTTTTCTTTGACAAGTTCTACTAATCCGGCAATTTGTCTGCATGTCTTTAGGTTTTTTATCAGTCAGGCCTTGTTCTGATGGTTCATTTTTTATTCACCAAGACCTGTCCTCCTTGACCAGGTACCAATTCTCAGCTGTTCTGGCCTCATGCTTAAAACGATTAAATCTTTTAGGTTTTTGTTTTTCTTCCCATTCATTAAGGATTGGGGCGGCCACTACAGCTGAGTTTTTGGGTTTCCCCGGTAAAGAAGTTGATGAAGATAGGTCGTTGGGGGAGTGACAGGTATAAATTATATGTCCGCCCAGATTTACTAACCTTGTACATTTTCTATTTTCAGATCTTCCCAAGACAAATGTCTGGTTAGTAGGTCACTCCTACATTTTCTGGGCTGCCAAACATGCCAGAACTAGGACCTACTCTACTAATTTAGGTATGGGCAATAAGTCAATTGCCATTTTATGGTCACATGTTTAAGATGGCGGGACCTTAGGTATCAATTAAGTTATTTGTCAAACATTTGGCCTTCCCCTCAGATTTTAGTTATTCATGCTGGAGCGAATGATCTAGGCAAGATGGGTACATGGGAATTATTGTGTGAAATAAAGAGGGATCTGCATGCTATAAAACTCATGTTCCCATCTGCTATTTTAGCATTTTCTGAAATGATCCTGCGTCTTTTGTGGGCACCCTTTGGTAATCTATTCGGATAAAATTAGGAGACGTCTCAACAGGACGATTCACAGATTTCTAATTTCATCTGGAGGTTTATCCTTTCGCCACTCCGAAGGTTTTGTGCCAGGTTTATTCCAAGAGGATATGGTTCATTTATCAATAATTAGGGTTGAGCGAACCCGAACTGTAAAGTTTGGGTCCGTACCGGACTTTTGGGTGTTTGGGACCCAGACCCGAACCCAACTATTGGCTGTAAGCTCGGGTTCGGGTCCGGTGTTCGGCGATGTATTGGCGCCTTTTTAACAGCTGCAGGGCAGCCAATCGACACTAGTTTCACTAGTGTGCCCTTAGAAGCCATCACAGCCATGCCTACTAATGGCATGGCTGTGATTGGCCAGTGCAGCATGTGACCCAGCCTCTATATATAGTCCAGACACACAGCACACAGCGTCATTCTGCTATAGACAGGTTCCTGTGCTGCTGAGAGTGAGGATTTTAGGAGTTAGTGTGATAAAGTCAGTCAGTCAGTCAGTCCACATTCCTTGAATTTTCTTCTAATTAGTTAGATCAGTGAGCGATCTAGATAGCTAGAGTAGAGTAGGGAGTTTCTTTATTAAGCAAAAGAAAGAGGCAGAGAGAATTATTGAAGAGATTCCTAAATCAATTGTACCCTGGCTGGGGTGCAGTGCACAGTCTTTTAACAGTGCCATGAGGCCAGTGCCAGACAAAATATAAAAGTTTTACCTGCAAGCTCAGTGCACCATTAGGACCAACACTGCATATAGTAAGAGATACACCATAGTCTGTGTGTATTCTGCTATTGGAAAAACATTGCAAAAAAATTTAATTTTGTTGTGTTTTTTTTTTCCCCAATAGCATTTTCTGCGTGTTCATACACGCTTTAGATACTGTCCGTGTATTCTGATATTGGAAAAACATTGCAAAAAATTTTAATTTTGCTGTGTTTTCTTTTTCCCAATAGCATTTTCTGCGTGTTCATACATACATGCTGTAGACCAGGGGTCTCAAGCTGGCGGCCCTCCAGCTGTTGCAAAACTACAAGTCCCATGAGGCATTGCAAGGCTGATCGTTACAAGTATGACTCCTACAGGCAGAGGCATGATGGGACTTGTAGTTTTGCAACAGCTGGAGGGCCACCAGTTTGAAACCCCTGCTGTAGACACTATCCGTGTATTCTGATATTGGAAAAACATTGCAAAAAAAATAAATTTTGCTGTGTTTTTTTTTTCACAATAGCATTTTCTGCGTGTTCATAAACGCTTTAGACACTATCCGTGTATTCTGATATTGGAAAAACATTGCAAAAAATTTTAATTTTTGTTTTTTTTTTTTCTGTTTTCTGTGTTTTTTTTTTCCCAATAAAAACATTGCAAAAATTTTTTATTTTGCTGCGTGTTCATACATACACGCTGTAGACACTATCCGTGTATTCTGATATTGGAAAAACATTGCAAAAAAATTTAATTTTGCACAGTTTTTTTTCTTCCCAATAGCATTTTCTGCGTTTTCATAAACGCTTTAGACACTATCCGTGTTTTCTAATATTGGAAAAACATTGCAAAAAAAATTAATTTTGCAGTGGTTTTTTTTTTTCCCAATAGCACTTTCTGCGTGTTCATAAACGCTTTAGACACTGTACGTGTATTCTGCTATAGACAAAAACACCCATTTAGGGCGAGATCATAAATTTTGAAAATATGAGGAGATCATCAAAAAGGGGACGTGGCCCGGGTCGTGGTGCTGCTGGTGGCGCTCCTGTTGCAGGGAGAGGACGTGGTCGATCTGTGCCAGCTACACGCACTAGTGAAACACCTTCCTCAGGTGCGAGTAGGCGACAGAGCCTGCAGCGGTATTTTGGCGTGCCTAATGAGGCTGTACGAATGTTGAGGCCAGGACAAGTACGGGCGATAGTAGATTGGGTTGCTGACAGTGCCTCCGGTTCCTTCACATTGTCTCCCACCCAGTCTCCTGATGAAAGTTCAGAGTTTGCACCTGCAGCCGATGTCCATCAGTTTTTCCACTCACCCCCTTGCAAATCAGCCAATCAGTCTGAGCCCTAAATCATGCAGCAGTCTCTTTTTGATGACTCTGTTAGCAGGGTTTCCCAGGGCCATCCACATAGCCCTGCCCCAGAAGTGGAAGAGATTGTGTGCACCGATGCCTAACCACTTATGTTTCATGATGAGTACATGGGAGGACCATCGCAGCACGTCTCGGATGATGACGAAACACAGGTGCCAACTGCTGCTGCTTTCGCCATTGTGCAGACCGACAAGGAGGGCAGGGGTGAAGACTGGGTGGAAGATGATGTGGAGGACCATGAGGTCCTTGACCCCACATGGAATCAACGTTATGCAGGTGACCAGTGTAGTTCAGAGGAAGAGGTGGTGGTCGCACAGAGTCACCAGCACAGCAGAAGAGGGAGCAGGGTGCAAAAGCGGAGCGTTCGTCCCCTAGACAGTACGTCTGCTACTGCCCAATGCAGCAAGGGACCGAGCACACCAAAGCCAGGTCCAAGGAGTTCCCTAGCGTGGCAGTTCTTCAGACAATGTGCTGATGACAAGACACGAGTGGTTTGCACGCTGTGCAATCAGAGCTTGAAGCGAGGCATAAACGTTCTCAACCTGAGCACAACCTGCATGACCAGGCATCTAAGTGCAAAGCACGAGATGCAGTGGAGTAGACACCGCAAAAACCAAGAAAGGTCTCTTGCTCCTCCTGCTTCCTCTTCTGCTGCAGTCTCGGCCTCTTGATCCACCTCTGTAGTGACAGTGACACCTGCCAACCCGCAAACAGAGGATCTGCCAGCAACACTACCACCTGTGTTACCAACCATCTCCACAATGTCCCATGGAAGCTTTCAGCTCTCTATTTCCCAAACACTGGAGCGGAAGAGGAAGTATCCCCCTAGCCACCCGCGATCCCTGGCCCCGAATGCCAGCATTTCAAAATTCCTCGCCTTTGAAATGCTGTCATTCCGTCTGGTGAAGACGCAGAGTTTTAAAAGGCTGATGTCATTGGCTGTCCCACAGTACGTCGTGCCCAGCCTCCACTACTTTTCCAGACGAGCTATCCCTTCCCTGCACAACCAAGTGGGGGACAAAATCAGGTGTGAACTGCGCAACGCCATCTGTGGCAAGGTCCACCTAACTACGGATGCATGGACCAGTAAGCACGGTCAGGGACGCTATATCTCCCTACCCAGCACACTGGGTAAATGTAGTGGCGGCTGGGCCTGAGGCGGATAGCACTTTGGCGCATGTCCTTCCACCACCGAGGATTGCAGGGCACTTCAGTTTGCCTCCTGTTGCTAACTCCTCCTACTCCGCCTCCTCATCCTCTACCGCCTCCTCATCCGGTCAGCGTAACACCTTCACCACCAACTTCAGCACAGCCAGGGCTAAACGACAGCAGGCAGTTTTAAAACTTTGCTGTTTGGGGGAAAAACCCCACACCGTGCAGGAGTTGTGGAGGGAAATGGAACAACAGACCGATGAGTGGTTGGTGGCAGTGAGCCTCAAGCCCGGCCTGGTGGTGTGCGATAATGGGCGAAATCTCGTAGCAGCTCTGGGCCTTGCCGGTTTGACGCACATTCCTTGCCTGGCGCATGTGCTGAACTTGGTGGTCCAGAGGTTCCTTAAGAATTACCCCGATATGCCAGAGCTGCTGCAGAAAGTGTGGGCCGTCTGTGCGCACTTTTGGCGTTCTCACCCTGCTGCTGCTCGCCTGTCAGCGCTGCAGCGTAACTTTGGCCTTCCCGCTCACCGTCTCATATGTGACGTGCCCACAAGGTGGAACTCCACCTTGCACATGCTTGCCAGACTGTGCGAGCAGCAGCAGGCTATAGTGGAGTTTCAGCTGCAACACGCATGCGTGAGTCACTCTGCGGAACAGCACCACTTCACCGCCAACAACTGGGCCTCCATGCGAGATTTGTGTGCCTTGTTGCGCTGTTTTGAGTACTCCACCAACATGGTCAGTGCCGATGACGCCGTTCTCAGCGTTACTATCCCAGTTCTATGCCTCCTTGAAAAAACTCTTCAGGCGATGATTAAAGAGGATGTGGCACAGGATGAGGAGGAGGAGGAAGAGGGTTCATTTCCAAGGCTTTCAGGGCAGTCATTTACAAGTGGCTACGAGGGTGGGTTCCTGCACCAACAAGCGCCAGGTACACAATTGTCTGGCAGCAAGGGCACAGTTCTGGAGGATGACAAGGTGGAGGATGAGGAGGAGATGGAGGAGGAGGAACCATGTTGACAGCAGGGTGGCACCCAAACCAGCTCATGTCCATCACTGGTGCGTGGCTGGGGGGATACAGAGGACACAGACGATACACCTCCCACAGAGGACAGCTTTTCCTTGCCTCTGGGCAGCCTGGCACACATGAGTGATTACATGCTGCACACGCGTACACGTACTGCATGACGGGTCTGCCCCCTTCAACTTTTGGGTCTCCAAATTGGGCACATGGCCTGAGCTTGCCCTTTACGCCTTGGAGGTGCTGGCCTGCCCTGCCGCCAGTGTATTATCTGAACGTGTATTTAGCATGGCAGGGGGCGTTCACAGACAGGGCGTTCACAGACAAGCGCAGCCGCCTGTCCAGAGCCAATGTGGACAAGCTCACGTTCATTAAAATGAACCAGGCATGGATCCCACAGGACTTGGCCGTACCTTGTGCAGAATAGACACATATACCGGTGTTCTGACGAAAACTGTCTTGCTATCGGATAGTGTCCGGCCACTTACTGCACAGGTGCAGTGCTTGCGCAGTACGGAGCACAAGGAGATTCACAAGGAGATTCACAAAATCTCCAAAGATGAATGTCGCATGCGCAGTGAGTGCAGGTTCAAGCCCGACCATCCAAGTGGACATACGGTAGCACATAGTAACAGGACCCCTCACGGGCTCGCTTGGCTAGGCTTCAATCTCGGATGATGTGGCTTGAACCTGGAGTCACCGCGCATCGTCTTCGGAGAGTTTCAAAATCCCCTTGTCCTACAAACTGAGCAAGCGCAGTACAGGGCGGACACTATGCGACGGGGGACAGAATTCGACACATCATTCACCACTAGCCTTACCCAGCCATTGTTGTATTTTTGAACCAGTGTTGGCTACCTCGTCCTCCTCCACCGCCACTTCCACCTCCACCGCCACATCCACCGCCACCTCAACCTCCTACTTCATTTGAATTTCGTCCTCCTAGGTCAAGATTATAATTTTTTCATTTTTTTAAATTTCCAAGTATTTTATTTTCCCACTATCTTATCCATTAAATTTAATAATTTTTTCCAGAAAGTGCGTATTCTGGAGTATTCCCACCATATGTGCGGCATCGTGCCGTTGAGTTTCTGAGGTTCTTATGCAGGTGTTCCAACCCAAAAACCTGCCCAGAGCTAGACCTGCCACAATCCAGGCCAGAAGGCCAGGGACTCGACCCTTCAGCGCCAACCCAGCGGTTCTCCATCCCCATCAGAAGGCTTCCCTTTCGGCTACGAACCGCTCCAGGTCACCTTTACGCCAGCAGGCTTTTGCATAGCAACCGCCACCCCTGCTCCACCTCGCCGTAGAACAGGGACGGAAGCAAGCGCCACCTCCTGGCAACTGATAAGAACAGATACTACACTGATCTTAGCCAAAAGGCCGAGAAGCACTAGTGAAACACCTTCCTCAGGTGAGAGTAGGCGACAGAGCCTGCAGCGGTATTTTGGCCCGCCTAATAAGGCTGTACGAATGTTGAGGCCAGGACAAGTACAGGCGATAGTAGATTGGGTTGCTGACAGTGCCTCCGGTTCCTTCACATTGTCTCCCACCCAGTCTCCTGATGAAAGTTTATAATTTTTTCCAGAAAGTGTGTATTCTGGGGTATTCCCACCATATATGCGGCATCGTGCCGTTGAGTTTCTGAGGTTCTTAATGACTTCCTGTACCTCTTCTGCTGAGAAGGGTCCTCCAGCATTTTATTTTTATTTTATTTTTTTTATGTTATTTTAAGTTATTTCACTATCCACATTTGTTTGCAGATCACTTGCCATGCTCTTAACAACATTTTGTTGCCATTTGCAGCCCTCTAGCCCTTTCCATTACTTTTTTACAGCCATTTTAGTGTTCAAACATCCAGGTGTCCGCTCAACTCTATCAATAATAGGTTTGGACATATTCAATATGGGTTTACAAAATCTAATTTAGTTAGCCACAGTGGTGGGGGGGCCTCAGCCAATAGCTCTGCGACTGGCCTCGGCCGGTGGGGAGTAGCCATCCAGCATTGACTGGATGGACACCGCTTAATTTTGATTAAATGCATTTTAGCCAAGATGGCTTTATATTTATTTAAATTTGTAATGTTCAAGTTAGCCCGGCATGGATAACACATGGCCATATAATTCCAAATAAATAAATATGTTTCAATGGTTAATAATGTGTTGTCTCTTTATTACTGAATACCTTTGTGTTAGCCCATGGAAAAACCGATACACATCAGCCACTGTAAAGGCTCTTTCACACAGGGCGGATCAGTGCAGATCTGCCCCGTGGATATCCGCTTGCTCAGCGGGGATCGCCGGTGCGATCTCCGCTGAGCAGGAAGGTGACAGGTCCGTCTCTGCACTCTGTGCAGGGACGGACCTGTCACAGCGCCGCTCTCCCCTATGGGGGATCGGGTGACGACGGACCGTAGAGTCCGTCGTCATCTGATCTGCTCTGCAGACGGATGGAAAAATAGGGTTTTCCTCCGTCTGGAGAAACGGACCATATCGGGCACGGACGAGATCGGGTGTCAGCGGATGCTCATCCGCTGACACCCGCTATCCCATAGGGATACATGTATGTCCGTTTTTCCTCCGAAGACGGATGGATGAAAAATGGACATACGGACCGTCCGTGTGAAAGATCCCAGAAGGTGTATTTACAAATAGGACATGCAGGTGTTTAAATCAGTGCAGTACCTCCACCATATGGCCTTTCTGACAATTGTGCTGATCTGTTCTGTTTTAATGTTATTTCAGGTAAAAAAATTATTTATTTAATGCAGAACTTTCTAATTCTTGCTTTGCAAAATAAATTTTTATTTGGGTTAACAAATAAGGGAGAGTTGTGCTTACTTTAATCACTTGATGTTTGGCAATCATTACCCTTTCACCATATAAAAAGGAAGAGTGATTCTAAAGGCCCATACACACGGTCGGACTTTTTGACAACCAACATGCAAATTAGGTGGTTTGGACCAACATCCGACCGTGTGTACGCTCCATCGGACCAACTTTTTCCAGGTTGCATCAGACTTTTGTTGGCTGTGCGAACGGACCAACTTTCTGCCAACAAAAGTCCGAAGGACCAAAGTCCGAACGTGTGTATGCAGTACCAACTGACTTTTGTCCACAGTACAAACACGCATGCTCAGAACCAATGCAAAAGATCAGACAACAATATAGAAGTTGACCAAAGGTGGCGCTGGAGTATTCGAACGTCCTCTTTTGAAGTGTCGTCAGTACGTTGAAACGTCATTACGTTCGTGTTGGTTGTCTCAAAAGTCCGACCGTGTGTATGCAGTACCAACTTGAGGGCCAACGCCCTTTGGACAAAAGTCCAAGGGAAAGTTGGTCCACGGTCCGACCGTGTGTATGGGGCTTTATAATCCCAGCTGTTAAGCAAACCAACTACCAAGACAAATTTGGGTATTCATTTTTATAAATACATTTTATATTTTCTTTTCATGATTACATAACTGCATTTATTAGTGTTTGTTAATTTTATATATACAGTACCCAGAGTTCAGCTTTAAAATAAACCTGGTCTTAGCACATGCAAAATCTTTTATCTTTCTTTTGCTGCTCCATTCAATTACCAGGAGCAAAGAAAGCAACCCTATGTAACCTAATAGTCTCTTTAATCAGATATTATAGAGGCCTGATAACTTTGCCTGCCCCATGTGACAGAATTGGGCAATCATTAGGCATGGGCATTAAGAAAGTCACACAAGGGTAATGGATGCACCCTGTATTAAACATTTATTGTATGTGTGATGTGTATGCTCGTGTGTGTATATATATATATATAAATATATATTGTGACAGGGCAAGACTCTGTCACTACAAAATTGGTCAGGTAAAAGGACACAGGGTGTGCACATTGGCTTTGTGCAGGACTTCAGAGCGTAGATGTGGAGTGGAGAAAACTGCTTTTGCAGCTTTCTCCAGGTTTTGGTATTCCTGGATGGGGCTCTGTAGTTTGGAGAGTCCATGGTGTCTTGGGTGGGATGGGATCTCCAACCAGCAGGGTGTGTGCTCAGGTGCATGCAACCCTTATAATGGAGGTTTAGAAATACCTCAGGGCTTCGAGTTGGAGACTGCTTCACCCAAAGGAGTGTTTGCAGTTTTGTTGGTGTGGACAGAGAGATAGCTTGATTTAGATTGAGCAGGCAGGTTATTCAGTTAATGGCAGTGTATTTGATATACATATATACAGTCAGTCTAGTATATATATATGAACTCTGCATTTAGCATAGAATATATATATTCAGTGTTTATTCGATATTCAGTCAGTGCAGACAGTGTATTAATAAATATGTATATATTAGACTTGTGCACAACGGAAAATTTTGTTTAGTTTTGGTTCGTTGTCATTCGTAAAATAAATAATTTCATTCTGTTATATTCGTTATGTTACGTTAATAGGTTTTCGGATAATTCATTATTTCTGTAGAGTGTCAATATCCGTTATACTGAATCTCCAATCATGTCGAATTAATTCGATATATGCACTATAATTTTGTTTTTTTCATTGAAATTCGATATTTATGCATGTATATATATTTGTGATAATGATTCACGGTATCTAATACAGTGTGTAGAATTTCTAATACACTTCAGGTAGTGTACACAGTATCTAATGCAGTGTGTACCGTTTCTACTACACTTCTGGTGGTGTACATAGTACACAATACAGTGCAGCCGTAGTACAGTTTCTAATACAGTGCAGGCAGTGTACACAGTATCTAATACAGTGTATACAGTTTCTACTACACTTCTGGTGGTGTACACAGTATACAATACAGTGCAGCCATTGTACAGTTGCTAATGCAGTGCGGTTGGTGTACACAGTATCTAATACAGTGTGTACAGTTTCACTTTCTAATACACTTTAGGCAGTGTACACAGTATCTAATACAGTGTGTACAGTTTCTACTACACTTCTACTACATTGTGTACACAGTACACAATACAGTGCAGCTGTAGTACAGTTTCTAATACAGTGCAGGTGGTGTACACAGTACACAATACAGTGCAGCCATAGTACAGTTTCTAATACAGTGCAGGAGGTGTACACAGTATCTAATACAGTGTGTACAGTTTCTACTACACTTCTGGTGGTGTACACAATACAGTGCAGCCGTAGTACAGTTTCTACTACTTTTCTGGTGGTGTACACAGTATCCAATACAGTGTGTACAGGTTATACTACACTTCTGGTGGTGTACACAGTACACAATACAGTGCAGCTGTAGTACAGTTTATAATACAGTGCAGGCGGTGTACACAGTACACAATACAGTTCAGCCACAGTACAGTTTCTAATGCAGTGTAGGCGGTGTACACAGTATATAATACAGTGTATACAGTTTCTACTATACTTCTGGTGGTGTACACAGTATACAATACAGTGCAGCCATTGAACAGTTACTAATACAGTGCAGGAGGTGTACACAGTATCTAATACAGTGTGTACAGTTTCTACTACACTTCTGGTGGTGTACACAGTACACAATACAGTGCAGCCGTAGTACAGTTTCTACTACTTTTCTGGTGGTGTACACAGTGTCTAATACAGTGTGCACAGTTTCTACTACACTTCTGTGGTGTACACAGTACACAATACAGTGCAGCCATAGTACAGTTTCCAATACAGTGCAGGCGGTGTACACTGAAGAATAAATTCAATACCTAATATTCTTTTGTCTCAAGGGCATTTCTGGATGAATAGCATTGATAGTCAGACTGAAATAAAACAAAGTGTGAGTTTATTAGGGCTGAAACAACTAATCGATTATGAAATAAATTGATTACTATTTTCATAATCGATTAATCGGCCAGTAACATAATAGGGTTAAAAAAATAAAATAAAATGAGCCATTTATAGTATAAAAAGAGCAAATAATTGCTACTGTACCCCTTACAGTAGTGATTATCTGCTTTTTTTGTACTATAAAGGGCTAATTTTAGTTTTTTTAACCCCCATTATGTTACTAAACGTCTCAGGCCTGGTTCACACCTATGTGTTTTTTGGTGCTTTTTGCAGAAACGCACTACAGTTTATTTACATGGTTTCCTATGGGACACGTTCACATCTATGCTTTTTTCAGCCGCTGCTGTTTGGAAAGTGTCAGGGACTTTTTTTTTTTTAAAGCAAAACGGTGCTTTTTTGGGTCAATATACTTCAATGGAGAAGCTGAACAAAAGCATGTAATGCGTTTTTGCAGCAATTTGTGTTTTTTAATCTGCCCAACAACTAATTGGACAAAAAAAGTATATCTCTTCTGTCTGTTTTTCTGTGGTTGAGTGGTTTAAATATTTTGCTCCCTAACCATATAGTTGGTTATTTATATTTACCACTGCATAGAGATATTTAAGAATAAATTGCCTTTTTTTAAAACTTTACATATTAACTAAATTATACACCACACTTTTTTTTAAGGTTATTAACCGATTAATTGATTATTCGAAACAATAACCGGCCAACTAATCGATTATGAAAATAATCTTTAGTTGCAGCCATAGAGTTTATTGTCACATAGTGACAATAAAGCAAAAGTATAATAGTTCAGTTCAGTGTAGGTAAAAATATATGAAATAGAATAAATAATTATAAAGCTGTAATAAGCTTATAAAAGCATGTGTGCTTCATGGCTGCTGCCTTCTGTCTCCATGCTGTCTTGTGTAACCAAAAAGAAGCAGGAAATTACGTTCTTATGCCCCATACACACGGTCGGAAAATCTGACCACAAAATCCATCAGATTTTTTCCGACGGATTTTGTCCGACACTGGTGTTGCATACACATGGTCGGACAAAGTTGTCGGAAAATCCGATCATTCTGAACGTGGTGACATTTGTTACCTACGATGGGACTACGTAGAGGCTAGTAGCCAATAGCTTTGGTCTTGTAATGTGATCTGAGCATGTGTGGCACTTTGTCCGTCGGAATTCGCTACACACGATCGGAAAAAGTCCGATAGGACTTTGTTGTCGGAAAATTTAAAAGCAGGAGATAAAACTTTGTCCGTCGGAAAATCCGACGGAAAAAGTCCTATGGAGCCTACACACGGTCGGAATTTCCGACAACATTGTCCGATAGGACATTTTCCGTCGGAAAATCCGACCGTGTATACGGGGCATTAGACTTCTGGGAGAATTCAGCTGTTCCAACTTGTCAAAGTGTCTTCTTGTGAATATGTCTGTGTCATCTCTAGGCTGTATATGTGTGTGTGTTTCTGTGTCTGACCTTAAATATTGAAGCATTGGCTTTATATGTTACATGTGAGCGTCATAACCTCAGAAAAACTTAGAACTTTGTATGGCACACATTCATTTCTGCTAACTTCAGCAATATGTCTATACAAGAGGAGGTACTAACTCAGAGAGTCATATATAGACTTTGAATGACAAGCCCACATGCAACACTCTATACTAGTAGTAATGTGCTGATCATGTAATATAACTACTAAAATGAACACATATTACCAACTTTAACTACATTAAGTAAATACATACTAATATTATTAATTATGACTGAGACTATGCTAGTCCCAATTTAACAGTATTTAAACAAATATGTATTATTCCTCTAACTACATAAATACTGGTTTATTCTGGACCTCTCTTGACATTCTATACCAGATACCTTATATATCATTCTCAAATTCGCTACACCAGAAACTTCTAGCATATTACTAACTCAGCTTCAGATAAAAATCTTTTTTTACTGAACATTTGATCAAGGTCATTTACACATACTAAATTTATTATGACTAATCATAAAACCAAATATGTTTTGCAAGCTTGCCATGAATATAATATAACACCTATAAGTGCCGAATTATGAATTTGGAATAATAGAACAAATATGTCCTGATATTGATGGTAATTGTGCTTTAAAAGAAGTGGTACAACGTTTTTCAAGTTTGTGGTCAAAGTTCAAAAATGACATTGGAACTTTGGAAAATATCAAACTGAATATTGAGGGAAAAGATCCAGAGCCCCTTAATCAGTATGAGTTACCACTAGAATCAATTTCCACTTTCCATTATTCAAGAATTTGTACAACTTGGAATTGTAAAGAAAGCTAAATCAGTGGTAAATAACTGTATTTGGCATATCAAAAAAGCTGATAATTCATATTCTTTATCAGTTGACTTAAGAACATTGAATAAACATATCACAAATAACCCAGTTCTTCCTGATAAATCTAACATAAAGTTACATTTGAATGCTGAGGACAAACTGTTCTCTGTATCAGAAATCGCTAATAGTCATTTGTCCATCCCTTTAACTAAAAGTTGTCAATACAAACCCCCTTCACATTCAGAAAAGAGATATACGTTCACTCAATTAATACCTGGCCTAGGTATTGGTGATGGTGTAGTTCATGAAACTATAGCAAAAACATTTACAAATTTTTCTAGGCCAGACTATATTTGTCAGCAAGTGGATATGATTCTGCTGAGTACTCAGAATATCAATGAACATATGGCTCTTTTGTCTGAGTTGTTTATGTCTAAAATAAGCTGAAGGTCTAAAATTAAACACGGCGAAAGTTCAGCTGATGAAAATTCAGGTGAAATTCCTTCACATGCAAATTAGTTAAGGAAAGAGACAATTGTTGCAAGAAACAGTTAGTTCCGGTTCACACAGGGGCGACACGACTTCCAGCGCGACTTTTGGAGGCAACTTGGACACGACTTGAGGAGCTACTTCAACACGACTTGGGACGACTTACAACACGACTTTAAGTCGCCCCAGGCCAGGCGGCTTTGGCCGTGGCTAATCAGAGAATAATCAGCTCTGGAGGGAGAACTCCACGCCAAATTTTAAATAAAAAAACGGCATGGGTTCCCCCTCCAGGAGCATACCAGGCCCTTAGGTCTGGTATGGATTTTAAGGGCAACCCCCTACGTCAAAAAAACGGCGTGGGGGTCCCCCCAAAATCCATACCAGACCCTTATCCGAGCACGCAGCCTGGCTGGTCAGGAAAGGGGGTGGGGACGAGCGAGCGCCCCCCCTCCTGAACCGTACCAGGCCACATGCCCTCAACATGGGGGGTGGGTGCTTTGGGGAAGGGGGGGTGCCCTGTGGCCCCCCCACCCCAAAGCACCTTGTCCCCATGTTGATGAGGACAAGGGCCTCTTCCCGACAACCCTGGCCATTGGTTGTCGGGGTCTGCGGGCGGGGGGCTTATCGGAATCCGGGAGCCACCCTTTTTTTTTATTTACACTTTTTTTAAATATTTTATTGCACTGCTCCGGGGGTCTTCTTCCTTCTTGGGGGGTCTTCTCGCCGGACTCCTCCGCTCTCTTCTGCTCTTTTACCTAGCTCTTTCAGAGGCGGAGGAGACCGGCATTCTTTTTCATCATCGCCGCCTTCGTCTGGGGGTCTCGTTCCGCCTTCGGGGGTCTTCTGGGGTCTCTTCTGTTCTTGCCGCTGTCGCCGCTTTCTGCGCCGTCTTCTTCTTCTTCCTCCTCTTCTTCTTCTTCTACTTCTTCTTCCAATGTTGACTCGTCGCTGTCTCTGGCCGGAATGGCATAGACGCGCTGTGTTGTGACTTATATAGGGACAAGGAGGCGGGGTCACATGCTCATGTCACATGGTGACCCCGCCCCCATATAATGTCACAGTCCCAGCATCCTCTGGGACTGCGACATCATAGGGGGCGGGGTCACCATGTGACATGAGCATGTGACCCCGCCTCCTTGTCCCTATATAAGTCACAACACAGCGCGTCTATGCCATTCCGGCCAGAGACAGCGACGAGTCAACATTGGAAGAAGAAGAAGAGGAGGAAGAAGAAGAAGACGGCACAGAAAGCAGCGACAGTGGCAAGAACGAAAGAGATCCCGGAAGACCCCCGAAGGCGGAACGAGACCCCCAGACGACGGCGGCGAAGAAGAAAGTCGGGCTCCTCCGCTCGTGAAAGAGCTAGGTAAAAGAGCAGAAGAGAGCGGAGGAGTCTGGTGAGAAGACCCCCCAAGACGGAAGAAGACCCCCGGAGCAGTGCAATAAAATATTTTTTAAAAATGTGTGGTTTTTTTTATTTACACTTTTACACCTTGGGTGAATGGGTAGGGGTACATCGAACCCCATACTCATTCACATAGGGTGGGGGCCCCCTTATTAAAGGGGGCTCCCGGATTCCTATAAGCCCCCCGCCTGCAGACCCCGACAACCAACGGCCAGGGTTGTCGGGAAGAGGTCCTTGTCCTCATCATCATGGGGAAAAGGTGCTTTGGGGCTGCGCCCCCCCTTCCCCAAAGCACCCACCCCCCATGTTGAGGGCATGCGGCCTGGTATGGTTCAGGAGGGGGTGCGCTCGCTCGTATGGATTTTGGGGGGACCCCCAAGCCGTTTTTTCGGCGTAGGGGGTTGCCCTTAAAATCCATACCAGACCTAAGGGCCTGGTATGCTCCTGGAAGGGGAACCCATGCCGTTTTTTTGTTTAAAATTTGGCGTGGAGTTCCTCCTCAAGGAGGCACTGTGCCATCCATATAGATGGAGATCCGACTTGGAGGCGACTTCCATTGAAATCAATGGGTACAAGTCGCCTAGAAGTCGGATTGAAGTAGTACAGGAACCTTTTCTGAAGTCGGAGCGACTTCAGTAGCGTTCATTAAGACGGCTCTCATTCACTTACATGTAATTTCTAATGTCAAGCGACTTGGGGTCGACCAAGCCGTGGTAGTGTGAACGGGCTCTTAGAGATATCACTGCAATCCCAACTCCAACAACTCATAAGACATTGTATAAATATTTGTATAAAATAAATTATTGCAGAGAGTTTGTACACTGATTCGCAGAAAAAGTTAATCCACTATATAATCTTTTGAAGAATAAAGGTAATATAGTTGACCAATGGGGTCCAAATGAAAAAATGCCTTTGAAGTGTTGAAAAAAAGATTTTCAGATTGCTCCAGCAGTAAGTACAATAGAGGTCCATTACAAAAAGGTAAGAAGAAATTAATTGTCTATTTCTCCAGAGTTTTATCATTTTTGGAAAAAACATTTGAGTCAGTGTTTACTTGAGTTTATTTGAGCCAGTGCTAAGTGTTTACCATGTAATTAAAGCTACAGAGAGCATAGTGAAATCAAACAAAATCATTGTACAGACACCTGACTGCTCACTAAAAGGTATTTTTGGAGAAGATAGTTTTAAAGATGAAAACATATCCTCTATGGTTTAGAGCTTTATCATCCAAACACATTCAGATAGATGTAAAGGGAAGACATCTTCAGGAATGTACACCAGCACATATATATATAAAGCTGTACCTGAGAAGTCTTTACCTCAGGTTTCCAGCATAAGAACAGAGAAAGATATTGAACCAGTACTTGTTACTGCAGAACAGTCTGAAACCTCATACACACGATCGAACTTTGTACCAACTTTCCTGTGGATTTTTGTACAAAGGGGGTTGGCCCCAAATTTGTATTGCATACACACGATATGACTTTTTAGGCAACAAACACGAACGTAGTGACGTTTTAACGTACTGACGACACTTCAAAAGAGGATGTTCGAATACTCCAGCACCACCTTTGGTCAACTTCTATATTGTTGTCTGATCTTTTGCATTGGTTCTGTGCATGCGTGTTTGTACTTTGTACAAAAGTTCAATGGTTTTGTGTACACACGGTCGGACTTTGCTCCATCAGACTTTTGTTGGCAGAAAGTTGGTCCGTTCGCACAGCCAACAAAAGTCAGATGAAAACTGAAAAAGTTGGTCCGATGGAGCGTACACACGGTCGGATGTTGGTCCAAAACAGCTAATTTGCATGTTTGTTGTCAAAAAGTCCTATCGTGTGTACGGGCCTTAACACTAGCATAAGATCTTCAACACAGAATACAGTTACGCATATTTCTAATATTATAGAGACGAGAACAAAGGCATAGTCCATTGTCATCTCTGGAAAGATACAAAACCTTTCTTTGTTGGTGTACACAGTATCGAATACAGTGTATACAGTTTCTACTACACTTCTGGTGGTGTACACAGTATACAATACAGTGCAGCCGTAGTACAGTTTCTACTACTTTTCTGGTGGTGGACACATTATCTGATTCAGTGTGTATAGTTTCTACTACACTTCTGGTGGTGTACACACTACACAATACAGTGCAGCTGTAGTACAGTTTCTACTACATTTCTGGTGGTGTACACAGTATCTAATCAACAGTGTGTACAGTTTCTACTACACTACTGGTGGTGTACACAGTACACAATACAGTGCAGCCATAGTACAGTTTCTAATACAGTGCAGGTGGGGTACACAGTATCTAATACAGTGTGTACAGTTTCTACTACACTTCTGGTGGTGTACGCAGTATATAATACAGTACAGCCGTTGTACAGTTGCTAATACAGTGCAGGCAGTGAGCCAGAACATGTAGAAGAGTTGGTGGAGTGGATAACAAAGCTGTCCTCCTCCTCCTCTGTCACCCAGGCTCAGAGTAGTTTGCCTTACAATCCAGCTGCCAAAGAGGCCTATTCCACCGCCTCCTTGTCCACAGTCACTCCTTCCATAGCCCCATCACCATGCACCCCAGAATTATTCCACCACAGTGTCAGGTACATGCTGCTGGAGGATGCACAGCGATTTGAAGGCTCCGATGTTGGTTCCCAGGTTGAGGAAAGGAGTAACATAAGCCTATAGAGAGGGGGTGCCACAAAAGGACAAGAAACTGGCAGTCATGTTCTCCCAGCTGCAGCATACTGTCAAGTTTGCTCCAGTGACGAGGAGGGAGGGGATGATGAGGTCACTGACTGTACTTGAGTGCCTGAGAGAAGAGAGGATGAGGAGGAGGCACAACTCCAATGAGACAGAATGTCCTCTAGCTTAAGGACAGCCACCCTAATTCATCACACCGCAGAGCTCGGCAGATGCAGGGCGCTGCTGACTCCACGCTGACTTTTAAAAGTTCCTTGGTGTGGGCCTTTTTCGACAGGTGTGCAGCAGATCGCACTGTTGCTGTTTGCAACCTATGTCTGAAGCGGAAAAAGTGAGGCCAGAACAGCAGCCGCTTGGGCGCCACATGCTTGACCAGACATATAATGACCTGCCATGCAATCTGTTGGCAACAGCACTTGAAAGACACACATCAAAGAAAAAGGTGGACTTCTCCTTGCTCCTCATCTGGGATCTCCAACCCCACTGTACCTCCAGTCCTCTCAAAATCCTGCACTGAGAGGAATGAAGGTATAGCAATAGGTGTCCCAAGCACTTGCAGCCAATCTGCTAGCAGTACACCACTGTCTGATTTTGGCAGGCAAATTTACCTACCCCAGTTGCTGAACCATAGAAAGAAATTTGGTGCCAGCCATCCACATGCTCAGCATCTAAATGATTGGCCAAATTGCTAGCACTGCGACTGCTACTTTTTCAGCTGGTAGACTCTGCTCCCTTTTGTGAATTTGTGGAATCTGCTGTACCTCAGTGGCAGGTTCTAAAATGCCATTTCTTTTCAAGGAAGGCCATTCTGGCTCTCTATTGGCATGTGGAAGGCAATGTTTTGGCCTTGTTGGACAGGGCGGTCAGCAGTAAGGTTCATATTACCGCTGACTCATGGTCCAGCAGGCATAGTCAGGGACGTTACCTTTCCTTCACTGGGTAACTCTGCTGGCAGCTGGGAAGGATGCAGGACTCAATGTTGGCAATGCTGCAGTGGCTGCACACACAGCAGAGGGCCATCAATGAGTACCTGTGCGGGTATTTCACCAGGACAAGGTCAGGGGAGCTTGGCTTCTTTTCACCATACCAGTGGCTACTGATCAAGGATGCATGCACTGTCCTGTCACCATTTAAGGAGGCCACAAGGATGGTGAGCAGCGACAATGCATGCATCAGTGACACTGTCTTTCTAGTCTTCCTGTTGCAGCACACGCTTCATGGATTCATGGGCAGGGCACTTGAGGCAGAACAGCAGGAGGAAGAGGAGGACTTCCTTACCTCTTAAGACCCCCTTTATCCAGATAGCATTCCTGCGGGTCCGCCAAACACACAGGAAGAAGAGGAGGAGGAGGATTGTGTCAGCATAGAGATAGAGGTTAACACTTAGCAGCAGTCTTCAAGGGAAGGTTTTCAGTCCCCAGAATCCCAAGCAGCTGTACGTGGTTGGGAGGAGGTAGTTACAGATCATGTGATCCTTAGTGACCCAGAGGACTCAGAACTTAATGCCTCTGCTAACTTACACTGCATGGCCTTCCTGATTCTGCAAAGCCTGGAAAGGATCCTAGGATTCATGGTATCGAGGAGAGGGATCATTACTGGCTGGCAACCCTTCTTGATTCACATTACAAGGGTAAGGTTGCAGAACTCATCCTGCCTTCGTAGAGGGAGCAGAGGATGAAACATCTTCAGGAGGCCTTGAAAAAAGGTTTGTGCAATGCATTTCCAGACCCTGGGTGGTTATAATTTCCTGGTGCTGGACAATGTGTTGTTGTGGCTTTGTTCAGTCAGAGGAAGAGCGGTGGAGAAGGTGGTCATGCCTTTAAACAATTTTTCAGTCCTCTGCATTACATGGTGCAGGAATATCTAGGGGCAAGAACAGACTTGGAGACCTTTCCAGCAGAGCATCCACTGGGTTACTCGGTCTTGAGAATGGACCACTGGCCAGAACTTGCTCAATATGCAATTGAGCTACTGGCTTGTCCTGCATCCAGCGTGCTTTCTGAACGCACATTCAGAGCTCTGCTGGAGGGTCTGTAATGGATCAAAGAGTGCGCCTGTCCACAGACTCCGTTGATAGGCTTACATTCATAAAAATGAATCAGTCTTGGATCAGCAGCTATCAAGCACCTGATGCTGATGTAACTGATTGAATTTGCTATTGATGTGGGATCCCTTGAAGATTGCCTATGCTGACTATCCTATTCCTCCTCAATCTTGATGATGCTAGCTTCCAACAATATTTTTGGTTTAGGGCACCACCCCCACCACCCAAGGCCCAACTATTCTGCCCCTGTTTAACAGGGGCATGTAATTACAATTTTTTGATATAATATTTCATAGCAGGGCCCGTTCCTGCATACAACAAGAGTATCTGTGAGGGGTTACAGTGTTGTGGCACCACCACCACCACCCAAGGCCCAATTTTTCTGCCTCTGTTTAACAGGGGCAGGTAATTACAATTCTTCTTGATATAATATTTCACAGCAGGGCACGTTCCTGGGCCCAGCAAGAGTAACGGTGAGGGCTTACAGTGTTCTGGTACCACAAACACCTAAGGCCCAATTTTTTGCAGATTATATAGGGCAGGCTGTATAGTATATAGTATATATACTGCTGTTCAGAGTATATAGTAAATGGGGACCTGGGGACTCCCACGCCATTTGTTTTTAAATTTGGGTGCAGGGTTCCCCTTAATATCCATACCAGACCTGAAGGGCCTGGTATTTTTGGTATTTTTATCTATATTGCTGGGATCCGAGAATACATTACAGCCGCAAGCAGTTTTAAATGACATTTTTTACTTTAGAAATATCATTTTGCTGTGGCACTGTTATAAACATGGGTAGGATGCACTACTTTACAGACAGACATACTAGGGACACCCCCCCAGGTATGATATTAAAAGGCATATTTAATTTTTATTGTTTCACTTTAAGCATTATTTAATCACTGCTCCCAAAAAAACTTTAGTTTTTAAAACTTTTTTTGCATTGACACATGTCCCCTATGGCAGGACTCAGGTCCCCAAACACTTTTTATGGCAATAACTTGCATATATGCCTTTAAAATTAGCACTTTTGATTTTTCACGTTCCTTTCCAATGGAGGGTTAAGGGTGTTTGGGTGTTTTTTTTTTAATGTTCTGCTGTGAACCGAACCGGGGGGTTTAAGGGTCATCCCTACTCCTGAGAGAGACAGAACGGTGATCTGTCAACGTAAACAGATAGATCCTCGTTCTGTCAGGGAAGTTGAGAGAGACCTGCTGTTCCTAGTAATCAGGAACAGCGATCTCTCTCTACTCCCTGTCAGTACACTGCCCTCACAGTTAGAAACACCTTCCTAGGGAACACCTAACCCCTTAATCGCCCCTAGTGTTAACCCCTTCCCTGCCAGTGACATTTATACAGTAATCAGAGTGGTAAGAGTGGTATCCCATGGCAACGAGTGAGAGTCAGTCAGCACACATCAATGAAGAAGAAACATTACTTATTCTCAAAATTTTACAACAGAAACAAAGATAAAGGTTTCTTTGGTCAAAATTTTCGCCCTTTTTTTCATTTGTTTAGCAAAAAAAAAAAAAACACCAGTGTTGATTAAATACCACCAAAAGAAAACTCTATCTGTCTCAAAAAAATTATAAAAATGTAATTTGTGTGCAGTGTTACATGACTGCGCAATTGTCATTCAAAGTGCTGAATGCTGAAAATTGCCCTGGATTGAAGTGGTTAATATTGCATAGCATTTTGTTGATATTGGTAGTACCCTGTTGAATATGTGAGTTCCAGCACCAGAATGCAGCTACCATTTTGCATGCATCATCACTGGGTGCATTGGACTCTTCCTTCCATACATATGTTCTATCAGTCTGGTTAAAGCTCTGAGAGTGCTCAGTGTGAAGTCATTTTCCTGCCAGTTGCTGTGAAAAGAGATGTAAGGAGCAGTGGTGGCTGGTGCTTAAAATTTTTTGGGGGGCGCAAACAAACTGAAAAATACTGAAAAAACTGAAAAAGAAAAACAATTGCAGCCTCACTGTGCCCATCAATTGCAGCCACTTTGGTGCCATCAATTGCAGCCACTGTGCCCATCAAATGCAGCCACTGTGCCCATCAAATGCAGCAACTGAGCCATCAAATGCAGCCACTGTGCCAACCAAATGCAGCCACTGTGCCCATAAATTGCAATCACTGTCCCCATATAATGCAGCCATTGTGCCCATCAATTGCAGCCACTGTGCCCACCAAATGCAGCCAATGTGCCCATCAATTGCAGACACTGTGCCATCAAATGCAACCACTATGCCCATCAATTACAACCACTGTGCCCATCAAATGCAGCCACTGTGCCATCAATTGCAGCCACTGTGCCCATCAAATGCAGCCACTGTGCCATCAATTGCAGACAATGTGCCCACCAAATGCAGCCACTTTGCCCATCTATTGCAGCCACTGTACCTATCAATTGCAGCCATTGTGCCTATCAAATGCAGCCACTGTGCCCATCAGTTTTAGCCTCTGAGCCCATCAATTGCAGCCACTGTGCCCATCAAATGCAGCTACTGTACCCATCAAATGCCACCACTGTGCCCATCAAATGCAGGCATGTCACCCTGATGTCTCCAATCCAGCCCCACATTGCGATCATCCGTCCTGGCCAGTGTCAGAGTGGAGATTGAATTCAGTCAGACTGTCAGCGCTGTGCAGGGAAGTGTCAGTGTGTGCGGAATGGAGGGGAAGCGGCAAAATCTCAGGGAGGAGTGCAGTCTTGTCTGAGGCTGAGGCCAGTGGCATCGACACTTACCTTTACCCACAGGCACCGGCGCTGCTTATCCAGTCTACCGCACCCACACTAGTCGACTCCACTCGTCTCACAGCAGTGAGTGATGGCTGGGAAAGCGGAAAGTATGCAGCGGTGCCGGAAAAAGCACCGCCCACCGTCCTCTGGTTCCCGCCAATACAAGACGAGTTACTGGAGTATTAGACAAATACGTGAAAAGTGGGAGAGTTTGCGGGTGCATCGCTTGTGCCCTAAACACGGGCAAATCAGCTACCCAGCTTGCAATCAGCTGATTGCAAGATGGGAAGCCTCCCATAGTCCGCCGTGTGACCGGTGCCTGATCACTCTTATGCCGCGTACACACGAAGGGACTATCCCGCGTGTGTGGGCGTCGGCGGACTTTTTGGTGCAATAAAATATTTTTTCTAAATTGTGTGTTTTTTTACTTTACATTTTACACCTTAGGTGAATGGGTAGGGGTACATCGTACCCCATACTCATTCACATAGGGTGGGGGGCCAGGATCTGGGGGCCCCCTTATAAAAGGGGGCTCCCAGATTCCGATAAGCCCCCCGCCCGCAGACCCCGACAACCAACGGCCAGGGTTGTCGGGAAGAGGCCCTTGTCCTCATCATCATGGGGACAAGGTGCTTTGGGGTGGGGGGCCGCACGGCCCCCCTTTCCCCAGGGCACCCCCCATGTTGAGGGCATGCGGCCTGGTACGGCTCAGGAGGGGGGGCGCTCCCTCGTCCCCAACCCTTTCCTGGCCTGCCTGGCTGTGTGCTCGGATAAGGGTCTGAGATGGATTTGGGGGGGACCCCCACGCCATTTTTTCGGCGTGGGGAGTCCCTTTAAATCCATGCCAGGTGACGGGGCTAGCACGGCGGCATTCACTGCCTTCGCTAGCTCCGTCTACCTGCAGTTACGTTCTAAATGAACGGACTGCTCCTGCGGACTTTGTCCAGCGGATTGTCCGCCGTAGAAGTCCGGGCGTGTGTGGGCAAGTCACGCGCTCGGAAGTCCGGGTGTGTGTGGGGAAGTCCCGCCGGACTAGGTCCGGCGGACAATCCGCCGGACTAGGTCCGGCGGACAAAGTCCGAACGTGTGTACGCGGCATTAAAGTTACCTTTTTTTTCTTCTTTTTAGAACAGCTTGGGGGGGGGGGGCCCTATGGACGGGCCTCCACTGGTAAGGAGGAGCACTTCTTGCATTGACATTGAGCACTTCTATCACTTCTTGCATTGACATTAAGGATTGCAAAGGAAGTTGGATCATTTTTAATTGATTGTATAAAGAAAAAGAATAAAAAGGTTCAAAAGTGACATGGGGACATTAATTGCATTATGCCTTTCCATCTATTTCAACTCTTCAGCATATGGCAAAAACTCAATTATTCGTTTTGGGGGTTGCCCTGTATAAACAAATCAGAAATTGGAGTTCTCAAACTTTTGTCCCTAACAAAATTCTAAGATTGGTTTGTTTAGTTTAACCACTTCAGCTCTGAAAGAATTACCCCACTCCATGACGAGGACATTTTTTGCGATATGGCACTGCGTCACTGCACAACATTATACCCAAATAAAATGTGTCTTTTTCCCCACAAATAGAGCTTTCTCTTGGTGGTATTTGATCATCTTTGCGCTATAAAAAAAAAATATCGACAATTTAAAAAAATATATATATATATTTTTTACTTTCTGCTATAAAACATACCCAATAACATTTTTAAAAAAAATCTAATTTCTTCATCATTATGTATTTTGCTACATATTTTTTGGTAAAAATAATCCCAATAAGTGTATATTGATTGGTTTGTGCAAAAGTTATAGCGTCTATAAACTATGGGATATTTAATTTTTTTAATTTTTTACTAGTAATGGTGTCGATCAGTGACTTATAGTGGGATGCAATATTGCAAAATATTGTGAAAATCCTTGCCAATCGTCTACTTCTATTACTCTCTAATATCTCTACTAATCGCTACTAATATCTCTTGATAAAGTAGGATTCATACCAGAGATAACACCCTGAAAGCTATCAACATACATCATTGACTTTCTTTCTCCCACTAGCCAGGATTCTTTCTTTCTTTGAATGTGGAGAAGGCATTTGATAGAGTCTCCTGGGACTACATGACGGATGCACTTAAAGCGATTGGCTTTCAAGAACATGTAATTCTCTATTTTAAAACTATATTTGTCTCCCACAGCGAAAGTATGTGTCAATGGCCACCTATCAAATGCCTTCTCTATATGAAATGGAACCAACCAGGGTTGTCCCCTTACCCCTCTAATCTTTGTTTAAACCCTAGAGCCATTGCTCCGCCGGCTACGGATGAATCCTGATATTAGGAGAGTTACTATTTGCGGTCACATTAACAAGCTAGCGGCCATTGCGGACAATGTTCTTAAGTTTCTTACGGATACTTACTGCATACTACCATCCCTAACTTGCTCATGGATTTCTCAATGTTTAAATCTTTAATGAACTTACAGATAAACTTTTTAAAATCCCATGCTATAAACTTATCATTAAAGCAGGATATGCGTTCACAATGTCAAGCTAATTTCCCTTTCAGTTGGAAACATGATGCAATTACTTATATCGGAGTCCAACTCCCTGCAAAATTGTCAGACCTTTATGCCAAAAACTACCTTCCAGTCCTTAAAAATATCCAAAATGATCTGCAGACATGGTCTTCCGGCCTATTTTCCTGGTTTGGGAGAGCGGCCATCATCAAAATGAATATTTTTACCTAGAATATTGTATATTATGCAAACTATTCCAATTAGGCTGCCTCCGGCCTTTTTCTCCTCATATAGGCAGGCTCATATGGCTTTCTTATTGGGTACCAAAAGCCCTAGATTAAGCTATGATAGGCTACCGATTCCCAAGCTGAAAAGAGGTATAGACCTTCCGAATATTGCTAGATATCACTGGGCATGTCACCTGGGGGTAGACTGGAACATTCAATCCCAAGTCAAGGCCTGGGTTCAACTTGAAAGCACTTTCACGTTGATACCGTTATATCTACTTCCCTGGATTGAATCACGTCATATTCCATTGGTATGCAAAGCTCATCCCTTAACCACTTCATATCCGGGCCAATTCTGACACTTTGCTTCTACATGTAAAAAATCAACTTTTTTGTGCTAGAAAATTACTTAGCACCCCCAAACATTATATATATATATATTTTTTTTTAGCAGAGGCCCTATAGAATAAAATTATGGGTGTTGGAATTTTTTTTGTCACATAGTATATGTGTAGCTGTTTTTCAAGCGTAATTTTTTGGGGAAACGTACATTTTATTTAATTTACTTTAACCACTTCAGCCTCGGAAGATTTAACCCCCTTCCTGACCAGAGCACTTTTTACAATTTGGCACTGCGTTGTTTTACTGACAATTGTGTGGTCATGCAATGCTGTACCCAAAGAAATTTGTGTCCTTTTTTTCCCCACAAATAGAACTTTATTTTGGTGGTATTTGATCACCTCTGCGGTTTTTATTTTTTGCGCTATAAGCAAAAAATTTGCGACAATTTTGAAAAAAAAGCAATATATTTAACTTTTTGCTATAATAAATATCCCCAAAATTGTTTTTACAAAACAAATGTATTCATCAGTTTAGGTAAATATATATTCTTCTATATATTTTTGGTAAAAAAATTGCAATAAGCGTATATTGATTGGTTTGCTCAAAAGTTATAGCGTCTACAAACTATGGGAAAGATTTATCGCATTTTTATGGCATTTTTGTTATTATAATTTTTTTTACTGTTAATGGCGGTGATCTGCGATTTTTAGCGGTACTGTGATATTGTGGCGAACAGATTGGACACCTTTGACACATTTTTGAGACCATTGACATTTATACAGCAATCAGTGCTATAAAAATGCACTGATTACTGTGTAAATGTCACTGGCAGGGAAGGGGTTAACATTAGGGGCGATCAAGGGGTTAACTGTGTTCCCTAGTTAGTGTTTCTAATTGTATGGGGATAGGACTGGCTGGGGGAGGAGACATATCGTTGTTCCTACTTAGTAGGAACAAACAATATGTCTCCTCTCCCCTGACAGAACAGGGATTTGGGTGTTTACAAACACACAAATCCCTGTGCTGGCTCTCGTGCCCGCGATCGAGGGTAGCTGGCGGCGATCGTGCCCACCGGTCACGCGCATCGGGTCCCCCGCCGAGCAGCCAAGCCACGAGCCCCCTGGCAGCTCTTAAAGGGAACAATGTACCCATACAGGGTTTCACCCAGCATAGCCATTCTGCCAACGTATATCAGCGTGAGCCAGTCAGCCAGTGGCTACAAATGCGTCTGCCCATGGAATGGCGGAAAAGTAAGGTGCTTTAAACACCTTTACATTTTACCAGTTTAGAGTTACACAGGAGGTCTGGTGCTAGAATTATTGCTCTAGTTCTAACGTTCATGACAATACCTCACATGTGTGGTGCAATCACCGTTTACATATGTATGGGTAACATATGCGTTCGCATTTAATCGTAAGCATGGGGGGACAGGGTGCATTAATTTTTTTTATTATTATTAATTTTATACAAAACTTTATTTTTTACACTTTTTTCATTTTATTTTTTTTGGATTAACTTTATTGCTGTCACAAGAGATGAACAACATCCCTTGTGACAGCATGGGCCATGATAGATCCTCTTTAAGGAGATTATTAGACCCCAGATCTATCCTCTGGCATCCAGTGCAGCCAATCAGACACAGATCGGTCTGATAAGCTTCTTTCCTGGCTGCTGGTGGCAGGTAAACAAAGAGGCAGAACCGGAAGTGACGACATACTCATCACTCCAGGTTTCCGGGATCACAGAGAGAGAGGAAAAAATGAATTTCCCCTTATGCATTGTGTGGGCGCATGTCTTCTTTAGAGATCTTATAATAAACAATATACACCCAATGCTAGAGTCACCATTCAAAGATTTGTATATTGTGATCATATTCTCTTATTATTAATAATCATTTTAATGTTTGTAGATGTTTATATTATATGTTGCCCTTTTCTGGACTCTCTACAATTAAAGGACATTCTACATGAGGCTTGATTACTAGAACTTGATGGCATAGTCAAGATGTGGCTAAACCAGGGTTTTGAAAAGTGGTAGAATTATAGTTTTATCTCTTGATTAAATACCCTTTTATTGCATGCTAAATGTATGCTGCCCTTGCTTGCTTGCTTCAACTTGGCATTTCTATTGCTGTGTCTGTGATCTACTAGGACTCCCAGATCTTTTCCCATCTTCAATTCCTCCAGAGGTTCTCCTCTTAGCGAGTAACTTGCATTAATATTTTTATCTCCCAAGTACATTACTTATATTTTTCTACATGAAACATCATCTGCCTAGGCGAACCCCTCTATTTTACCAATGTCTTCTTGTCTTCTAATGTTGTTGTATCTTGTTGTGACATTACTACTCTTTTTATTTTTTTTATTATCAGCAAACACTGAAATTGAACTATTTATTTCCACCTCTATATCATTTTGAACAAGTTAAACAGAATTGGTCCCAGTACAGAGCCATGGGGAACACCATTCACAACCCTAGACCATTTCTAAAATATGCTATTAAGCACAACCCTCTGGAGGGCACTCCTGCAAACAGTTTTCTATTCAGGTACATATGATGTCATCAATGGCAAAAGATCTTAATTTGTATATTTTGTTTTTATGGTGTACTATATCAAATTCCTTTTTTTAACAATCAAAAGTGCTTTATTGTTGTCATATCAGGTAAACACAGCATACAGATTGACATAAAACAAAACCAAGTGCATTGGTCTAGGCAGTAAAACAGAGAAAAGGAGTATTTCAGTAGTATACATAACATAACTAATGTGTTGAAATAAAAAAAAAAAAAAAAAGAACTTAAGTATGGAAAGGAAAATTGCAGATCAAAAAGACAAAGCAAACATTCTGCATGGGGCTTTAGGTAGAGGTCTATGGGGCCCAAACCTTGTCATATTTCTACTGACACCCTCTATTTATATATATAATTCTATACATAGGCAGGGCGGCGTCTATCAGTGCTTCCCAGGAGGAGAGGGATGGGGGAGATGGTGAGATCCATTTTAGGAGAATGTCTTTTTTAGCGTAAAATAGGAGGTAGGAGATCAGTAGTTTTAAATGATGAGACCTCTGTGCGCCATTGTGAACCCCCAGCAGCGCTAATTACAGTACCACCAGAAGGGACAGCTGTAACCTAAGATTGATTTCACCGAAGACTGCTGACCAGTAGGATGATATAACTGGGCAATCCCAGAACATATGGATGAAAGTCCCCACCTGTGTTTTATATTTAGGACAGTTGGGATCCCGACCCGGGAATAAATGCAGTGTAGTCTCTGCGGTATGTAATAGATCCTGTGGAGGAATTTTACCTGGATAAGCTTATCCCTGGAAGAGATGACCAATCTAGGACCCTGAATGTGATAGAGTATTCCTGCGCTACTGTGGAGAGGGAAGGGTGGGGGATGAGAGGGAAGGGTGGGGGATGGGAGGGAAGGGTGGGGGATGGGAGGGAAGGGTTGACTGAGGGGGGACTGCTGCAAGCACCGAATGTAGGTCAGACCGTACCTACTGAACAAGGTATAGAAAAGTGGGGAATTAAGTCACATGACGCCACGCGTATGGACACGGAGAGGCATTCATACCTGAAAGATAACGAGTTCGGTGCTCGTTTGGATATAAGCAAAACCTTTATTTTTATTTTGTGAGTTTTTTACTGTGAGTTTCTATTTTAATGCTTGAATAAACTGCTTACTAAGCTATTATTTAAACGTACTACACTATACGGCTCCCCCTTCATTTATTTTTCACCTACCACTCCGGCGATTGCCGAGAGAGATAAGGCTAAAGATACCAGGAGCCAGGGAAGGAAGAAGGAAACACACACCCTCCTAGGCAGAACAGCACGTCAGAAGAAGAGGACAGCAGAACCCATATCACTATCTTTATGCGGTTAACCCTTTACCGCACGGTAAGGGTCCATTACTTATCATAGTGTGCCCCGCACGAAGAGGAACCCCCCCCCCACTATTTTATGACACCCCACTGCACGAACACCACTTCTGTATAAGGATCATATCACTTACACCGAGATTTGTAATCACAGTTATCAAACTGTCAAGGACCTTTTTTTTCTCTAAATCACGGACCTATGTGCATGCAGCTTAGTCTGCTACTTGATTTTCGTCACATTTACCTCTCTACGGATATTTATTTCCAGCCTCGTTCTCATATAACAACTTTGTGCTACTCTATTTTGCATTTTTTTCTGTTGAAATCGCATTTTCTCTGTTAAATCGCATTCTGTGTTTTTTTTGCAACTCAATTTTTTGCAAATCGCATTCTGCGTTTTTTTTTTTTTTTTTTTGCAACTCAGTTTTTTGTACATATCTATATATGTAGAACTCTCTCTAGTCAAGCAGACTAGCTCCACTTATGCTTCACTATCTGCACCTTTAATGCATTGTGCACTTTCATTCACTGTTTCATTTTTTATTCTTGTCAGTGCATCTTACTTTCTGCACTAGCATCACATTCCGCAGATTGAGATATCAACTTTTTCTACACTGTATAGAATAGCCAGTGTTATTATATATACCAGCACCTCACAGTTTTACTATATATACAGACACATCACGGTTATATATATTTATTCTTTGCAGTATGCACTTTATATTTTATTTTGATCTACACCATATGTTCACCTAATATATTTTTTATATATTTTATTGATATTTTTTATGTCTCATATTTATGATGTTTTACTAGCTATTATATGAATGTGCCATTAGTCATTTAGACACTCTCGCACTGTTTACATATTTATCTATCGGCCACCACTATTATCAGTATATTTATTGATCGCAGTACATTGTGCTTACCACTAGGTTTCATTCACCTCACACTCAGAGTTTGGATCTAACTGGTAAACCAACACCACCACCACAATATACCCTCCGCTTGAGTCACAGGAATTATTTTCCGATCCATCATCACAAGACATTTCCAATGCGCAGCCATTCTTGGCATTGGATCAGGAAGAGGAGGTAGCAACAACCGCCACTCAGCAGTCTGACGACAGTACCCAGATAAGCCCTAGGAGGTTGGTCCCCGCTGTTGCTGCCTACTCAGAGATCTCTAATTATAGTGGTGGGGAAGGGGATGTCGATGATGACGTGTCTAGGGACGTCATGTGGGTGCCCACAAGAGAGGAAGAGGAGGGGAGTTCAGAGGGAGAGATGGACCTGCAGATAGGGAGGAGAAGCAGGCGGAACTTACATTGCACAGGAGGGACAAACCAGACTGCTAATGTATCAGGAACGAGGCATCAACCATGTACGGTCACATCTGGCGCTCCCAGGACTCCGGCACATGGCACACTCCGGCACACTGGCTTTCAACACCGGAATTTAAGTCGACGCGTTTCGCCCCTCCTCCAGGGCGTCATCAAGGACATCACCATGTCCTTGTCAGCTGTAGGATCCACTACGTTGCGGTGCACTGCAGATCCCAAAGGGGTGCATCTGTCACCTGGAATCAGGTAACCTGACAATGGGATCCTCTGACCCCTCAATGAGACCTTCCATCTCCCACACTGGGAGCAGTCTCCAAACTGGGAGCTCTGAGCTATCCTCAAACCTGGTACATAATGACCCCACACACATGTGTACTCAGCCAGGTTGCAGACACAGCTTTCTCTGCCCAGAACTATTAGTCTTGAATGTTGCATTTACCTTTTATGTGAATCCTATTTCACATTTCCCTATATTCTCACAGTTACAGTGCCTCGTCCTGTCACAACATACTATTGATGTTAGGCTGACTGATCTGTAATTTGCAGGTATATATCTTGGCTCTTTTTTGAATATTGGTACTAGGTTTGCTTTTTGACAATCACCTGGAACTAATCCAGCCAGTAAGCTTTCCTTAACCCCCCCGGCGGTAATCCTGAGTCTGGCTCGGGGTGGAACTTCAGTACCATAAGCGGTAACCCTGAGCCAGACTCGGGATCGCATTGCAGGATACAGGGGGACTTACTTACCTTGTCCCCTTACCTTGTCCCCTTGTCCCCTGGATCCTGTGATGTCTCCCTGCTGTGTGTCTGAGCTCCTCCCCTCGATTCACACAGTGCCCGAGTGCCGCTGAGCTCCATTTCCTGCGACGTTGCGACGCACGGGATCGGAGATCGGCACCAAATTCAAAAAAGTAAAAACACACAAAACACATACAGTACTGTAATCTGTAAGATTACAGTACTGTATAAAAAAATTACACATCCCCTTTGTCCCTAGTGGTCTGTCCAGTGCCCTGCATGTAGTTTTATATTATAAATCCATTTTTTTCTGCCTGGAACTTGGAGATTGTCCATAGCAACCAAAAAGTGTCCCTTTATGTCAAAAGTGGTTTAAGACCAGCTAGAAAACAGCGATAATAAATTAGAATCACTTGCAGAATTGAGCGATAGCGATTTCTGGGGAAATTCGTCATCAAACACTAAATCTAATGACAGCGACAATTCTACAACTGAGCAAATTTCAGTGTATTTGATTTGATTACATTATTGAATAATTTTTATAGTTATTTATTATATTATAATTTATGATTTTGTGTTTCAAACTTTATACCTGGGATGTCTACTAGACTTTCGTAAGAATTTCAGGCCTACAATATAAAACGCCAAATTTCCATGCAAAATAATTGTACCGCTTTTGGTACAAAATTCCTGACATAATCATACCGCCAGGGAGGTTAAAAATCAGGATTAATGGTTTGGCTATAACATGGCTATGTTTTTTGGGGGACTCTTGGGTTTAAGCCATCTGGTCCTGGTGATTTATTCATATTAAGTTTTTCTACTCTTTTTTTGAACACTGGTCTCTGTTAGCCACAAGGATACATTAAAAATACAAATATTAGCATCAATATCTTGTTTATTATACCCCTTTTTTTCATTTGTATAAACTGGGGAGAAGAATGCATTTAATGCCACTGCCTTCTCCCTGTGATTTGTGACCGATTTCCCCTGATCATCTACATATTCTGACCTCTCCTTAAAGAGGAGGGCCCAAAAAAAATTTTTTTTTAAATACTGCAGCTGCTGAGTTTTAATAATCGGACACTTATCTGTCCCAGGGTCCCTCGTTGCGGGGGAACGAGGCCCCTTCTCGTTCCCCGCTCCGCTCGCGGCGCCGGCATTCTTAATGTGGGCACCCAGCTGTGGCTTCACAGCCGGGCACCCACTGCGCATGCGCAAACGGCGCCGAGCGCCGTGATTCCACTCTCACTCATCTGGGACACGTGACAGGTCCCAGATGTCTGTGCGGCACCTAGGGGAAGTGATGTCAGTGCCCGGGCACTGAAGGTGGCAGACTACAAGGGACCCCCTAGCAACAGGCATTTAGAGGTGAGTAAAATTTTTTATTTTTTCCAATTATTTTTTTATTATTTTTTTTATGATTTTTAAGCCAATTTTTTTTTTTGGTGACAACACCACTTTAATAATAATATTATATTTAAAAAGCTTTGCTCCTTCAGCTTTCACTCATGCTCTCACAGTGCCCTGCATGTCCCTCTCTCACAGTATTCTGGGTATAATTGGGTATTCTTTGCAAAGTGAATTTTTTACCACATGGTTAGGCTAAGGGAGAATTCCTTACAGCCTATTTGAATTTAGTAAATCCACTCCTTATTCACTTTACTGCAGAAATTAAATTTTCTTTTAGGCTATATCTATTGTAGTATTATTATCAGCTACTTGTTTCATCCTTTATTTCTATTACACCATCATTTATTTTGACTGGGAAAATAAAAAAAATCTGAATCTGCCCATCTTGTAATTTTCACTAAGATCTAAGTCATTACTTTTTTGAAGAAGAAAACTCTTCTCCTGTTACAACATGGATTCTGAAAGAGAAGGCTGACGGGGATTTTTATTATTTTGTTCTGTAGATACAATTAGTACACATCTCTACTTCAATTCCATGCCTTAAGTCTAAGGAAATGGCAAGTACTATGACCCTTTGGTACTGCTGGAAGTTAATAGTAAGGTATTAAGCTACATAACAAAGCAACAGCAAGGCCAGCAAGGAAGTCAAATTAAGTAAAAGAATGTATACAATACATACATTTCTACACAGTGTATTTAAAGGTTATTGTGTACATTTGTGTACATTTTTCTACCTTGAGTTTATCTTGCTTCAAATTATAAAGTAAGAAATAAATAACTATTAATTGTGAGTTATTTTTTTTAAAGCAAACTTGTGATTTGTCCATTTAGAGCAAAGCAACGTATTTGTTTTAATCCCCCATTTCCAGCATATGCTTACCCTTTGTAACAACATGAGACAAAGGAAATACCTGGTAATTCTGAGTATAGCAGTGCATGTTACTAACTCAGCATGGAGTACATTGACCATTGTAAGATATGAATCTGATGGCTCATAGCTTGGACAGATATTGTATTAGTGGAATCAGAGTCATCTGCTGATCCAACTCCATCCAAAACATTGTTATATTATATTATATTATTATACTATATATTATATTATTGCTATCTGTGCCCCCATTGGGAAATTAATCCTACTTTTCTGTCCAAGTTACATAATGCCATTGGTATAGGAAGTGATGGGGACAAAACTGACAACAATATCTCCTGTTTCCACCCACCTTGGAGCCTCAAATGTTCAGACTCCTCTTGTTGCATCGTCAATTATATAAAATGTATTCAAAATTTGTCAGGGAGGGTATGACCCCTCTAAAATGGCTATGGTAGGTTTACAGACCCTGAAGCTTAAATGAGAGATCTCACTACTGAAATGTCTAAGATGTGTAACAAAACATTAGGTAGTTTAATTCACTAGTATCTACCTATGGGCAGGGCTCCACAAATCCAATGGGGACCCCTCTTGAATGCATTCACTAATGCCTAGGACACAAGCAACGGGCCGTGGTCATGTGAAAATCAGCATTAAGGCAGCAACTTAGAAGCTGCCATAGCCTTGCACAGTTCCACTTTGTACATTGAGAACTTTACTTGTTAAGCGTGTAACCTGTGTAACTATACACTTTCTTCCCTCTTCCAAATGCAGAATTTCTGAGGGGGCACCGCAAGGACCTGTGACCCACTCCACTAACACAGCCATGACTTCCAGCGACAAGGTGGGAAAACTGCCTCTCACATAGTGCAGACCTCTGTGACTAACGAGCCTTAATACTTTGGATCCACTTCTCTCTCCATGGGTTCCCTTTGCCATGGGTTCCCTTCGCCTCACCAACCCCCTCACTACCAAGGATACTGTCTCCCATGCCAAGGCACTAACCTTCCACTGGCTGGCTGCTATAACATTCCTCACCACTTCACTGGTTACTCATGGCATACAGTTATATACTTTACCTTGCATGCACCCATTTTGGTAGAAACTTCAGACCAGGCATTTTGTGACTGAGAGAACATTTACTGAACTTCTTACAATTACAGAACTAATATAGCACAGTCTTAAGGGGGCAGAGCTATGAACAACTGTGAGTTATCAACTCCTTCCTAACTCCCTGAGCAACCTGTTACACAAAAACCCACTAACACAAACTTTCTTAGAAACACAATGGAACTCAATAACATAACATAGCGGGCACCCATGCACTAGGCACCTGCCTACTGTACATGCCAGACACTGAAATATGCACTATAACATTCCTCACCACTTCACTGGTTACCCATTGCAATGGTGCTTTGCCGCAACTCTTGCCAACTCTACAGCATCATTAAACATTGCGTGGTGACCCTCCTGCATTTTCTTTTCATCCCCTGTTGTACTAGCCCTCTTTATATACTGTACCTTACATGCACCCATTTTGGTAGAAACTTCAGACCAGTCATTTTGTAACTCAGAGAACATTTACTGAACTTTTTACAATTACAGAACTAATATGGCACAGTCTTAAGGGGGCAGAGCTATGAAAACCCATGAGTTATCAATCCCTTCCTAACTCCCTGAGCAACCTGTTGCACAAAAACTCACTAACACAAACTTTCTTAGAAACACAATGGAACTCAATAACATAACATAGTGGGCATCCACGCACTAGGCACCTGCCTACTGTACATGCCAAACACTGAAATTTACGTTTTGGTTGAACTGGCTCTTTAATTGCCCAAGTACTTGTAACTTTAGAGCTTCTTTCTGGCTAAAACTTTAAAAGTCAGCTACTAATCGTAGATCATTCTGTAGTTAAAATGCAAATTGTAAGATTTAGCTGAAAGTTAAAAGATAAGATTGTAGATTTTCAAGAGTTTACCATATTGAATTTATTACTAAATATGTTACTTGAATTTTCTTCATATTAGTCTACAATATAATATCTGTCAGGCTTTCTTGTAAATTCAGAATAAATTCAGTTTATTGCTGAGAAAGCAAATGAGTGCATCAGTTTTTTTTTTCCTTTTCCCTAAACTGCGCAGAGCAGCTGTCATTTGCATACATAAATACATTTATTCCTCACACAGATCAAGTTTCAGCATTAAAAGGCAAAAGCAAACATCAGAAGGCTCAGAATAGATCTCAGCTGAATCTCTAAACTTGCATTAAAAGCATCTGCCCTTAACCCAATTCCTTGAGCTCAGTAGTCATATTAAATGGAACACAATTACCCTGATTTACTAAATAAATTGAGCATCTTTACTTTGCAAGGGAATTTTTACTTACTTTAATAAATGCGATGAAAATTAAAAAACAGGATATTTGCTAGTCAAACATTTCCTTGCAGAAATGTTAAAATTCTCTTTGCAAAGTGAACATGCTCAATTCCTTTAGTGAATCAGGGTCAATATTTCCTTTATAGGAGTATCTAATCATTTTCAGCCAAATGCTTTAGCTAGAACTGAAACACTGCACCAGCTGTAAATCCTCTGTCTTTTGCAATGGCTAAGTCATGTACCAGTTTTATTAGAGCTATTTCAGTGGAATGAGCTTTTCTAATGCCAAATTGGAAGAGTGTCGTGCTCCATAAACTTGGTCGTTGTTCATGCACAGTTTTTCTTTACCAGTTCAGCTATTACTGTTGGATTGAAATTAGGTTAGTCAAATGTTTTACCTTCATCTTTGAATCATGTTTGAAAACCAAGAGAGTCCTTTCCATTTTGGAAACAATGGGATCACCTTCAGCATTTGCTCATTATAATTGAGATGAATCTTATGGCCACTGGCTGTTTCAGTCAACATTAATATGATTATTTCCGGTCTTGTACTGCTCTCAGCCTCCAGATATCAGAATTAATATTACCGTAATTTAGGTCATGAAATTCGTTATAAAGACTGGAAAAAGGTTAAGCTGTACATACAGTACAATATTAAATGTGAGCTAAATCAAGGGTTGCCAGGGGCAGCATGATAAAGTTGTTAGACACTGGAGAAAAATGGTATTATAGAAGGTTTCCAATAACCTACAAAGGGCACAGGTTTCATGAAAGTATTTTCTATATATATTGCTAAAAGCTTGTGTTTGGCCAGATTAAGACAGAACCCTTGTAGTGAATGTAGCATTGAATCAATTGGCAGCACTAAGTGGCCTAAGAGAACCACCTGGAGTTTAGAAAGTGATCAGGAATAGTGTTACCATCTCTGATGATTTGTGTAGCTTTTGCCCAACAAGATAGCCCTTTTCTCAACACCTAGCTCATAATCAGCTCAATATATGCATGCTTAAATTGTTTGTATCCCTTGCAAAGTTTGCATGCCATCATGACTAGAAGTATCTACTATAGCAATGACACCTAAATTTAGCACATAACGCTGTACCAGTTTGTTTCAGACAGCCACTTGAATGCAAAAAAAGTTAACTGTTTACAGTAAAGTTAACACAGTCACAACTAAAGTATATGGCCTATTTTTAAACAATGGTCGTACAAATGATATAATGCTTTTGACCCTATGTTGCCACAGAATGTCACTTAATTTTTTCTCCAGTTTCCAATTTTCACTATGGAATGATGCCATGTTGAAATTAAGTGTAAAACATGTTGTAAGGTGGACAGATTAGCAATAAATTTTTCAAAAAGTTTCCCCCACCTTGAAAAAAATGTTATCCTCTAATCTCCTCCTAATGAATATAATAGATTATGCCAGATATAGAATATCAGCAATCGGTAAGATCTGGTGGAAGATTTTTTTCTTATTATTGGTGAAGTCTTATGACTGATGAAGTCTTGCTATTAATTGATCACTTTCACATTCAAATTGTTGCTGCTTAGAGCAACTTTATAAATAATGTGCTTAACTTAAAGTGATTGTAAAGTCTTGTTTATTTCTTCTTCAAATAACATACATGTTATACTTACCTCCTCTGTGCAGTTGGTTTTGCACAGGGCAGCCTAGATCCTCCTCTTCTCGGGTCCCTCTTCGCTGTTCCTGGCCCCTCCCTCCTGTGGAGTGCCCCCACAGCAAGCAGCTTGCTATGGGGCACCCCAACCGAGCTGCAGCTCCGCGTGTGTCCATTCAGACACGGAGATGCAGTTTGGCCCTGCCCCCTCTTTTTAATGATTGGCTAACTGACTTTGAATGATGCCGCTGCTGTGCCTCAGCCAATCAGGAGGAGTGTCCCAGATGGCCAGGCAAAAATGAGGGGGCGCTGGGGCCAGGCCCGGATTTACTCCCTTTGCCGCCCCAAGGCCGGGTCCTTTAATGTCCCCCCCTTCCACACACACACACACCACCATTCTCGTCCTTTATCGATGACTGCTACAACTGATCGATTAAAAACATATCTCCACACACGAGAACACTGAAAATAACTGGCTTTAAGTGTACAGACTGAAAATACTCTGTAATACAGGTACAGGAGATGGTCAGAGACTGCGGACACATTACAGGAGATGATCAGAGACTATCCATTGGACACTCATACATATATGGCTGTGTGTGTAAAAGTGCCAAGTAATCAGCAGTATACAGTATAACTTTACAGGAAAATTAAGATGCTTTCACTAACCTACTAGATTCCAGGTTGTTGCCCCTACCATGTGTATGTATGAATGTGAGTTAAGGACTTTAGATTGTAAACTCTTTGAGGGCAGGGTCTGATGGGAATGTACAATGCAGGGCTAAAAATGTCAAGTCCTGAGCCACTAGCCAGGCCTTAAGAGTTTCTCGCCACCACTTGGCCCACCCAACCCCTACCCTACCCTGTCCCTGCCCCTCCCTTAAACTCACCTCACACCTAAACATATCTCATGAAATTACACTGTTAAATGTTTTATGCCGAATTAAGTTCCAAAAATAAATATCAACAACAACTTTAACAATATCAACATAAAGCATATCAGTACCCATCAGTGCAGCCTCATCAGTGCCCATCAGTACAGCCTCCTCTGGGGCCACCAGTGCAGCCTATCAGTGCCCATCAGTGCAGCTTATCAGTGCAGCATATCAGTGCAGCTTAAGACTTCTGCCTCATCTGTGCCTAACAGTGCAGCCTTATCAATGCCCATCAGTGCAGTCTGATCAGGGGCTAACAGTGCAGCCTGTCAGTGGCCATCAGTGCGTCCTCATCAATGTGTCTATCAGTGCTGCCTTATCAGTGCATCGTAAGAGTGCCGCCTCATCTGTGCCCAACAGTGCAGCCTTATCAGTGCCAATCAGTACAGTCCAATTAGTGCTGCCTTTATCAGTGTCCATCAGTCCCGCCTATCAGTGCTCATCAGTGCAGCCTACCAGTGCTCATCAGTGCAGCCTACCAGTGCCGCCTATCAGTGCCCATCAGTGCCGCCTATCAGTGCTCTCAGTGCTGCATACCAGTGCCCATCCGTGCCACCTATCAGTGCAGCCTACCAGTGCCCATCAGTGCCGCCTATCAGTGCCCATCAGTGCAGCCTACCAGTGCCCATCAGTGCAGCTCACCAGTGCCACCTATCAGTGCCCATCAGTGCTGCCTATCAGTGCTCACCAGTGCAGCCTACCAGTTGCCCCCGCGGCCGCCTTTTGGCTCCTGCACAAACAATATAGCCCCCGGCGTGGCGGCCTGTGTAGTGTAGCACTTGCTAAACTATGGGGTGTACTTGGCCAGGGGGAGGGAGCAAATTATGCCCCCATTAAACGCCCGGTGACCGTGACTGGCCAGACTGGGTGCATGTCATTCCAGTGACAGAGGCGGAGCCTAATGCTCCGCCTACCCTCCTCCCTATCTATGCATCTTTTCCTTGGCCCGGGGGGCGGGGTCTCTCTGTGAATGTCTGTAGGAGGAAAACAGAGAGGGGGCTGACGGGAACCCGGGAACCCCCGCAAGTGCCGCCTTGTTTGGCATGTACAGTAGGCAGGTGCACATAACGCTGTACCAGTTTGTTTCAGACAGCCACTTGAATGCAAAAAAAGTTAACTGTTTACAGTAAAGTTAACACAGTCACAACTAAAGTATATGGCCTATTTTTAAACAATGGTCGTACAAATGATATAATGCTTTTGACCCTATGTTGCCACAGAATGTCACTTAATTTTTTCTCCAGTTTCCAATTTTCACTATGGAATGATGCCATGTTGAAATTAAGTGTAAAACATGTTGTAAGGTGGACAGATTAGCAATACATTTTTCAAAAAGTTTCCCCCACCTTGAAAAAAATGTTATCCTCTAATCTCCTCCTAATGAATATAATAGATTATGCCAGATATAGAATATCAGCAATCGGTAAGATCTGGTGGAAGATTTTTTTCTTATTATTGGTGAAGTCTTATGACTGATGAAGTCTTGCTATTAATTGATCACTTTCACATTCAAATTGTTGCTGCTTAGAGCAACTTTATAAATAATGTGCTTAACTTAAAGTGATTGTAAAGTCTTGTTTATTTCTTCTTCAAATAACATACATGTTATACTTACCTCCTCTGTGCAGTTGGTTTTGCACAGGGCAGCCTAGATCCTCCTCTTCTCGGGTCCCTCTTCGCTGTTCCTGGCCCCTCCCTCCTGTGGAGTGCCCCCACAGCAAGCAGCTTGCTATGGGGCACCCCAACCGAGCTGCAGCTCCGCGTGTGTCCATTCAGACACGGAGATGCAGTTTGGCCCTGCCCCCTCTTTTTAATGATTGGCTAACTGACTTTGAATGATGCCGCTGCTGTGCCTCAGCCAATCAGGAGGAGTGTCCCAGACGGCCAGGCAAAAATGAGGGGGCGCTGGGGCCAGGCCCGGATTTACTCCCTTTGCCACCCCAAGGCCGGGTCCTTTAATGTCCCCCCCTTCCACACACACACACACCACCATTCTCGTCCTTTATCGATGACTGCTACAACTGATCGATTAAAAACATATCTCCACACACGAGAACACTGAAAATAACTGGCTTTAAGTGTACAGACTGAAAATACTCTGTAATACAGGTACAGGAGATGGTCAGAGACTGCGGACACATTACAGGAGATGATCAGAGACTATCCATTGGACACTCATACATATATGGCTGTGTGTGTAAAAGTGCCAAGTAATCAGCAGTATACAGTATAACTTTACAGGAAAATTAAGATGCTTTCACTAACCTACTAGATTCCAGGTTGTTGCCCCTACCATGTGTATGTATGAATGTGAGTTAAGGACTTTAGATTGTAAACTCTTTGAGGGCAGGGTCTGATGGGAATGTACAATGCAGGGCTAAAAATGTCAAGTCCTGAGCCACTAGCCAGGCCTTAAGAGTTTCTCGCCACCACTTGGCCCACCCAACCCCTACCCTACCCTGTCCCTGCCCCTCCCTTAAACTCACCTCACACCTAAACATATCTCATGAAATTACACTGTTAAATGTTTTATGCCGAATTAAGTTCCAAAAATAAATATCAACAACAACTTTAACAATATCAACATAAAGCATATCAGTACCCATTAGTGCAGCCTCATCAGTGCCCATCAGTACAGCCTCCTCTGGGGCCACCAGTGCAGCCTATCAGTGCCCATCAGTGCAGCTTATCAGTGCAGCATATCAGTGCAGCTTAAGACTTCTGCCTCATCTGTGCCTAACAGTGCAGCCTTATCAATGCCCATCAGTGCAGTCTGATCAGGGGCTAACAGTGCAGCCTGTCAGTGGCCATCAGTGCGTCCTCATCAATGTGTCTATCAGTGCTGCCTTATCAGTGCATCGTAAGAGTGCCGCCTCATCTGTGCCAAACAGTGCAGCCTTATCAGTGCCAATCAGTACAGTCCAATTAGTGCTGCCTTTATCAGTGTCCATCAGTCCCGCCTATCAGTGCTCATCAGTGCAGCCTACCAGTGCTCATCAGTGCAGCCTACCAGTGCCGCCTATCAGTGCCCATCAGTGCCGCCTATCAGTGCTCTCAGTGCTGCATACCAGTGCCCATCCGTGCCACCTATCAGTGCAGCCTACCAGTGCCCATCAGTGCCGCCTATCAGTGCCCATAAGTGCAGCCTACCAGTGCCCATCAGTGCAGCTCACCAGTGCCACCTATCAGTGCCCATCAGTGCTGCCTATCAGTGCTCACCAGTGCAGCCTACCAGTGCCCATCAGTGCATATAAGTGCCGCCTATCAGTGCAGCCTACCAATGCCGCCTATCAGTGCCGCCTAGGAGTACCGCCTCATCATTGGCAATCAGTGCAGCCTCGTCAGTTTCAAAATATCACAGCTTATTAGTGTATATTAATTGTGTTTTGATTATAGCATGGAGCCCTTTGCATTGCATGAATTTTCACTGAATGTGTATTGTTTGATGGGTTTGCATTGATTTTAGCATGGAGCACTCTGCATATGCTAGAATCTATGCAAACTTATTAGACAGTCCACATTCAGTGAAAGCTCATGTACTGCAAAGTGTTCCATGCATGCTGGAACCTATGCAAACTTATTAAACAGTCCACATTCAGTGAAAGTTCATGTACTGCAAAGCTTTCACTGAATGTGGACTGTTTAATGAGTTTGAGCATGCATGGAGCACTTTATTGCAATATGCATGCTCTGAAAATGTGCATTTAATCCATGCTGAGCACTGCCACTTTAAATTGATGACTTACAAAAATAAATGCAACTTACCTGCTGTCTGTCCTGGCCACCACTTGCGGGGGTTCCCGGGTTCCCGTCAGCCCCCTCTCTGTTTTCCTCCTACAGACATTCACAGAGAGACCCCGCCCCCCGGGCCAAGGAGAAGATGCATAGATAGGGAGGAGGGTAGGCGGAGCATTAGGCTCCGCCTCTGTCACTGGAATGACATGCACCCAGTCTGGCCAGTCACGGTCACCGGGCGTTTAATGGGGGCATAATTTGCTCCCTCCCCCTGGCCAAGTACACCCCATAGTTTAGCAAGTGCTACACTACACAGGCCGCCACGCCGGGGGCTATATTGTTTGTGCAGGAGCCAAAAGGCGGCCGCGGGGGCAACATACAGCACTGCCGCCGCCCGCCAGGGGCTATGTTAGTGTGGGGGAAGCAGATAAGTCGCCGCTGGAGCGGCGCCAGAGTGCCAACACTGCACCACTGCCGCCCGAGGACTGGCCTCGGTGGCCTTGTGGGGAATTCGGCCCTGGCTGGGGCGGCTGCTACACACTGAAGGCTTTTTATCTTAATGCATAGAATGCATTAAGATAAAAAAAACTTCTTCCTTTACAACTCCTTTAATATTTTATGTGAGAACATTTTTAAAATAATCTTTTTCTAAACAGGATTTTTTGATGCTTAATCATCTCCTGACCAGCCATTGTAGTTAAAAGGACAGTTGGGTGAGCATCCTTTTGTACAATTTATATATTAAGGATATCCACACAAGCACTTAGGAATGACCATAATAAATTGTCTTTCATATATACTGTAGTCAACTCCCTGGGTAATGCAGGATAAAAAGCAAGTTAGAGATGTGTGTCAAAATCCACTGCCGGTTTAGGTAAAAAATTCTCATAGCACAGCCTAGATGTAACTGTTGCTTCCCTATATGAGGATACTAACTTACATAAGCCTCTTGGGTAGTGATAATGCCAAACAAGAGAACCCCATGAGCAGCAGTGGCAGTGGCAATGGAATGACCTTAGCTAGTATGTCCGGTTGCCAGAAGCGGGGGACCTCAATCATCACTGTGTTCCGGGTCCGGATGCTTCGAAAGGAGCCTTCATGGAAATCATGTTAGCTGGGCAACCAAGGGAACCAGGAAGGAGCCACTATGGTGGAGGAGTAATGGAACTGTGGATACCAAGCATGCTACGACAACGCATTTCGCACCAATGTGCTTTATCAAGTCATGTGATCTCTTAGCAAAGGCCAACTTTATAGGGTCAGGGGGAGAAGTTGGGGTGAAGATAATCAAAATAACTATTAAAGGAACAGCCCTTGTTCTTTTGTCCACAGCTACGACAACATGTCTCAAGCCCTAATATTCTGGAAATGGAGTAAATGTTGGGGAACACTGTGTTTATCACAGTGTTCCCCCAACATTTCCTCAGTTTTCACACAGTGTTCCCTGCCATTTCCTTCATTTCCAGAATAAATATGAGATTTCTAGAGGTTTTGACAATTAAGTGTATCTCGGACAGATCTTCCTGTTCAGGAAGGAGACCTGGCTCTGTTGTTACTCCCAGGAAAGAGGAAGTGTTGAGAGACACAGAGGTGCTGAGAGATGCTGAGACAGCGCGATGTTTGGAGTGTGGGAGCAAGATCTTGAGGGACTAAGACTGTGACCCCCCCACTGAGACTGAGAGAGACGGCAGGAAACACAGGCCGGCGCGGATCCATCTGGGCTGTGGAGCTGGAGTGACTGGGGATAGTGGTACCCCACTGAGACTGAGAGAGGTGGTGGGCATGAAACCAGAAGGACCTGGAGTGTGACAGGCAGACTGGAGGAGGTGGCAGGTGTGGGGCCAGCAGAGGCAACAGGTAAGTGTGACAGGCAGACCAGAGAGGCGGCGAGAGCAGAGAGAGGCAGGCTGACAGGGAGAGGCTGTGTCAGAGAGGTTACCCTACCAGACAACTTGCTGGCCGCTATGGCACGCGCGTTCCCGTGCGCGCTCCTGTGGGCGCTGGTGTGCATGTGCCGGCTGGCCCTGATGTGCATGCAGGTGCGCAATGGCGCACAGGCACGGGGTCGCGTGCCTGTTCCCACGGGCGCCTGTTTGCGTGCTTCCATGGGTGCCGTGTGTGCGCGCTGGCGTCTGGGGGTGCGCGCGTGGGGATTGCGTGCGCCTGTGCTCGTTGGCGCACACACGTGCGCACTGTTTGGTGCCTACCGGCCTACTTAGTCGGGCAGCACCTGTTGGCCGGTGCTGCCTGATCTTCAGCTCCCCAGTAACCTTGCTCCAGCACCCTGTATCCTGATTCCCTGACGACCCGGCTTGCCTTTGGACTCCCTGGACTTCTGCCTGCCCCCGACCCCGGCTTGTTTAACTTCTCTTCTGCCTGCTTCTCTGTACCTTGCCGCCCGTACGTTGCTGAACACTGCTTGAACCCGGACTTGCCTGCTCTTACTCCTGCTCAGTACCTAGTGCCTGCATTCCAGTACATCACATTGCTACCTGTGGATCCTCTGCTGCCAGCATCCGGAACCTCCCTACCAGGCTCTCATACCCTTCCTGACTCTTGTGCTTCCTGTACTTTCCACCAGGGGCCGCGAGTCGGATCCGTAAGGGACTCGTCGGTCAGGTACGTAGCAGCCTGACAGTATCAGGCAGCCAAGACCAAGTCCGGGCAGGGGGCCTCCCCCATGGATGAACTGTGTAGGCACCTAGCGGGCCTTACCCAAGCTGTGAAGAGCCTACAGGACGGCTACTCTCGGTTGGAAGAACAGGTCCAGGCTCTGTCTTCATCTTCTAACCCTCAGGGAGCATCATTTGCCGGATTCACCCAAGCACCCTCCGTAGTAATGCTACCTCCTGAACCTAAGGTACCCACGCCTGAAAAGTTCTCTGGGGAACGAAGTAAATACCATGCTTTCCGCAACGCCTGTGAGCTCTACTTCGCCCTACAGCCATGAACCTTCTCCCGGGAAGCTACAAAGGTGGGCTTCATCATCTCCCTTCTGACCGGCGAACCTCAAACCTGGGCCCACCGCCTTCTGGAGCAGAAATCCGAGTCCCTGGACTCCCTTGACAGCTTCTTTGCAGCGATGTCACAGCTTAACGAGGACCCTCAACCCTCTGCTATGGTCGAAGCTGCGCTGCATTTTCTGCAGCAAGGTCGCAGAACGGCCGAGGATTACGCCATTGAATTTAGACGCTGGAGCTCTGATACAGAGTGAAATGACGCTGCCCTGCGTCACCAATTTCACAGAGGGTTATCGGATTCCCTAAAGGATGAGCTGGCACGCGTGGGAGTCCCCCAGACCCTGGACGAACTCATTAACCTCTCGGTTCAAATAGACCGCCGTCTTAGGGCAAGACGGGCTGAAAGATCTTCTGGGCACTCTCGCCCTATCTGGATGCTCCCCAGGGTGCCCGGTCCACCCAGCCTAGTTCCTCCTGCCTCTTCAACCCCGGTTCCAGGAACCCCGGAGCCAATGCAGATTGGCCTACTCAAGCCTTCCCTTTCTCCAGAAGAAAAGATGCGCAGACGGGCCCACAACTTATGCTTGTACTGTGGAGAACCTGGACATTATGCAAGAACGTGCCCCAACAAGACACGTAAGTGCCTGCCTCCCTCTTCCTTGTGTGCGCCTGTCTTTCCTTTAAACTGGTACTCACCTGGCTCTTACTATTGTTTTGCAGCTTTCCGGACGGATTATCCCGGTGTCAGTCATTGTTGATTCGGGAGCATCTAGCTGCTTCATCGATCTAGTCTTCGCTACCAACCATGGCATTCCTCTTCAACCCAAGGTCCGGGGCCTTGCAGTACACTTGGCGGATGGTTCCACACTCAGCTCTGGCCCAGTCACCCATGAGACGGTTCCCCTATTGACTACCATAGGCTCCCAGCATCAGGAACTTCTACGCTTGGATGCCATCTCGTCCCCTCTTTTCCCGATCATATTGGGAATGCCCTGGTTGCCCACAACCCCAGCATCGACTGGGCCACGGGCAAAATACAGTTTTCCTCTTAATATTGCCGTCAGAACTGTCTATGTGGAACATCTGGCAAGTCATCTTCGCTTCTCTGTATGGACTCTGATATGGAAATCCGCCAATCCATCCCTGAACCTTACCAGGACTTTCTAGATGTATTTAGCAAGAAGGGGGCAGAGACTCTTCCCCCACATAGGCCGTATGACTGCCCAATAGAACTGCTACCCGGAACAGAAGTTCCCTTTGGAAGAGTTTTCCCGTTAACTGAGCAGGAGCTGGGCACTTTAAAGGACTATATAGACAAGAATCTGGCGAAAGGGTTCATTCGCCCTTCCACTTCTCCGGCCGGTGCGGGCATCTTCTTTGTCGAGAAAAAGGATCATTCCTTGCGTCCCTGCATTGACTACCGGGAGCTAAATAAGATTACCATTAAAAACAGATACCCCCTACCACTGGTACCAGAACTCTTCCAAAGGCTGGGGACAGCCACAATTTTTACAAAGTTGGATCTTCGCGGAGCTTACAACTTAATCCGCATCCGGAAAGGGGATGAATGGAAAACGGCTTTTCGCACCCGATTCGGGCACTACGAGTACCTTGTTATGCTCTTTGGCCTGTGCAGTGCCCCAGCGACATTCCAGCACTTCATCAATGATATTTTCCACGACTACCTGGATCTGTACGTCATTGTCTACTTAGACGATATCCTAGTTTTCTCCGCTTCACTGGCCGATCATCGCAGGCATGTCCGAAGCGTACTTACCCGTCTGAGACAACATGGGCTTTACGCCAAAACTGAGAAATGCGAATTTGAAATCCAGTGTGTGCAATTCTTGGGCTTAGTTATTTCGGCCGAGGGCATCAGAATGGATGCAGAGAAGGTATCTGCCATCCTGGACTGGCTGGCACCCGCAGACAAGAAAGGGGTACAGCTCTTCATTGGTTTTGCCAATTTCTATAGGAAGTTCATTAAGGGATTCTCCTCCATAATAACTCCCATTACCGAGCTAACCAAACAAGGGACTCGATTTTGCTGGACACCTAAGGCACAATTGGCCTTTGAGAAACTCAAGGAACTATTCACCTCGGCTACCATTCTCAAGCACCCAAACCCAGCCTTACCCTTCGCTCTGGAAGTCGACGCCTCCGAGATTGCGGTAGGAGCCGTACTATCCCAATGGCAAGGTGCCAAGGACCTCCTCTACACAGTGGGTTTCTTCTCTCATAAGCTTACTTCTTCAGAAAGAAACTACGACGTGGGAGATCGGGAACTTCTGGCCATCAAAGTAGCATTGGAGGAATGACGCTATCTACTGGAGGGTGCTGCACATCCTGTTCTGGTGTACACCGATCATAAGAACTTGGAGTACTTTAGGACAGCCAAGAGGCTAAGATCCCGGCAGGCCAGATGGGCACTTTTCTTTTCACGATTTCAGTTCCACATGACCTACAGGCCCGGTTCCAAGAATGTCAAATCTGACGCTCTCTCCCGAATGTACCTTGACACTGAAGACACCCTACCCCCCGATACCATCCGCCCCGCTGGGAACTTCCTGCTCCTTCAAGGGGATCTCATATCCCGGATTAAACAGGCCTCTGTTGGTACCTCTCCGTCTGACGGGGTTTCCACTAAGGATGGCTTGTTTTGGCACAAGGGCAAAATTGTGGTCCCGGAGGACCTAAGAGTACACGTACTAGAGCTGTGCCACAATCACAAGCTTGACGGACACTTCGGGGCTCTAAAAACAACCAACCTGGTACAACGTACCTTCTGGTGGCCTCACCTGACTAAGGATTGCAAGGACTATGTTGACTCATGCGGTACCTGTGCCCGAAACAAAACCAGCTGGACGAGAGCCTGGGGTCTATTAAAACCTCTACCAGTCCCAGAAAGACCATGGAGTATGATTTTGATGGACTTTATCGTTGCACTCCCCCCATCAGAAGGCTTTTCCTCTATCTTTGTCGTGGTAGACAGATTATCGAAGATGGCACATTTCTTGCCCATGAAGGGTACCCCTTCAGCCATGGAGACGGCAAAAATTTTCATTAAGGAAGTTATAAGATTGCACGGAGTCCCAACAAATATTGTATCGGATCGTGGTGTCCAGTTCACCTCTAGATTCTGGAAGGCCCTCTGTGGGTCCTTGGAAATTGAATTGGCGTTCTCCTCTGCGTATCACCCGCAGACAAATGGTCAGACTGAGAGAACCAATCAGACTTTAGAGCAATACCTTCGCTGCTTCTCCACTTTCTCTCAGAATGGCTGGGCCTCCTTGCTCCCTATTGCTGAATTCTCATACAACAACTCTCTACACTCATCCATCAATCAGACACCGTTCTTCGCCAACTACGGCTTTCACCCATCCTTCCTACCTAGGTCAATACCTGAATGCACTGTGCCTGCAGTTTCTGAGACCCTGGACTTCTTTTCCTCCAACAATAAATTGCTGCAGGAGGCCATGGCCAAGTCCCAGGAGCACTATAAGAAGGTCTTTGATGGAAAGAGGCGCGGGGAACTTGTCTTGGAACCCGGCAACCAGGTGTGGTTGTCTACAACCAATTTGAAAATGGCCTGTCCTTCTAAAAAATTAGGTCCTAAGTTCTTGGGGCCCTTCCCTGTGAAGAGAAAAATTAACAACGTTACCTACGAATTGGATCTGCCTGCCTCTCTGAAAGTCCACCCAGTCTTCCACGTAACTCTTCTGAAACCTATGATCCCAAATCCCTTTGCTGGCCGTAGTGTCGGCCCTCCCAAGCCTGTCATTGTCAACAATGAAGAGGAATTTGAGGTGGAAGCAATTTTAGATTGTAGAAGACGGCGCAATCACACCCAGTTCCTTATTAAATGGAAAGGGTATGGGCTCGAAGACAATTTGTGGGAGCCTGAAAACAACCTGCACGCCGGTGAACTGTTACAAGCATTTAAGACCTTGCATGCCTCCAAATTGTCTCAACTGGGCATCCGGAGTCTGCCCTTAAGGAGGGGGCACTGTCAGAGAGGTTACCCTACCAGACGACTTGCTGGCCGCTCTGGCGCGCGCCGGTGCGCTGTCGGCGCTGGCGCTGGTGTGCATGTGCCGGCTGGCCCTGATGTGCGGGCGGGTGCGCGGACGCGTGCGCAGGTGCGCGATGGTGCGTGGGGTCGCGTGTGTGTTTCCGCGGGCGCCTGTTTGTGTTCCTCCATGAGTGACGGTGTGCGTGCTGGTGTCTGGGGCGTGCGCTCGTGGGGGATTGCGTGCGCCTGTGCGCATTGGCACACACACGTGCGCACTGTTTAGCGCCTACCGGCCTACTTAGTCGGGCAGTGCCTGTTGGCCGGTGCTGCCTGATCTTCAGCTCCCCAGTAACCTTGCTCCAGCACCCTGTATCTGTATCCTGATTCCCTGATGACCCGGCTTGCCTTTGGACTCCCTGAACTTCTGCCTGCCCCCGACCCGGCTTGTTTGACTTCTCTTCTGCCTGCTCCTCTGTACCTTGCCGTCTGTACGTTTCTGAACCCTGCTTGAACCCGGACCTGCCTGCTCTTACTCCTGCTCAGTACCTAGTGCCTGTATTCAAGTACATAACCTTGCTACCTGTGGATCCTCTGCTGCCAGCATCTGGAACCTCCCTACCAGGCACTCATACCCTTCCTGACTCTCGTGCTTCCTGTACTTTCCACCAGGGGCCGGGAGTCGGATCCGTAAGGGAGACCTCCCTCTGCCCAAGCGGACTCGTTGGTCAGGTACGTAGCAGCCTGACAGGCTGCAGGCACCAACAAGCCCTGTAGGAGACAGCTTACAGGAGCAGGTGAGCAGGAGGAGAAGAGCATCATAACAAACAGAAAAGGCAGACTGACCATGGCAGGCTGACAAGCTGACTGTGTGTAGTGAGGACGCTGTCTGAGGATGGTTAGTGTGAGTAACTGGGGACTGCTGTGAGTAACTGTGTACTGAGTACTGTGAGTAACTGGAGAGTACTGTGAGTAACTGAGTACTGTGAATAACTGGTGAGTACTGTGAGTAACTAAGCACTGTGAGTAACTGAGTACTGTGAATTACTATGAGTAACTTCTGAGTACTGTGAGTAACTGCTGAATACTGTGAGTAACTGCTGAGGACTGTGGGTAACTGTGTACTGTGAATAACTGGTAACTGGTGAGTAACTGAGTACTGTGAATAACTGTGAGTAACTGCTAAAGGACTGTGAGTAACTGCTGGGGACTGTAAGTAACTGTGTACTGTGAATAACTGGTAACTGGTGAGTATTGTGAGTAGGGATGAGCCGAACACCCCCGGGTTCGGTTCGAACCAGAACCTTCGAACGGACCGAAAGTTCGCGCGAATTTTCGAACCCTATACGTTATAATGGACGCGAACGTTCGAAATCAAAAGTGCTAATTACAACGGCCAATATGCATGTTAATGTCATAAAACAGGTTTGGGGACCCGGGTCCTGCCCCAGGGGACATATATCAATGCAAAAAGAACTTTTAAAAACTAACGTTTTTTCGGGAGCAGTCATTTTAATGATGCATAAAGTGAAAAAAAAAAAGTGACATTTTCCTTTAAATATGGTACCTGGGGGGTGTCCAAAGTATGCCTGTGAAGTGGCATGTGTTTCCCGTGTTTAGAACTGTCCTTGCACAAAATGACATTTGTAAAGGAAAAAAAGAAGCCATTTAAAACCACTTGCGGCTTTAGGTTTGATCTTAAGTAGAATCTGAACAGGTACATTATGAAGTGTAGCTCCATCCCAAAAAAATCTATTTTTAAGCTTTTTGGAGAACATAGGGAGGGGTTATCACCCCTGTAACATTTGCTGTCTTTGCACATCTGTTCAGAACATGTCACCTCACTTTCCGTCCCAATGACAAATGTTTTTGGAAAAAAGTGGGGTTTTAATTGAAACAAGGATTGGTGATAAAGTATCAGTAGAGAGGAGATACCTTTTTCCCAAATTAAATCTAACAGGATAGAATTTCCCTTCCTAGGGGTAGATTTCCTCTCACTTCCTGTTTTCTCTTTCCATTTTCAAGTAGGAGTCGTTTGTAAGTTGGATGTTTGAAAGTAGGGGCCTGGCGTATATACTCTGCAGAAATTTGCCCTATTAGATGTTGGTGTAGCCACAAGACTGGTGGGCACAGGAATGGGCCCTGCTGTGAGTTAATAGATCAAGATTTGTAATTGCATGCACCTGATGAACAGGGCAGAAAAATTGGGCCTTTGGCGGTGGTGGTGGACGGTGTTGCCACAAGACTGTAGGCCCTCATAGTTACTCTTGGTGGGCGCAGGAATGGGCCCTGCTGTGAGTTATTAGATCAAGATTTGTAATTGCAAGCACCTGATGAACAGGGCAGAAAAATTGGGCCTTTGGCGGTGGTGGTGGACGGTGTTGCCACAAGACTGCAGGCCCTCATAGTTACTCTTGGTGGGCGCAGGAATGGGCCCTGCTGTGAACTATTAGATCAAGATTTGTAATTACCCGCCCCTGTTAAACAGGGGCTGAAAAATTGTGCCTTAGGCACTGGTGCTGGTGCCACAACACTGCAACCCGGCCCTCACAGATACTGTACTTGGAGCACAGCAGTCACACGTGTTGCGAAGCATTTTTTTAAAAAATTGTAAGTACACGCCCCTGTTAAACAGGGGCTGAAAAATTGTGCCTTAGGCACTGGTGCCACAACACTGCAACACGGCCCTCACAGAGACTGTACTTGGAGCACAGCAGTCACACGTGTTGCGAAGCATTTTTTTAAAAATTGTAAGTACACGCCCCTGTTAAACAGGGGCTGAAAAATTGTGCCTTAGGCACTGGTGCCACAACACTGCAACACGGCCCTCACAGAGACTGTACTTGGAGCACAGCAGTCACACGTGTTGCGAAGCATTTTTTAAAAAAATTGTAAGTACACGCCCCTGTTAAACAGGGGCTGAAAAATTGTGCCTTAGGCACTGGTGCTGGTGCCACAACACTGCAACACGGCCCTCACAGAGACTGTACTTGGAGCACAGCAGTCACACGTGTTGCGAAGCATTTTTTTTAAAAATTGTAAGTACACGCCCCTGTTAAACAGGGGCTGAAAAATTGTGCCTTAGGCACTGGTGTGGTGGCATGGATCATTGAGGAGGAGGAAGAGGATAGTCAGTGAACATAAGAGGACAGTCACTCAGCATCAGCATAGGCAGTCTTGAAGGGATGTGACATTAAAAATTATTCGGTTATATCCGCCTCAGGTGCCTGGTAGCTGGTGGTGATCCAAGACTGATTCATTTTGATGAAGGTCAGTCGATCAACCGAGGCGGTGGACAGGCGCACCCTATGATCAGTCACAAATCCTCCAGCAGCACTGAATGTGCGTTCGGAAAGAACGCTGGAGGCAGGACAGGCCAGTAGCTCAATTGCATACTGTGCAAGCTCTGGCCAGTGATCCATCCTCAGGACCCAGTAAGCCAGAGGATTTTCGGTGGGAAAGGTGTCCAAGTCTGACCTTGCCCCAAGGTATTCCTGCACCATGTATATCAGACGCTGGCGATGGTTGCTGGAACCGATCATACCTTGGGGCTGCGGACTAAAAAATTGTCTGAACGCATCGGTCAGACGTCCACCTTCCCCACCGCTCCTTCTGCCACTGACCGAAGCCTCAGCAACTCGTCGCCCAGGACCAGGAGTTTGTAGCCTCCCAGTTTCTGGGAACGCGTTGCACAGACCTTTCTGCAAGGCCTCCCTGAGATGTCTCATCCTCTGCTCCCTCTGCGACGGCAAGATAAGGTCCGCAACCTTACCCTTGTACCGCGGATCAAGGAGAGTGGCCAGCCAGTAATGGTCCCTCTCCTTGATCCGAAGAACACGAGGATCCTTCCGCAGGCTTTGCAGGATCAGGGAGGCCATGCAGCGTAGGTTAGCTGAGGCATTCGGTCCGGAGTCTTCTGGGTCACTGAGGATGACATGATCGCCAGCCACCTCCTCCCAGCCACGTACAAGTCCACTGGCTTGTTGGGACTGTACATCATCCCTAAAAGACTGCTGCTGCTGATGCTGAGTGCCAGGCTCCACCTCCATGCTCACACAATCCTCCTCCTCCTCCTCCTCCTCCTCCTCCTCATCCTCTTCCTGTGTGATGGGTGGGACAGAAGGAACACTGTCCGGATAAAGGGGGCCTTGAGAGGCAAGGAAGTCCTCCTCTTCCTGCCTCTGTTCTGCCTCAAGTGCCCTGTCCATGATCCCACGCAGCGTATGCTCCAACAGGTGGACAAGAGGGACAGTGTCACTGATGCATGCACTGTCACTGCTCACCATCCTCGTGGCCTCCTCAAATGGTGAGAGGACAGTGCATGCATCCCTGATCATGCTCCACTGACGTGGGGAAAAAAAACCAAGCTCCCCTGACCCTGTCCTGGTGCCGTAGTCGCAAAGGTACTCATTGATGGCCCTCTGCTGCGTGTGCAGTCGCTGCAGCATGGCCAACGTTGAGTTCCACCTGGTGGGCATGTCAGATATTAGGCGGTTCTTGGGCAGGTTCAGCTCCTTTTGCAGCTCAGTCAGCCGAGCACTGGCATTATAAGATCGGCGGAAATGCACACAGACTTTCCTGGCCTGCCTCAGGACATCCTGTAAGCCTGGGAACCTGCCCAAGAACCGCTGCACCACCAGGTTGAGGACGTGAGCCATGCAGGGCACATGGGTGAGCTGCCCCTGTCGCAGGGCGGAGAGGAGGTTGGTGCCATTGTCAGAAACGACCATTCCTGGCTTAAGCTGACGTGGCGTCAACCACCTCTCGGCCTGCCCCTGCAGAGCTGCCAGAACCTCTGGCCCAGTGTGGCTCCTGTCCCCCAAACACACCAGCGCAAGCACGGCATGGCATCTTTTTGCCTGCGTACTTGCGTAGCCCCTTGTACGCCTACGGAGCACCGCTGGTTCCAAGGACAGAGCACTGGAGGAAGAAGAAGAGGAGGGGGTGGAGGAGAGAGAGGTGTGTCACAACCAGTAGCAGTAGTCGCGTTTTGGAGGCGTGGTGGCGGAACAACCTCCAACACTACTGCACCTTGTCCTGCATCCCTCCCAGCTGCCAATAGAGTGACCCAATGGGCCGTGAAAGAAAGGTACCGTCCCTGTCCATGCCTGCTGGACCATGAGTCAGCGGTAATATGCACCTTACCGCTGACCGCCCTGTCCAGCGAGGCATGGACATTGCCCTCCACATGCCGGTAGAGAGACGGAATCGCCTTCCGCGAGAAAAAGTGGCGTTTGGGAACCTGCCACTGAGGAACCGCACATTGAACAAACTCACGGAAGGGGGCCGAGTCTACCAACTGAAAAGGCAGCAGTTGAAGTGCTAGCAATTTAGCAAGGCTAGCATTCAACCGCTGGGCATGTGGATGGCTGGGAGTGTACTTCTTTCTACGGTCCAGCAGCTGGGGCAGGGAAATTTGCCTGCTGCATTCGGACGTCGGTGTACTGCAAGTACTTGGTTGTGACACACCGAATTCTACACCTTCAGTCCTCTCAGAGCAGCTTTCAGAGAGGACTGAAGGTGTAGTGGGGATGGAGATCCCAGCTGAGGAGGAGCAAGGAGAGGTCCGCTTAGTTCTTTGGTGTGGGTCTTTTATGTGTGCCTGCCAACGAGCTGCATGGCAGGTCGCCATATGTCTGGTCATGCTTGTGGTGCCCAAGCGGCTGATGTTTTGGCCACGCGAGATACGCTTGAGACAAATATTGCAAATAGCAGTGGTGCGATCTGCTGCACTCGTCTCAAAAAAGGCCCACACCAAAGAACTTTTCTGATAACGTGCAGAGGCAGCGCCCTGCACAGGCGGAGCTCTGCGGTGTTGTACAGTTGCTGTGCTGGCCTCTACCTGGCCTCCAGGGGGCATCCTGCCTCGTTGGACATGTGACGCCGCATCCTCCTCCTCCTCGTCCTCCTCCTCATCCTCTCTCCCTTGAGGCACCCACGTGGAGTCAGTGACCTCATCATCCCCTCCCTCTTCACCACTAGAGCAAACCTGGCAGTAAGCTGCAGCTGGTGGAACTGTACTGCCAGATTCCTCAAGCTGGGTATCGTCATCCGAGCCTTCGAATCGTTGGGCATCCTCCTGGAGCATGTACCCAACACTGTGCTCAAAGAGTTCGGGGGACTCCTCAGGAGGACATGGTGGGTCTAGGGAAGGGGTGGCTGATGATGCTCTGTCAGTACCCTGAGCCTGGGTGAGAGAGGATGAGGAGGATGAGGAGGGCTTGGTCATCCATTCTACCAAGCCTTCAGCATGATGCGGCTCCACATGTCCAGCTGCCGAAAACAAAGACGCGCGTGTCCCATGGCCACGTGCTGATGACGATGCACGACCACGTCCACGTCCACGGCCACGTCCACTAGAAACAGAGCCTGCCTGCCCTGTGTTCTTGGCTCTGCACGCTCTGCCTCCCCTTGGCGGTCTTCCAGCCATTGTAGTCGGTAGTCCTGTGGGTGCTGCTGAGAAGAAAATATAGGAGCTCTGTGTGATGCCACTAACACACTAGAAGTCCTATGGGTGCTTCTGCAAAGAAAATAGAGGAGCTCTGTGTGATGCCACTAACACACTAGAAGTCCTGTGGGTGCTTATGCAAAGAAAATAGAGGAGCTCTGTGTGATGCCACTAACACACTAGAAGTCCTGTGGGTGCTTCTGCAAAGAAAATAGAGGAGCTCTGTGTGATGCCACTAACACACTAGAAGTCCTATGGGTGCTTCTGCAAAGAAAATAGAGGAGCTCTGTGTGATGCCACTAACACACTAGAAGTCCTGTGGGTGCTTCTGCAAAGAAAATAGAGGAGCTCTGTGTGGTGCCACTAACACACTAGAAGTCCTGTGGGTGCTTATGCAAAGAATATATAGGAGCTCTGTGTGATGCCACTAACACACTAGAAGTCCTATGGGTGCTTCTGCAAAGAAAATAGAGGAGCTCTGTGTGATGCCACTAACACACTAGAAGTCCTGTGGGTGCTTATGCAAAGAATATATAGGAGCTCTGTGTGATGCCACTAACACACTAGAAGTCCTATGGGTGCTTCTGCAAAGAAAATAGAGGAGCTCTGTGTGATGCCACTAACACACTAGAAGTCCTGTGGGTGCTTCTGCAAAGAAAATAGAGGAGCTCTGTGTGGTGCCACTAACACACTAGAAGTCCTGTGGGTGCTTATGCAAAGAATATATAGGAGCTCTGTGTGATGCCACTAACACACTAGAAGTCCTATGGGTGCTTCTGCAAAGAAAATAGAGGAGCTCTGTGTGATGCCACTAACACACTAGAAGTCCTGTGGGTGCTTCTGCAAAGAAAATAGAGGAGCTCTGTGTGGTGCCACTAACACACTAGAAGTCCTGTGGGTGCTTATGCAAAGAATATATAGGAGCTCTGTGTGATGCCACTAACACACTAGAAGTCCTATGGGTGCTTCTGCAAAGAAAATAGAGGAGCTCTGTGTGATGCCACTAACACACTAGAAGTCCTGTGGGTGCTGCTGAGAAGAATATATAGGAGCTCTGTGTGATGCCACTAACACACTAGAAGTCCTATGGGTGCCTCTGCAAAGAAAATAGAGGAGCTCTGTGTGATGCCACTAACACACTAGAAGTCCTGTGGGTGCTTCTGCAAAGAAAATAGAGGAGCTCTGTGTGGTGCCACTAACACACTAGAAGTCCTGTGGGTGCTTCTGCAAAGAAAATAGAGGAGCTCTGTGTGTTGCCACTAACACACTAGAAGTCCTGTGGGTGCTTATGCAAAGAATATATAGGAGCTCTGTGTGATGCCACTAACACACTAGAAGTCCTATGGGTGCTTCTGCAAAGAAAATAGAGGAGCTCTGTGTGATGCCACTAACACACTAGAAGTCCTGTGGGTGCTTCTGCAAAGAAAATAGAGGAGCTCTGTGTGGTGCCACTAACACACTAGAAGTCCTGTGGGTGCTTATGCAAAGAATATATAGGAGCTCTGTGTGATGCCACTAACACACTAGAAGTCCTATGGGTGCTTCTGCAAAGAAAATAGAGGAGCTCTGTGTGATGCCACTAACACACTAGAAGTCCTGTGGGTGCTGCTGAGAAGAATATATAGGAGCTCTGTGTGATGCCACTAACACACTAGAAGTCCTATGGGTGCCTCTGCAAAGAAAATAGAGGAGCTCTGTGTGATGCCACTAACACACTAGAAGTCCTGTGGGTGCTTCTGCAAAGAAAATAGAGGAGCTCTGTGTGGTGCCACTAACACACTAGAAGTCCTGTGGGTGCTTATGCAAAGAAAATAGAGGAGCTCTGTGTGATGGGACTAACACACTTCAAGTCCTATAGGTGCTTCTGGGAACAAAATATAGCTCTGTGTGTGTAATGGGACTAACACACTTCAAGTCCTATAGGTGCTTCTGGGAACAAAATATAGCTCTGTGTGTGTAATGGGACTAACACACTTCAAGTCCTATAGGTGCTTCTGGGAACAAAATATAGCTCTTTGTGTGTAATGGGACTAACACACTTCAAGTCCTATAGGTGCTTCTGGGAACAAAATATAGCTCTGTGTGTGTAATGGGACTAACACACTTCAAGTCCTATAGGTGCTTCTGGGAACAAAGTATAGCTCTTTGTGTGTAATGGGACTAACACACTTCAAGTCCTATAGGTGCTTCTGGGAACAAAATATAGCTCTGTGTGTGTAATGGGACTAACACACTTCAAGTCCTATAGGTGCTTCTGGGAACAAAATATAGCTCTGTGTGTGTAATGGGACTAACACACTTCAAGTCCTATAGGTGCTTCTGGGAACAAAATATAGCTCTGTGTGTGTAATGGGACTAACACACTTCAAGTCCTATAGGTGCTTCTGGGAAGAAAATATAGCTCTGTGTGTGTAATGGGACTAACACACTTCAAGTCCTATAGGTGCTTCTGGGAACAAAATATAGCTCTGTGTGTGTAATGGGACTAACACACTTCAAGTCCTATAGGTGCTTCTGGGAAGAAAATATAGCTCTGTGTGTGTAATGGGACTAACACACTTCAAGTCCTATAGGTGCTTCTGGAAGAAAATATAGCACTTTGTGTGTAATGGGACTAACACACTTCAAGTCCTATAGGTGCTTCTGGGAACAAAATATAGGAGCTCTGCCTGCCTGCCACGAACACACTACAAGTCCTATAGGTGCTTCTGGTAACAAAATATAGGAGCTCTGCCTGCCTGCCACTAACACACTACAAGTCCTATAGGTGCTTCTGGTAACAAAATATAGGAGCTCTGCCTGCCTGCCACTAACACACTACAAGTCCTATAGGTGCTTCTGGTAACAAAATATAGGAGCTCTGCCTGCCTGCCACTAACACACTACAAGTCCTATAGGTGCTTCTGGTAACAAAATATAGGAGCTCTGCCTGCCTGCCACGAACACACTACAAGTCCTATAGGTGCTTCTGGTAACAAAATATAGGAGCTCTGCCTGCCTGCCACTAACACACTACAAGTCCTATAGGTGCTTCTGGTAACAAAATATAGGAGCTCTGCCTGCCTGCCACGAACACACTACAAGTCCTATAGGTGCTTCTGGTAACAAAATATAGGAGCTCTGCCTGCCTGCCACTAACACACTACAAGTCCTATAGGTGCTTCTGGTAACAAAATATAGGAGCTCTGCCTGCCTGCCACGAACACACTACAAGTCCTATAGGTGCTTCTGGTAACAAAATATAGGAGCTCTGCCTGCCTGCCACGAGCACACTACAAGCCCCTCTTTGTCAATCAATCTTTGTAACTGAATCTATCTAACTCAATCTCTGTAAGTGAATCTATCTAACTATCTCAATGCAGCAGAGTGTCACAGAATCTGCCTGCTCAATCTGCGCCGGAACAGCTTGTGACCGGCGCAGACGGCGTGGCGGCGTTTTATAGGGGGGGGGGGCGTGTACTACAGCCCCTGAGCTGTAATTGGCTACAGGCGTCCTGCCTGTAGCCAATTATGGCTCTTCGATTTTCCGGGGCTGTGATTGGCCAAGCATGCGGGGTCACAGTGCATGCTTGGCCAATCATCAGCCAGCAATGCACTGCGTCGGCCGCGCCGGCCGCAATGCATTGCGGGGGCCGCTCGCATCACACGAACGTGATGCGAGCGGCCAAAATAGTTCTGGGCTCGCAGAGCGAGCGAACGCCCGGTGCTCGATGCGAACGTGGGTTCGCATCGAGCACCGGGCCCATCCTTAATTGTGAGTAAATGTGTACTGAGTACTGCGAATAACTGTGAGTAACTGCTGAAGACTGTGAGTAAATGCCGAGGACTGTGGGTAACTGTGACTGAGGACTGTGAGTAACAGGTGAGTACCTACTGGGTACTGTGAGTAATTGGTGAGGACTGTGAGTAACTGGTAAGTAACTGAGTACTGTGAATAACTGTGAGTAACCAGTGAGTACTGTGAGTAACTGCTGAATACTGTGAGTAACGAATGAGGACTGCGAGTAACTGGTGAGTACTGGAAATAACTGTGTAATGAATGCAGTGAGTAACTGTGTACTTAGTACTGTGAGTAACTGTGTGCTAACAAGTTTAACAGTTAATTGGACAGAGTAAAATTCCTAATCCTCTAGGATTATCCCTATTAAATTAGTGGGTACGATTTCCAACGGGTATGGTAATGCCACATCTTGCACATCATGTATGCATTCCTTGAGCATCCGATCGAGAGTGGATACTGCTGCACAAAATGTGAGCAGGAAGCCCAGGTCTTGAATCTAGGGAAGCAGCTGGCAACACTGCAAAGCATCTCTAACCTGAAAGCAAGTTTGGAACATACCAGACAGGTACTGGCAGGGGACAGCATAAAGGTGGCTGGAGATACAGGGGTGCAGGCATGGGAGTGCTTTAAGAGCATACTAAATAAAGGTATTGACCAGTGCATTCCAATGAGAAAAGAGCTAAAATGTATCCTGGGTGACTAAATGCTAATGTACAATTGCATATAAAACAAAAGAAAAAAAATATATAAGTCTGAGGGGGGGCGTGTCCTGCCACATAACTGATAGCTCCCGCTTTCAGCAACACCTAGCGACAAAGGGGTGAGGTATCCTAGAGCTCAGAACCGACCTTTCACAGCATCTTACGCTCGCGGGAGCCATGTCCAAACAGCGGAAAGCAATTAAGTCGCCACAGCACCTCACTGACTTTGATCCAGCTGCCCCTTAGCGGTAGGCAAAATGGCACCAGCCCCAGCTCCACAGGAGCGGCCCGATCCCAGTCCAGTCATCACAGTGCAGAGAGACACCACCACCCAGTCTGGGGAGCTGGATGAACTCTCTCACCCCTCTATTACCGCTACACGCAGCCCAGTGAAATCTAAGCAGCGCAGGGAGGAGGATGAGTTCTCCCCTGGACTGCAGCATATTGCCCCAAAGGCCTCTCTGCAGAGCAAGCAGCCAGGATGACCAATTGATATGTTCCTGGCAACAGGCCAGTCCATCTCCGAAAATACCATGAAAAAAATGCATCTCTCCCTCAGAAGTACCCTATTTAATGATTTTTTCAGACATGTTTGCACCCTTAAATGAGACCGTCCAAATGTATGCTGATAAAATTCATCACCTAGAAACTAAGATGGCAGATCTTTATGATCTATTGATCTGTACATAATGATGTTATTGATGCCTATGCTGACCTAGAGTCTGAGATGCAAAATAAAAAAGCGGATCTTGAAGACCGCTCAAGGCTCAACAATATAAAGATTTTGAGGAATTCCTGACTCCATACCACCAAATGAATTAACTAATTTTGTGCAACACCTCATGAAGGCCCTCATACCATCTGGTGCATATTCACTACTACCATGTAAAAGAAGGCGTCATGGCGGCAGCTAAGCAAAGCCCTGTGGTACCAAACAAATTGAATGGCATCCCCTTAAATACACAACAGGCAGCAATGAATAGGTAGAAGCTCACTCCGCTCACAAAAGTTCTTTGAAACAATAGCATCATTTACCAGTGGGGTTTCCCCTCAAACCAAAATATATCCCATATACAGCATGGGGAAAGGCACCCAACACTTTAAACAATGGCAACTGCTCCCTACAGATGTACAACCTCCTTCTTCATCCTCCCCAGAACGCCTACAAATGGAAAGGACCTGAGTTAGTTCTCCTATTTGCAACTAGGCCTCCCCCCACCAACATTACCTCTATACTAGTGTGAGGCTGGGAGCTCAACCGCTCAGCTTGCTCTTCTTTTTTTTATTTTTGTTGTTTTATGGCTCAGTGCGTAGCACTGTCAATCTGAATTACCCCCACGAACTACAGCAGCTTTGGCTGCCCATTGTGCCTGCGTTTTGACAGGCGTTTCTTACATATGTTGTTTTTGTTTTTCCTATGTATGACCTTTTTTTTAGTTCCTATTACCCACCTATGATGCTATGCTTACCAGATATGAACCTGGACTACAGAGTATGTTTCCTCCGCTGCGTTCTAATCCTAGAGAACCTCTAATCAACCCGTCAGCTGACACCGCACAAACCACCAATCCTTGGTTATTGAAGTCTCTTCACGACAGGTACTTTTTTCCTTGTCTCCCTTACTACAATATACTTATCTGCAATGATACCTCAGCTAATACCCAATCTTCACTATGCCTCCAAAGTTTATGTCACTGAACTCTAAGGGCCTCAACAGCCTCTTTAAATGGGCAGCACTGTTGAAAGAAGCATGTTCCCTCAAGGCAGAGATAATCTTCACCTAAGAGTCCAATTTCGCTGCCCACAAATGCCCTCAAGTGAACTTTCAACATTTTCCTGTACATGGCTAGTGGCTAGTGGCCCCAAAAAGACTTTTTGTTCACGGTAAAAGGGTCTCTGCAAAATGTTCTGCATGCGGAAAATTGGTACAGTCTCTTGGTCTGATCATGCTCCGATCACACTAGAATTTGATGACAAACTTTGTAACCCCCCTCTATGGAGACTAAACACCTCACTTTTAGAGGACAAGAAATTGTACCAAAAGTTCTTTTTTGTGTATAATGACACTCCTGAAATCAACAGGTTCACCTTGTGGAATACCTACAGTATAAGGTCTATATGAGGGGGTATTAATCAAAATGGCTTATTTTATTAGGAAACAGAGGAGGAGACAGATTGAAGACATGCTGAATTCTATCACCCTAAAAGAACAAGAGAATAAATCTAACCCAAATCCCTGCCTCACACAAGATATCCTTCAGGACAGGCAAAAATGAAAGTATCTGCTCCTTTACAAGTATGACAATTATCTCAAATACCTAAAGTGAATTATTACAGCCTCCACAATAAAGCCAGGAGCTTGGTTGGCTAAAATGATCTCCGTAGTGATGACTCTACACCCCAACCCTCTTCTGCAATCATTAGCACCTTCTTAAGTAAAATTAAACTTCCTAACCTTAATGATGAACAACTCCAGTCCATCTCCCAAACTTTTACAACTCAGGAAATTTGCTCAGTCATCAAGAAACGACCCAATCGCAAATCCCTGGGAATGATGTTTTTTTAAACGAATACCATATGTACCTCTCCACTGAAACGCCCCATATCTGCAATCCGGCTTTGATATTATGTCTTCCTCTGGTACATTCTCCCTGGAAATGTTAAGAGCTGTGATTGTAACTATTCCAAAACCCAACAAAGACCCTACCTGCCCTGCAAACTACAGGCCCATATCTCTTGTTAATACGGATGTTAAGATATTTGCCAAACTTTTAGCGCTTAGACTACAAAAAATGTTGCCATATCTTATCCACCCCGACCAAGTGGGCTTTGTCCCAGGTCACCAAGCCCCAGACGGAACTAGACATCGCATCAATTTAATCTCTCAGGATGGGCCCTCTCGAATGTGCTATACTTTCCCTCTACTCCACACCCTCAGCCCAGTTCTCACCTCAGGAATTACTTCCAAACCAATATGAATAACTAATGGAACTAGGCAAGGATGCCTCCTATCACCTATTATTTTCACGCTTTTTATGGAACCACTGGCAGAGAACTTCTGATACCTTTCCAAAATTACAGACCTCACTATTGCTAGTACTGAACACAAATTAAGCCTCTTCGTTGATGATGTCCTGCTCATGCTTTCTAACCCCAATACATCGCTACCTGATATGAAAAACTACTAGAAGAATTTAGTGTTGTGTCCTACTATAAATTGAATGCCACTAAGTCCCAAATTTTAGGTGTAAACAACCCAACTTCTTCTTTTTTCTTAACAAAAAAGTTTCCCTTTGTTTGGTCCCCTCACTCCTTGACATTTCTAGGAATCCTTCTGACTACACATACCTCACAGCTCTATAGACATAACTTTAAGCCCTTCTTGGAATCACTAACCCCAACAACTATTCCACCTGAGGACTCATGGACTGTCAACAGCAGGAAGGATAGCAACCTTGAAAATGTTGCTCCTCACCAAACTCCTTTATCTATTCCGCACCCTAATAATCCCCTTACCACAAACTTTCCTTTCCTCCATCCAAAAACTTTTCACTCAATACGTATGGAACAACAAACCCCCCAGATGTTCCCTTAATATTATAATGAGACACAGAAGGAATGGTGGAATGGGAGTGCCTAATATTATGACCTATTATAAAGCATGCATCTTAGATCGCCTTCAATATTGGTGGAACCCCACCAAACATAAAACTTGGGCATTCATGGAAGCCACTGCTGTCCCACATAAAGATTTTAAATTGACTCTCATTGCTATTAAATTGGGAGCTCCACCCCACAACTCTGATATCCCAACAGTGCAGATTTCCACCAAGTTGTGGTCGGAGATCCCCCTTCTATCCCCCTTTACCTAAGGGATAACTCTTCAAATTCCTACCCCGCTATCAGTGCTCCAACACCTCATACCCTGCATTGACATCAACATATTGAAGACTAGAGGCCTTATTCTCCTGAGAGACCTATACCAGGGTGAATCTCTTCACACCTTGCATTTCTATCTACCCCATTTAACCTTCCACCGTCTGCACATACCTATTTAAGAGTCTGCTCTTTCCTCCATAAACACCCCCTACCCCAATGCTTTGAAATTCCAGTCTTAATATATACCTTATTCCACAAACCTACAACTCCACTAAGGGGAATCTCCTTATTTTATAATATTTACCATGCCCAAGACTCCTTCTCAAAGACTGCCACCATTATCAAATAGGAAGAAATCTTGGCAAAAACTTTCCCAGATGCCTGTTGGATGAAAGCTTTCTCCACCACTTACATCTCATCTAGGTGTGTAAATCATTGGGAACACTTCCAAAAGGTAATACATTCTTGTTACCTCACCCCGTTCAAACTTTCCAAGTTCTACCCATCCCAAACGGCCCTATGTGGGAAGAAATTCAGAGAATCTGGTACTCTATACCATACGCTATGGTCTTGCATATCAACAAGTTAATTCTGGAATAGAATCTTTTTCATACTATCAGCTATATGGGGCCAACACATAGCTCCTTATCCGGAACTAGCCATCCTGCACCCTAACATCCATGCATTTCTACCCAAATTCCGGTTAGTGATCCTACAACTTTTATTAGCAGTGAAAAACGCAATTAAAAGACAATGGAACTCTACCAATCCACCCTCCCCCAGTGATGACATTCTCACTCTCAACCATCAGTGTGAGATGGAGAAATTATTGGCAATCACAACCCTTAATAGCACAGTATTTACCAACTGAAGTATTTTACTACCCTGTTTCAAGTTTTGATTGCACCTCAGTTGTTTCAATGAAATATGACACTAAACCATGGTTGGCTATGTTGCTACACCCCCGGGACACAGTTTTGCTACCAAGGGGGTGTCCGGGATGGGGAGCAACACACCTATTGTAAGACTAGTACTGATACTACCTCCAAAGTTCAAGTTTAAATATGATTCTTACTTGGCATTGTACCCATATAAGTAATCCTTTGTTGTAAGTTCTATTGTATACAGAATGTACCACCGCTGTTATCTGTTTGTATGCTTCTTTATGAAAAACTCTATAAAAAATATTGGAAATAAAAAATTGAAACCTGAGGGGTCATTGTCAGCATTACAACAATACAACAAATGCAATCAAAAATGTAAGAGCGCACGCAGGTCAGCTAAAATAGACCACGAAAGGCACATAGTGGAGGAGAGTAAAAAAAACAAGAAATTCTTTAAATATATTAACAGTAAGAACGTTTTCACAAAGGAAAAGGGGAATATAGTAACCAAGACTGTAATGTTAATAAAACGTCACAGAATGCACCCTCATGGCTAACAGAAGCCAATATCAGAAATAGACTTGAAAAACTTAACATAAATAAGTCATCAGGACCAGATGGCTTACACCTGTGGGTCCTTAACCACTTCAGCCCTGGACCAATTGGCAGCCAAAGGACCAGGCCCCTTTTTGCGATTCGGCACTGCGTCACTTTAACTGACAATTGCGCGGTCGTGCGACGTGGCTTCCAAACAAAATTAGCGTCCTTTTTTTCCCACAAATAGAGCTTTCTTTTGGTGGTATTTGATCGCCCCTGCGGTTTTTATTTTTTGCGCTATAAACAAAAATCGAGCGACAATTTTGAAAAAAATGCAATATTTTTTACTTTTTGCTATAATAAATATCCCCAAAAAATATATAAAAAAACATATTTTTTCCTCAGTTTAGGCCGATACGTATTCTTCTACATATTTTTGGTAAAAAAATCGCAATTAGTGATTATTTATTGGTTTGCGCAAAAGTTATAGCGTTTACAAAATAGAGGATAGTTTTATAGCATTTTTATTAATATTTTTTTTTACTAGTAATGGCGGCGATCAGCGATTTTTATTGTGACTGCGACATTATGGTGGACACATCGGACATTTTTGACACATTTTTGGGACCATTGTCATTTATACAGCAATCAATGCTATTTAAATGCATTGATTCCTGTATAAATGACAGTTGTAGTAAAAGAGTTAACCACTAGGGGGAGGGGAGGGGTTATGGGCTGTGACGTGTGTGTGTTTTTTTACATTAGGGGGCGGGGCTGACGTCTGACGTCATTGATAGGCTTTCCCGATGACCGTGAACAGCCAATCAATGACAGGCAGAGTAGGAACGCGAGGGGAGAGGTTTGTTTACACATACCTCTCCCCATTCTTCAGCTCCGTGACCCGATCGCGGGACACCAGCGGCGATCGGGTCCGCTGGTCCCGCGGCCGGTGTCACGGAGCTCCCGACCGGGTCGCGAGCGCGGCGCTGGCGGCGCGCACGCGACCCATGGGCAGGCATTTAAAGGATCACGTATATATACGTGATTTTGCCTGCCCGTGCCATTCTGCTCACGTATATCTGCGTGAGGCGGTCGGGAAGCGGTTAAGGAACTCAGTCAGGTGATAGCTAGACCATTGTTCCTAATTTTTATGGAAAGTTTACTGACTGGAATGGTACCAGCTGATTGGAGAAAAGCCAGCATTTACCAATATTTAAAAAAGGGTTGAGATATATTCTTAAGTTTTACAGGCCAGTCAGCCTAAAATGAATCGTCTGTAAGCTATTGGAGAGGATGATAAGGGACTATATGCAATATTTTATCATTAGTAGTAATCAGCATGGATTCATGAAGAATTATTAATGACCGGAGAATCTATTAACATTCTATGAAGAAGTGAGCTGCCATCTAGATAATGTGGATGTTGTGTATCTGGATTTTGTAAAGGCATTCCATACAGTTCCCCACAAACGTTTAATTTACAAACTAAGGTCTGTCAACATGGACCATAGGGTATGTACCTGGATGGAAAACTGGCTACAGGGGAGAGTCCAAAGGGTGGTAATAAATAATGAGTACTCGGAATGGCGTGGTAAGTGGGGTCCCTCAAACATCTGTCCTGGTACCAATTCTGTTTCATTTTTTTATGAATGATTTAGAGGATGGGATAAATAGCTCAATCTCAATATTTCACTGCAGAGATAGAACAATAATTCTCCCACTCTACAAAACTCTGGACCAGCCGCATCTTGAGTATGCCATCTTGTTTTGGGCACCAGTCCTCAAAAAGGATGTGCTGGAACTTGAAATAGTCCAGAGAAGGGCAACAAAGCTAATAAAGGGACTAGAGGATCTCAGCTATGGGGAAAGACCACAAGCATTGAACGTATTCTCTCTGTAGAGGAGACACTTGAGAGGGGATATGATAGCGATGTACAAATACCGTGGTGTCCCTAGCATAGGGAAAAAACTTTTCAGTAAAAGGGAATTTAACTTCTACCCACCGTGCTATAGCCGATAGACAGCTATAGTGCGGGCCTAAATTGCCGGGGGGTCCATGTACGTCCTCCCATGCATATGCTGGCAGCACGTGGGGAGCACACTTGAGACTCAACTGATCACAGATCGGAGTAAAAAGCCGATTATTGGCTTTTGTAAATGGGACATTGGTCTCGCATATGGACACCCACTGTGCTAAGCAGTGCCCACCAGTGCCACCTACCAGTGCCACCTACCAGTGCCCACCAGTGCCACCTATCAATGCCCCCAGTACCACCTATCTGTGCCCATCAGTGCTGCCAATCAGTGCCTCACCATCAGTGCCACCTATCAGTGCTGCCTATCAGTGTCACCTACCAGTGTCTATCAGTGCCAATCAGTGCCCTTCAGTGACACCTATCAGTGCCCATCAGTGCCACCTATCCGTGTCACCTATCAGTGTCCATCAGTGCCACCTATCAGTGCAGCCTCATCAGTGCCTTCTGATCAGTGCCCACCAGTGCTGCCTAATCAGTGCTCATCAGTGCTCAACAGTGCCCATCAGTGCCACCTTATCATTGCCTATCAGTGTAGCCGATCAGTGTCCAGAAATGCCTCCTTATCAGTGCAGCCTATCAGTGCCCATCAGTGCTGTCTCATCAGTGCACATCTGTGAAGGAGAAAAATTACCTGTTTGCAAAATTTTATAACAAACTATGAAAACGTTTTTTTTTTTTTTTTTCAAACTTTTCTGCTCTTTTTTGTTTGGTTAGCAGAAAATAAAAACCTCAGTAGTAATAAAATATCACCAAAATAATTTTCTATTTGTGTGAAAAAAATTATTAAAATTTCATATAGGCATGATCGAGAATGACAACGCTGAAAGCTGAAAATTGGCCTGGGCAGGAAGGGGGTTTAAGAGCCCAGTAAGCAAGTGGTTAAGAAGACATGTGCCATTTACTGAAATTGGAGTAGAAGCGCTTTAACCTTAAACTGTATAGAGGGTTTTTTACTGTCAGAGTGCTAAGGTTGTGGAATTCTCTTTACCAAGCAGTGGTATCAGCAGGGAGCGTCGATAGTTTAAAAAAACGATTAGATGGGCACCTTAACGATCACACTATACAGGGATATACAATGTACTATTGACATAAACGCAAGCAATCTCACACGACAGGTTGGACTGAATGGACTGGTGTCTTTTTTCAACCTAACCGACTATATTACTATGATTCCTGAAAAAAAAATGAAAGATACTCCCTCTTATGTAAAAGAGAGACATTCTGGATTTACAAGTTGGGGACTATGTTCCCAAATGGACTAAGTAAAGACTAAGCTATGCAATGCATTATGATTTAATATCTGATAGCTATTTTTTTCTATCTGTTTCCTTTTTCTTTCCACTGATTGTATATCAACATGGGGGTTATTATACTTGTCATATATGTATTACTTTATTATTATTATTCTTCTCCATTATTCTAATGGTATTAAACTTACATCTTTTTAGGTCACATGTAAACAAGAGCAGTATTAAGGTATACATTTATGGTAGTACCTTTAATACATTACATATGGTATGTTTATAAAGATCCAACCGAGAAGACCCATTTGAACAATATTATACAAGGAGTACCCCCCAAGGAAATACTAAGGGACTTTTAAGGCAACTGATCAACAAATTATTAGAAAAAAATATAGAAATGTATTAAAGTAAAATATGTGGTGCATACAACACCAATAGTAAATTGCATATAAGACATAGACAGAATCGTATAACAAATATAAAAATGCAGATCCTTCAATGTTAAGCCTGATGCGTTTCTCGACCTATGTAGAGTCCTATCTTCAGGGGCATTTCATACGAGGTACTGCTTCTATATTGATATTCTATAATGAGACAAAGTCACACATCAAAGTCATACTCGAGGTCAAAGGAATGAGCATCGTTGAAGTCAAGTAAAAACAAACATACCAGTCAAGTAGAAAAGATGCAAAAAGAACTGCCACGGTGTGGCCCAAGCTAGAAGCAGGCACAGCTGCTGCAGAGAGGTCTAAGTGGGCACAGGGCCTAAGAGGATGTTAGTACTCAAAAGGAGAAAGAGGGAACATCTGAAGAAACAATAAACGGGTAAAACCTCTATTGTACCCACATTGGAGACCGAAACAGTGCTGATGTATGATGACGGTATCAACCAATGCCCCTTGGGGTAGACAGAGACCCTAAGAGAAAGCAAATATGTTTCATAAGTAAAATGCTTGTAGATACGTAAACATACAAAAAAACAAAACAGTATTAGCATAAAGAAAACATTTGGTGCTAGATTTTAATAATGGTGATCAAAAGCACCATGTATACTAAATTTAAAGTCAAGGTTGGTGAATTTGCATGGTATATGTGGTAGCCAAAAGATCATAGAAGGGAAAAAAGTCCCCAAAGGTATACAGGCAGAGGCCCTAAATGTAACATCTAATTTTGCCTAGGATGCAACATTGCATCCCAGACCTGTGAAGAGCATGTACAAAGGAGAGCTATACTAACCTTGAGAGGGCCGTGCAGAGAAAGCAGTCCGGTTTGGAACAGAGCACCGCGTATGGTGCAGCGAGGGTGGCAGCGAGTGAGAGGAAGATAATTTCCTTCTTAAATGGCCGCAGAGAAGGCGCCCGAGGGCATCGCATGTCGTGTGCAGCATCAATAGCCGGAGGTCACAGGTTAGCCAATGGGAGGTGCGGAGAGGACAGACATGGGATCTCTGCCGCCGCATAGTACACCAAGATCCCAAGGCTCGGCCGCGTCACTTAGCAAAGGGACGGCAATAGCCACAGCAATGGCTCCAATAAAAATTGCAATGTAAATGGTCTCCTTTCATTTACATAATTATGCATAGTACGCATTTGGAGAGGGAGGGGCCAGAGATTGACGGAAGAAAACTTCCAATGCAGTCCCCACCACACAGAAAGAAAAGAAGCAGGCAGTGGCGGCATCATACAGAGGCTGCCAACATCATATGGAGTTAACAGCATGACTAACCCCCTACAAATGGTATGTAATTTTTTTCAGCTAGCAGGCAATGTAATTAAATAGATTTATTAATATATTTATTATCATTTACTATTTAGTGTTATCTTTTATTATTATTATTTTTATTATAGTTTTTCATTAATTTAATATCTTGTATAAATGATGAATATTTTGACTTGAGATGTGTTGTCGGTAATGGTAGACAAAAAAAATATTATTTTGATTACCTCCACCCTGACTCCTCCCCTTACCCTTTATAAAGTTGGGCTTTGCTAAGAGATCACATGACTTAATAACACGCATTTGCGTAAAACGTGTTATCATAGCAAGATGTCTCCACGCATGCTTGGTATCCACAGCTCCATTACTCCTCCACCATAGTGGTTCCTTCCTGGTCCCCTTGGTGGCCCGGCTAACTTAATTTCCGGTGTGTCAATCATGATGCAACCAGAACACAGTGGCGATTACAGTCCACTAACTCCAGCAACCGGACTACCAGGCATGGCCACTCCATCCCCCTACTGTTGCTGGTGCCCACAGGGTTCTGTTGTTCGGCATTACTGCTACTCAAAAGGCTTACAAAAGTACAGTTAGTTAGTATCCTCAAATAGGGGAATAAAAGTTACATCTAGGCTGTGAGAATTTTTTTACCAAAACAGGCAGTGGATATTGCTTTGATATTATTGAAAAACACTCTTTTGGCCTTGTTTTTTTAACTATAAACGGTTTGCTGGACACACGTCTCTAACTCGCTTTTTATCCTGCATTACCTCAGGGAGATCTATATGAAAGACAATTTATTATGGTCATTCCAGAGTTTGTGTGGATATCCTTAATAGATCATTTTTATCCACCTCTCCAGGTGGTTATATATTTAGCAGATATGGACTAAGGACCCATTATTACTGCACACCTACATACAGGCCCTGCTGTGAAATATTAGATCAAAAATTGTACAAATTGTACAAATTATTGTACCTTTTCTGGTGGTGTACACAGTACACAATACAGTGCAGCCGCAGTGCAGTTGCTAGTACTTTTCTGGTGATGTACACAATACACAATACAGTGCAGCGGTAGTGCAGTTGCTACTACTTTTCTGGGGGTGTACACAGTACACAATACAGTGTAGTGCGGTGTTGCAAAACAAAATATACATCATGTCCGGAAGGCCACCAAGGAAAGGCAGATGCTCACAGGCCACTAAAAGAGGGCAAGCAGGCTCTGGGCCTACAGTCAACAGGGCTGGTCGTGGACATGGTGCATCCTCTGCAGGTGGCCGTGGGGCACGCTTGTCCTATTTCTCTGATGCTGGCCGTGTTATTGAGCCAGAGCATGCAGAAGAGTTGGTGGAGTGGATAACAAAGCCGTCCTCATCCTCCTCATCTTCTGTCACCCAGGCTCAGAGTAGTTTGCCTTCCTATGCAGCTGCCAAAGCGGCCTCTTCCACTGGCTCCTTGTCCACAGTCACTCCTTCCGTAGCCCCACCATCATGCACGGAGGAGTCCCCCGAACTATTCAACCAAAGTGTCGGGTGCATGCTGCTGGAGGATGTGCAGCGATTTGAAGCCTCCGATGTTGGTTCCCTTTGATCAAAGGACCTTTGATGACGCCCTGTGGGAGGGCAAAATGCATTGACGTGACTCACATCCGGCACTGACATCACTTCCAGTCTCGTAGGAACGCTCCTAATGGTGTTTACTGCATCTTCTTACAATTTCAATGCCTGTTTTTAGCTTACTTCTGTAAGTATACCCTTTAAGCACAATAAATTTACTTTCTTAGCATACTTCACTATTGGTCCCCCTTTTTTCTTCCTTTCTGGGTACCTGTTTTGTATGGCTGAGTATTTACGTTGAAGGATCGTCTATCATCTCATCAGTGAACCTGCCATCCTGTGTCATTTTCTGGATATAGTTCTAAGCTTGTATTGACTCCCAGACTGAGAAGCTGGGTGTCATTGTGATTTGGTGAGTGGGGACATATGTGGGGGTGTCTCGGTACGCCTGAAAAAAAAATTTCTGCAACATTTTTTCACGCCACTTTTTGCACACCAGATGTGAAGCATTCCCTGCGATTTTCACATTAGTTGTAAAGCACCTTTTTTAGTTTTATATGGACTGTATTTAGTTGGACTATATGTTTTGTGTCACCTATTATGAGTCTTTGTTTGTGAGCGCTGTATTTATATATTTTGTCACTATGGTCAAGTGTTTAGCACTTTGTGTATAGCAGCTACATTCATTTTTTACCACCCATTTTCTGCTCATTTATTGGTGAGTAGTTGAAAGTCTATCTAATACACAACCATCTATCTATAGTCTACACCAAGGAAGAAAATGTTAGGTTAAAATAAGAGAATTGTATGAAGGAATACAGAGTATATTCCTTAAAACATTAATCTACAAACATATTTAGTTACAAGTAAAATGCAGACCTTTCCCATAATTACCCTTTGCACCAAGGTTCCATTCTGATGGCTGCTCTCCCATAAAAGTGTGTGTTTCCCTCCCATCTAGTCTGTGTATATCATTACAGGCTGATGCCTCATTGGTTGGCATAGCGTGGCTCTGATTGGTGAGCTTCACTATTCCTGGTTAAGGACTGGCTACATCTCCAATCCCTATACTTTGCATATGTCAGCCCCCTTTAATGCAAATCCTTGTGACTATTCTGAGCAGGAGATTAACTAGAATTTTCCCAGGAAGTTAAGTATTGATTACAGGTTGGCCTTCCTTCATTGCATATCCCAGCATGGGATCCATTGAATTGAGTATGTGTAAAACACTGAGGTTTGGATCCCATTGTTTGAATATACAAGCCTAGGCATTTCTGTGAAGATAATATGTTCCACCCTATATAGATACAAGCTAAATGAAATATATTCATAATTACATTATTTTACAGCTATTAATGGAGATTTCACATAAACTCATAAGGCAACAAGTCCATTGGCAACAGCACTTGAAAGACCCACATCAAAGAAAATGGCGGACTTCTCCTTGCTCCTCATCTGGGATCTCCAACCCTACTATACCTCCAATCCTCTCAAAAACCTGCATTGAGAGGAATGAAGGTATAACAATAGGTGTCCCAAGTACTTGCAGCCAATCTGCTAGCAGTATACCACCATCTGATTTTAACAGGCAAATTTCCCTACCCCAGATGCAAAACCATAAAAAGAAATTTGGTCCCAGCCATCAACATGCTCAGCGTCTGAATGCTAGCTTGGCCAAATTGCCCCCTTTCGTGAATTTGTGGAATGTGCTGTACCTCAGTTGCAGGTTCCAAAACGCCATTTCTTTTCTACATGCTGGCTCTCTACCGGCATGTGGAAGGCAATTTTTTGGCCTCGTTGGACAGGGCAGTCAGCAGTAAGTAATGGTCTAGCAGGCATGGGCAGGGATGTTACCTTTCCTTCACGGCACACTGGGTAACTCTGCTGGCAGCTGGGAAGGATGCAGGACACGCCTCCAAAATGCTAGTGGTGATTCTGCCACAGCTCTCTCCTCAACCCCTCCTCTTCTTCTTCCTCTAAGGGCCTCTTCTGCAGATTTGTCCTCTGAACCAGCGGTGCTCCGTAAGCATTCAAGGGGCTACGCAAGCACTCAGGCAAAAAAGATGCCATGCGGTGCATGAGTTGGTCTGCTTAGGGGACAGGAGCCACACTGGGGCAGAGATTCTGTCAGCTCTGCAGGGGCAGGCTCAGAGGTGGTTGATGCCAAACCATCTTCAGCCAGGAATGGTTTTATGTGACAATGGCACCAACATTCTCTCCGCCCTCTGACAGGGACACTTGACCCATGTTCCATGTTTGGCACACATTCTGAATTTGGTGGTGCAGCGGTTCTTGAGCAGGTATCCAGGCTTACAAGATCTCCTGAGGCAGGCCAGAAAAGTCTGTGGTAATTTCTGCCGGTCATACAATGCCAGTGCTAAGCTGGCTGACATTCAAAGGGAATGCAACCTGCCCACCAACCGCCTCATTTGTGACATGTCCACCAGGTGTAACTCAACGCTGGCAATGCTGCAGCGGCTGCGCACGCAGCAGAGGACCATCAATGAGTACCTGTGTGAGTATGGCACCAGGACAAGGTCAGGGGAGCTTGGCTTCTTTTCGCCATGCCAGTGGCTACTGATTAAGGATGCATACACTGTCCTGTCACTATATGAGGAGGCCACAAGGATGGTGAGCAGTGACAATGCATGCATCAGTGATACTGTCCCTCTTGTCTTCTTGTCTGACTGTATATATATATATATATATATATATATATATATATATCAAATAGACATGCGCATTCGTTTCCTCCGAATGCATTTTTGTCCGAATTTCGGGTATTTTCGTTATCGTTTTAACAAACGATAACGGACTTGCAGAATCTGAAAACCGAAAGATCCAACATAAACAAATGCTTTATTTTCATTTTCGTTGCAACAGTTCGATATAGATAGGAGATTCGACATGACGATGACAATTGTGATCTGTGTCCATTGAACCTGTGGTCGAATGTGCCTAACCTTAGCTCTATTAGTTCAAGATTATTCTACATAGAGAGAAAAGATTCAACATAGAGATAAAAGATTTGACATTATAGAGACAATAGCAAAAAAGGTTTAATGTGCCTAACCTAACTATTAGTCCAAGATTATTCGACATAGAGAGAAAAGATTTGACATGAAGATTCGACGAAGCAGTCGCCACGAGCGGACATTTATGGTCAAATGCTCCGCCCATAGGCTATAGAAGAATTGTAATGTTGGTTGACTAGTAATAATAATTAATAAATATAATTATTACTAGTGTCATACAACATTAGAATTCTACTATAGCTTGTAAGCGGAACAATCGAACGGAAATGTACGATTGCGGCTTCGTACAGTTTAGCTGCTCTGTCGAATCTTCTTAGAACATTCGAGAGACACCATAAGCCTTCAATGACAGATTTAACCTTAATTATTTAGAATATTTGGACCAATGCATTTTTTAGTAACTAAATAAATGTATTTTTTGGACAAAAACTAAATTCCGAAACAAAATATTTCAGTGTGCATGTCTAATATCAAATACACTGCCTGAAGTAGATTAGAAATAGTACACCACGGAATGCACTGTAGAATGTAGTTCTAGGCTACATTGATTGGATGTTGCAGATGCAGAGTATATATATATATATATACTAGACTAAATGTATATATATATATATATATATATATATATATATATATATATATATATATATATATATATATATATATATATATATATATATATATATATATCAAATACACTGCCACTAACTGAATAACCTGCCTGCTTAATCTAAATCACACTATCTCTCCATCCACACCAACAACACTACACAGGACCGCCGTGTAGGCAACCTTATATAGTGTGGGGAATGGACTTAGTCTCCTTGAGCAATGATTGGCCAAAGGTACCCTGCCTTTGGCCAATTATGACTCTCTTATCAGAGGGCACTGGGATTGGCCAAAGCATGCAGGTCAGGTGCATGCTTTGGCCAATCATCATACAGCAATGCACTGCGATCTCGCGGTGCATTATGGGGCGTTCCACGGGCACTCGAATTTCCCGCAAACGCCCCATAATATTCGTTCTTCAGCGAACGGGCGAACACCCGATGTTCAAGGCGAACTCATGTTCGACCCGAACAATCAAGCTCATCCCTAGTAAGCACTAGTACTATTTTCATTTTTCCTCTTGCCGTGTTTACAATAGTAAACACTAGTACTATTTTCATTTTTTTCATTTTACTGTGTTCTTTTGTTTTCAATACCTTTAATTATTTTTATAGTGTAATGTAATACAGGTGTTTTCAAAGTCATCTTGTTGTTGACATAAGTATAGATTGTCAACAATAAGCTGACTTTACAAGGTCATTCTGGTTTCTATAGACATCAGGAGACAAAAAACACAAATATGTAGACGCAGCACTTTTGTATTATAAAGTGAATTAGAAGGCTGCTGAAGCTACAGCTAAGTGGCTAAAGGTGATGCAATACAGTTTTATGTATTAAAGGGTCAATAAAAAGAACTGCTTTTATTTCTCCAGAGGCAGTCAGATTCAACCGCCTCAATACCAGCATGCACAAAATGAGGGGGTAATTTTTGGGGGTGTTGTATCATCCTGGCATTTTTATTCAATATACTTAATAACAGCAAGTAAGGGAAACAGGCTTTATTTTCAAAACATTTGGTCTTTTTTTATTTTGTATGGTATAAAATACAAAACCCAGTGGCTAACAAATACTGCTAAAAGAAAGTTATATCTGTTTAAAAATAATTTTATAAAATGAATTTGGGTACACTATTGCTTACCAGAGCCAAACTATTACAGCATTGAAAATTAAACAATGAACTGGAATGGAAGAAGGTGTAACATGCTGATGTTAATGTAAGTAAACTGTTAGCCCATCAGTAATACAGTGATTATCAATGGGTAGAGAAAACAAGACTACCTAAAAGTAACTGTACAGTTCCTTCAGGGTTGTTATTTAAAGTTCAGTGAACAAAAAAAATTACATCATACATAATGCAACTTGTTCCATTACTTTGAACATATTTTAACCTAAATGGTTTGGGAATATTTACAAAATCCTTACCATACTTACCTTGGTAGATTTTACCGTAACTAAGCAACAAAGAAAACAATTCCCCTAATGCAGTCAAATCAGTTGTTATCTCAAATACATTATAGTTTATTTTAAAGATTACTACAAAAATATGTAAGATTAATGGAATTGCATTTATCCCTTTTATTTTGTTCAAATCCTTTAAAATGTAATTCTTTTGACATTGTACTTTTTTATAGAATGTTTCTCTTTTCAATATTCTGTTTCTTTCAGTTACATTTACATTGGTTTAGATGAATTGCTAAGGGTTAATTTAATGCTTAATATAATCATCAGTTTCAGGTCCAAGGTTATGGGGAGATAGGGGTTCAAGGGGTATTGAACCCAAAAACAGAAGAAAAATATATTGCAATTTACCAGTCTTAAATGTGATGATTGCATTACTTTTCTTTTTTTCATATTTTTTAAATTTTTTTAACATCTAGTGATCCAGGCAGTAACATGCTTCAAGTGATTGTAAAGTCTTGTTATTTTCCCTATAAAAATAACAAACATGTTATACTTACCTGCTGTGTTGCAGTGGATTTGCACAGAGCAGCCCGGATCCTCCTGTTTTCTGGTCCCTCTTCGCTGCTCCTGGCCCCTCCCTCCTGTTCAGTGCCCCCACAGCAAGCAGCTTGCTATGAGGGGACCTGTGCCGAGTCACAGCTCTCTGTGTCCATTCAGACACAGAGCCCTGGCCTGGCCCCGCCCTCTCTCTCCCCTGATTGGCTAGCTTTGTTTGGGGTATATGGTCTCTGTACTAGGTAGTAATCACAAATCATAAGTAATAGAAAAATAGACAAAAGTTTAATAAGAACAAAAAATATATACACATAAACATTCGATTAAAATCGTTTACACCACAACTAGACAACAACTATCGGGTTTCCCCGTAAGATTTATGTTGAGGAGAGGTGTGGAGGGGTTCCTCTACCGGTTTTGCGGCAAACCGCTTCTTCTAAAAGTAGACAGTAGATTTACATGAAATAAGACAAACAGAGCAAAAAAGTATAATACAATAACACTACGTTTACACTTGGTTATAAAGGAGGAAACCAGCTCACCCACACGGACAGAAGCAGTAGATCACAGGACCCATCAATTCCCCCTGCAGCGGATGTGGGGGATTATACAGGACAAGCTCTGGTGTTTGGAAATGATAATGAAAGTAAACGAGATGAAATAATCCAATTGGGTACACACAAACATGTGACAAAAATGGTGGAAAGTTCAAGAGGTGGCAAGGGCGTAGAAAAGAGGGAGGGAAAATGAAAAAAGAGAAAGATGTAAAGGTTTGAGGAAGGGGGGGAGGGAGGGGAAGGGAAAAAGGGGAAAGAAAAGAGAGGGGGAATAAAAGGAAGGAGGGGTGGGTTGTTGTGGGGTTAGTTAGGGAGGAGGGGGGGAAGGGCAAGAGAGACAAAGAAGGGGGGAAGAACAATAATAATATTGCTGTACCTGTCGGGTCCGTCCAACTAATCAGCCCACGCATAGAGCTTGGTTAATGTTATTATCTGGTGAGTGAGATATCTACATATCTATATTATATCTTTAAATTGGCGGACTAACTGGTGACTTTGGACTTACTTTCATATACTTTTTATCCACTTTTTTGTCCTCATCGCTACTCTTTCTCATCCGCCTCACCTTACCCCCCCCCCCCTTGTCCTGTCCCTCACTTATTATCTGAGTCCCCAATCCTCCCTATTTCTCTCCTCTTGTCTTTTTACTTTTCCTGTTTTTCCCCCTTTTTCTTTCCTATTCCCCTTCTTTTTCTTGCACCTCTATTTCATCCCTTCCCCTTCTTCTCCTTTCATCCCCATTCTTTCTCTTTCTCATTTTTATGTTTTTTCCAATTCCCTTACCTATCATTCCTATCTCTTTTCTTCCTTGTTCTTCCCCCCTTCTTCTCTTTTTTCATTTTCCCTCCCTTGTCCCTCCCTCTTTTCTACGTCCTTGCCACCTCTTGAACTTTCCACCATTTTTGTCACACAAAGTGTGTACCCAATTGGATTATTTAATCTCGTTTTCTTTCATTATCATTTCCAAACACCAGAGCTTGTCCTGTATAATCCCCTGCACCCGCCATAGGGGGAATTGATGGGTCCTGTGATCTACTGCTTCTGTCCGTGTGGGTGAGCTGGTTTCCTCCTTTATAATCAAGTGTAAACGTAGTGTTATTGTATTATATTTTTTTGCTCTGTTTGTCTTATTTCATGTAAATCTACCATCTACTTTTAGACCACCCTCCTGAAGAAGCGGTTTGCCGCGAAACCGGTAGAGGAACCCCTCCACACCTCTCCTTAACATAAATCTTACGGGGAAACCCGATAGTTGTTGTCTAGTTGTGGTGTACACGATTTTAATCGAACGTTTATGTGTATATATTTTTTGTTCTTATTAAACTTTTGTATATTTTTCTATTACTTATGATTTGTGATTACTACCTAGTACCGAGATAGTCCATATACCCCAAACAAATCTTGCAGGTTTGGATGCATAGGGGACAGCATCAGCAACTGTCCCAGCAGTCCTAGAACCTTCTTGTCCTTAAAATTACTGTTGTGGGTTTAGTAACACTTTAAGGAGCAAAAGAGCTAACCTTTAGAGGCAGAATTGTCAATCTGAGGAAAGGGTAGTGTTGGATGCACTAGCAGATTTAAACGGCTTTACTAACATGTTAATGCTGAAATTGAGCAAACGCTTTTTAATCAGTTATAGCAACATTTATTTTTCCTTTTGGGATACAGTTTTTACATACATTAATTAAAACTGACTATTGTAAGCACCCCTGCCAGTGTCAAATGGTTTGTCTAAACACTCTAACTGTCAAGTTTGCTGGACAGCTTGGTCTGTTAAATGAAGTTGAAAAATAACAGACTTATTGACCAAATCAACAGCTACAAATGGGGAGCACAGTGGCTAAGTGGTTAGCACGTTCAAAAAGCAGCATTAGGGTCACAGTTTCAAATCCCAACTACGACATTACCTGCCTGGAGTTTGCATGTTCTCCTTGTGCCTTCATGGATTTCCTCCAGGTACTCCGGTTTCCTCCCATACTTCAAAGACATACTGGTAGGTTAATAGGCTCCTGTTTAAATTGGCCCTAGTTTAGGTACGCATGAAAATGAGCTGGGGACCTTAGATTGTTAGCTTATTGAGGGCAGGGAATGATGTGAATATACAATAAATATGTAAAGCACTGTGCAAATTGATAGTGCTATATAAGTGCCTCATATAAATAAAAAATAAGAAAATGAATGCAGCCAACACATCTAATAATTTGTAAGCTGCAATGAAATATATATCTTTTTTGGGGGGTTTTAAACTGCTTTACGTGTTAGATACAACATTAAACTTACTGTTAAAGACCAGCTGTACTCTTGGTATAATTGACCTTTAATAATTCCCCACCTCTCCTTGTCAAATAGTTACCTTCCTCCCTATTCCTGTAATCTTCAATGTTTGGCCCTGCCTAATAAGGCACAGCTTTTCAGTAGGTAATCCTCCTGTTATTGTATATTCCAGCCATAGCCCTATTTATTACTATGAGTGTGCTTTACTCATTTAAGCCTCAAGTCATCCAGTGGAAAAAGGCTTCCCAACTGAAATGAAGGGGGCCACAGTGCACATATGTAGTAATAGGACTTCTAAATTTTTTTGCTGCCTGTTCAGCATCAGATAAGGCAGCACAGTGAAGATTACTACAATGGGTAGTAAGGTAAGTATTTAGGTAAGTGGGTTGTGCTGGGGAGGAATTAATTTATGTACAGCTGCCCTTTAAGGAATAATTTAAATCATTTACGAGGCTAGAGCTGAGCTTTAAATAGGTTGTGATGCCCAGAGCCTGTAAATGGGGCTCTCTATCTTACTGCACTGTAATTTGGTGCCTAGGTCATTGGGAGCCTTTCCCACCAACTTCCAGTCATCAGTAGTTGATTGTGAGCTGTCAGCAAAAGCTTAGTCACAGTTCTGGGGACACTGATGAAGCGTTCCCCAGACAAGACAGAAATATATTGTAAGCCAACCTGTACCTGGGGGGGTGGGAGCATACTGTATTTTCGGATGATTCCATGTCGATGTGTCTGGCCAACATAATATGTTGGCACAGCTACATCAACGATATTTTCATGGTATGGAAGGGAACTGTCGAGGAGTTGTAAAGGTTTATTAGTAGATTGGCCGAAAATACCTTCAACCTTAAGTTCACCATGAACTATGATAAATGGTCCTTGGCCTTTTTGGATGTGACCATTCTTAAACATTGTGACGGAGTATTAAATACCACACTATTTAGAAAGGAGACTGCCGGGAATACTATACTCCACGTGGCTAGCTCTCATCCTTTACCGCTGATTAGAAGCATTCCCTATTCGCAGTATCTGCGTCTGAGGCAGAATTGCTCTACAGAGGAATCTTTCAGATTGGAGTCCAATCTGTTAAGATTAAGGCTAGCTAAATAAGGGTATAGTAAGACAACTCTTAAAAAGGCCTTCAAAAGGGCCCTTCATCAAGATAGAAAGGATTTGTTATTTGGTGGAAAAAGACTAAGGAGCAAACAAATGGATCCAGTACGGGTGATAAATACTTATTCAAGTAACTATGAATGTGTGAGGCAGGCTATCTGCAAACACTGGCACTTGTTGACAGGTGATCGTATTCTTAATAAATATGTTGGTTGATTCCCAAAAATCACTTATAGGAAATGTTGGTTACTTAAGGACAAGTTAGTCCACAGTCACTTCCAAGGGAATCAGATTGGCCAGGAAGATAAGAGAGAAGGGATGCATAAATGTAACAAATGTGAGTACTGGGACTGGATACTTGAGGGTTTTTCATATACTTTACCTGATGGAGAAATCCATAATATCAAGTTTTATGCAGATTGTCAAACCAAGGGGGTTGTATACATAGTATTCTGCCAATGTGGCTCTTTCTATGTGGGTAAGACCTTCAGAAACTTCTGAAGGAGAATGTATGACCACATATACTATATCAGAAAAAATCTACTGTATACACCAATTGGATAGCATGTTGCATTGAAGCATACAAATGACACCTCAATGGTCTGCTTCACTGTTCTTGAAAAGATCAGGGAGGACCCTCGGGTGGGAACATTGATCAGAAACTGCTTCAGCGCGAAGCCAAATGAATCTTTAGGTTAAATGCTACACAAGCACCAGGCCTAAATGATTCCTTAAGCTTTAGACCATTTTTGTAAAAATAATCAGAATATTCCATTCCTGTATTATTATTGTTATTATAGTTATTTTTTGTTTTTCCTTACTCTTATGCTACTCTCCAGTATCAATATTCTAGCTCTGCTTGTTGGTATGCTAAACCCGAGATAATGTATGTAGATCGAAATTTGAATGTACATATTGTAAATAAAATCCTTTTTAAGGTGAATAGAATTGGGATGACGTAAATGATATTGAGTGATTTGGAATGTTATCCATGATCAATTTTTACGCTATTGGGGATTCTTTTCTCAGCCTTTTGGCTATCATTTGTGAATAATATGGATGAAATTTGATGCGAGGCTGCTGTCACCACAGTTATGATATGGTGGGTCCTACCTGGCATGGTAATAAACTGTGGGCAGGGAGTTGGAGTTTTTCCTTAGCCACACTACGGTGGTGGAGTTGAGGTGGTGGCTTGGGGGGGTTTACCCGCCGTTCATTATTGTCCATATGGTGAGGACATGTTCAGATTAATGGGGTTTCAGTATTTGTCGTTTATTATTGTTAGTTCAGCAGGAACATTTATTTTTACAATAGGGATTTAGTGTAGACCAGTGGTCATCAACCCTGTCCTCGGGGCCCACTAACAGTCCAGGTTGTACCCTGTTTCCCCGAAAATAAGACCTAGCGTGATTGTCAGTGATGGCTGCAATATAAGCCCTACCCCACAAATAAGCTCTAGTTAAAGTCCTTGTAATGCCTCGTACACACGTACGGACTTTTCCCGGCGGACCTAAGTCCAGCGGACAATCCGCTGGACTTTCCAGCTGGGTCCGCTGGACTAAAAAGCGAACGGACTTGACCACACACGATCACGCAAAAAGTCCGACGGTTCACGCGATGACGTACAGCACGTACGACGGGACTAGTAAACGAAAAATACTAGAAAAATACTTGCTACTGAGCATGCGTCCTTTTTGGTACGCCGGACCATACTACACACGACCGGATTATCCGCTGGACTGCCAAGTCCAGCGGATAATTTGAAAACAAAACTTGAAACTTTAGTCCGCCGTACTTTGGCCAAAAAAAGTCCGCCGGCGCCCACACACGAGGGGATTATCCGCTGGACTTCGGTTCAGCGGATAATCCCGCGGGATAGTCCCTTCGTGTGTACGCGGCATAAGTCTTATTTTCACGGTAGGGCTTATTTTCGGGGAAACAGGGTAGGGCTTATTTGGGGGGTAGGGCTTATATTGCAGCGATCACCGACAATCATGCTAGGTCTTATTTTCGGCGAAACAGGGTATGTATTACCTTAGGGAGATGCAGACTAGAATACTGCAATCACTGAGCAGCAAATTATATCACATGTGATGTATTTTAGTTATCTTGCAAACCTGGCCTGTTAGTGGCCCCTGAGGACAGGGTTGATGACCACTGGTGTAGACTGATCCAATGTTAACACTCACGGGCCGGTATTTATATGTATTGTTTCCTATGAACCTGATATAGGATGTGGAAGCGATACTGCCAGGGCTTGCATTTGGTTTCATCCTGGTTCTGGCTTCTGCACAGCTCCAGCTGATGTAGATATGAGCAATCAGCTGATTGCTGGGATTTTTTGTCTCCAAACTAACTATAAAGTCAGTGTTAATGGTGCTGTTTTGTGAGCTGCACCTCTCCTGTGTTGTATTGATATGAATGGTAAGTCTGCCTTTTTGGGCTATTATTATAGTGGTTATCAATTGGAGACTTTTATGGTTAGATTTTTATTGCTCTGACCCATTTATATCTATGCTCTCTTATAGCTGGATATTGCTGGCAGGGCTGCTTTGGCAGGAGTGATCTGTTAATATCCTTGCTGGATTGACAAGCATTAGGTGCAGAACCTTCTTTGAATGAGATCTGCTGTGTTGATATATGGGACATCTCTCTTGGATGATAGAAGCTGCCCCTTCCTTTTATGACAAGTTAATCAGGTACATTTATTTTGTTTGCCCGTCACTCTCCTCTGTGATGATTGGGGATGTGGTTAATTATATAATATGAGTTATCTTGTGGGTTCCTTAGGTATCCTATCTACACTATCCCTTTGGGGCTAGAACATTGCCAGTTAATTATATTGAGCCACCTTAGAGAGTCTTATAGAGGTCAGTATAAGGGACTTTCAATGTGATATTAATATAGACTTGAAATTATCTTGGAATATCTTAATGGTTATTGTTCTCACCTAGGGGCTACGGTTGAATTGGCATCTTTGCATCTGCTCATCCACACCCCTTGTTTCCCCCATTTTTTGACATGGACATATCGATTCTTGTTCAGGTGGAGTAGGTGAAGCTATCTTGTGTAAGTTTATAGATTAAACCAATTATAGTTTGTTCATATCTTGATTATTATGATAAATTTCTTACATGAGGTATGTGCACTCCATACCTGTTCTGACATGAAACTATCCTCAGTGTCATTTGTCTCTCCTCCAGATTTTTAGTATGAGGTTCTGTTGTTGCAAATCACGGAGTAATCGGTTCTGAACAAACGAATATGTGAAATGCGTAATAAGTGAATCTCTGTGATTATATATGTATATATGTGTAACTACTGTATTGAACCTCACAAATTTATTGGATGTTTTACTATGTGTTTTCTTGTGTATAATTTTGTTATAATAAACTTATTCTTAATTAATTTGTGAATAAGTCCCTCTCTGGTACCGCAATAATCCATCATGTTGGTTCTTTATGTATGTAAAGTTTAAATAAGGATGAAGTACTCCCATAGCCTTAATGTTCATCGTTCTATGTAGTATCTGGGAATACTGTTGTAAGGAGGATGTTATCAGCGTTCAGATTAGGTTAGAGAAAAGTTTAGGCTTAAGGGGTCAGAAACCAACATATCAGACCCCTTTCATTTTCTGGGTCTATACTTGTCTTAAATGTTTACACTATGCTTTGTGATAAGGGACACTATGTGTATACGTAGTAGTATGTTGCATTTGTTTTTTTATTTTTTATTTTAGGTGAAGCTGCACAGTCTCATTCCCCTGAATTTTCCTTCTGAGAAAGAGGTTTAAAATTCTGAGGAAATGCGTCAGAGAATCTTTGCCTTTCTGTGTTACATATTTACATAGTTTGTCAGGATAAAAAAAAGACACAAGTCTATCTAGTTCAACCAATAAAAGAGAAAACACATTATTAATAAATAAATAATTAGGAATTAATGGGGCCTGTCTCAACCTGAAGTAAAAATACCAAGATGCCTCCATCCCTAAATGCTATGTGAGAACAAAAGAAGTGGGGTTGGGACTTTACATAAGGCATGTTGGTGTGTATAATGATATATAGAATAAACACAAATGAGTTGAATGTCACAATCCCCTAGGGGTACATCGTAGTAGATGTTAATAATTATAATACAACTGATAGCAATGAAACATTTATGATACAAAATGTAATCATACAGAGTCAATATATAATAATAATATATTGAATGATTACTTAGAGAACATAAATTTGTGACAAACAGAGTAAATAATAAGCGATCAAATAATTCATACATTATATATGAAATTGATACAGGTTGTAATATGATACAGTTTTTAGGGCAAGCTAGTATTTGGCATCCATAGCTGTACACTCAACGCGTTTCATGGCCTCTTGCCAATCGTCAGGAGTTGGATGCATGAATGAACTAAAAATTAATAGCTGGATAAATTATTATGTATTCTATAGGGATCCACTATTCCCCATAGAAAAAAGAAAAGCGAAAGGGTAGAGGAAAAAGGAAAAGGAGCACTACCAATGTTACTTACAAAGCAGCCCATAAGTTATGGTCAGTACCAGGGTATGTAATAGAGCGGTGGCCTGGCATAGGTGGTCCCAACTGGGGTTGAGGCAGGAGATCCCCAGAAACAGGAAAATATGCAATAAATATACCTTCAGCTCAGGTAAATGGGCGATTCACAGCATTACTTTCACATATTTCACACATACACAGACAAATATACACAAATTTCCACACACATATACACCAACATATACACCTGCACACACCTATACACACAACACACACTTAAATACATTCATATACACATATCACTTTTTAATCAATGTCATATATCATGTTGATCATGTATGAATTATTTTGTATGTATGTGATCGCTTATTATTTACTCATTCGTTAGTAAATCTATTATTATTATATATTGACTCTTTATGATTACATTTTGTATCATAAATGTTTCATTGCTATTGGTTTTATTATAATTATTAACATCTACTACAATGTACCCCTAGGGGATTGTGACATTCAACTCATTTATGTTTATTCTATATATCATTATACACACCAACATGTCTCATGTAGTCCTAACCCCACTTCTTTTGTTCTCTAATAAATAAATCATACAATCCCATATACACAATCCTATACCCACAGTTGATCTAGAAGAAGGCGAAAAAACCCAGTAAAGCATGATCCAAGTTGCTACAGAAGGGGAAAAATGTATTTCCTGATCCCCTGAGAGGCAATGGGATGTTCCCTGGATCAACTTTACCTATAAATGTTAGTACCCAGTTATATTAGGCCTATTTAGGAAAGAATACAGGCATTTTTAAAAGCAATCTACTGAGCTGGCCAGAACCAGCTCTTGAGGGAGTCTATTCCACATTTGGAGATTAAAGTGACACTAGAGCTTTGTTTTTTGCTTTTTTTTTATTTTTTAAAATAACAAACATGTCATACTTACCTTCACTGTGCAGCTCGTTTTGCAGAGAGTGGCACCGACCATTCTCTTCTGGGGTCCCTCTGCGGCTCTCGCTGCTCCTCCCTGTATTAGATGATCCCCTGGGAGAAGCGTTCTCCCAGGGGGTTACCTTGCGGGCGTGCTCCCGAGTCATTCATTCGGCGTCCATAGAAGCCAAATGTATGACTCGTCCTGGCACCCGAGTCATTGGATTTGATTGACAACAGCGGGAGCCAATGGCTGCACTGCTATCAATCCATCCAATCAGGACCCGAGACACCGGCTTTTTCTGGTGTGCCCGTGGGATGAGAGAGAGGGGGTTCAGGTAAGTAAAATGGGGGCTTGAAGGTTTACAACCCCTTTAAATCTCTTTTCCTCTAGACGAAGAGTGTCCTCTTGTCCCCTGTGATGACCTTAACCACTTAAGGACCGAGCCTCTTTCTGAGATTTGTTGTTTACAAGTTAAAAACATTTTTGCTAGAAAATTACTTAGAACCCCAAACATTATAAAAAAAAAAAATTCTAACACCCTAGAGCAGTCATGGTGAACCTTGGCACCCTAGATGTTTTGGAACTACATTTCCCATGATTCTCAACTACACTGCAGAGTGCATGAGCATTATGGGAAATGTAGTTCCAAAACATTTGGGGTGCGGGGGCGCATGCGCAGCGTGAAACAGAGCAGCAGCTAAAGGAAGGAGCCCCGGCTTCATCGGAGACGATTAGCACTCCCCGGGACATTAGAACCTCATCTACAGCCACAAAAGTGACCTATCCCTCCCGAGGGACCATTTGTGCATGCCGACAAGCAAAAAAAAGCAAGCCTAAAACCGCTCAGCGGTCCCTAACTAACTACCTCCTAAGAGGCCAGGATGTCCCAAAATGGCGCCCAACCACGGACCCCGCTGCGTGAGTCGAGCTCTACAATCCCACCGCAAACCCACCCAGGTGATCAGTCGGCTCAACTTACTAAAGCGGATCTGGAAGACAGCCTTGCAGCTATGTACGACCGGCTGGCCAGAAAGTTTCAGACCGAACTCCAAAAGACGACTAGCATCCTTTCCCAGGAAATCTCCACGCTGGGCAACCGCACAGACCTCCTCGAGGTGAAGCGCGATGAGCTACACCTGGCTTACACTGACCTAAGAAAGGAACATGAATCCTTAGCAGACACGGTTGTCCAGCTACAAAACCGCATGGAGGATTTGGACAACCGTAATAGGAGGAACAACGTGAGGGTCCGCAGAGTTCCGGAATCGGTAACGGACCTGACAGACGCCATAAACAGGTTGTTCCACTCCCTGCTACCCGAGCTCCCCGAGGAGTCGTTTACATGTGACCGACTCCATCGAGCTCTCCGACCCAAACCCCCACCAGAAAAGCCGCCCAGGGACATCATTATGTGCCTTAAGGACTACCTGATAAAGGAGGAAATCCTCAAAGCCTCTCGCAACACCCCCCGCATTGTACTGGATGGCTTCCCTCTACAGATCTACCCGGACATTTCCCCGGCCACCCTGGAAAAGCACCGAAGGATGAGAGAAATCACGTCCGTCCTTCAATCAGCCTGCATAAGGTACCGGTGGGGGTTCCCGTTTAAGCTGATCATCCCGCACAACGGCACCACCTACATTGCCATGTCGATCAAGGAAGGCAAAGACATCCTGATCAAGCTGGGCCTCCTGAAACCTCAACACGCCGTCCGTCTCCCTTCTACCCCCCCGGGTTTCACCTATCTGGGCCACCCCGTCGCCGCAGAGGGACCGGAGATCCCATAGACCACCCCTGCAGCCAGACTTCTGACCAGCGATGGCTCCCCAGAGGATCTTCGCGTCCCTTCTCTCCAGCAACTGAGCGACGGTGGATCGAATGTTCATCTCAACACTATAGGTTTGCCTTCACTGTTCTTCTCATTTGCCTTTAAATATAATTTTATTTTTTCCCCTTCAAAGCCTGACTTCTTCCTTATCTTTTTTGTATTATTTTTACTTTTGTCCCCACTCCACTCGCCCCCCTCCGCACCCCCCCAACTGGCACCCTGTCGGCAGGAAGACATTCACACTTTCTGAGAAGTCTCCGATTTCCCGGAGCCCCTTGGTATCTCTGTTCGTGTCTCCCCCCCCCCCACACTTGCTCAGTGCGGTATCTTCATTGTTCATCTCCCTTACCGTAGTGACTGGGAAGGAGACCCTGGACGTGGTCTCACCCTTCTGCTTTTTTTTTGCAGTTACCCACAGTGTTGGAAGTCTCCGTGAGGAGCAAGTGTGTGTTGTGGACGGTTCAGAGTCCACTATAATGCCCCATACACACGCTCGGATTATCCGAGGACCAGTTCCGTCGGATCCTGTCCGTCGTACTTTGTCCGATGTTGGTGTTGCGTACACACGGTCGGACAACGTTGTCGGAATTTCTGCACGGTCTGCAAAAACGTTGTGACGTAAGTCGTCTTCCCAGAGACTAGAAAAGGGAAGTTCAGCACCACGTCCTGCACCCGTTGGGCTCCTTCTGCTGATTCTGTGTTTATCGCGAGTTAGTTGAAGTTTGGGGACTTATGATTCGCGCTTCTCAGTTTTGTCACTCAGATCGTTACTGCTCTTCAGTTTGTGCTTGTCGTGCGTATCTGTTTATTAGTGCGTGTAGTCAGTTCGCATTTGTTGGTCATTGCGGCCTATATCTTGATATAGGACGCTTTGATTTTCACTGCTTATTGTCTGCTCGTTTCTGGTATTCATTTCGTTCTTTCATGCCTTGCTGTTTATCGGTGCTTTCTGTTTGTCCGTTCTGACCAGCCGACCGTTTGTGAGCGATGTTTCCCGTACGTACTCGTCACCGAGTTCGTGCTGTACGCGGAATTGGTGTCGGGCTTTTAGCTTTGAGCCAAGACCCGTCCATGAACAGAGTGACGAGGAGTATGTGGACCAAGAATTGGTTGCTTCAGCGTGATCAGTTCTCGCACATGCCTTTGCTTCGTGAGATCCGGGAGAATAATCCTGATGATTTCAGGAACTTTCTCCGGATGACGGACCCCGTTTTTCACCGTCTTTTGGCTTTGCTGACCCCTTTTATCAGCCGGCAGGATAACTGCATGAGACAAGCCATCACTCCGGAGCAGAGGCTTGTGGCTACGTTGAGGTACTTGGCGACAGGGAGAAGCCTTCAGGATTTGAAGTTCTCCTCAGGTATCTCTCCCCAGGCCCTGGGAATCATTATTCCAGAGACCTGTTCTGCCATCATCCAGGTCCTGCAGGAGGACTATATTAAGGTAACATTTCTACTTTACTATTCCCTTCTATGTAGGCTCTGTTTGCTAATGTCTTGTATTTTTGACCTCCTTCCCTAATTACCATGATTGCAATATGCTCTAATATGCTGTGCCCCTTTTCTCCTTCATGCATTTTTGCCTTCACTTACCTCACCAGCATGCTCTTCTGGCCCAATAGACACCTATGGCCTAGTCACTTAAGCAATGTATTTTGTCTGCTGCATAGTATTGTTTTCCCCCAAACACCCCCTAAAACATGCACAAATGTTTGCTGTGTGTTTTACTTCATGCAGAGCCCCATTTTTGCAACATTTTTTTAGGGGGGGGGGGGATTTGGAATGTTCTTTTATCTTTCCTGTGGGCTGCCAATAGTGTTAAGTAAGGAGGGTCTGGCCAAACTAGCACACATTATTGAGTCATTTGGCAATCAATGAAGTGCAGAGGGTTACCTGTCCCACCCCCCCCCCCCCAAACCCCTAGTTATTGTTATGGCCCATCAGAAGTGGGGGGATTGATGGGGGGGTGAGTAATCTGCTAGGGGGACCCTCTACTTTTCGGTGCAAATACTTTCCATCTTAAAATGTAAAAGTCTGATCTTGTTCCAAGATGTTTAGTGTCTAATCTGCTTGCAATGTTTATGTGCAAAGTGACTATTTTTTTTTTCTTGTTTCACTCCACAGTTCCCTTCCACGCCACAGGAATGGCAGACTGTGGCCTCCCACTTTGCCAGCCGTTGGGACTTTCCTAACTGCGGAGGTGCAATTGATGGGAAACAGTGCAAAAGTGCCCTGGAAAATACACTTGCAGTGCAAACTGGAATTGCCTTTAGTAAATTACACCCATTGCCCCCAAATCCTTTACATTTGACATACATAATGCTTTTGTTTTTTTCAATAATGAAGCCACACATTTAGTAATTGAAAAAAGTTTACTTGCAACACATTCACAAGTGCGGTTTCAAACTTCTTGGCAAAACTGACAAGATCTTGGTTCTTCCCAACATTGTTTACAAACATTCTGCATTTGTGAAAACCAGGCATGGAGCAAAACAGAACATAGGAACTTGCAAAGTTCAACTTTCTAAAGTGAAGACAAGATCAGACATGACTATATGTTCAAAGTGTGTTTGATCTTGCCTTCATCACATGGGGGGTCACCCCTGGAAACTGGAAATTTAGAACATGGAAAATGGACATTAGATGGTAAAACACATGCCTAGAATGTTGAAAAGTGCCATTTCCCATCATGGGGATCAATGGACGTTTTTTGGGGGTGCATCCCCTTCACCACACCCACTTTAGTAGTTACTAAAGTGGTTGCACCCCCAAAAAAACGTTGTCATTTATCCACCATGATGGGAGCTAGCACATGTGGACACAATGTGTGCATGTTCCAAATTTCACACAGTTCTTAAGTTGCAAATGTGGTCAGAAACAGCCACAAATGTGTGTTAATTACTTGGTGCGTTTTCAGATTTTTCCTAAAACATCAATGATGTTCTTCAATTTTTGTTGAACATCATTGATGTTTTGCTTTATGTCATCTAGATCTCGATTGCAGACCATTATCTCCCCGATGAGGACGTGGGCACTTTCTGTGGTAAAGTGCGATTCTTCTTCCACAACATCCACGTCACCTAAAAACAACCAAAAAAAACAAAAAATGTCTCTTGGAAATGAGGCAGGCATACATTGATTAGCTTACCAGTAGCTGTGTTCTCCCACACTCACCTGTTGTGGTGACAAGTTCTCCAATTTCTATGATCTCTCCTTCCCCCTCCTCCTCTGCTTCTGGTGTTTCCCCTTCTTTGGTAGGTGTGGGTTTTTTGGTTTCCTCAGACGTCCCGAGTTTTCGCTCCCCTAGGAGAATGTACAAAAGGAAGATTTAGCACCACAATCTATCGAGGGCAGAAATAGGAAATGTCAAACATTGCTTGAAAGTGAGGGACAATATTTTTGGTTGGCCAGTTACAAATGACAACAACATGAATGTAGTCACTTTGTAAAGGTGCTAAACTTACTAGCTTTTTGGTAGAAGTTTGTCTGATGGAGACCCCCCTCTAGTATCCACTGGAGCACATGTGTGGAAAAGCATAATAAAAAGGGGGTTTGGGTGTCCCAGCACTAGTGCTCTAGAGTCCAGATGGGTAAACAGCTACTGGGTGACCTCTCCTTTACATTGAATAAATTGGCTTTACATTCTTGATGACATCTCTAGTGAGAACAAACTTCCTTTCACTAAAAAATTCCCCAAACCTCGTATTATAAGTGGCCGAACGATCGAGGTTGAGTACGATCGAATGGACACACACGAACATGACAGTGGCAGAAAGATCGAGGTTGAGTACGATCGAATGCACAGACGAACATGAAAGTGGCCATTTTCGAATGTACAACTTTGCAAAAATCCAAACACATGGAGCAGTATGCAAGCAAGAAATCAAACACAAAACACAACTACTTACTTTTTTGAAGAACTCGCTTGATCTTTCTGTACTGATCGGGCTCCCTCAGTTTCAGGTCTGACCAGCGTTTCCTCAGTTGCTCTTTGGATCGTTGTACCCCAAAATGATTGTACAGCCTCCTCACAACTTTAGACATGATCTTGGCCTTGCGGACATTGGGGTTGAGGTAAGGCCCATACTTCCCATCATAGTCGCTCCTCTTTAATATGTCCACCATCTCCAACATTTCTCCAAATGACATATTGGAGGCCTTGAATTTCAGGCTCCGGGATCGGGACGTTTCTCCCTCCGGCCTTTCCTCGTCCTCCTCCTCGTTGGTGTAATATTTGGGGCGCACCTGCTGTGTCCCCGCCATGTGCTCTCCTCACTGCGCCGTAAAGAGAAGGGGTGGTGAATAGCCAAGAAAGATCGTCAGGGGCGGGCGCGGAGTTTGACGCATGCGCACTTTATATAAAATGTCACACGCCTGTGTCGTAGCCACGATCTGTGAGACGAGGGGAGAGAAAGCTCACGCACGAGATGATCGCTAGAACAAAGGTACAATTTGAAGTTGGTACATAACTAGCCTAGACTGATTAGACCTTGAGGCTTATTTATGGAGAAGATTAGGAGAGTTTAGCCTGACATTATTTATAGTGTTTTGTGTGGTGTTGTGTCTTGCAGAGATTATGGAGGGCTTCAACCATGTGAGTTTTCTCCCCTTCTTCATTGATAAGTATAGGGAAATGCCCCTATTATGGCAGGCGAAACACCGAGATTACAGCAACAAACCAAAGAGGTACGCAGCCATGAAGAAACTTGTGGCATTTGTAAAGCCAACGTTCCCCACGGCAACCGTGGAGAAGTTAAGACTAAAAATTGGCAGCCTGAAGAGTACCTATTTCAGGGAGGGCAATAAGGTCCTGAAGTCCCAAGCATCTGGAGCTGGAGCAGCACAGGTCTATGTCCCCACGCTCTGGTACTATGAGAGGCTCCATTTTCTCAAAGACCAGGCTAATGTCAGGAAGTCACTCTCGACTCTTCCTTGCATGCGTCCTTCCATGCACGCCACCCCTGATGAGGCTTCTGAGGAGCAACCTGGGCCTTCCAGTCTGGAAGAGGTGGAGGAGCCCAGCTTGTGGCAGGTATAGTAGTTTAGTAACCATTTTTGGGAATAATGAATGATGTTCACTTAATTCAGGATCCCCAATTGCTTAGTTCCTAAACGTGTTTACTGTCTGTTGATATGTCAGTGTTGGAGACATTTGGGGCCAGAATATAAACTGCAGGGCTGAGAATTGTATGGTTTTCTATTTGTAAACATTTTGCAACAGTCACTAGATGAAAATTGTGTGTGTTTGATGAACAAATAACTCAAACTATGTCCCTTTTTCATACACAGGAAGACCTCAGCCAGGAGGTGGCTGTGGAATGTGGCAGTCAGGAGGAGGAAGGGGTTAGTGGCAGCCAAGAGGTGGGTAGTGGCAGCCAAGAGGGGGGTAGGCGTAGGAGCCTGACTGTCTCCCAAGTCCCTCCCCTCCGCCTTCCCTACAGAAGGGCGAGAAGGGTTGGGGAGGTGGGAGAGTCAGCGCTCCAGCTGATCAGAGATGCTTCAGCCTCCCTACATGCCACACCCACCTACGAGGAGGCCTTTGGCTCCTTGGTTGCCACAAAAATGAAGGGTAGGGAGGTGGGGCAACGCAGTATGTGTGAGGGGGTCATCCTCAAGGTCCTAAATAAGGGTATGGCTGGGGGGATGACCCCACTCACACATGTTTGCGATAGGGACCATGCTCCGCCTCCTCCTCCTCCTTCTGCCACCCCACCAGCACCAAAGCCACAGCGTGCAAGGAAGCGTACAAGGAAGACCTGAGAGTGACGACCTGGATTCAGTCTGGTCTGAGAGAAGATGGAGCCTCTCGTAGGACCAGAGCCTGGGGACCTAGATGGCATCTGCTGCAGTTCCGGATGTTTTGGACTTCAGGACCAGATAGCACTCCCTTATTATTTAGATAGGTACTCCTCAGGCCACCAATTTTAGAAGCTTGAAAAAACGATGTTTGCCGTGGGGGTCCAAGGCTTTGCAAATCCCCCAAGTTTCTCCATCGCTGCGTTCCTCTTTGGTTTGTTGCTGAGACCTAAATAAAGGTATTTTTGATTAGAAATAATCATTGCCTATGTGTTTTACTTTTCTACAATGACAGTTTATTTGTGAGTAGGCAGGTACATTTCACAAATCATAAAGTCCAATTAACAAGGGGCACCAACAACAAACAAACTCCTAGTAAATTTAAGAAACAAATAGAAATGTTAATAATGTTGTTTTGCTAAGTTGAGACACACAACCCCCCTCAAAAAACTAAATAAATTATCCTGAAAATATGTATTCCAAACAAAATAAAAAAATGAGAAATCATCCAAAAAATATAACAAAGATTCTTTTACGATCTGAGGAAAAATAAACATCTAGTCTAGAAATCATGAAAACGAATAAAGAAATAAGTTTGGGAGAAGTGCGGGTGAATAGGAGCAGTTAAAACATATCATTCTTCTTGCATTTTAAAGAAAAAGAGAATGCGCTGCGATAAAGACATTTTAACATTGCAGCGTGACGAATGTGCTGTGTCTATTAGGAACGGTAGTTTTACCTGACCGAGCGCTTCCGTCACAGAATTTCTTCTGAGCATGCGTAGCACTTTGTCCGTCGGACTACGCTACACACGATCGGATTTGGTGTGATCGGACTTTGTTGTCAAAAAATCTATCCAGCAGGAGATAGGACTTAGTCCGTCGGACAATCCGATGGAAACTGTCCGATGGTGCCTACACATGGTCGGAATTTCCGACAACATTGTCCGATAGGACAGAATCCATCGGAAAATCCGACCGTGTGTATGGGGATTAAGTGCATAAGGTAGTCTGGATGGATTACTCCTCCAGACCCCTCAAGGTTTATTTTGTTTTGATCATTTATTTGTTATTTGCTGCTATCCCACCTAGTCTACACCAACTTACAAAAGATGCTTTTACTAGTGATATGTCATTTTTTTCACAGCCCAACTGCAAGAATGGTACTGTTCTGCTTCATGCATGTTATATATGTAAGGTTACCCCCTGGCTTTGGTCTCTCAGTGGCTATGTCGATCACTCTTTCATTTTATATAGGCGTTACAATCCTCCGCCATGATGGGGTTGCACGTTATATTGCATAATGTGCGAGGTTTTAACACCCCCCTGAAAAGGAGAAAAGCTTTTCGATTCTATAAGCAAATGGGGGCGGACATAATACTATTGCAAGAGACTCATTTCTCTTCTATGTCCCACCCAAGCTTCTTCGACAAAGCATACAAGCTTAATTTCTACACCACCTTTGAGACCAAGGCCAGGGGCGTGGCTATTTTTGTTAAAAATAATGTCTCTTTAGAGGTGGCTCACTCATAAAAGGATCCCAACAGCAGATTCCTTATTCTACAAGGCCAAATCCAGGGTAAAGCAATCACCATTGCTAATGTTTATGCCCCCAACTCTGCGCATAGCAGATTTTTCACTGAATTCTTGCAAATATTAGACAGGTACATTTCTCCTCACATAATCATAGGGGGAGATTTTAACACGGTAGCACACCCTTTTTTGGATAGGAGCAGATACACACATTTTGCCAAAACCTTCCCAAAATCATCGACGAAATCCCTATCCTCCCTACAGATGATAGACACCTGGAGAGCCCTGAATATAGGAGCCAGAGAGTACACCCATTTTTCTAGCCCGCATGGAAGCTACGCCAGGCTAGACTACATACTATCCACTCCTATCCTTCTTGCTAATGCTGCAAAAGCGGACATAAAGGTCTGTCCATGGTCTGACCACAATGTGGTTTCTTTCCATACGAATCACATAGGCCTATGCCCTTCAGTAGCCACCTGGAAATTGAATGACTCCCTAATATCTGACTTAGCAATTCAGACCCAAGTAGCGACAAACATGGAAGAATATTTCCGCCTGAATGATACTGAAGACATATCCCCACATACCCTGTGGACAGCCCACAAGGCAGTCCTGAGGGGTCAACTAATCGAAACAGCAGTCTGAATAAAAAAACAAAAATTGGCCAAAATTAAATCACTCACTCAAGATCTCCATGCCCTTTACTACACCCATGCCAGGGACCAATCCCTGCAAACCTTAGCAAATATAACCCAAAAAAGATCCGAGCTTGACTCCATACTTTCAGAAAATACAGAAAAATCCCTCCGATGGACTAAAGCAAGGTTTCTATTACATAGTAACTCTGCTTCGGGCATGTTCTCCCGCAAGCTACACCAATCCATTTAACCTGCACACGTCTACAAACTTAGAAACAGGGCAGGCCAACTAGTCACACATCCCAAAGAAGTACTTCAGATCTTCACCTCTTTCTATGGTTCTCTGCTATCTGCACCGAGCTCCCCCCCCCCGGAGGCGGGTCTATCCCAGTGGTTAGACTCCTTAAACCTTCCCAAACTCACAGCAGAGCAGCTGTCCACTCTAAATGCCCTCTGCTCTAATCAAGAAATCCCAATCATTATAAAATTCCTTAGAACATCTACAGCCCCAGGCCCAGATGGGTTCACATCTTTGTACTATAAGAAATTTGCTCACATTCTCGCCCCACAGTTTTGTAAATTTGTAAACTACACCCTACAAGGACACAGCCTCCCCCCCCCCCCCCGAGAGGCTCCATGCCAATATGACCCTGATCCCTAAGCCAAATAAAGATCACACCCTTCCCCAAAACTATAGACCCATCTTGGTACTGAACAATGACACCGAAATTCTAGGTAGAATTTTAGCCAACAGATTAGCCCCTATTATCACTTCTCTGATTGGCCCCGAACAAACAGGTTTCATCCCAAACAGACAGATCACTGATAACATTAGACTCGCAACGAATATAATCCAAGATGCAGAGGCACAATATCTATGATCTACAAAAACCTACAAGATTCAGGTCTTCCAGAAAAATCCGTGGCCATGCTCAGGTGGGAGGCAGACTTGGGCTTGGGGATAACTGTTGAGGAATGGGCTGACATGCTAACCAATTTACATAAATGCTCTAAGTCCATATCCATTAAGGAAACAATACTTAAGGTTCCCACTCGCTGGTACCTCACCCCTGACAGGGTACATAAATTCTACCCTGCGGTCCCTGAACTCTGTTTTAGAGGCTGCCAGGAGGTGGGCACCCTGCGGCACACCTTCTGGAGCTGCCCGCTTCTCAACCGGATCTGGGACCAAGCCTCCCTCAAAATACGGGCCCTCTCGGGTTCGACTGTGACCCTGACTGCCCCGATTTGCCTCCTCTTCGCCCCCATTGCGGGTATTCCCACACATACCCTGAACCTGATACATACTTTATTTTGTGCCATACAGTGGACCATAGCCATGAACTGGAAATCACGAGTGATCCCATGGGCCCAAGTTCTTCACCGAATGGAGGCCATCCGCCTGGTGGAGAGACTGTTCCATTCAATAATGGACACCATGCATATCTTTGACAAGAAATGGTCAGGATGGTTGTTAGATCAACTATTGCAGGCCCAGGTTCCGAACCCTCCCGAGTAATGAGTTTATTTGTATGACACATATATACTAGCACGTCCGTGCCCATCTATTCTTTGGCAAAATAGAATAGCCCTCCATATCCATGGTATTTTTGGTAGTAACAATGCATTCTCTTGTTGATAGCAGCTATAGTTTTGTTCCAAGTTTACTTTTGACGACCACAATATTTTTTGTAAAACAAAAAAGGAAACATTTTTGATGAGTTTCCAGTCAATACATTACCAACATATGCGAATGTCATGATCTGTACTATAGCCTTAAGTCACACCTTGTAAACGGTCTGTACATGATAGTATATTTACAATTGCCTGTATATGTCTACTACTTTCTCATCAATAAAAAGTTTGTATTAAAAAAAACATCTGGGGTGCCAAGGTTTGCCATCACTGCCCTAGAGAATAAAATGGCGGTTGTTATAATACTTTGTCACACCGTATTTGCGCAGCGGTCTTACAAGCGCACTTTTTTTGGAAAAAATACACTTTTTTTTTATTAAAAAATAAGACCGCAGTAAAGTTAGCCCAATTTTTTTATATTGTGAAAGATAATGTTACGCCAAGTAAATTGATACCTAACAAGTCATGCTTCAAAATTGTGCCCGCTCGTGGAATGGTGACAAACATTTAGCGTTAAAAATCCCCATAGGCGATGTTTAAAAAATTCTACAGGTTGCATATTTTGAGTTACAGAGAAGATCTTGGACTAGAATTATTGCTTTACCGATCGCGGCGATACCTCACATGTGTGGTTTGAACACCGTTTTCATATGCGCGCGGTACTCACGTATGCGCTCACTTCTGCATGCAAGCTCGTCGGAACGGGGCACGTTTTAAAAAAAAAAGGTTCTTATTTATTTTACCTTTTATTTTTACACTGTTTTTAAAAAAAAAATGTTGTCAATTTCATTCCTATTACAAGGAATGTAAACATACCATGTAATAGAAAAAAAGCATGACAGGACCTCTTAAATATGAGATCTGGGGTCAAAAAAATTGTCATTTAAAGAAATGATTTAAAAAAAAAAATGGCTAAGAGCTTTGGACGGAAGTGACATTTTGACATCGCTTCTGCCTTGCAATGTCATGGAGACGGGTGAGGGGCCATCTTCCCATCACTCATCTCCATGCCCAGCCAGGAGAAGGACCGGATCTTCTACGGCTCCGGTAAGCGGTGAAGGGCACCGGAACGTGGCGGGAGGGGGGTGTCCCACTCCTGCAGCGATAAAAGTGATCTTGTGGCGAATCCGCCACAGAGACCACTTTTATCTTGTAGCCGTCCGCCCGCCGAATACAAGGATTCCTGGGGTTATGGCAGCTAGCTGCTGCTATAACAACAATATCCATCCTCAAAGTTAGGACGTATATCGGCATGCACTGGTCGGCATGTGGTTAAAGTGAATAACTCAACACCAAGTTCACTATATGAACCCCTTATGTATTTGTACTTGTTATTATATTATTATTATTATTATACACGATTTATACAGCGCCAACAGTTTACGCAGCACTTTACAATGCAGAGGGGGGGACAGCACAGTTACAGTTCAATACAAAAGGGACAGGAGGATCATACTTGTTGATCATATCCCCTTTAATCTCCTCTTCTCAAGTGAGAATAAATTCAGTTTCTCTAAACTAGCTTATAGCTGAGCTCCTCCATGCCTCTTATCAGTATGGTTGCCCTTCTCTGCACTTTCTCCAGTTCACCCAGGGCTGGCCCAAGGCATTGTGCTGTCTGGGTCCAAAAATTAAATGCTGCCCCCATTCCATAAAAAAAATCGCCAAAAGGTTTCCACATCCATTATTTTATATAACGATAACTAAAACTAAAATTCAATTTATCAGAAAGTCAGATTTACATGCAACAGCACCCCTACTTCACATCAGGAGTCTCCCCTCTCCTGCTAGCTGCTATGGGGGATACTGTCAGAAAAGAGAGCGGGAAGTAGCCAGTAAATGAGGTTGAACCTGAAGGTTATAGCTACACCTCTGGTAGCACCATGTGTGTGGACACAGCATGGAAAACAGGCAGGGGTTTCTTTGCCCTCTTTAGCATTCTTTTGCTGGGGACAACTTACCAGCTTCAGGATTGCTATACAGAGCGACAGCGGCGTAACCTGTCACAGCAAGGCACCCATGTGAGAAGCTTCAGATGGAAGCTGTCATTCTCACAGTTGTATGGTTAAGTGAAACTAAGAAATCTCATTGCCCTAGAAGTAGCAGGGATCAGCAGCAGCTTCCACTTTTTACATAGTCACATTGCTGTGCTGTTGTCCCCCACAACACTTGCGGTCATCTTCACTGTGCTTTTCCAGCACCACCTCCATTGGCCCAGTTCTCCACCAGCTTTTTAGTCTCCTCTGGCTCAGAGCGGCTCCCTCTTCTGATGATCTTTCCCTTGGCTTCACGTCTTCTATCCCCCATGTTTGTGCCCATGTCCTGCTCTTCCATGCGAGTTCCCAGGTCCGGCCCTGGCACATACACAGGCTATTCTATAAGCAAATGGGGGCGGACATAATACTATTGCAAGAGACTCATTTCTCTTCTATGTCCCACCCAAGCTTCTTCGACAAAGCATACAAGCTTAATTTCTACACCACCTTTGAGACCAAGGCCAGGGGCGTGGCTATTTTTGTTAAAAATAATGTCTCTTTAGAGGTGGCTCACTCATAAAAGGATCCCAACAGCAGATTCCTTATTCTACAAGGCCAAATCCAGGGTAAAGCAATCACCATTGCTAAAGTTTATGCCCCCAACTCTGCGCATAGCAGATTTTTCACTGAATTCTTGCAAATATTAGACAGGTACATTTCTCCTCACATAATCATAGGGGGAGATTTTAACACGGTAGCACACCCTTTTTTGGATAGGAGCAGATACACACATTTTGCCAAAACCTTCCCAAAATCATCGACGAAATCCCTATCCTCCCTACAGATGATAGACACCTGGAGAGCCCTGAATATAGGAGCCAGAGAGTACACCCATTTTTCTAGCCCGCATGGAAGCTACGCCAGGCTAGACTACATACTATCCACTCCTATCCTTCTTGCTAATGCTGCAAAAGCGGACATAAAGGTCTGTCCATGGTCTGACCACAATGTGGTTTCTTTCCATACGAATCACATAGGCCTATGCCCTTCAGTAGCCACCTGGAAATTGAATGACTCCCTAATATCTGACTTAGCAATTCAGGCCCAAGTAGCGACAAACATGGAAGAATATTTCCGCCTGAATGATACTGAAGACATATCCCCACATACCCTGTGGACAGCCCACAAGGCAGTCCTGAGGGGTCAACTAATCGAAACAGCAGTCTGAATAAAAAAACAAAAATTCAATTTATCAGAAAGTCAGATTTACATGCAACAGCACCCCTACTTCACATCAGGAGTCTCCCCTCTCCTGCTAGCTGCTATGGGGGATACTGTCAGAAAAGAGAGCGGGAAGTAGCCAGTAAATGAGGTTGAACCTGAAGGTTATAGCTACACCTCTGGTAGCACCATGTGTGTGGACACAGCATGGAAAACAGGCAGGGGTTTCTTTGCCCTCTTTAGCATTCTTTTGCTGGGGACAACTTACCAGCTTCAGGATTGCTATACAGAGCGACAGCGGCGTAACCTGTCACAGCAAGGCACCCATGTGAGAAGCTTCAGATGGAAGCTGTCATTCTCACAGTTGTATGGTTAAGTGAAACTAAGAAATCTCATTGCCCTAGAAGTAGCAGGGATCAGCAGCAGCTTCCACTTTTTACATAGTCACATTGCTGTGCTGTTGTCCCCCACAACACTTGCGGTCATCTTCACTGTGCTTTTCCAGCACCACCTCCATTGGCCCAGTTCTCCACCAGCTTTTTAGTCTCCTCTGGCTCAGAGCGGCTCCCTCTTCTGATGATCTTTCCCTTGGCTTCACGTCTTCTATCCCCCATGTTTGTGCCCATGCCCTGCTCTTCCATGCGAGTTCCCAGGTCCGGCCCTGGCACATACACAGGCTGGTGATGTTAACAAGCAGCCCGTCGGCCCCGACCTCATCACCACCACTTTTGCACCCGAAACTATCTTCTCCATGCGGAGCGAGCTGAGGAGCCAGCTAAGCTACTGACACCCACTTACCATTGGCTGAGCCAGCGATGGAACAGAGGGCATGCACAGCTGAAGGGAAGGGGTGCGGCCTTTGAATGGGGCATCAGAGCAGCCCAGGGGGCAATTTGCCACCCTGACCCCCAGTAGGGTGACAATATTTCAAAACTGTTATTCAGGGACAATTTTTCCAAGGCAAGTGGGGGGGGGGGTGTAGTCTCAGGGTTCATGGGAATTCAGTGTGATTTGTCAGGTTAATGGCTGGTCTTAGCACTTAAATCATCTCAACACCATGCCTAATATGGTGTCAGGATAATCAAATCACATTATTTCTATTACTACATTGTAATATATATTGAAATTATTAAACTCACCATAATGCAGAATTAGTGGGAACCCTGAGCTTGTCGCCTGCCACTAGATGCAGCATGACCTGGTAAAGGTGTGTGGGCCGCTCAGGCTTGATAGGGATGGGGTATGTGGACAGGGCATCTGCAGCTGCTGCTAGAGTGCTGACAGGGGGTGATTCCCATGACTAAGCTCCGGGGGTCAGATGCAGTGTCATTTGCCACCAACGCCTGCCACCAGAAGCTGCTTGTCACTTGCCACTGTTGCTTCCCACCAGAGAGGGGGCAGGGAGAGAGGGGGATGTAGAGAGAGGGGGCAGAGAGAGGAAGGGGGCAGGGAGAGAGAGAGGGGGCAGGGAGAGAGAGAGAGAGGGGGAGGTTGGGGGAGCATGGAGAGGGGTCTGGTCAGTAACAGTGCTCAGCTCACTCACTTGAATTGTCCACAGGAGGGGGCTCACAGCCAGTGGCTTTAATGTGGCTGTGTCAGACTTCACACACCTGACTGATGAGCCCGAGATAGCAGGGGAAGGCCTCCCTTACGTGTCTGGTTTGCGGCCCCTGGTAGTGTGGACAGGAGGCACGGGAGCGCAGAGTGGTATGAGAGCCTGGCGGGTTGTTGCAGGAGAGATGGCCCAAGGGGCTTGCTGTAGCGGGATTGGTGATCTCCAAACAACTGAAGGCTGGCAGCAGATGCAGAGCAGGAGCTGAAGAGGCACGTCCAGTCACAGGCACGGTGCAAGGGATAAGGCAAGTTCAAAGTCCAGGTCACAGGCAGGGTTGGCAACAGGCAGGCAGCGAGGTACAGTGGAGCAGGCAGATACAAGGTCAAAGACAGGCCCCTTATATATTTGTACATGTTGATCATATCCCCCCTTATTCTCCTCTTCTCAAGAGTGAATAAATTCAGTTCCTCTAATTTTTCCTCATAGCTGAGCTCCTCCATGCCTCTTATCAGTTTGGTAAAGAAAGAATATGTAGGCTAAGCAAAGAAAAACACAAAGGAGTATATTATACTCAAACGGGGAATATTTTAAATTTACGCCACATCCTATAATAAAGAATCAAAAAAGGGAGGGGTCCCCTAGGTTGGACTTTAAAGGCGTACAGTTTGTAACCCCAAATAGAATGGAATTGATTGTATATATTGAAAAATCATTTATTACAAAAGAGGCAAATATATAAAAAACAGTGGAAGATTACACACATATATAGCAATATAAAAACACCTGAAGACTGTTACAGCGAAAAACTTAATAGTACAAACTATGAATGCGTTTTTATGTCGTTTTCTCACGCTGACGCGTTTCGGATATAAATGCTTTCCTCCTTCCTCAGAAGTGAGACTACAACATCATTCCTATTGTATAGAAAAGTGTCAATGTCAGGTGACGTGTGTGAATCTTCATACAGTAATTACATTTCAAAACAAGAGAATATTTAAGATAGGTTATATAAAGAACTCACATATGGGGTACATCAAGAATGGAGACCTTCCGGTGTGATTTAAATGAAAAGACGTCTGGGAGGAGGAGCTTCTTCAATTTTATAGCCCTCAAAGAGGTCAAAAAAGTATCAAAAAGTATATATAGAGCTGTTTAAACAGCTAACTGGAGCTCGGTAATAACCCCAGTAGCTGAATAAAATATCTATCCCCGAAGGGAATGATCGTTCAGGGGGCGCCTGTAGGGCACACTGGGGTCGGAAATGAACAGGAGAGAGCCCTAAAAAAATAGAATATAAAGATATATGTGTCAAAAATAATAAGATAACTATCTTTCTGATAATAAAGTGGGTGTGTAACACCGCTGATCTATACCTGTTTGATGGGTTTTGGTTTCAAATCCTCAATGTTCCAGGTGAAATATCCCCGAGTTCAAACAGTATCAGCTGTTGACTCTAGGAAGGAGATTTATCATGGATTACATTTAATGAAATAGGATATATGGACAGTGAATCCCCCTACATGAAGCCAGTATATCCCAAGATTGTTTTAATAGTACAGAAAATCTGTATGTATGTGGGACAAAAAAGATTCCCCACTGTGAGGGGGGGGGGGGGGGGGCCCCCCCCCCCACCCCCAACCGGACGAAAAAAGGAAGATGTCCAAAAGTAAGGGAGATTGCACCAAATGTAGATGGAAAATAGTTGTTTTGCTTGTATATAGCTTTTAAATGCTAGTATATACTGGGGACAGTGCATGTTAAAGTCCCCATATAGAGCAGACCTGGGCTGGATATAGATTGGTGCTAGCCCTATAGCTTGCATGGAGGGTCTAGAGTAAAAGAAAATTGCAAAAGGACAGGGAAAGAAAGTTTACCTTAGATTGACATCACGCTGCTCACCTCCTCCTCAGACAGGCAGTTGCAAGTACTGAGTGGGGTAGAGCAGCGTGTATATATATGGGAATTCCAGCCCTTCAGCCAGCTGTATCACATACAGCTGATTGCTGGAGGGCATGGAAATGAATGGATCTCCCTGGGTCCGGCCCCCCGAGTGTTGCGCGCGCACCCGGGTCCCGCGCACCAATAGGTGGTTACGCATTGTGACCCGGGCACGCCCACAGCTCCCGCCGGCACGCTATGCCTCCCCGGCGAACAGCGCATGCGCGCCGGAGGAGCAATATGGAGTCCCGGCGTCATAGGACGTCGGAAACCCCTCTGTTGCCGTCGCGTCCATAGAAACATGGGCGGGACGGCTGGGCGTGCCGGGCGGCCTACTAGGCGTGGTCCCGCATACGTACGATCGGAATGTTTTTAATTGAAAAATATAAAGAGAAGCTCGTTCATCCAGGCGTCACATACCGGGGGGTAAAATCTGGAAGGACAAAGGGGAAGGGGAGAGGAGAAAGAGACATCATATATAAATGAACAATTGATGGTGTAAAACATTAGATATTCACATAGATGTTGTTGTATACCATATGATAAATATAGACAAAAAGCAGACATAGATATTACATACAAACAGAGAGATTTCGTATGCATTGGAAAACCCCTATATTGATGCCACAGTATAAGCATAGGGACATACAGAGAATGGCTTTTCCATATAAGTTGTCATAGAGGGAAAGGTCGTACAGGCACATTTGAACACGGCGCGCAAATCATGTGAGGATCCAGATCTAAATGGCATTATAGATTGTTCACATAGGGTGTGAAACTGCACCCCATGTCTCAAAGATAAATTTAGGCCGGGGGGACTTAATTGGTATTGGGACATATTCTCATATGAAGTGCGATACTGCTTTGGGGATTATTTCTCCATTCCTCCTGATGAAAAACCCTCAAGAAAGGGTTTAAACCAAATTGCCTCATTCAAGCCAGGGGCCTGATTGGCTTTGAGCTTGAAAATCCAACGAGATTCAAGTTGGAGAAGAATTTTATTCCAATCCCCTCCCCTCGGGTTGGGGTGGATGCGGTCTAGAATGAGGAATTTGATTTTGGGGAATTTGCCCGCATGGACAATGGTTGTGTGTCTACCAAGTGGGAGATCGGGATCGCATGTCTGCATACTGTGAATGTGTCTGTACGCCCTCCTCCAAAATTCTAATTTTGTCTTCCCTACATAGAAACAAGAACATTCGCATTGCATTAAATATATGACTCCTAGAGTCTTACAGTTCGCAAAATGCCTCGCCCTGAAAATCTTACCATCAGGTAATTTTGGATTTTTGTCCACCCACATAAATTTGCAGTATCTGCAATTTCCGCATCTAAAAGTGCCTTTGTATTTGCAGTGAGCTTTCCTATCTGAGTTAAATTCACTGCTAGTGATCTGATCTCTCAAGGAGGTGGCTCTTTTAAAAGTGAATAAAGGGTTGTCCGTAACATATGGACCTAGTGTGGGATCTTCAGTGAGGAGGTGCCAATACTTCTGTACAATTTTCCTAATTTGTTGTTCTTGATTATTGAATTTTGATATAATCCTAAGGGGATTGGTTTCGTCTTTAGGTTTTTTTGAGTATAGTAATTGACTCCTATCGCGTATACATGCTTGGTGGTATGCCCTCTTTAAGGAGGCATGTGAATAGCCCCTTTCTAAGAGGCGATCGCGTAGGTTATCTGCTTCTCGTTTAAAGATTGAATCGTCGGCGCAATTGCGCCTGATTCTCAGGAATTGTCCGTAAGGTATAGAATTTAGCAGGGGTTGGGGGTGAAAGCTGGTCGCATGTAGAATTGCGTTTCCAGCAGTTGGTTTCCTATATAGTTTCGTGAGTAGTTTACCTCCCTCCCCCTTATAGATTTCGACATCTAAAAACGCGATGTTGTTGAGATTGTGTGACATAGTAAAATTCAAATTGAATTCATTCCTATTCATCCTGGATAGACATTGTTCCAGTAGATGTACGGAGCCGTCCCAGACGATGAAGATGTCGTCGATGTACCGGTACCACCCCCAAAATGTGGTCCGTGTACATCGACAAGTCTTCATCGTCCAGGAACATCTGCTCCCACTCCCCCAGGTACAGGTTGGCGCACGATGGGGCACAGCAAGTCCCCATCGCCACCCCCTGCACCTGGAGGTAGTGGGAGCCATTGAAGGTGAAGACATTGTGCCCCAGGATGAATTCCAATAAAGTCAGCATAAAATCGCCATAGTGTGGATCGACTTCCCTGTCACTCCTCAAAATATGTTTGATTGCTGCTAGCCCCCTATCGTGGGGGATAGAACTGTAGAGCGCCTCAACGTCCACAGTGACCAGAAGTGTATGGTCTGGTATGAGGAGATTATCTACAATTTGTAGGAAGTGCATGGTGTCTTTCACAAACGATGGCAAAGTTATGACATAGGGTTTCAAAAAATCATCTATCAATCGGCTGGCATTCAGCTACTGGGGTTATTACCGAGCTCCAGTTAGCTGTTTAAACAGCTCTATATATACTTTTTGATACTTTTTTGACCTCTTTGAGGGCTATAAAATTGAAGAAGCTCCTCCTCCCAGACGTCTTTTCATTTAAATCACACCGGAAGGTCTCCATTCTTGATGTACCCCATATGTGAGTTCTTTATATAACCTATCTTAAATATTCTCTTGTTTTGAAATGTAATTACTGTATGAAGATTCACACACGTCACCTGACATTGACACTTTTCTATACAATAGGAATGATGTTGTAGTCTCACTTCTGAGGAAGGAGGAAAGCATTTATATCCGAAACGCGTCAGCGTGAGAAAACGACATAAAAACGCATTCATAGTTTGTACTATTAAGTTTTTCGCTGTAACAGTCTTCAGGTGTTTTTATATTGCTATATATGTGTGTAATCTTCCACTGTTTTTTATATATTTGCCTCTTTTGTAATAAATGATTTTTCAATATATACAATCAATTCCATTCTATTTGGGGTTACAAACTGTACGCCTTTAAAGTCCAACCTAGGGGACCCCTCCCTTTTTTGATTCTTATCAGTTTGGTTGCCCTTCTCAGCATTTTTTCCAGTTCCCCAATATCCTTTTTGAGAACTGGTGCCCAAAACTGAACTGCATATTCTAGGTGAGGTCCTACTAATTATTTGTATAGGGGAAACATTATCTCTCACTATCTCTATATAGAGTCTATACCTCTCTTAAAACAAAGGACTTTGCTCGCTTTGGAAACCTCACCTTGGCATTGCATGCTATTTATAAGGTTATGATCTACCAAAACCTTCTCCACCAATGATTCCCCCAGTTGTACTCCCCCTATTATGTATGATGCATGCATATTCTTAGCCCCAAGTGCATAACTTTACATTTATCAACATTAACCCTCATTTGCCACATAGTTGCCCGATTAAACAGTGCATTGATGTTGACTCGTAAGTTGGAGACATCCTGTAAGGACGTTATTCCACTGCATAGCATGGTGTCATCTGCAAAGACTGAAATTGTACTTTTAATCCCAGACCCTATAGCATTTATAAATATATTAAAAAGTAAGGGTCCCAACATTGAACCTTGGGGTACATCACTGATAACCTTAGACCATTCAGAGAAAGAATCATTAACCACTAATCTCTGAATTCTGTCTTTGAGACAGTTTTCTATCCACTTACAAACTGATCTTTCCAAGCCTGTAGACTTTACCATACACATTAGCCGTGTGGGGGGAACTGTGTCAAAGGCTATAGTGTTTATGTTTACGTATAGTGTTTATGTATACAGTGATAGGGGTTTAGCTTCCCAATATGCTATAACAATCTTGAATGTATTTGTTACTCTTATATGATTGAAAGGTATTGGCTGTGCAGATGAGTGTAAACATTGAAATTTTACAACATTTGGGCCTGTTGTTATTTTTTTTTAATTTACAGGTATGCATCAATAAAATAAGAGGGATGCTTATTCCCCAAAATAAACTTTCTGTAGTGTATTGAAGTGGAACCATTTTTTCCAGGCCAGACACTTGTTCAAACAGCGTTAAATTAAAAAAACTAAAGTGGTGTAAAAGTATTGGCTTCTTTCTATTTTTAACTGGGTAGTGACAAAAATGAACACTTGTAGCAGGGCTTCAAATATGGTAGCCAGATATAGCTATTGATGTTTGAAAAGTTAAACCCAGTCACTAAAATGTATAATAATCTGAAGAAAACTACGGTATCCTAAATTACACAATTTAGAAAAAAAACTATGAAATGACTGAACCAAGGAATCTTATAAAGCAGTTAAAAGCCCATTTCAGTTTTAAATTTCACAGAAAAGTATAAAGCACCCAGGTATAAATGCACCTATCCATCAAATGGTTTTAAATAATTACAGTTACTCTACACTTTAAAAACGCATTCAGACATAACAGCATGCTTTGATTATAATCTTACATGGATAAAGGGAATTAATGCTATAAGAATGTATTAACAATAAATTCTATGGCAGGGACATTCTTTAGTGGGATTTAAGTGATTTTCAAGCATTACGTATTTATGTACCTGTTCCAGATTTATTTTAGAAGGCAGTCATAAAATATTACTCTCATTTTATAATTATGAGGTAAAATAAAAGGAATCAACATTTTAATTAGACGTCACTAATAATAAATGATCTGCTGTAAAAAAAATACAATTTAACGTGTCTACTTTTTTATTTATATAAGCATGTCACTCTGCCCGATGAAGGGTCCCCCAGTGGTTCTGAAATGTTGTTTTCCATTGTATGACATGCTGAATAAACATCAAAAAAGGTGTTTCTTGTTGCAAAAGATAAAGGTGTGCTGATAAAATATTTCTTATTTTATTGCTGTGGCACTATTCACTCGTTTTCTAAAGCATCCAGATCCTGGGTGTATACTGGTTGGGTGTGTGATAGATATATCCTTATGATGCCTTCTTATTGATTATTATACAGGATTTGTATAGCACCAGTGCTTTACAAAATGAAGAGAGACAGTACAGTTACAATACAATACAACAGAGGAAGATTCAGAGGGCCCTGCTCGTTAGAGATCACAGTCTAAAATATACTGTATGGCACAAGATGTGGTCGATTTCAGATCTTGTGTGACAACATAGTCATGGTGCAGTGTAAAGAAAGTCTTCACATACTATTTCAACTAAGTGAGTAAAGTGGATAATCTCACACTTACACAAAGAATAAAACTAATCTAATGCAGCGCACACTGGGGGTAATGTCTGAACCCAGAAGTAAAAATGAAAAGAGGGGAGTAGTGGCGCGCAGGGGGTTAAATTAAACTAAGAACAGGTAAGAGGAGTGAAATAAAATATCCAAATCGGTGGTGGATAAATTAGTAGAAATAGATTCACATAAAAGTGTACCAGAGATTGTGAAGGTATGTCACATATAAGTAAAATGCATCAAAACGTAATAAAAGACACAGTAAAATTGATAAAGATAGTGAATGGTGACTGTGATATAAAATCAGCGTGAATATTCAAAAAAAATCCAGAGAATTGTAAACAATCAAAGTTGGTGAAAAAAACGCAGTGAAGGCGATAAAATGCAGTAACCAACGAGAAAACTGCTAAAAGAATAAATATTAGACCATATCTATAAAGTGACTGGAGTGAATAATAAAAGTAGATAAATGACTGAGGTGAAAGAAAATAAATTAAGTCAAAATAAGTCGCAAGCTAAAATCGCATCACAGTAAATGAAAATAAATAGTCCATATAAACATGGGTGCAGGTAACAGTTCGTTCCCAGAGTGAAGTGCAAAAGTAAATCCTGTTGGATGTGTGATGGTTTTTTGACTGTGACTATCTTGTGCGATTTATAGCAGCGCTCTGTGATCCTGGTGGGGGTAGTATAGTTGGCCCCTTACCTTACAGCTGTAAGGTTACAGCATGGGTTAAATGGGTCTTTGAGGTCCCTGGTGACCTTCCTCCTTTGAGAGCTCCAATCTGTATCCCGGTTCTTTGCTGATACCTAAGTTGCATCCAATTATGGGGGGGGGGGGGGCTCGCATCAGTATAAAAGAGAGGAAGGAAGTAGCCTCATGGTGTAGTATGTTAACATCAAAAAATGGTTTATTCAAGTAAAACAATTTGCATATAAAAACAGGGGGGTACTCACATTTTTAAATGAGTCAAACAATATTGTACAAACGAGCGGCGAGCTCGGTGTTGCGTCACTTCCGGTGGGTCAACTAAGCTGGGGTCCCGACGCGTGTTCGTCACCCCTGAAGAAGTCACGTGATCGGTGACGAACACACGTCGGGACCCCAGCTTAGTTGACCCACCGGATGTGACACAACACCGAGCTCGCCGCTCGTTTGTACAATATTGTTTGACTCATTTAAAAATGTGAGTACCCCCCTGTTTTTATATGCAAATTGTTTTACTTGAATAAACCATTTTTTGATATTTCAACTAAGTGTTTAAAGTTAAGGTTCTTCTAAATGAAAAAGCAGAGAAAAAACACAAAAAATACAGAAGCAGACAATAGGAGAATGTATAAGCCACTACTAAAGTAACAAAAAAGTTGCTGGTTTCTTTTGTAAATAATTGCAAGCTTGTTGGTCAAGGCATGCAATAAGGATGATTTATTGATGGAGTTGATCATTTTTTACTCTATAAATGTAATGAGGATTCACTTTAATTATCCAATTTATTCATTGAAAAGAATACAAGATATTTTCTGAGCGGAGGAGATGGTGAGCAAGTAATTCTCTATTCTCAATGTAAGAACGAGAAGTAGAAGCACTGACAGAAGATCAAAGCTTTCCCTGTATGTGGTATGGACTACAACTGAACATTTCAGCATCCCCAGCAACCCTCTGAATGATAAATACCAATCACTACAGGTACCTAAGCTGGCTCAATCTAACTTTTAGCAAGATCTTGAAAAAAAGTATTATGAAAATCACAGTGATCTCTGTTTGACATTTGAGTGGGTTATAGTTAGCATAGGGATTCAAGTATACCCAGGAGGGAAGATTGAGAAAGTATCCAGGGTGCTAATGGCCAACTTCTAGGTCCATGGTTACTGACAAGTTAAAGGGTATTGGGGGGCTCCAACTGCATCCCGTGGCAACTTGTTAGGTTTCTTTCCTTGGTTGTCAGGCTGGTGTCTTTCAATGCCTGTTTCCAAAAACAAGGCCTTTTTTTTAGAAAGGACCCAGCATCAAAAGAGCAATTCTTAAATCATTTCAGTTTTACTTGACACACCCACTTGTAGGTATGTGTTGGAAGGCAACATGATTTAATATCATAGTTATGGTATTTCATTCCCTGGCTGATACAGGCAGATGTCCCCAAGTTGGAATGTAACCAGTTACACATCAGAGCTTGTAGCATATCAAAATCTGCATCTGAAAGCTAGGAAGGCTAGTAACAAGTTGGCTCTGGACCATCTGCTATGCAATGGGAGCCCTTGGCTGCCAGGATGATTGATCACGGTGGGTGACAAAGCTCAAAGGATCAACAGGCACCCAGAGATGATACATGGACAATGCTGCCCCTAGAGGCCAATACAGCAGGAATATAAGATATTAAAAGGACTACCTCTTGGCAATATCTCATTGGACAGGAGGATAGTGGTGATGGTTACGAATGGGTTTGGATGAATGTGTAAAAAGGGCACACAAAATGGAATTCAAACCTTTTCGCTGTTGGTTCAAGCCTGGTGGCTGCCTGAGCCACGTGGCTATCTCTTTCTACCATCTGAGCCTAGCCTGATGATACAAAGCCTCGCGGAGAGCCGTGTGATAAGTATCTTTAATATTCTTGTATTATGTGTTCTGTTGGTTTGTAATATCCTTTGTTAATATTTTTATATTAGTGCTTTCCTATAGTTTTGGGAAATAAATAAGACTTTGTTTTATTAAGCCGTGTGCTTGGTTTCATAGCTAACCTTGTATTATTGTGATATTAACAGTAACATATGATCAGAGTTTTGATAGACTAGCTAACTAGGGGATTAGACAAGTTAATACATAGGTGCAATAGAGGAAATTCCAAATAATACTTATTTGCACCAAATTACTTCAGTATGCTTTCGTTTCCATGCTTTTCAAATCACTGACCTGGAGCAAGAATTAAGATTAAAAATTATGACAACTTTTTGACACTAATTTACAGCATATTTGCTCTGGGTCAGTTATTCAAAAAGAACCGAAGCCAAAATCAGTTAGGTACGCTAGTATTTTCAGGGGAGGCCAAAAAGTTTGGAATTTAAGTGATACCCTTTAATGGTTAATCTAAGTTATTAAAGGGAATCTTTGCCCTGTTTGAAATTTTTTTTAAATCAGCAGCTACAAATACTGTAGCTGCTAACTTTTTAAAAAAGAACACTCACCTGTCCAGGCATCCAGTGAACTGGTTCTTCACTGGTCTTCTGGTCCCCAGCTCTGGCATGTTTATTGAGGGCAGCTGGCTGTGATTTCTTGCCGCTTCACAGCTGGCTGACACTGCACGTGGGTGAGCCACATTGTTCTTTCTGAATTGTCCTGCAGCCTTCTGTAACATTTGATCCAGAAGGTTACTAGCAGGGAGGGAAAAAGTTGAATTTCTGGTGCATGTGCTGAAGTGATATGACCAGAAGTGGGAGCTTATACCTGTTAAAACCAGGAACTTGCTCCCTCCCTCCCAAAAAAGTGCCAGATATAATAGACGGGGAGGAGGGCATAAAGCAGAACTTCTTCTTAGGGTGAAGTTCCCCTTTAACCACTTGCCGCCCGCCCTATAGGCAAATGATGTCTGCAAAGTGGTTTCAAAATCCTGACCGGGCATCATATGACGTCCTCAGGATTTTGAGCCGCTGCGCGCCCCCTGGGCATGCATCGCGGCGATCGTTGTTGCGGGGTGTCAGTCTGACACCCCGCAACTATGATCTCGGTAAAGAGTCTCCGACGGAGACTCTTTACCACGTGATCAGCCATGTCTAATCACAGCTGATCACAGTGTAAATAGGAAGAGCCGTTCGGCTGCTCCTCTGACAGGGGGGTCTGTGCTGATCAATTATCAGCGCACCCCCCCCCAGAGGATGCCCACATTGGACCACCAGGGATGCCACCAGACCACCAGGGATGCCCAGCACCAGGTATGCCACCCTAGACCACCAGGGATGCCAGTCAGTGCCCACAATGGATGACAATCAGTGCCCACAATGGATGCCAATCAGTGCCCACAATGGGCATCACTGATTGGCATGCATTATTGTTTGGCACTGATTGGCATCCATCAGTACAAAACAAAAAAATACAATGCAGCCTATCAGTGCCCATCCGTGCCACCTATCAGTGCCCATCCGTGCCACCTATCAGTGCCCATCCGAGCCACCTATCAGTGCCCATCCGTGCCACCTATCAGTGCCCATCCGTGCCGCATATCATTGCCCATCCATGCTCATCCGTGCCACCTATCCATGCCCATCTGTGCCACCTGTCCATGCCCATCCATGCCGCCTAAGCATGCCAATCTGTGCCAGCTATCAGTGCCAATTTGTGCCACCTATCAGTGCCCATCCGTGTCGCCCATAAGTGCCACCTATCAGTGCCCATCAATGCCACCTCATCAGTGCCACTTCATTGGTGCTACCTCATCGGTGCCCATCAGTGCCGCCTTATCAGTGCCCGTCAGTGTAGCCCCATCAGTGAAGGAGAAAACTTACTTATTTACAAAATTTTGAAACTGAAACAAAAAAAATTAAAACCGTAGAGGTGATCAAATACCACCAAAAGAAAGCTCTATTTGTGGGAAAAAATTATAAAAATTTTATTTGGGTACAGTGTAGTATGACCGTGCAATTGTCATTCAAATTGCGACAGCACTGAAAGCTCAAAATTGGTCTGGGCAGGAAGGTGTTTAATTGCCCTGTATTGAAGTGGTTAAAGACCCAAGCTTTCAGTCTGATCCCTTCTTCAGGCTTTATACATTCCTGAAAAATGGTTCTAAAATGCACATATTTATATACAGCGTTACAAAGAGGTACAATAAAATACATAAGATTATACATTTTTTTTTTTCTTGAGGCACTTTGGTGGTAAAAGCTATTGTAAGAGATAAGACGTCAGAGTTTAGAAGTGTTGTTACTGTGGTAATTCACTCAGAGATTCAATTTAAACCTCAAATGGTAGTCCTTTTGAGATGTCCATAAAAGCAATGAAATACAATTATTGTCAACTCAAACTTGCCAACCTTGCTGAGTACTTTTGAGCAGTCCATCCTTTTGGTCAAAGTCTTGGGAAAAACAGGATTTTTTTAGTCAGAGGTTAAAAGGTGTTTAAATTATCCCCATCTGCTTCCCATCTGTAGGGCCTTCTTGTAATTTCATGTTGTGTGCGATATCTGATAGTTCCTGTATATAGTCACAGGTGTGCATTATGTCTATGACCCCCTTGTCTGTCGGTTTTATGATAATATCCTTGTTCTCTTTCAAGGGACTGATGATTGTTTGTTCTTGTGCAGATAGATTATGCACCTGTCTTTCTTTTTTGCACATCATTTTTTTCATGACTTTGTGTCTGAAGTAGTCAATATATGTGTCCAGAGTGGGGTTCTTTCCAGATCCAAGGTTCTAGGTGGACTTTTTTGTAGAATTGCTGTTCTTTGGTTTTAGTTTGGTTGTGTTGTGGTCTGTCCTGTTATGGACGTATTCTTTAAGAGATAGTTTTAAATAATTTACTTATGTCACTGCAGAGCTATATTTTGTCTATGGATTCTGTTGGACAGATGAGCACTTTGTATCAGGAAAGGTTGACAACACAGTTTGGCTGTTATTGTGTGTCTGAGTTGAGGTATCCAGCTTTAAGTCTGAATCTTTGAAACTTTTTCTTTTTGGTGTTAATTTTTTTTGTAGTTTTTTTTTGTAAGAAGATTGTATTTTTTTTTCCATTTCCATGGTGTCATTCTCCAGCAGTCTGGTTGTATTCAGTATTTCTTCTTTTATAGTTCTCTTTAGGTCATAGCATATTTTAATACTTTTATTTCGTAGTCTTTCTGAGTGCCTGGTATACAGATGTTCTTCAAATCTGCTATTCTATGTGTACAAAGTAGGGTTCTGAACTCTGAGTCTTTGTGAGATGTTCCTTTTTGCACGCAGTCAAGAAGAACATATCAGTATCCATATGAGCGAGATTCTTCAGGTTTTTCTTTAGTTCCAGAAAAGTGCTGTACATTATGGTATCTTCCAGCATTAATCAATGGCTAACGCAGTTCAACCCTCTACTACTGCTAGAAGGAGGCCAGCAATGGAAGATCCCTTACTTCTCTTTTGAAAGATGCAAACCTATGCCCAGACTTTGCACACTTAAGTATGCCCTCTGTAGCAATTGACACTGGGGAGAAATCTTAAGTCTTAAACTTTCAACATTGAAATATTACTCTTTTTACTATTACTTTTTATTGCACTGACTAAAATAATGGCAACATGCCAGCCTTCTAATATAAACATGCTGTAGGTGTTTCTAAACTGTTAGAAACCGACTGAGACCTGATTTCAGCATCTTTAATGTGATTTTTGAAGAATTTTGCAAATAGATTACTTAACATTACAAGCTGCTTTAAAGATCAGAGATGGCTTGTTTTAAATCTTGTTTACTGCTTGTTAAGAATCTATCAATACTTGTTTGTGCCTAGTCCGAGCACAGGTGCATTTTACCCTCTTGAAGACTGAGCCTTTTCTGGCACTTTATGTTTACAAGTTTAAATACAAAGGTGGTGCTGCGCTAATGAAATCAATGTGAAATAAACTTCCAAAGTGTATAATCATGTAACACAAAACTGATATACAACCACCAAAAATCCTGATTAAACACACAAAAAGTAGGGCACTTTCTCATACGAAAATGATAAGTGACAAAATAAAATATTAGAGTGCTAGTGGTAAAGTGGATGATGCACATGATAAATCATAAGTCCAATATAAATGCTGAGTGATCAAACGTGCAGGAACACACAACCAAATGTGACCGATGTCACTGCACTGAAAGAAGAGACATCTCTGTGCTAATTGGCCTCTCACCTTACTGCTGTAAGGTAACAGCATAAGCAGAAAATCTTGGTGAGCCTCCCATGGCTTAGATAGGTATTCTCAGGGCTAACCTGACTGGTGGCTTTCTCAAACATTGAACTATGGCTTCCTCTGGGTATCCTTATCTCTTAGGTTAGATGACTCCACAAGGTAGATGTTACGGACCCTTTATGAAAGTGGTGTAAACTGGGGTCCCCCCCAGACTTCTCCAATGTGGTATGTAACAAGAAAGGAGTTCCCAAATAGTGTAATAATATTTGGATCAATTTATTTGGTAAAAACAGCTGAATCTTACCCACTTTTTTAATAACAGCAAACAGTAAAAAACCCAAGAGTGGCGAGCTCATACTCCCGCGTCACTTCCGGTGTGCCTGTCAACCAATCCCGACGAGTATCGTTGCGGTCATGTGACTTCATCTTAGCCCTGGGAATACCTATCAAAGCCACGGGAGGCTCACCAAGATTTTCTGCTTATGCTGTTACCTCACAGCAGTAAGGTGAGAGGCCAATTAGCACAGAGATTTCATTGCACTGAAATAAGAGACACCAGTCACATTTGGTTGTGTGTTCCTGTATGTTTGATCACTCTGCATTTATATTGTACTTAACTTATGATTTATTACGTGCATCATCCACTTTACCACAAGCACTCCAATATTTCATTTTGTCACTTATTATCATCATTTTCATATGAGAAAGTGCCCTACTTTTTGTGTCATCAAGATTTTTGGTGGTTGTATATCAGTTTAGTGTTACATGATTATACACGTTGAAAGTTTATTTAACCACTTCAATACTGGGCACTTAAAGAGGTGTGCCCATCAAAAAAATTTTTTTTAAAGTCAGCAGCTACAAATACTGCAGCTGCTGACTTTTAAGAATCGGACACTTACCTGTCCCAGGGTCCAGCGATGCGGGGGGACGATGCCCCCCCTCGTTCCCCGCTCCGCTCGCGGTGCCTGCATCCTTACTGTGGCCACTCGGCTGTGGCTTCACAGCCGGGCACCCACTGCGCATGCGCGAGCGGCGCCGCACATCATGATACGCCGTACAGTCATCTGGGACCTGGGGGTGCCGAGCGGAAGTGACGTTTCTAGCCCGGGCAGATTTCATGTAAATACACATAATGTTGTAATTTTGGTGGAAACACCACTTTAAACACCTTCCTGCCCAGAGCAATTTTGAGCTTTCAGCGCTGTCGCACTTTGAATGACAATTGCGTGACCGTGCTACACTGTACCCAAATTAAATTTTTATCATTTTTTTTCTCACAAATAGAGCTTTCTTTTGGTGGTATTTGATCACCGCTGCGGTTTTTATTTTTTGCTAAAAATGTTTTTTTTGTTTCAGTTTCAAAACTTTGTAAATAAGTATGTTTTCTTCTTCACTGATGGGCACTGATAAGGCAGCACTGATGGGCACTGATAAGGCAGCACTGATGGGCACCGATGAGGTGGAGCCAATGAAGTGGCACTGAGGTGGCATTGATGGGCACTGATAAGCGGCACTGATAGGCGGCACGGATGGGCACTGATAGGTGGCACAAATTGGCACTGATAGCTGGCACGGATTAGCATGGATAGGCGGCACGGATGGGCATGAATAGGCGGCACAGATGGGCATGGATAGGCAGCACGGATGAGCATGGATGGGCACTGATATGCGGCATGGATGGGCACTGATAGGTGGCATGGATGGGCACTGATAGATGGCACAGGTGGGCACTGATAGGTGGCACAGATAGGCACTGATAGGCAGCATTGTTTTGTACTGATGGATGCCAATCAGTGCCAAACAATAATGCATGCCAATTAGTGATGCCCATTGTGGGCACTGATTGGCATGCATTGTGGGCACTGATTGGCATCCATTGTGGGCACTGTGTGTCATCCCTGGTGGTCTAGGGTGGCATACCTTGGGCTGGTCATCCCTGGTGGTCTGGTGGCGTCCCTGGTGGTCCAGTGTGGGCATCCTCGGGGGGGGGGGCTGCACTGATAATAGATCAGCGCAGACCCCCCTGTCAGTGGAGCAGCCGATCGGCTCTCCTCGTGTCTGACAGACACAAGTGAGGAAAAGCCGATCACCGGCTCTTCCTATTTACACTGTGATCAGCCATGATTGGACATGGCTGATCACGTTGTAAAGAGTCTCCGACGGAGACTCTTTACCAAGATCGTAGTTGCGGGGTGTCAGACTGACACTCTGCAACAACGATCGCCACGATGCACGCCCCCGGGGGCGCGCAGCAGCTCAAAATCCTGAGGACGTCATATGAAGTCCTGTCAGGATTTTAAAACCACTTTGCCGCCTTCATTTGACAATGGGCGGGCGGCAAGTGGTTAAGATTGATTTCATTAGTGCAGCACCACTTTTGTATTTATTCTTTTTACTGCTACAGATTTAGCTTAACGGTGTTTGCGGTTGTTAGTTGTACACAGTTGTATTTAGTGATACCGTGAGAGCACCCCCTTCTTTACATGTTTACAAGTTTAACTTGGTATTTTTTGCTAGAAAATTACTTACAGCCAAACATTTTATATTTTTCTTTAGCAGGGACCCTAGGGAATAAAATGCAATCATTGCAATTGTTTTATGTCACAGTATTTGCGCAGCGGTTTTTCAAACACATTTTTTTGGGAAAAAATACATTTCAATAAATTAAAAAAACAAAGCACAATACAGGTGCATCTCATAAAATTTGAATATCATCAAAAAGTAAATTTATTTCAGTAATTCAATTAAAAAAGTGAAACTCAAATTAAAATATTACATAAGACCAATAAAAAAAAGGATTTTTAATACAGAAATGTTGGCTTACTAAAAAATATGTCCTGCATAGTATGCATGTAATACTTGGTCAGGGCTCCTTTTGCATAAATTACTGCATCAATGTGGTGTAGCATGGAGACGATCAGCCTGTGGCACTGCTGAGGTGTTATGGAAGCCCAGGTTTATTTGATAGTGGCTTTAAACGCATCTGTATTGTTGGGTCTGGTGTCTCTCATCTTCCTCTTGACAATACCCAACAGATTCTCTATGGGGTTTAGGTTAGGTGAGTTTTCTGGCCAATCAAGCACTGTGATACCATGATCATTAAACCAGGTATTGATACTTTTGCCAGTGTGGGCAAGTGGCAAGTCCTGCTTGAAAAATTAAATCAGCATCTCCATAAAGCTGGATAGCAGAGGGAAGCATGAAGTGCTCCAGAATTTTCTGGTAGAGGAGTGCGCTGACTTTGGACCAACACCAGGAGATGACATGGCTCCCCAAATCATCACAGACTGTGGAAACGTCACACTGGCTCTCATGCAACTTGGATTCTGTGCCCCTCCACTTTTCCTCCAGACTCTGGAACCTTGATTTCCAAATGAAATGCAAAATTTACCACAGTTCGTGACCAGCCGTTGGCACCGTCAGGTTGTTTCTAAGGGAGCTGGTGGCAACGGTAAGCCTGAGAGTCCCCAACGAGTGGTGGGGGACCGCTGTTTCTGATAGCCCTCCCGCTGCTTCTGATAGCGTTCCAGTAGCTTATGAGCCACTCAGAATGCTTTCAATAGAAAACCAGCCACTCGCTGAAAAAATAATACAGAGGTTAGGGCTGATATCTTCAGCCATAATTCCAGTAAACCACTTGCAAAATGTATATATACGTATTGCGGCCTTAAAGACATATTTTAGCCATATGTTTGTTTGCTATTATGTTTTTATGTTTTGAATACATTGGAAAACTGCTAAAGTTTCTGTCAGGTTTTTATTTCACAAATGAGCACATATATATGAAAGTAATTGGCCGCACATTAAAACGTTATGAACTCATTGACTAATAGAGTTCTACTGCACATTATGTGTTACCCACAATCTTTAAGGTTGCATTCCTTGGCTGCTTCCCTTTACCATTATTAAAAGTCAGTTTCAAACAGTTTTGCGTTCTTTAAAAAAAAAAAAAAAAAAAAAAGCCTCAACATTTGTGCAAGTGGAACAAATAATATCCATAATGTTTGTAATATGTTTATAATAGCTTCTTGATTGCCTTTGGTTGGGTGAATGCAATATTTCCTGACATTTAATCCTAAGAAAAAAATATCCATTAGAACATTCAACCAGGAGAGTAAACATTCACCAATAGAGAGAATATGCTAACACTATAGACTAAGAACATTCAATCAGCAGGGGAATTAATATGAGGGAAACTTCTACACAGAGTAGGGTCTATGTAGAATCTTGACTTAACAGCTGAACAAATAGGTGTTTGGCCAAGTGAACCTTCAGCTGTAGTGTGAAATGAAACATTTAGTAGTGGTATTATGTGCTCATGGATGGCACACAGCATTTGAAAATGTAGGTCATATACTATATTTTACATTTTTTAAGAACCATATGTTATTTGGATATTAATATTTGAAGACATATATGCCTGTGTGGAACTGTTATCATTTTATCAGTGGATATCCAAGTATCTTTGGGATCTTGTTAGTGTAGCAGGTGACACTCTGCTTGCACATGCTGCCACTCTGAAAGGCACAGAGACACAGGCAGAGCCGTAGCTGCAAGGGATTTCCTCCCCCTCCCTTTCCTCCCTGTGCTGTTGCATAGAGAGTGGGGCAGCATAAGCGGCTGGGTGCAGTTGGTTCCCACTGGCTGCAGCAGGGAACCAATGAAGAAGAGCAGCAGAGGATCTTGGGTAATGTAGTCCTGAAGAGTAATGGTCCCATTACAATGGCTGGGTGCTGGACTGCAGTCCACAGCATTACCAGGGAGAGCTGGAGGGTCAAGTCCAGAGGAGGAGAGAGACACCACAAGGCAGATGAAGGAGACCAGGGCAGAAGGGAGAGGTCATGAGGCAGAGAAGCTGGAGATAGGAGAAGAGGCACTTTCCTTGTCGGCTATTCAAAAGGGGAACATCATGGCCAGGACGGCGTGATAGACTCGCCAAACAGCAGCTCCATGGCCAGAGCAGCTAATGCAGGGATCGCAGCTATTGCGGTGTTCTTCGGTTGTCAGGTTACCAGTCGAGCACCCTGCCAGAGCCTGTTCTAGGACATCTTTTGCCTTGGGCCTTAGTGTCACTGGATTGGTTAGCAGGCATTAGCCCATCTTGTGCAACCTCCTTAGGACACTGCATGCAGACACCATTGCTTAACTCACATTTTCAAGCCCTGTGAGAAGGCCCTTTGTACCAGTTGTTTCTCCCTGCTGAAATGTTACATTTAACACACTTTCCAGGACATATTTGGCCCTTTTCAAAGAGCTATCTAAAGACTCAAGACTTCATCTGCAAGAACTACTGAATATCCCCCATTACAAGGGATAAAAACTTCAGTGTTTATTCAGGCCTGCAGAAATTCTGGGACCACATTTATACTCATTTAGGAGGAACTCTAATTTTAAGCATAAAGTTGATCATGCATATTGTTGTATGTTGCAGCACACATTGAAGTTCAGGGCCTGTGATTTTGGGGGGGGGGGGTTGATTTTTTTTCTTTCAAAAGTTTTTTTATTGAATTTTCATGTAGAAAGAGTAACAACAAAGTGACATAGCCTGCAAGGCTTTGTACTACTATTACAACAAAGTGCCAACTGGAGCATATAATGCAAAAGTCAATGTGGTTAATTCTTAGTTTAAGAATTAGGTCAGGTATAACTCAGATAAGATAAGAAACAGGAGCAATGATGATATTCAGACCTCTAGTTGGTGGTCATTAACCATGGGCCCTAGCTCAGCAGGGTGGCTTATCGAATTACTGAAAATTGAGTGAATGAGAATCTCCGATCCCTCCGCCCAAGAAGGCCACCACACATAACCCCATGGGATCAATCTGTGAGTGTGAGGTTGCCTCCCTGTGGCTCGGAGACAAGAACCTCCCACCCCCAAACCTTACCCTTACAACATATAGGGCATGCCCTGGGAGGCGATTTTAAATGTCAACTTTTAAATGTATAAAAGTCTGTAGGTGTGAAAAGTGGGAAAGAATCTGAATAGTGAGGCACCAGGATGCCTCTAAGCGAGCAGAAAAGAGAAAGGAAGGGGGAGAGAGAGGAGAGGATAAAGAATTCAGGGAGGTCTTAATAGTCTGGTGTAATGCCCGGACATAGGGAAATGCCAGTATAGGTTGTCCAAGGTTCCCAAATGGCCTGAAACTTAGATACTTTGTCCTGAAGCTTAGCTAATATGTGCTCTTGTGTCATAATGCAGAATATTTTCCTCTTTGCTGCCATAAATGAGATAGTAGGCTTTTTCCAAGCCCCAGCTAGTGTAATATTGGCACCGAAGAGTAAAAGTGTGGGGTCTGGAGGTATTGCTGCTCCTGAAATTTACCTCAGGAGATGAAATACTGTCAGAAACCATGAAATCAGACTGAGACAGAAGTACAGTTAAATCACACTTGTAATAATAAAAGTAACGTAAAGAACAAATGTAGTCAAAACATAGCCAAAGTTCAGTAACTGGAACGGATGGTCAGCCAAGCCAGAAGTCAGGGATCAAAGTAGTGGAACAGCAAGCAGGATCTGGAGCCAGAAGGGATGTCAGCAAAGCCAGTCTTTAAACAGGAACGCAGGAGATAGATCTTGTGATGTGACCAAGGCAAAGGCAGATCTCCTTTGGACTGGACGGCTTAAGTAGGCAGGACTGAAGAGAAGAATCATCAACAGCTGAGTAACTGTAGAAAGAGATGGGAGCTGGCAATTAGCTGACAGCTGAGCGGCCAGCTCAGAGAAGGAAGGGCTGAGCTCAGCCCTGACAAATACCTTGTTCCAGTAGGTTCTGACATGAGGACAGGACCACCAGACATGAAACATGGATCCCACTAGGTTGCAGTTTCTAAAGCACAAGGGAGAGGCATCTGGATACATTACTGCCAATCTAGCAGGAATGTAGTACCATCTGGTAAGGCGTTTAACATTGGCTTCAATTAGTGATACGTTGAGGATACCTTTATAAGAGCGTTGTAATGCCTGAAACCATGTATTACTGTCTCACGAAATCTCCATGTCATGCTCCCACGCCCGTAAGAAGAAGAAGGCTTGTCATCTCTGTATGCCAACAAGGCGTATATGATTGATATACCACCCTCTGATCCGTAAGATTAGTGCACCATAGTTCATAGAGAGTAGATTTGGGGGGGGTTCTGTTTTATCTGACCAAATAGAGTTGAGATAGTGCCTAATTTGGGTGAGCCTGAAAGTCTCAGAGGCGGGCATTTCCAGTTGAATAATGCAGCAGTTTAGAGAGATTGGGCCCATTGATTTGAGGAAATGTCCTATTCGGAATAAGCCTTTGTTAAGCCACCAATGAAAGGCTTGAATGTTCATGCCGGGGGGGGGGGGGGGGAGGCAGGGTTTTTAAATAAATGAGCCAACGGGCACATTCTAGAGATCAACTTGTGTTGTTTGTGTATGGTGTCGAGAGAGGGGGCGATAAGATGGGGGGCCGTGCTTTCGGATTATACCACAGCAGGTAGTTGATTGTATGTCGGGGAACTGCTCCCCTTTCGATAGCAACCCAATCAGGTTTGGGCCCTCTGCAGTATACTGCTGATATTTGTGCTTACTGAGCTGCCTGATAGTACCACCAAATATTAGGGAGACCCAGGCCACCGATTTCAGGGTTTTAGGGAAATTGCCTCAGCCTGAGCACATAGGTCATATTTGAGTCGGTTAAAGCGGAGCTCCACCCTAAAGTGGAACTTCCGCTCATCGGAACCCCCCCTCCGGTGCCCCAATTGGCAGCTTTCTGGGGGGAGGGGGCTACAGATACCAGTATAATACAGGTATCTGCACCCACTTCCTGGCATAGATATCCGCAGAATCTGTGGGTATTTACGCCACTTCCTGCGGGGCCCCCGCTGTCTGCTGGGAAACACACAGATCCCAGAGACAGCAGGGACCGTCCTTATTGCGCAGCGCGACTCGCGCATGCGCAGTAGGGAACCGGGAAGTAAAGCCGCAAGGCTTCACTTCCTGATTCCCATACCGAAGATGGCAGCTGCATCACCCGAGAGCCGAGCAACAGATCGGCTTCGGGTGCCGACATCGCGGGCACACTGGACGGGTAAGTGTCCATATTTTAAAAGTCATCAGCAGCAGTATTTGTAGCTTCTGACTTTAAAAAAAGTTAAGTTGTTTGAGATTGTGCTGTTTATATTTTGCATGTGACCTAGTGTTATACTGCCCAATACCAGAGTTGCTATATTTAACTATTTGGTTGAATTATTACTGTCTGTTTTCTTTTGAGAAAGCCTTTCCAGTAAAAATACTTTCTGGTTTACTACAGCTTGTGTCCATCTGCTGTTGTGTGTACAATAAAATTTATTTGCGAGGTGTCCCAGAGGGGCTGAGAGTGAGACTGTTCTTGGGGTTGAGGGGCTAAGCATAGAACATAACATTCTCAAGTTGCTCCTTCAGGGGTGGCGCTACATTAGGATTCACTGTTACTTAATTAAATTGCTTTTATATACACCAGCATTTGCAATCTTAGAGAAGCTACATATTATTTATATGGATATTGATCTTAGCTGACACATATGCATGTGTTAGAATGTTATTACACCAGTGGATAGCCTTTTAATTTCCAATATTATATATCCTCAGGGACCTATGCACATTTCTCCTGTTATATACTCATTTCTCCTGTTATATACTATTCATCCATACATTTACAAGGATAACAATATTGATGCCATGGAGTGTGTGCGGACAATCCTATTTGTATTGGACAGAGATAAATCTAACAGGATTGAAAATGATACTATACATTGGTGCTGATATTGGATGGTGACCATACCATTTCAGTAAGGTGAATCTAATGCATTATTAACAATTCTGTTAGGAATCAATATTCCCTAAGGTCATTGAGCAATTGTTCCCATAAGAATATTTTGAACATCTATTAAATTAGATTCATATTACTTGAAACCTGACATATGCTGTTTGTTTTGGAATACCAAGCTCTGAAGTATTCAAAGTAGAAGCATGCAATGTGCTATCCCTTTGGTTGAAGTACAAATCAAACAAACTCAATTGTGGTGGAAAATGACACAACAAACAACTGGATACATCATTTATATTGAGTAATTGGTGTTATCTTTGTGAGGGCTTTATTTTCACAAGCTGCTATTTGATATTTGAACCTGACATTCATTACTAGTATAGGGAAACAGGCAATGCAAACAACCTTGAAGATTGCACGTAACAAATAATGTTCAGTAGAGTTTAATAGTCCAGGAGTCCATTACCTTTTAAGGTGTGGGCAATTTTATTATCTGTGAGTACATTTTTGTACTAATAAAGATTCCATTGTTTTATAATTCACTGTAATGCCTCGTACACACGATCTGACTTTCCGGCGGGATACGCCGGACAGTCCGACTGTGTGTGGGGCTCCGACTGACTTTTTTTCCCAAAAGTCTGGCAGACTAAGTTTTAAGTTTTGTTTTAAAATTGTCCGCTGGACTCGGCAGTCCGGCGGACAATACGACAATAAGGACGCATGCTCAGTAGCAAGTATGTCACGGAATCGCTCGGTCTGGTAAAACTAGCGTTCGTATTGAAGCTAGCACATTCGTCACACTGCTGAATCTTTGATCTTTTAATACAGCGCAATTTTTTTTTATCGTGCTTGAAGAATGAGGTTGCCTTGCTGCTTATATTCACGCAGAGTCATCACGAACGTTTTTCTTCATCATTAATTTGTGAAATTATATATATATATATATATATATATATATGTATGTATATTATAGGCACAGACTGAACCACAGAAAACGAGCGAATTAAGCTGAAGTCTGAAAAGCACGAATCGTCTCTAACCAAACGACTACTAACACGAGATAAACACGAGATTAACAGACAGAGCCCAAAGAGTGTCGTTTTGGATCTTGAGCTTCCTTTTTTTAGTCCCGTCGTACGTGCTGTACGTCATCGCGTGAACCACCGGACTTTTAGAGTGATCGTGTGTGGTCAAGTCCGTTCGCTTTAAAGTCCGGCAAAGCCCCACTGGAAGGTCCGGCGGTTTGTCCGCTGGACTAGGTCCGGCGGACAATCCCGCCGGAAAGTCCGATCGGGTGTAAGAGGCATAACTGAAATAATAACTCTATTTGGGGTTTGTTCTTTAATAGTTTCATTTGTAGAGGATTGCCTTCCAGGTTTTTCTTTATATATTGCCAGGAGGTAAAAGGATAACTGTACGACTATGTGTCTTTTTTCTGTGTTTCCCTTTAGGAATATTTTGGGGAAAATTGTCACCAGAACAGAAAGCAAAAAAAATAATGTCAGAATTCTAATCCTTTCCCACTCTACTAAAATGTGTTTATATGTTTAGTATGGAGAGATTTCCCCTCACTTCCTGTCCTAACAGGAAGTGGGAGAAAGTGTCCCCCCAAAGGGGCAGAAATAGCAATAAAAACCCCTACAAAAGGTTTTAACCTTTCCTCAGTCTACTAAAAATGTGTTTACATCTTTGTCTTTGTCCACATTTGAGGGATACCAGGACAGAAAGTAAAGGGAAATCTAATTAAAGACACATAATGAAACAAAACTCTAATCCTGACAACAAGAAATAAAGTTGTGCTTTGTGTGAGGCAATAACTGAGATTTACCTTCATCCCTGTAAGGATAAAGAATGTTTGGGACTTTATATGAGGCACACTACTAAATGAAGTGAACCAATCAATGTAAACATTGTTTAATAAGTACAAAAGACGTAAAATACATATGAAACATGGTAAAAACTGTAATATAAAATTTGCTTTATTCCAGACATTCCCAAAACCCTGCATCTGTCCTGACAAGTGGTATTGTTAACCATGAAAGGCGTAGAGCTTTCCTATGATGTAACGTCACCGTTTTCCATGTGCTACCATCTTACTTATCTACAGTATATGATTATGAACCAATCCATCATTGTTTATATGTTTACATGTTACTTTTACAAATTTGGTGTACATTCCCAGGGTCCATTATTATGTTTACGTGTTGAGATAATTATGTACAACCTACTAATTGCTTAGACGATATCTATCGAGACCTGTTATCCAATATGCTATTTTATATTACAGTTTTTACCATGTTACATATGTTATGCCTTTTGTACTTATTAAACAATGTTTACATTGATTGGTTCACTTCATTTAGTAGTGTACCTCATATAAAGTCCCAAACATTCTTCTCCTTTTCCAAATTATAGGGATGGAGGTAAATCTCAGTTATTGCCTCACACAAAGCCCAACTTTATTTCTTGTTCTCATATAAATAGGGATGGAAGCATACTACTACACCATTATACCCTTTGCCATTATGTTTCCTATTCCGTTCAGGGGCCCATCCTGTCAGTCGGGGCTGGGCTTTCTCTTCGCTGTCCCCGGGAGATGCAACCTACACCATGGACTGCCCCTCCCCTGTTGTGGGGGTTGGGGCAGCCACCCGCTGTGGGTTGACGCCATGTCTGTCAGTCATGAAGTCGCGGTGCCGTCAGTCATGACGTCACGTTGCCGTCCGTGTATATATATCTGCGTGTACCACGAGGGAGATAAGGTTGCGTTATAACACTGAGCGTCGATATGCTGCTCAAGCGATGGTGCCACCCTCCCTCATCACGCTGCGTGATGTTGGTGGTTGCCTTCGCTTTACGGCTGGCATATACACGCCAAGACTCATGCCATCATCTCTGGCTGTTTCATCTTTTATTCACTGTTGCACCTTTGGATTATCCCTCCTCCATACCCTTCCAGGTATTTTATGGGCTATATTACCAAGTCACTTATTATTCAATTTATGTGCTCACTTATTTGGTCACCCACTATCTTATTATTCTTTTTGTTTTATTCATGTGCTATATCTACTATGTACATATGGATGTGGATTTTTATCCCTCCTCTTTACCTATCCAGATACCCCTTGGGCTATCATACTCTGTTGTTCTTGTTCACTACCTTGATCTCCTTACATATCACCAATCTCACTCTCCCTTTATTCACTTGATGTGTCTCCTACGTATACATGGTTGTGGGTCCTTTTCTTCAGTAATCAGCTGTATTATTATTTCATGTTTCAATTATCTACAGTGGTGTGAAAAAGTGTTTGCCCCCTTCCTCATTTCCTGTTCCTTTGCATGTTTGTCACACTTAAGTGTTTCGGAACATCAAACCAATTTAAACAATAGTCAAGGACAACACAAGTAAACACAAAATGCAATTTGTAAATGAAAGTGTTTATTATTAAAGGTGAAAAAAAATCCAAACCATCATGGCCCTGTGTGAAAAAGTGATTGCCCCCTTGTTAAAACCTACTATAACTGTGGTTGTCCACACCTGAGTTCAATTTCTCTAGCCACACCCAGGCCTGATTATTGCCACACCTGTTCACAATCAAGGCATCACTTAAATAGGAGCTGCTTGACACAGTAAGGTCCACCAGAAGATCCTTAAAAGCTACACATCATGCCGAGACCCAAAGAAATTCAGGAACAATTGAGAAAGAAAGTAATTGAGATCTATCAGTCTGGAAAGGGTTATAAAGCCATTTCCAAAGCTTTGGGAATCCAGCGAACCACAGTGAGAGCCATTATCCACAAATGGCGAAGACATGGAACAGTGGTGAACCTTCCCAGGAGTGGCCGGCTGCCCAAAATTACCCCAAGAGCGCAGCGACGACTCATCCAAGAGGTCACAAAAGACCCCACAATAACGTCCAAGGAACTGCAGGCCTCACTTGCCTCAGCTAAGGTCAGCGTTCATGCCTCCACCATCAGGAAAAGACTGGGCAAAAATGGCCTGCATGGCAGAGTTCCAAGGAGAAAACCACTGCTGAGCAAAAAGAACATCAAAGCTCGTCTCAATTTCTCCACAACACATCTTGATGATCCCCAAGACTTTTGGGACAACATTCTGTGGACCGATGAGACAAAAGTGGAACTCTTTGGAAGGTGTGTGTCCAAGTATATCTGGCGTAGAAGGAACACTGCATTTCAGAAAAAGAACATTATACCAACAGTAAAATATGGTGGTGGTAGTGTGATGGTCTGGGGCTGTTTTGCTGCTTCAGGACCTGGAAGACTTGCCGTGATAAAAGGAACTATGAATTCTGCTGTCTACCAAGAGATCCTGAAGGAGAATGTCCGACCATCTGTTCGTGTACTCAAGCTGAAACGAACTTGGGTTCTGCAGCAGGACAATGATCCTAAACACACCAGCAAGTCCACCACCGAATGGCTGAAGAAAAACAAAATGAAGACTTTGGAGTGGCCTAGCCAAAGTCCTGACCTGAATCCTATTGAGATGTTGTGGTATGACCTTAAAAAGGCCGTTCATGCTCGAAAACCCTCTAATGTAACTGAATTAGGACAATTCTGCAAAGATGAGTGGGCCAAAATTCCTCCAGGACGCTGTAAAAGCCTCATTGCACGTTATCGCAAACGTTTGGTTGCAGTTGTTGCTGCTAAGGGTGGCCCAACCAGTTATTAGGTTTAGGGGGCAATCACTTTTTCACACAGGGCCATGATGGTTTGGATTTTTTTTCACCTTTAATAATAAACACCTTCATTTACAAATTGCATTTTGTGTTTACTTGTGTTGTCCTTGACTATTGTTTAAATTGGTTTGATGTTCCGAAACACTTAAGTGTGACAAACATGCAAAGGAACAGGAAATGAGGAAGGGGGCAAACACTTTTTCACACCACTGTATCTCTATAGATATTCTTTAGAATTATTTATATTATGAACATTTTACAGTACCATATATACATATCCCCGTTACAAGGACAACGTACCATCCTTAATTCCCTCACTGGATCGTGATCGTAAGATGCGCGAGTACAAGCGCATGCTGGTAGACGCGCTGTTGGTGGCATTCCCACCTGACAGCGGGGGTACGGTGGAAGCACAAGGTGAAGGCAGAGGAGGAGGAAGAGGTCGCCAACACAGCCGGGGCACCGCCAGCACCTCAGAAGGCAGGGTTAGCATGGCCAAAATGTGGAAAAGCTTTGTCAGCACGCCACAACAACCAGCACCACCAGCTGAGATGGAACGTCTTAGCAGGAAGCAGCATTTCATCAACATGGTGGAGCAGTATGTGTGCACACGCCTACACGTACTGAATGACGGGTCTGCCCCCTTCAACTTCTGGGTCTCCAAATTGGGCGCATGGCCTGAGCTTGCCCTTTACGCCTTGGAGGTGCTGGCCTGCCCTGCAGCCAGTGTATTATCTGAACGTCTATTTAGCACGGCAGGGGGCGTTATCACAGACAAGCGCAGCTGCCTGTCCAGAGCCAATGTGGACAAGCTCACGTTCATTAAAATGAACCAGGCATGGATCCCACAGGAATTGTCCATACCTTGTGCAGAATAGACATGTATACCAGTGTTCTGACAAAAACTGTCCAGCAATCGGATAGTGTCCGGCCCGTACTGTGCAGGCGCATCGCTTGCGCAGTACGGAGAACAAGGAGATTCTGAAAATCTCCGAAAGATGAACAGTGCCTGTGCAGTGAGTGCAGGTTCAAGCCCCACCATCCAAGTGGACATACGGTAGCACATAGTAACAGGGCCCCTCGCAGGCTCGCTTTGCACGCCACGCTTCGGGCGCGGCCTCGCTTTGCTTGGCTTGAACCTCGGATGGTGGGACTTGAATCTGGACTTACCGAGCAGGCGCCTTTCATCTTCGGAGATTTTTGGAAATGCAAGCGCAGTACAGGGCGGACACTATCCGTCAGGGGACAGAATTTGACACATCACCGGCCTTACCCAGTCATTGTTGTATTTTTGATCTTTCTCACTCTTTTGGGGTGTACCCTAATTTAAAAAAAAAAAAAATTAAAAACAAAAACCAGTGTTGGTTACCTCGTCCTACCACCTCCACCTCAACCTCCTACTCCATATGGACTTCGTCCTCCTAGGTCAAGATTATTATTTTTTTAATTTCAAAGTATTTTATTTTACAACAAGCTTATAGATTAAATTTAATATTTTTTTCCAGAAAGAGCGTATTCTGGGGCAATCCCACCATATGTGTGGCATCGTGCCATTGAGTTTCTAAGGTTCTTAATGACTTCCTGTACCTCTTCTTCTGAGAAGGGGGCCTCCAGCATATTATTTTTTATTTGTATGTGTTTTATGTTATTTTAAGTTATTTCCCTATCCACATTTGTTTGCAGAGAACTTGTCATGCTATTAACAACATTTTGCTGCCATTTGCAGCCCTCTAGCCCTTTCCATTACTTTTTTAGAGCCATTTTAGTCCTCAAAAGTTCGGGTCCCCATTGACTTCAATGGGGTTCGGGGTCAAGTTCAGGTCAAGTTCGGTCCCGAACTCAAACTTTTTTGCGAAGTTCGGCCAAACCTGTTGAACCCGAAGATCCAGGTGTCCACTCAACTCTAATCGAGAACTGTTATCCAATATGCTATTTTAGATTCAAGTTTTTACCATGTTACATATGTATGTTATTATCAGAGATGTACTTACCGAGACCGAGATGCTGAGAGCGGTTCACCCTTGCGACCCGGCGCAATCTGCCCCCTGGAGGTGAAACAGGGAACAAACGGCACCAGGAGGCACAGGTCACCTCCGGCAGGTGGGACCAGTGGGATGCCTGGGAGAGATGTGGACCTGGCCTGGGCAGACCGGCAGATGGCAGGGAGGAGAGGCAGGAGCCCAAACACCTGGTTGATGAACTGACACCGGTCACTGAGCAGTCAATGGTTATGTAAGTCCGGAAAGCAGGCCGGGGGTCAAACACAGGTATAATGCAAGTCCGTGGAAGCAAGCAGGGAGTCAGACACAGGATCAGGCAGCAAAGTCCGTTGAGCAAGCAGGGGGTCAAACACAGGATCAGGCAGCAAGTCCGTTGAGCAAGCAGGGGGTCAAACACAGGATCAGGCAGCAAAGTCCGTTGAGCAAGCAGGGGGTCAAACACAGGATCAGGCAGCAAAGTCCGTTGAGCAAGCAGGGGGTCAAACACAGGATCAGGCAGCAAAGTCCGTTAAACAAGCCAAGGGGTCAGGATGCAGGATCAGATCTGGTAAACACAGGAGACACACAGGCACTGAGCTGGAAAGACAGACCAGCAAAGTGCCTGTGCGTCAGGCAGCTTTTATAGGCGCCCAGTGGACGCTAATTGTGCGCCATGGCGCACAAACGGGCGCCAGTGCGCATGCGCGAGCGCCGGACCGCCGAGCCGCGAGTGCGCATGCGCCGGAGAGCCGGGCCGCCGCGCATGCGCACCGGAGAGCGGGCCGCTCGTCCGGCGCTGGGTCCCTGACAGTGCCCCCCCCCGAGGGGTGGCCTCTGGACACCCAAACTGGCCATCAATTCAGGATGTGCCTGATGAAATGCCTGGATCAAACGTGGGGCGTGCAGGTTCCTTGAGGGTTCCCATGAGTTGTCCTTGGGAGGGTAACCCTTCCACTTGATCAGGTATTGGAGCTGCCTGCCCTTTTTTCTGCAACTTAGGATCTCCTCTACCTCAAACTCCTTCTCGCCTTCGACTAAAACAGGAGGAGGAGGTGGTTCTTCTCTGCCAGGAAAAGGGCTGGGAGTGGTGGGTTTCAAAAGGGAGGCGTGAAAAACAGGATGGATCCTGTAACTTGGAGGTAAGTCAAGTTCAAAAGCCACAGGGTTCACTATCCTTTTGACCCTGAATGGGCCAATAAACCTTGGCCCCAATTTCCGGGAGGGGACAGGTAGCTTCAGGTTGGAGGAAGACAGCCAGACCTCTTCGTTGACCCCAAATGCCGGGTTCTCCTTCCTCCCCTTGTTGAAGTGCTTACTGTACCCTTCCTGAGCCTCCTGCATGCATTTTTGCAATTTTTTTAAATTGATCTGTAAAGACTCCACACGGTCTTGAGCTGCAGGAACCGAGTTTTCCGGAGGAGATTCTGGGAGAAAAGAAGGATGGAAACCAGAGTTGGCCCAAAAGGGTGTTTGCTTGGTGGCGGAATGAATGGAGTTATTATACGCGAATTCAGCGTAGGGTAAAAGGGTGGACCAGTCATTCTGGGAATCAGAGCAGAAGCAACGGAGGTACTGTTCCAGTGTCTGGTTGGTCCTTTCCGTTTGACCGTTGCTCTGGGGATGGTAGGCAGAAGACAAGCAGATCTTTATTTCAAGGGATTTGCATAATTCCTTCCAAAACTTAGAAGTAAACTGGGTACCCCTGTCGGACGTGATGCTCTTGGGCACCCCATGAAGTCTTACGATCTCCCTGAAGAATACGTCAGCCGTGGTGGAGGCAGACGGGGTACCCACCAGAGGGATAAAATGAGCCATCTTGGAAAGCCGGTCCACAATGACCAGAATGGTGGTGTATCCCCTGGAAGGGGGTAACTCCACGATAAAGTCCATGGAGACTTCTGCCCATGGGCGATCCGGGATGGGGAGTGGTCTCAGTAGCCCCCAGGATTTGGTCTTGGGTCCCTTGCTGCGCTGGCAAGGGACGCAAGAAGCGACAAAATCTTTACAGTCCTGCCTCCAGCCTGGCCACCAAAAGGAACGAGCAATAAGCTCTGAGGTCTTCCTGGAACCAAAGTGGCCTGCCAATTTGTGGTCATGGAAGGTTTCAAGCACAAGGTGTCTTACCCCAGGGGGCACGAAGATCTTCTCCCCAGACCACAGGAGATCATCGTGTTTGGCCAGAGAGAGGTTGGTAGGGACCTGGTCGTGTTCGGTCGCAGCCTTGATTGTAGACATAAGGTCTACCTGAGTCAGTAGGCCGAAGTTTTGTGGAGTCAGGATGGTGCTGGGTTTGGTTTCTTGGGGAGATTCTAGGAACATGCGGGAGAGCGCATCGGCCTTTCCGTTTTTGGAACCTGGTCTGTAGGCAATGAGGAAATTAAATCTTGAAAAGAAGAGGGCCCACCTAGCCTGCCTGGGTCTCAGTCGTTTGGCTGTCCTGAGATACTCGAGATTCTTATGGTCGGTCCAAACCATAACAGGGTGAGATGCCCCCTCCAAGAGGTACCGCCACTCCTCGAGGGCAAATTTAATGGCCAGCAGTTCCCTATCCCCCACATCATAATTTCTCTCTGGCGGGCTCAACTTTCGGGAGGCAAAGGCCACTGGGTGAAGGAGGGCCTTGGCGCCCCGGCGCTGGGAGAGGATGGCACCGAGGGCAGTCTCAGAGGCATCCACTTCCAACACAAAGGGCAATGCGGGATCTGGGTGCCGTAAGATCGGGGCGGATGAAAACAAGGACTTCAACTGGACAAAGGCTGCCTGGGCCTCTGGGGACCAACTGAACCGACTGTGTTGGTGGGTGAGTAGGGTGATTGGTGCCACAATGGAGGAGAAGCCTACGATAAACCTCCGATAGAAGTTGGCAAACCCAATAAACCTCTGAACTCCCTTTTTATCTTTGGGGGCCGGCCAATCTTGAATGGCCTGTACCTTCTGTGGATCCATGGCAACCCCACTGGTAGAGATAACAAACCCCAGGAACTGGACCGTGGACTTCTCAAACTCGCATTTCTCTGCTTTCAGGTAAAGTTTATGCTGCCTGAGGATGGTGAGGACTATTTTAACGTGCGTACGGTGGAGTTCGGGAGAGGCCGAGAAAATGAGTATATCATCCAGGTAGACTACTAGGAAGTCATCCAAGTATCTCCGGAAAATATCATTCACTAAGTGTTGGAATGTTGCCGGGGCATTACAGAGCCCGAATGGCATTACGAGATACTCGTAGTGCCCGAACCTTGATCTAAAAGCGGTCTTCCACTCATCGCCCGCCCTGATCCGTATGAGGTTGTAGGCCCCTCGGAGGTCAAGTTTAGAGAAGACCTGTGCGGACCGAAACCGTTGGAACAGTTCGGGGATGAGGGGAAGAGGGTACCTGTTCTTAATGGTAATTTTGTTAATCTCTCTATAATCGATACAGGGCCTCAGGGAACCGTCCTTCTTCTCGACAAAGAAAATGCCGGCCCCAGCAGGTGACGAGGAAGGGCGGATGAAACCTTTGGCCAGGTTGTCGTCAATGTAGGCCTTGAGAGTGGCTAACTCGGTCTCGGACAGAGGAAAAATACGGCCAAAAGGAACCGCAGCACCGGGTAAGAGGTCTATAGGACAATCATAGGGTCGGTGAGGTGGTAGGCGGTCAGCCTGCTGTTTGTCAAAAACGTCCCTAAATTCTAGGTAGGTAGGTGGGACATGTTTCAGGTTGTCGGGTACTGGTACTAGAGCTGAACAGGAAGCCAGGGTTGCGGGGGAGCAGTTTTGGGAACAGTATTGGGAAGGGAAGGAGACCTCCTTCGTCCGCCAGTTAATCAGGGGTTCATGTGCCTGCAACCAAGGGAGCCCCAGGATAATGGGAAACATAGGAGACGGAATAATATCCAAGCGGAGGAGCTCCTTATGGCCGGAATCGGTAGTAACAGGAATAGGGTTGGTTTCCAAAGTGATCAAGCCGGAGCGCGGAAGGGATCCATCGGCTAGATGAACCTGGAGGCACTGCTTCTTGGGGACCAGGGGAAGCTGGAGCCGAGTGGCGAGGGAGGAATCCAAGAAGCAGCTGCAAGCCCCGGAATCAATTATGGCCGGGAGGCGGACCTCCTTTCCCGTTAACTGCAAAGAGATAAAGAGGGTAATGTAAGTGTGAGACAGACCGGAGACTTGGTAGTTCAAGTTAAACTTGGGAAGGGACTTACTGGGCCTAATGGGGCAGGTGCGAAGATAGTGCCCGGAACCCCCGCAATAAAGGCACAGGTTGGCCTGGCGTCTGTGTAAACGCTCCTCTGGGGTCAGAGGGGCGCGGACCAGGCCTAGCTGCATGGGCTCAATTCCACAAGAGGGCACAGGTGGCGAATGATAAGAAGGCTGGGCAGGACTCGGCTTGGGTATCATCCAACTGGAGCGAGGCGTCTGGAAACGTTCAGCACGGCGTTCACGCAGGCGTCTGTCGATCTTGGTGACTGCTTGTATGAGGTCTTCCAGAGATTCCGGGACATCAATCCGGGCAAGTTCATCTTTAAGGGTGTCAGAGAGTCCTTGGCGGAACTGATACTTGAGGGCCGGCCCATTCCAGCCGGTGTCGGCTGACCATTTTCTGAATTCAGCAGTGTAGTCTTCAACCGGTCTCCGGCCTTGGGAGAGATTGTGCAGGGTGGTTTCAGCGGTGGCCCCCTTCTGGGGATCGTCGTAGAGCTGACCCATACTCTCAAAAAAAGTGTCAACTGAGTTCAACACGGGGTCTCTCAGTTCCATTAGGCTATGGGCCCAAGCCTGGGGTTCCTCGGCCAGGAGAGAGATTATGAACCCCACTTTCACCACCTCAGAGGAGAAGGTTCTGGGCTGCAGGGCCAGGTACAGGGTACAGGCATTTTTGAAAGCCCTAAACCTCTTTCGATCACCCGAGAAGCGTTCGGGTGTAGGCACCCTAGGTTCAGGGGAAGCCACGACCACAGTGGGGTTGATGGGGGCTGCTGATGGAGGAACCCCGCTGATGGTGGCTGAGTTGCCGGCTGCAGGGGCAGATGGCCCGGTTAATTGCTGTAGGCGACTGTCAACTTGAGCGTAGCCCATCTGCAGTTTTTGGACAGCCTCAGTAAGTGCTGCCATCTGCTGACACAGGATCTCAAGAGGTGAACACGCTCTGTCGGTCTCAGACATGGCTGGTCTGTACTATCAGAGATGTACTTACCGAGACCGAGATGCTGAGAGCGGTTCACCCTTGCGACCCGGCGCAATCTGCCCCCTGGAGGTGAAACAGGGAACAAACGGCACCAGGAGGCACAGGTCACCTCCGGCAGGTGGGACCAGTGGGATGCCTGGGAGAGATGTGGACCTGGCCTGGGCAGACCGGCAGATGGCAGGGAGGAGAGGCAGGAGCCCAAACACCTGGTTGATGAACTGACACCGGTCACTGAGCAGTCAATGGTTATGTAAGTCCGGAAAGCAGGCCGGGGGTCAAACACAGGTATAATGCAAGTCCGTGGAAGCAAGCAGGGAGTCAGACACAGGATCAGGCAGCAAAGTCCGTTGAGCAAGCAGGGGGTCAAACACAGGATCAGGCAGCAAGTCCGTTGAGCAAGCAGGGGGTCAAACACAGGATCAGGCAGCAAAGTCCGTTGAGCAAGCAGGGGGTCAAACACAGGATCAGGCAGCAAAGTCCGTTGAGCAAGCAGGGGGTCAAACACAGGATCAGGCAGCAAAGTCCGTTAAACAAGCCAAGGGGTCAGGATGCAGGATCAGATCTGGTAAACACAGGAGACACACAGGCACTGAGCTGGAAAGACAGACCAGCAAAGTGCCTGTGCGTCAGGCAGCTTTTATAGGCGCCCAGTGGACGCTAATTGTGCGCCATGGCGCACAAACGGGCGCCAGTGCGCATGCGCGAGCGCCGGACCGCCGAGCCGCGAGTGCGCATGCGCCGGAGAGCCGGGCCGCCACGCATGCGCACCGGAGAGCGGGCCGCTCGTCCGGCGCTGGGTCCCTGACAGTTATGCCTTTTGTACTTATTAAACAATGTTTACATTGATTGATCCACTTAATTTAGTACTGTGCCTCATATAAAGTCCCAAACATTCTAAAACTCTAATCCTTCCTCAGTTGATCCAAAACTCAAAACAAACATTGGCTGCAGTTAGGTTTTTACAATTACAGCATTTTGATGCATTTAAGTAGATAATCTTTTTTTTTGTAAGAATGATATCAAAGACTAACAACCTCCTGTGTGTTTAGTAATAGTAGTTTTGGGTTTAAGCAATTGGCAAAGTGACTTCCTAATTCTAATAAAATGAAAATGACTACTGCTATAGATTCGAGAATTGCAAAACCCATGTCTTAAATTAAAGAAGAAAGACTATATGATAGAAACAAAGAGGTGGAGTTTGAAACTGGGAGCCTGACAGAAAGCAGAATTGTTGACACAACTAATATAATGGATAACCTAGTATCTATGTTAGCGTGATTGACAGGGCAGCCTCAACACATAAAGTACACGCAGGTTTATAAAGCAACCTAAATAGTTTTTCTGACAAGAAGTAAGATAACACTGAGTAGCAGCACTTACAGTCTGTCTTACAATGCTGAAGTGATTGGCAGGAATATTGAATGACAGAAAGGAAAGCATATCTTCGTATAGATGAACAAAACCGCAAGTATAGCTGACTAAGATTAAACTGCCTGACATAAAATCACTTTAACATATATTGTACAATAGTCTACAAAGGAATCAGATGGGTTAAATAAAAGCAAAAAGAAAAACCTAAACCTAGACTAAGAAACCTGACATGTTTTAGTGTTGAGAGCAGCATTTTTTTTTATGTTGGACACTATCTTGATTTATGTTACAAGAGGAAGCTGAATTCATTCTGCATGCAGCCATTCTAAATTAGTATCTATTATCTATATCATCCAGTGACCGAACACAGTCCAAAGTTCCTGTTATTACGAAACCTTATGCTATAGCCAGGGATTTAAATACCCAGAGATACCAACTTTCCACTGTTGATGACTCTGGAATGGAAAGGTTTTTGTGGTTCCGTGAACTAATAAGGAATATATTTTGTCAGTGATGAAGATAGAGAATGCATAGACTTAGCCTGGCTCCCATTGAATATTAAAGCATGATGGGCACATAATACAAAACATTCTGAGTATATTTATTATTAGCTCAGCTAACTTCAATACTAGCAGTCCTCCAGGCTTCATAAATTAAAATGAAAACAGAGTGTTACCAACGTGATCTAGGCAGCTCTATCATTAGGGCCTACAGTATATTTTTTCAGGCTGGAGTTCTTTTTTAGGCCTCCTAAATGCACTAAATGTCACTTTCAAACACTAAGATGTCTACTTATTAAAAAAAATGTCTTAACATTTGTGAAAGTGGAACAAATAATACCCATAATGTTTGTAATATGTGTATAATAGTTTCTTGATTGCTTTTGACCAGGTAAATGTAACATTCTCTGACATTCAATCCTAAGGGAAAAGTATCCATTAGAACATTCAACCAAGAGACTTAGTGTGTGAACTGAAACCTTTAGCAGTGGTATTATGTGCTCATGGGTGGCCCACATTTGAGAATGTAAGTTATATGCGATCATTTACAAATTTTGAAGAACCATATATTATTTGGATATTAACATTTGCAGACATATACAGTATGCCTGTGTGGAACTATTATAATGGTATCAGCGGATATCCAAGTATCTTTGGGATCTTTTTTAAGATTAATTTTTATTCAATTCAATTGCTTTCATATATGCAATCTCTGCAAAGCTACATATTATTTATAAGGATATGGCCTCTTAAAATGCACTTGTTGTATTCTTTTCTTTCAAGGTATTTACTGACATATTGCTTTATATTTATCTGTCTCTCAGTGCTATAGTATTAGCAAACCTATATCTGTCCTCATTTAAAATCTTTAATTGTCCTACTTTCTCTTCCTGCTAACTGTGGATACCCTAATCATGTAGTAAAAAAAGGGGGAAAGCATCAGCATGGCAAACATCACACAGAAATAATGCTACTAGGACCCACATGTGACATTGAATTTTGACAAATTACCCAACATGATCTCAAATCCTATTAGGATGAAAATTTGGTTTCTTAATCTCTCTGCTAGATGTATTTCACATGTACATTTTTTTAACTAGCACTGTCACAACCTCAAACTGTCTGCAGACTATCCTTTAAAACCTCCAACTCACTCACAGTTTGAACTTCTAAGGACATTGCACTAATGGCAAAAAGTCACGACTGCCAGAGTAACTCACAAGTTTCTCTTTATCATTGCAATGCAACCATCTGTATCAAGACTAAGATTTTATTCAACTCATTACCTCTGCTGCAGTGTCAGTCTATGAGTAGTGAAGTGGCATAAAAATACCAAAACTAAACTATTTCTGGCTATAAAGACATTTTACAGTACTTTGAAGGACACTGATTCTTCTTATAGAATATATTTATCTGCCTAATCCATGTGGGTAAGAACTATTCAAATATTCTTTTGTACGGATGTTCCCTATAACAGCATAACAAATGTAACATAGCAAATACTGAAATTCTTTCAACTTTTTTTTGGTATTCTCAGTTTGGGATGAGTGAACCAAACAAAGTTTATTCACTGGAAATTCATTGAACCAAGCAAGAAATCCATGAACCCCAAACAGCGCCTAAACCCAAATAAAGTCTGTGAGAGACAAATGTTTTATTTAGTTTTTCTGTGCTCTTAAGGGCCATTTTGCAAGTTTTTGCTAAAAATGGGTATGGGTAGCTGGGCACTACTATGTAGCAATGTAAAAATAAATAAATATAATTTAGCAGGCAGAAAGTCTTTATTGTGGATTAAAGGGCAACATTAAAAATACAAATTCTGTTAAATAACATGCTTGAGGTATTTCCTAAATATGTAGCGTATAACGTACTCTCCAAAACTGACATTTAGTAAAAAAAAAAAAAAGGATTTCCATTTAAATTAAAGTTTTTTCCATTTGTAAAAAAATAGCATAGGTTCTCCTTCAAAACTCATACTAGACCCTTATACAATGGATAAAGATCTGGTATGTGTTCCGAGGGGGATCCCATTCAAAAAATAAATAACCAAAAAGTCCACACACACACATACAAAACCCATACCAGACCCTTGTACAACTAGCAACCTTGATGGTTAGGAAAGCAAGGGGCAGTCAGCATGCTCCCCCCTGCTGAACTATACCAGGCCACATGTCCTCAACACCCAGGGAGGTCACCTTGTCCCTGTATAAATGGGGACTAGGGCCTCAACCCCACATCCCTGTGGATGTTAGGATCTGCAGAAGGGACTTATCGGAAATTAGAAAACCCACTTTAAAAAAAGGGTGTCTCAGGGAATTTGACCCTCCACATTACTTGAATAAGAATTGGGTATCTATTGCTACTCAATTACAATAAAAAAAAAAAAAAAGAAAAGTACATACACTATAGTAAAATCCCTTTATTAAAATAAGAAAATAAATAAATATTGTCTCCCAATTTAAATACAACATCAATCATGCCATCCAATCATGTGGATCCATCATCAATCATGATGAACCATGTCCTGATAAGCTACCATCATGAAGACCCACAGACCCTCCCCTGTTGCTACTCTTGTCACAAATGACAACTCCCCAGCTGGATGCTGAAAGTCAACAAATGAGCCAGGGATGCTGTCTGACATCATTGGCAAAATATAGCAAAAAGCTGGTAATGGAGGTTGTGATACCACCACTAAACAAATTCAGCAGCCAGAAGTTACAGGAGGCAGGCAAACTAACCAAAAATGTTTCATTTAGTTCACCTATTAGGTGGACTGTGAACAGACTGTGAACTGTGGGTTTGGGTCAAATATGTGATTGACCCAAACTCAAAGCCCATCCCTACTCTGTTATGCAAACTAAAAAAAAAAAATGTTTTTATAGGAATACAATATAATTTAGTATTGTTTAAATAGATCTAGCATGAAAGATTTGTTTTCACCTGCTGAAACTGTTTTTACATTTTACTAATTAAAGTATATCTAAAGCCAAAACCTTTAGGTAGGTGAGAGTTTATACTACTGTACGTTTTTTTTTTTTTTTTTTTTTACCATCTCCCATTACCATTCATTAACAAAAATTCCCTTTACTTTCCTCCCTTTAGACTCAACAGAAAGTGATAGGATATCTTTCAGATCTGAATAGAAACCCCCTCTTATGCCCCGTACACACGGTCGGAAATTCCGACCACAAAATCCGTTGGATTTTTTCAGACGGATTTTGTCCAACACTGGTGTTGCATACACACGGTCGACAAAGTTGTCGGAAAATCTGATTATTCTGAACGTGGTGACGTTCGTTGCGTACAACGGAACTATGTAGAGGCTAGTAGCCAATAGCTTTGGTATTGTAATTTGATCTGAGCATGCGTGGCACTTTGTCTGTCGGAATTCGCTACACACGATCGGAAAAAGTCCAATCGGACTTTGTTGTCGGAAAATTTGAGAGCCGGATCTCAAATTTTTTCAGTCGGAATTTCCGACGGAAAAAGCCAGATGGAGCACACACACAGTCGGATTTTCCAACAACATGGTCCGATTCCGTCGGAAATTCCGACCGTGTACGGGGCATTAGACAGTTGTCACAGAAGTAAGTGTCCCCATTGGAAGATTTCCCATCTATTTCAGTTCTGGTATCAACTCAATATTTTGGATTTATCTTTAATTGAATTTCCTATAACATTGATGATCAGGACAATTAGAGATATAGAGAGAGAGAGAGAGGGAGAGAGAAAGAGAGAAAGAGAGATCCCTTAAATGGGAACACAGACAGGAACAAAACTCGACAGTGATTCTTTCACCTCACCACTCTATCCAAACAAGAATGTTGCAGTTTTCAGGAAGTCATTCTCACAGGCTTCAGTATGTAATGTAACTGTCTTACTATTGGCATAATATTTAACCTATTACCCTTTCCTTGGAAATAACTGGCAACTTGTAAATAAAAACACAAAAGCATATTTAAAAGTGTAGAGATTATTTATCTACATATGACATACAGATAAATGATGAGAAGCATCATATATTGTAACCCAGCTGCTCAACAAAGGGTTTTGTTCTGTCCCTTTGCTGTGTGTTTATCTTAATTGCTGGCAGCCAGTGCTGTGTTTGCTCCAGAATTTTTACTTTCAGCCAGTACTGGATGAAAAAAAGAAAGGGGCATGGGAAAGCGCTGTCTAATGATCTGAGGACATATGTTTCTAATCATAATCCTTATAGTGAGTCCTGTACCAGCCTTGCAGTGTGACGGGCTGCTTGTGTTGCCCACTTAGGTTCAGGTAGGTCTGGCAATGAGAAACCTTTTCTTTTAAAAAAACGTAAACTGGAGATACTTGGACCACATATCTTCCTTCCATAATAATAATAAAGTTCAGTAAAGCATCACAGAGTATAGTGTAGTGCCCATTTACTCACTATGTTCAGATGCAGGAACTCAGCTTCTCCTCGCTCAGCAGGTCACACCTGTTGAGGCAGAGGTACATGGGCATGTGATCTGCAACCAGGTGAGTGGCCTCCACTACCAGAATTGGCATACAGCAACTAGGCCAGAGCATAATAGCATACAGCTTCCCCAAAAGCCCAACCAACTGAGGGGAGCACCTGTTCCATTGCTACTAGAGTACTCCAGTTACAATGGGGTGGTCATTCTTCCTGGGGGCTTTGGATTCCTCCAGTTGTTTACCTGTGTAAGCAGAGCTACCCTGGGCTTCACTGTGGGTAATGTTGTTCATGAGGATAAGCAAGGGTAGCTATTTATGTTCTGTACTGTTTTACTGAAGTAGTGATTCTCAGCTAGACTCTTTGTTATTATAGAGTCTTATTGAGAATATGCTATGTAGCCACATGCCGACCGGGCCATAGCCGAAAGACGGCTACAGCGCGGTCGGCTTATTCTGACCCCCTGGATCCCCTGCCCCCCTGGATCCCGTCACAGATCACGGTAAACGGCTGCTAATAGAGGCCGTTTACCATGTGATCGCTCCTTCAAATGACGGAGCGATCACATGTAAACAAACCATGACGTGACACCAGTTCCTCCCTCCCCTCTCTGTACCAATCGTTACAGTGAGAGGGGAGAAGCAGAGAGGGGAAGAGATGTCAGCAGCGCTGTGGGCTGGATGCGTAGTGCCCACAGCGCTGCTCAATGACTGTGCAATACTCTGCCAACACTGCAATACTGTGCAATACTCTGCCAACACTGCAATACTCTGCCAACACTGTGCAATACTCTGCCAATACTCTGCCAATACTCGCCAATACTTTGCCAATACCCTGCCAATACTCGCCAATACCTTGCCAATACTCGCCACTCGCCAATACTCTGTCAATACACTGCAATAAATTTTAATAGAAACAAAGAATTTTTATTTATTTTTTACAGAATTTTCAGTCTTTTTTGATTTATAGCGCAAAAAAATAAAAAAACCCAGCGGTGATTAAATACCACCAAAAGAAAGCTCTATTTGTGTAAAAAAAAAAAGGAAAACATATGTATTTGGGTACAGTGTTGCATGACTGAGTAATTGTAATTCAAAGTGTGAGAGCACCGAAAGCTTAAAATTGGTTTGGTTAGGAAGGGGGTTTAAGTGCCCAGTGGTCAAGTGGTTAAGTCACAAAGACATCACTGTGATAAGTAAATGTTTGTGCAGTTTTCATTAATCAGCAGTGCGTGCATGTGTTTTGCCATCTTGAACCAGTTTTACATTATTGCTTTTAACATTGCACCTGTTTAGTAAATTGTCAGTTAGAGCTACCCCATCTTATCATTTGGGTGATTACCTATTCTGTTAAAAAGTGGCCTATACTCTTTATTTCTACATTGGATTTGAAAGGAACTTACAGAAATTACAGAGTACTTGTAGCTTGAAACTAACAGCAACTATTTATCTTTTTTTTTTTTTCAAATAACGTTTTATTGAAATTGTCATACAACATTTGAACAAAGTCTGAACATTGTGACACATCAGCAATAATAGGATCAAGGATTAACCAGGTTGCAAATAAGGTTAACAGGTAGCGTCCCATGCAGTAAGAACTTGTGATCTGTGTCCTAAATAATTTTTCTACTTTTACATAAAATCTATTAACTGTCAGTGAACTAGGAGAGGTCACAAAGGATAATAATAACAACAAAAAACAGATTTTGTAGGTAGGAGAAAAGGAAAAGTTGGGAAGACAAGATAGAAAAGATAGAAGGGTAGCAGATAGGGATTGGGGTTCCAGCCTCGGCTCACGGCGGGTCCTCATGACGCTGCCATTCCTCCCACACCATATTATGCATTTCCAGCTTGTCATAAAGTCTAGCTGTCATTTTCTCCATGACCTCTATGTCTTTAATTCTAGCATATAAATCCTCCTGTGAGGGGGGAGTCTGTCGTTTCCATTGGAGGGCTATCAGGCAGCGGGCCGCTGTGAGGACATGGCTTAGTAATTTCTTAGACTGTTTGGGGATGCTCAATTGTGAGACTCCCAGCAAGAATAGTTTTGGGGACATAGGGATCTGCACTCCTAAGAGGGATAGTAAGAGCTGGGTCTCTGTCCAGAATGGTGTGATCTTGGGGCAGTCCCAGTATATATGGAACAGGGTACCTCTGTCTCTCTGACATCGCCAACACCTATTATAGCAGGATGGGTAGATGGTATGGAGAATGGCTGGGGTCTGGTACCAGAAGTACATGATCTTATAGGCATTTTCTTTATATAAGGTGCAGTACGACAAGCTTTTAGCTGCTTGGGACCAGATCACCTGCCAAGTGGCTTCCGGTATCTCCTCTCCCAGCACCCCCCCCAGCGGAGCATGTACGCATGTTTGCCCTGTTCGGCAATTGAGTAGGAGTTGAGCAGTCGATAGAATTTAGATATCAGGCTGCGACATGCAGATCCCTCCAGGATAATGCTCTCGAAGGGGGATGGCGCTAAGAAATGGAGGTCCGGGGCGAATGAATGGGCAAAATGCTTTATTTGCAGATAACCATAGAATACCTGGCGAGGCAAGTCATATTTTGTTTGGAGCTGGGCGAATGGGTGCAGTTTACGTGTGCTAGGGTCAACCAAGTGACCGAAATGAAAAAGGTTCTTTGTTGCCCAAGGAAGAGACATCTGGCGAGTGAGGCCATCCGGGAGTGCAGGATTGCACAGGAAGAAAGTTAATAACGATTTCTCCGAACTGAGCTTATAGGTACCGGAGAGTTTTCGCCATAGTGATCTAAGTAGGGTCATTGACCCAGGAGTCTCTCCGAGTCCACCTCTACTTTCGCGCTCCAGAGTAAGCTATTTGGGTGGGCGGGTGCTAGCCATATCTTTTCTATTTCCGTCCATTTGTTATATGCTCTTTGGGGAAACCAGGAGGTGATGGCTCGTAGTTGGGTCGCCTGGTAATACTTCACCAAGTCGGGAAATGCCAGTCCACCGTCCTGGCGGGAGGCCACCAACACTGATCGGGGAATCCTGTGTTTTTTATAGTTCCAGACAAAGCGTATCAAATCGGCTTGGAGTTTTCTTAGTTGTGCATATGGGACTGGGATAGGCAGTGTCTGGAATAAATAAAGAAGTTTGGGGAGGATGGTCATCTTTATCGATGCCACCCTGCCTAGCAGGGATATGTGGTGGGGCCTCCATTTTTGCAGAAGCTTGCGGATATGTCGGAACAGCGGGGGATAATTTGCTTGGTAGAGGGATGAGTAGGTCGGTGTGAGATGTACCCCTAGATATTTCAGGGCTGCGGTTTTTAGATGATACGGGTAGTTTTGGCGTATGCTCTGTATTTCTGCATCTGACATGTTAATTGGGAGAGCCTCAGATTTGGTTGCATTGATTTTGTATCCCAAGAGGGTTTTATACATGTCCAGTTCAACCTGGAGATTGGGCAGGGATATCATGGGCTGTGTGAGGGTGAGGATGATGTCGTCTGCAAATAACGCTAGTTTAAATTCCCTTCCTCTGACTGGTATCCCCCTTATATTTGGTTTTTCGTGGATGGACGCAGCCAGGGGTTCAACGCATAGCACGAACAGCAAAGGAGAGAGTGGGCATCCCTGGCATGTACCATTCGCTGACGGGAAGGCCGAAGAGAGGGCAAAGGGTGTTTTAACTTGGGAGGTGGGGTTGGTGTATATGTGTTGGATTGCTTGCATAAAGGGCCCTCAGAATCCCATGTGTTGTAGGGTGGCAGACAGGAAAGGCCACCCAAGGCGATCAAACCCGATCCTTGTGTATCAGGGATTGCAATATCACATTTAGCCGCATAGATAAAAGTTTTGTAAAGACTTTGAAGTCTGAGTTCAGAAGTGCTATGGGCCTGTAACTAGCACATAGGGAGGGGTCTTTGTCCGGCTTTGGGATTAGCGTGAGAAATGTTCTTTGCATATCTGTGGGGATAGGGGTTTGTAGGAGGAAGGCATTAAAGAGTTTATACATGTAGGGCAGTAAGATGGGCAAGAAGGCTTTATAATATTCGTAGGGAAGACCGTCTGGGCCTGGGGACTTACGTGTGGGTAAGTATTTAATCACAGACATAAGTTCTTCCTCATAAATGGGTGCGTTAAGGGAGAGGAGGTCCGAGGGCTGAAGTCTCGGGATTCCACTCCTGGTCAGGTACTGGGATATTCGGTCTGTGAGTTCAGGGGAGGGGGGGTTTTGAGGTATCTCTGGGTTGTTATATAGGGTGGTGTAGAATTCTGCAAAGGTTTGAGCTACCTCTTGGGGGTGGGACACCAGGCATCCCTCTCTGTTTTTTATTTGGTGTGGTGTGGTCATGTTTGATCTTTCAGCTAGTTTGCGGGCTAGAAGGGAGTGGGCCTTATTTCCTTTGCTATAATAAAGTTGTTTCAGCCTCCTCACTGCTTTTTCAACCTGGCCAATTGCCAGGTCTTTGAGCGTCGTATGGAGGCATATGATTTTCCTAAGGAGGGGTATGGATGGAGTGGTTTGCAGTTTCAATTCTAGGGTCTTGAGCTCCCCCTCGACCTTTTTTGGTGGCTATAGCGTCTTTTTTCATAGCCGAGGTAAGTGCTATGCATCGACCTCGTAGAACCGCCTTGTGGGTTTCCCATAATGTGGGAATGGAGACTTCTGGGGTGTTATTTTCTAGGAAGTAGAGCTTTAAGGTGGAGTCTAATTCTGTCTTGGAGAGAAGGTGCTGCGTTAAAAAGGTGTTCAGTTGCCAGTTGTATGGCTTGCGGTTAGGGGTACCTAGCTTTAAGGTGATGAGTACAGGGGGCGTGGTCCGACCAGGAGATCGGAAGAATCTGTGCTTTCTCTGTGACTCGGAGCATGGTGTTGTTCACAAACAGATAGTCAATGCGGGTATGGGTGCAGTGGGGTGCAGAGTAAAACATGTATTGTCTCTCTCCAGGGTGCAAGGCCCGCCAGGTATCAAACAGAGCGTAGCGTCTAGTGATCTGTCTAAATAGTTTAGAATCTCTAGCCGCTCTGGTTTGTGTGATTCTGGGTTCCACTGTGTGGCAGTCGTGCACCGAGGAGAGGGCCATATTGAAGTCCCCGCCTATTATCAGGTTTTCCCTGGGAGTGCGATACAACCGCGCAAACACCTTGGTAAGAAAATTTATTTGATGGGTGTTTGGGGCGTAGAGGGTACACAGTGTAATTGCTTGGTCCTGCCACTTTCCCCGGAGGATTATAAAGTGTCCCTTCGGGTCCACATAGGACTCTGAGCATTGGAAGGGAGATCCCTTCTTGAAAAGGATGGCTACTCCTTTTTGTTTGCGGGGGTAAAACACTTGGTATACCTGGGGATAGCCTCTGGAGGCGAACGCAAGGAGTCTCCCTTATTAAAGTGAGTCTCCTGGATCATAATTATGTCAGCCCTGGAGTACCGGAACTCTTTTAGTGCCAGACGTCTCTTCCTATTAGAGTTCAGCCCATGTACATTCAGAGATATTACCTTTGCCATGATATTGGGTATGTGCAAAAAATTAGGTACTTATCTGATCCTGTTGCCGGCTGGTTGCATATCCGGAGTGTGAGGGTAGCCGTGAGTCGGGAGGAGGCGTGGATGGTTGCCCAGGGGTCAGGCAGAGGCGGGAGAAGAGTAGGAGGGATCATAGTGGGAGCAGAAAAGAAGAGAAAAAAAAACAGTTAGTAGAACATACATTGAGAACTTCAAACATTGCATACATATTCTGTTTATCCTGCCCAGTGCAGGAGTGGGTAAGTTCCAATAGGTCCAGCCGGTCAGAAGTGAAAACAACTGGTCGGGTGGATGTAGGGAAGCGTTGCTTTAGTATTGTACTAATTTGTAGTAATCTACTCGCAGAGGGATAAAGGAACTTCAGAGAGACTAAAAAAGTAGTCTACGGGGGGGTCGAGTGAACGGAAGGGTAACCACTCTCATATCTTCATAACGAAGCGCCCAGTATGCTTAATCTAGGTAGAAGCTATGGGGGAACTAGGGGGATGTGGGGGATGTTAAATGTCACATGCTGTCTAGGGGCAAGCAGGTAGGTGCATAGTTCTTGGCTGGGAGAAACAGGTATAAGGAACCTGCCCTCCTCAGGTCTTCTTTGGTTTGGTTGCTTTGTGCGGGGTGCCTGGAGCTCGGGATCGCTTGGTCGGAGGAACTTTCTGCCATGTTGAGGGTGGTGGGGGTGGGGTAACCACCAAATCCCACTCTTGTAGACGGGGAACTGGGAGTTCCAGAGTATCGCAGAAGGCTTCTAGGTCCTCCGGGTAGTGGAGTACTGCTGATTGTCCTTCTTTCCGCGCTGTCAAGCTGAACGGGAAGCCCCATCTGTAAATAATGTTCTTTTCCTGTAGTAGGAGGAGGAGGGGTTGTAGGAGCCTGCGCTTCTGCAGCATAATCCAGGAGAGGTCTGAGTATAGCTGGATTTGCGTATTTTCAAAGACCACTTTACGCGCAATCCGGGCTTTGCGCATCACCTCTTCTTTTAGCGGGTATGAATTAACCCTTCAAATTACATCTCGTGGCTTGGAAGTCATCCCCTTGGGGCGCAGGGCCCGGTGGGCTCTGTCCATTTCTATAGGAGTGTCTAGGGGGTCACCCAGAAGGTCATTTAATAGGCATTGTAGGACTTTGTGCCGGTTCTCTGGACCTTCAGATTCCGGGAGTCCCCTGACGCGGATGTTATTCCTGCGCCCCCTGTTATCGAGGTCCTCGACATGCCGTTGCATGTCTCGCAGGAGTATGCGATGATCTGCGCCTTGCATTTGTGTACGGTGTACGGCCTGTTTGGTTTCCTGTATTTCCTCCTCCGCCATTTCTACCCTGTCCGCCAGGTGTTTAAAGTTGGTTTGGAGTGCTTGGATTTCGGCACGACAGGTGGTTTTGACGTCCTCTATCAGTTGTTTGAAATCCTCTTTTGTAGGCATAGCTTGAAGACATGCTTGCCATGTAAAGGGTGAGGGCTCATGGGGGTCTCTTGGTGTCTGCAGTGGGTTCAGTTGATGGTCTGGAGCTGGCTTCTGGTGCTGGAGGGATGCTCTGTTTTGAGGTTGTGCTACATACTGCTGCTGGGGGCTCCATGTGCTTTCCCACTGCTGCTGTGTGTCTGAGAGCCGCAGTGAGTCCCCCCCTTCTGTGTATGAGGGGGAGCAGGCCTGGGCATAGGTGATCGCTTGTCCTGTGGGCTCTCCTGCTGGCTTCCACCCCTTGTTTTCTGGCTGTCTCTGGGCCTTTGGGGGAGCTGAGGCCGCATGGAGGGCTTGCTGGGCCTTGTGGTGCCCCTGTCGGTCTGCTGCTGGGTCGGGTGTCCACTCAGGCTGTGGGGTGGGCAAGGGGGGAAAGTCCTCCGAGCAGACCAACACTGATGGGGAGCTGAGCGGCTCTGCTGAGCTCCCTGGATCTGATGCAGTGTGGAACAGTCTGGGGAGGGCATCCGTGCACTGTGTGCAGGACTCTCCTGTGAGGCCTAGCAGCGCGGCCTGGATTTCCTGAGGCGGCGCCTCGTGGGGAGCTGGATGGTGGGGGAGACTCACCGCCTCGGCCGGAATGGTCCACGGACTGGGTGAGCTCCAATCCATAGCAGGGGAGCTGTGTGGCTGCAGCGGGGTCTGGTCAGCTGCTGATAAGGCCTTGTGTGCAGCGGTGGGTGGATGCGCCGGCGCCATCTTGTCTTTCCCGCCGGCCGGCATCGTGGGGCTTGTAAGGTATCCCCTGATGGTGCTGGAGGACCTGGGAGGCGGCTGGGATGATCCCCTCGGTTTTGTGGAGAGGGTCTTCCGTGATCCACCCATATGTGGGTGAGGGAAAGACCCTAAAGCTGGCTATGTGGCTGTGGGCTGAGAGGGAGCTTTCAGCTGACACGTCCATGCAGATCGGCTTCCGGTCACGCCCCCCAACTGTTTATCTTTAATTGAGAGAAGTTTGATGAAATTTGGGCGGGTAGGAGTATTACAAATGCCTAGCACCAGAGCCATCTTTAATGTGGGGTAAAAGGGGCCCAGTAATTGTTGTGGGGCTCAAAGCATCTGCTACTTGAGCCCACACTGCCCATATTTGCCAGCTGTCATGGATTCTAGTAAGTTGACTGTCCTCCTAGGCTCTTGTCCCCAGCTGCGTCCCAGAAATCAGAGCCGTGGTGAGGACAGCTTACTGCCATTTCACTCATTGCTACATGTCTGCACATCACGGATCACTGTATCTCATTATTATGGATTGCTGCCCACTGTCTGCACATCAGGACTGGAATCTCTACCCCCTGTACCACCCCCTACCTCGCTCTCCCAGCAGTTTTTCAGGCACTTTCCTTCAGGAATAAAGGGACATTCCTGAGGCAGAGCATTGATGTTTGAGTGGGCTGGATGTGACAGTGAGCTGAGCAGAGGGAGCAGAGCTTGTGTGTCCTGGTGAATTAAACTAGTCTAGCAGCACATCATGGATTAGCTTGCAGGCACCCCTATGCTGAGTTTGCTAAATTACTGCAGCTTAGCATAGACGTGCTGCTTGTTAGGTGACAAATGAAAAGATGACATCTCTTTTTTCACGTAGCACTGAGAAATTGGGCTCTTTAATGATTGTCACTGCCTTCAGGTTTTCACTGCCCCTGGTGAGTGCCCTTCTGACCCCTCTGGTGTGTTCCCTCCCGACCCTCTTGGTGTGTCCCCTGCCAACCTTGTACTGTGCCATCTCAACCCCCTGGAGTGTGCCTTTCCAGCTCCCTTACTGTATTCTCCCGGCCCTCATATTGTGTCCTCCCACCCCCCTGGTGTGTGACCTTCCGACCCCCCTGGTGTGTGCCCTTCCAGCCCCCATACTGTGCCCTTCCAACCCCCTGGTGTGTGCCTTCTTGACCTCTGTACTGTGCCCTTCCGACCCCCCTCATGTGTGCCCTCCCAGCCCCTGTACCGTACCCTCCTAGCCCCCATACTGTGTCCTCCTAACCTCCTTGGTGTGTGCCCTCCTGACCCCAAATACAGTGCCCTACTGCCCCCCGCCCCCCTAGTGTGTGCTCTCCCCTCCTGATCCTCCCTGGTGTGTGTCTTCCTGTCCACCATACTGTGCCTTCCTGACCCCCTGTACTTTTCCCTCACTCCCTGCACTGTACCCTGCACTCTTCTGACCCCCTTTACTGTGTCATGCCCCCCCCCCCCCCATCCTCTGTCCTTGTAACATGCAGTCACGTAGTAAAAAGAAGTAAAATGCCATAAATCCTATCCCCTATTATTTAGACACAATTACTTTTGCGTAAACCAATCAATATACGCTTATTGTTTTTTTTTTTACCAAAAATATGTAGCAGAATACAAATTGGCCTAAATTTATGAAGAAATTTGATTTCAATTTTTTTTTACTGGGTGTGCTTTATAGCAGAAAATAAAAAATATATTTATTTTTTCAAAATTGTCAGTCTTTTTTTTGTTTATAATGCAAAAAATAAAAACCGCAAAGGTGATAAAATACTGGGTACAGCGTCGCACAACCGTGCATTTGTCAGCTAAAGTAATGCAGTTAGTTACGTATCGCAAAAAATGGCCTGGTCATTAAGGGGGTAAATCCTTCCGGGGCTGAAGTAGTTAATGTATTGATGTTCATGTGAATGGCCTGGTATTGGACAGGCAGCTTCTACACCCCAGTGGATGTCCACAGTCTCATTGGCTTGTGGTGTAATGTAACAAAAATTAAAAGTGAAGCTCCACACCACTTCTAAGAGACCCAGATATAACCCTTTTTGGCTACTTTTTGGATTGTCCCCCAGACTTTTATTGGAAAAAGCTGTATCTGGACAATTTAGCAGTGACGTGGGGCTTCATTTTAATGTTTTTACAATCTTTTTTAGTTAGGCCTTGCCAGTAAAAAAAAAAAAAAAAAGAAAAGGAAAAAAAAAAAAAAGGTGCGAAATGTTGTTTGTTATTTAGGTAGATCTTCACCACTCAAAGGTTACCTACCATTGCCTTAGAGTAAACAGTTTTTTATAAATATAAATATATATATATATATATATATATAATCTTTGATATATTTGTACATTGCAATCATCCCCCCTTAGGCACCTCTTCAGAGTAAGCAATTGTAAACTATATAATCGATCATAGCTGAGGCATACCTCCCAACCATCCCTCTTTCGCCGTGACCATCCCAAAAATTGGACCATCTCCCGGAGTCCCACAAATCACGGGCTGAGTAATGGAATGCCTGCAGCATGTGCGGGTTGTCATGGTTCCTGCACGCCGCAAGCAACACATTTTATAGCAGCTGGCATTTCTCCCCATACACATTGCAGAGTGTAGTACACTGAACCCACCCCTCCTCCTCCTGTGTTTTCCTGTACACAGAGGAGGAGGCGGGGAGCAGCACATCGCTCTGCCACAACAATGCGGCTGATCTGAGGTAGGATTTTAGCCGCATAGACTCACTCCTGTCAGTCCTGCATTGTGCCCCCTGCAAGCATGAGCAGCAGACCCCTGTCCAGGATGGGATCAGGGTGGTCAATGGAGCCGGGATGGGATCAAGAGGATGGATGGAGCCAGGATGGGATTGGGGGAAGGATGGAGCCAGGATGGGATCAGGGGGGATGTATGAAGCCGGGATGGGATCAGGGGGAAGGATGGAGCCAGGATGGGATCAGGAGTATGGTTGAAGCTGGGATGGGATCAGGAGGATGGATGGAGCCGGGATTGGATCAGGAGGATGGATGGATGGAGCCAAGATGGGATCATGGGGGTGGATGGAGCCGGAATGGGATTGAGTTAAGGATGGAGCCAGGATGGGATCAAGGGAAGGATGGAGCCGGGATGGGATCGGGGGATGGATGAAGCTGGGATGGGATCAGGGGGATGGATGAAGCTGGGATGGGATCGGGGAATGGATGAAGCCGGGATGCCATGGGGGAATGGATAGAGTTGGGATGGAATCAGGGTGGTCAATGGAGCCGGGATGGGATCAAGAGGATGGATGGAGCCGGGATGGGATTGGGGGAAGGATGGAGCCAGGATGGGATCAGGGGGGATGTATGAAGCCGGGATGGGATCAGGGGGATGGATGGAGCCAGGATGGGATCAGGAGTATGGTTGAAGCTGGGATGGGATCAGGAGGATGGATGGAGCCGGGATTGGATCAGGAGGATGGATGGAGCCAAGATGGGATCATGGGGGGGGATGGAGCCGGAATGGGATTGAGTTAAGGATGGAGCCAGGATGGGATCAAGGTCCCTGTCCCCTGCATTCTATAGATTACATACTCCTGTCCCCTGCATTCTGTACATTACACACTCCTGTTCCCTACGTTCTATACATTACATACTCCTCTCCCCTGCATTCTGCACAGTACATACTCCTGCCCCCTGCATTATGTGCATTACATACTCCTGTCCCCTGCATTCTGTACATTGCACACTCCTGACCCCTGCATTCTATACATTACACACTCCTGACCCCTGCATTATGTACATAACTCACTCCTGTCCCCTGCATTATGTACATTATATGCTCCTGTCCACTGCATTCTGTACATTACATACTCCTGTCCCCTGCGTTCTGTACATTGTACACTCCTGTCCCCAGAATTCTGTACATTACATATCCTGTCCCCTGCATTCTGTACATTACATACTCCTGACCCCTGCATTATGTACATTACACACTCCTGACCCCTGCATTCTGTACATTACACACTCCTGTCTTCTGCAATCCGATCATTACACACTCCTGTCCCTTGCATTCTGTACATTACATACTCCTGCCCCCTGCATTCTGTACATTACATACTCCTGTCTCCTGCATTCTATAGATTACATACTCCTGTCCCCTGCATTCTGTACATTACGTACTCCTGTCTCCTGCATTCTATAGATTACACACTCCTGTCCCCTGCATTCTGCACATTACACACTCCTGTCCCCTGCATTCTATACATTACATACTGCTGTCCACTGCATTCCATACATTACATACTCCTGTCCCCTGCAATCTATAGATTACACACTCCTGTCCCCTGCATTATATACATTACATATTCCTGTCCCCTGCATTCTGAACAGTACACACTCCTGTCCTCTGCATTCTGTGCATTACACATCCTGTCCCCTGCATTCTGTACATTACACACTCCTGACCTATGCATTCTGTACATTACACACTCCTGACCCCTGCATTCTGTACATTACACACTCTTGTCTTCTGCAATCTGATCATTACACATTCCTGTCCCTTTGCATTATGTACATTACATACTCCTGCCCCCTGCATTCTATAGATTACATATTCCTGTCCCCTGCATTCTGAACAGTGCATACTCCTGTCCCCTGCATTCTGTACATTACATACTCCTGTCCCCTGCATTCTGTACAGTGCACACTCATACCCCCTGTATTCTGTACATTACACACTCCTGCCCCCTGCATTCTGTACATTACATACTCCTGACCCCTGCATTTTGTGCATTACACACTCCGGACCCCTACATTCTGTACATTACACACTCCTGTACTATATACACAATACTGTACATTGTATACTTCTCACCAAAGTCTTCATTATCTCAATAGTTGCTGGTTGCTATGCAGTCCCTAAGTATTTTAATTAAGTTCTTCTTTAACCACTTGGCGCCTGCCATATATCAATATGATGGTGGAAAGTGGTTGCGATATCCTGACCGGACGTCATATGATGTCGCCAGGATATCAAGCCGCTGCATGCCCCCGGGGGCACGCAGCACAGCGATCGTTGTTGCGGTGTGTCAGTCTGACACACCGCAACTCCAATCTCGGTAAAGAGCCTCTGACAGAGGCTTTTTACTACATGATCAGCTGTGTCCAATCACGGCTGGTCGCGATGTAAACAGGAAGAGCCAGTGATTGGCTTTTCCTCACTCGCTTCTGTCAGACGCGAGTAGAGGAGAGCCAATCGGCTGCTCCTCTCACAGGGGTGGTCTGTGCTGCTTGATTATCAGCGCAGCCCCCCCGAGGATGCCCACACTGGACCACCAGGGATGTCACCAGGGATGCCAATCAGTGCCCACAATGGATGCCAATCAGTGCCCTGGGATGCATTATTGTTTGGCACTGATTGGCATCCAACAGTACCATCCATTAGTGTGCATCAGTGCCACCTATCAGTGCCCATCCATGCTGCCTATCAATGCCCATCTGTGCCGCCATTCAGTGCCCATCCATGCCGCCTTTCAGTGCCCATCAGTGCCACCTATGTGTACCCATCAGTGCTGCATATCAGTGCCACATATTAGTGCCCATCATCAGTGCCCATAAGTGCCACATCATTAGTGCCACCTCATTAGTGCCACCTCATCGGTGCCCATCAGTGCGGCCCTATCAGTGCCGCCCCATCAGTGCCAATCAGTGAAGGAGAAAACTTACTTATTTACAACGTTTTGTAACACATTTTTTTTCAAAATTTTCAGTTTTTTTTTTATTTATTTTATTTGTTTAGCAGAAAAAAAAAATCGCATATGTGATCAAATACTACTAAAATAAAGCTCTATTTGTGGGAACAAATTGATAAGAATTGAGTTTGGGTACAGTGTAGCATGACTGCGCAATTGTCATTCAAAGTGCGACAGTGCTGAAAGCTGAAAATTGGTCTGGGCAGGAGGGTGTATAAGTGCCCTGTATTGAAGTGGTTAAGGTAGGCTCAGACAAAGCAATCAAAGCATATTGTATAGGTACAAGGAAACCTGGGCATTGTTTAACCACATCCCTTGAGCCCCTCCCACTGCTAAGCACTTGACCACACCCATACTTTAACGTGGCGCCCAAGATCTTTTCTCTCCTCCAGTGTCCCTCATTCTAAAGTTCAAATGTTGGGCGGTATGCTGAGGTCCTCCATCACCCTTATTCATTTTGTTGCCCTTCACTAAACTCTTTCTTATTCAAGTAGTCATTCCTGAGGACTGGTGACCATAACTGAACTCCATATTCCAGATGAGGTTGAGCCAGTGTTTCGTAAAGGGGTATAATAATTTATTTACCTTGGGAATGTATGCTTTTTATAGTGCACGGGAGTAGGCTGCTGGCTTTGTTAGCTGCAGCTTGCCATTGCACGTTATTGCAGTCTGTATATAGACTGTAATCTGTGACATGTTTACTGGTGTGTTAGTATGGTACTGACTCTTTGTCTGCTAACATGTTTCCTGGTGGTATGGTACTGATTCCCTGTCTGAATTGGTGTGTGTGGGTGTATTTCTGGTGTGTAACACCTCATACACACGGTTCGATTGTTGGCCAGGGATTGTCTGTTGAAAGACTGTTGTCCTAAATTCTCACCGTTAGTATGCTCTTTCTGACAATTGTTGTCCAACTTTGGGCCAACAAATGTTGGATGACAGGCTAGTAAATTTTCAGTCAACAGTCTGTTGTCTGATTTTCGTATCATAAGTACACAAGTCCGTCACACAAAAGTCAAAGTACAAACATGCATGCTCGGAATCAATGCTCACCAAACACAAAATTAACAGAAGGGCCCAAAGGGTGGCGCTCAAGAGCTGAAATTCCTTGTAGTACGTCACTATTTTCATGGTTGTTGGCCGACAATTATGTACCGTTAAGCCTAGTACACACGATGAGATTGTTGGCCAACCAAGCATCAGATTTTTATCAAAAGGGCGTGTGCCTGGATCTTGTCTTGCATAATAACGGTACGTAGTGACGTACTACAAGCAATTTCAGCTCTTGAGCACCACCCTTTGAGCCCCTTCTGCTAATTTCGTGTTTGGTGAGCATTATTTCCGAGCATTCGTGTTTGTACTTTCAACTTTTGTGTGACAGATTTGTGTACCGACCATCAGAAAATCTGACAACCGACCGTTGTCCGTCAAAAATTTACTAGCATGTCATCCAACATTTGTTGGCAGAAAGTTGGACAACAATTGTCAAAAGGAGTGTTCTAACAGTCAGATTTTAGGACAACAGAAAATCCCTACCAACAATCTGATTGTGTGTGTGAGGCTTTAGTATGCAAGACAAGTTCCTGGCACACGCCCTTTGGACAAAAATCAGATGCTCGGTTGGCCAACAATTGGATCGTGTGTACGAGGCTTAAGACCCCATACACACTATTCAATTTTCTGCTGATTTTGGTCTTCAGATTTACCAAAACCATATAATATGAGGTCAAACCTTAAAGCCTCGTACACATGATCCAATTGCTGGCCAACAGAACCTCAGACTTTTGTCAGAAGGGTGTGTGCCAGGAACTTGTCTTGCATACAAACGGTACACAATTGTCGGCCAACAAACACGACCGTAGTGATATAATAGACGTACTACGAGCTGATTAAGAGGAAGTTCAATTGTCAGGCACTACCCTTTGGGCTCCTTCTGCTAATTTCATGTAATAGAAGTTTGGTGAGTGTTGATTCGCGTTTTTCAGTTTGTGCTTTTCAGTTTGTTTCTGAACGACCGTTCGTCAACCAGCCATGTTGCAGAATCGGAGGAGAGAACAGGCTATTATTGGCCTTGGAGTTATTGTCAGATGACAGACCTGTGCTTTCACCAACTCTTGGCATTGTTCAGCCCCTATATTAAGAAGCAGGACACATGCATAAGGCTTTCCATTACTCCTGAGCAAAGGCTCTAAGCCACCTTGCAGTACTTGGCGATGGGGAGAAGTCTCCAGGACCTCAAGTTTACCACTGGGATCTCCCCCGGGCTCTGGGAATCCTTATTCCAGAGATCTGCTCAGCCATTCAAGTCCTGCAGAAGGACTATTTTCGGGTAAATTTTTTCCTTTAACGTCACATTATTTGTATTGTTTGCTAATGTATTGTATTAATTTATTGATTACATAATTAACATTATTGTAAATATGCTATGAATGTCCTCTTTGTCCTCATGAATGCTGTAAGCTTTTCCTGCTCCTTTTTTGGTCTACATGCATATTTTCATTCACTAACCTCCCCAGCATGCTATCCTGGGCCCATACACACTTAGCATAGTAACTTAACAATGTTTTTTGACAGCTAAATTTTCGTGGTTACCCTAAACACCCCCTAAAATGTGTCCAAATGTTATTGTTGTCCTCCAATTCAGGCAGAGTGCAAGAGGACATTTTTTGGGGCCCAAACTTATTTGTAACCCTCCCTCCCTCCCCCCAAATGCTAAGTCAACAGATACAAATACTCTATCTGTTGACTTTGAAAAACCCATACACACTATCCCTCATTTGTGGTCATATTTCTGGATGAATTCACCAAAGCATGTAGTGCAAGGGCCTGCCTGATTACCTTCAAATTGTAACAGAGAAAGTTTTTGTCTCAATATTATCTTGATAGGTTATTTCTGAATGTCAAAATGTGCTGCAATTTGGGTAGTGTGTATCCATATTTTTTTATTATGACACTTCTTATCTGTCCACTGTGTGGCCAATAGTGTACGTAAGGAGGGGCTGGCCAAAGTATCACACATTATTTATGCAAACAGCTCTCATGGAAGTGGAGAGGGTTATCTGTCCAAAACATCTACCCATTACCTCCCCCCCCAACCATAACATTTTTAGAATGGGCCACAGAGGGGCTGAGGAATCAGATAAGTTGACCTTACACTTTTCTCTTTAAATACTCATTTAAGTTTTATACTTATGTTTGCCAAGCATGTTTGTGTCAAATCTGCTTGCAATGTTATGTGCAGAAGTAATCATTTATTTTTCCTTTTTTTAAATCCACAGTTTCCTTCCAACCCACAGCAATGGCAGGACGTTGCAGCCCAGTGCCATCATCAGTGAGATTTTCCCCAACTGTGGTGGTTCTATTGATAGAAAACATGTCCGGATTGTCCAACCACCCAACTCTGGCTCATATTATTTCAATTATAAGGGCTTTGCAGCATAGTCCTTGTCTCAGAGCCAACTGATGTGGACCCTGCAGTGGTAGGCCCAGCTGAAGAGGCTGTCTGTGGGCTTGATGACGGTTCTAGAAACTGGCCGTGCTGGATTGCACTCCCAAAATGCCAGAGAGATACATCAAAAATACCTTGATTATTTTGTGGGTAGAGGGGCAGTGTATTGACAGCAAATTGGAGCTGATCCTGAATAATATTTGCTACATGAGGTGACAATCTCTTCCTCAGCTAACTATTATGTTGTGCTGTGGGTCTGCTACACACATAAAATACTTTTGTTCTTAATGGATAAAATGCATGAATTTCAAAAACATTATGGCTTTTCAACTCCTTAAATTTTTTGGAGGCCAAAAAATTTCTGGAGTTGGCCACATTTAAGAGCACATTGTCACTGTAACTACAACTTACAAAATACACTGGTATTGAGCATTGAAAAATTAAGCCACATATTGTTTAGTAAAAAACATTTTACTCAACGCACATTCACATGTGCCTTTTAAAGTTTTAGAACCAACCAACATCTTTGCGTATAACACGTATGTTTGCCATTATTTTGCCTTTTTTGTAGCTAAACAGGCATGGTCGAAAACATAAGATTCACATCCCCAACTCAGGAACTTACAAAGTTTGATTTTGGTAAAGGGAAGGCCAAATAAGACATTAGTATCCCAAGACTGTGATGCTGCCTTCCTCAGATGTGGTAATCTCACCCCTCTCAAAGCCAAAATTTGAAGCCACGTACACATAGAAGCTGAACTATTAAATGTCCCTTATGATCCCCTGCCAAAAATATGTGTAGTTCCAAACATGTTACTTTAGAAACCCCCAAAACACACAGGGGGTTATTTACGAAAGGCAAATTCCCTTTGCACTACAAGTGCACTTGAAAGTGCAGTCACTTTAAATCTAAGGGGTAGATCTGAAATGAGTGGAAGCTCTGCTGATTTTATCATCCAATCATGTGCAAGCTAAAATGCTGTTGTTTATTTTCCTTGCAATTCCCCCTCGGATCTACAGCGACTTTACTTCCAAGTGCACTTTCAGTGCACTTTCAAGTGCACTTGCAGTGCAAAGGGGATTTTCATTTAGTAAATAACCCCCACAGTGTGTTAACATGTGCTATGTCCCATCACGGGTTATCAATGGACGCGTTTTGGGGGTGCAACCCCTTCCTTATAACTAAAGTAGGTCAGAGGAAGGGGTTGCACCCCTGAAACATGTTCATTGATACCCCAAGATGGGAGCTAGCACATGTTGACACACTGTGTGTTTTGGGGCTTTAGCAAACTAGATGTAGGGAAAGACACACATTTTAGGCATAAGATCCTGAGGGAAATAAGAATGTTAAGGCACAATTTGTGGGCAGCTTCAAATTTTGGCTTTGCTATTCTTAAAAACACAGAAAGCTTACAATTCCCATTAATTAGGGCAGTGTTTCCCAACTCTCCTTCTCAAGATGCAAACCCAGGTCAGGTTTTCTATATTTGTTGAATTTGGTACAGGTGATGTTGTCATTTTCAATATTAGCAATTCACACAGTCGTTTTTAGACTGAGAAAACAGGACCTGGTGGTGCACCTAGAGGAGTGGAGTGGAGAAACACTGAGTTCAGGCACTAAACTTTCTCATTTAAAAGTCTGAAAAACATAGTAAATATTAAAAGTAAAAACAGGAGCCAAAAAGTGGAACAAGAAACTTCCAACCAGGCAAGAGGAAATTAGAATTTGGCAAGCATGTCAACAAAATCACAGATTCTTCGCTGTAAAGCAGTGGCAGCCACCTTTATTTTCTCCAGATCCTTCAAACAATGCAACATATCTGCACTCATTCAGCCAATTGTGCATCTTGGAAGATCATGACCTAATAAGAAGATTAGTAAGAAGTATTAACGGAACGATGGTCAAGTGGCTCTGAGGCCCTACATAGTGAGTTATGGTCAAGTTACTAGTCAAATTCCGGAAATACTTACCTACACAGTCTATTGTTGCTTGCAACCAGCTTGCCCTTCACCTACACTACTAGGAATGTACACATTGCAACTACTCAGTAATCTTGGCGCCTGGGTCTCCAAAAACTCGGGTACCTAGCAAAACTGACAGCTCCTTTCACCTCTTCCTTCTCCATGCTAATGTTAAGGCACTACATACTTTGCTAATGTGTGGATAATGTGGGTGTTTTGTTTGTTCAGCTAAACATTCGACATGTATACACATTTGAAGCCAGATTCCAAAAATACTTACTTGAGCAAACAAGAGGCTTCCGAATACTTTCTTCATCTTTGGGGTCGCTTTGGCCCTCAGTGTGACTTGCGTCAGGGGATTTGACGTTCACAGCGGACAGGTCTGTGCTGGCTCCAGGAGTCAGATCCCATGCCTCCAAACCAACATCCTGGGTGAGATGACCATACTCACTTTCCTCTAATAAGAAGCAATACACCATTCATTAAGCCACCCCTAGTCCCATCTGTTTCTAGCATCCATTTTGCTACATTAGTTGACCAACCTTGTGCTTGGTCTGATGACAATGTTTGCTCCTGACTAGTGGACTCCACCATGCTGCACTGTGTTTTTTTGACAGTGAAAAATGCATAGAAAAGGGAAGGTGATGTACGTTTACAGAGGGCTAACACTGGACAAGTGCCAACTTTGAAAAAGTCCTGCAGGTGCCCCCCCACCCCTCGTCTCCTATGGGATAGGGGATATATGATGATCATCCTAGCAGGCATGCCTTTGTGTCTGTGGCCTGTCCTCTACCCATGTCTACACTGGCAAAGCTGCATTAATGGGCACTAATTAGCCAGGCATCAACCAGAAAACATTCTTTACCCCTTAAGTTCTGCCCTAAGCCCATGGCCTCTGCCCATCTAGAATCACCCCTGTCGGTGGCTAAATGAGTGTGTTTGAAGTTGTCACTTATGTTCTGGGTGGTAAGATGGACTTGATGCCTCCCCTGTTGGGGCCCGAACGAGGGTAGCCTCCCTTCATCCCTTCTGGTGGTTTGGCTGTTGCCTCATTTATTGGTGCCTCCCTGTTGAAAGAAGAGAAAAAAATTACTGTATATACTTCTGTTTAAGCCGACCCGAATATAAGCCGAGGCACCTAATTTCACCACAAAAAAATGGGAAAACTTATTGACTCGAGTATAAGCCTAGGGTGAGAAATGCGCAGCTACTGTAAGTGGAAAAGACCGTCAACAATGTCATTTGTAGCCTCACTGTGTCAATTTGCATGCCTCACTGTGCCCATTTGCAGCCTTAGGTCCCCTGAACTTCAAACTCTGTAGTTAAGGGTTCCTAGATGCCCCCTAGCTGCATCCAAAATTTGGGATTTCTGGACCCAAAGGTTCTGCAGATGGACACAGTTGACCGACTTTGAAGCCCCGTATCTCGGGGCCACTTAGTGCTAGGAACCCCATGGATATGTTGTAGTGCTAGTCCCACTGGGTTTGCACACCAAACTTGGGGTTCCTAGCACTAAGTAGCCCCGTGATACGGGGCCCCAAAGTTGGTTCGGAAAATGTCAAGCACTTTTCCGCAGCAGAGAATGACATTTTCCGAACCAACTTTGGGGCCCCGTATCTCCTGCTGGACCATGAGTCAGCGGTAATATGCACCTTACCGCTGACCGCCCTGTCCAGCGAGGCATGGACATTGCCTTCCACAAATGCCGGTAGAAAGACGGAATCGCCTTCCGTGAGAAAAAGTGGCGTTTGGGAACCTGCCACTGAGGAACCGCACATTGAACAAACTCACGGAAGGGGGCCGAGTCTACCAACTGAAAAGGCAGCAGTTAAAGTGCTAGCAATTTAGCCAAGCTAGCATTCAACCGCTTGGCATGTGGATGGCTGGGAGTATACTTCTTTCGACGGTCCAGCAGCTGGGGCAGGGAAATATGCCTACTACAATCGGACGTCGGTGTACTGCAAGTACTTGGTTGTGACACACCTAATTCTACACCTTCAGTCCTCTCAGAGCAGCTTTCAGAGAGGACTGAAGATATAGTGGGGATGGAGATCACAGCTGATGAGGAGCAAGGAGAGGTCCGCTTTGTTCTTTGGTGTGGGTCTTTAATGTGCGCTTGCCAACGAGCTGCATGGCAGGTCGACATATGTCTGCTCATGCTTGTGGTGCCCAAGCGGCTGATGTTTTGGCCACGCGAGATACGCTTGAGACAAATATTGCAAATAGCAGTGGTGCGATCTGATGCACTCGTCTCAAAAAAGGCCCACACCAAAGAACTTTTGTGATAACGTGCAGAGGCAGCACCCTGCACAGGCGGAGCTCTGCGGTGTGATTCAGTTGGTGTGCTGGCCTCTAGCTGGCCTCCAGGGGGCATCCTGCCTCGTTGGACATGTGCCGCCGCATCCTCCTCCTCCTCCTCTCTCCCTTCAGGCACCCACGTGGAGTCAGTGACCTCATCATCCCCTCCCTCTTCACCACTAGAGCAAACCTGGCAGTAAGCTGCAGCTGGTGGAACATTACTGCCAGATTGCTGTCCTTCAGCATCCCCTCTCTCTGTGCGCACACTACTGCCTTCCTCAAGCTGGGTATTATCATCCGAGCCTTCAAATAGTTGGGCATCCTCCTGGAGCATGTACCTAACACTGTGCTCAAACAGTTCGGGGGACTCCTCAGGAGGACATGGTGGGTCTAGGGAAGGGGTGGCTGATGATGCCATTGAGTACGCGTTGGCAGCTGCTCTGCCAGTACCCTGAGCCTGGGTGAGAGAGGATGAGGAGGATGAGGAGGGCTTGGTCATCCATTCTACCAAGCCTTCGGCATGATGCGGCTCAACATGTCCAGCTGCCGAAAACAAAGACAAGCGTGTCCCATGGCCACGTGCTGATGACGATGCATGACCATGACCAGCACTGTTGTCTCTAGAAACAGAGCCTGCTTGCCCTGTGTTCTTGCCTCGAGACGGTCTGCCTCTCCTTGGCGGTCTTCCAGCCATTGTAGTGGGTAGTTTTATATATATATAAAAAATAGAGCTCCTATGTGTGCTCACAACACACTGTAGGTCCTATGGGTGCTGACACTAACACACTAGAGGTACTATGTGTGCTGACGAAGAAATAGAGCTCCTATGTGTGCTCACAACACACTATAGGTCCAATGGGTGCTGACACAAACAAACTATAGGTACTATGTGTGCTGACAAGAAAATATAGGTCATATGTGTGCTCACAACACACTATAAGTCCTATGGGTGCTGACACAAACACACTATAGGTACTATGTATGCTGACAAGAAAATATAGGTCCTATGTGTGCTCACAACACACTATAAGTCCTATGGTTCCTGACACAAACACACTATAGGTACTATGTGTGCTGACAAGAAAATATAGGACCTATGTGTGCTCACAACACACTATAAGTCCTATGGGTGCTGACACAAACACACTATAGGTACTATGTGTGCTAACAAGAAAATATAGGTCCTATGTGTGCTCACAACACACTATAAGTCCTATGGGTGCTGACACGAATGTGATGCGAACGGCCCAAATAGTTCTGGGCTCGCCGAGCGGGCGAACGCCCGGTGCTCGATTCGAACATGGGTTCGAATCGAGCACCGGGCCCATCCCTAGTTCTCACCTCTTTCTCCTTAGCCAAACTTTCACACATTTTCTGACATTCCTTTAACTGCCCTAATATCTACTGTGCATGTCTTATTCAGACTGTTCTGTGTGACATGTAAATTGCTAAAAGAAACATTTTTTGATAAATCAATAGAATCAGTTCTTAGAGGGCAGCATCGTGTGAGTGTCATTTCTTCGTTCTGTGAGAACTGATTCCAGATATATCTGAATTGCATAATACATCAATCTGAGGTCTGAGAGGTTAAAAGGGACCCCCCTAGACACAGGATTAACCCTTTCAGCACTATATAACCATCTTCTGAAATTCAAATTTCGAATAAAATGAATTGCAATAGTATAGATTAGAATAGAATAGTAAATAATATAAAATAATATAATAGAAAATAAAATAATCAAATAGAAAATAATAGAATAAAAAACAATAGAAAAGAATAAAATAGAAAGATTATAGAACCATCTTTAGAAATTCAAATAGAATGAATTTGAATAGAAAAGATTAGAATAGAAAAGAATAGAAAAAAAAATAATTGAAAATAAGAGCATAGAATTGAAAAGAATAGAATAGAAAATCAATAGAATAGAATAAAATAGAATATAACAGGTATATTCGTTCTATTTTATTTTATTCTATATTAATTGTTTTTCTATTCTTTGCTATCATATTCCCTTATTGTCTATTTTATTTTTTTCTATTATTTTCTATTCAAAGTTCTGAAGATGGTTATATTCTTTATATTTTATTTTATTCTATTCTATTATTTTCTATTATTTTGTCTTCCATTGTTTTGGATTCTCTTATAATCTATTCTATTCAAAATTGAATTTATTCTATTCAAAATTTGAATTTCGGAAGGCAATCATATTCTATTTTATTCTAGTCTTTTAAAATCTATTCTATTTTATACTTTTCTTTTTCTTTTATTGCTTTATTATTTTAAATTCAATTTTATTTTAATCCTTTTTTCAAATTAGATTTAGATTCAAATATGTTTTCGAATTTGATTCAAATTGTTTTTGAATTTTAATTCGAAATCGAATTTTGTCCGAATTTCGGTTTGTTATTTTGGATTTATTTAAATTCGTTAGTATTGTAATTCAGTAATTCGGATACATCTGAATTTAGGAATAACGAAAAATTTGTCAGATTTTCTATTCGAAACTAAACGAATGTCTAATTGCATTTCAACAAGCTAACTGTGGATTTTTTTTAAACCTATAAAATACAACTTAAGATTTACTATAACTTTTTTGTAAAACACACTGCGGGGGTGTATTAATAAAAAAAATTGTGCATATTATTTTGGACAGTGAAAGTGTATGTGCCATTATTCAGTGTGAAACAAATGTCAATAGGCTATTTCCTGTGCTGATTAAATGTTTTCATCATTTAAAATGGAAAATACTACATATATCACTGATGCATCTGCTCACTGCTAGGTTCTTCTCTTGCTAAAATCCTCATCTTTAAAAAAAAAAAATCTAAATACCTTCATCATCTTCCCATTGCAGTCCTCAAGAGAAGATCGACTAAAGCAGAAGAAAAATTCTGTTAGGCATACACTATATGCATACACTATAAAGTTGGAATACACCTTTTACCCCAGAATATTCCTCATCTTTATTCATCTTCCTCAGATTTATATCAAACATTTCAAATCAGACCCACAAGTGTAGCTTAAGGGCACATCGTGGCAATAGTAGAAGAAATTTCTGTGACTATTTCAATCTTTAATAGAATAAAGTGAGGTGAAGTAAAAACTTTGCACTCATGTTCTGAAAGTCTCATATTTTATTTGTAAGGGAGGGGGGGTGCAGTGCTGTCAGCTCACAGATCTCACACAGAATTCCAGTATGTGTAAGTAGCCGGCCATAACCCTTGTATCTTCTTAAACAGTCCGGTTTCAGATAAAAGTGGTCTCTGTGGCGGATTCCCTGTGATTCCCACCCCTCTCGCTGCCCCCCCAGTGGTCTCTGCCACTTACCGGAGAGGATCAGGTCCATTCCCCTTACAGGCATGGAGTCGAGTGAGGGAAAGATGGCCCCCACTCAGCTTCATACCATTGGATGACAGAAGAAAAGTCAAACGTCACTTCAGCCCAATGGTCTTACAGGGGAATTTTTTTTTTACTGAAACAAAAAGACATTGTAAATGTGAGATCTGAGGTCTTTTTGACCCCAGACCTCACATTAAAGAGGTCCTCTTGTGCTTTTTTCTATTAGAAGGGACGTTTACATTCCTTGCAATAGGAATAAAAGTGACCCAACATTTTGAAAAAAATAAAACGGCCCATCCTGCCAAGCTTGTGCGCAGAAGCGAACGCATACGTAGCAAAAAAAACTCATCTGTAACTCAATACTGGTAACCTGGAGACATTTTTAAACGTCGTCTATGGAGATTTTTAAGTGCCAACGTTTGTCGCCATTCCACGAGCGGGCGCAATTTTGAAACATGACATGTTGGGTATCAATTTATTCAGTGTAACATTATTTTTCACAATATAGAAAAAAACTTTGCTAACTTTACTGTTGTCTTATTTTTTAATTCAAAAAAGTGTATTTTTTTTTAAAAAAGTGCTTGTAAGACTGCTGCGTAAATACGGTGTGACATAAAGTATTTGAACAACTGCCATTTTATTCTCTAGGGTGTTTGAAAAAAATATATATATATAATGTTTAGGGGTTTTTAAGTAATTTTTTAGCAAAAAAAAAAATTATTTTAACTAGTAAACATCAAGTTTGAAAAATAGGCCAGGTCCTTACGTGGTTAAAGAATGTATCAGTCTAAGTCAGTATTTAGGTTATGTATGCATATGGAGTATTTAGGAGGAGTCCATCGTTCTAAAAATATAGGCACTGGTACAAATTATATATCTCTATCATCAAGCTATGACTGATTGCCTATATAACATATCCATTTCAGAGAAGAATGCAATGTCAGCAGACATCTTAAACTTAAAAAGTAGGAATTTTCATTATCACTCAGTTGTTTACAAGGGCGAAAGTCTGTTTTCTTCCACCGCACTGATTGAATACATGACTTAAGTGCCAGCCTTGACAGAATACTCATTGTACCAACTGTTATGTTGCATTGTATTTCTGCCAGCGAAATAAATCCTTCTGATACATAAATGCATTGCTAAATACACGTCACTGTAATAACCTGTCAAACATGAACGATGCTAAAGAAAGTTCATGGTCCATGAATCATGAATTTTAGATGTATTAGCCTCTATGACATTCAGACACCTGGAAGATGGGTTAGGTGATGATGATTCCATATTATGTTGTGTATCGAGGCTCCTAACAAGACTTTGTTGTGTTGTTAAAATGCTGTATACTTTCCTTCTTATTATGCAAATAAATCTAATTTAGAAAAACTTGCATTATGCAGTCATGTTAGACATAACCTAACAGGCTAACACATTTAAAATTTAAATGTATTCAAATCCTATTTACCTTCTCATAGTCTGTAGCTCAAAAACATCCTTGGACTGTATAACTACTGTTGACTTAGGATAACCAATATTCAAATAAATCCAGGTGTCAACTGACAAACAGAAATGCACTATCGAGCCCTTGTTATTATTCTTTTATGGTTATGGGATAAAAGGAGATTCAGAGGAAAATATATTCAGAGATAGAAATATTCTGGTAGCAATAACATTTCACATTTTCTGGGCAAAAATATTTATATATCCCATGCAATAGCATGAAATTTACTTAACCACTTCAATACAGGGCTTTTAAACACCCTTCCTTACCAGAGCACTTTTTGCGATTCGGCACTGCGTCGCTTTAACTAACAATTGCGCGGTCGTGCGACGTTACACCCAAACAAAATTGACGTCCTTTTTTTCCCACAAATAGAGCTTTCTTTTGGTGGTATTTGATCGCCCCTGCGGTTTTTATTTTTTGCGCTATAAACAAAAGAAGAGCAACAATTTTGAAAAAAAACACAATATTTTTTACTTTTTGCTATAATAAATATCCCATTTTTTTTTTAAAAAAACTATTTTTTTTCCTCAGTTTAGGCCGATACGTATTCTTCTACATATTTTTGGTAAAAAAAATCGCAATAAGCGTATATTGATCGGTTTGCGCAAAAGTTATAGCGTCTACAAAATAGGGGATAGATTTATTGAATTTTTTTTTTTTTTTTTTACTAGTAATGGCGGAGATCTGCAATTTTTTTTTGGTGACTGCGACATTGCGGCGGACACTTCGGACACTTGACACATTTTTGGAACCATTCACATTTACACAGCGATCGTTGCTATAAAATTGCAATGATTACTGTGTAAATGTGACTGGCAGGGAAGGGGTTAACACTAGAGGGCGCTGGAGGGGTTAATGTGTGTCCCTAATAGGAGTGATTCTAACTGTAGGGGGAGGGGACTTAAGGGGAGGAGACCGATCATGTGATCCTCCGTACTGGGATCACATGATCGGTCTCCTCCCCGCTGACAGGACGTGGAGCTGTGTTTTAACGGGCAATCGCGGGTGCCCGGCGGACATCGCGGCCGCCGGGCACTCGCACCGGGTCCCGAGCGATGCCGCGGGCGCGCGCACGCGCCCCCCAGGTGGCCGGGAATCCGAGGACGTCATATGACGCCCACCCAGGATGGTAGATCCACCTTGTGGGCGTCATATGACTATGGCCGGGTATTGACGCGGTTAAAGCAGAGTTCCAGGCTAAAAATGCAACAAGATCCTAAAAATAGAGCTCCCCACACCCCCCTCTTTTTTGGATTTTTTTTCTTTAGTCTTTTTGGTACCTTTTGTGTTAATTTTCAGCTGGAATTCCGTCCTACCTCACGTGGCGATGTACGTAATTTCCGCAATTGCATCGGGCCCTCCTCCTTCCCCCCACAGCCTTCTGGGACCTGTGTGTGTCCCAGAAGACAATGGGACTATTCAGAAAGCGCAGTGCGACTCGCGCGTGTGCAATAGGAAACTATAGGCTTTAGTGCCGGTTTCCCTTACTTGTAATGCCTGTACCTGAAGCCGAAGGACAGATCGGCTTGGGGTGCTGACATTGTGGGAACCTTGGACAGATAAGTGTCCTTATATTAAAAGTTAGCAATTACAGTATTCATAGCTGCTGACTTTTACTTTTTTTTATACAGGCTGGAACTCTGCTTTAACCACTTCAGCCCCGGACCAATTGGCAGCCAAAGGACCAGGCCCCTTTTTGCGATTCGGCACTGCGTCGCTTTAACTGACAATTGCGCGGTCGTGCGACGTGGCTCCAAAACAAAATTGGCATCCTTTTTTTCCCACAAATAGAGCTTTCTTTTGGTGGTATTTGATCGCCCCTGCGGTTTTTATTTTTTGCGCTATAAACAAAAATAGAGCAACAATTTTGAAATCAATGCAATATTTTTTGCTTTTTGCTATAATAAATATCCCCAAAAAAATATATAAAAAAACATTTTTTTTTCCTCAGTTTAGGCCGATACGTATTCTTCTACATATTTTTGGTAAAAAAAAATCACAATTAGCGATTATTGATTGGTTTGCGCAAAAGTTATAGCGTTTACAAAATAGGGGATGGTTTTATAGCATTTTTATTAATATTTTTTTTTTTTTTTTACTAGTAATGGCAGCGATCAGCGATTTTTATTGTGACTGCGACATTATGGCGGACACATCGGACATTTTTGACACATTTTTGGGACCATTGTCATTTATAGAGCAATCAATGCTATTTAAATGCATTGTTTCCTGTATAAATGACAGTTGTAGTGAAGGGGTTAACCACTAGGGGGAGGGGAGGGGTTATGGCTGTGACGTGTGTGTTTTTTTTTACATTAGGGGGCGGGGCTGACATCTGACATCATTGATTGGCTTTCCCGATGACCGGGAACAGCCAATCAATGACAGGCAGAGTAGGAAGCGCGGGGAGAGGTTTGTTTACACATACCTCTCCCCGTTCTTCAGCTCCGTAACCCGATCGCGGGACACCAGCGGCGATCGGGTCCACTGGTCCCGCGGCCGTGGTCACGGAGCTCCCGACCGGGTCGCGAGCGCACCGCTGGCACCACGTGCGCGACCCACAGGCAGGCAAATGCACGATCACGTACAGGTACGTGCTTTTGCCTGCCCGTGCCATTCTGCTGAAGTATATATGCAGTGGGCGGTCGGGAAGCGGTTAAAGACAACATTTTTAGTCTTATATAGTCTTCATAGGCTATTTGCAGCAGCTAATCGGCATCAGCCTACAAGGGAAGGATAAGGTATGACGGTTGTCATTGATGTTAAAGTTACCCAAGTGAAATAGAGGAGGTTACCCTGTATTTGCCAATACACTGTTGAGATGATGCAGTAATCAATCTGTATTTTCTGCTAAGAGAACTTTTTGATACCCACTATAGTGACATTATCTACAAGTTGTAGGCATCTACATATATATACACAACAAGTCTTGTCTAAGAGGAAGTTACTAACCATCCAACCCAGGACTTCTATTTCAACTGAACTGCCCCTCATGCATATGCACAGCTTTCAGGAAACTCTCCTTTAATGAGCCATTTACAGTGGTGTGAAAAAGTGTTTGCCCCCTTCCTCATTTCCTGTTCCTTTGCATGTTTGTCACACTTAAGTGTTTCGGAACATCAAACCAATTTAAACAATAGTCAAGGACAACACAAGTAAACACAAAATGCAATTTGTAAATGAAGGTGTTTATTATTAAAGGTGAAAAAAAATCCAAACCATCATGGCCCTGTGTAAAAAAGTGATTGCCCCCTAAACCTAATAACTGGTTGGGCCACCTTTAGCAGCAACAACTGCAACCAAGCGTTTGCGATAACGTGCAATGAGGCTTTTACAGCGTCCTGGAGGAATTTTGGCCCACTCATCTTTGCAGAATTGTCCTAATTCAGTTACATTAGAGGGTTTTCGAGCATGAACGGCCTTTTTAAGGTCATACCACAACATCTCAATAGGATTCAGGTCAGGACTTTGGCTAGGCCACTCCAAAGTCTTCATTTTGTTTTTCTTCAGCCATTCGGTGGTGGACTTGCTGGTGTGTTTAGGATCATTGTCCTGCTGCAGAACCCAAGTTCGTTTCAGCTTGAGTACACGAACAGATGGTCGGACATTCTCCTTCAGGATCTCTTGGTAGACGGCAGAATTCATAGTTCCTTTTATCACGGCAAGTCTTCCAGGTCCTGAAGCAGCAAAACAGCCCCAGACCATCACACTACCACCACCATATTTTACTGTTGGTATAATGTTCTTTTTCTGAAATGCAGTGTTCCTTCTACGCCAGATATACTTGGACACACACCTTCCAAAGAGTTCCACTTTTGTCTCATCGGTCCACAGAATGTTGTCCCAAAAGTCTTGGGGATCATCAAGATGTGTTGTGGAGAAATTGAGACGAGCTTTGATGTTCTTTTTGCTCAGCAGTGGTTTTCTCCTTGGAACTCTGCCATGCAGGCCATTTTTGCCCAGTCTTTTCCTGATGGTGGAGGCATGAACGCTGACCTTAACTGAGGCAAGTGAGGCCTGCAGTTCCTTGGACGTTGTTGTGGGGTCTTTTGTGACCTCTTGGATGAGTCGTCGCTGCGCTCTTGGGGTAATTTTGGGCGGCCGGCCACTCCTGGGAAGGTTCACCACTGTTCCATGTCTTCGCCATTTGTGGATAATGGCTCTCACTGTGGTTCGCTGGATTCCCAAAGCTTTGGAAATGGCTTTATAACCCTTTCCAGACTGATAGATCTCAATTACTTTCTTTCTCAATTGTTCCTGAATTTCTTTGGGTCTCGGCATGATGTGTAGCTTTTAAGGATCTTCTGGTGGACCTTACTGTGTCAAGCAGCTTCTATTTAAGTGATGCCTTGATTGTGAACAGGTGTGGCAATAATCAGGCCTGGGTGTGGCTAGAGAAATTGAACTCAGGTGTGGACAACCACAGTTATAGTATGTTTTAACAAGGGGGGCAATCACTTTTTCACACAGGGCCATGATGGTTTGGATTTTTTTCACCTTTAATAATAAACACCTTAATTTACAAATTGCATTTTGTGTTTACTTGTGTTGTCCTTGACTATTGTTTAAATTGGTTTGATGTTCCGAAACACTTAAGTGTGACAAACATGCAAAGGAACAGGAAATGAGGAAGGGGGCAAACACTTTTTCACACCACTGTACTTATTGCCATCTATTGTGTCCTTCCCTGCAGCCAAGGCCCGGTACAGGGTTATTCCCTTCCCTTCCTCCCTCCCCCTTTTTTCTCCTCTCTGGCTCGAGCCTCCAGGGGGAATTAGTGACAGCCTGCCTTACTACTTTTTTACACAGCTGCATGGTTCAGCGACAGGCAGGGCTGCCACCAATTTCCTTTGGCGTCCGGACATTTTGTGTTATTTATGTTTTATGTTGTCACGTCCCCCCCCGTTATCTGTGGTTACCCATCTTTGGTCTATGTGAACCAGTGGGTAATGTACACTTAGTCTAGTCTATCATCTAGTATTTTGTAGATCTTATACTTGTTATGGAACACGTTCTACAATAAATTTATATATTTTTTACATATACGATTTGATTCTATTTTGAATTACATTACTGTTCAAGGAGCCCCACTTTTCTTTATCTCCATCTGCTTGAGATGTTTTCTTCATACATGTTCAGGGGTTGAACAGTCAATGTACACGTAGAACCAGTATCCATTTCAGCTTACATTCAAGTCTCCCTTCCATACATTGTTTAACCATTTTTAGTCTTAGGTAGAACATGTAATTGTTAACTATCAGTGTTTTTTTTATACACAACAGGAAGTGAAAGGAAATCCCTCCAAAACTAGGGAAAATACCCTCTTAGGCCAGTGTCACTGAAACAGATTCCTTCTGTTGGCAGTTGCTCCCATTCTGTGACAACTCTAAAATTTGGAATTTACCATCACTGTCTATATTAAAGACATTGGTCACCAGGATAAATAGAGAGGGTGAATCTCCCCAATGGGGCACATATATCAGCACAGTTAGTTAGCAGTTAGCACATATGTCTTGCAGCAATAGGGTCCTTAGTTTGAATCTCAGCCGGAACACTATCTAAATGGAGTTTGCAAATTCTCCCTGGACTTACATCATCTTTCAACCCGGGTACACTAGTTTCCTCTCATGCACTAAAGACAGGCTGGTAGGTTGCTTTAGTTTAATATGGTCCTAGTACGTGTGTATGATCTGACTACACACATGTGTTATCACATGCCAGTCCCACTCCCAAGGAGAGAACAAGAGAGGCGCCACCAGATTAAAAATTGTAGCATTTATTAAACAAGAAAAGGTGCACACATCCACTTACATCAGGGAGAGGGGTGGTCAGCACATAAGTCTTCTGAGGCGTCTGTCAGCATTATGGGCGCCTGTTGCAGTCCAGGCTTAAGGCCCCGACCAGCAGGATTTCCTGGTCCTCGTTTGTGTATACTTTTGGATCTAATCCCTTGATGCATTGTCACCCGGCGGAATTAATGAAGCTTTGGAATTATCCACGATTTTATACATTTTTTAATTTTTACTAATTCTTTTCCATCATATTGGGTTCGCCTTTTATTTTCTATAGATTTTTATTGAATGATCGAAGAAATACAACAATGTAAAAACAGTGCAAGTTACATTTGACAAAGGCGATGTGGCATCAAAATACAGCATGACAAGCAAACAAACCAAAAAAATAAAAGACAATACCCATAGTAAAAACTGTTTGATATTGTATATATTCTGAGGATGGGTTCGCCTTTTATTCTTACATATATAATACATTTTTTCACTTTTATATGTTTTTATACACATCTATATATAAATACTAGAGAAATAATTTATGAGAATAGAAATTAAAAATATAAAAATAAGTACATAGGGATCAATATCATCTTAAGGATTCCCCAGCATTGTTTAACACGGTGCTGTTTTGTCTGTAGAGAGTCCTGTGCACGTATACGCATGTGTATATTTGTGTATGTGCGTATATATGTATATATAAAATAAAAATAAAATTAGGCTAGGATCTGACTGTAATACCAACTAATTATTTTTCTCTTAGTCACTATAGCTACCCCTGTGTACACTATATATATATATATATATATATATATATATATATATATATATATATATATATATATATATATATATATATATATATATATATATGTGTGTGTGTATATGTGTGTGTGTATATTCTGTGATTTCTATATCAGTGTATCAGGGAGCGGCTAGATTTTATTAAACAAAATATTATCTTTATTATATATAACAATTTTTACCATGCAGTTGTGACACCAAAATATTATATAATGGGTTGTTTTTGCACATATATGTTTGTAATGCTCAATATACCCGAGAAGTGTGTGTGTATATATATATATATATATATATATATATATATATATATATATATATATATATATATGTATGTATAGGATGCTAGTTTGTATTATTTTTGATGCTTGTTATGCTTATGTATGCTGCTATTCTGTATGTGTATTACTTTTTAGAAGAAAAATTGCAATAACATATAATTGTACTCCATGTTTCTCCATGGAGCTCTATTTTTCGCTTTTCCAGTAAGCCCTTTGCCAGTAACCCCAAAAGTAATTTTTTTGCACATGCAATTTTGAATCAATCTTTGTGGCTTGTAACCATGCTAGAGTATGTCAGTGATTATTATTTTTTCACAACAACCGCTAGATGGCGCAAGGACATTAGGGATGAGCCGAACACCCCCGGGTTCGGTTCGCACCAGAACCTGCGAACGGACCTAAAGTTCGCGCGAACATTAGAACCCTATTAATTACAATGGACGCGAACGTTCAAAATCAAAAGTGCTCATTTTAAAGGCTAATATGCATGTTATTGTCATAAAAAGTGTTTGGGGACCTGCCCCAGGGGACATGTATCACAGACCCCCAAAGCACCCTCCCAATGTTGAGGGCATGTGGCCTGGTACGGTTCAGGAGGGAGGGGCTGCCTTAGATAACACAACAGGCCAGAAGGGTAAAGGTGGTTTAATGTGATACTGCAATGCTGTACTAACAGCACACACACACTACACTAATCTCCAGAATCACAGCAGATAATGTCAGACTCAGCAGAATGAATAATGTCACTGACACCGTCATGTTCCTAACGCCGGAACAGACTACATGAGGCCGCCGGTGCGGCAGCCTTATATAGTGTGGGGCGTGTACTAACCCCCTAAACCCCCTGAGCTATAATTGGCCACAGGCCAATTATTGCTCTCCTCGCCACTGGCTCTATGATTGGCCAAGCATGCGGGGTCACAGTGCATGCTTGGCCAATCATCAGCCAGCAATGCACTGCGACTGGCGCAGTGCATTGTGGGCCGTTCGCATCACACGAATTTGATGCGAATGGCCCACATAGTTCTGGGCTCGATGAGTGGACGAACGGCCGATGTTCAATTCGAACATGGGTTTGAATCGAACACCGGGCCCATCCCTAATTAGCATTAGCTTGAAGAAGGAGCGCGCCTGTTTGTCTATCTACAGTGCGCATGCTCCGAAACGCCGTTGCAATCAGCTGTGACGTCATCACGTTCGACGCCTGTTTGATACTGTGGACCTGAGCCAAGCCTCGGTCCCAGTATACACAAACGAGGACCAGGAAATCCTGCTGGTCAGGACCTTAAGCCTGGACTGCAACAGGCGCCCATAACGCTGACAGACGCCTCAGAGGACTTATGTGCTGACCACCCCTCTCGTTGATGTAAGTGGATGTGTGCACCTTTTCTTGTTTAATAAATGCTACAATTTTTAATCTGGTGGCGCCTCTCTTGTTCTCTTTTTTGCATGTTTCTTGGAGTTTGCTCCCAACTTCCCCTTTGAAGGCTGCCCTGGACTATGGACTTGTTTGCAAATAACATAAAAAGTTTTTTTCTTTCATCTGCTTTCCACACTAGTTCTATCTTTTCAAAAAAATCTGAATTGCAAATTCTTTTTGGATTAATAAGAAGGTACAAAGGCTGATTATTGTGCAACAGCGCCATCTTTCTATATGTTCCACTCCCAAGGAGGACTGAGGAAACACTGGGCAACCTACCTCATAAAATTAAAAAATAAGTTTGACAGGGGTTTTATCACTTGCTCACTCTATCCAAAACATAAAACATAGTTTGCATACAATTTACAAAATGTTTGTTCAACTACTATTGACCTAACTATTGACCTAACTTATGGTTTATTCCTACAACTGCACTTTTGTACCCCTATTCCGTTGGTACCCCTGCTGAGACGTTCCCCTAGTGTTGATAGATACCCTTCAACAGCCTCTGTGATCCTCAGATCTGGGTACATCTATCCATAATATCTTTGGTTCCAGCATTTTGTATTTTTTTTTTGTATAGAGGGGTCAGAGTATCTCATGCACTAGTGCTACATATACAGTGCCTTGAAAAAGTATCCATACCCCTTGAAATTTTCCACATTTTGTCATGTTACAACCAAAAACGTAAATGTATTTTATGTGGTAGACCCACACAAAGTGGCACATAATTGTGAAGTGGAAGAAAACTGACTGTTGTAGTTTTCAACATTTTATACAAATAATTCTGTGAAAAGTGTAGCGTGCATTTGTATTCAGTCAATACTTTGTAGAACCACCTTTCGCTGCAATTACAGCTGCAAGTCTTTTTGGGTATGTCTCTACCAGCTCTGCACATCTAGAGAGTGACATTTTTGCCCATTCTTGTTTGCAAAATAGCTCAAGCTTTGTCAGATTGGATGTAGAGCATTTATGAACAGCAATTTTCAAGTCTTGACACAGATTGGATTTATGTCTGGACTTTGACTGGGCCATTCTAACACATGATTATGCTTTGATCTAAACCATTCCATTATAGCTCTGGCTGTATGTTTAGGTGTCATTGTCCTGCTGGAAGGCGAACCTCTGCCCAAGTGTGCTTCCATGTCCCTACTTAAGAAAAGCATCCACACAACATGATGCTGCCACCACCATGTTTCACAGTGGGGATGGTGTTTACTGTGTCCCTATCCCTGTACATTGTGTCTAATTAAGCTGCTCCTCTATTATATATTATTTATTTAAGGTACCCATATAGCATTGTCAATTTACACAGCGCTCCACACATACATCACACACTCACTTCGGTCCCTACCCTCAAGGAGCCCACAATCCAAGGTCCCCAACTGACATTCATATACTAGGGCCAATTTTGGACAGAAGCCAATTAACCTACCAGCATGTCTTTGGAGTGTGGAAGGAAACCGGAGTAGCCGGAGGAAACACACGCAGGCACAGGGAGAACATGCAAACTCCAGGCAGGTAGTGTCATGGTTGGGATTCGAACCAACGACCCTTCTATGCAAGAGGGCTACCCACTACACCACTGTGCCACCAAAACCATATCCATATCAATCATATCACTTAAATCTTTGCAGCCATGAGCTTGTTTTAACCTGTTCAATTTTGACTGTACCAGACACGTCTAAAGAGAAGAACTAGTTAAGGGAAGCACTGTTTGTCCCTAATACTGTAATGAATGATGGATTCTTGGTCTGTAGCAAGTGTTCTGACGCTCCAAGCGGGGGGAGATTAATCCAAGCAATTCGTCAAAACTAAACACATTTTAGCATACAGTCTAAAAAATAGTAAGGTAAGTGGTGATGAACATTATTATTTATAAGAAGGCCTGTACCCTTAGCAAAATAAAAATGTTTGTTAACGAAGTGGCATCAAAAAGAAGAGGCAATGTCACTGGCAGCTGAATTTAACAATAACAATTGTCTGGTCTCAAAATGGTCCACAAAATGGCATGAAACTCCCCCCACAAAGCACCTTGTCCCTATCAACTTGGGGACAAGGTGTTTTTGGGGGAAATCAAAGTACACTCCCCATGTTAAGGACATATGGCCTGGTTTGGTCCAGGAGGGGGAGCTCGCTCCCCCCCTTTTCATGGTCTGCTAGGCTGCATGCTCGGATAAGGTTCTGGTATGAATTTTGGGGGGGACACTACACTGTTTTTTAGTACAATTTTTTCCTGACATATAATCACACACATAGGTTGGACTTGATGGACTTGTGTCTTTTTCAAACCTCACCTACTATGGAACTATGGATGAAAAAATGTATTGCTTGGCAAATAAATGACCTATTTATTCACATGCGCATGTAGTTAAAAAATGTATCATCATGCCCACTCTGCCGATAGAGGTAACTGAGGAGATACACAGACCAATCACGGTCGAAGAAGTTAATGAAGTAATAGCAAATCTGGCATTGGGTAAAAGCCCAGGGCCAGATGGCTTCTCGAATTCGTACTATAAGAAATTTGCCAAACATCTGGGAACACCGATATGTAACTATTTTAATTCGATCAACACGTCAAATCCCCTACCGCCAGAAGCCTTACTGGCTTATATTACAGTGCTTCCAAAGCCAGGAAAGGACCCAGAGCATGGTGCAAACTATAGACCAATCTCCCTGCTGAATGCAGATACTAAACTCTTAGCAAAAATTCTGGCCCTCAGGCTACAAGATCATATAGTTAAAATAGTTCACCCTGACCAAACAGGCTTTATGAAGGGCCGTGAGGCTAGAGACAATACTATAAGGGCCCTGCTTATCCTGCAATGGATGAAAAATGGCCCAGACACAGCCCCTAGAGTGATAGTATCAATGGACGCTGAAAAGGCATTCGATAGGGTAAACTGCCCTTTTATGACTGAGGGAGATGAAAGTGGGGGAGCGTATAATGGGCTGGGTAACGGCATTATACTCAACCCCTAAGAGCAAGAGTAAAGGTGAACGGTACGTTGTCAAAATACTTTCAAATAAATAATGGCACGAGACAAGGCCCCCTGTCGCCCTTATTATTTGCAATGATATTAGAACCCTTTCTATGCAAAAGAAGAAAAAATACTGAAATTCAGGGGACATATATAGGATCAGAAGAACATAAGGTCTCGGCATATGCCGACTATTTGCTATTTTACCTGTCAGCACCACAGTCCTGATTATCAGCCTTAATGATAGAAGTATCCAAATTTGGTGCCTTATCTAACTTTAAGATTAACTTTGAAAAATCTGTAATCCTTCCCTGTCAGGTACCCTTAGAAACGGTAAGGACATTTAAAAAATCTTACTCCTTTATATGGAATAAAAAATCACTAGTCTACCTAGGAACTCATATAACAGCAGACCTCAAACTTCTATATGATGTGAATTACAAATTTTTAATGGAAGGGGTAATAGAGGATCTGAGGAAGTGGACGGGGCAATCATTAACTTGGTTTGGAAGAGTAAGTGCAATAAAAATGAGCACACTGCCTAAAATTATATATACGTTATATACTGTGCCAATTCCACTCCCGCAGAATTTCTTCAAAAACATACGGAGGATATAGCATATCCCTTACAAACTCTCCCAAAGATCTTGGGAGAATTAAGTAGCTATGGGGCTGTCTCGAATTTAAGGATCAACATGGAGAAAACAGAGATATTAAATATCTCTGTTTCCCCAACTGAGGGTAGGCTTCTCAGAGCTCTTTTTCCCTTTGTGTGGAAACAGAAGGGATTGAGATATCTGGGAATATACCTGGCAGTATCAATGATAGATCTATATCAAGATAATTATGTTCCCCTATTGAATAAAATCAAACAAGATCTGAAAGGGTACCCTGCACATAGATTATCATGGTTTGGTAGGATAAATGTGATTAAAATGATGATTCTCCCGAAAGCCCTATACGTCTTCCAAAGCCTGCCGATTAATATCCCTGGAGCATATTTCAAAACTCTTATGCCGCGTACACACGTGCGGACTTTTGCCGGCGGACCTAGTCCAGCGGACAATCCCGCAGGACTTTCCAGCTAGGTCCGCTGGACTTTCCGAGCGTGTGGACTTGCCCACACACGCACGGACTTCTCCAGCGGATAATCCGCCGGCCAAAAGTCCGCGGGACTTTTGAAAATGAACGGACTTGCCCACACACGGAGCAGTCCGTTCATTTCGAACGTAACTTCAGGTTACGTAGCTAGCGTAGGCAGTAAATGCCGCCGCGCTAGCTCCGCAAGCTGGCATGGATTTAAAGGGAATCCCACGCCGAAAAAACGGCGTGGGCGTTCCCCCCAAATCCATGTCAGACCCTCATCCGAGCACGCAGCCTGGCAGGCCAGGAAAGGGGTGGGGACGAACGAGCGCCCCCCCCTCCTGAGCCGTACCAGGCCGCGTGCCCTCAACATGGGGGGTGCCCTGGGGAAAGGGGGGCCGTGCGCCCCCCCCCCCACCCCAAAGCACCTTGTCCCCATGTTGATGAGGACAAGGGCCTCTTCCCGACAACCCTGGCCGTTGGTTGTCGGGGTCTGCGGGCGGGGGCTTATCGGAATCTGGGAGCCCCCTTTAATAAGGGGGCCCCCAGATCCCGGCCCCCCACCCTATGTGAATGAGTATGGGGTACGATGTACCCCTACCCATTCACCTAAGGTGTAAAATGTAAAGTACAAAAACACACACACAAAAATATTTTATTGCACTGCTCCGGGGGTCTTCTTCCGTCTTGGGGGTCTTCTCGCCGGACTCCTCCGCTCTCTTCTGCTCTTTTACCTAGCTCTTTCACGAGCGGGGGAGTCCGGCTACCTTCTTCGTCGTCGCCGCCGTCGTCTGGGGGTCTCGATCCGCCTTCGGGGGTCTTCCGGGGGTCTCTTCTGTTCTTGCGGCGGTCGTCGTCTTCCGCGCCGCCGGCGCCTTCTTCTTCTTCTTCTTCTTCTTCTTCTTCTTCTTCTTCTTCTTCTTCTTCTTCTTCTTCTTGTCCTTCTTCTTGTTCTTCTTCTTCCGATGTTGACCCGACGCTCTCTCTGCCCGGAATGCCTGTGCCGCTCTGCGCTGAGACTTATATAGGGGAATGGGGACAGGGTCACATGCACATGTCACATGGTGACCCCGCCCCCTTGTGTTGTCACAGTCCCGGAGGATGCTGGGACTGTGACATCGCAAGGGGGCGGGGTCACCATGTGACATGAACATGTGACCCTGTCCCCATTCCCCTATATAAGTCTCAGCGCAGAGCGGCACAGGCATTCCGGGCAGAGAGAGCGTCGGGTCAACATCGGAAGAAGAAGAACAAGAAGAAGGACAAGAAGAAGAAGAAGAAGAAGAAGAAGAAGAAGAAGAAGGCGCCGGCGGCGCGGAAGACGACGACCGCCGCAAGAACAGAAGAGACCCCCGGAAGACCCCCGAAGGCGGATCGAGACCCCCAGACGACGGTGGCGACGACGAAGAAGGTAGCCGGACTCCCCCGCTCGTGAAAGAGCTAGGTAAAAGAGCAGAAGAGAGCGGAGGAGTCCGGCGAGAAGACCCCCAAGACGGAAGAAGACCCCCGGAGCAGTGCAATAAAATATTTTTTTCAAAAGTGTGTGTGTTTTTGTACTTTACATTTTACACCTTAGGTGAATGGGTAGGGGTACATCGTACCCCATACTCATTCACATAGGGTGGGGGGCCGGGATCTGGGGGCCCCCTTATTAAAGGGGGCTCCCAGATTCCGATAAGCCCCCGCCCGCAGACCCCGACAACCAACGGCCAGGGTTGTCGGGAAGAGGCCCTTGTCCTCATCAACATGGGGACAAGGTGCTTTGGGGTGGGGGGGGCCGCACGGCCCCCCTTTCCCCAGGGCACCCCCCATGTTGAGGGCACGCGGCCTGGTACGGCTCAGGAGGGGGGGCGCTCGTTCGTCCCCACCCCTTTCCTGGCCTGCCAGGCTGCGTGCTCGGATGAGGGTCTGACATGGATTTGGGGGGAACCCCCACGCCGTTTTTTCGGCGTGGGGAGTCCCTTTAAATCCATGCCAGGTCACGGAGCTAGCGCGGCGGCAGTAACTGCCTACGCTAGCTACGTAACCTGAAGTCACGTGCTAAATGAACGGACTTGCCGATGAGCGGCAAGTCCATTCATTTCAAAAGTCCTGCGGACTTGCCCACTAACGGCGGGATTGTCCGCTGGACTGCCAAGTCCAGCGGATAATTTTAAAACCAAACTTAAAACTTTGGTCCGCCGGACTTTGGCGCCAAAAAGTCCGCCGGCGCCCACACACGAGGGGATTATCCGCTGGACTTCAGTCCAGAGGATAATCCCGCGGGATTGTCCCTTCGTGTGTACGCGGCATTAGATTGATTTTGTTGAAATTTATATGGAATAACCGAGCCAACCGTATCGCTTATAAACCAATGAGTAAACCAAGAGGGAAGGGGGGAGTGTTCCTTCCAGACCTGGGAAAATATCATGAGGCGGCAGTGTTACGGAGGATCGTGGACTGGGTCCATGGCTCACCGTACAAAAAGTGGGTGTCCTTAGAAGAAAGTGTGAGTAAAGTTGCCCTGGGTCAGATTATTTGGATTCCAAAGCAATACAGGGGGCTCTCAGGAGAAATAGCACCAATCACTATGGAAACATTTAGAGTATGGGATAAATTACTTAATAGCACTTCATGGCAGTATAACAGTCCCCTGACCCCCCTGACTGGGAATAACTTTTTCCCGCCAGGGAAAGATAATAACCAATATCTAAAATGGACTCTATCAGACCAGCTGAGGCTTAAGGATGTCTTGAAGGGGAATGCTTTGTGCTCATTAACGGAACTGCGAGAGAGGTATGGTACAACTCCATGGGATGTGTGGAGATATAGACAGCTCCAACATTTTGTGGATTCTCTTCCAAAACCTCTCTGCGATGCTTCTAGGTTAAACTCGTGGGAAAAATTAATTGATCAAGGGGGAATAAATAGACAGGGGATCTCAAATATATATGGGAGATTGATATCCCCTATGGAGGATGGAGCTGCATGCCCTTTCGGGAGTTGGGAAAGGGAATTGAATCAGGCACTACCTGAAGAAATGAAAAACAAGGTTTTAGACTATGTCCACTCCACCTCAAAGGATATGCAGATAAAAGAAATGAACTATAAACTATTGGTCAAATGGTACCACGTGCCAGTAAAAATACACAAAATGAACCCTCACATTTCTACTTTATGTTGGAGGGAATGTGGGGAGGTCGGGACACATGCTCACATATGGTGGCAGTGCCATTTGATTCAACCATATTGGATGGAAATAATAGATTTAATCCAAAAAATTAGTGGAAATGAAATTGGGTTGGATCCGTGGCAATGTCTGTTTCATGCGACAAATTCCACAAGGAAGAAATATAGAACAGCAATTACTCCTTTTTTTCTGAATGTGGCAAAGGCACTGATCCCCAAACATTGGGGGTCCAAGAAGGCCCCGACAATAAAGGAGTGGCTTAGGGAGGTAGATAAGACTAGGCTTATGGAGGAAGTAATCCACTTGCAAAATGACTCTGAAGCAAGATTTGCTAGTATTTGGAAAGGATGGTCAGAATTTAAACAATCTCAGGTTTACAGGAGTTATATGGGAATTGAGGGTGGAGGTTAGGGTCCTGTGCCCGGTCCCTTCCCTTCCCTTCCCACTTCTGTTCCTCCTCCCTTCCCCTTTTTTTTTTTTTTTTTTTTTAATATATTTCAATGTTGAACTTTTTTTTTTTTTATTAATTTTTTTTTTTTTTTTTTCTCTCCCCTTTTTTTTTTTTTTTTCTTTTCTTTCTTCTCCTCGTCTCTATGCTCCTCATGAAGAGGCACATTATTAGGGATATATAGTGGTGGCTGAGATAAGATTCTCTCCACCTCATAAATAAAGAAAGGGGTAAGGGAGGATCACAGATTCACCAGTGGGTGTGCACGTGTGCGTGTATATACATATACATAAAAGAGATATTACTTATTTGAAAATATAGGAGTGGGGGAGTGTGTTTAGTAAATAAACAATATAGATTAAAGTGAGGATGGGGGGTAGACACTACACGGGGAGGAAATGATGATGTGGGGGGGGGGGTTGTAAATAAAAACACATTATAAATTTAAAGAGGAAGGGGGGAGGGCGGAGAGGAGGGAAGTGAAGAGGAGAAATGAGGAGGGGTTATATTTAAAACATTTTTTTTTTTTTTATTATTATTTTTTTTTTTTTTTTTTTTTATCTGGGGGGGGGGGGGGTGTTACAGAGAGGGGATGGGGAGCTAAGGGCGCAATATCCTCGCCTCCACACTTAACAGGAAACAAGGAGATAGGGAGAGAGGAAAGGAGAAAGTATAAGAACATGCTTTGACTATATTTTTTTCAGAAATTTGGCCAATGGAGAGGGATAGATCCAAAAAATTTTTCTTTTTATTTTATTTTCTGTCATTGTTTTCGTATTTGTAATTGTGTATGCATTTTATTTGAATGTTTTATATTCCTGTATTGGAAATGATATGGAAGAACTTGTATGTATGTTCACAATAATCTAATAAAAATAATTAAAAAAAAAAAAAAACATACGGAGGGCCTTCACATCCTTTGTTTGGAATAATAAACGTCCTAGATTGGCATACGACATATTATGTAAAGGGAAGTCAGAAGGACGTATGGGGTTACCAGATGTAAAACTATATTATAAAGCAATGGCCCTAGTACGCATTCTAAATTGGAGTCACGACCAAACAAAAAAAATCTGGGTATCTCTGGAACAGAAAATGGCGGGAAGGAGTTTAACAGGAGTTCCCTGGATCCCAAAGGCAAATAGGGGCCTGTCAAAATGGACCTCACTGTTAACGGAGAACACCTTAAAAATATGGGACTAACTTAACGAATTTGGAGACTATGCCCCACAGATATCACCATTAACCGCAGTGGAGGGTTTCCCGTGGTTCCTACCAGGGGAAGAAGTGGGATCCATGGGGAACTGGGGGAAAGATGGAGATACCACATGTGGCAAATTTGCACCGAAGGGTATTTTATTAACATTAACAGAATTAATACCAAAAATGGAAACAATACCAATGATGGAATGGAGGTATCTCCAATTAAAAAGCTTTTTCAATAAACTGAAGACCATGATGAGACCTCTGAACTCACTTACTATATTTGAAATGAAATACGTAAAGATGACGAAACCCAGACATTTACTGTCCCAAATGTATACACTAATTTCGGGGACCAGGAAAAACATAACACCATACTACATTAGGGAATGGGAAGGGGAATTAAATTGCAGTTTTACGAAGACACAAATTAAAGAACTTCTTGATTCGACATATTATACCTCGAAAAGTTCTCATATTCAGGAAACCTCGTATAAACTCCTGACCAGATGGTATCGTACTCCAGCGAAACTGGCACAGATGTACTGGACAGTAGATGCCAGATGCTGAAGAGGCTGTGGCCAGAGAGGCACCCTACTTCATTTATGGTGGGAATGCCCTAGGATAAGAAGGTTCTGGCAAGAAATTGCCCCATGGATAGAGAAATTATCACAATGTCAGATAGAATCAACACCTTTAAACTTTCTATTCCATGGGTCAATGAAGACTCGTAGGAAATACACGAACAGCATTTTACCATACTTACTAAACGTAGCTAAATTACTGATCCCGAGGTTATGGAAACAGTCCAAATGTCCAACCATTCTAGATTGGAAGAAGGAAGTAGATCTAATAATGGAGGCCGAGAGATGGATACATAGGATTGAAGGTAGAAAAGAGAGGTTTGTGCAAATATGGACAGAATGGGAACTGTGTAAAGCAGAGATCGAATAATAAGTAGAATAATAACAACTGCACCCTGGGGCCATGGGGGGGGGGGGGGGGGGGGGGGGGGGGGGGGGGGGGGGGGGAGAGAGGATTATTTTTTTCTGATTCTTATTTAATTCTATTTTTTTTCCCTCTCTGGTCCTCTCTCTCTTGCCTTTCCCCTCCCCTCCCTTTGAGCCGGGAAGTATATTATGAATTAAATTATACTCACAAATCACTTGGGGATTTTTGGATTCAATTTTTTTTTTATTATATATATATATATATTATTTTTTTTTTTTTCCTCTTGGAAATAATCTTAAAACACAATGTTTAAACACAAATTATAAAGGAGAAAGGGGGATAAAGTAAAAGGTAGTAATTTGGCCCTAAGAAGCCTCATAAACTTAACAAAGGGAAAAATAGAATTTAATTATTTTTTTTTTCTCTCACTCACAGCCCGGCTTAGGGGGGGGGGGGGGGAGAGAGAGCGAGGCGACTATGTAGATATGTATGTATAGGGGTAGATGTGTTCCCCCTTTTTTTTTATCTATGGGGGGAGGGGGGAATAAGAGATGAGGATGTTTCTATGTTAAAATGTGTGTATAAACAATTTAAGATGGCTTTTATATGGAAATGTGAAAAAAAAACAATAAAAAATTGATAATAAAAAAAAAAAAAAAAAAATCATGCCCATGGAGGTCTTCATACAGGATCATGAACTGGCCTCTCTCCTCCCTATTTGTGATTATGGGATGAACCCAGTATCTTCTTCTTCTCCTTCTCCTCTTCTCTACTTCCAGCAATATTGCTGCTGTTGCAGCAATAACTGTTGGCATGATCACATGGGCAGAGCAGCAAACAAACAAAATCCACAGGAATACAGACTGCTGGACAACCAGGAAGTGTCCAGAAAAGTCACTCTCTTTTATTATCAAAGCACAGATAACAGCGATTGGCCTGCTCAAAATTCACAGCTCTAATTATACACTCACATGTTACTTCGGAACTCGCAGCTGATCTGCAGCTAAAACGCAGAGGAACCGCTGAACAACTGATTTTTATCTTCGCAGTGAAACCAGAGCTTCAATTCGCACTGCACATGTGTGAATCCAGCCTGAATCTGATTCTTCCCAGATAAACCAGTAAATTAAAAAAACCTACCTTATTTGTCCTTGTAATGTGTGTAGTTGAAACTTTCCACTGTGTCTGATGTCACGTTCAGAACAATCTGTACTGTAAACTAATAAAATAATATATAGCATTTAGAATTCAACAAACATGTTCTTTCATTTGAAAGCTGCTGAGTCTCCCTTCATTAAAAAACACTTTTTCAGAGTGAAAATGTACGGCTTATAAAATAGTTCTTTAAAGTCAGAAACAACGACCGTGAGCCCCTCCCTGTCTCTCCGTCATGATTAAAGTTGCAGTAATGTGTTTAGTAAAAATATCAATATTCCTTAGACACTTATTGAGAGTCCTCTAAATACATACAGTACACAGGCTGATCACCGCCTAATCTAGGCAATAACAATAATATTGCCTATATGCCTATAGACACTGCAACCCTGGCCAAATTAACTTAGAGTGTAAAAATCAATTTTGTATCAGTTTTCCAGGGATAAGGCCTGTACAGGGGATTCTTGCTCAGTGCTTAGCCATGAATGATCGCCAGAAAAGATTGTGTTTTTAAGAAGCTGTATTGTAACAAAGATCTTGTCTATGACTAGCCAGAGTATCTCTTTTTATTTCTGAAATGTAACAGTTCTGCACTGAATAAGGATTCACGGCACTTATGAGGGAGACATGATGGACAGTTGTAATCCGTGGTATATGTGAACAGTCTTAACCTCTGCAAAGCTTTGAGCTTTGTGTCAGTGTTTGATCATTTCCTCCCTTTCTTCGCTACTTGATATCTTGCTTTCTCTCTGCACAGCCTCTTTCTGCTGCCTCCGATTTACTTTAAACACTCTTTGGCACCTCTGTATTTTCCGTTCAGCTTTTTCCCCACATTTCACTGGTATTTTTATTTGGCTTTGGTCAACAGCTTGTCTGAACCCTTGCTAGCACATTTACTCCCTTCGTATTCACCTCAATCACTTTCATGGCAGAAAGAGGTTTCATGCCTTGAGAAACTGTACTTTTGCACATCCTTCTCAGTACTTTTGGACTAGTGGTGAACTGCTGCTAACCTTTATTCTGGAACACCTCTCACTCAAAGTCCTATCAAAAGACAACAGCTCAATAGGCATAGAAGACACTTGTTTCATGTAAGGCTTTGGAAATCCCTCCTATGCATTTTAGTACTTTAGTTAATAGACGGTACCCAGTCTTAAAGAGTAGAGTACCTGGGAGTGTCAAGACCTCAGGAAATGTGTCATTGTCAAAAAAGAAGTTCATAAATCGCTGCTGCTGTTGCCACTATACCATGGAGTTGTATCTGTCCACAAAAATAACAAAATAAAGTATATTATGTATATTATCACCACATTTAAATAATCAAAATTTTTAGGCCAATATAAGTTTAAAATAGTATTTTATGCATGTCACCCTCTTAAAACCTCTAACACAGATATAAGAAGTTTTTCTATTAGGGTCAACCGTCCATTTAAAAGTTGAACCTTTCTTTTGTCAATGTGGAGAATGGAAATAGGTTTGCTTAGCTTCTCCTTCCCCAGCAGCTTCTTCTTGCTTTTCTCAATCCTACACTGCTTCATTCATCTGCCAGGACTGTGGAAAAATAACCCGGGGCAAGCTCCAAACTTGGAGCTTATACAGAGCTATGTAATCCTTCCCCACTTTCCTCTGACAGTGCTAGCCAACCATTAAGCACCATTGCTGTCACATGGGAAAGAAGGAGTGAGCCACAAATTCACCCACACTCAGAAGTGTTAGGTATTTCAATTCCCTCCCAGCAACTGAACTGAAGGGCAAGGAAGTGAAAAAAATTGAATACAATATATGTTGCTGGGGAGGGAATCGTTAAGTGACCCTTTTACTTTGCCTTGCATGAGGAAAGCATCCCTTTTCAAAACTAAAGCAGAAAAAGCAGAAAATAAAGGTCCATATATACATTTTAACCTGATCACTTAATATTTTAATTGTTTTGACTTTCCATATGCATATACAATACACCTAAAGCATGTTAGGGTTCTACTTAAAGAGATTATAAACCTTTATATAAGCCCACTAAAGTGACTAGCCTCAGGTGATAAACAATGATGAAGCAAACCCTTCCACATAAGCTGTACCTCTTTATCTAAAGCTCTCTCTTGAGCCCTCTGAAGTACACAGAGCAGACCATATTTCTTAGCTTTCATGAGGCAGGGGGTGGTGCAATTTTACTCTGATTGGCGTGCTACTCAAGTGTGAATATGAGTTAAAAGAGGTTAAACAAAAGAAGGGTATGTGACTGGCATTAGTCTGCATTCACACTGGTGTAGAAAAAATGCATGTAGCACTTGCGGTACCATTCCTCGTTAATGGCACCCCAGACGTTGAAAGCAAAAACACATGATAAAATGCACAGTTAATTTGTGAAGCTCAAAAAGGTATATGAACTTCTTTGCCCCATTTATCACATGTGGGATAGACCATTGAAATGAATGGGCTGCATTATGTGCAAGTGTGACAACGCGCAAAAAAAGTGCATATGCTTGATGCCTGATGTTGCGCTACATAGTGCGAATGGGGGCTTAGGATGATGCATTGCAAAGATATTACATTTCTTTATACAAAATCTTATACGTTACACTTTTGGTAATTACCTTCCAAGGCACTGCTGAAATTCTTCAAAATAAGCCGGATGAAAAGTTCCGTGGTCATCAATCCAGTTGTTCTGTATTTAAAATATAACTTCATGTTCCATTATCCTTCAGTGCCCTCTGGCTGTCAGAGAAAAGTCTAATGTAGGATGACTGCATTTTTGGAGCAGCTGCATCGGGGTAGCACCATGAGCAGCCAGTGAGAGCACATAAGGCAATGCAGCTTTTTTAAATGTGTGTAGAGCATTATCTAGAACAGCAGAAGCAGAAAAAGCAATGGAGATGGAAGTCTGATTTGATAAGAAAAGTGTTTAGAGTATTGTCACTTTCAACGTTTTTTTTTTACTCATCTTAGTTAAATTTCACTTTGCTACCTTTAATTATTCAATCATGTGAAAGCAAAAATACTATATTTTATTTTTCCTTGCACATGAGTAGGTCGACTGAATTTTCATTTTGTTTCACCCCAATCACTAAAATATGTAAACAATCACTTTTCAGAGTTAAAATGCAGTGTACAAGCAAACATGCTCTACTGCTTTATCAAAGTAACCCCAGTATACCACTTCCCCTGCATCTTTTACAAGTCAACAGGAGTGATTCCCTGACATACAGCCGCAATATATGTTTTCAAAAAAGCTATACTTTTTATCATTAAAACACAGCCCTTGGACCCTGGTCAGACACCTGGCACTTAATCCTCTCTCTGATACATTGAGAAGGATGAATGTGTCCTTTCAAAGTAGGTTCCCAGCATGCTTGATTGCATGAAACAGTAAATCTGCCACACAGAGATTCCTGAAGGATCTCTACCCCTTTGCTTAGCCCCGGAGATTCCTGAACCAAAACTGCTAGGAGAGCATTAGGAGATCCATACCACACTCCAGATGTTAGACTCTCCTTTGAATTATGTGCAATTGAACAAATATCCTTGCAGCAGCTCTTAAAATCCATGAATCAGTTTGATGAGATTTTTCTTTCTCCCTGAACACTTCTTGCACTTTTCTTTTATTTGACCACGAAAACCTTTGACTATACTAAAGCCATTTGCCCTCAGAAAACATCCAATAGTTTCTCACAAGGTATGGGCCACGAATTCAGACCAAACCCAAATAAAACTTTTGGTTTGAATTTTTACAGTCCGGAATTTGGCTAAACTTTAGGTGTGATAACCCATTTGCCCCATGTTTGAACCTTTAGCTGTGCAGGAAAATCATATTTTGTAGAGGACTACTACTGATACTAAATATGCCATCTTCCGCAGGGCACCTAGATGTTAGGGAACCATGAACATCATTGTCATAACATCCATGATTCATCCTTCTTGACCATTCAGCTGTCAGCCCAGCCTTCTCGGCTGACAGCTGAAATGTAAACAAAAGGGTGGGCAAAATTTGGTCAATTTCCATGTCCATATTTGGTCAATGATTTTGACCAAATATTTCCATGTCCATATTTTGTCAATGACATCAGCAACCATCCCTGACCCTTTGTTGACATTTTTAGCCATCAGAGGGTTAGTTGGAAAGTGTAATTATGGGGAGCTCACAGGTCTTGTTGGTCTCAGCATGTTTTTGTTTTGGCAGGCATCGGGCGTATTTACTACTAACATTTATTTTTTTGTGAATGAATAGGAGTACTATGCACCCTTTACTCATTCACATAGGAGGGAGTATCTATGGGGCCCCCTATTTTTAAAGGGGGCGTAAGGATTCCAATAATTTTACTGCCCGCAGACCCCATACAAAACCAGGCCAGTGTTGTGGGTAAGAGGCCCTTCTCCTCCAACATGGAGACTAGGTATTATGCCAAGGGGGGTCCCCTCTGGCAAGGTATCGTGGCCTGGTATGATTCAGGAGGGGGGCACAAACATATCCACCCCTTTCCTTGTCTGCCAGACTGCATGCTTAGATATGGGTCTGTAATGAATTTTGGAGAGGGAGCCTATGCTTTTTTTTTTTTTGTGAGATTTCCCTTAAAATCTATACCAAACCCAAAGGGTGTGGACCCTCATCTAGGATAAGGATCTGGTATAGATGAAGGGAATTCCTGGCAGCTTTACTTACAAACAGAAAAAAGCAGCCAGGAGCTGCCATTTACCAGCTTTTTAAAGTGTATTTTTGTTCTTTGCAAATGTCAGTTGTTGCTGTAGTATACAGTAAATTGTACAAATGTGCTACTTCACAGGCAGGTTCAGGAAACTCATTTTTAATATTGCCCATTCAGCATGAATAGAATCACTGCTCCCTGCCGAACAACTGAGATGAGCTCAGTACGTTACTATCCAAAAAAAACTAGGTAAATACTTAACTTAGTTTCTAGACAATACTACGAATGATTGCAAACTGATTGTCCATGAACATAGGCAAAAACAAGCTGCATGCTTTATCCCCCAAATTAGGACATTTCCACTGACATTGCAGAAGTATTTCAACATTTTCATCATATACCTCTCATAACGACACCCCTATCCCTCTACCACTGGACAAGATACATGCTTACTGATGAAATTCCATCCTGCCTCATATTAATGGAGGTGGAGCATTAAATGCTTGAACAAGTCATAACTGAAGCAGAACTCCTACATGCATATGATATGATATAGCAATGGAATAGTTTTGCTGGTCTTTACTATAAAGAATTTAAATATATACTCATCCCACACTTTTGCACACATGCAAATCATCTAGCAGCAGGTAACCCCTATAGCACCCCCCCCCCCCCCCCAGACCAGTATCCTTCTGTGCCCACATTTTAGTAATACACACATACAGGACAAAGAAAAATCCTTTGAATCACAGACCTACACTACTGTGCAAAATTTTAGGCAGATGTGAAAAACGTTTAAACTAATAAAAACTGTGCTCTGTGCAAATACTAAATAAAAAAAAATAAAAATAATTAATACAGCAGCACTCAATAACACATATCAATACAAATTTAATAATAAACTGATAACAAATTTTGTTGCACTGTGTCTTGAAATAAATAATGTGCAAACACCACAATGTTCAAACATCTAGATTGATTAAATATCAATTAAATATAATCCATCACTGTTAATCATAAAACGTCATATGTAGCCTTGAAGTCAGTGTAGCGCATTCCCTGTAGGAGCCTCTGGTGAATAGGGATCCCCCACCCTGCACAGCCAGGCACACCCAATTTCCACAGGCTCGCTTGAGACAGGAAACAGTGCAGCAGCTTTGTTTTTGTATTTTTATTAGGGGTTAATAAACTTGGATGGGGATAAAAATAGGATGCCCCCTTGACTGGAACAAACTTCTTCAGGGACACTTTAACTATATACACTCTATGTATACCCTCCTCTTCCTCCAGCACATCCCTTTCTTGCAAAAACAAATCAAACCCAGCTGGAACACTGTTTGGTAAATCTGGCAAGGCACTCAGCCACATCAAGCAAAAGCCCTTTACGGGCAAGGACCTCGGGCCCCTTGTGTGTAGAAAAGTCCAGTGTCCAGTTACATTCCTGTGGCTATTGATCCCAGCACCATCTCTTCAGGTACTAAGTGGCTACAGCTGCCCCTTTCACTAGCCCTCCTGGAGATCTTCTGGATGTGCTAGCTGGCTCCTGTTGTCCTCACTCTTGCTCCCATGCCTCTGGAGAGGACTCTTCCATGTGGTTTTGAGAGAATCCCTCCAGCACCCAAGTCCGAAGCGTGAGGTCACCCACCCCCAGACAAGGGGGCTACCTTCAAGGGCCTCCGACAGCCTCCTCAGCACTCCATCCTGCTGGCCTGACTCTGAGTTTTTAAGAGGGGCCTACCCGCTGCCAGCCCATTTGCTGGGGATTGGCTGGGGGCCTCCTCAATACTCCAGGCAGCCCCTCCTAACCTCCCACCCATTCTTCTGGAAAGTACTCAAAGGTTCCAACAAGTAGGTGGAGGTACCAGAGGTAAATAAGAAATAATACCTCTGCACTGCCTCTGTGTAGAACAAATCCACAGTGTATGAACTAATGTGTATAATAAGAAACTCAAACTATATATATTAGCCAAGTGTGGTTGCTGCAAACACTGTACTGTGTTCCCATCAGTAATCAAATAATAAATATGAATAATCATTGCGCATACCTGAAAAAATTAACTAGTACTATAAAACAAATAACCTCAAATATATCATTTACTCTGCATAAAAAGCTCTCCAACACATCACTTCCAGTCTGGAATGCCCTACATGTTACATCACGCCCACGTGACTTCATCAGGGTCCCCAACTCAACTGAAAAGGACTACAAGGAGGTGAACATCGATGGAGGAGGATTTCTATATGTAATCAAATGTGTATTTGATTATTTATTGGGGTGAGAATACTGGGAGCACTGAGTCACGATAGGGTGGAAGTACACCATTTGTTTATATGTTGTCACACTGAAGCTGCCTGCAGTGAAGAAAGAAAACTAGACACCTTATTTATCATTTGATATGGACTATTATGCACTTTTTAGCATACATGCACATGTGAATGGATTTAATTCGTTGCTTTGATATATTTTCATCACAGATCATTGAGGATGTTTGTTTTACAGTATTAGTTTATTTTTATTCATTTTTTTTCTGGTATGTGCAACACTCATTCATATTTATTATTTCATTGAGGTACCAGAGGTGCTGCCTGATGAGTCATCCAGCCTCCCTGGATCACTCACCCTGACCCAGATTAAACACAGACTTGGCTGCCAGCCAAGCCTTAATTTACCTACACTACAAAAAAAAAAACTATGTACAATATCTAGCACTCTACACTAGAGGGTGTTACATCAGCAATTCATAAAAATGTGCAAACACCACAATGTGCAGACGTGTGATCAGTAATGAAAGTCCATCATTGTTGATCATGGGCTTCTTAGTTACTCCATGTGATCTACCACCACACAAAGCCACTTCCTATGGGGGCACATGTGCAGGCTCGCTTTCAAGCCACCATTGACACAAACTATTGGTTCCTGCTGCTCTCAATCTTCCCAGAGAGGAGAGACATAGCCGAGAGACCCTCAGCTTTTAAAATTTAGGCTTTAGAATCACTTTAAGGAGTCAGTAATATGTATTGCACATTGTGCAGGGGTCTGGGGTGTGTAATGCACAGTAGGTGGTCAGGAGTACAAAATGAAAATGGTGCAGAAGTCAGGGGTGTGTAATGCACAGTGTAGGAATCAAAAGAGTGCAACATTTCCCCCAGAAGCAGTACTCTCCCCCACTTTAACCTTTCATCAAAATCCCCCCCCCCCCCCCCCCCCAAAAAACAGCACTAATCTGCACACTTACCCTTCCAGCACAAATCCCCCCCCCAGTCCCCCTTCACAGCACAAATCCCCCCCCCTTTCTAGCATGTATCTTCTTCATCACATTCCCCCTTCACAGCATAGACCCTCTACCAGCCCCACAGCACAACCCCCCCCCCCCCTAATATAGTATAAATCCTCTTCCCCTTCTTATTGCTCCAGAGCAAATCTTCCCATCCACCCTCCCAGCACAAATCCTCCCCTAATCCACCCACGCAGCACCGCCACAAATCCTCTTCCACTGAATTTTCCCTTTTGTTAAAATTACATGCAGCCAGTGGGGAGAGAGGCCAACTGCTGTTACATAAGTGAGTGCTGTGTTGGAAACCCAGGAGAACCCAGCAGCAGAGGTAGGCAAGTGCCCTAAGTGCCCTTCACAAGCAATCGTCAATACTGTAGAAGCTCACTGACGCCCCCCTCCATGCTGACACACAGTGCCGAGGGCATGGACACATTCTGCCCCCCTCCTTCCCTTGTCCTGGGCCTGCTTACTGCAAAGAAACCCTAATAGAAATAACTTGTCCTCTGGTGGTTCACTTACTTGTAACATGCACAATTGCAGGACCAGGTCAAGATACAATACAGCACTTTGAAAGAAACTTAGTAGCAGGTAGAATATGAGGAGGTGGAGCACCCAAATATTTTCTAGGGGTTCCCACAGCTGCTCAGCCAACAGTTATTGGATGATCTCAGCATCCAAGAGTAGGGATGGGCCCGGTGCTCGATGCGAACCCACGTTCGCATCGAGCACCGGGCGTTCGCTCGCTCGGCGAGCCCAGAACTATTTTGGCAGCTCGCATCACGTTCGTGTGATGCGAGCGGCCCCGCAATGCATTGCGGCCGGCGCGGCGGCGCAGTGCATTGCTGGCTGATGATTGGCCAAGCATGCACTGTGACCCCGCATGCTTGGCCAATCACAGCCCCGGAAACTCGAAGAGCCATAATTGGCTACAGGCAGGACGCCTGTAGCCAATTACAGCTCAGGGGCTTTAGTACACGCCCCCCTATAAAAGGCCGCCACGCCGTCTGCGCCGGTCACATGCTGTTCCGGCGCAGATAGAGCAGGATAGATCTGTGACACTCTGCTGGATTTAGTTAGTTAGAGAGATTTACTTAGAGAGATTGAGTTAGATAGATTCATTTACAAAGATTGATTTAGAAAGAGGGGCTTGTAGTGTGTTCGTGGCAGGCAGGCAGAGCTCCTATATTTTGTTCCCAGAAGCACCTATAGGACTTGTAGTGTGTTCGTGGCAGGCAGGCAGAGCTCCTATATTTTGTTCCCAGAAGCACCTATAGGACTTGTAGTGTGTTCGTGGCAGGCAGGCAGAGCTCCTATATTTTGTTCCCAGAAGCACCTATAGGACTTGTAGTGTGTTCGTGGCAGGCAGGCAGAGCTCCTATATTTTGTTCCCAGAAGCACCTATAGGACTTGTAGTGTGTTCCTGGCAGGCAGGCAGAGCTCCTATATTTTGTTCCCAGAAGCACCTATAGGACTTGTAGTGTGTTCGTGGCAGGCAGGCAGAGCTCCTATATTTTCTTCCCAGAAGCACCTATAGGACTTGAAGTGTGTTAGTCCCATCACACAGAGATCATATATTTTTGTTCCCAGAAGCACCTATAGGACTTGAAGTGTGTTAGTCCCATCACACAGACCTATATTTTCTTCCCAGAGGCACCTATAGGACTTGAAGTGTGTTAGTCCCATCACACAGAGATCATATATTTTGTTCCCAGAAGCACCTATAGGACTTGAAGTGTGTTAGTCCCATCACACAGAGATCATATATTTTGTTCCCAGAAGCACCTATAGGACTTGAAGTGTGTTAGTCCCATCACACAGAGATCATATATTTTGTTCCCAGAAGCACCTATAGGACTTGAAGTGTGTTAGTCCCATCACACAGAGATCATATATTTTGTTCCCAGAAGCACCTATAGGACTTGAAGTGTGTTAGTCCCATCACACAGAGATCATATATTTTGTTCCCAGAAGCACCTATAGGACTTGAAGTGTGTTAGTCCCATCACACAGACCTATATTTTCTTCCCAGAGGCACCTATAGGACTTGAAGTGTGTTAGTCCCATCACACAGAGATCATATATTTTGTTCCCAGAAGCACCTATAGGACTTGAAGTGTGGAAAAAGAAAACTGCGCCAGGTCAAAACTAAAATAACAATAATGAAAACCAATGCACATGAATGACCTGTGTATCTGATTGATAGTATTTGAGATACTAGTAACCTGAGGAATGGGGTCTGCACACAGATTCAAAAGGACATAGGCAAACAAATGATGGTGTATTCTCAGGTTAACAAAACATAAATAGCAGATATTCAACTAAAATAGTCCAAATATAAAACTGTGAACAATGGTAAATAATAATTGTCAAAGTCTCTGTGTGAGATGAATGACCAATAGTGATGGATCAGAGTCCTCTTATGCAGTAGGTTCCACTACACCAATGTGGATGGACCTCCCCATTGAAAACGTCTGTTGATGACGAAACGCGTATGGGAGGACGCGCAGTGACGTCACCACGTTCGTGTTACAAGGAGAAAGGGTGCTTTTGAATGCCGGCCGGCGCTCTTTTTAAAAATCATCATTGGATTGTTTACTGCCTATTCTGTTCACAAGAATGTGAGTAATATCCGCTTTTAATAAATATTTCTTTAGTCCTTTACAATATCACACTATGGTCTGCCTTTGTCATTTACATGGGGATCTGTGGATGCACCTTTGAGTGCCTTATCTGTTTATTCTGGCGTTTGGAAGTGTGCTTCTTCCTCCCTCCGGTCTTGGAGTTTTTGATCCATCTTGGAGGACATTGTCTGAGGGGCAACCATATCCTGACGTTTGGAATTTCGTGCTAAAGCTCGTATCTGAGTGCGTTTTTTTACATATATCTGGTAAGGAGCCTACTTACTGGTGGTGGCACTTTAACTAGAAGTGGAGCACATTGGTGTAGTGGAACCTACTGCATAAGAGGACTCTGATCCATCACTATTGGTCATTCATCTCACACAGAGACTTTGACAATTATTATTTACCATTGTTCACAGTTTTATATTTGGACTATTTTAGTTGAATATCTGCTATTTATGTTTTGTTAACCTGAGAATACACCATCATTTGTTTGCCTATGTCCTTTTGAATCTGTGTGCAGACCCCATTCCTCAGGTTACTAGTATCTCAAATACTATCAATCAGATACACAGGTCATTCATGTGCATTGGTTTTCATTATTGTTATTTTAGTTTTGACCTGGCGCAGTTTTCTTTTTTCATATTTCATGTGTGTTTATCCCACCATTCTGCAGCCGGTTTAGGTATCATTTATTGATTCATTTATTTGTTTATTTATTTCATCCCTTTTTTTTTTTCCATCCTACTGTGTGATCATTTGTGTACGTCAGGGAAGCGCGGTTTTTTGCTCTCACTAGGACTTGAAGTGTGTTAGTCCCATCACACAGAGATCATATATTTTGTTCCCAGAAGCACCTATAGGACTTGAAGTGTGTTAGTCCCATCACACAGAGATCATATATTTTGTTCCCAGAAGCACCTATAGGACTTGAAGTGTGTTAGTCCCATCACACAGACCTATATTTTCTTCCCAGAGGCACCTATAGGACTTGAAGTGTGTTAGTCCCATCACACAGAGATCATATATTTTGTTCCCAGAAGCACCTATAGGACTTGAAGTGTGTTAGTCCCATCACACAGACCTATATTTTCTTCCCAGAGGCACCTATAGGACTTGAAGTGTGTTAGTCCCATCACACAGAGATCATATATTTTGTTCCCAGAAGCACCTATAGGACTTGAAGTGTGTTAGTCCCATCACACAGAGATCATATATTTTGTTCCCAGAAGCACCTATAGGACTTGAAGTGTGTTAGTCCCATCACACAGAGATCCTATATTTTGTTCCCAGAAGCACTAGGACTTGAAGTGTGTTAGTCCCATCACACAGAGATCCTATATTTTGTTCCCAGAAGCACCTATAGGACTTGAAGTGTGTTAGTCCCATCACACAGACCTATATTTTCTTCCCAGAAGCACCCATAGGACTTGAAGTGTGTTAGTCCCATCACACAGAGATCCTATATTTTGTTCCCAGAAGCACCTATAGGACTTGAAGTGTGTTAGTCCCATCACACAGACCTATATTTTCTTCCCAGAAGCACCTATAGGACTTCTAGTGTGTTAGTGGCATCACACAGAGCTCCTATATTTTCTTCTCAGCAGCACCCACAGGACTTCTAGTGTGTTAGTGGCATCACACAGAGCTCCTCTATTTTCTTTGCAGAAGCACCCATAGGACTTCTAGTGTGTTAGTGGCATCACACAGCTCCTATATTTTCTTCTCAGCAGCACCCACAGGACTTCTAGTGTGTTAGTGGCATCACACAGAGCTCCTCTATTTTCTTTGCAGAAGCACCCACAGGACTTCTAGTGTGTTAGTGGCATCACACAGAGCTCCTCTATTTTCTTTGCAGAAGCACCCATAGGACTTCTAGTGTGTTAGTGGCATCACACAGAGCTCCTATATTTTCTTCTCAGCAGCACCCACAGGACTTCTAGTGTGTTAGTGGCATCACACAGAGCTCCTCTATTTTCTTTGCAGAAGCACCCATAGGACTTCTAGTGTGTTAGTGGCATCACACAGAGCTCCTATATTTTCTTCTCAGCAGCACCCACAGGACTTCTAGTGTGTTAGTGGCATCACACAGAGCTCCTCTATTTTCTTTGCAGAAGCACCCACAGGACTTCTAGTGTGTTAGTGGCATCACACAGAGCTCCTCTATTTTCTTTGCAGAAGCACCCATAGGACTTCTAGTGTGTTAGTGGCATCACACAGAGCTCCTATATTTTCTTCTCAGCAGCACCCACAGGACTTCTAGTGTGTTAGTGGCATCACACAGAGCTCCTCTATTTTCTTTGCAGAAGCACCCATAGGACTTCTAGTGTGTTAGTGGCATCACACAGAGCTCCTATATTTTCTTCTCAGCAGCACCCACAGGACTTCTAGTGTGTTAGTGGCATCACACAGAGCTCCTCTATTTTCTTTGCAGAAGCACCCATAGGACTTCTAGTGTGTTAGTGGCATCACACAGAGCTCCTATATTTTCTTCTCAGCAGCACCCACAGGACTTCTAGTGTGTTAGTGGCATCACACAGAGCTCCTCTATTTTCTTTGCAGAAGCACCCACAGGACTTCTAGTGTGTTAGTGGCATCACACAGAGCTCCTCTATTTTCTTTGCAGAAGCACCCATAGGACTTCTAGTGTGTTAGTGGCATCACACAGAGCTCCTATATTTTCTTCTCAGCAGCACCCACAGAACTTCTAGTGTGTTAGTGGCATCACACAGAGCTCCTCTATTTTCTTTGCAGAAGCACCCACAGGACTTCTAGTGTGTTAGTGGCATCACACAGAGCTCCTCTATTTTCTTTGCAGAAGCACCCATAGGACTTCTAGTGTGTTAGTGGCATCACACAGAGCTCCTATATATTCTTCTCAGCAGCACCCACAGGACTACCGACTACAATGGCTGGAAGACCGCCAAGGGGAGGCAGAGCGTGCAGAGCCAAGAACACAGGGCAGGCAGGCTCTGTTTCTAGTGGACGTGGCCGTGGCCGTGGACGTGGTCGTGCATCGTCATCAGCACGTGGCCATGGGACACGCGCGTCTTTGTTTTCGGCAGCTGGACATGTGGAGCCGCATCATGCTGAAGGCTTGGTAGAATGGATGACCAAGCCCTCCTCATCCTCCTCATCCTCTCTCACCCAGGCTCAGGGTACTGGCAGAGCATCATCAGCCACCCCTTCCCTAGACCCACCATGTCCTCCTGAGGAGTCCCCCGAACTCTTTGAGCACAGTGTTGGGTACATGCTCCAGGAGGATGCCCAACGATTCGAAGGCTCGGATGATGATACCCAGCTTGAGGAATCTGGCAGTACTGTTCCACCAGCTGCAGCTTACTGCCAGGTTTGCTCTAGTGGTGAAGAGGGAGGGGATGATGAGGTCACTGACTCCACGTGGGTGCTTGAAGGGAGAGAGGATGAGGAGGAGGACGAGGAGGAGGAGGATGCGGCGTCACATGTCCAACGAGGCAGGATGCCCCCTGGAGGCCAGGTAGAGGCCAGCACAGCAACTGTACAACACCGCAGAGCTCCGCCTGTGCAGGGCGCTGCCTCTGCACGTTATCAGAAAAGTTCTTTGGTGTGGGCCTTTTTTGAGACGAGTGCATCAGATCGCACCACTGCTATTTGCAATATTTGTCTCAAGCGTATCTCGCGTGGCCAAAACATCAGCCGCTTGGGCACCACAAGCATGACCAGACATATGGCGACCTGCCATGCAGCTCGTTGGCAGGCACACATAAAAGACCCACACCAAAGAACTAAGCGGACCTCTCCTTGCTCCTCCTCAGCTGGGATCTCCATCCCCACTACACCTTCAGTCCTCTCTGAAAGCTGCTCTGAGAGGACTGAAGGTGTAGAATTAGGTGTGTCACAACCAAGTACTTGCAGTACACCGACGTCCGATTGCAGCAGGCAAATTTCCCTGCCCCAGCTGCTGGACCGTAGAAAGAAGTACACTCCCAGCCATCCACATGCCCAGCGGTTGAATGCTAGCCTGGCTAAATTGCTAGCACTTCAACTGCTGCCTTTTCAGTTGGTAGACTCGGCCCCCTTCCGTGAGTTTGTTCAATGTGCGGTTCCTCAGTGGCAGGTTCCCAAACGCCACTTTTTCTCACGGAAGGCGATTCCGTCTCTCTACCGGCATGTGGAGGGCAATGTCCATGCCTCGCTGGACAGGGCGGTCAGCGGTAAGGTGCATATTACCGCTGACTCATGGTCCAGCAGGCATGGACAGGGACGGTACCTTTCTTTCACGGCCCATTGGGTCACTCTATTGGCAGCTGGGAGGGATGCAGGACAAGGTGCAGTAGTGTTGGAGGTTGTTCCGCCACCACGCCTCCAAAACGCTACTACTGCTACTGGTTGTGACACACCTCTCTCCTCCACCCCCTCCTCTTCTTCTTCCTCCAGTGCTCTGTCCTTGGAACCAGCGGTGCTCCGTAGGCGTACAAGGGGCTACGCAAGTACGCAGGCAAAAAGATGCCATGCCGTGCTTGCGCTGGTGTGTTTGGGGGACAGGAGCCACACTGGGCCAGAGGTTCTGGCAGCTCTGCAGGGGCAGGCCGAGAGGTGGTTGACGCCACGTCAGCTTAAGCCAGGAATGGTCGTTTCTGACAATGGCACCAACCTCCTCTCCGCCCTGCGACAGGGGCAGCTCACCCATGTGCCCTGCATGGCTCACGTCCTCAACCTGGTGGTGCAGCGGTTCTTGGGCAGGTTCCCAGGCTTACAGGATGTCCTGAGGCAGGCCAGGAAAGTCTGTGTGCATTTCCGCCGATCTTATAATGCCAGTGCTCGGCTGACTGAGCTGCAAAAGGAGCTGAACCTGCCCAAGAACCGCCTAATATGTGACATGCCCACCAGGTGGAACTCAACGTTGGCCATGCTGCAGCGACTGCACACGCAGCAGAGGGCCATCAATGAGTACCTTTGCGACTATGGCACCAGGACAGGGTCAGGGGAGCTTGGTTTTTTTTCCCCACGTCAGTGGAGCATGATCAGGGATGCATGCACTGTCCTCTCACCATTTGAGGAGGCCACGAGGATGGTGAGCAGTGACAGTGCATGCATCAGTGACACTGTCCCTCTTGTCCACCTGTTGGAGCATACGCTGCGTGGGATAATGGACAGGGCACTTGAGGCAGAACAGAGGCAGGAAGAGGAGGACTTCCTTGCCTCTCAAGGCCCCCTTTATCCGGACAGTGTTCCTTCTGTCCCACCCATCACACAGGAAGAGGATGAGGAGGAGGAGGAGGAGGAGGAGGAGGAGGATTGTGTGAGCATGGAGGTGGAGCCTGGCACTCAGCATCAGCAGCAGCAGTCTTTTAGGGATGATGTACAGTCCCAACAAACCAGTGGACTTGTACGTGGCTGGGAGGAGGTGGCTGGCGATCATGTCATCCTCAGTGACCCAGAAGACTCCGGACCGAATGCCTCAGCTAACCTACGCTGCATGGCCTCCCTGATCCTGCAAAGCCTGCGGAAGGATCCTCGTGTTCTTCGGATCAAGGAGAGGGACCATTACTGGCTGGCCACTCTCCTTGATCCGCGGTACAAGGGTAAGGTTGCGGACCTTATCTTGCCGTCGCAGAGGGAGCAGAGGATGAGACATCTCAGGGAGGCCTTGCAGAAAGGTCTGTGCAACGCGTTCCCAGAAACTGGGAGGCTACAAACTCCTGGTCCTGGGCGACGAGTTGCTGAGGCTTCGGTCAGTAGCAGTAGCGGTGGGGAAGGTGGACGTCTGACCGATGCGTTCAGACAATTTTTTAGTCCGCAGCCCCAAGGTATGATCGGTTCCAGCAACCATCGCCAGCGTCTGATATACATGGTGCAGGAATACCTTGGGGCAAGGTCAGACTTGGACACCTTTCCCACCGAAAATCCTCTGGCTTACTGGGTCCTGAGGATGGATCACTGGCCAGAGCTTGCACAGTATGCAATTGAGCTACTGGCCTGTCCTGCCTCCAGCGTTCTTTCCGAACGCACATTCAGTGCTGCTGGAGGATTTGTCACCGATCATAGGGTGCGCCTGTCCACCGCCTCGGTTGATCGACTGACCTTCATCAAAATGAATCAGTCTTGGATCACCACCAGCTACCAGGCACCTGAGGCGGATATAACCGAATAATTTTTAATATCACATCCCTTCAAGACTGCCTATGCTGATGCTGAGTGACTGTCCTCTTATGTTCACTGACTATCCTCTTCCTCCTCCTCAATGATCCATGCCACCACACCAGTGCCTAAGGCACAATTTTTCAGCCCCTGTTTAACAGGGGCGTGTACATACAATTTTTATAAAAAAATGCTTCGCAACACGTGTGACTGCTGTGCTCCAAGTACAGTATCTGTGAGGGGTTGCAGTGTTGTGGCACCAGCACCAGTGCCTAAGGCAAATTTTTCAGCCCCTGTTTAACAGGGGCGTGTACTTACAATTTTTTAAAAAAATGCTTCGCAACACGTGTGACTGCTGTGCTCCAAGTACAGTATCTGTGAGGGGTTGCAGTGTTGTGGCACCAGCACCAGTGCCTAAGGCAAATTTTTCAGCCCCTGTTTAACAGGGGCGTGTACTTACAATTTTTTAAAAAAATGCTTCGCAACACGTGTGACTGCTGTGCTCCAAGTACAGTATCTGTGAGGGGTTGCAGTGTTGTGGCACCAGCACCAGTGCCTAAGGCAAATTTTTCAGCCCCTGTTTAACAGGGGCGTGTACTTACAATTTTTTAAAAAAATGCTTTGCAACACGTGTGACTGCTGTGCTCCAAGTACAGTATCTGTGAGGGGTTGCAGTGTTGTGGCACCAGCACCAGTGCCTAAGGCACAATTTTTCAGCCCCTGTTTAACAGGGGCGGGTAATTACAATTTTTTAAAAAAATGCTTTGCAACACGTGTGACTGCTGTGCTCCAAGTACAGTATCTGTGAGGGGTTGCAGTGTTGTGGCACCAGCACCAGTGCCTAAGGCACAATTTTTCAGCCCCTGTTTAACAGGGGCGGGTAATTACAATTTTTTAAAAAAATGCTTTGCAACGCGTGTGACTGCTGTGCTCCAAGTACAGTATCTGTGAGGGGTTGCAGTGTTGTGGCACCAGCACCAGTGCCTAAGGCACAATTTTTCAGGCCCTGTTTAACAGGGGCGGGTAATTACAAATCTTGATCTAATAGTTCACAGCAGGGCCCATTCCTGCGCCCACCAAGAGTAACTATGAGGGCCTACAGTCTTGTGGCAACACCGTCCACCACCACCGCCAAAGGCCCAATTTTTCTGCCCAGTTCATCAGGTGCTTGCAATTACAAATCTTGATCTAATAACACACAGCAGGGCCCATTCATGCGCCCACCAAGAGTAACTGTGAGAGCTTACAGTCTTGTGGCAACACCGTCCACCACCACCGCCAAAGGCCCAATTTTTCTGCCCTGTTCATCAGGTGCTTGCAATTACAAATCTTGATCTAATAACTCACAGCAGGGCCCATTCTTGCGCCCACCAAGAGTAACTGTGAGAGCTTACAGTCTTGTGGCAACACCGTCCACCACCACCGCCAAAGGCCCAATTTTTCTGCCCTGTTCATCAGGTACTTGCAATTACAAATCTTGATCTAATAACTCACAGCAGGGCCCATTCTTGCGCCCACCAAGAGTAACTGTGAGAGCTTACAGTCTTGTGGCAACACCGTCCACCACCACCGCCAAAGGCCCAATTTTTCTGCCCTGTTCATCAGGTGCTTGCAATTACAAATCTTGATCTAATAACTCACAGTAGGGCCCATTCCTGCGCCCACCAAGAGTAACTGTGAGAGCTTACAGTCTTGTGGCAACACCGTCCACCACCACCACCACCCCCAATTTTTCTGCCCTGTTCAACAGGTGCATGCAATTACAAATCTTGATCTATTAACTCACAGCAGGGCCCATTCCTGTGCCCACCAGTCTTGTGGCTACACCAACATCTAATAGGGCAAATTTCTGCAGAGTATATGCGCCAGGCCCCTACTTTCAAACATCCAACTTACAAACGACTCCTACTTGCAAATGGAAAGAGAAAACAGGAAGTGAGAGGAAATCTACCCCTAGGAAGGGAAATTCTATCCTGTTAGATTTAATTTGGGAAAAAGGTATCTCCTCTCTACTGATACTTTATCACCAATCCTTGTTTCAATTAAAACCCCACTTTTTCCAAAAACATTTGTCATTGGGACGGAAAGTGAGGTGACATGTTCTGAACAGATGTGCAAAGACAGCAAATGTTACAGGGGTGATAACCCCTCCCTATGTTCTCCAAAAAGCTTAAAAATAGATTTTTTTGGGATGGAGCTACACTTCATAATGTACCTGTTCAGATTCTACTTAAGAACAAACCTAAAGCCGCAAGTGGTTTTAAATGGCTTCTTTTTTTCCTTTAAAAATGTCATTTTGTGCAAGGACAGTTCTAAACACGGGAAACACATGCCACTTCACAGGCATACTTTAGACACCCCCCAGGTACCATATTTAAAGGAAAATTTCACTTTTTTTTTTTCACTTTATGCATCATTAAAATGACTGCTCCCGAAAAAACGTTAGTTTTTAAAAGTTCTTTTTGCATTGATATATGTCCCCTGGGGCAGGACCCGGGTCCCCAAACCTGTTTTATGACATTAACATGCATATTGGCCGTTGTAATTAGCACTTTTGATTTCGAACGTTCGCGTCCATTATAACGTATAGGGTTCGAAAATTCGCGCGAACTTTCGGTCGGTTCGAAGGTTCTGGTGCGAACCGAACCCGGGGGTGTTCGGCTCATCCCTATCCAAGAGCATCACACAGTATCCACTGGAGCAAAGCAGTCATTGAACAGAAGGGTCTAGTGTTACTGACTCCAGCTCTCAAGCAGAATTCTGCAGGCCCATATTGCCTACAGCAACACAGCTTATAAAAAGGGTCACACCCACTAAGCTCCAGTCCTAGAGGTTCTTCATAGAATACCTGCTCATAGGGGACCGTCCTCTTGGCTAAGTTTAGAATTGAACTTAGTTGTTTTTTTTCTAAGCCTGGTTTAACTTACTAATGATAAACTCGGTCAGGTAACAAGACAGAGAGAACTCTCTGCACCACCACCCTATTACAGTATTCTGGCACTCCCTCAGCAGAGTGACTAGAAAATATTGTGATGCAAAAAATTCCTGAGCACCATATTCTAGGAAAGGGTTTACAAAATATCAAAACACTAGCACAGCAAGGGTGTCGTGGAACAATCCAACAGAGGGAGTGTATGCAATGGCCACAGAAGGTTTGAAGTTTTAGAAACTCAGATTCCCAAAGAGATATGGAAAAAAAAGTTTATGTTACCTAACTCTTCAGCATTTTTTAGCATATATATATTTATTAAAATGTTATGTTTTTTTCCACAAAATACATGGAAAATCCTTACAATGGAGTTTGGTTAATTATTTTGTCTAACAAAGAAAGTTCATCTAAAAATATATATCAATAAAAGACTCCTTAACAAAAAAAATATATATATATATATATATATATATATATATATATATATATATATATATATATATATATATATATATATATAACATATAATATATATATTAGTATAACAATAACAAAATGTAAACCAACAACAAAAAACAGGAAAACACACACAAAAAAAAACTCTTTGGCATGTAGCAAAATCTGAAATATTAGTTTTAGGGGGGCTGACTCTTTAAATTTAACCTGACCTCGCCTAAAAATTGCGTAGGTTAATGATTTTGAGATGTCTGAAAGTATCTGTCTTAGTTTTCAAATCAATCCTGGTGTCAAATGTCTGATGCCCACTGAGGCCCAAGCATTTCAGACATGCCTGAAGGAGGAGTAAGCATGCTCCGAACGCGAGCCCTGCTAATACTGTTTGTTAACTGTAATGGGAGGACATGCACCAACAACTGGAAGAACTCTGGTATGTACTATTCAGAGGATATAGAATGATCTTGGAGGTTCCCTACAGCCTTATCAATTTGTGTCTAATATGAGTCCCTGACATGTGTGGCAATGTGTGTGCCTAGTAATCCCTATGAAGATCGTAGATAATATGTACTCAAAAAAATAAACATTATACCTGTTAATGTCTCTGGTTATGCATTTAAATTTGTATGTGTTTTATATTGTTCTTAGTAATGTTTATCTTGACAATTTCTGGCATTGTGTGTCAATGTTATTAAACATTCCTAAAAGTTCTTAGAAATGTTTGTCTTTGATAATATACTGTATGTAAAGTCTGTAAGAATATGTGCCTGGTGAACTATGTCCCTTGTACTGTCTTTTGTAATGTGTCTCCCTGGTAATATTTGACCCTAGTAAAGTCCCTGGGAATATGTGTCACTAGTAATATGTTTACCCCTAATGCCTCTTTCTAGTATTCTGTACAAACACAGTTTGTCTTTGTAAGTGTTGTCTTTACATAGCACCTAAAGCATTATTGCTTACTCTTCTTTAATATAGTGTTATGTATCATTTTTCTCTTATAGTCAGCAAGACATTGTGTTCGATGTTGGCACCATTATTGATAAGGGTTTCTGACTTCCCACTAGCTTTTCAAGAATGAATAGCTTTGTTTGTCAACAGACACCATTCATTAAAGCAACTGTGCTGTTAAAATTAAAATGGCCAAAAAGTTATCCCTGCAAAAGAAAAGTGCCTGGCAACTTAAGAGCTATACATCCACGAATCCACAAAACTACCCTTCCCAATGTTTTCTTTTACTGTGGGGGCTAAGTGAAAACTGAGGGGGGATAACAGATGAAGGGTTAACTTCCCCTTGCCAAATTGACCCGACATTTAAAATGTTTTTATTTAAAACCCCTAGCTGGGGCAAAAAAGGACCTGCAAATTTCTGAGAGTTAAAATGTTTAAAAGAATTATCACAAGCACCAAAAAACTATGCCCCTGAGCTTTTGTCTGGAAACATAAATTAACACCAATAGCACCATAAGACTGTATCCCTAAAACTTTATCATGAAATACCTCATATATCAATATCATGAACTTTGAGCATTATTGACACCAGCTAAAATATTAGAAAGAGCATTAACCACTAAACTTAATTCATTAATATTAGACATAGACAAATTCTCACCAGTATTCATACCATTAGAATGCACACTAGAGGCTGCTGAGTCAGAGGGAACACAGACATTGTTGAGCGAAGGAGAAACAGCATCCTTCCTTTGCCTTTTTCTACCAGGCTGCCTGCCTGTACCATGTATACCCGAAGCTCCTTCAGCCACATTTTCAGAGCTGACTTGTGTCTGTGCAGGAGGTACGAGGGGGCAGGACTCTTCCTCTAGGCACCGCCTCAGCCATTCTTCCCTGCCTGATTTCTCAGCTTTTTCTATGAGGCGACGCAGGAGGTCCTCCATGCTGCAGGTATCTGTCTTCTGTGAGCCGCAGTCTGGTCCTTTTGAAGAGGAGCAGCTGGCTTTTATGAGTGCAGGAAGCGTGGGCTGCAGCTGCCCGCCAAATTCAGACCAATCCACCTCCTGTTGCCACGCAGAGTCTCTGTTGTAAAAAAAGGCTTCTAAAAGCATATGTTCAAAATAAGAGAACTGTGGTAAATTCTTTAAATGAAGTGATGCAACCTCAGATGTGGCTGTAAGGCACATTCAACACAGGATAGGCATTCGTCTGATGGAAAATTGTAGATAAATACTTATTACCAGACAAGGTGGACCCACCTGTCATACAACAGTGGGTCCCTAAGGCTTATATCGGCCAAAGCCACATGGTCATCTAGGGAACACACTCCAAGGCAGATGGAACCTGTAGAGGAGCTGCTCTCGATACAGACGTTGGATCAATCGGTGGAGGTAGCTCAGAATTTGGCAAGCCAGATATCCAAGGCTCAAAAGGATCCTCAAAACAGATATTCTTTGGATCTCAAATATAAATACCAGGAACCAGCGACCAGTGATGAATTATCGCATTAGAACCATAATGCAAAAAAATGAAAAAATCTCCATATGGTGCAGGTCATAAAATTTAAAGATGTTTAATCTCATAAAAAATGTATAAATGTCTGTTAAGGATGATTGTATAAAAGGTGATCACAAACAGGATAAAATTAGAAGCAATGTGTGGAAAGAGCCCGACGTGTTTCAACCTAATGGCCTTCAACTGGGGCATAACTCTAATCTCCCACATTGCTCATATAAATAACATAACTAATAAAACATAGGGGAGGGATGGAAACCGCCTCCAGACCATGAGCCGGAAAGTAATGGCCGGCGGGTTGAGTTCCACGCCTCCCTGTAAAACCTGACTTGAAAACACAATTGGTTCGTTTGAACACAACTAGATCTAATAGGCCGGTTTGTGTCCATGATGTGAAATACAGCTGCACCGGCTCGTTCCCGAGTTCTCACCAAAGAAATCAACATCCAGTCACATTACCAAGCGCATGTGACTCACCGCCAGTCACGTAGACTTCGTACTCGTCATAGCGTGATGGCATCACTACTAGGCGCCGCCCACAACGAGGCGCCAGGACGGAGCCCAGGGCATGAGGTCTCCACGTGACCAAGTCACATGGAAGTAGCCCTCATCATAGCGTCCAGACGCCCTGACGTGGATGCAGACGCTCCAGTACTCCACATAGGGGCAACACAACCTCACAGAGGAGAGTCAATAACATGACCACGGAAGTCAAATGTGGAAAAAGATGCGATGGGACACCACAAACCGACATAAAGAATAAAATCAGATAGAACATAAATATGTAAAAACTAATGGGCATCACAAAGATATAAAAGCTGAATATGATAATGAGCATATACATTTATGCCCAGCGGCAAGTAGGACTTGAGTTCGTATATCCAGTATGGTTCTAATCTGGATACCCCACGTAAGCACGAATCCCCCCTTCAATGTGGGACAAATTTATCAATGATTTGAAATTGTGTGCCTGTGGGGTTTTTATCATGCAATTGTGAATAGTGTTGAGGTACACTGTGGTTAGTACGGCCCTTCTTGATGCTGGCCAGATGTTCATTGACCCTCACTGAGAAGGTCCTAATGATATGTCCCACATATTGTTTGTCGCAGGGGCAAGTAATGAGGTAAACGATATGTCTAGTAGCACAGGTCGTAAAGTGCTTCATTTTATAACTCCGGGACGTAACTGTAGATGTAAACGAGTCAGTTTTACATCTACCACATGAATCGTGTAGGCAAACATTCCACCTACAACAAGGGTAATATCCTTTACATTCTTGAAAAAAAGTAGTTCTCTTGAGGGGAAATATTATATTAATGTCACCCTGTATGGATCTCGCCCCTGTAAAGATAACCCCAGCTTGCTGTGGAAGGACCGGTATCCTGTCATATTGTGTCCCCCATCGGAAAGTGTCCGCTGTGTACTGCGCATGCGCAGTACACAGGTCAACCAGATTCCAAAAATAGCCGAAGATGAACGCCACCTGCGCCGTGAGTCCAGGTTCAAGCCCCACCATCCAAGTGGACATAGAGTTAGAATAAAAAAGAGCCGAGCAACAAGGCCATGCCCGAAGGGTGGCGAGCGGCCCTCTAAGTTTGTGTAGCCCACTTGGATGGTGGGGATTACACCTCGACTCACGGCGCAGGCACCGTTCATCTTCGGGGATTTTCAAAACTCCTTCTGCTCTGTACTGCACATGCACTGTGCATGCACAGTACGGGGCGGACACTTTATGATAGCCGGACTATTGGTGACAGAACACCGGTCCAAAAAAACTATCGTTCAATAAAACTTTCCAATGTCTACTAATGATCCTCTTTATTTGCTTATGCTGCATGGAGAAAGCTGTAAAGAAAGACCATCTAAAATGTATTGTCCTGAATAGGCTTGGGTTTGTCCATTAGCAATGTACTCCTGTCCATTCGTGTAGCTTTGTCAATAGCCATATCTAGATCCCCAGGCCTATACCCCTTTTCCACAAATTTGTTTTTTAGAGTTTCGGCTTGATGTAAATAGTCTACCGTGTTGGCCATAGGGGACGGAGGTAAGCCAACGATCATGGTGACAACTATCGACCGGAATGTAGCCATTTCGGTCGGTAAGCTTAAAGAAAGTCTTCAACTCCAGACCTCCACTATATATATTAACCAAAATCTCCAAATCTAAAAAATGGATGGAGGTCTGGCTGGCCTCATAACTCAAGGAGATGCCTCTACTGTTACGACTGAGTTCAGTTATAAAGGCATAAAGGCATGCAAGGACTCAAAATCACCACTCCAGAGGAGGAGGATGTGGTCTATATATCTAGCCCATAGGACCAACTCAGGTCTCCGTAGCACAACATCTTCCTCCCACTGGGCCATCAATAAGTTGTCCAAACTAGGCGCATATTTGGCCACCATTGCCATGCAACATTTCTGTTCATAGAACTGACTCTGGAACCAAAAATAATTGTGCTCAGTTGCAAACTTGTCTAGTAGTTTAACAAAAGTGCCTGTAAGTTTTCCAGAGACTGATATTTTAAGCATGAATGTCCCAACTGTGGAGGGTTCATTCTGTTGCATGGTGTTTCAAACAAGAGAAGAAATACAAGAGTAACCAGTAAGAGTGTAATCTTACTGTCATTCCCCCATCCCATGTACTGTAAGTCGGAGTCACTTTTAGGCGTTGTTCTGCAAAAAGAGCAGAATACATTTTTCTATATTCACCACTTGACCCTGAGTTGTGCACAAAATCATAAACATTTTTGATGCAGCAATTACTTGGGTCCATTATTATGGCCAGGGTTAGTTGTTGGCCAAAATAGACATTGAGTGCTTTTGTTTGCTTTTGTTTGCTACCTGTTCATCCAGGGAGCTTTCACCTCCTAGACTGTATATTGCAAGGGAGATTTTTGTGGATTGTTGTCTTGTAATGGGTTGTTCCATTTCCTGTGTCCTGTTCAATGTGTTTAGCTTTTTACTGGGGCGTGTGGTTCAGGATTTGATGGGGTGGCCCTGTCACACACATTATTCCAACTGCAATGCAATTTTGTATGCATTGGCCTTCTAGGTTCTTCTTTGTGCCATTTTGCCAGCTATGGTACATGTGACTCATTGATTTGGGGCATCATTTTGGTAGTGTTGGAATGACATCTTCAATCTGGACAAACTCACAGACCTCCATTTATCAGTGCAGATGGCCTGTGAAAAAAAGGAAATTATGTTGAGGCAGTTGCGGTCACTGTTGAGTAAGTTAAACTATGCATCACGCATCATGGCAAAAGTCAGGATATTCTGTTGTCAACTTTTGGCAGCTACAGTTGGCATCTTTGCCCCTAGTCATTTTAGGTCATAAATAAGGTTCATCAAAAGAATTTGGGGGTCTGGCAGCATTTATTGGAGTGCTTGTTGGCTTGCTATGAATGGATATGGCAGTGATTATGATATTGACCTGTTTAACCACTTAAGGACCAACCAATGTACATGTACTGTGGCAGGGCAGCCATTAATCACATACCTGTATGTCATCGCGTGCTGCAGGGGCCACGCTTCTGCTGTAATTGGACACCATGGGAGCCAATCAGCAGGTCTGGTGGCCACGAGGGCTGCTGGGACCCACCGATCATTCTTAGGAGAGGCAGAATGGCGGTCTGCCTATGTAAACAAGGCAGAATGCCGTTTTGTTAGAGAGGAAGAGAGAGATCTTGTGTTCCTGCTAATCAGGAACACAGATCTCTCTAGTCCTCCGGTCAATCTATCCCCCACACAGTAAGAAATCACTCCCTAGGAGCACCCTTTGATCGCCCCTGATGTTAACCCCTTCCCTGACAGTGCCATTTATACTGGTAATTTGACCTACCAGCTGGAAATTATATACGCTAAAGATCTCCGCACGCACACACATGTTGATCTCCTCTGACAGAGGTGCCTCGGCCGTTAATTGTTGTATGTATGTTATATGTCTGTCTTTTGTGTATTTTGTTAATTGTGAATTTTGCATAATACTTTTGGGGTAATTGAAGCATGTGTATTTGGGGCACCTAGGACTGACTTTTAATAAAGCCATCTTGGCTGGGTCAATTTTATATGTATACACTTTTTTGTAATTTAATACATTTTTTGTATTTATATTATTTCCAATATCTTATTTGTCCGCTATAGCCATAGTAGCCATCTTTGCCATCTTGGGACATTCCTTCTCTTAGGGGTGCCCTAAGTGGAAACAATTTTTTTTATGTCATTTATACAGTGACAGTGCACTTTTTTAGCACTGATCAATGTAATGATGTCACTGGTTCCGCAAAAAGTGTTACTTAGTATCAGATTTGTCCGCCGCATTATTGCAGTCTCATTACTAGTAAAAACAATAAAAAAATAGAAAGTCCATAAATCTATCACATAGTTTGTAGACGCTATAGCTTTTGCGCAAACCAATCAATATACGCCTATTGGAATTTTTTTACCAAAAATATGTAGCAGAATACATATTGGCCTAAACTGATGAAGAAATGCGATTTTTTAAATTTTTTTATTGGTATGTTTTATAGCAGAAAGTACAAAATATTGTTTTTAAAAAAAATTGTCTTTTTTTGTTTATAGCGCAAAAAATAAAAACCGCAGAGGTGATCAAATATCACCAAAATAAAGCTCTATTTGTGGGAAAAAAAGGACATCAATTTTATTTGGATACAACATTGCACGACCGCGCAATTGTCAGTTAAAACAATGGAGTGCCGTATTGCAAAAAATGGCTTGGCCATTAAAGCAGACATTCAGTCATGTTTTCATCTTTGCATCTATTAAATCTTCTGCCCTTGTTATTTTAACTTCGTATAGTAATTTTTTTTTTCTACCAGTAAATACCTTATACAGCCCACTTCCAGTTTCTTGTCTGGAATAAGCCTAGGCGTATGACATCATGCTCAGCTCTCTCTCACTCACGTGAGATTTTGCCAGGAAGGAGGGAGGAGGAGTCATAAGTGGGCCAATGAGATCTTCAGGGCTTCAGAGCTGGAGGTGTGCCTCTATGTGTCTGTGTAAATCCAAGAATTGAACAGGCAGCATCTTCCTCTGCCCACAGTTAAAATGGTTGCAGCCAGACTTAGTGGAGGTAGATTTCTGCAGCATATTTAGCAAGTACAGAATCACAGTATATATGAAATAATATACAAAGTGGTTAGTGGGAAGCTTCAAAATGGCAAAGGTGTTTTTATTACAAAAAAATATGTGAGCAGACTGCAGTTCCTCCTTAACCACTCAAGCCCCGGACCAATTTGCAGCCAAAGGACCAGGCCCCTTTTTGCGATTCGGCACTGCGTCGCCAAAATTGGCGTCCTTTTTTTCCCACAAATAGAGTTTTCTTTTGGTGGTATTTGATCGCCTATGTGGTTTTTATTTATTGCGCTATAAACAAAAATAGAGCGACAATCTTGAAAAAAATTCAATATTTTTTACTTTTTGCTATAATAAATATCCCCAAAAAATATATTAAAAAAAAAATTTTTCCTCAGTTTAGGCCGATACGTATTCTTCTACATATTTTTGGTAAAAAAATCGCAATTAACGATTATTGATTGGTTTGCGCAAAAGTTATAGCGTTTACAAAATAGGGGATAGTTTTATAGCATTTTTATTAATATTTTTTTTTACAAGTAATGGCGGCGATCAGCAATTTTTATTGTGACTGAGACATTATGGCGGACACATCATTTTTGACACATTTTCGGGACCATTGTCATTTATACAGAAATCAGTGCTATTTAAATGCACTGATTCCTATGTAAATGACAGTGGTAGTGAAGGAGTTAACCACTAGGGGGCAGGGAGGGGTTAGTGTGAGGTGTGTGTGTTTTTTTTTTTTACAGTAGGGGGCATGGCTTTATGTCTGACGTCACTGATCGGCTTTTCCGATGACAGGGAACAGTCGATCAGTGACAGGCAGTGTAGGAAGCACGGAGAGAGGTTTGTTTACACAGACCTCTCCCCGTTCTTTAGCTCTGTGACACCAGCGGCGATCGGGTCCGCTGGTCCCACGGCCGCAGTCACGGAGCTCAGGACCGAGTCGCGGCGCACGCGCGACCCACGGCTGGGCAATTAAAGGGGACGTACCGTACGTGCTTTTGCCCAGCCGTGCCATTCTGTTGACGGAAATCTATAGGAGGCGGTCCTGAAGTGGTTAAGGGGGTAAAACCTTCTGGGGCTGAAGTGGTTAAAGATATGGAGAGTTCAAATGGCTATGGGGCATGCTTTCAGGGCAGTGGAGTGCTGGAGTTGGAGAAAGCAGGATTCTTGACAAACTTAGCTCTGTTGGAACTTTTCCCCATTGTCTTGTGGGTCAAGTTGTGGGGTTTGTTTTTTCCTAACAAGCGGGTGCTATTCTATTGTGATTAAATGGGAATAATCATGACTAGCAACAACATCGCCTCCTATGATATTGGTAGTATTTAGTACTAACATGCATGCATTTGAATATGTTTGTTTATGCGGTTCATATACTGTATCTTGTTTTAATTCTTTTGCTGATTCTTTGTCTTGGTTTTAGTGGGACAAGTTACGGTTGTTGGAACTGGTAGCAAATCAGCATGGGATTCCTGGTCCACAGAGGCTCTGGGGATTGGCTTGCAATCAAGTCTGAATTTATTCAACATTATATGACAGTTTAGTCACAAGTATGGAAAAACAGGCTTAACATGATCTGCGAGGTTAGTGGGTAGATGCACGTGCTTCTTTCTTCAGAGCCCTGTGCTGTGACCGGCGGCTCCTGTGTGCATGCACAGAATGACCTCATCACGGCTCTGGCCAGTAACAGAGCCGGAGTTCGCAAACCCAGAAGCAAGATAGGTGAAAATGGAGGCTGTCTCCACTCACTGGAAGGCTTTGTTTTCAGGTAAGTTTCACATAATGTGCTAGTATGCGATGCATCAGTTTTGTCCCTATTGCTTTGTCCAGTGCCGTGCCGGTACTTTTATATTTTATAAACTGTCCTTTCTACCAGTAAACTTGAGACTGTCCATGGCATCCAAAAAGTATCCCTTTACGTCAAAAGCGGTTTTAGACCAGCCATAAAAAAGTGATATTAAATTAGAACACTTGCAGAATTGAGCGATAGTTATATTAACAACTAAGTTTCTGCGACCTGCTGTGACTTTCTTCCTTCCGGAAGAAGAGTTGCATCATCTGCTTCAAGCTTCTGGGGCTACATCTGCAGGCACGCGTGTTCCTCCTGTCCCTTGGGTCCTTCTGTCTTCACTCTCAGCGGGACCCGGGTTGGAGATACAAGAGAGGCTGACCTCGTCACTTCAGCCTCCGACCAGGTATGTGACAGTATCAGTCATCCAACAATGGAGTCTGAAAGGGAGGCCTCGCCTTTTTTGGACATCTGCTGCTCTATCTCTGCACTAGGCCATACTGTACGGAATCTCCAAGAGAACCTTGTCCGGATGGAAGGTCCGCTACCGAATCTGCTTGATGCCTCACCTGCCTCGACCCCCCTTGCTCTTGTGAGCTTTTTTGTGCAAACAGACTCTTGCCTGCTCAGTGAAACCATTCTTCCTCCTGAACCAAGAGTGCCTTTGTCTGAGCATTTTTTCAGGGGATCGCAAACAGTTCCGTACTTTCCAAAATGCCTGTGAACTTTATTTTTCCTTGTTACCTCAAACTTTCTCATCTGAACGCATTAAAGTGGGATTCATCTTCACACTCTTACTAAATTAACCACTTTCCTGGGCTCATCATCTCAGAGAACAACATGATCCGGCCCTGACAACCTCTGACTCCTTCTTCTTAGCCATGTCCCAGCTTTATGCTGATCCTCTCCTCCAGCAGACTGCACGCTTGGCAAACTCCAACAAGGCTTAAGATCAGTTGAGGACAGGGCTGTTGAAAGGATTTTTGACGCCTTAGGCGAAACCTCATTTTGGCTCCACCCCCTTTCCCCATCCCATGTAAACCCCACATTTTTAATGTAGTGCCCATCAAATGCAGCCTCACCAGTGCCCATCAAATGCAGCCCACCAGCGCCCATCAAATGCAGCTTTACCAGCGCCCATCAATGCAGCATCACCAGCACCCATCAATGCAGCCTACCAGCGCCCATCAAATGCAGCCTACCAGCGCCCATCAATGCAGCATCACCCATCAATGCAGCCTACCAGCGCCAATCAAATGCAGCTTTACCAGCACCCATCGATGCAGCATCACCAGCACCCATCAATGCAGCATCACCAGCACCCATCAAATGCAGCCTACCAGCGCCCATCAATGCAGCATCACCCATCAATGCAGCCTCACCAGCGCCCATCAAATGCAGCTTTACCAGTGCCCATCAAATGAAGCTTTACCAGCGCCCACCAATGCAGCATCACCAGCACCCATCAATGCAGCCTACCAGTGCCCATCAATGCAGCATCATCAGCACCCATCAATGGCTCCACACCAGATTACACCCCCTTTCCCCATCCCATGTAAACCCCACCTTTTTAAGGAAGTGCCCATCAAATGCAACCTCACCAGTGCCCATCAATGCAGCCTCACCAGCGCCTATCAAATGCAGCCTCACCAGCGCCCATCAAATGCAGCCTACCAGCGCCCATCAAATGCATCCTACCAGCACCCATCAATGCAGCCTCACCAGCGCCCATCGATGAATGTTTGCTTGCTTCCATTCATTCAGGAGTCGGGACACAATCCTTCACTGTCGCTGCGCCTCTGACAATATGTGCGAACGGAGTGGTGGCTGCCTGCTGATGCTGAGACTTAGTTTGCTTGCTGCAAAGAGAAGTAACACCAGTGGCCAGGTGCCCTAGGCAGCAGGGCACCCTAGGCGGCTGCCTAGTTTGCCTAGTGGTAGCACCGGCCCTGGTTGAGGACTATGTAACTGACTTCCGTGTCTGGAGTAGGGATACTCAGTGGAATAATGTTGCTCTCCACCATCAATTTCGGCTTGGACTCTCTGACTTGAAAGATGAACCCACATCTATGGAAGACCTGATCCATCTTGTCATTCAAATCGACCACTGGTTACATGAAAGGCAATCTGAAAAGACTAATACCAAGCCACCTGCACCTCCAAGAACTATTGCTTCTGTTTCTGCAGTCACTACCAGAATACCAAGGGTGCCTCTCAAGAGTAAGGAGCACCATGAATCTCCCCATAGAAGCTTTCCAAGGCCACCCCTGTCCTCTTCTGAACGCCTTCAGCGACAACATGACAGACTTTGCTTTTACTGCAGAGTGGCAGGCCATTTAATTTCATCCTTCTGTCCCTTGGGTCCCTTCTGTCTCCACTCTCAGTGGGAACAGGGTTGGAGATACAAGAGAGGCTGACCTCGTCACTTCAGACTCCGACCAGGTACGTGACAATAAGTCTGTCTGGCGGAGATTTGGTGTCTCCATACTGTCTGATGTTTGTGATAATGGTACCATACAATCCTTTGACTACTTATGTAGACCCTTTCAAGAAAGCCAATACTGTTTTTTACCCTAAAGAGGCCACTCTCTGACCTTTTAGAGAAGGATCACTTCCATGTATTTCTTCCACATAGAGTCCATTACTCCAGCTTGTGGTGACGCTTGACATTTTAGTTTGGACATGCCGGAAGGGTGATGTCTTGACCCAGAAGCAAAGATGCAGACCTTCGTCTGGTTCTGATGAAGAATAAACCAGAGCCATTTTGTTTGATTATGGTAGCAATAAGGTAGTTTACTGCTTGACGCTTTGATATCTGAAAGAGTTCTCAAAGACGTAATATCCTTAAGAAATACTACTTTGCTGTCACTGAACCTATTAAGGTAGTCTTGTTCAGAAGAATGACCCTAGTTTCAGTCGGGAGCAGAGGATTCATCCTGAAATTCTGCAAGATTTTCCATGTTCTAGTGTACCTGGAGTTTGCCGCAAGTTCCCCCGGCTTCCACAAGGTTTCAAATAATGAAGGCGAGATCCCGCAATGAGCCTTTCCAACATGGTCTCCCAGTTGCTAGATGTAATGTGGCTGAATTTGGATACACTTGGCTCTGCTGTGCAAGGACTGAGATCTCAGGAAGACTAAAATAGGAGGAACTTGGGCCAAAGACTGTACTTTGAGGACACCATGGCCTGTAAGGCCACCAGATCATTGCCCTTTTCCCAGCTGTATGACTACGGATCCTGGTTGAACCAGACGAACTTGTGTCCTTTTTCAACCTGCCCAACCATGCACTATGATCCTGATGAGGAGCTTAGAGATCACGAGTCTGGTGGCTATATAGGCTAACCTGCTGACCCTTCTGGAGGTTTGTAGATCCACTGCTTCCACTTCTGGGAAGCTCCTCTTGCAGGAATGACTTCCATTCCTGACCATTGAGTTTACTGCCAGGTTGAGATTCATTGAACTGCTTGTTGGTATTGGGCAGCCATTCTCAACCAGGGTTCAGTGGACCCCTGGGGTTCCTCCAGAGGTTGCTAGGGGTTCCTTGAGCTGTGGCTGACAAATTACCTTTTTGATGGTGCCTACAGAGTTCAAGGTTCAGCATCACTTAGCAAAGCCAGCAGCATGACACAAAATATATTTTTAGCTGTCTCTAATGCGGCGTACACACGGTCGGAATTTCCGATGGAAACAGTCCGATGGGAGCTTTTCATCGGATTTTCCAACCGTGTGTATGCCCAACGGTCTTTTTCTGTCGGAATTTCCGACGGACTTTGAATTGAGAACCTGTTCTCAATTTTTCCGACGGAAAACCTCTCTATCGGATTTTCCGATCGTGTGTATGCAATTCCGACACGCAAAATTCGGACGCATACTCGGAAACAATTCGACGCATGCTCAGAAGCATTAAACTTCCCTTTTATAGTGCTGTCGAACGTGTTTTATCCCGCTGTGTTATTGACCATCTGAATTTGGTGTGATCGTGTGTAGGCAACCCAGCTTGAGCGGAATTCCGTCGGAAAAACCGTCAGAGTTTTTTCCGACGAGAATTCCGATCGTGTGTACGCGGCATTAGGGTGGCATTTTGGGCACCCTTTTAAGGGGAACATTCTTCCTATTGACCACCCTTGACATCCAAGGCTTCGTATTTTACCATATCTGACAGGAAGTTCTGAGAGACTAGAACACAGAGCGATGAGATGAGACAGGTTTTACCGTTGGCAAACCTGAATAGGAGATGCCTCTTGCCAAGACAATAGGAGATTACCTATAGCCGTCTGTTTGGAGCATACCTGAGGCCTCCTAGGCTGTGTTGCTCAAACGACTTCCCCACTTGGGAATCACTGTACCCCTGCTGTTAGACACTTTGTCCTCCACTGGCCTATGTCATTGACTTGAGCTAGGAGGTCACCGAGGTGAATAGACTTTAATGATTGTTACGTCTGGAAGTTTATGAAAGTTGATAAGCTTAACTATCCTTAGCCACCATCGACGGGACTAGTCTCAAATGTGGGGTAATCTTCCCTGGAATAGGAAGCAAAATCTTTCATTACCTTAGAAGGCCAGTTTATGATGTTCTTCAAATTTATCAATGATTTGAAATTGTGTGCCTGTGGGGTTTTTATCATGCAATTGTGAATAGTGTTGAGGTACACTGTGGTTAGTACGGCCCTTCTTGATGCTGGCCAGATGTTCATTGACCCTCACTGAGAAGGTCCTAATGATATGTCCCACATATTGTTTGTCGCAGGGGCAAGTAATGAGGTAAACGATATGTCTAGTAGCACAGGTCGTAAAGTGCTTCATTTTATAACTCCGGGACGTAACTGTAGATGTAAACGAGTCAGTTTTACATCTACCACATGAATCGTGTAGGCAAACATTCCACCTACAACAAGGGTAATATCCTTTACATTCTTGAAAAAAAGTAGTTCTCTTGAGGGGATATATTATATTAATGTCACCCTGTATGGATCTCGCCCCTGTAAAGATAACCCCAGCTTGCTGTGGAAGGACCGGTATCCTGTCATATTGTGTCCCCCATCGGAAAGTGTCCGCTGTGTACTGCGCATGCGCAGTACACAGGTCAACCAGATTCCAAAAATAGCCGAAGATGAACGCCACCTGCGCCGTGAGTCCAGGTTCAAGCCCCACCATCCAAGTGGACATAGAGTTAGAATAAAAAAGAGCCGAGCGCAACGAGGCCATGCCCGAAGGGTGGCGAGCGGCCCTCTAAGTTTGTGTAGCCCACTTGGATGGTGGGGATTACACCTCGACTCACGGCGCAGGCACCGTTCATCTTCGGGGATTTTCAAAACTCCTTCTGCTCTGTACTGCGCATGCACTGCGCATGCACAGTACGGGGCGGACACTTTATGATAGCCGGACTATTGGTGACAGAACACCGGTCCAAAAAAACTATCGTTCAATAGAACTTTCCAATGTCTACTAATGATCCTCTTTATTTGCTTATGCTGCATGGAGAAAGCTGTAAAGAAAGACCATCTAAAATGTATTGTCCTGAATAGGCTTGGGTTTGTCCATTAGCAATGTACTCCTGTCCATTCGTGTAGCTTTGTCAATAGCCATATCTAGATCCCCAGGCCTATACCCCTTTTCCACAAATTTGTTTTTTAGAGTTTCGGCTTGATGTAAATAGTCTACCGTGTTGGCCATAGGGGACGGAGGTAAGCCAACGATCATGGTGACAACTATCGACCGGAATGTAGCCATTTCGGTCGGTAAGCTTAAAGAAAGTCTTCAACTCCAGACCTCCACTATATATATTAACCAAAATCTCCAAATCTAAAAAATGGATGGAGGTCTGGCTGGCCTCATAACTCAAGGAGATGCCTCTACTGTTACGACTGAGTTCAGTTATAAAGGCATAAAGGCATGCAAGGACTCAAAATCACCACTCCAGAGGAGGAGGATGTGGTCTATATATCTAGCCCATAGGACCAACTCAGGTCTCCGTAGCACAACATCTTCCTCCCACTGGGCCATCAATAAGTTGTCCAAACTAGGCGCATATTTGGCCACCATTGCCATGCAACATTTCTGTTCATAGAACTGACTCTGGAACCAAAAATAATTGTGCTCAGTTGCAAACTTGACTAGTAGTTTAACAAAAGTGCCTGTAAGTTTTCCAGAGACTGATATTTTAAGCATGAATGTCCCAACTGTGGAGGGTTCATTCTGTTGCATGGTGTTTCAAACAAGAGAAGAAATACAAGAGTAACCAGTAAGAGTGTAATCTTACTGTCATTCCCCCATCCCATGTACTGTAAGTCGGAGTCACTTTTAGGCGTTGTTCTGCAAAAAGAGCAGAATACATTTTTCTATATTCACCACTTGACCCTGAGTTGTGCACAAAATCATAAACATCTTTTGATGCAGCAATTACTTGGGTCCATTATTATGGCCAGGGTTAGTTGAGGGTTAGTCTCATATGTGGGGTAATCTTCCCTGGAATAGGAAGCAAAATCTTTCATTACCTTAGAAGGCCAGTTTATGATGTTCTTAATCTTATTGACCATTTGGGACCATGGGATACAAACAGATGGGATAGAGCGAGGACTTGCCCACACGAAGGGTGACAGTATTAGGACTTATGTGGAGGCAACTCTACAGTATTCTCCTGAATGTCTAAAATGTCATTATTATAATGAGATTAATTGGCCTTCCCTCTGAATCAGGGTTTGCCTGGACCTGGAGGATGTTGAGCCACCCGCATCTGTTATCCACATGAGGAACCTGAAGCCCTTGCTTCTGCAAGACAGCCACTACTGGAAGGAATGTTTTGGAAAATGTGGAAAGGTCAATGGTTGCTGAACGAGCCTGCAGTGAAATTCTCAGAAGCCTGGGTGTAGCAAAGTGCGCATGTACACATCAGCTAGATCTAGAGAACTGTAGCGGTTTTAGCTGATAGTTTTGAGTGATTGTTCTCAATGACTCCATATGACGTTTTGGATCTTGATCCTTTGTTACACATCTTGCCTGAATCTGCTTTCCGTTGGACACGATTTGGTAACATTTGCTTAAAGCCTTGATTGCTCTAAGGAACCATAGTGGGAATTAGAGGAGTTGAAAAAGAGTGGGAAGAAATTCTATTGACTTCCTTACTGCACAAAGTGCAACTCGCCAGCACACCTGGAATCTTCCATTGTTGTCCCAAGGTTTTGTTGTAGACAGATCACAACACAAAGACAAGTGCTGTACAGGCTCCACTGATCCTGAATCTCCTGCCCAAATTTGCATTACATTTCTGCAATATAACACCTACTGGGCACATTTGAGTGAAAAGGAACTTTGCTGCTCCTCGAGAGGAGCAGACTTGAGCTTAGGCACTTAAAGACGATCATGGATCTTCCAATCTTTTCTCTAGCTCTTCTCAGGCCCTGTCACCAACTCTTTGTTCTAGGCCTAGGTGACTAGCCTAAGGGATTAGTCCCTGATCTGGACATCACCGATCCCATCTTAAATCATATTCCAATAAACTTAGAAGAGGTATACGCCATCAGTGGGTTAAGCCATAGGGCTTTACTAACCCCACAGAATAGTAGGAGGAACAGCCTGCTGCATTCATAGTGGTTGCACTGCCTCACTGGACCAAACACCACAGAGGCATATTACTGGCCAAGTTTGCCCTCAACTTGTCTGCTGAGAACCAAATAGCCTTGGCTACTGAAGTGAACTCCAACACAGGCCATACCATACTCCTTAATGGTAGTATAAATCTTCATCCCCAAATCTATATTGTTGTTTTCATGTCTATGCGAAGGCTATCGTGTCCTCCACTGGCAGACTGGCACTTCTGGCTGGTCTGAAGATTACTTGGCTTGGCCAACTGCATCTGCAGTAAGAGTTGGGCTTTACGGAGGGGATCTTGCATCATCTGCTAGCATGAAGACACATCTGGCCAATCTGTTGAACGCTTTTTGGCTTGCTGTTTTTTTTTTTTGAGGCAGAAGGTACCCTTTAAACAGACTCAGCTGTTTGATTAGCTTAGTACCTGAGCCTTAGCGACTAGAGGTCCACCCAGTCAGTTTGCACTTTGAGTGAACACATCTGCCGTTGTGTTTTACTGCCGCCTGATATGCAACTTGGCATAGCATCTTGGCGGGCACGTCAGCTAACCACACTCCCTATTCTGCCGAGGATGGATCCTTATTATGATTTCTTTTAGCCTGCCCCTTCTGGCAGCACTTTGCATGTATAGCAGTTTTAGAGCCAAACAGGACCTGTCACTGTTGGAAGAACAAGTTGCCACTTTTCCTTTGGGGAGTGGTTCTGGTATTTAAGGCCTGGAGAGTTTTACAATCCATACTGCCCACGCACTCTTTTTGTATATGAAAGCATACCTACCTGGCCCTCACCTTATTGATCGTGGCTGGTCTCTTGGTAAGCTTATGGCTCAAGATATGAGCTGCAGGTTTGTGGTCATAATAAAATACCTGGTAGTACTGGTTTTTATATCAGTGGCCATCCACACACCCATTTGCAGACATTGAAGCAGCAAATTTATTCTATATGCTGTGAGCAAGGGTTAAACCCTTTGACAGAAGCAATTACAGATAGTAGTATACTAAACCAACTACTTAAAGCATTTTTTTTTTTTTTTACGCTTGCATTTAGCGATAACAAATAGCATAGCATAGCAATCACTAAACACATTGCACCTAAACGCAGACCTTACAACGCATAGCAGCAACACAATGCATAGCGCTGGCATCCATACTGAAGCATAATTTTTTTGTCATAAGCAGCACAATGAAGGGTTAATATACCTGGAAGGGTCACCTACACTAGGCAACTGCCCTGTAAAGGTTAAAAACAGCTAATCCAAGCATTAGAGCATTGATACAGTGATCCAAAACCTGCAAAGCCAGGCATTGCTGACTCAACTTTGCAGCAAACACACTAGTAGCCCTACAGACAGACAAACAAAACCTCTGAGGCAAATGAAACAGACAGAACTATACACAGCAGTTTAACCGCTTCCCGACCGGCCACTGCATATATGCGTCAGCAGAATGGCACGGGGGGGATGGGAGAGGCAGAAGACCAGGTTCAGGGCCACTCTGTGCAAAAGGAGCTGCACAGTGGAGGTAAGTATAACATGTTTGTTATTTAAAAAAAAAAAAAAAAAATCCTTTACAATCCCTTTAAGAAAAAGACTTAAAGCGGGAGTTCCGCCATTTTTTTTTTTAAGTCAGCAGCTACAAATACTGCAGCTACTTTTAAAATATGGACACTTACCCGTCCAGTGCACCCGCGATGTCGGCACCAGAAGCCAATCTATCGATCGGCTCTCGGGTGCTGCCGCCGCCATCTTCTGTATGGGAATCAGGAAGTGAAGCCTTGCGGCTTCACTTCCTGGTTCCCTACTGCGCATGCGCGAGTCATGCTGTGCAATAAGGGCGGTCCCTGCTGTCTCTGGGATCCGTGTGTTTCCCAGCAGATAGCGAAGGGCCCCGCAGGAAGTGGCGTAATAGCCGCAGAATCTGCGGCTATCTATGCCCGGAAGTGGGTGCAGATACCTGTATTATACAGGTATCTGCACCCCCTCCTCCCTGAAAGGTGCCAATTGTGACACCAGAGGGTGGAGGGTTCCAATGAGTGGAAGTTCCACTTTAGGGTGGAGCTCTGCTTAAGAAGATGGTTGAAAAACCTACCAACCTCATGACTAAACTATACTTACATACTGACTAACTTTTTACAAGGTTAGTCTGGTCACATAAAATGTTTAAGGACTGTACTCTTATTCTCCCTATATGGAACTTTATGTTCAATATAAGATATGTCATTGGCATGGGTATACCTGGACACTGGAGTGCTTTATAATTAATATGTACTTGCAAAAAAGGGCATTCATTTACATGTAATTAACTATGGAATATGTTACTTGTGAAGATATTTCCCCTTCATCACATTGTCTATACTGCCCTGAGCCTGGAGTGCATTGCTCATGCTTACATTGCACACAGACACTAGAGCTAAATTTACATCACCTGATATTCCAAAATATGACAACAATAAAAATATACTATATATGCAGGATACAATCATTATCCTGTAATAAATGCATGTGAAATATACCTCATATCTGCATACTTTATTCATGGTTCAAATAAGAAAAAGGATATTAGTATATACTGTATGTTCATGAGAGGAAGGTTTTTCCATCCCAGTCTCTAAAAACCCCTTTATACAGGGGGCATATTTCTTGGTTGGACTGTTTGGGAGATGCAAGCCTGCACTAGGTTGAGGGATTGCTTCATGCCAAGTTAAATTGAAAGGAAATGTTTACCTCATTTTTAAACTTTTATTATTCACTATAACTTAACTGTATACATCACTTTTATTACTCAATGCTAAAGTCAAGTGGCTTGTAATTTACTCCTACTTCACTGACAGCACTTTGGACAGTGGTGTGCTCCAAGAGGTGCAGGTTTGGTTGGTTTGCTATATCCCTCCTTTGTATGGAGGAGTCTCTGTAGTTATTGCCAGATCTGTCCAATCTGACGTATATGATTTCCAAATTTATATCTGTTAATGTATTTTCATTTACAAAACACTTCCCATGCTCAGAACCCAAGTGGAATTCAAATATTCTCCACTAGTACAATGACAAACATTCTTACATGAACAGATAATCTACTTACCATATGCTATACTGATTTAATCTCTAAAGTTGTATCCACTAAGAAGACATCTTGAGAAATGGATTCTGGCTGCAGTGGAGTATAAAATTTGGCAAGAGATATTCAAGGTCACAAAAAAGTAATCTTTTACATTCATAAAAGAATCACACAAGATTATATTCCACATTATAGTCACAGTATTTGATCCCCATAAACTCTCAGCTGGGTACAACAAAATAGGAGTTCCAATGATTCCAAGTGCAGTTTGCCTTCTGCCTTTTCCATTCAAACAGTATATGGAGTATCTGTCCCTAAATTGTAGGATATGGGAAGCAGGCTATTACTTTCTATGCAACTTGATAGGTTCCCCTAACACACAAGATAGCAAAATCTGCCTACTCAGATGTTTGCAATAAAATGTACAGACTAAGTACGCAATTGCTTTTTATGGCCAGGAACAACTCACCAAGTATTGAATGGCATATGTACTTTAGTGAAAAATGGGAATGGCAGAAAAATTGAGGCAACTATGGACTTTCATGGTACGGGTAAGGACTCACAAAACAGTGTATATAGAAAAACATATAAATATTTATTACAACAACAGAATAATACAGGATCATACAATAAATGAAAAAAAGAAAGAGAGGGCAATTAAAATCAAGAGACAATATTGCGATACAGAATTTTTCCTTATAATTGCACAGTGCAACACATAATTATTGGTCCCTAATATCGGAAGCAATGTAGTGAGATTCAAACTGTCACAAGATGGCACTCAACATGTTTCGCGGACTAGCCGCTTCTTCAGGAGTATACAATAAGGGAGAGTATATCTGTATGGTTGTCTCTAAAAGGGGGGAAAAAATTGGGATGGTTAATAACATGTATATTATGGAAAGCAGAACAGTGTACCTGGGGACAGCCTAGAGAGCGCCTTCCTGATTCTGCCAATAGGAAAGGCGGAGATGTGCTGACCCACAAAGGTACAAGTCAGAAAAAGGGGTAATACTGTAAGGATATGAAGGAGAAAAATTGCATCCAATTATACGCCCATATGGACAAAGAGCATGTTATGACTCACCAGCTCGGAGGTGCACAGAAACAGGTGAAGCTAGGGGCCCCAAAGGATAGGGGCAAATTTCACAGGCTGATATGGGAGCCAGAGTAGGATGAAGTTAGTACTCAAGGATAAAGCATAAAGCTGTCAAGAAAGAAGATATATTCAAAAAAATATATATAATCAGCATGATGTGAACATCAAATCCTAAACAGGGGCACCTACAGGGTAAGCACATGGTGCGCCTAGAAAACCGACATATAAACAATGTGGGAAAGATCAGGATATTGGTATAGAGAAGATAGAACAATTAATAGAGGAGAATATGTTATACATACCCAGGGTTCTACATGTAATGGTCTAGGATAAACAAAGTTCACGGCTTTGAGAGGAGGAATGTCAGGAGGTGAGCGGGCTGCAATAAAATTGTATATGCATATAAACATGTATGCATACATATGCACACATGTATATATAGAGGTGAGTATACATGAAGTACATGATTAAATATGTAGATAGGGCCATGTCTGCATATAGGAAAAAAGAAGAATATTTACCTGGGCCAGCATATATACGCTAGCATAATAAAAAACCAAAGCAGTTTTTTCCAAATTGGCTCACAAGGGAGAGGTATAGTGTGTCAAAAGACCCCAAGCAAGGCTGTAGATTGGAAGGTATTGAATTCAATTACTGAAACCTGTAGACAAACAGGTAAATTTCAGATACAGCTCAGGCACTGTGCATCAAAAAGTAAAATACAGCAGAGACTGTTTAGTGTACACAAAAAAAGGGGGGGTCAAACGACCAGCACAAACCTGCAGAGTAGATGGTTGGATACGTGCACCTAGTAGGAACTACCATCACAGGGGTATGGATAGTTGAATCAGGAAGCAGGCCGCTGGAATCCATATAGGAATGAAAAATTGCAGGTAAAAGTTTGGCTAACAAAACAAAGCAAAACAGAAAATCCGTCCAAAGAGAGCATGGGACATACCTGCACACAGCAAGGGGTAGAGGAAAAACGGCAGCCAGCAACACCAGACACTCATCAGGCCCCCAAAAGCACCTAGATCCAATGGGCAAACAAGCCCATTTAAATAGTAGTGTCTGGCGCCGATCCTGATGACGCCGAATGCGTGCGCCAGCCGGCGCCATACAATCGGCGTCATCGGACCCGATCCTCAACTGCGCATGCGCGTCGCGCATGCGCAGTAGAGCAAAAACGGCACATAGTGTCAGGAAGGACAGAGAGCTATCAAGGAGCCAACCGACAGTGCGGACGCTGCGGATACGCAGCGCTACACATGAAGGAGGCTCAGAGTGAAGCCGTCAGGCTTCTCGACCGGCCGTTAATGTCCCCAAAGAGCAGATCAAAAAACCCCGCACCGCCATCTGGTGGGCGGACATGGAACTGCTCGAAAGGGGAGATCGCATATCAGCCTGCAAAAATAAAGCTAACACAGGCCTAAGGCACAGGTGTAATTGGAGATGGCGGGTCAAAAGTGGCTCATAATATAGGATACAATGGTATGGATACAAAAGTTAAATTCAAAAGAAATATTATATATGTAAAAATATAAGAAATAGAAAGAAAAAAAAAAATATAGGATACAAATGAGAATAAATATAAATATAAAACCAGCGTATAGATGGTTATAAAGGGGCAGGAATGTGGAGGAAATTAACGTGTGTCAACATTATGAGAACCTAGGCAAACCTAGGTTTACAGGGATATGGAGTAGAACAGACAGACAAGATATATACACGATGGGGAAAAAACATAAAAGGGAGAGCACAAAAGGGAAAACAATAAAGGGGGAGAAAAAAAAAAAAAAAAAAGGGGGGGGGAAGGGAACAATAAAAAGGAGGGGTTGGGGGCTCAAAGAAGAGGGCCTAATAGACACAGATGATAGGACAAAATAAAGCGCCTGGGAGACCAGAAAAACAGATAAATAAATAGGGAACAAGGCCCTAGATGCTTGGTTACGGCGAGCCAGATAAAGGAGGAGTATGGAATGAGCCCTGGCAATATATGTATCTCTTAGATCTAAACGATATTGAGCTTGCCCGGGCCAAATCTGGCAAGAACCGGGGAACCAGCAATTAGACAGGAAAATATCTCTAAAGAAAAGGCTTATAGGAGTTATTTTCATTGATGCCAGGGTGTAGGGTAGCGGATAGTCTCTCAATCCATAAGGTTTCCGCCCTAAGAATTTTGTTGTCCCAATCGCCGCCCCGCGGGTGAGGGGGGACAACTTCGAGGACAAAGAAGGAGACTGCACTGTTATCGAATCTGTGGTGTAGACCTATATGTCTTGTTACTGAAGTTAGAATTTTACCAGAGCCTGAACAGTAGACGTGATCACGAATACGTTGGCCGAATTCGCGTATGGTCTTACCCACATAGAAAGCTTTACAAGTGCATGACATTAAATAGATAACGCCCCGGGTGGTACAGTCAGCATGGCAACGCAGGCGATGCCACTGTCCATTCGGGAGCTTAATCCCTTGTCCTTCGGTAACCCAAGGGCAGCGGCTGCAATTGCCACATCGGTAAGTGCCCCAAAGGGATCTGGAAGGTCTGGCTTGGGGAAGGGTATAATGACTGGAGGTAAGGGTGTCTCTAAGGGATGTAGCTCGTCTGAACACTAATTCAGGGGTGGGTCTAACATATTTAGAGAGGGTTTGATCCTCAGTCAGTAGGTGCCAGTGCCGGGATATTGAAGTACGTAAGGATTCTTGGTGAGCAGAAAATTTGGTAATGAATTTGACGGTTTGAAATTCAGTGTCAGAAGGTGTTTTATACAGAAGATCAAATCTTGATCTGGATTTGGCCTTATTAAAGGCTTTTCTGAGGAGTGATTTGGAATAACCTCTCCTCAGGAGTCTATCTTGCAGAAAGCCTGCTTGTTCAATAAAATCTTGGTCCGATGAGCAGTTCCTCCGCAAGCGTAGGTACTGTGCATACGGAATACTTCGAATTAGAGGGGAAGGGTGTGCACTCGATGCGTGCAAGATGGTGTTACCGGCACTAGGTTTGCGGTAAAGGTTGGTCGTAATGCTGCCTACCGCGTCTATTTTGATGACAAGATCTAGAAAAGAAATATGCTCGGGGCTGAAAGTGTGGGTAAAGCGTAGATTGAAATCATTAGTATTCAGTGTATCAAGAAAGAGTAGTAAGTCATCGGTAGTGCCTGTCCATATGATCAACAAATCGTCAATGTAGCGAAACCAATAAAGAATGTGAGTCAGCCATCTATCATAGTGTTCATCTGAGAATATCCATCTCTCCCAGCCGCCGAGGTAGAGATTGGCATAAGAGGGGGCGCAGCATGTGCCCATGGCCACCCCCTGACGTTGAAGGTATACTTTGTCCATAAAGGTGAAATAATAAATTTCAGGACGACGGTACTTTACGTTTATTTTTATTATATAGTAGCAGTATCTACATGGCATATGTACTTTCTTCACTTACAGAATGGAAACAATCTATTAATAATTGACCTTGACATAAACTATTATTTTTCACAAAAGATGTGAAATTTCCTTGCTAGTTGATAGTAATAGTAATCAGTAATAATAATTAGTGATAGTAATTTTTCATGGAATACGAAAAGATGTAACTACAGTAAATTTCTATTATTTAATATCAATCTCGAATATGTGTGAGCCTGCTAGCCAACTCCAAGTCTCAATTCCCTTTGTATTGGTGAATTTCTAAAGATCCAATAATAAATTAGGCTCCAAAATCAGAGGGGTAACTGGATAAGGACATTTGGTGAAACCATAGAGGAAGGCATAATGGGGCCTGTATAATAATATAGCCCACCTAGGATGGAAGCATGGATCCAAAAATAGGCTAGTATGAATGCGTGAGCTGAGCTGGGACTGACGTCATGCGTAACGCGTCACATGCTAACAGCTGCAGGGCCATGTTGGAAAATATGCCCAAAGGTGGGAGCGGTCATGATGGAGATTACCGCCCCACCTGATGTAACCAGAAAGACCATAGCGATCTAATAAGCAGTTCTTGATTAAATGTCTCCTGAGGAAGCCATTGTATGGCGAAACATGTAGAGAATCAGAATCTACTGCACCCATTCCATCTACAGTATGGATATATAGGATATATATGATGACAATGTTTAAATATTTGAATGTTTAAATAAAATAATATTTTATATATATATTTGTATTGTGTTTTTGCACCCTAAAAATCCCATCTGTCTTGTTTTCTTGTTTTACTTTACAAATACCTGTTTTTAGCAAATCAAATCAATTTAGAACAAATCTGGAACTGGGCTGGAACTTGATCCTTTCTACTAATGAGTTTGCCTTTTTTCCCCCCAAAAGATAGAAAAACATTTTATTCCAATTCTGCTCAGAAATCATCTCTAACATACACAGTTCTAACATTTCTAATTCTAGGAACCAATGTTCTAGAAATAATCAAAATTCTTCCAGTCCCACCTACTACAAGAGATTGTTAGCATGGTGTTTTAAGGAGTCTTATAATTGTCACATTATTATTCATATTTTATCGCATGCTCTAACTGGATAAAATTAGTTTTCACTTTACACACCCATACCATCTGATAGCAATGACAAAATTCTTGATGATTCAGCAAATCCTGTCCTGTTATTGTTGATGTAGTTGGTGGCTAAAAGTGAAACTATAAAAGTGACCTTACAAGTCCAGTTCTGTTTTCCAAATACCTACTGTAAAACAGGTTTTCCACCAGAAATATGCTTTTATTTGATCTTTCAAAGAGAAAATATGATATAACACGATGCACCCAAGGCCATGTACCCCACCATCATTAGGTAATAGGCAATCACCTATTGGTACATTCACCCATAGACAGCGGCTTTTTAAAAGGAACACAGGTTACTGATTCACATTCTGTGAAATGTGCAAGTCCACCCATCAGACACCTGATTTTGATTGATTTGCCCAGTTTACTTTGAATCCCAATTCAGTTGAACCAATTTGCTCATCACTATCCATTACACTTAAGGCTCGTACACACAATCAGATTTTCGGCAGGGAATTGTGTGATGACAGACTGTTTGCCTAAAATCCGACCGTTAGTATGCTCCATCAGACAATTATTGTCCAACTTTCCGCCATCAAATGGTGGATGGCAGGCTAGTAAATTTTCGGCGGACAACGGCCTGTTGTCAGATTTTCCTAAGGTGTGTACACAAGTCCGTCACACAAAAGTCCAAAGTACAAACATGCATACTCGGAATCAATGCTCACCAAACGCAACATTAGCAGAAGGTGCCCAAAGGGTGGCGATCAAGAGCTGAAATTCCACGTAGTACATCACTACATTTGTTGTTTGTTGGCCGACAATTTTGTATCGTTTGTATGCAAGACAAGTTCACGGCACATGCCCTTCGGACAAAAGTCTGATGCTTTGTCTGAGGAAAATATGATCTCCTGTACTAGGCTTTATACATGGTAAGACATGTATTCCTTTTACCTATTGGTAATGGTGTCTGGATTGACTTGCTGCTATTGGTAAAGTTTTCTAATTTAGCATGAAAAATCAACACACTTGATCAAATCTTTAATCCTTCAAATACTCTATCCCTTACTATGTATTGTCCAGAAATACTCTATCCCTTACTATGTATTGTCCAGAAAACATGACTGTACCAAAATAGGGAAAATAACCTTTGTCAGCTTGCTGTCATCTGAATTGTTGTGCTAATTGGATTTCAAATGTAAAAATAAAAGCAAAAGATTAAATAACTCTCATTTGAAGATAATTAAGTTCTGTTTATTTGTTAGGTCTAGGCAGTATACGTATTATCGCAATGTGGTTCAGATCTAAAGTATGCTTTTCAGTGAGTTCATTAGTAGGCAGCCACAGCACTTAAGCTCTGTCAACAGAGCGTTATAGAAATTATTGCAATGGTCACTGTATTAGTCATCCTTAAATTGATAGGCTTGTTTACCTTCAGAAAAGTACATTTATAGGGAAATTCTTTATCCTAACAAATTTTCTTAATAATGATTGTCGGCTCCTTTTTGCCATTTTGTTTTTGACAAATTCAGTATTACTAATCAGAAGTTCTCCTTGCCAGCATTCATTAATTTCATACTTCAGCTTAACATCAAATCCAGTTCCTCTGCTTAACACCAACAGTTATATTCATCAAAGTGACTTATTTATCTCACATGAGATAAATAAGACAACTTGCTAACTTATTCAATGAAGCTTATTCATTAGTGTCTAGATCACTGCTTGATGAATAAGTCCCACAGAATACCATTTCAAGACATCTTATTTACTTTACAAGAGAAAATGAACTACCTTTGATAAAACGTATTATTCAGGTGGTAAAGTAAGCCATTAGATGACATTAAAGCTGAACTCTAAACAGATATAAAATACACAAATTAACACAGCTCTGTAATCATTAAAACATCATTAAATATATTTTGTTAATTTGTACATGTATTTTTGTAAATCTAAGCACCAAAGTTTTCTGAATTTGACCTGGTATTAGCTTCTTGCAGTTTCTGTACAACATGGCTACAGTGTGAAAGGAAGTTCTAGCACAAGAATCCAATAATTTTATGTGCTAACAAGACGCAAGCTGATAGGAGGAAAGAGCAGAATGATAGAGAGATAAACTCATCCACTGTGCTGTTTCTCCTTTCACAGTCGAGTAACAGGCTGTGGAAGGTCTAAGATGACCCAGGTTCAGAGAAAGTGGATTAAAGGATGCTGTCCATCAGACTGAAGACATCTAGTGGCATAAAAAAGTACATGAGGGGAAGTATCTAAACGGCTTTAAATATTGCAGCAAATGCTGGTTTTGTTATTGTATATGTTAATGCACTCTACTCACATCTATTAGATTCATATTGCAGATACACACTGACATGAAGGAGATATGTCAGCAGGCTGGACTTTGCACTAATTCTAAAATATTAAAATCAATGAAAGTTGAACTCCAGGTACAAAAAAAGGATAGAATCCTACTTTGTGTGTACCAAGTGCCTTTGCAAGTCTAATTGTTTACTTTTAAAAGTAGTGCAGACATCATTGTATAGCCAGTGTCTGCAAAGCTGTGGGAGGATCCCAGCAGGTCCATCCACTAGAAGCCACCTGCAGAAACCAAAAGGGAGGACACACACCCTGCACATAGAAGAGAGAGCAACAATGACCGGTCTTTCTTAGAGGAAGCCCCTGCACAACAGCAAAGGTACACACTGGAATACCAAATACATCTAAAAGAAATACAAAAGCCTATCATGATACACATGGCCCTTGTTTTTAGACAATATTTGCTTATCTCAGAGTTCAGCTTTTTTCAATGATCTAAGTAGAACTATCAAACTGTAAAAAAAGAATATGTTTGCCATAAGTCAAGTCTAACTGTATTTATTGTTTCCCTATAGCCCCCCCCCCCCATTTTAAAACGGTAACATTATTCCTGCAAGCCAACTGTAGACTCAAACTTTGCTAGACAACTCTCTCCCATCACTTTGAAATCTGAACAGTGTTTACTCCCATGTCAGCTGTCTTGTGTTGACTCAATGTGAGGTGCTTGTGTCAGCATTTTCCCCATTGATAGACAAGCTTGCACTTTGTCTATTAGCATCTGGTCATGTTTTAACCCCCCCCCCCCCCCTCATTGTTTGTCTCTTCCAGCCTCTCTCCTGCCTGTGTACAGTAATGTGCAGGGTCCAAATAGACCGCCCACCTTCGGGGCTGTTCTGTATCAGGATTAGAGCGTGGGGACATTATGAAAGCATATTTCTGAAAAACAGGAAAATGAATGTGCTTTTTGGATGTTTGCCTTTGAATATGAGAAATGCCCACTAATTAGGTCAATTTTAATTTTATGGTTCAAGACAATAGATGTATTTAAGCTACACATCATTATGCTAACAAAAAAACAACATTTTGTTATAAAAGGGCAGTAAAAAGAGCAAACATGATGTGCAGTAAACAAAAAAGCAGTTAAGAAATTATATTTTACAAATAAATCTACAGTAAAATAAAGACTGCTATGCATTACATTGGATGAATATCACGGTTTAGTTAGCACACATTTGCAAACGCATGTGTAAGCTACAAGGCCTCTCCATAGCACCCTGCGTAGCTTGCAGTCCTATCACTACTGAATTTTTGAGTGTCTCCACAGTGGAAGCACATGCATTTTAATGGATAGATAAGGGGCAGGTGGGCCAGGAGGTAACCCAATCCTCCTTAAAGGCACAGGAGGCACATTGGACACCCAGCACATAGCACAATGGCAGCACAGGTGCCCAGCATGTGCCCAGCATGTGCCCTGACCAAATTTACACCAGTACCATCCCCTGTTTTTAATGCAGACTGTTAGACAGGTTCATTTGGTTGATCAGCAGACTGGTTGGTGAGTTGAGCTTGGAATTTTCTCTGGTTTTGTCTTTAATGTATAAAATGTAACCTATTGCATGAAAATCTCATTATTTGTCACATATTTGCAAAACATCCAAAAATAAAGATAAAAATGCACCTATTGTACTCCAGAAAACACCTTTACGAAACTTCCTCAAATTCATGGCAGGTAGTACATACAGGAAATGAAATTGGGAAAAACACCGCGCTATTCAATTGGGCTATACAAAAGCTGCCAACAAACAAAACAAACAAAGTCAAAATACGTATGGATCCAAAATTGTAGCGCTAATGTATAAGATAAGTGTAAATATTCCAACACTCTAAAATAAATATATCTTAATGGGGTAGTAACTCCTAGTGCTGGTGTTGATTCCAGTATAACAGAATTACAAGGAAATTATATAGTCCATATAGGGATAACATCAAAGTGTAGATCTTGTTGGTCCACTCAATGAAGACAGATTGTATACTTGACTGATGTAGAAAATAAGGCGTGGGTACGCTTACCAGAGTCGGTGGATGTGACTACCGTACGGCATACACATCAGACAAGCTTTGAGGATAGTGGGTCTTGCATCCTATGGGAAGTCGCCTCGGACTGGAACTCCGACGATCTCTGGAGCTGTATGCTGGGTCCGTCAGCGGGATGAATGGGCCCGGCTCGCGATTATCCAATGTTCCCAAAAAGGATGATGAAGACCGGGGAAGGGAATAAAAAAATGGAGACCACTCCAATGGTGCAGGTCAAAAAGTAACAATTTATTCACATATGCATGTGAACGAAAATAAAAATCTCGAGAAAAAGTATAAAATGTAAAATTCTGGCAATATGAGGGGCATAGGATAGCTGGCCCGACGCGTTTCGACTAAAAGTCTTCCACAGGGGCATATCTCTCATGAGATATGCCCCTGTGGAAGACTTTTAGTCGAAACGCGTCGGGCCAGCTATCCTATGCCCCTCATATTGCCAGAATTTTACATTTTATACTTTTTCTCGAGATTTTTATTTTCGTTCACATGCATATGTGAATAAATTGTTACTTTTTGACCTGCACCATTGGAGTGGTCTCCATTTTTTTTTATTCCCTTCCCCGGTCTTCATCATCCTTTTTGGGAACATTGGATAATCGCGAGCCGGGCCCATTCATCCCGCTGACGGACCCAGCATACAGCTCCAGAGATCGTCGGAGTTCCAGTCCGAGGCGACTTCCCATAGGATGCAAGACCCACTATCCTCAAAGCTTGTCTGATGTGTATGCCGTACGGTAGTCACATCCACCGACTCTGGTAAGCGTACCCACGCCTTATTTTCTACATCAGTCAAGTATACAATCTGTCTTCATTGAGTGGACCAACAAGATCTACACTTTGATGTTATCCCTATATGGACTATATAATTTCCTTGTAATTCTGTTATACTGGAATCAACACCAGCACTAGGAGTTACTACCCCATTAAGATATATTTATTTTAGAGTGTTGGAATATTTACACTTATCTTATACATTAGCGCTACAATTTTGGATCCATAGGTAGTACATACAGTATCTGCCAATATGGCAGCTATTATTTGATTCTGCTTTCACATACTGCCTGGATAATACCCAGATACAAATTCTAGATAGATCATGTTAAAATGGTTCTAATTAGCCAACAGTACATGGAATAAAATTACAAATTATTTCCCCTACCTACTCATCTAAAGCTGCCTGACAATTTAAACTTGGAAATAGTTTTTCTCTATCATGATTTTGTGTGCTTTTCATGCTGTACCAAAAACCGTTAACAGATTCGCTAATGGCTGTATTAGTGCAGGCTTAATATTGACTGCTCCATTTACTAGAAACAATTCTGCCATTAACGTTTAAAACAAGAGCAATGATCCAAGAAATGTTTAAAACGGTAATATTATAATGAAAATGAGAGTGTGTTTATCAAACACCTGTTTTACTATACAATACATGATCATAGAAATACAGCATATTGTTCCGTGAAATTGGTATATAATTTTTTTTTTTTTTATATGGAGACAGATGATCTCATGTAATACATTATAGGAGCATTCTGTCAATAAAAATGCATGAGAGCCCCAAGCTTATGCTGTTGTCAGAGGAAAAAGTTTGTCTATTCATGTAAAAAGCCTCTTGCAAATCACTTCTCTGAGATAATATATTTTATCTTCTAAAAAAAGAATCATTAAGAAAAGAAATTGAAAACATTAGAGGTTGATTTACTAAAACTGGAGAGTGCAAAATCTGGTGCAGTTCTGCATAGAAACTAGGGTTGCACCAATACCAGTTTTTACTGGCAAGTACGAGTACTGATACTTTCAGTCAAGTTCTCGAAGATGCCCAGTACTAATACTTTTGCAGTGCGATTTGAGCCCATACAAAATGAATGGACTCAAATCTCACTGCAAAGAATCACATGTGATTTGAATAGGAATGCAGTGTGATTCCTGTCCGAATCACATGCGGTTTCCAGCACCGCTCATGTGTGAACCCAAGCTGAAGTCACTATGACCAGCCTGATGACCCCATGAATAAGTTAAGACACCAGAATTGTCAAATCATTTTGGTAAAGCAAAGGATAGCAGCCACTCAGATCAATGCTTTACTGAGCCTCCGCCATTCTTTTCTTTGTTGTATTAGTACAGACACATGTTGTATTTAGTACTGACACACTCTTGGGGAGATTTACTAAAATTGGAGTACACCAAATCTGATAAAGCTTTTCATAGAAACATGGAAGCATATTCTCACAGCATTTAAAAAGAGTCATGTACAACATAGAAACATACCACGTTTGGTTAAATTTGATATTTTAAAACTACCTTTAACATAAACAGATTGCCCTACAATTATATCTCATGTAGTTTAAAGAAAGAGCAAATCTATTTATAATCAAAACTGATTTCTTGATGCCTCTTGTTACAGTTTCATTTTCAATCTGCATGTTTTTTCATGGTCTAAGATACCCTTTTTGTAATTTAGCTTGATCAGGATTGGTGACTAACTAGTTCTTAAGTGGTTAAGAAAAAACAAACAATGATTTTAATAAGTTCAGTTATTTACAAAGCAAAAAGCAACCATTGCCTTTCCAAGTGTACGTAATGTCAACTTAAAAATGATATATAGACAAACTGCAACCTATGGTGCTCTACACCTGCAAGGAGGTCCCAGTGATGTGCTCCCTGGGGGTGGCATTCCATGGTGTGCCGGAAAAACACTTTTGGGCTTCATAACCACTGGTGTTTCACCTGTACTAGGTCCCTAAGGAATGGGGTTCACCTTGTTTCAGCCAAGTGGACTTCCTCTGTCAGCAGCCTTGTGTTTGGCCATTCTGTACCCTCTGTGCACTTTTTGTGTGCTTTGATTTCACGGTTTACTTTAGTAGGATTTTTTTGTTCACGGGGGGCCGACATAGCACCACACCAAGGAATTTAAAAAAAAATCTGTAAAAGCAGTTTGTGCAGAAGACTTAAAGTAAAATGTTGAATGCAAAAAGTCATAAGTAATTTCATTTTTTAAGCTGACAATGGCTTGAATTAACTTCTATTTTCTGTAGGTATTGGGAAAAAACAAATGTCTTGCTGTTGCATTGCAAAGCTTAGGGTGTTGGACATACAGAAATAGATAAGTTGTTGTAAATACTAACAGGACTTATTGATGGCCCTAGTCATTTGGGCAATGAACCCATCCATGTTTCTGTTGATTGATCCATTTTCTAAATAAGCACCAGTGTGTTGTGTACAAAATGAAGCACACATTTTGCTACACTTTCATACATTCCCAATACTGTCATTTCATCCCTTAAGTCCTGGTACTTAGCATTTAGAGTAGAAATTTATTTGACTTGGTTCACACTTTAAGTTGCAATTCACATTCTGTTTACTCACATTATAAAGAATCCATTGAAAGATAGTTCTTTTCTAATCCTTAACACCTTTTTAATAGCTGGGATGTCAGTGTCCTCAAGTGAGCCTATTCAGTCCCCAAGAGAAAAAAAAAATCAAGAAGGCTTTAAAATCTGTTATGTTCTGTACTTATATAATACATCTCACGCTTTAATTTGAGGATGTAGAAGCTGTTTAGTTTTCAGTTATTGTGTAATGAAACACATGCAAATACAAAATCATGTTCAAATTAGTTTGCCTTTTTTCCTTTTTGCATAACCTTAGAATTTTTTCAGTAGGATTTTTTTACATCAACATTTCAAGGAAAACAATTAAAAAACTTCTCTCTCCCTCTCTTCTGCTTGCTGCTTCCAACTTTTTTCCAGTCCAAGTTATATGTTGTATGAGGAGTTTTCTAAATTCAATTTAGTAAGACTGAATTGTACCCAAGGGAACAGTGTGTATTTTTGCTGTGAGAGTGCCATCGAACAAAGCAACAAGTGAAGCAATACTATATCAACTTATTTAATAAATGTTGAACAATGAAACATAAAATAAGTCATTTCTTGTTGATTATCATTAAAGAACTAAAGGCTAATTTTGTGTGGTAATATGATTATTTCGCAACAGTTAGACAAAGGTGTCTCACACACTTTGAGATGTAATAACAATATTTCAATTTGATTGACATTTGCCCAAAATTCTTTGAGCAACATTAACGATTAATGAATGAATTAAAATTGGTAGAAATTCATCAAGTAAAAACTACATTGCCTGACATTCAGCAAATCTGTTCCTTTCTAATGCCCTGTACACACAATAGTATTTTCCGATGGAAAATGTGTGATAGGACCTTGTTATCAGAAATTCCGACCGTGTGTAGGCTCCATCACACATTTTCCATAGGAATTTCCGTCACACAAAGTAAGAGATCTGGTTCTCAAATTTTCCAACAACAAAATCCGTAAAAACAACAAAATGCGCAACTTTGTGTGACCGTGTGTATGCAAGACAAGTTTGAGCCAACATCCGTCAGAAAAAATCCCATGGATTTTGTTGTCGGAAAATTCTATCGTGTGTACAGGGCATAACCCTTTCTCTCCACTCATAAACTCATGTGGCCAGACCATTTTTGCAAATGTTCCATTGCTTTTTTATTTTCCACTTACAGCTTTCAGAGTTTGTAAAAGACCCCCAAACCATACATTTTCTGAAGGCACAAGACCAATGGAGTAAAAAGAAGGTGCTGTTGATTTTTAAGGCTCAAAAAATCAAATCACTAAAATCATTATTTGCAGATACAAACACAGCACATTTTCCATAACTTCTGCTAACCTACTACCTCCTATTGAGTTAATAAATAACAAATATTTATACATTTTAAATTGCCCCTTTTTGCAAAATGAAAAAAGTGGAAGGTACACAAAATTGTAAGTAACCAACTTCTCTAAAAATCTGGAAGTTTTATTTTTACAGCTTTCAGAGTTTTTAAAATACCCCCAAACCATACATTTTCTGAAAGCATAGAACCAGGGGGGACAAAAAAGGTGCTACTGATTTTAAGGCTGCACAATAGTTACACAAATGTTTATCAAATTGCTATTTTCACAAAAAAAAGAACACTAAAATTCTCTTTTGCACACATTAACATAACATAGCTTACAAAGTCCTGCTAAGTTATTACTATGGCCTAATTTAAATGGGGCGTACTAAAGCGTATCGCCATGGAGGGCAGTGAAATGCATAAATGTAATTATTTGTATATTTAAAAACTGTACTTATTACAGTCATCCGGTTTCTCTGAGGAAAGTATAAAGATCTCTGTAGTTAGGCATCTTGAACATAATGGATTTACAGGAGGGCCCTGCCAAGATTTCACAAGAAATTGAATAGGCAATCTTTATAGATGTGATAGCTGTATTCGTTTTCTATCTTTTATTTTCAACAAAACCATTGAGACAAACCTTTTAACACTGACAATGGTGCTTACAATGGTAAGTTTTTATTTATTTATTTATGTAAAACCTTTACCTCAAAAGGAACAAATCTGTTTCTGTAGCTGCTTATAGCAGTAGTAAACTTGATCAACCACAAAAAAAAACTTTCCCTGCAAGGTAAAGGCATAATGTGCTAGTATGCATTGCATATACTAGAACATTTTGAAAAATGTACCTTGAAACAAAGCTCACCAGCAGTGTGCTGTCACTGCTGCAGAGGCTTCCATCTTCACCAGGTCTTCCTTATGGGTTTGCTGGCTGTAGCCGCTTGAACGGCCAAGCCACGATGACATCAGTCCCGGTCATGCATGCGGTAGAAATAGTCACAACACAGAACTATTTTTGCATAGGGTCCCCCTTGACCTCCATATTAGACCCTCATCAAAGATAACGGTCTATGCTTGAAAAAGGAGCACGGCTATTCCTACACCAATAGCACGCCGGCTCTGAAACGCGTTGCATGTTATTGATGTCACGTCCCGGCACCACGCTGTGTTTTCTTCCCAAACCTCATTTTGGATTCTTCCCCCATGGCTGTTCACCATCATACTCGGAAGCCAAAGGAGGACAGTGAGGCCGCAGCGTGGCTCGTTACCGGCCCTGACGCTGTACAAAATATTAATTATAATTTTAACCTTTTTCTCCCCCCTCCCTTATTATTTGGAATTTGCCCATACTGAGTGTACTTTTCATTGTAAGCCACTAGTGCACAATCTCTGTGGAAGTTCCTAATGCTGCACCAAGTCAGCACTATGAGGACTTGCTGTGACCTGTAGTTCCACACCATCCGAATTGTGGTTTGATGTGCTATACCCTCCAAGCCTGAAGCAGACTGACTGCAACATGTAGTCCCACCTCATCTGCCTAGAGATGTGCCTGAACTCAACTCTATGTTCTTCCATGTGAGTGGATATTGTTTTTATTAGGAAATCGTTACTTGATATATATTCAGAGGCGCCCCTCTCCTTGTTTTTGTTCTCTAGCTTCGCCAGAACTTGCTTCTGGTCCTCGTGGTGGCAGCCCTGACAGACTCACCTATTTTCTTTCCCCCATATTTGCCAGTGGACTATTATGGACTACATATTGTCATTTTGAGGTATCCAAGCATTGCACCTTTTTACTTGTTAAAGATAATGATCTAGTATGTATTTTTCTTTTTTTTTTTCTTTTATATGGGGTCCCCTTTTAACATATATACAAAATAATAATCTAGGATAATGGTTTGGCATAAATTAAGGGAATCACTGACCTTTTGTTTACAAACAGAATGAAGCGACGGTAGCTGTCAATTTAACCACCTCGCGCCTGCGCTATTGATGAAAAACGCCTACATCGCGGCGCTCAATTGCCGGGAGGGCGTCCCTGGATGTCCTCCTGTTTACATCCTCCCACTGCCGCAGGCGTGCTTTTGGGGAAATCTGTGTTGGCCGTGTCCCTTGGACACAGCCAATCACAGATCGCGCTCAATGGCCAATCACAGCGGCCATTTAGCACTCGATCTGAATGTCCAATGAAAGATGATCTCATATGTAAACATATGAGATCATCTCTCATCGCCGGCTCTCCCTCCTCACACAGAGACCGCGTGTGAGGAGAGAGAGCGACCTCCGGCTGCAGCGTCAGTGTGAACACAAACACAGTGCCCACACACACAAACACACATGCCCACAGTGCCATCTGTTCCCAGTGCCACCTGTCCCCAGTGCTACCTGTCAGTGCCATCTGTCCCCAGTGCCACCTGTCATTGCCAACTGTCCCCAGTGCCACCTATCAGTGCCATCTGTCCCCAGTGCCACCTGTCCCCAGTGCCACCTATCAGTGCCATCTGTCCCCAGTGCCACCTGTGAGTGCCATCTGTCCCCAGTGCAACCTATCAGTGCCACCTGCCCCCAGTGCCACCTGTCAATGTCATGTGCCATCTGTTGTAGGTAGTCAAAGAGTTAGATGTGTAATTTATGCTCCTAGAACACGTGATGGTGCTCCCTGCATGTTGGGCCTCTCTATGTGGCTAGGCTGTGAAATAGTCAGACACATGTGGTATCGTAATACTCAGGAGGAGTAGCAGAATGTATTTCGGGGTGTTATTTGTGTTATACACATGCCATGTGAGAGAAATAACCTATTACAATGACAATTTTGTGAAAAAAAATCTTCATTTTGCAAAGCATTGTGGGAAAAAATGACAACATCAAAAACCTCACCATGCATCTTACTAAATACCTTGGAATGTCTACTTTTAAAAAAGGGGTCATTTGGGGGGTATTTGTACATTCCTGGCTTGTTAAGGTAGCAAGAAATGAGATAGGCCACCAGTACATCAGGTGTGATATTTTTTTTATGATTTGCACCACAGCTTGTAGACTCTCTAACTTTCACGAAGACGAAATGATATCCACTAATTTGGGTTATTTTTTTTTTTTTAACATCAAAGTTTATTTGAAAAAGTAAAAGACAAACGATATTGGAGTCGCAGCTCCAAACAATAACACATCTAAGAACAGTTAGATGTTGATTGACAGTTGCATTTAAAGTGGAGGGCCACCCTGAAAAAAAAAACTTGATAAAAATGTTAATAAAAATGTAAAATGAAAAAAAATTATTATTTTTTACTTACCAGAAATGGCTGTTGCTAGGCAGATCGTCCTAATCTGCCTCTTCCTGTTCCGCGGAGCCGTTCTGTCTTCTGCTCCTAGCGCCGTCTTCTAGTGAATGGGGCGAGGTATGTTATGGGAACTGTGTGTCCCACAACACATCGCGTTCCCCATTCACAAAGCACCGCGCGACGACTCGCACATGCGCAGTAGGCCGCGCAACGACTTGCGCATGCGCAGTAGGAAACGGACAGTGAAGCCGTAGTCTTCGCTGCCCATTTCCCTTACTGAGGATGGCGGCGCTGGGACCGGAGCGCCGAGGGACATCTCGGCCTCCACGACCGACATCGCGGGCGCCCTGGGAGGGTAAGTGTCCTTATTAAAAGTCAGCAACGACTTTTTTTTTAGCTGCTGACTTTTAAAAAAAAAATTTTTTAGCTGAAACACCCCTTTAAGTGTAACACAATATGATTGTCTAGGAAAATTAGTTACCTGAATATACCACAGAAATATCTCAGGGAGTCAAATAGGCCCAAATCATCTAGAATGTAAAGCCTGGTGATCCTGATGAGGACTTGTCGGAAATCTAACCGGTAGTGAGAAAGTTAGCTAAGTTATATGAGCATGAAAAGAAAGAGAAGGATCTAGGGAGAATCAGGATAATAAAGAAAAAGTCATGGAAAGTTCGCATAAACAGAAAAGACATTGTCCTTATTCTAATTCGCACAATATAAAAGGTGATGCTATGATACAGGTAATTGGATACATTTATCTATATGTGTAACCATGAAATGGCTGGTTAGTGGGCTTCGAAGAGGTCTGTGTACGACTGGGAGTATTTGAATACAAACCACGGCGACCATGTCTTATGAAAGCGGTCAATATTTTCTGTAGACTATGCTACCATCTCCTCCATCTCCCGGATCTCTGATATTTTGCGTAACCATTCCTGGATAGATGGTATCCGAGATGACTTCCAATGGAGTGGAATCAATGCTTAGGCAGCGTTCCGAAGGTGCTTGGAGAGTGAAAATTTGTATTTTTTAATGGAGAAAAGAAATCTGAGATGTGGAGGAGGCAATTCATTGCATCAAGTTTTAGTTTGATCTCCGTGATCTGAAACACTAACTTCTTGACCTCAGACCAAAAGGGTTGCGGTACTGGACAATGCCACCATATGTGTATCAGGGAGCCCCTGTCTTCTTGGCATCGCCAGCATGTGTCTGGGGTCATCGGAAACCATGAATGTAACTTTACAGGTGTGGTATACCAGTGGGTTAACTGCTTATAAGCCGTTTCTTGGGTTTTGGTACTGATTGAGCACCTATGAGCAAATATACATGCTTTCCGCCACTGTTTGCTTGTAAGTGGGGCATCCAGCACTTTAGATCATCGTTCTCTGAGTTCACACTCCCCCCGGTTGCCACCATCCTGAATCCAACAATATGCAAGCGATGTTGCTTTAGTAATTGGTTTATCTGCCAAGCACACTGTCTCCAGTTCCGTCAATTGTCTATTGAAATTTGTCCTAGCTGATGGACTGTTAAGGTAGATGCAGACTTGAAAATATGTCCACAGGGGTAGATCAGGTGTTTGGTTTTCTGTCTTGAGAACTGAAAAATCTTAGAACCTACCGTTGCTGAAACACTGTGTGGCTAGTAGTGATTTGTCTGTAATTGATGAGTGGAGGAATTTATTTCCTAGGCCTGGGGGAAAATCAGGGTTGTTGTGTAACGGTGTTAGAGGGCTCAAATTTGAAGAGAAGTTGTTGAGTCTCGTTAATTTATGGAAAATTGCTAGTGTAGTGCCTATGAGGGGGTGGGACCTTAAGGCAGGGAGTTGGGATGCCCAAGGGATCCAGGGTGAGAATCTGAGTGGAGTAGGGCTTACTGCTTTTTCCAAGTCCACCCAATCTTTAAATTTGTAGTGGCAATGCCAATTCATAATTCTGGTGACATGTGATGCATAATAGTAGTGTTGGTAATTAGGAATGCTCATTCCTCCTTTTTCTTTGGAAAGTGATAGTAGAGCGAATTTTACTCTGGGACGTTTGTGAGCCCAGATAAAAGTAATTTGGGTGGAATGAAGGAATCTGAAGAAGGTGTGGGGGATTTTTATTGGTATGTTCCTAAATAGATAGAAGACTCTGGGTAATATGACCATCTTACATATTGCTGCCCTCCTAAACCATGAGAAATATCTCGGGTGCCATTTTTGAAGGTCGGTATTGATTGCTTTCAATAGGGGTACAAAATTGCGTTCATACAATTGTGATAACCTTGGGGTCAACCAGACTTCCAGATATCTAAGAACCGAGTCTAGCCATTTGAAGGGACATATTCATTTTAATGACTCGATGGTATTCACGGGAATTGAGACGTTCATCGCTTCTGATTTGGTGAAGTTGATTTTCAAATTAGAAATTCAGCCAAACAAATAGAATTCTTCCAGCAGAGGGGGTAATGAAGAGGTTGGGTTTGTAATAAAAAAACAATAAATCATCTGCATAAGCCGCTACCTTGCGCTCTTTTTTTTCCATTGTAAACCCCTGTATTCTGCCATCTGCAACAACATTTCTAACGAAGGGTTCGAGTGTTAGGATGAATAGTAGGGGCGAGAGAGGACAACCCTGTCTCATTCCATTTCAAATTTGGACTGGCTCTGACAGGGAGCCATTCATTTTAAGCCGAGTCGTGGGGTTTCTGTATAAGGCAGATATCCAGGTCAGCATATGATCTCCCAAGCCTATGAACCTACAGGTTTTGAACATGAAATCCCAGGCAACTCGATTGAAGGCCTTCTCTGCGTCCGTGGACAGGAGAAGGCCCTCGATTCCATCTGGTTTAGCCGCATGTATCAGGTTCAATGCTGTAATAACGCTGTCCCTTATCTCTCTGCCTGGCATGAATCCAGCTTGCTCATGGCCTTTCAGGCTGTGGAGCAAGGGTTTCAGCCTGTTGGCAATGATTTTTGACATAAGTTTCACATCTAAATTAAGCAATGAAATTGGCCTGTAGCTGGCACATTCTGCTGGGTCCTTATTTGGTTTAGGTAGGACCTATGTATGCTGAGAGGAAGGCTGTGGGAGTCTCTTTGGATTGTGACATGGAGTTTAGAGCATTCAGCAGCGGCCCATGCAGTGTGGTGAGGAAAGTGTTGTAGTATATGGCAGTAAAGCAATCCGGGCCTGGGCTCTTCCCATCTTTAAGGCCTTTGATGGCTTGTTGGAGTTCTATGGCCTCTATAGGTTCCTCTAGAGCTTCTATGTCTGAAGCTGTCAGAGTTGGCAAATTGGATTCTGTTCAATAATTTAGAATGGCTTGTTGTCTATTACCTTGGGCATGGCCTGGTTTCTTTTGTTCAGGGAGGTTATAAAGTGTGGAATAGTATTCGTGGAAGTGGTGAGCTATTTGTTTAGTGGTTACTTTGAGTTTTCCTGTTCTCAAGCGAATGCCCAAGATGTTTTGGCTGGAATTAGTAGCCCGCAAGGCTCTTGACCCCATGTTCGTAATAGATTTTTTAAAAATAAAATAAAAAAAAGTTTAGTTTTGGCATTGATTGTCTGCTGAAGAGCCCTTCTGGTATCCACAAGCTTCCCAGCCGACTGTTCCATCAGCGATTGTTTGTGTCTTGATTCTAACTCACAAGTTCTCCCAACTAGGGGTCTGATTTCTCGTTCTTTTTCCCACTTGGGTCGTGCTCCTAGATTAGCGTAGGACACAGGCCGTCAACTCCCTACAGGAGGGGTACTCCCGCCTAGAGGAACGCGTGCAGGCCCTAGCCACCTCAGGCCCAACAGCGCCCCGGCGCATCACCTGCACCCTCGGTGGTTATGCTGCCTCCTGAGCCCAAGGTCCCCACTCCGGATAGATTCTCCGGGGCCCGGAACAGATATAGGGCATTCCGCAACGCCTGTGAACTCTTTTTTGTACTCCAACCCCAAACCTTTTCCCTTGAGTCCACCAAGGTGGGGTTTGTGGTCTCCCTGCTACAAGGGGAGCCCCAGGCCTGGGCCCACCGCCTGGTGGAACAGAAGCACGAATGCCTCAGCAATCTGAACACCTTTTTCCAGGCCATGGGCATCCTCTATGAAGTCCCACAACAGGCAGTAACTGCCGAAGCAGCATTATTTTCCCTACAACAGGGCCGTAGGGCGGCAGAAGACTATGCATCCGAGTTTAGGCGATGGAGCGCCGATACGAGCTGGAATGACGCAGCTGTGCGTCATCAATTCCGTATGGGTCTCTCCGAGTCTTTGAAGGACGAGTTGGCCAGAGTGGGCATTCCTGAGACTCTCGAAGACCTGATCAACCTGTCCACTCAGATAGACAGGCGTCTGAGGGAGCGTAGGACTGAGCGTACGGCCGGTCCTTCCCGTCCGGTGTGGATGCTACCCCGGGTACCCTACCCTTCTGGCCGCACCGCAACTGCACCCTCTGAGCCTATGCAACTGGGCGTCCTTCGTCCTTCCCTGACCACAGAGGAGCGACAACGCAGGCGAATCCAGAACCTTTGCCTCTACTGTGGGGAACCCGGACATTACGTGAGGGCCTGTCCCCCGAAGTCCTGTAAGCACTCCTCTCTGTTTTCCACTGTTCTGCCTGCAGTACTTAATAATGCGTCTCACCTGACTGTTTCCCTTTCCCTACAGCTCCCAGGAGGGAATACTCTGGTCCCCGCCATAATTGACTCTGGAGCCTGTAGTGGGTTCATGGACCAGACATTTGCCCGCAAATTTCGAGTTCCTTTACGTCCCAGAGCCAGAGGACTGTCGGTACATCTAGCCGATGGGTCGGCTATCAGATCTGGACCTGTGACCCAAGAGACAGTTCCTCTACACACTACCATTGCGGGTAACCACAGTAAACTACTCTACCTGGACATCATTGAGTCCCCTCTGTTCCCTGTCATCCTGGGCATACCCTGGCTCAAGGCCCATAATCCTCAAATCGACTGGCCCACGGGGAGTATCAGCTTCCTCTCCCCCTACTGCTGTCAGCACTGCCTGCAAGGGACCACCAACGTCTCACCCTCTCTACTCTGTCTAGAGGTTGACGTTGAGGCCCGTAGGGCTGTCCCGGAAGAATACCACAGCTTTTTGGACGTGTTCACTCAAAAAGGGGCAGAGACACTCCCTCCACACAGGCCCTATGACTGCCCAATTGAACTTTTACCAGGTGCAGAAATTCCCTTCGGGAGATTCTTTCCCTTAACGGGACTGGAGTTGGAGACTCTCAAAGCATACATCGATGATAACCTGCGAAAGGGGTTTATACAACCTTCTACCTCCCCAGCCGGAGCGGGGATTTTCTTTGTAGAGAAGAAGGATCACTCTCTACGCCCCTGCGTAGACTACCGGGACTTGAACAAAACTACAATTAAGAACCGGTACCCTCTGCCCCTGGTACCGGAACTATTCCAGAGGCTTGGTACAGCTGTGGTGTTTACCAAATTAGATCTCCGTGGGGCATATAACCTGGTCCGTATCCGAAGCGGGGACGAATGGAAGACTGCCTTTCGCACCCGCTTCGGACACTACGAATACCTGGTGAATGCCTGGGCTCTGCAACGCCCCTGCTACATTTCAACATTTTGTAAATGACATTTTTAGAGACTATCTTGACTTATTTGTTATTGTCTACTTGGATGACATCTTGATTTTCTCTCCCTCTCTGCCTACTCACAGGGAACACGTCAGGAAGGTCTTGACCCGTCTTCGCCAGCATGGCCTGTATGCGAAGCCTGAAAAGTTCGAACGTCAAAGTATCCAGTTCTTAGGCTTGGTCATTTCAGTAGATGGGATTAAGATGGATCCGCAAAAGGTGTCTGCCATCTTGGATTGGCCTGCCCCCACGGACAAGAAGGGAATTCAGCGATTCGTAGGATTTGCGAATTTCTATCGCAAATTTATTAAGGGGTTTTCCAACATCATTGCCCCCATCACGAGACTGACCAAGCAAGGTACCAAGTTCCAGTGGTCTCCTGAAGCTCAATCTGCCTTTTCAACATTAAAGGACCAGTTCGTGTCAGCCTCTGTCTTGAAACACCCGGATCCTGCACTCCCTTACATCTTGGAGGTCGACGCCTCTGAAGTGGCGGTAGGGGCAGTCCTTTCCCAGAGACAAGGCCCTAAGGCGCTCCTCCACCCGGTGGCCTTTTTCTCCCGTAAGCTGTCCGAAGCAGAGAGAAATTACGATGTTGGGGATAGAGAGCTATTGGCCATCAAGGCCGCGCTCGAGGAGTGGCGTTATCTCCTGGAAGGAGCCGCCCATCCTATCCTGGTCTACACGGACCATAAGAATCTGGAATACTTAAAAGTAGCCAAGAGGTTGAGAACCCACCAGGCTAGATGGGCACTTTTCTTCACAAGATTTTCATTTCACATCACCTTCAGGCCAGGATCCAAGAATACCAAACCTGATGCTCTATCACGAATGTTTAGTGAGTCCACAGTTCCGCCACCTCCAGACACCATACTTACCCCAGGTAACTTCCTTCTCCTGCATGAGGATCTTCTATCCGAAATTAAACAGGCCTCCGCTTTGATCCCTCACCAGCCGGGCAGTTCCTTGCAGCCTAGAGACGGTCTGCTGTGGCATGAGGAGAAGATCTTCGTTCCTCAACAGTCACGGGTGGCCGCCCTGAAATCCTGCCACGACCACGAATTGGCCGGCCACTTTGGTGCCCGCAAGACCGCTGATCTTCTCCTGCGCACCTTTTGGTGGCCCAACCTTCTGAAGGACTGCAGGGCATACGTCGAGTCATGTACCACGTGTAACCAGAATAAGGGCAGCAAGACAAGAGCCTGGGGCTTGTTGAACCCCCTTCCAGTCCCGGAGAAGCGATGGAGGATGATCTCCATGGACTTCATTGTCGAATTGCCCCCTTCTGAAGACTTCACAACCATTTTTGTGGTAGTAGACAGGTTCTCCAAGATGGCCCACTTCTTACCCATGAAAGGCACCCCCTCAGCTCCTGAGACCGCAAGAGTCTTCATCAAGGAGATTGTAAGGCTCCACGGAATCCACGCCAATATCGTATCTGACTGAGGGGTGCAATTTACGTCCAGGTTCTGGAGGGCATTATGTGCGGCCCTGAAGATCAACCTCCTATTCTCCTCCGCTTACCATCCCCAGACCAACGGTCAGACCGAACGTACCAACCAGACCCTGGAACAGTATCTGCGATGCTACTCATGTTTTTCTCAAGATAACTGGGTCCCCCTCCTACCTCTTGCCGAGTTTGCATACAATAACTCTGTTCATTCTGCAACCAACCAGTCTCCATTTTTTTCAAATTACGGGTTTCACCCTCTGTTCTTGTCCAACAGCATCCCAGAGTGCTCCATGCCAGCAGCCCAGGAAACCCTGAATTTTTTCAGCACCAATAACAAGTTACTTCAGGAGACAATACTGAAGACTCAGGAACGAAACAAGGCGATATTTGACAAGAGGAGGAGAGGGGACCTCAACCTAAAGCCGGGAGACTTGGTTTGGCTGTCCACCCAAAACCTGAAACTGGCGTGTCCTTCCAAGAAGTTGGGGCCAAAGTTTGTGGGTCCTTTTCCTGTAACTAGAAAAATCAATAATGTGGCGTACGAGTTAAAACTGCCTGACTCATTCAGAATCCACCCAGTTTTCCACGTTGCCCTCCTAAAACCTTCAACTCCGGATCCCTTTGCTAGCCGGAACACCCGCCCTCCTGAACCTGTGCTTATCGATGGCGAGGAGGAATTTGAAGTAGAAACTATTGTGGACTGCAGGAAGAGATATGGCCAGGTTCAATACCTTGTAAAGTGGAAGGGCTACGGGCCGGAAGAGAATTCTTGGGAGCCAGAGGCTAACATCCATGCCCAGAGGCTAATTTCGGCCTTCAAGAGAGCCAATCCAAGTAAGTGGGCCCAGTTGGGCATCCAGAGGCTGCCCATTGGAGGGGGGCAATGTCAGGAAAGCCCCTCCAGTGGGCGTCCCAACTTCTCCAGGAGGAGAAGGATTCCCCGGCTCAGAACGGGCCTGCTGCGCCCACACATGCGCAATGGCGCGACTGTCAGTGCGCACGGACGTGCAGGAGCGCGCACGAGCGCGCACGGGAACACGCACGTGCACGTGCGGCGCCGAGCGCGCGCGGCTGCCCTGACGCTGTTTGGCGCCAAGAGCGCTATTTAAGCCGAACCCAGACCCTGTTGCCTTGCTGCCCGATCAACAGCGTTTCCTGTATGTGCTCTGTTTACCTGCAAAACCTGATTCACCTGATCCCTGCTGAAACCTGGCTTGTCTCTGACTCTTCTGACTTCTGCCTGCCCGATCCCGGTTCTGGACTTTGACTACCCCTTTGGATGCTCCCTTGTACCTGATCTGCCCGTCTGTGTTTGACCCTGCCTGTTTGAGACCCGCCTGCACATTACCTGCTTGCTTCCTGCTGCTGGACTACAGGACACTTCCTTGTGTCTGCTGCATATTACCTGCTTGCTTCCTGCTTCTGGACTACAAGACACCTCCTTGTGTCTGCTGCATATTACCTGCTTGCTTCCTGCTGCTGGACTACAGGACACCTCCTTGTGTCTGCTGCACATTACCTGCTTGCTTCCTGCTGCTGGACTACAGGACACCTCCTTGTGTCTGCTGCACATTACCTGCTTGCTTCCTGCTGCTGGACTACAGGACACCTCCTTGTGTCTGCTGCACATTACCTGCTTGCTTCCTGCTTCTGGACTACAGGACACCTCCTTGTGTCTGCTGCACATTACCTGCTTGCTTCCTGCTGCTGGACTACAGGACACCTCCTTGTGTCTGCTGCACATTACCTGCTTGCTTCCTGCTGCTGGACTACAGGACACCTCCTTGTGTCTGCTGCACATTACCTGCTTGCTTCCTGCTGCTGGACTACAGGACACCTCCTTGTGTCTGCTGCACATTACCTGCTTGCTTCCTGCTGCTGGACTACAGGACACCTCCTTGTGTCTGCTGCACATTACCTGCTTGCTTCCTGCTGCTGGACTACAGGATACCTCCTTGTGTCTGCTGCACATTACCTGCTTGCTTCCTGCCGCTGGACTACAGGATACCTCCTGGTTCCGTCTGCACAGATCTCCAGCCCTCTACCCAGCTTACCAGCCAGGCACTTGTGCTCCCCTGTGCTCCCGAGCTCCTGTCTTCCCTATCAGGGGTTCCCGAACCAGGGGTTTACGAGTGGCCGCTCCCTGCAATACGGGCTCTGCCTTAAGGTACGTGACACTTACCCTGATATTGTTTCTCCTCCCTCTATTGTCTAAATCTTTGAGATGTCTGTTAATTTCAATAAAATGCTGGGTTTCTGAGCAGGTCACCATCTCTAGCCTGTGGATTGCTTTGTCTCTGTGTCTCCCTGCCGTCTCCGTCGCGGCCATTTTATCAGTGAGGACTAGCATGCTGGATTTAAGATCAGTTATTGCGGCCAAAAAGGTTGCTTTGATGTCAGCCGCAAAGCCTGACATCCCAGCATATGTGAGGGGGAGATCTGGGTGAGGAGTACCCCTACCGTCATCCTCGATTGCCGACTGTGAGTCCTCACTATAATCCTTCTCCAAGTGTGGCGTCGCCATCTTGCCTCCAGGCATGTTGTTTCTGGCTGCCGGTGGATTCCTAAATAGATCGGAGATATTTCTCCCCTGGTAAGCTGCTGTCAGTCTCCAGGATCTTGTGCGGTGTGTGCCATAGTTTTTCCTGCTCATGTTAGGGCAATCTAGGTGCTGAAAGGCTGCGGCTCTGTCGGAGCTGTTGTGTTAGGCGTCCACCTCCATTGTGTGCCAAGCCACGCCCCCCAATTTGGGTTATTTGTACCAAAGATATGTAGCAGTATAAATTGTGGCCAAAATTTATGAAGAAAAATTAATAATTTGCAAAATTGTATCACAGAAACTAAGAAAAATTATTTATTTTTCTAAATTTTCGGTATTTTTTCATTTATAGCGCAAACAATTAAAAACCCAGAGGTGATCAAATACCACCAAAAGAAAGCTCTATTTGTGTGGAAAAAATAATTTGGGTACAGTATCACATGACTGAGTAATTGTCATTCAAAATGTGAGAGCACCGAAAGCTGAAAATTGGTCTGGTCAGGAGGGGGGTTTAAGTGCCCAGTAGGCAAGTGGTTAAACAGCATTTTTTTTTAATTTTTAAATGTAAGTTTTACCAAAAATATAAAAATACATGAAAGCCTGTAGGTCACAGCAGCTAGCACGCAGAGTGACTCCACAAAACCCTGTATTTATTTCCAACAATAAGTTAAAGTGCAGCGCTTTAAGTGAAACCAGTATAAGACAAATACAGCGTGTATATATAAAAAAAAAAGTGTACTAGAACGTAGGTGACTATGTGCATAAACTTAGTGATCTATAAACACATGGTTAATAAATAATACAACCATATATCTAATATTTCAGCAATAAATAAATATATGTGCAATATATAAAGTAAATAAGGTTCAATAATATTAAATATATAAATGCTAGGTACACAATAAATATATGCAGTGCTGACCACTATATATATAAAGTGCCAATTAGCATGTAAAGTGCAAATCCTGGGTAAAATAATATTGCGCAAAAATCGTGCAAAAAATTGTGCAAAAATCATGCAAAAAATACTCCAATGCAAAAAATTTGTGCAATAATGGAAATGTCCAACATGTATATATTCTTAGGTGACACGTTCACGGTAGTCAGGTATGAGGTAGCAATCCAATTTTGAGCTCTCAATGCTCTTACCTTATAGGCATAAGGGAAATGTCTTATTCCATTATTTCCCCACTTTCATCCATACGAATTGATCAATCCAACGATCTTAGTCTGAAAACATAAGGAGAGATCCTTACATTGAGTGTAAGCGGATGTTCAGCTCCTGCACCAAACTAACATCGTTGGATTGATCGATTCGTATGGATGAAAGTGGGGACATGATCGACATAATAGAATAAGGCATTTCCCTTATGCCTATAAGGTAAGAGCATTGAGAGCTCAAAATTGGAAGAATACCCAGCAATATGAAAAAACGACAGAAAATCATTGATGGTGCCCTATGCGTTTCACGAGTCTTTTGCTCACTCTTCAGAGGCAGATGCATGGTTAATATTTCAATCCGCTGGGCTAGGTCACCAAATGCCAATGGCAAGATGGCGGCAATAGGAATGTCCAGCTCGGGGGCTGAGGGGACGCAGCGAGTGAACCGCAGTAGGAAGAAACCAGGACGTCCAGCAACGACTGCATGCAGCATACGGTCAGCAGTCTCAAATATGCCAATTGTGTGTCTTGAAAAGTTAAACAACCCCAAGCGTGGAAAGTACATGCCTAAACCGTAACCACTGAGCCAGACCAGACGGACCGCAATTTTAGGTCCGTCTGGTCTGGCTCAGTGGTTCAGTGCTGCCAGGTCCTGCTTGCACTAATCCACTGCAGACTCAGACTTTGGTGGACTCTCCATACTCGCAGTCACCTGTGCACTCATTGCACCAGTGTTGCTAGGGACAACACCAGCCCTCCTTCTCCTTGGTAAACGCTGTTCAGGCATGTATGGGGCTCGTTCAGGTGGAAACAACCCCTCTAGCCACAGAGCTATATCTATCATCTCAGCCATCCTTGCTTCTTTTATTAGCTTTGACCGCCCCATACTCAGTCACTCCAGAATAACTTTGCACAGTTCAGCAAAAAATTGGAGCACTGTGTCTTTAAGGCTAGTTACCTTTCTTTTGCAGGTTCTCCTCACCTGCACACACAGATTATGCAATCTCATGCATCAAAACACAGTCTATATAACAGATGAACTTACTTGATTGTAGGTGTGACTGATCCGATCCCACACTCCGATTGAGTGCTTCTGTCAGTATATCCCGCTGCATCCAAATTGACTATCAGAGAGAGATATTATCATAGCTGCATTGAATACAAGTCTAGCCAAAAATAGCTTGTAGAATCTTGAATGATTTATTGGACTGAATACAGCCTTTTTATACAATTTTACACAGAACAGGTTAGATAATGAGGTAGTGCTGCTCATGGATACTTCCCCCTCCCCTATAGCAACAACTTAAAAGACAATTACATAATTAACATGTTAATTAACACAGCACTTAAGGCAGCCCAGGTGACCTGACAGTCTGTCTCCACAGGTCAATGTTATCAGCTCTTTCAAGGATTGTGTATTGTTCAGAATTAACAACCTAAGAATAGTCTTTACATATATCCTGGGAGATACTGTGGATAAATATTACTTACATTTTAAGTAATCCAAGATATATTTTCTCACTCTCCCTGTACCAGGATGGCACAGGGTGACTTAGACATAAGAGGTGTATGGGGAGCTGAAACATGGGTTTCCCAACCTTTTTAAGGGATTCTGGGTTCCATGTGCCCTCCCGTTACAGTAGGGATAGAGATTGTGCCCAAATTCTCCACTAGCGTCAAATGTAGAGCTTTAAGGACACCGCCACTCGCTGTTTCTTCTTTTTAAGGGCTTTGTTTGCCCATTTTTATTAAAAGCAAGGTCAGCAAACAAACATAGCTTTCCCTTGCAGAGGTTTCAGTATTCCTTTTACCATCAACAAAATGATATTCAGCCTGGATGGCTCTCACTTACAGCACTGCTGCTCTTGCCTTACACACAGGTCCTTGTCTGTCCCATACATACTGTTCCATCGATCAACTTGGTGCACACAGCTAGCAGCCTCTTGCTGCACTGGCTCCCACGTGGAGCTCTCCTATCTCCTGGTACTCAGACTTCCTATCTGCTGGGTGGAGCCCAGAACCAGATGTTACAGAAATGATCAGGTTGTTACTAAAAGCCCAGCACACACCTGACCAATTAGTATGCTGGCTGTTCTCAAAATCAGGACCCAGGACTAGGGATTTCATCCCACCTGGATCTCTCAGAAATCCCCAAGCTCCAGGTCCCAAAGTGGACTTTTTAAAACACTGAGGAAACTGAAAGGCCAGTTTCCTCTTCATGTTACAAGCTCCCTGGAGCCCCTCAACCCGTCTGGTTGAGAATTCTGGGTCACAACCTTCTTCTAGACCATGGCAGGGCAACGCTCTAGAGTAGATATCCACCACCATGTAAAGTAAATCACTATTCCCGTGACTCCACCACCATCTGTGCACTCACCAGTGATACATGGTGATCCTGCCCATCATAATTCTTCCAGAATTATTTGGTTTCTCAGGTCTCCACACAATTCTTTACAATGTGTTACAGTACCACTTAAAACACTGCAATAAACAAGTTCATCACATGGAGCCAAAGGAGTCTTATATAGTGTAGTAATTATTACATCCACAATTAATTTACATAAAAATCTGCAGCATTCAAGTAGAAAAAAAAAACATTTTGCCAATCATATTGCCATGTGCAATTGAGTGGAGATGATAAATGAGTTCCTCCGTTAGGAATAGTGGCAGTGGTTGTGACAATGTGGTGAGTATGGATAATGGAGTATGGGAGTCCCTAATGAATGTAATTAGCATCCGGGCAAGTAATTGAATGATAACAAGGGGACTTATAGTTTGTTGAGCCTCGATGAACTTGTAGTAGATTCCGATCACACTGATAGGAGTACCGTCAGCTGTATGAGTTAGTAGTGTCTCACCAGTCAGCACCCCTGCCAAAGTTACTCTCCTGTGTCACAAAGATTCTTCACTGACTCTGTGTGCGTACCAGCAAAGTTCCACTCAGATTCCCAGCTATTCAGGTTCCTAGGGCTCCTGGTTCCCTTAGCACTATCCAGGTAGTGAGGGGTGCTTCATGGGCCATGGGTGGTGCATCCCTTGATTGACATGTTTCGCCCACCCACAATATTGACAAGCTTCATCAGAACCACAGGGGGGTGCATAGAGGGGTTCTATTTAAAGACATCATGTAGTACTCTGACTCGCCACCTGGCACCTGGGGCATAGCATCACAATATAATATTTCAGTTTTAACTTCACAGTGCAGACCTTAAAGGGGACACATTTCATATTAAATTTCAACTTAAAAATAAAAGTTTACTGATGACTGTGCTGATGGAGTATAATAGTAACCAGGGGCGGACTGACCATTCGGCCACTCGGGCACTGCCCGAGGGCCCCGGGCCACTAGGGGGCCCCATCAGGGTTGGCAGCCTCAGTAAAACCAGGGTCAGTATGTAAAAATCTGTGTTTATTTTTACATCTGAAATGTCCCTTACCGACTTCCTTTTGGTCTAAAAATCCAGAAATTATAGCTGCCCCACCTCTTAAGTAACTTCTCAGCCAATAGAAACATGTCTGTGTATACTGTGTGATTGTATACTGTGTGTGTGTATATACTGTGTGGCCCCATAATCTCCTATTGCCCGGGGGCCTCATAGTCTCCTATTGCCCGGAGGCCCCATGAGTTGTCAGTCCGCCCCTGATATTTACAATATTCATGCAAGAACTCTAGCTACTTGGACACAGAAAGGAAGGGAAATATAGCCTAAAGAGAGACAGGGCTCAGAATAATTTCCAGGAAAACAGAGAGTATGTCCTTATAGTGTGATAGCCTACTATTTGAAGTAGTAAGAAAGTAAATTATTGATCCAAGAAGACCCCAAAGTTCAACTTGCGGTTCATTCCATCCGGGTAGAGGGTACCTAATTCAAAAATCCACCTCTTTTCTACTTGCTGCAAGACTCTATCAAAATCTCCCCTTCTTTGTGGTAGTTTTAGAAAAATATGTTTAAGGGCACTCTGAGTAACAGGACAGAGCAGATTATTGTCTTGATGATGGAAAATTATGGAGTATCTTCAAACACTTAGGGCAGCACTCAAGGAGGAGCACAGACTCTAGTAACAACAAAAACAGAAAAAAGGTGCCTCTAATAGCAGTATATAAAACTATTAAAATATCCCTTAAGAGATTAAAAACACTTACAAGATTGATAGTGAAAAGAAATTCATCATGAGTGTGGAAGGTGATCCGGCATAAAAGTGGTCCCAGTGTGTATCAGTGTGTCACTGTTCAGCAGCAGAATATCCCAAGAGGGTCAGCAGGGTGAGGACACAGCTCTGGAGGCACAATTGGAGCAGCTGCACTGTCAGAATCGGCGAGGTCATCAGAATGGGACGTGTTTCGGAACTACTGATTGGTTCCTTCTTCAAGCCAATAGCTAAATGTTGAGGAGGTTAAGCTATTTATACTCTATGGGTGGGCTGTGGGCAGGACTATGAGCAGGGAAGGGGAGATGACAGGGACAGTGTTAGCCCAAAATTATGGTATGCTATGCAAGCACAGAGAGCACAGGATGTGACATAAATAAATGTACAAAAGACTGCACACTTTGCACAAGGGAAGGAACAGAAAGACGGGACAACATAAAAGCAAAAACAAAAAAGGTAGACTGAGGGAGCGCCATACTCGATTTGTCAATGACACTAAGCATGCAGACGTGGAATAGCAACCAAGTTGCACAGTACACCCTCTATACATGAACAATGTACAGATATTAAATCCATAAATTCATAATAATGATAAAAAATATATGAAGAAAATGTGAAGAAAATGTGTGAAAAGTATATATAAAAAATATATAATAAAAAATGATATTAAATATATATATATACATATACACACACACACACACACACACACACACACACACATATATATATATATATATATATATATATATATATAGGTGATAGTATAAAATCAAACGTTGATATTAGTGAGATAAAATACTAAAAACAGCGCTAAAACCAGTGAGATAATCAAATCTTTCCGTGCAAAGTCCATGAATCTGTGTCATAAACAATAATGTACTAATAAGTAGTCCTTGAGTGTTTCTGAGAAAGTGGTGCACAGTTCAAACGATAGTGACTCTTCTTGTGATTTATAGTGTATACAGTTGTATATCCAAGCACCGTTATAGACAGCTTCACCACGTGAGGCACTCTCCCCTCAGGGGGTTAAACTCACCGGAATGACAATTCAAACAGGCCTTAAGATATAGGGTATCACTATGGCAACCAATGCCCAGGACGCGTCACACATCCACTGTTATACAGGGTCTGGTCACTTCCTCAGATTTAGGTATCAGCAACAAGGAATCAGGGGTTCAGAGGGAAATCAGCTCGCAATAGTGGTCATAAAAAACGGAGAAAATAGCATCCATAGCGTAATCCCGTTTTTATTGAACAACATTAAAAACAATGAACCCTACAACTTCCCCTTTAAGAAAATTACGTACAATAAGCATTCTTTGTAAACAGCATATAAAGTAATCACTTGCGTGTGGGGAATGAGTAGATGGCAATCCTCCGCTTGGCCACAGCAGCAGTAACTTTCCTCCTGGATCAGCGTGTGTGTCTCTGCTGACACTTCGCGTCACTTCCGGGTGGGTGGTTAGCGCTGGTGGAGCGCAAACGTCACTTCCGGTCAAACGTCGTGTAGGCCACGCCCTGACGCGTTTCGTCACTTCCTGACTTCAACAGAGGGCGTGGCTACACGACGTTCAGGCCGGTTTAAGTACCTGACTGGTCTGGATTGTAGCCAATCAGGGCGCACAAAAACCAGACATAGTTACCATGGCGATCAGACGCCGTGGTTCTATACTTAGTATTAACGGGAAATAGAACCATACATCATCCTATACAAATGCCAGCACATAATCGCATAGCACGTCAGTACATATTAAAAATGGATGGAATAACATTCTAGTAGCAAACAACAGGATAAAATCGTGGTGGACATCCGCACAATGGGAACGGGAGCTGGCATCATAGGTGCAGCAATGACTCCAATTGATTTTAACAAAAAATCATTATTAGACAAAAACGATGGAGAAAACACAGTGCATATGCCATATTAACCACTTCAGCCCGGACCAATTGGCAGCCAAAGGACCAGGCCCCTTTTTGCAATTCGGCACTGCGTCGCTTTAACTAACAATTGCGCGGTCATGCGACGTGGCTCCAAAACAAAATTGGCGTCCTTTTTTTCCCACAAATAGAGCTTTCTTTTGGTGGTATTTGATCGCCCCTGCGGTTTTTATTTTTTGCGCTATAAACAAAAATAGAGCGACAATTTTGAAAAAAATGCAATATTTTTTACTTTTTGCTATAATAAATATCCCCAAAAAATATATAAAAAAACATTTTTTTTCCTCAGTTTAGGCCGATACGTATTCTTCTACATATTTTTGGTAAAAAAAATCGCAATTAGCGATTATTGATTAGTTTGCGCAAAAGTTATAGCGTTTACAAAATAGGGGATAGTTTTATAGCATTTTTATTAATTTTTTTTTTTTTATTAGTAATGGCGGCGATCAGCGATTTTTATTGTGACTGCGACATTTTGGCGGACACATCGGACATTTTTGACACATTTTTGGGACATTTGTCATTTATACAGAAATCAGTGCTATTTAAATAGCACTGATTCCTATGTAAATGACAGTTGTAGTTAGGGGGTTAACCACAAGGGGGCGGGGAGGAGTCAGTGTGACGTGATGTGTTGTGTTTACTGTAGGGGGGCGTGGCTGTACGTCTGACGTCATTGATCGGCGTTCCCGATGACAGGGAACCGCCGATCACTGACAGTCAGTGTAGGAAGCGCGGGGAGAGGTTTGTTTACATAGACCTCTCCCCGTTCTTCCGCTCCGTAACCCGATCGCGGGATACCAGCGGCGATCGGGTCCGCTGGTCCCGCGGCCGGGGTCACGGAGCTCCCGACCGGGTCGCGAGCGCGCCGCTAGCGGCGCGCGCGCGACCCACGGGCAGGCACATGCACGATCACGTACAGGTACGTGATTCTGCCTGCCCGTGCCATTCTGCTGACGTATATATGCAGTGGCCGGTCGGGAAGCGGTTATAGGTGTATCCACACTGAAATATATAAATTAGCACAATATTTAAATACATAAATAAATAAATAGAGTGGAATAGATGCAAGCAATGCGGGGTGAGGTATGTAATAAAAACTCACTCGGAGGGATTTCAGGAGGGTTTTTAGAGCTATATAATTGTAGTATATTGAAAAATTAAGATATAATAAAACAATATCTCACAGGATATAATAAAATATCTCAAAATATATATTAAAATATACATAAAAATATGTTAAAACCCACAAGGAAAAAGACTATGTATTAAGGGACCAAAAGCTCACATTACCACACATATAAAAGAAATATCTGTATTAAAAATATCTATATTAAAATATTAAAAATACATATAAAAATACACATAAAACTGTGTGCATTTTAAGATATTAAAACGGTTAAAGTGGTTCGTTTTAAAATAGTAATATAATGATAAACTGATTAGACGTTATTTATAGATATATATACGCGAGATGATATTTTATGGTAATAATAGGACTCCTTTATGATGATCAGCCACAAATAAATAAATGGTTTCAATATATATAAACTAAATAAATAATATATGTATAAAAAAGTATATAAAAATATATATGAAATATATATATATACAAAATATACATATAAAAAGCGATCAGGGGAGTTTTAGGGTTATGTCACTATATGAGAGATTATATAGGTTGTAGAGGACAGATATGCTTAATAGTCACTGATAAAGCAGTTAATATCTAAATCAACATTTAACCCTTTAGGAGAGAGCGTGTCTACAAGGAAAATCCATTCTGTCTCTCTCTTGGACAGTTCCCGCACCTGATTACATCCTCTCCATGATGGGTTGAGATGGTCAATGCCCCAGAATTGTAGACCCGACGGGTCTTGGTTATGGTGTAGCTTAAAGTGTAACGACACATTGTGGTCTTTGTAGCCTAGTTTAATGTTAGCAATGTGTTCAGCAATCCTGATCCTCAGTAATCTCTTTGTCCGGCCTATGTAAATTAAATTGCATGGGCATTGGATCGCATACACTACGTAGGCTGTGTTACATGTAATGAAGTCCTTAATTTTAAATTCTCTCTTGTTTGTAGTGGACGTGAATGATTCAAGTGCTCTCAGTGGACGGGTCACTTCTCTACAGGGTTTGCATTTTCTACAAGAATAAAAGCCGTCTTTATCCCAAAAAGTTGGGTGTTTGGATGGGGGGTCTATAACTTTCTTGACGATCTTGTCCGCATGGCTCGGTGCCCTTCTATATATAAAACCGGGTTTTTCAGGTAAAGACAGTTTTAGGGTTTTGTCCATGAGAAGAATATGCCAATGTGTTCGGAATATGTTTTCAACTTCCTTGAATTGATTATGAAATCCTGAGATAAAACTCCATTCCTGGGTATTTTTAGTTGTGGTAACAGGTGGTTTATCTTCCAACAACGTGATTCTTGGGGTCCCAGCTATCTCCTTGATGGTTTTATCCAAGTGTATTCCTTTATATCCCTTCTCTTCAAATTTCTTTTTTATTATTAGTGATTGGATGTCAAAATCTGTGTCCTTGGTGCAATTCCTTCAAATCCTAGTGAATTGCCCTTTAGGAATATTTCTCAGCCACAAAGGGTGGTGGCCACTTTGGGTTGGTAAATAACTGTTAGAGTCTGTTGGTTTAAAAAGGACTCGAGTGTACAGTTTATTACTTTCTCTAAAAATATTGACATCTAAAAAGTTAATACTTGAGGCACTTATCTCGCTTGTCAGGACAATATTGTTAGTATTGCAGTTCAGTTCATCAATGAATTGTTGTAGCGAGGTCCGAGAGCCTGACCAAATAAAAAAACAGGTCATCAATATATCTTTTATAAAAGATCAAGTTGTCTGGTTTAAAAGCAAAAATCCTTTTATCTTCCCACTCCCCCATAAAAAGGTTGGCGATGCTAGGTGCAAATTTGGCACCCATGGCTACGCCTCTTTTCTGTTGATAAAAACACCCATTATACCAAAAATAATTGTGGCTTAAACTAAAATCAAGAGCATGTCTTAAAAACAGTTTATGTTTATGTTTGATGTCTTCTCTCTGGCATAGGGCCCAATTCAGAGCCAATAGAGCATCGTCATGTTGGATAATAGTGTAGAGAGACGAGACGTCCGCCGTGACTAGAAACACTTCTTGTTCATCAGTAAAGGCAATGTTTTCAAGTTGTTGTAATAGGCTCTTTGTATCTCTTAGGTACGCCTTTGTTTGTACAACACTCTTCTGTAGAAAGACATCAAGGTATTGACCCATGCGTGAAGAAACTGAGCCAATACTGTTGACAATGGGTCTGCCTGGGGGACATTGGACATTTTTGTGTATCTTCGGCAATGTATATATGGTTGGGATACGGCTGGTACTTGGATTAAGATACTTCATCTCTTTTGTGTTAAGTACTCCCATTGATACACCCATTTGCACCAGAACATCCAGATCCTTTACATATTGCATGGTTGGGTCTTTTTCCAGTTTTCTATATGTGTCTTCATCATTCAGCATCTCCATTAATTGGTTGTGGTAAAACTCTTTGGTTAAAATCACCACCCCTCCTCCTTTATCCGCTGGTCGGATGATGATGTCTTTCCTTTCTTCCAGGGATTTAATCCCTTCCTGAATATGTCTTGGATTCACATCTTTCTTTGGGATAATTTTTTCAAGATCTCTTAAAACCAGATTTTTAAAAACATCTATTTGTTGGTTGGCTCCGTTCAATGGGTTAAAAAGTGATTTGTTGCGTAAACCACTATCCATCTGTACCGAGGCGATGCCTGTGCTGGGTTGAGAATTCTTATTTAAAAAGTATTTCTTGGTATTTATCTTTCGTATATATTTATGTATATCTATAAAAGTGTCAAATTTGTTTATCGGTCTTTTTAGGCCGCATTTCAGCCCTAAGTTTAAAATATTGGTTTCTTTGTGGGTTAAAATGGTATCTGTTAAATTAAAAATTTCTCTTAGTCCTTTTCCCTCCTTCTTTTTCTGGAGCTTTCTTCCGGCTCTGCAGCCACGTGCTCTTCTCTCCTTTGTCTATAATAGTTGTGGTTCTCCTCCCAATAGGGATGTTCCCTCCACTGAGCATGTTGCGTGGGCATAGGCATTGGAGGTCTCCCTCTTTGGGGTGGGTATCCCCGGCCTCGTTTTTGCCATCCCCGTCCCCTCCCTAAAAAAGGACGCGGGGATTGTTGTCTGTTTTGGTATTCATATTGACTCAGGGTTTCATATTTATTGTGTGTGGGAACCTTATAATGATAGTTTTGTGCAGGTGGTCTTTGTGCGTTTGGACCTCTTCCTCCTCTCGGTGGATATCCCTTTCCTCCAAAATTGTCATGGCGGATAGGTGTAGAGCAGTCCATGGGTGGTTGTGATATTGTGGCTCGTTCTGAGGGTCCTACATTGGTAGTGTCCATATTAGGTGTCGGTCTCAAAGGAATATTATCTCTTGGAGCCTGCTCTGTGTTCCTAACGGTCGGAGGTTGCCCTCTTGATTGTTGCCATAAATATATTGATCCGGTTTGGAAATCACCCATATCTCTATGATACTTCTTAATTTTTTTCTTTTGAGTATCTTTATCGACTTTCTCTAATTTCTTTTTTATACGAATATTAAAGTCTATCACCTGTTGGGAGTCTTTAATGGGCTCAAGTTGTGTTTTCAGTTCGTTAATTCTGTTTTCAAGCTTGGCCATTTTTGTGCGTTTTCTTTTTAAAATCAATTCTTGTAATTTAAAACCCATATTGTTAAAAAATTCAAGCCATTCTTTAGTGGATTCTATGTCATCTAGACCATCTTGGGGTACCACTTCCCATCTTAGACTTCTAACAATGATTTTTTCTTTTAGATATTGTTCCAGTGTGCAGATGTCCCACCACGTTCTAACCTGTTTTTCTAAAACATTTCCCAGGGTGATTAATAACCAATTGTAATTAGCTTGGACCGCAGTCTGTTCATTTATACAAAAAATGCTGTTAACATCAATTTGTCTGTTTGTTAGAAACTGTAGTGCATCCATAGCAGCTGAGAAAATTGGAGTAGCAAATATGAACAGTAAAGTGTACAATGAATGGCCTATAATTATACACTACTCAGCGCTGGATGTGTATCCACAGTTATAAACACAGATCAAATGATATAATGCCTGAATATATAAATAAATAGTAAAATATTAATAAATATATTAAATTAATCTAAGCAGCTGTTTAAATAAAACAATTATATATAGGTGATAGTATAAAATCAAACGTTGATATTAGTGAGATAAAATACTAAAAACAGCGCTAAAACCAGTGAGATAATCAAATCTTTCCGTGCAAAGTCCATGAATCTGTGTCATAAACAATAATGTACTAATAAGTAGTCCTTGAGTGTTTCTGAGAAAGTGGTGCACAGTTCAAACGATAGTGACTCTTCTTGTGATTTATAGTGTATACAGTTGTATATCCAAGCACCGTTATAGACAGCTTCACCACGTGAGGCACTCTCCCCTCAGGGGGTTAAACTCACCGGAATGACAATTCAAACAGGCCTTAAGATATAGGGTATCACTATGGCAACCAATGCCCAGGACGCGTCACACATCCACTGTTACACAGGGTCTGGTCACTTCCTCAGATTTAGGTATCAGCAACAAGGAATCAGGGGTTCAGAGGGAAATCAGCTCGCAATAGTGGTCATAAAAAACGGAGAAAATAGCATCCATAGCGTAATCCCGTTTTTATTGAACAACATTAAAAACAATGAACCCTACAACTTCCCCTTTAAGAAAATTACGTACAATAAGCATTCTTTGTAAACAGCATATAAAGCTCCAAGAGATAATATTCCTTTGAGACCGACACCTAATATGGACACTACCAATGTAGGACCCTCAGAACGAGCCACAATATCACAACCACCCATGGACTGCTCTACACCTATCCGCCATGACAATTTTGGAGGAAAGGGATATCCACCGAGAGGAGGAAGAGGTCCAAACGCACAAAGACCACCTGCACAAAACTATCATTATAAGGTTCCCACACACAATAAATATGAAACCCTGAGTCAATATGAATACCAAAACAGACAACAATCCCCGCATCCTTTTTTAGGGAGGGGACGGGGATGGCAAAAACGAGGCCGGGGATACCCACCCCAAAGAGGGAGACCTCCAATGCCTATGCCCGCGCAACATGCTCAGTGGAGGGAACATCCCTATTGGGAGGAGAACCACAACTATTATGGACAAAGGAGAGAAGAGCACGTGGCTGCAGAGCCGGAAGAAAGCTCCAGAAAAAGAAGGAGGGAAAAGGACTAAGAGAAATTTTTAATTTAACAGATACCATTTTAACCCACAAAGAAACCAATATTTTAAACTTAGGGCTGAAATGCGGCCTAAAAAGACCGATAAACAAATTTGACACTTTTATAGATATACATAAATATATACGAAAGATAAATACCAAGAAATACTTTTTAAATAAGAATTCTCAACCCAGCACAGGCATCGCCTCGGTACAGATGGATAGTGGTTTACGCAACAAATCACTTTTTAACCCATTGAACGGAGCCAACCAACAAATAGATGTTTTTAAAAATCTGGTTTTAAGAGATCTTGAAAAAATTATCCCAAAGAAAGATGTGAATCCAAGACATATTCAGGAAGGGATTAAATCCCTGGAAGAAAGGAAAGACATCATCATCCGACCAGCGGATAAAGGAGGAGGGGTGGTGATTTTAACCAAAGAGTTTTACCACAACCAATTAATGGAGATGCTGAATGATGAAGACACATATAGAAAACTGGAAAAAGACCCAACCATGCAATATGTAAAGGATCTGGATGTTCTGGTGCAAATTGGTGTATCAATGGGAGTACTTAACACAAAAGAGATGAAGTATCTTAATCCAAGTACCAGCCGTATCCCAACCATATATACATTGCCGAAGATACACAAAAATGTCCAATGTCCCCCAGGCAGACCCATTGTCAACAGTATTGGCTCAGTTTCTTCACGCATGGGTCAATACCTTGATGTCTTTCTACAGAAGAGTGTTGTACAAACAAAGGCGTACCTAAGAGATACAAAGAGCCTATTACAACAACTTGAAAACATTGCCTTTACTGATGAACAAGAAGTGTTTCTAGTCACGGCGGACGTCTCGTCTCTCTACACTATTATCCAACATGACGATGCTCTATTGGCTCTGAATTGGGCCCTATGCCAGAGAGAAGACATCAAACATAAACATAAACTGTTTTTAAGACATGCTCTTGATTTTAGTTTAAGCCACAATTATTTTTGGTATAATGGGTGTTTTTATCAACAGAAAAGAGGCGTAGCCATGGGTGCCAAATTTGCACCTAGCATCGCCAACCTTTTTATGGGGGAGTGGGAAGATAAAAGGATTTTTGCTTTTAAACCAGACAACTTGATCTTTTATAAAAGATATATTGATGACCTGTTTTTTTATTTGGTCAGGCTCTCGGACCTCGCTACAACAATTCATTGATGAACTGAACTGCAATACTAACAATATTGTCCTGACAAGCGAGATAAGTGCCTCAAGTATTAACTTTTTAGATGTCAATATTTTTAGAGAAAGTAATAAACTGTACACTCGAGTCTTTTTTAAACCAACAGACTCTAACAGTTATTTACCAACCCAAAGTGGCCACCACCCTTTGTGGCTGAGAAATATTCCTAAAGGGCAATTCACTAGGATTTGAAGGAATTGCACCAAGGACACAGATTTTGACATCCAATCACTAATAATAAAAAAGAAATTTGAAGAGAAGGGATATAAAGGAATACACTTGGATAAAACCATCAAGGAGATAGCTGGGACCCCAAGAATCACGTTGTTGGAAGATAAACCACCTGTTACCACAACTAAAAATACCCAGGAATGGAGTTTTATCTCAGGGTTTCATAATCAATTCAAGGAAGTTGAAAACATATTCCGAACACATTGGCATATTCTTCTCATGGACAAAACCCTAAAACTGTCTTTACCTGAAAAACCCGGTTTTATATATAGAAGGGCACCGAGCCATGCGGACAAGATCGTCAAGAAAGTTATAGACCCCCCATCCAAACACCCAACTTTTTGGGATAAAGACGGCTTTTATTCTTGTAGAAAATGCAAACCCTGTAGAGAAGTGACCCGTCCACTGAGAGCACTTGAATCATTCACGTCCACTACAAACAAGAGAGAATTTAAAATTAAGGACTTCATTACATGTAACACAGCCTACGTAGTGTATGCGATCCAATGCCCATGCAATTTAATTTACATAGGCCGGACAAAGAGATTACTGAGGATCAGGATTGCTGAACACATTGCTAACATTAAACTAGGCTACAAAGACCACAATGTGTCGTTACACTTTAAGCTACACCATAACCAAGACCCGTCGGGTCTACAATTCTGGGGCATTGACCATCTCAACCCATCATGGAGAGGATGTAATCAGGTGCGGGAACTGTCCAAGAGAGAGACAGAATGGATTTTCCTTGTAGACACGCTCTCTCCTAAAGGGTTAAATGTTGATTTAGATATTAACTGCTTTATCAGTGACTATTAAGCATATCTGTGCTCTACAACCTATATAATCTCTCATATAGTGACATAACCCTAAAACTCCCCTGATCGCTTTTTATATGTATATTTTGTATATATATATATTTCATATATATTTTTATATACTTTTTTATACATATATTATTTATTTAGTTTATATATATTGAAACCATTTATTTATTTGTGGCTGATCATCATAAAGGAGTCCTATTATTACCATAAAATATCATCTCGCGTATATATATCTATAAATAACGTCTAATCAGTTTATCATTATATTACTATTTTAAAACGAACCACTTTAACCGTTTTAATATCTTAAAATGCACACAGTTTTATGTGTATTTTTATATGTATTTTTAATATTTTAATATAGATATTTTTAATACAGATATTTCTTTTATATGTGTGGTAATGTGAGCTTTTGGTCCCTTAATACATAGTCTTTTTCCTTGTGGGTTTTAACATATTTTTATGTATATTTTAATATATATTTTGAGATATTTTATTATATCCTGTGAGATATTGTTTTATTATATCTTAATTTTTCAATATACTACAATTATATAGCTCTAAAAACCCTCCTGAAATCCCTCCGAGTGAGTTTTTATTACATACCTCACCCCGCATTGCTTGCATCTATTCCACTCTATTTATTTATTTATGTATTTAAATATTGTGCTAATTTATATATTTCAGTGTGGATACACCTATAATATGGCATATGCACTGTGTTTTCACCATCGTTTTTGTCTAATAATGATTTTTTGTTAAAATCAATTGGAGTCATTGCTGCACCTATGATGCCAGCTCCCGTTCCCATTGTGCGGATGTCCACCACGATTTTATCCTGTTGTTTGCTACTAGAATGTTATTCCATCCATTTTTAATATGTACTGACGTGCTATGCGATTATGTGCTGGCATTTGTATAGGATGATGTATGGTTCTATTTCCCGTTAATACTAAGTATAGAACCACGGCGTCTGATCGCCATGGTAACTATGTCTGGTTTTTGTGCGCCCTGATTGGCTACAATCCAGACCAGTCAGGTACTTAAACCGGCCTGAACGTCGTGTAGCCACGCCCTCTGTTGAAGTCAGGAAGTGACGAAACGCGTCAGGGCGTGGCCTACACGACGTTTGACCGGAAGTGACGTTTGCGCTCCACCAGCGCTAACCACCCACCCGGAAGTGACGCGAAGTGTCAGCAGAGACACACACGCTGATCCAGGAGGAAAGTTACTGCTGCTGTGGCCAAGTGGAGGATTGCCATCTACTCATTCCCCACACGCAAGTGATTACTTTATATGCTGTTTACAAAGAATGCTTATTGTACGTAATTTTCTTAAAGGGGAAGTTGTAGGGTTCATTGTTTTTAATGTTGTTCAATAAAAACAGGATTACGCTATGGATGCTATTTTCTCCGTTTTTTATGACCGCTATTGCGAGCTGATTTCCCTCTGAACCCCTGATTCCTTGTTGCTGATACCTAAATCTGAGGAAGTGACCAGACCCTGTATAACAGTGGATGTGTGACGCGTCCTGGGCATTGGTTGCCATAGTGATACCCTATATCTTAAGGCCTGTTTGAATTGTCATTCCGGTGAGTTTAACCCCCTGAGGGGAGAGTGCCTCACGTGGTGAAGCTGTCTATAACGGTGCTTGGATATACAACTGTATACACTATAAATCACAAGAAGAGTCACTATCGTTTGAACTGTGCACCACTTTCTCAGAAACACTCAAGGACTACTTATTAGTACATTATTGTTTATGACACAGATTCATGGACTTTGCACGGAAAGATTTGATTATCTCACTGGTTTTAGCGCTGTTTTTAGTATTTTATCTTACTAATATCAACGTTTGATTTTATACTATCACCTATATATAATTGTTTTATTTAAACAGCTGCTTAGATTAATTTAATATATTTATGAATATTTTACTATTTATTTATATATTCAGGCATTATATCATTTGATCTGTGTTTATAACTGTGGATACACATCCAGCGCTGAGTAGTGTATAATTATAGGCCATTCATTGTACACTCTACTGTTCATATATATATATATATATATATATATGTGCATATAAAAACACACACCACACACACACATGCGTGAGAGAGTGTAAATGCGGCAATTGGTGCCGAGTGCGCGTTCCTTTCTACTAATTTCCTTACACTATACTATAAAGCAAGAAAAAATAATTTATAGAATGACACTAATTTCAAAATCCTCGTTTAACCCTCCAGGCGCCAGCACATCCAAAGAGAAAATCCAATACATCTCTCTCTGGCAGAGCTTTCGGAACTGCTCAGCTGGAGGGAGGTCTCTAGGCATCGCCTCAATAACCCAAACCTTAAGGCCATCGGTAAATTTATTATGGTATTCGAGGAAGTGCCTAGGGACACTATGGTTGTCCAGTCCCTCAGAAATAAAGCGGTGATGTTTACCAAATCGCTTTCATAGAGGTCTAATGGTTCGGGCTACATAAAAAAGGCCACAAGGGCATGTCAAACAGTAGATGACATGGTCAGAGGAACATGTATGGAATCCCTTAAGGGGATGTGTTTTGCCTTTCACACAAAAATCCTTCTGACCATGTTTGACAAACCGACATGTCTTACATAGAGGTTTGTAACATTGGTACATGCCTGTAATATCTAAGAAAGTAGGAAGGGAATGGTCTGGAGGTAATGGTTTCTTTCTAAGTTGACTGGGTGCTATCTTGCTTTTGATATTGGGGGCTTTTCTATATGCAAACTTGTTGGATAAAGCAGGAAGAAGATGCTGGTCCTGTAGGAACAGGGGCCAATGTTTACGCACAATGTGTCCATGGTGAAAGTTGGAATTGGGTGATGAAGCGCAATTCGTCTTGATTGGTGTCAATCTTAGTTGGAGGATGTGGTTAAGATGGTATCTCTTTATATTGTGAGTAGGCTTTTTTCACGATTTAAACTTGAAATCCCTTATCAAGAAATGTGTCTTTTAGGATCTTACTCTGAATGTCATAAACGCTACTTCTGGTACAATTGTTTTTGAGCCTACAGAACTGACTTTTGGGTATGTTATTGAGCCAGCCGGGATGGTGTCAGCTTTTATAGTGAAAGAGTTACCTGCCGTCGGCTTTGTGCAATTCCTAGAATGGCTATCCTTATCAACAAAGTACAATTTCCAGATCAAGAAAGGCCAATTTTTCTTCATCAATGACAGAAGTGGAAGACAAACCCATATTGTTCTTGTTGCAATGTGTAACAAAATCAGATACTGTAGATGCATTGCCATCCCAGATTATGATCACATTGTCTATGTACCTTTCAATAAAAGATGATATGGGACAAAAAAGGATTATCGTGCCAAATGTGAGAAGATTCCCACTGCCCCATGGTGAGGTGAGCATATGACGGTGGAAAGTTTGCTCCCATAGCTGTCCCATTTAACTATAAGAATAACTCATTATCCAATTTAAAATAGTTGTGACTAAGACAAAAAGAAGTTGCCTCTAAGATGAAGGAGGCTTGTCTAGCATTCAACAAGGGGTCTTCACATAGGAAGGATTGTATGGCACAAAGTCCTACATCGCGAGGTATGGAGGTATATAGCGATTGGAAGTCAAGGTAGTTCCAGCAGATGTGTGCCATATCTAATATAAGACTGGAGTGATTGGGCAAGCGGCTGTAGGAACTGGTCAACATATTGCGAGAAGCCACTAGTGATGCTCCACATGGCTGCCACAATCGGTCGTCCAAGGGGGTTTTGGTGATTTTTGTGCACCTTGGGCAGATGGTAGAAATAGGGGGTATAATGAAACGCCTTGACCAAGAATGAGGCTTCTTGTTTGGTGATAATCTTGTCACTAAGAGCCTCAGATACAAAGGCGGTGGCCTCTAAGGTGAATTAAGGGTAGGGGATCACCCCTCAATTTGATATAGGTGATGGTATCAGAAAAGAGTCTTGCTGCCTCTGCAACATAGTCAACTCTGTTTTGTACCACTATGCCCCCTCCTTTATCTGCAGATTTGATGACCAAATCAAAATTATTGGTCAAGGTAAGTAATTGTTACTAGACTCTGTGTTGTGAGAGTATAATTCTGGTGATATCATCAGATGGAGGATCAGCAGAAGTTGGGTTGGCCTTATGTTTATTAGGTTTGTTAGACTGTATATTATAAAACCTTTTAAGGGTGAGATGGCATATGAATTTATTCAAATCTTTGAATAAAAGAAAGGGGTTATGCGGAGCAGAAGGTGCAAAATTGAGTCCCCGACTGAGAAGCAAAGTCCCATAATTGGTGAGGGGATGGGTGGAGAGATTGAATATTTTTATAGAACTCTCTTTCTCCTGGAGTCTGGGCTTAGGTCTACCGCCTCTACCCCGGCATCCTCTACTTCGTGTTTTCTTTTTAGGAGTTTGGTCCAGGGGAGGTCTGGCACTAAAAAGAGACTGCAGTGGGGTCAGTGGAGTGGGCCGTGATGGTGGGTGTGACAAGAAGAGAATTTGGGCCAAAAGAAAAGGGTAAACTGGGTGGTATATTGTCTGTAATATTGGTGGGCATGGATGGTAGCTGCATCAATGCAAGATGGCAGGGGATAAGCATGGTACCTGATTGGTGGGTGCAGAGTGGGATGAAGAACTGGGCTGTACCGGAAGGGCTGAGGATGATGGAGCAGAGTGATAATGCCTTTGCTGTAAATCTATATCAGGTGTGGATGGAGGAGCTGATGTTAGAGGTAGGTTTACAATAGGTATCTCCTTATGACATGTGGTCTGTCTCTGAAGATTAGGAGGCAACCCCTTAATGTATCATGGATATTGGGCAATAGTTTGCCAAAATGCCACATGGATTGATGTCCATGAGGGATGGAATATGGTTAACAGATGTGTGTTTCCATGAGAAAATTCTATTGTGACTATAATCCCCCAGATCCCTACAACATTTTCTCAATTTATTTTTGGTGAGAAGGTCTTCTCTCCTATTAGTTTTCTTGGTGATAGTGGACAACCAATGGAATGGTAAATGTGAAGTCAATTCTGAGATTTGGGTGAAAAGAATCTGTATCCGATGTACTAGTTGCTCATATCTGATGCATCTTTGTGAGGAAATAATTTGGATCCACTTGTTCGTGCAGAATTCAGAGATTGAGGACCATTCTTTTTGTTGTGTGGGATCCAAAAAGGTGCATGTCTTGAGAATTCTAAGTCCCCTAGGGGTGATATGGGCAGGTATGTATTTATGGAGAAAAAACTTGTCTCACCACTGCTGGTTGGCAGAGGTCACTGATTTCTCCAATCTCTGAAACAAGTGGCATAAGTCACCATAATGTGTATGAATAAAATAAGGAAGGGGTTTAAAAAAGTTGTTAGGAAAAATAGAAAGGAGTTCATTTACTCTAGAATGTTTTAATGAATCGATTTATGCCCTTCACCTTTAGACCCTCCGTCTTCCCATCATGCATCTCCCTAAAGTGTTGTACCATAGGTTCAGTTTTTGTTCAGATTCTGAATCTAATTTCTTTTTTGAATCGAACGGTTATGTTCCCTGATTGGAACTTGGAGGGGTCTTTTAGTTTTCCCTATGTAAGACTTATGGTAGAGGCAATCCAGCATGTATTTAACCTTAATAGTTGAACAGTTAATGAAGCTTTTAATTTTGTATGTCTTGGTTCCCTCCACATTACAGAATGTACAGTGCCTTGAAAAAGTATTCATACCCCTTGACATTTTCCACAGTTTGTCATGTTACAACCAAAAACATAAATGTATTTTATTGGGATTTTCTGTGATAAACCAACACAAAGTGGCACATAATTGTGAAGTAGAAGGAAAACAATAAATGTTTTTCAAAATGTTTTACAAATAAATATGTTAAAAGTGTGCATTTGTATTCAACCCCCCTGATTAAATATTTTGTAGAACCATCTTTCACTGCAATTACAGCTGCAAGTCTTTTTAGGCATGTCTCTACCAGCTTTGCACATCTAGAGAGTGAAATTATTGCCCATTCTTCTTTGCAAAATAGCTTGAGCTCTGTCAGATTGGATGTAGAGTGTCTGTGAAAAGTAATTTTCAAGTCCTGCTACAGATTCTCAAATTGGATTAAGGTCTGGACTTTGACTGGGCCATTCAACACTTGAATATGCTTTGATTTAAATCATTCCATTGTAGCTCAGTCTGTATGTTTAGGATCGTTGTCATGTTGGAAGGTGAATGTCCACACCAGTCTTCTTTTAAGATTGCCCTGTATTTGGCTCCATCCATCTTCCCATCAAGTCTGACCAGCTTCCCTGTCTCTGCTGAAAAAAAGAATCCCCAAAATATGTTCCGGGTGATGTGCAGTGTTAGTTTTCCTCCACACATAGCGTTTTGCTTTTCTTTTTAAAAAGTAAAATTTTGGTCTCATCTGACCAGAGCACCTTCTTCCACATGTTTGCTGTGTTCCCCATATGGCTTCTCGCAAACCTCAAACGGGACTTCTTATGGCTTTTTTTCAACAATGGCTTTCTTCTTGCCACTCTTCCATGAAGGCCAGATTTGTGGAGTGCATGACTAATAGTTGTCCAGTGGACAGATTCTCCCACCTGAGCTGTGGATCTCTGCAGCTCCTAAAGAGTTAACGTGGGCCTCTTGGCTGCTTCTCTGATCAATGCTCTCCTTGTCCGGCCTTTCAGTTTAGGTGGACAGCCATGTCTTTGTAGGTTTGCAGTTGTGCCATACTCTTTCCATTTTCAGATGATGGATTGAACAGTGCTTCATAATATGTTTAAAGCTTGGGATATTTTCTTTAACCTTACCCTGATTTAAACTGCTTTAACTTATACTAAATTAACCAGCAACCCCTCCCCCTATTTAATATCTGAACTTAATTACAAACTGGTATTCGCAGAAGAGGCTGGACTTATCTCTAAAAAAGAATTGAGTTAGTTAAAAGTGGAAACATACAACACACCTGTGTTCTATACCATCCCTAAAATCCATAAAAATTCCTTAAAACCCCCTGGAAGACCTATAGTGTCTGCAGTGGGAGGCCCCCTTGAAAGGATTGGAAAATATCTTGACCTTCTGATCAAAGAAATGGTCACCCACCTCCCTTCATATGTGATGGACACAGAGGATATACTCAGGAAATTACAACACATGGTGTTTCCTGAGGGGGCTCTACTCGTTGGCGTAGATGCCAAAATACTCTACACCTCTATACCCCATGAATGGAGCTTACAAGCTGTCTCCTATTTCCTCAATAAACATCATCCACTAATGGGAACTCAGAATGAGTTAATTTTTGAACTCTTGGAGTTTATCCTGAGCAATAACTACATTCAATTCCTTGGTAACTATTATCAGCAAGTTAGAGGGACATCTATGGGAGCTTCCTGGGCACCGGCATATGCATGCCTACATCTAGGACTCTGAGAGGAACAATCAGTATATCTGTCATTGCTGTACCATGCTATTGATGATGTGCTGATAATCTGGACAGGTGACAGTGATGAATTACATGACTTCATTCAGGAACTCAACAGGAATGACAGGAATATCCCTTTTACCTATAATTTCCACCAGACAAAAAGTCCCTTCCTCGACTTAACTATCTTCATTGACCAAGGATGTCTTAGTACATCAACATTCAGGAAGGAGACCGCAGCAAACACCTACTAAGGAAAAACAGTCAAATTGTGCCGGTCCCTATATTACCAACTTTTCTATCAAACATGCTCACGTAAGGTATCATTAACAAACACTGGGGCACCTTGAGGAAGGATCTAGTGTTAAGATCTCTGCTGCCTGAACATCCACAGATGGTATTTAGGAAAGTACCAAATCTGAGGGACAAAATAGCCCCTAACGTAATTGACACTCTCGCTAAAATAGATCTATTTTCTAATCAAAACGTTTTTTCCCTGCAACAAATGTGTTGCTTGTAGGGTTAGAGGGTGGAGACAAACGAAAACTTTAGGCTTTACTTCTTCGTATACAGGTAGAAATTATACCATCTTTCCCTTCATCACATGTAATACAAGACATGTGGTCTAACTTATTGAATATCCTTGCAAAAAGCAATATATTGGCAGAACCACTAGGAGATTAAGGGACCATTTGCAGGAGCATGTATACAATATCACGGGAAGCTATAAGGAGCACTCATGACCAGCTCAATTCCAAAAACATCATCATAGGTGTTTACATCACAAGATGTAAATAGCAGTGTCAGTCAGTATGCTGAAAACACAGAAGGATAATGCATGAACAGCTGAGTTCACATATCAGTAGTCTGTCACCGCTTCTGCAGGAGTTTGGGAAGCACATTAAAATATCTACAACAAAATATATACATACATGTTCGATTCTATATAATTAGAACATACAATTTAAATGCATGTGGATCACAGAAAATGCATGACTGGATATCCCTTTCAAAACATTTTACCCAGAGTTGCCGACAGAGGGACATGTACCGCCAGAAACACACCTATGTCTGCCTCACCTGGCAGACATAGGAGCAGCAACAATGGTAGCAATGAAAAAAACTGAAATAAAAACAACCCCCAAAACCATATTGGAGCATAATACCCTCCCTGAAGAGTTGACTCTTACCAATCTCTGTCAGAAAGTAAAGAATATTACGTAGGTGGATTTGTGAAGAGATAGAAGCCAAAGGTGACAAGCACATCAAATCAGCTTCCACCAGGGGGCGTGGCTAGCCAGCAGAGCGGATGGTCGCACACTGAAACAGCTCCGTCAGATCCTGGACAAAACCGGCGGAATTATACCGACTAGAAGCCTCGTTTCAGCCCACAAACCACCACAAACAGAGCGGGATCACCCCCAGATGTCATCCCGAAAGCGAAAAGAACTTACCCGGCCGGGTAAGATGACGGACTTTTTCTCCCATCCAGCCCGCCAGCAGGCCCAAGATGGCGCCGGCCACAGCAGCGGCAACACACGCGGCCCGCACAAACATTCCAGCCGTTCGGGGAGCCAAACAACTCACACCAGCACAGGCCCAAGGCCTCAAAGGCACTACTCTCCCCCTCCGTCGGCATCATCAAGCCCAGCAAAGAGCAAGCAGAAAACGCTGCAGGCGGACACAGACAACCTAGAGGTAAGCGGCCTTGACTCATCACTAGACGATACCAGGGAATTGCAGGACTCCATCACTGACTTCCCCACATTAAACCAGCCAGTAATGGACACCACACTTAAAGACATGTTAGTCTCCCTGCGCACAACACTGCATGCAGATATGATGTCCATTACACAACAATTTAAAACTGAAGTTACAGCGGTCTCAAGCAGAGTATCCCATATTGAATCTAAAATGGAGGACTTTACTGCCACATTCAATGACCTAGTGGATGCCCATAATGACAGGGAGGATGACATCTCCTCTATTAAAGCAAAACTCGCAGATTTAGAGGACAGATCTAGACGTAACAACGTTAAAATACGTGGAATACCTGAAACGGTTAAACCGCCAGAACTGAGAGAATACTTTACAAACATTTTGAAAATGGCGCTCAAAGAAGCCCCGCTGGAAGATCTAATAATTGATCGCATCCACAGATTACCGAGGCCCAAAAACATCCCTCCCCACCTGCCCAGGGACACTATTGTCAGAATACATTTCTACCATATAAAGGACCGCTTTATGGCAGCGACAAGGAAAAAAGAGGACCTACCAAATGAGCTATTGGAGCTCTCATTCTTTGCAGACCTGTCTGCCTACACCATGCAACGACGTAGACAACTTGCTACGATAACCAAACCACTATACAACCACCACATACCTTACAAATGGTTGTACCCGGCAAAGCTGCTGATCACATACGAAGACAGGCCCCATATTGTAACAACAGTTAAAGAAGGACTCCGGCTGATGACAGAATGGCAAATCCTGGAGGCCCAACAGGACGACAGAGACCCACTGCGCTCTCCCCCATCAACCCGCGCCAGCTCAGACACAGAAACAGGCTGAAGAACTAAAATTCAGTACAACCCTTCCGCCCAAAAGTCCAGGAAGACGCAATCTGAATGACCCAACAGTCTTACCCCGTTCGATAACCGCTCTACCCCCGAATACTTAGCGGTACTAATCGCACAGATTCCTCCGGAATCGCCAACTTCTTTTTACCCTAAACTACCCGTGTTCTTGTCTACCCTCCAACCTCTCCATCTTCCTCCCATCCCTCTCCCCTGTTCCTTTTCTTATTTTGTTCTCCCTGCAGGTTCAACCCTACAAGGTATACCAGCACGCCCAGACTGAGAAGGAAAGTCTCAACTATACAGTAACAACCTACATCTACTTCACTCTACAGCAAGTTCCACCTACTTGTGCACTCTTCTACGACGAGAGTCAACTAGGCTTACAGAGGTACGTCTGCACTAACTCACACCATGGCTTTTAAAATTGCTTCACTCAATGTCAAAGGTCTGAACAGCCCACATAAGCGACAAATGGCATGGAAAGAAGCTGGAAGGCTCAAAAGTGACATTATTTGTTTCCAAGAAACTCATTTCATGACGGGGAACCACCCCTTATTCACAAATCGTAAATACCCTCATGTTTTTCTCGCCACTGGACCGAAAAAAAAAGCAGGGGTCGCAATAGCTATTACAGAGTCGATTGACTTTTCACTATCAGAATCGTATGCGGATCCCTCTGGCAGATACCTAATACTAGTTTGTGAGATTGCAAAAACCAAGTACACCTTAGTTACCATATACCTACCAAATGTTAAGCAGAACCGTTTTCTAAAAAAAGTATGGAAGAAGGTTACCTCACTGCAACAAGGACATCTGCTACTTTGCGGTGACTTTAACTTAATTCCAGGGAACACTCTTGATCTCTCTACCACACCTCAAAAGAAGAATCGCAGACCAACATTGGCCCAATTCATTCAATCTTCTGGCCTCCATGATGTGTGGAGATGCCAGCATGCATCAGAGAAGGACTTCACATTTTTTTCAAATGTTCATCATTCTTATTCGAGAATAGATCTAATGCTTGTGGATAAGTTTTTATTGCAGAAAATTACACGATCCGACATACATGTTATAACATGGTCAGATCATGCTCCAATTTCCATGAGTGTGGGGGGTCGCAATGCTGAAACTAGAGCCAATAGGTGGCGCAATGACATAACCGCAATGTCACAACCTGACAATTTAAAATATCTCAAAGCAGCCATGGCGGAATTTTTTGACTTAAACACACCCTCGGTATCCGACCCCTTCACACTCTGGAACACCCATAAGGTCTTTATTAGAGGCCTATTAATACAACTGAGTGCTAAAATTAAAAAGCAGAGGACAAAGCGGCTCAACGATCTCTTAAACAAAATTGAACAACTAGAAGCCCTGAACAAACAGAATTCTACACACAAAGTGAGAGAGTCCCTCTTCCAAACTAGACAAGACCTCCGCTCTCACCTGGTTACCCAGCAGGAGAACCGCTTTCGCATCCTAAAAGCAAACAGCTACCGTTACAGCAACAAAGCGGGCAAACTGTTGGCAAACCAGCTGAGAGAAAAACAAAAGCAACAAAAAATCCAGAGTATGTTTAACACTAAAACTAAACAAACTGTCTACAATCCTAAAGAAATTGCTGACGCCTTTAGCGATTATTATGAGGCTCTATACAACCTCAAAAATGACCCAGACACGTACCAACCGTCAGACCAACTAATTACTGAATTCTTAAACTCTATCGATCTTCCAGTACTACCCAGTAGCGACCTAGATACACTTAATGCACCCACCACCATTAATGAAATACAAAAAATTATTAGAAGTTTACCTCATAACAAGTCACCAGGTCCGGATGGGTACTCATCCGAATATTACCAATTGTTTAGCAACGAAATCTCCCCATTTATGAAACAGATCTTTGATGCCGCTATGTCTAATGCTTCATTCCCACAGGAAATGTTGACGGCCACCATTGTGACTATTCCAAAACCAGGCAAAGACCCTTCAACTCCGCAAAACTTTAGACCCATATCATTGTTAAATGTCGATGTGAAGGTGTATGCTAAATTGGTGGCCAACAGGCTTGCCTCCCTCTTGCCGAAACTGATCCACCAAGATCAGGTGGGCTTCGTCAAGGGGAGGCAGGCCAACGACGCCACGAGGAGACTGATTAACTTGATACATCAAGCGGAAAGAAATGGAGGGCCTTCTCTGCTTCTGGCCTTGGACGCAGAGAAGGCCTTCGATAGAATCCACTGGGGTTACTTAACCCATGTCTTAACAAAATTTGGTCTAACTGGTCAAATCCAACAGGCAATACTAGCACTATACTCCTCCCCATCTGCATATGTTTACACGGAAGGGATGTTCTCAAAAAACTTTAGTATAACCAATGGCACCCGCCAAGGGTGTCCATTGTCACCTATAATCTTTGCCATGATGATGGAACCCCTAGCAGAAAAAATCAGACAACACCCAAATATTAGAGGAATCTTCTCACGCAACACACAATACAAAATATCACTATTTGCGGATGATGTTATACTAACACTATCTGACCCCCACAAATCCCTCTTAGCTGCCCATAAAACACTATCCGACTTCAGTAAAATCGCATACTATAAGGTCAACGAAAACAAGTCTAACATCCTAGGAATAGCGATAAACAACCATACTAAATCCCAAATACAGAAAGACCTCCCATACCCCTGGGCGACCGACTCAATCCCCTACCTAGGAATACAGCTAACTCCTACTATCTCTAACATGTATAAAGCCAACTACCTACCAATGGGGAAGGTGTTCCAAAAAGAATTAGACAGAATCCAAAAGCACTATATTTCTTGGCATGGCCGCCTTGCTGCCTACAAGATGCTCCTTTTGCCTAAGTTAACCTACCTTTTCAGAACACTGCCGATAGCGGTACCTGACTCCTTTTTTAAAGCACTACAGAAACAGATGTTGCAGTACATTTGGGCAGGGAAAAAAGTGAGATTCCCAGCTCAGATGTTATACAAACACAAGAAGGCAGGCGGACTTGGTCTACCGTTGCTGAAAGACTACTATGTAGCAGCAATTATAGATCAACTTAAAGACTGGCACCCTCATTCAGAACCTAAACCCTGGTACCAATTAGAACAGGCATGGGTACTTCCGAGAAACCTTCATTCACTGCTCATAGCTAGTAACCTAAACAATTCTAGTTTACAAATAGATCACCCTACTATCCAGGCTTCCTTGCAAGCCTGGGAATACCTCAAAATCTCAGATATCCCAGATAAGAGAACTATTAACATCCCTATACCTCTGGACTCTCTCCACTGGACAATCCCAAACATAAACCTCACAGCGTGGGAAAATAAAGATGTGAAACTATTATACAATCTCACCCAGGGAAATGAACTCCTAACATTCACAGAGGTCCAATCTAAATTTGACATCCCCTCCTCAGAATTTTTAGCTTATCTCCAAATCTCTTCCTGGTTCAAACAAGCACGTAGAACACACATCTCTATCTCAGAAAATATATGGAACCATCTCCACGGCAAAGATCTCAAAACCAAAGGTATCTCATTGTTCTATAACTATCTACATGGTAAATCCTCCTTTGTTAAATATAAGCACCTCACTAAGTGGGAAACTGAAATTGGGAAAACATTCACAGAAAGACAATGGCTGGTGGCAACAAGCAATAACATGAGATTCTCAAGATGTTCAAACTATGAGGAACTGGCGGCAAAATTCACGGCACGTTGGTACCTCACGCCTTATATTGTAGCCAAATTTGCCAAGACCAACTCTAACCTATGTTGGAGGGGCTGTGGCCAGGTGGGGACACTGATCCACATGTTGTGGTCTTGTCCCCATCTGCGCAGCTTCTGGAACGAAATTTTCAAATTAATAGCGCACGTAACAGGAGTACTTACTATTCCTGTCCCAGAAAAAGCAATACTAAGTATAGACATAGACGCCTATCCACCCTCTGTAAGGACCATAGCAATGCACATTATATTTGCCGCCAGATCCTTAATTGTACAAAAATGGAAATCCAATGATATTCCAACGAAAAGAGAAGTCATAACCAAAGTTAATATTATCTCAGAATACGAAAAAATCCTAGCGTACAAAGACAGTAATGGTGCCAGATATATCTCAAACTGGAAACTCTGGAACTCTGTATACAAGGTCACTCATTGAAATCTAAATTTTTCTACTTCATATCACTCTGTGGCAATTAAGTATACCTGCACCCCCTCCCCCACCCTCTTCCCCTGCCTTTCCTCCCCCCCCTCTTCCCCTACCCCAGTTATAAATTTTATGCAACTACCAACATATTGTTTTTTTAGGCAAGTTAACAATACCCTCCAAACTGATACTGGAACCAACCAGTCTACTTTCACGATAAAAGTCAGAAATGTCTAAGTAGTTGATGCTCAAAGATTATTTTCTGAATTACTGGAAACATGTAAGCAAATAATACCTAGTTCTGTACTCTATACACACTATGTAACCCAAAGTTTTTTTTGCTGTATTGTTAATCTGTTTAACTTTTCTAATAAAAATTATTGAACTAAATCAGCTTCCACCAGCTCCGAAAGATCCGAAATAAAAAAAAATGCTTTATTTTCGTATCCATTATATTTTCGTATCATTGAGACAACAGTTCGATATAGATAGATAGAAGATTCGACATGACGGTGGCAATAGCAATCTGTGTCTATCAAACCTGTTGTTGAATGTGCCTAACCTAACTCTATTAGTCCACGATTATACGACATAGAGAGAAAAGATTTGACGTTTTAGAGACATAAAGATTTGACGAAGCAGCTAAAAACATACGATCGCCGTGAGTGGACATTTACGGTCAAATGCTCCGCCCATAGGCTATAGAAGAATTCTAATGTTGTTTGACTAGTAATAATAATTAATAATTATAATTAATACTAATAAAACAACATTAGAATTCTACTATAGCTTGTGGGAGGAGCATTCGACCGGAAATGTATGATCACGGCATCATATAGTTTAGCTGCTTCGTCAACTATTCTTATAACATCCGACAGACACCATAAGCCTCAATTGACAGATTCGACCTTAATTAATTTGGATTTTCAGACGAATGCATTTTTTTTAACGAAACAAAATAAATAAAAAAAAATTTCGGGAGTAACTAAATTAATTTATTTTATTTATGTCTACTTACAACCACATTATTGTTTTTAATATTTTGTATAGATAATCAAAAATGCTAAAAAGTCTTTTAAATTTTTTAGATGAAACTGGTAAATTATTGAAGGTATGCACCTTAAAAGTTTCAACATTCATTATTGTTTATTATGTTACCATTTAAGGAATGTGATGTAACATGACAATTATTCAGCCCAGATGCTCTATGTTGTTAGAACATTACACTGCCTAACACCACAGTTTATTCATTTGCAATGTAATATCCTTTGACTTTAAAAACTAAGAGAGAAGAAAGTAATTTTATTTGTCATCACACAGACCACTATTTTCATAAAGGATGAATTACCTATGAAAAACTATTTATGTGTCTCATGATTGGAAATAAGACCGTATGGCACAGTAAGAACATTATCTGACATAACAAAGAAAATATTTGTTTAAAACAATGGCCCATGTGTATTGTACAGGAAAACACCTGACAAAAGCATCAGTGTAATAAAGACTATTAAAATAAATCTTACAAGATGTTTATGAGCCAAACACATTCTGTTTTTCGCTTTAGATCCAATTTGTGACAATTAAAAATCATATAACTCTGTTACGATAATTCATGTTTGTCATAGTCTTAATGTTTTTATGCAGAATTACTCTATCTATAAAGCTCAAAGCAATAATAGATACAAATTTTTAATTTCCTTTGAAAATTTACCAGGGGCTGATCACCCTATAGATAGCACTATGAGCTGAGTTACTTTAATTAGATGCTATTTACAAATAGCCTTGGAAATTGTAAGAATGGTGTTCTCATTTTACCTCCTTGTTTCAATCACACAACACATGGGGATTCAAACTCTTCTCATATGATGAAACTTTAATGAGATATCTCTTTGAAATGATACAGCATTCAGTCTAGAATAGGAAAATATATACACATGTCAAAAGTGTATTGACAGCCGGCAGGCTCAAAGGAGGAGAAACAGAATATCTGTGCCAGTGTTTTCAGTGAAAGTGATTAAAAATGACTTGAAGACTAGCTGATAAACAAACACATGGTGGTATCTTTAATGCTGAATGCTAAAAGCTGTGAATTAGCAGGATATACAAGATTCCCAGCTAAAGGTTACACCAGTAAATGACAAACTGTAATAATGAATGAAACCACAATATTGTAAGAGTCAGCTGGAATTTTGATGCATCAGTAATCCTGTCAATTTATGCTTTATAAAAATGATGGTACATTTGAGAGGATGTAACTGAATAGGTTTCTAGTGGAAACTTCTTTTTTGCTCTAAGCTTCCAAAATGCTTGAACAAAAGCATCTAAATGGTAGCATATTATTGGAATATACCGTATTTGTCAATTAATTGTAAAACAGAATACTATATCAGGTCAATTAAAATTGAACACTGTTGCCTTATGAGCTTATGTGAAATCTCCATTAATAGCTGTAAAATATTGTAATTATGATTATATTTAATTTAGCTTGTATCTATGGAGAGTGTGTAACATAGCTTCACAGAATGCAGTGCCTAAGCTTGTGTATACAAACAATGGGACCCAAACCTCATTATTCTACACATACTCACGTCAAAGGTTCCCATGTTTGAATATGCAATGAGGGGCCATGGCCAGTCCGTCATGTATACTTTATTTCCCTGAAGAGACCGACCAATCAGAGCCACGCCATGCCAACCAATGAGGCATCAGCCTGTAATGAGATACACAGACTAGATAGGAGGGAAACACACACTCTCTGGTGGAGCGGTCACCCGAATGGAACCTTTGTGGGTCATAACCTGGTAACTATTGGAACTAAATATGTTTATCTTATGTCTTTTCTATCCTACTGTTTGTAGATTAAGGTTTTAAGGAATATACTCTGTATTCCTTCATGTAATCCATGATTTTTACCCTTTTCCTGTGCAATTAGATAGATTGCTGAGTATCAGTCTAGGCTCACTTTACTATGTACCAATACATTTTTGTTATTGTGTTAAAGCTTTCACTCATGGTCAAAGAACTCTCATTAAACCCAAATCCTATCTGAGAGATATTAAATCTTAAATATAGTAAAAGGGTTACATAATTGACAATGCATTAAGTTGAGGACCAGGATTGAAAGTATTTATTATAATACCGAGATTCGTGTAATGCAGATTTAAGTTATTGGTCTGGATTTTAAAATGAGTCATTTTTTCCGGTAGTTTGGAGGTCACAGCATGTGTATCTAGGGAAAAATATTGGTAAAGGTTTTGTTTTATTAGTGGGTATTAGGTTAACTCTAAAAAAGGAGGGAGGATACACCACATATTTTGTTTTGTTTAATATCCCATAATTGTAGTGAACAAATATATTGGATAAACCATTAAAAACCGGTCACTTTAATGAGAGAGAATATATTATTGAGCAAGGAAAATTTATTTTAATTTGTTTGTGCTTACCAAGCATGGTTTCTCTGTAATCATTGTGTGAGTTTGCTTTATGGTGAGTACATATATGTTTTATTGGAAAGACACTGAAAGAGTATGGTCTTTGGTGGTCTGTCGAAAAAAGGTTCAATAGGTTTTTGGTTTTTAGTTAGATTTTGTGTCCACTGAAGGCATTGTATTTGTGTAAGACATTGAAACTGAGCTACAAGAGAGTTGTAAGGACTGCAATACACCGCTGGGATGTGCCCAAGACTTTAGTTCCCGCAGTTTTAATCTTCCATCCTGCCAGCTTCCATTTTCCATCTAGCTTAGCTGCAGTACACTGCGTGGCCACTTGGACATCCTTCATGCGCAGTCTGGCTATCTCATCTTGCCAACACTTGCTTGCCCTTTTGTTGTGTCGGCGTCCATGTCGATGTCCAACATCATTGCGCTGATCACACAGCGGCACCGGACGCCGCACTGTTTGTCTACATATTCCTCCAGGCACAGCAGATCAGCATATCTCATTTTGCTAATTTTGCTGACAGCATCATGTATTTCACAACGCCTATACTTTGCTCCAGCCCATTCTAATAAATAAATCAATCACCCTTTACCCATCCTGGCTTAAATACTCTCCCAATACAACAGTTTTATGCTGCACAGCCAGGATCCGGTCATATTTTGAGCCTGTTAAACAAAGTGAGCTGCTCTCTCAGTGAAAAAGCGTTATCAACTTGTGCTTTTTCAGATGAGTCCCATTCTCTATATCCCTTGCATTGAAGGTGTTTTATACCCATTTATATATTTTTTTTAATTTTATTTGCATTTTTGTGCTTTAATATATACTCTTCCTCATAGCTCATTCCCTGTGCTGTAATTCAGCCAATTACAGGATTTTGAGATATTACTATATACTTCTTCCAACCCAATGCAATTGGTGCACATAAATGACTCATCATTAGTTTTAGAATCAATATACATGTATTGACACCATCCCTGTTTTATGTTAGATTGGCGTTCCCTGTGAGATTTGATTTGCTGCTTGATGGCTGGGACAACATACACCACAGCATATTTTGAAGCATAGTCTGGGGATGCTCCAGTCTAGGGCTGCCACTTACCTTGCATCAATCTGATGACCAGCTATTTAACTAGCTGATTTCCATCCTTCTGGCACAATATTGCTACTTACAGTGGTGTGAAAAAGTGTTTGCCCCCTTCCTCATTTCCTGTTCCTTTGCATGTTTGTCACACTTAAGTGTTTCGGAACATCAAACCAATTTAAACAATAGTCAAGGACAACACAAGTAAACACAAAATGCAATTTGTAAATGAAGGTGTTTATTATTAAAGGTGAAAAAAAATCCAAACCATCATGGCCCTGTGTGAAAAAGTGATTGCCCCCCTTGTTAAAACATACTATAACTGTGGTTGTCCACACCTGAGTTCAATTTCTCTAGCCACACCCAGGCCTGATTATTGCCACACCTGTTCACAATCAAGGCATCACTTAAATAGGAGCTGCTTGACACAGTAAGGTCCACCAGAAGATCCTTAAAAGCTACACATCATGCCGAGACCCAAAGAAATTCAGGAACAATTGAGAAAGAAAGTAATTGAGATCTATCAGTCTGGAAAGGGTTATAAAGCCATTTCCAAAGCTTTGGGAATCCAGCGAACCACAGTGAGAGCCATTATCCACAAATGGCGAAGACATGGAACAGTGGTGAACCTTCCCAGGAGTGGCCGGCCGCCCAAAATTACCCCAAGAGCGCAGCGACGACTCATCCAAGAGGTCACAAAAGACACCACAACAACGTCCAAGGAACTGCAGGCCTCACTTGCCTCAGTTAAGGTCAGCGTTCATGCCTCCACCATCAGGAAAAGACTGGGCAAAAATGGCCTGCATGGCAGAGTTCCAAGGAGAAAACCACTGCTGAGCAAAAAGAACATCAAAGCTCGTCTCAATTTCTCCACAACACATCTTGATGATCCCCAAGACTTTTGGGACAACATTCTGTGGACCGATGAGACAAAAGTGGAACTCTTTGGAAGGTGTGTGTCCAAGTATATCTGGCGTAGAAGGAACACTGCATTTCAGAAAAAGAACATTATACCAACAGTAAAATATGGTGGTGGTAGTGTGATGGTCTGGGGCTGTTTTGCTGCTTCAGGACCTGGAAGACTTGCCGTGATAAAAGGAACTATGAATTCTGCTGTCTACCAAGAGATCCTGAAGGAGAATGTCCGACAATCTGTTCGTGTACTCAAGCTGAAACGAACTTGGGTTCTGCAGCAGGACAATGATCCTAAACACACCAGCAAGTCCACCACCGAATGGCTGAAGAAAAACAAAATGAAGACTTTGGAGTGGCCTAGCCAAAGTCCTGACCTGAATCCTATTGAGATGTTGTGGTATGACCTTAAAAAGGCCGTTCATGCTCGAAAACCCTCTAATGTAACTGAATTAGGACAATTCTGCAAAGATGAGTGGGCCAAAATTCCTCCAGGACGCTGTAAAAGCCTCATTGCACGTTATCGCAAACGCTTGGTTGCAGTTGTTGCTGCTAAGGGTGGCCCAACCAGTTATTAGGTTTAGGGGGCAATCACTTTTTCACACAGGGCCATGATGGTTTGGATTTTTTTTCACCTTTAATAATAAACACCTTCATTTACAAATTGCATTTTGTGTTTACTTGTGTTGTCCTTGACTATTGTTTAAATTGGTTTGATGTTCCGAAACACTTAAATGTGACAAACATGCAAAGGAACAGGAAATGAGGAAGGGGGCAAACACTTTTTCACACCACTGTAGCACTCTTTGAGACTTGAGGCTTCGTCACTCTTCAATGTGGCTTGTGCATTATTCCAAAAAGGATATTGAAACTGTGAGTATCGTTTCTATCCCGTGTTCTGATGTGTTCTGCTGTGTTTATACAACATTTACTGTACTAAGCAAATATATTTATATATATATATATATATATATATATATATATATATATATATATATATATATATATATATATCCCTTACTGTATGTCTCATTATACTGAAAACAACCTTTTCTCTTTATTAGACATAAACAGTTTGCTTCCGTCTAAACCCCTGAGGAAGGAAATTAATTATTTTATTCCCATTTCCCCGTTTTTCTGAAACATGTTGGGATTCTTTGTGATCACATTATCTGCATGACCCCCTTTCTCTGGAGTGTGTGATCCAATAAAACAAGCAACTGTGTATGTAATATATGTCCTATGTTTTTAGGAATATTTAAACTGTGTTTTGTAACTGCTATTTTGTAATAAAAATTATTCATTTTTATATACTCTGGTACTTTTGTATCTATCCCTTACCTATACTCCTACCCACACAATCATTTTAAGGGCATCCTTTTTCCAAAGAGCTACAAGAGAGTGGTTTGTTTTAATAGTTTTTTTTTTGTTGGCAGGTATTTTTGTTTTGCTGTGGGAACAACCAGTACAAGCAGTAATATTCTCATTGTTGTTAGCTAAAGTACCAAACTGTGGAAGTCTGATTACTGAATCTAATATCTTATAGCAATTATAGAGTGTCAAATAAGGTGCATTTAGCATACTGTATTATACCTTGAATTTTTTTTTAAGGATAAACCCTACCAATGATTTGATAATCTGAGTTTGTGGTAGATTGTTTTTTTGTGTTAAACTGAATTGGGTGTAACAGTTATGGGTCTAAACACGGCTGTGTTTACCTTTCTGTTATCTACCTAGAGGGTTATCCCATTGTTCCTTGTGTGCTGATCTTAGCACTATTGCTCAGCACGTCTCCTCTAACTTTTGGTTTCTTGGGTGTAGACTCTATTCTCTGAAGATACTAGTGTTATTTTAATGTTTGTGTCTCCACTTTTCTAAGTGGTAGACTACTGTGTCAGAAGTCTGTTCTGTGGTGTATTGTTGTATCGTCACTGAACTTGTACATCATGGAGAAATTGATGGCTGGGATTGCTAAAGTTAAAAATAGCTCTGAAATAATAGGAGCAATGGAGGAATCTAAAAGCCCATGACAATTACAGACAGTTATAGTTGCAAAACATATCTCTCAAGGAGGATCTAGAAATAGCCAAAAGTAATATCAGTACTAGAATGACGCGTACACACGAGCGGATTTTCCATCAGAAAAATCTTGGATGTTTTTTCCGACGGAATTAAGCTCAAGCTTGGCTTGCATAAGTTCGCTGAACTTTCGACCGTCAAGAACACGGTGACGTACAACATTATGACAAGCCAAGAAAATGAAGTTCAATGCTTCTGAGCATGCGTAGGAATTTTGCACGTCGGAATTGGTACAGACGATCAAAATTTCCAATAGAAACTTTTTCAGTCGAGAACATGCTTTCAAACTTATGCTGGCGAAAATTCGGCCAGCAAAAGTCTGATGGAGCATACACACGGTTGCATTTTCCAACTAAAAGCTCTCATGGGTCTTTTGCTGGCCGAAATTCCGATCGTGTGTACGTGGCATAAGAGTTTCTATGACAAAATTGAATGCTGGCCACCAGCAACCAACAATAGACAACCAAAACGAGCAGGCAGAGGTTGATCAGCTGACACAGGGGCTGAAGGAGCCAGAGAGTAAATGTAAACGATTGTCTGCATCTTCCAGCCCAGGGCAGCTTGTGCAATCTCCCCATACCGTAGATTATAATGCAACCAGTTTGAATATTTCTAGATGCAACAGGAAATTATCTCTATCTGAAGTATGTGCTAGTTTCAATAACTCATTGAAAGGTGGGAGCTCTTTTGAAAGTACCCCTATATCTCATATGCAGACAGGAAAAGTTGTGAATCAGGTTTTAGCCATGGAATATTCTCAGCCTAAAGCCCACTGGTTGTTAAGAGAGGCTTTAATACTTTACAAAAGATAAAATGCTACATCTGTGGGTTATTCGGTCACATTGCTCAGTTTTGTTTGTCTTCTGGTGAAAAGATATTAAAACAGAATCATAATACAACAAAGACGTGGAAATGTATTCACCACGCTGGGGTGAGGGGCCTAGGAGTAATAAATATGAAAATACGAAATCATACTTCCCTTCTTCAACTATTAAGGCAGAGAATGAGGCTTTACAGTATGAGATTAGGCAAATGAAACAGGAACGGGATGAGTTTGTGAAAGAAATCCAATCCTTTTTAAAAAACTTTATGGAATCCTTGAATTGGAAAAATGGAGGGAGTAACTTGTCCATCAGGAACCAAACCAGTACAGTAAAACCAGGGATGAAATACAAGATATAAGTTATGTTTTAGAGGTCTATGCCATTTTAGTTTCACTATATCACTAGTGTGAATGTCATTGACCATTTACCAATGTACACGTAAGAATGTTGTATTGTTTGCTTTAAATAGGTTAAAGAAAAAAAAAGGGGATAGAGTAATAACTGTTGTCTACAAGTTATCTTTTTTTCAGGTTAAGTGAGCTCCTGAAAGTATATTTACATATAAAGCAGCTGTATGTAGATAGCTGTACATATGCGTAAATAGACACGCCTAACAGAAGGTAAAGTATAATATTCCATAGTTTTTTTTCCTTTCTTTTGTATTCTCCCAGTGGCCAGAAATGCCTAGCAATTAATTTGCAATTACGAAAGCTCTATCCAGAATGTATGGGACTCAATCTAAATGAATGTGTGTGTCTGAGTGATGTGATGAATGTGTATGAATTGTCTACTTTTAAACAAAGATTTTACACACCATTTTTGGATGGCCAATCTCAAATATAGTAAACGGGTAACAACACCAGACAGGTGTTAAAAACACAAATTAATACAGCTCATTTGTTACTAATACATCATTATTCTACTAACACAAGCAGTGTATGTACCTGAATTTGGCCTGTTATACAGTAAGCCCCTTACAATCCCCTGTATAGCAGAGCACAGACAGAAAGAAAAAGAAACAATACAAGGAGCCAATCAGTTGTGCTGCATTTCCCATGTTCTAACAAAGATATGTTGATAGAGAGAAAGAACATATTAATGGATAGATGAGACTCTAGCCACTTGCCAACTGCAATATGTATATATACCTTAAAAAAGTGGTTTACCAGGATTATGGCTGAAGTTATCAGACATAACCCTGGAACCTTTTTTTCAGCAGGCAGTTGGCTTTCTTAGGAAACCAGTCTGAGAGACTCATGAGCCACTGGAACAGCTTCCGAAGCGACGGGAGGGAACATCCCCCCCTTCCCGTCGCTTGCCGGTGTTTCTTGGGCTTACAGTACGTACGCTGGTACGCCTGAGAAATAATCAGACAATAGGCCTGCAAAGAGTTAACACTCTCCGATTGACTCTATGGCCTTGGGGGACCAGAGTGACATAATGATGCCACTTCTAGTCTAGGATTAAAAGACTTTTTTCTTTAAGCAAAAGATTAAAAACAAAATGTTTTAATCTTTTAAAGGAATATAAGGGTCTTTTTGACCCCAAATCTCTCCATAAAGAGGACCTGCCATCCTTATTTCTATTAGAAGGGATGTTTACATTCCTTGTAATACGAATAATAGTGATAAAAATAATTTCTTTGAAGGGAAAGTGTAAAGTGTAAGTGATAAAAAATAAAAAGTTAAATAAATAATTATAACAAAAGAAAAATATCTCTCCATGCACACACACAGAAGCGAACCTATATGGAAGTCGCACACCTATATTTAAACCGTATTCAATCCACACATGTGAGGTATCACCACAAACGTTAGAGTTCTTCCATAGCTCTAAACAGGTAACCTGTAAAGGCGTCATTTGTCACCATTCCACGAGCCATTCCATTCCACATATTTAAAGTGCGACATGTTATGTATCTACTTACAAGCATAACATAGTCTTTCACGTTGTACGAAAAATTGTGGTAACTATTGTGATTTTTTTATTATTATTTATTAAAGTGTATTATCTCCAATAAAATTGTGTTGCAAAACCGCTGCGCAAATGTCGTGTGACACAAAAAATTCCAATGATCACCATTTTATTCCCTAGGGTCTCTGCTAAAAAAATGTATAATGTTTGGGGGTTATAAGTCATTTTCCAGCAAAAAATATTGATTCAAACTTGTAAAGAAAAAGTGTCAGGAAAAGCCTGATCGGCAAGCGGCTAGGGTTAGTTCAATAAAGGCAGGCTGAACTCAATTTGTATCGCAATGTTCTCTTAGTTTAAGGAATGTGGTTAAAATTCCCTTTGCAAAGAATAACCAATCACATGCATGGAAAAAATAAATTGTATTTTTGCTTACTAATGATTGGATGATGGAATTCCAAAAAGCTTTACCTCACGGAAGCTAAGGGGAAAATCCGCTTGCAAAGTGAAAACTTGAGCAGCCTATTTTCCCTTAGTAAATCCACCCCAATGTCCAGTAACAGGTTTGAAGAGGGACAAGACCGGAAAGTTTTTACTTTACTGCATTAGATAAAAGTTAGGTTCCCTTGCCAGAGATAACCTTACGGTGTAGTGATCACAAAATCTCAGGATTGGATGAACAGAAATAATGATTCTTTAGCAGGTAAAATGACTGGGTCATGTAACTGTATGAGGATCCTAGGATTCCAAGGTTGGCCTCTTGCGTAATTCCTTTTTGAGAAGGCTGATCAAATGGCACAGGTGCCTAGAAGTAGGAACTGGTGACTCACACTTGAAAGTGCTGGTATTAAATGAGCAAGGATATATGAATCCCAGGCACCGGCAAAGCTGTGTCATGGGCCAGGGTTGGCAACAGACAAGTGGCAAAGCACCAAGTCATTAGTAGAATTAGAGTACAGGAAGAGGTCAGCAATGTGCAGGCAAGGTACAGAGTCAACAAGCAGAATCATGGTTAGGAGTCCAGACCAAGGTTGGTAACGGAGACAATCAGCAAACTTAGGCAGAGAATGGACTCCAAGGGTAGGTCAAATGGAAGATGGGTCAGTAACAAAGATTAGGCACAAGTTCAGAATCACCAGTCACAGAACTACAGCTAAAAGACCATTTAATACTGTGCCTGTATAAGACTAGGATAGGACTCTTTAAAGCTTTTTATGGACTTTTGAGGCCAAGGTTAATGGTAGTTATCCACACATGCCTGCAGACGGATGTCCATCCAGCTAGGCTTTTTATGGATATAAACGTGTGCATGAATTGGTCGGCTGCTATAATCTTCTTGATAATTTCCTATATAAATATATTTATATTATTTATACTTGGGTGTTCATCTGGACTTCAGCTATGATTTTTTTTGCAAATTAATGTTGCTTATTTACCATTTGTAGAACTTAAAATGTAGTAATGAAATAAACTGAAAAACTGTGATTTCTCTTTAACATAAATTTTAGTCTAAAATTAGTAAAGCAATGCCTGAAGATTTGTTATATTTCATTACTGTTGGCTTTAAGAGCAGACCCAGAAATTAAGAAGGTATTGTATGACATATGACTCAATGCAGAATACTACCATACACATTCTAATATATATATATATATATATGCTCAGGTGTAATTTTGGTCCATTCTTCCACACATTCTTCCACACAAACAGTCCTCAAATCTTGTAGGTTCCGTGGGCCTCTTCTGTGAACTCTTTCCATAGATTTTCTATTGGATTTCTATTGGATTTTCTATTGGATTCAAGTCAATTCAGGGCCATTCTAGCAGCTTTATTTTCTTTTTTGAAACCAATTGAGAGTTTCCTTGGCTTTGTGTTTGGGATCATTGTCGTGCTGAAATGTACACCCTTGTTTCAACTTTAGATGGCAGTAGATTTTTATCATGAATGTCTTGGTACATTTTTCAATTCATCCTTCGATATGAAGTTTGCCAGTACCACATGCTGAAAAACAGCCCCACACCATGATGCTCCCACCTGCAAACTTCACTGTTGGTATGGTGTTTTTGGGGTGATGTGCAGTGCCATTTGACCTTCAAAAATGGTGTATATTATGGCATCCAAAGAGTTCAATTTTGGTCTCATCTGACCAGTCCATATTCTCCCAGTAATTCACAGGCTTGTATAAATGCTGTGCAGCAAACTTTAAACGAGCTTCAAAGTATTTTCAGCATCTTCAGCAGTGGAGTCTTGCATGGTGAGGGTGCATACAGGCCTTGGCAGTTGAGAGCATTACTTATTGTTTTCTTTGAAACAATTGTACCTGCTAATTCAAGGTCTTTCTGAAGCTCTCCACAAGTGGCCCCTGGCTCTTGGACAACTCTTCTGATAATTCTTTTCACTCCTCTGTCAGAAATATTGCAAAGGGTACCTGGTTGTCGCTGGTTTATTGTGAATGATATTCTTTCCACTTCCACTTTTCCACTGTATGGCCCCCAACAATGCTCTCTGGAACATTCACAAGTTTAGAAATCCTTCTGTAACCAATGCCATCAGTTTGATTTGCAACAATAAGGTTGCAAAAGTCTTGAGAGAGCTTTGTTTTTACCCATCATGAGACATTTCTTGTGTGACACCTTGGTAATGAGACACCTTTTTATAGGCCATCAGTTGAGACTGAACCAGCTGATATTAATTTGCACTGACAAGGGGCAGTATTGCTTTCTAATTACTGATAGATTTCAGCTGGTGCCTTTGCTTTCCATGCCTTTTTGCACCTCCCTTTCTTCATGTGTGTAATACTTTTTCTCTGTGTCATTTCATTTTATTACACATAACCTCATTTCTGAACGTATTTGTTTTTGGTTTCTTTGTATGTGTGAATTGCATGGGTTGTTATTGACATGTGGTGAAAATCTCATCTCAATAGCACATTTAAAAATATATTTACCTAGAAAAATGGGGACGTATTCAATACTTATTTTACACACTGTATATATATATATATATACAAGGTGGGTCTATTAAATAACAAGACTGATTAAATAACTCATCTTTATTTATATGTATTACAAATGTAATGCTTGTCCCGTTCAACATATTTCCCATTTGCACTAATACATTGCTGCAGTCTTGTTTTCCACTGATCGAAGACATGGAGAAAATCAGTTTCTGTCAGCTGTTTCAACACATCCGCTGTTTTCTTCTTTACAGCATCAACTGACTCAAAACCTGTCCCTTTAAGCCCTGATTTAACTTCTGGGAGCTCATTCTCACATCCCTTGCTGAATCTTTTGTGCCACTCAAACACACACACATGAGACAGGCCGTCATTCCCATAAGCTGTAGAAAGCATTTGAAAACATTCTGTTGGTGTTTTGTGCAATTTTACAAAAAATGTCAAATCATACTATGTTCAACTTTTAAACTTAGCATTTCTTCAGCACACTACAGAAACAACCAAACTAAATGACGACTCACAATCAACTGAACGTCATAAGCCCCATACACACGCTCGGACTATCCGAGGACCAGGTCCGTCGGATCATGTCCGTCATACTTTGTCCGATGTTGGTTTTGCGTACACACGGTCGGACAAAGTTGTCGGAAAATCCGATCATTCTGAACGTGGTGACGTTTGTTGCCTACGACGGGACTACGTAGAGGCTAGTAGCCAATAGCTTTGGTCTTGTAATGTGATCTGAGCATGCGTAGCACTTTGTCCGTCGGACAACCGTACACACGATCGGATTTGGTGTGATCGGACCGTGTTGTCGGCAAATCTTTCCAGCAGGAGATAAGACTTTGTCCGTCGGACAATCCGACGTACACTGTCCGATGGTGCATACACACGGTCTGATTTTTCAACAACATTGTCCGATCGGACAGAATCCATGAAAAAGTCCGACCGTGTGTATGGGGCTATAGAGTGTTGCTGCTTGTCATGCAGGTTCAAACATGTTCAAGGTCACCACGCATGCCATTATAACCGGTACTGACTGCTTTGTTTACTAGGTGGGATCACAGTCTAATTATTTAATAGACACACTATATATATATATATATATATATATATATATATATATATATATATATATATATATATATATACAGTCTGTATATATTGGCTCAGTCTGGGGGCATTAACTCGATGGTGTTGAGCCTTTACACTGAGACCCCACCAGTCAGGGATCCCGTTTGAAGGCTTTTCAGACCAATGTTCTGTTGCAACTATTTTTTATTGATTTAAGAAAACACAAAGAGGTACAAACATGAAAATAAAACTTGAGCCTGGATAAGGCACAGTAACAATATATAAAGTCAGCCCAATTTTATTAAACAAAAACAATCATCAACAGAAAAGCAGAGGCCCATGCAAACGATTTTCACCATTAAAAACAGGTAATGAATAATTTCGAGCCCCCTTGTTCTCTCTTAAGCAGCGCCATGGCTTAGGCCTTAAACCTTGGCTCTGGGTTGGTCCCTCAAACCATCTTACACAGTACCTCTCTTGGCTCTCCAAGCTCCCATTGCCCTTTCAGATTTTTTTATTGCAGAATCCTTGCTACAGGGGCCTATTCCCTGGTCTCTTTAAAGGGGATCTCTTGACACCCTGGGCTCTCTCATTCCTTTGGGACTTCCAGATTCCGTCAGCCCCCTGGACTTGCCTGGTTGTCTCTTTGTTCTCACAGTCTGGAAGAATTGATTTGCCAACTTGACTCTCTCTGCACTATGGACAAGGAGTTTATCCTCCAACATGGAGTGCTGTCTCTTGAGTGAAGCACACCTGTCTCCTAATGGGAGCTCTGAGCTATGGCCGGATCCTTCATTATAAGGACTGTGCACACCTGCACCTACAGCCTGCCGGTCTATGACAAGACCTGAACACTGGATTGGAGACTTCTTCCCACCAAAAACTCTTCAAATTATATATTATGTATATATTTATGTATATATAAAACACACAGTTTTTGAAGGAACTCAGCAGGTAGGTTGTTTTCTCATCAACATCTTGGAGAACTAACTTATATAGGTAGCCCAAAACAATGAGAATAGTACCACTCAAATTCCCCAGCGTGAAAAGACTGGTGCAATTGGCTTGTGAGGCTCCAGTAGACTTCAACAAAATGGTGTATAATGTGAATGAGATGGGTAAAAGATGGCTTCAGCTCCTGTTCTCCCCCTGTAGAGAAGCCTTTTTTGTTGCTTAATTATAGAGGCCCTGAGAAGGGTGAAATGCGTCTAAGGAGTTCTGACCACTGCATCTACATTCCTCAATGTTGCCCAATCAATGGGGGCCTGAAAGCTGAGAAATACAGGCAGATATGTATCCATCATGACATACCATCAGGGAGGCATGTGATTTGCCCCTAATGTATTCTGCAGCAGGACATCCCAAGGCATACAGACGATTTCAAGAACTGTCTTTAGCGTAAAGAAGGACAAGGAGTCCCGGAAATGATGGATTGGCCCCCACTGAGCCCTGATCGAAACATCATCAAGTCTGTCTGGGATTACATGAAGAGAAAGAATGGTGTGAAGCAGCCTACATCCACAGATATTCAAGATCTGTGATTTGTTCTCCGAAATGTTTAATTATGGACAAGTGTAACTAGAAGAATTGGAGCTGGATTGAAGACAAAGGGTAGTCACACCAAATATGTTAACTTTACAGCATTTCTTCACACCTACCTAAATCTTTTACACAGTAATATACCTGTATATGAACGAATGAATGAATGATTTGTATAGTGCTGCAAATGCGAACTGAATCGCCTCAAGGTGCTTGGACCATCATGTGTTGTACTGCTTCTTAGAAGAGGTGGGTCTTGAGTTTTCTTCTGAAGGCCCAATGGTTTTCTTCCATGAGTATGTTTGTAGGTAGAGCGTTCCATAGCCGTGGTCCTTGGACTGCCAATCTTTGTTCTCCCTTAGATTTGTAGCGGGACTTGGGGATGAGGAGGCGGTTTTGGTTTGTTGATCGGAGGCTGCGATTAGGTATGCAGTGTTTTATTTTCTCACATAGGTATTGAGGAGCGTTTCCTTGTGTGCATTTGTGGGTGAGGCATTATTTATATATATTTTTTTCATCTTCTTACTAAATTGTATATTTATTCTTTCATTATATTTTGAAAAATAGACTGTAGCAATGAGCTGTTTGCTCTGTATTAGACTTAAAACGTTAAAGCAAAATTGACAGCTTTAGTTTTAAATAGCATGGGGAAAGTAGAACCTTTTCCACCTTTAATTTCTTAGTAAAGGAAATAAAAATGGTAGAAATGCAGAACCCAGAAAAGCACACCTAATTGTTCAGACAACAGAAATGAGAAATGGGTGACGAGTCTATAAAACTTTTATTAAACAATGCGGTTTTGTAAAGAGCTGAAGCATTAGCAGATTTTTTTATTGTTGTCTTGACCGTATTGGGAATTTTTTTTAACAATGCTGTTAATGGAACATGAAGTTAGGAGGAAACTGAAGAGAGGACATAGAAAGCTAGAAAAAGCTGACAAAGGTTCTATCCTTTCCCTAAACTACTAAAAAAGTGGATGGATTTGATGTTTGTGTCTGTTAGAGATATCTATTCATTATTCCAGTAACAATCTCAACAATAGGGTTAGGGAAATCATTAAGAAACCTGACAGAGGTTCTAACTCTGACCATTCTATCTACATTTTTTTCCCAATAACATGAGGTCTCAATCCTCCTGTTGTATTCTGTGAATGGTTAGGACAATTAATTTAAAAAAAACAGCAGTAAGAATGAGCCTTCCCAATATACGTCATAGTAGATGGATGGAGATGGGATCGGAGATACCAACATGTCACTCCCAAGTCCTGAGATGTACAGGAAAAATATTTTTGCTTCAACCCAACTGCACCCACCTTAAAAATAAATATATTTTTTTGCAGATTTACCCTTTAAAATAATAATAATAATAATGATGTTTCTTTAATGATGTTTAACTAAAACATAATGTAAAAAATGAAATTAAAATAAATGTAGTCACTTTTCAATGGCCATACCTAATTGAAAAATAATTTTTGTGGCATCAAAAAAATTGTCTTGGGAGGTAAGTACTCCACTATTGTGATTTTGCAGGCAATAAAGCAGCATAGTGCGTTATTGTCCTTCTGTGCAATATTATGTTTTGTATGTAGAGGCTAAATGATATTCAGACATGTTCTTAATGTCTTGACGTAAGAGAAAAAAGCAAGACTTTCTTTACTGTTGTATGGTAGAAACATTAAGGTGGACATTTACATTGATACAAACAGATGATAACAACATATGGGAAGGTTATTAAGGCATAGGTAAAAATACACTTTCTGCTATAGTGTGAAACATTGTGAAATGTGGTTTCCTTTCCAAATCACTCCTTGAGAAAGATTTAAAGTGGCGGAGTAAAGCATCATTAAGTGAAAAAATATGTTTTGCCTGCGGCGATCTTAACATAAATACCTAGCATCTTGTCATGCACAGTTATAACTTTAAAAAAATGTACCTACATCATATAAGAATATTATTATACTAAAATAAAAGTTCTTATGCTGTACAATCTACATTAATTTCAAAGTGTAGTCAATTAAGTTATAAAAGAATAATGCGTCAGTTTTAAGATTAATAGAAAACATTGTTGGTCCATAATTGCATACATGTCTTAAATAATTAAAATACACAGCAATTTATTTCTGGTACCCACATTTCAGAATCACATTTGCTTTGATAAGAGTGTGGTTAATTTAGTCATAATTAATTACAAAGAAAAATGATGAACCATAAGCTTCCTGTATAGTACAGTAATTGACTTTCACTATAGGGAATACAAAACTATTAACTATTGGTTAGAAATACCAGCTGCAAATAGTTAATCATATGAAAAATTTGAATTTTACTGAAATACAAGGTGCTTTGAAATACTAGAATAAGCCAGGTTTCTTAACATAAATACTGTACTGGGATTACATCTCTTAATTTGGTTGAATAGATGCAGTGTGCCATCCAGTAGATAGGAAATTGCACTGCATATACCACTTTGAGTACTACACAGGGCAGCTGTCATACAACCATAAGATAATGCACACACTACATTCAGAACTAGGTTTCAAATGTTCACTATTATTTAATGTAGCTTGGTGTACAATGTTTAGCCTGTGCTAGTCTTACACCATGGTAAATTGTCTACTTTAGCCATAAAATCAACTAATTTGAAGTAAAGTAAATCACTGGTATACATTTCAATAAAGCACTTACTTTTAACCTGTACATGTGATTTACTTAATTAAGGGCGTATTCACACTTGTCTATTTTGATACAGCAAATTTGCTGCATGAAAATTCATGTCAAGTAAAAATCTCATTATTTTCTATTTACATGGTTCCCAAATATGCACTTCAGTTTAGTGTGAAGACAAAGGGAAATTCTAGGGCACGCTCACACCTACATATGTGTGTTACGATGCATACTGCAACGATGTAACACATAGCAATGTAAATACAGCCTAAACACATATTGTAGCCATATTTGGACTTCTTTTAATTTAGAGAGACTGCAAGGGGCCATCTTTTGGTTGCCTGGACAGTAACAAAATGGGTTTATGGTTTGTACTACCTTCTGCTTTCAATAGATTTTTATTTTTAATAATTTTGGATTTTCAATACATTTTTACAATAAAGGCTGTAAATTACAAAGAGTTTGGAACTATTGGCAATTATAAAAAAAATTGGTGATACTGACAACTTCAATAGTGGTTATTGAGGTAATACATAAAGGAGTGCATCTTTTATTACTATGAAAGAGTGTCTTTGCAGAAGAATAATACAAAGAGAGAAATTTAGGAATCAAATCTAAAAATTATTATTACTAGTTATTTTTTTTTAAATTTACAATGCTGGCTAATTTTTGTGAGTCAAAATCCAATTTATACCCTGTTTGTAGCTATGGGAATTGTTGATGTCTTGCAGAATCATGCTACTGATATATAAGCATCCAGCATTACAGAGAACACAATGGTATGTGAGTGTATAGAGAGATTGGTGATCATATGAGTCCATATTTATTTTAAAGTCCAAGATTTAGAAAAGAGAGATTGGGTATAGGTTTATTAAGAAGGCAAATGTTGGTCCATGTGTTTTTTTTAAGATGTCCAGGACTTTGACAAAACAAAGTGCGTTATTTTCTATTTCAGTACCTTAACGCACGTTTAAAGCAATATAATTCAGTGCATTATTGCAGGTTTACAGCAGTATATTGCAGTGCGTTAGTGCACGTTTAATGCAGTATAGTTCTGTGTGTTATTGCAGGTTTACCGCAGTATATTGCAGTGTGTTAGTAAATGTTTAACGCAGTATATTTTAGTGCATTGGTGCACATTTACTGCAGTATACTGCAGTGAATTACTGCACGTTTAATGAAGTATATTTCAGTGCATTATTGCAGGTTTATGGCAGTTTATTGCAGTGTGTTAGTGCACATTTAACACAGTATATTTCAGTGCATCATAGTAGGTTTATGGCAGTATATTTCAGTGCGTTAGTGCCCATTTAACACAGTATATTTCAGTGCTTTATTGCAAGTTCACCACAGTTTATTGCAGTGTGTTAGTGCATGTTTAACACAGTATATGTCAGTGAATTGGTGCACGTTTACCACAGTATATTGCAGTGCGTTACTGCACATTTAATGCAGTATTTTCAGTGCATTACTGCAAGATTAATGCAGTATATGTCAGTGCGTTATTGCAGGTTTGCCGCATTATATTTCAGTGCGTTATTGCAGGTTTACCGCAGTATATTGCAGTATGTTAGTGCAAGTTTAACGCAGTATATTTCAGTGCATTGTTGCACATTTACCGCAGTATATTGCAATGCGTTACTGCATGTTTAATGACGTATATTTCAGTGCATTGTTGCAGGTTTATGGCAGTATATTGCAGTGCATTTGTACACGTTTAACACAGTATATTCCAGTGCATTATTGCAGGTTTATGGCAGTATATTGTATTGTGTCAGTGGAGTGTGTCTGTGTAGTGAGTACTCAAGTTACGAGTACTCAGGTGCACCAAACCCCACTTTTCATTGATTAGAGTGCATCCACATACACATTTCCCCACTTCTATAACATTTTGTCAATTAACCCGCCACGCGTCATGTCTGGGAGGTTAACAAGGAGAGGCAGATGTTCCCAAGGCACTGTGAGGAGGCCAGCAGTGTCTGTGTCCACAGACAAAGGTGGATGTGGTCCATCCTCAGGTAGGGCATAATTTCCCATTTAGTGATGTTGCCCATGCTACCCAGCCACAGCATGCAGACGAGGTGGTGGACTGGCTTATTAAACCATCCTCATCCTCCATCCCCCAAGCAGAGTATAGTGTGCAGTTTGCTGAACTGTCAGAGTGGCTTATTCTGCCTCCTTGTCCACAACTACTTCTGACAGCCCCAGCATCAGGCATGGAGGAGTCAGCTAAGTTATTTGAACACAGCATCAGCAACTTGCACCTTGACGATGCACAGCCATTACTTGATTCAGATCCTGGTTATGAGGTTGAGGAAGGTAGGAACATGAGCCTACAGAAAGGGGAGAACACTGGTAAACAACAAATTGTCAGTCATATTCCCCCAGCCACAGCGTATTGCCAAGTTGGCTCCAGTGATGATGAGGATGGGGGATGAGGGGATGATGATGCGGTCACTGATGTGACTTTTGTGCCAGATAGAGCAGAGGAGTAAAGTGAGGGTGAGGTATATCCACAACTAGGCAGCCATCATGGAAGAGTAGAGAGCAGCCACCCTATTCCACCAGATTGTGGAGCTGTTATCAACCAGGTCATTTCCCACAGCTCAGCTGTCTTTTCTTTTTTAAGCACATGTGCAACCAATCGCATTGTTGCAATTTGCAAACTTTGCCTCAAGCAGATCAAGCTTGTCAAAAATACCAGCCATTGGGTACCACATGCTTGACAAGGCATTTAACCTTCTACCACTCAGCCTATTGGCAAGAGCACCAGAAAGCCACACAAAAGGATTGCAATTCTGCTCCTCAATTTTTCGGTCTACCCCCGCTATACCTCATGACCTCTCAGCAGCCTCCACTGACAGGGATGATGCTGTACGCAAAGGGTGTCACAGGTCCTTACAGCACGTCTGCCAGTAGCACACCACCAGCTGTAGACTATAGCAGTCAAATTTTTCTGCCCCATCTGCTGCAGCAAAAAAAAAATACAGTTACTGTCACCCACATGCCCAGCGTCTAAATTTAAACTTGTCAAAGCTGCTGGCTTTACAACTCCTGCCTTTCCATCTGGTGGATTCTGCCCCCTTCCGTGATTTTGCTGTACCACAATGGCAGGTTTCCAGTTGCAGCCACCCTATTCCACCAGATTGTGGAGCTGTTATCAACCAGGTCATTTCCCACAGCTCAGCTGTCTTTTCTTTTTTAAGCACATGTGCAACCAATCGCATTGTTGCAATTTGCAAACTTTGCCTCAAGCAGATCAAGCTTGTCAAAAATACCAGCCATTGGGTACCACATGCTTGACAAGGCATTTAACCTTCTACCACTCAGCCTATTGGCAAGAGCACCAGAAAGCCACACAAAAGGATTGCAATTCTGCTCCTCAATTTTTCGGTCTACCCCCGCTATACCTCATGACCTCTCAGCAGCCTCCACTGACAGGGATGATGCTGTACGCAAAGGGTGTCACAGGTCCTTACAGCACGTCTGCCAGTAGCACACCACCAGCTGTAGACTATAGCAGTCAAATTTTTCTGCCCCATCTGCTGCAGCAAAAAAAAAATACAGTTACTGTCACCCACATGCCCAGCGTCTAAATTTAAACTTGTCAAAGCTGCTGGCTTTACAACTCCTGCCTTTCCATCTGGTGGATTCTGCCCCCTTCCGTGATTTTGCTGTACCACAATGGCAGGTTTCCAGTTGCTATTTCTTTTCATGTAAGGCCATTCCAGCTCATGGAAGGCAATATTGTGGTATTGTTGGGCAAGGCAGTCAGCTGCAAGGTCCATGTTACTGCTGACATGTGGTCCAGAAAGCAAAGGGACGCTATATTTCTTTTTTTTAAATATTGTTCTTTATTTAAAATTGCACAGCACACTGGGTGACTCTGCTTACAACTCAGAAGGATGCAGGACAGAGCTCAATGCTGCAGCTTGTTGTACCACCACGTCCCCCTACAGCTACTAGTGATTATGCAAGATTTGTCAGCTCCACCCCCTCCTCCTTCTTCATGCTCTTCTCTGCTGAATTGTTCTATGAACTGCCAGTACCCCCTAATCGTTCTAGGGGCTATTCCATGAGTCAGGCTAAGAGGAGTCATGCAGTGCTTCAGCTAGTCTGAGTAGGGGACAGGAGCCACACTGGAGCAGAGATTCTTGCAGCGCTACAGGGGCAGCCCCAGAGGTGGTTCACGTCATACCAGTTAGAGCCAGGAATGGTGGTGTGTGATAATGGCACAAACCTCCTGTCCTCCCTTAGACAGGGAAAGTTGACACATTTGTCATGCCTGGGACATGTCCTCAATTTGGTGGTGCAGCGTTTCTTAAGCAGGTACCCAGGGCTGGAAGATCTGCTAAAGCAGGCCAGGAGAGTCTGTAACCATTTCAGGTGGTCATACACAGCCACTGCTCAATTGGCTGAAATTCAGCAGGAATTCCACCTACCTGTAAACCGTCTGATTTGTGACATGCCCACAAGGTGGAACTCGACTTTGGCAATGCTGCAGGGGCTGCACATGCAGCAGAGGGCCATCAACGAGTGCCTGTGTGGGTATGGCAAAACGACAGGCTCAGGCATCCACACACCAATGGCTGCTTATAAAGGATGCATGCACTGTACTGTCACAATTTGAGGAGGTCACAAGGATGGTAAACCGTGACAATGCATGCATCAGTGACACAATCCCTCTTTTTTTTATTTTTACTTACAAACACTGTAGCTGCTGACTTTTAATAAGGGCACTTACCTGTCCAGCGAGCATGCAATGTCAGCCCCCCGAGGCCGATCTGTCCATCTCCCAGGAGACAACGCGAGGGAGGAGAAGAACCGCGGAGTAGGAAGTGGCAGATTAGGATGATCTGCTTAGCAACAGCCATTTCTGGTAAGTAAAAATATTTTTTTTTCAAATGATTTTTAGTGTATTTTAAGTAGCGTGTTTATGTATTTTTTTTTAGGGTGGACCTCCACTTTAATATATTGGGCCATACAATCAAAAAAACACAACAATACTCCAAATCTAAATCCCAGTATTATATCCAATCCCTTATGTGTTCCAGCTGGAGCAGACTCTGCGTGGCATTAGGGACAGGGCACTCAAGGCAGAGCAGAGGGGTGAAGAGGAGGACTTCCTTTCCTCACAAGGCCCGTTTTATGCAAACCCCATTCTTGCAACGCCATACAATACACAAGAGGAGGAGGAGGATTCTGGCAGTTTTGGAGGCATTGAAGCATTGGAGACATACATAAACCCTTAACAGATGGTTTTCCATCCCCAGAACCCTTGGGAGTAGTAGGTGGCTGGGAGGAGGCAGTTCCAGATATTGTATTCCTCAGTGACCCCGAGGAGTCTTCTTCGCATGCCTCTGCAAACTTGCAGTGCATGGGCTCCCTCATTCTTCAAAGCCTGCAAAAGGACCTATTGGTTGGCAATTGTCTTTGTCCACCGTTACTAGGGGAAAGTCTCAAAACTCATTTGTTATCACAGAGGGAGCAGAAAATGAAATCTCTTAAGGACACCTTAAAGAGGAGTTTATGTAATGCCTTTTGAGACTCTGGTAGGTTACAGTCTCATGGAAAATTTAGTTTTGAGGCTTCTGTTGGTCAAGAGAGGAGCGGTGGAGAAGCGGGCCGCCTCAGTGATGCTTTTCAACATTTTTTAGTCCTCGGCACCCAGGGCTGTCAGCTTCTACATCCCTTCGGCAGCGCCTGCATCATATGGTGGGAGATTATCTAGGGGCAAAAACAGACATGGAGAGCTTTTCATTTGATGATCCATTGGAAATCTCTAATTTTTTGGCTCTATAAATGTCATTATTGCTGCAGCAGGTTCGATATACGGTACACATGTACCACTTTACGGGCAGACTATTGGGACCCCCCAGGCACTATATTTAAAATAATTTTAAATTTTTATTTCTCATTTTTATTGTTTCAATTTAAGCATCAGTAAATGACTGCTCATTTAACCACTTCAGCCCCGGAAGGATTTGCCCCCTTAAAAGAGAAGTATTTTTTTTTCTGCTAATCCTACTAACGTAGGTGGATGCAACATCAGACCGATGCTGCAGCTGTCTCCCAGTATCTCTGCACTGAGAACCGAGCCACCGAACACTGCCGATGGCTCGGTTCTTACTCCTCCCTGAGCAGAGTGATGCTGACTGCGACACTGTATAAATCTGACCCCAAATTACACTTTTTAGGGACCAGTGACAATATTACATTGATCAGTGCTATATAAATACACTGATAAATGTATAAATGACACTGGCAGGGAAGGGGTTAACACTAGGGGTCGATCAAGGGGTTAAGTCCATGGGAACTGAGGGCACGCCGATATCCTCCTTGCACGGACCGACGTGTAGGTATGCCAGTTCATGCAGGAGAGCCGACCTGCCACAGTATATCTGCATGAGCAGGTCGGGAAGTGGTTAAAAATGATCTTTTTTACAAACTTTGTATTCATTGATATATGTCCCCCAGGGCAGTACCCGGACCCCCACACCCTTTGTATGCCCAACTACTTGCATATAAGCCTTCAAAATGGGCACTTTTGATTTTTCCAATTCCGGTCCTATAGACTTCAATCGGGTTCATTATTCGGTTCCAAACTTTTGGGATGTTTTAAAGTTCGCCGCGAACTGAACCAGGGGTCGTTCGGCCCATGTCTATTCAGAGGTAGGCATCTGTAAAGTGTTGAAAGGTTTGGTTATTAAACAGTGACTCATGCTTCCTTCTACTTAAACTTTTTATCTTCAGTATATTTGTATTTAGCACTGTGCTGGTAAAGCAGATATATGCATTTCAGTTTGTAGTTCCTGAATGCTACATTTTCCATTTCAATGCTGCTTTATGCATTGACATACCACAATAGACCCAGTCTGTCCAGATGGTAGGGTCACCTGCTGACTGACCTGGCACAATCCACAGACAGCCTAACTCTTCAGTAAAAAACTGAAGTTGAATCCAATGTAATTTTACTTCAGATAAGTGCAGTACAGAGGTGTTTTCCAGTCTTTAGAAGTGTAAGAGGACAATGACTTACCTAAGCCCTGTCTCTGTGTAGAAGTAAAACTGAAGAAACGTGTAGGAAACACAGGGATACTAGATAGGACTGAACTATTTAGCACTAAAAAGGAAGGGATGACAGAACGAGAAATCAAATCACATAAGTAAAAAAAAAACAATAATAACCTGATTGAGTTAATTGCAACTACAGAAAAAATACAGACATATAGGATAGGGCAAAATAGTAAATAAGAGAGCATGCCTACTGTAAGCACATATCAATCCCCATGTAATAAGAAAAAAAAGCCATGTTACAATTAGATAAATTATACCATTTTGGTTATCCATAGTGACAAAACTGTGCTAGCTAGATATGTACTGTATAATGGTTTAACTACAACTTTCTTGAAGGGTACATTAGGTTCACTGAATTTTACTTTCATTCTCAGTAATATACAAGAAACTATGTTTAACACTCAAAAATATTAATAACTATGTTTCCCTTGTGACAGTATATGAAATTTGCTTCATCACCTGTGAAATAAGATTTGCACTTTACAGTCCAAGTAAAATTGAAGGCACATTATAGACATTTGATTTATGAACTCTCTTGTTATTGAATGTCTTTTAGTTTTTTTTTCTAAAGATAGAATATTTTAACAGTTCCATTTTTAACCTACATATGCTTATTGTAAATGGCCATCTATTGTTGTATCATCACATAAGTTTAGAATCCTTGGACAGCATTGGTACACAAATGCCTCTTTAGAATAACATCCTGGGTGTCTCTGTAAAGGTCTGTTCTGAGGCATTCCGAAAAGCTCTTGAATATTGGATAGAAACCTTCAAAGCATGTCACCTTGGCTAGATCTTTTGTACAGAACCAAGGAGAGCTCATTCTTAAACAATATTTATTACATAATGTTAGCAATGGTATGATATAAAGGAAAATAGGTTTAAATGAAGAAACGTTGCAATTGAAAAGATTCTATGGAAACCTTTATATTATGGTAAAGAATTCAGTGGAGCTGCTGCAACATCCTCCCAATCAGACAAATAAATATAGCTGTGCAAGGATGGCCATGCTGGTAAAAACCCAGTTTGATTTGTATCCCTGTAGTTACTAAGAGAAATGTGGGAAAACTTTGGGAAATATAACTTTGTACATTGTAATATTTTTCAGTAGCAAGAAAATCATCCAGTTCTTAAAGTTTTACATTACTGCAACACAGCATTTTACAGCTTAAGCACTCCTATTACAGGGGGTCCCCGACTTACGAACATCCGAGTTACGAACGCCCCCTACGTACGAACGGGGACCGAGTGACGTCACTGCCGGCAGACACCTTGCTGGAGTGAGACATTGAGTTGTTCCTGGCCTTGCTACAACGTTAAGGAGCGTTAACGTCATTCTACCTGCCCATCCACAGGCCTGATACGGTCCGGTGGCCTGCCGGTGGCCTGCAGGCCGCTAAAATTGCCCGTCGAGGCCGCGGCTTAGTGCGGCCTAGTGCGGCCTAGTGAAGCCTCCAGAGCCCCCGGTCTTTCCTGCGCCGCTGCCCCGTGGAGGTGCACCACGGCCGGCCTGCCTGGACTCGCATTGCAGACACTGCTGCTTTCACCATCCATCCCAGGTAAGCTGCCCAGCGTACTTTAATATGCCTGTACTGTACTGTATACAGTACCTTGTACTGAATGTGTCCTCCCCTCCACATACCGTTCTCTGTCTGTCTCATGTCTCTTGTCTACTGTCCATGCCGCCACCAATGTAAACAGTGAGAGGGGAGAGCAGTGCTAGGACTCCTGTTTTGGAGGTGACAGGGTCAATAAAGAGAACCTGTCACCTCCAATTGCTATCACACAGGGAATTGTTTTCTCATGTGTGATAGCAATAAAGTTAAGTGAAAAAAAAATTGACAAAAAAATAAATAATAAGAAATAATAATTAAATTAATAAAATAAAAAAGTAATTAAAAAAAGGAAAAAATAAGAAAAAAAATTATACAAAAAAAAAAAAAAAAAGTCAACGACAAGCTACAAAAAAATAAATAAATAATAAAAAAGTAAAAAAAAAATGAAACAAAAAATATTTTAACTAACCCTGCCATCCAGTTTCCATTCTCTGTTGATTTGGGAGGGGGGGTGGTGGCGGGAACCTGGCCTTGGGGTAGCAGGGAGAGCAAATCCGGGCCTGCTTGTACCACACACAATTGAATGAGAGCTCCACAATAGGCAGATGACATGAGCTCATGCCGTGTTTTTTATACCATCTTTGCTTGGTCCTGAATGTAACTACTGTATCCTTCTGTTCTCTTTTAGCCCTGTTTTTTTGTACTGTACACTACTGGATCCCACAGTGCTGGACGGCTCTGAGGACGCACAACAAGCGGGCATACTGTACAGTGTATCTATCGTGCTGTCACAGTGAGTGTTTTTATACAGTTCCAGTCTTACTAGAATAAATTGGTAATAAATTGGCTGACTGCTACACTTTTTTTCCTTCTTGTTCTTCTTTTCTAGAGTGCACTTAATTTCACATTTTTTGTCTTCGACATGCCGAAAAAAAAATCTGATGCAAGTGCTGATGATACAGCAAAGAAAAGAAGATCTATCACCATGGAAAATAAAGTAGAAATAATAAAAAGATCAGAAAAAGGTGAAGCTCCATCATCTATTGGCAGAGCATTCGGCTTCAAACGGTGAATGATCGCAACAATTTTAAAAGATAAAGCAAGAATAATGGAGCATGTGAAAGGCCATACCCCAATGCATGCTACGATTATTACCAAGCAATGCAGTGGTTTAATTGTCGAGATGGAAAGGCTGCTGACAATTTGGATAGAAGACCAAAACCAGCGTAATATGCCTATCAGTCTTACTTTTGTTCAAGAAAAGGCTCGAAGCCTTTTCAACGATTTAAAAGCTGCCCATCCAAGAGAAGATGATTGCAATGAAGAATTTGGTGCAAGTAGGGGTTGGTTCAATCGCTTTAAAGAAAGAGCTAATTTGCATAACATTAGAGTTCAAGGTGAAGCCGCAAGTGCGGATGTAAGTGCTGCAAATGATTTTCCCAAGATATTGAAAGCTATTATTTACAACGAAGGTTATATGCCAGAACAAATTTTTAATGTAGATGAAACTGGCTTGTTTTGGAAAAAAATGGCAGCTAGGACCTACATTTCAAAAGAGGAAACATGTGCACCAGGACATAAGGCATCAAAGGACAGGCTGACTGTATTACTTGGGGGTAATGCATCTGGGGATTTGAAGCTCAAGCCTTTGTTAGTGCATCACTTCTTAAATCCCAGGGCACTACGTAATGTCACTAAGGCATCTCTTCCCGTTATTTGGAGGGCAAATGCAAAGGCTTGGGTTACAGCTACAATGTTTGAAGATTGGTTTTCAAACCATTTTGTCCCTGTTGTTGAGGGTTATTGCTTGAGGGAAAACATTCCCTTCAAAATTCTTCTTGACAATGCCCCTGGACATCCAAACACTTTAGCTGACTTGCACCCCAATGTAAAGGTGGTATTTCTACCCCCCAACACCACATCACTACTTCAGCCGATGGATCAAGGAGTCATAGCCTCCTTTAAGGCCTATTATTTACGGAGGACATTCGCACAAGCTATCAGGGCTACCCAAAATGATCAGAATGACCTTAAGAGTTCTGGAAGAATTATCATATTTATGATGCTATCAAAAATATTGCATCTGCTTGGGCTGAAGTGAAAGAAACAAACATAAGAGGAGTTTGGAAAAATTTGTGCCCCCAATTTACACAAGAATTTCTGGGGTTTACAGATGAAGAAATCGCCGCAACCAGGCAAGCTGTGGTTACCATTGGTAATCAACTGCAGTTGGACATCAATGAAAATGATATCATCGAGTTACTCGAATCCCATGGCAAAGAACTAAGCAATGAAGACCTTATGGAACTAGAGCAGCAGATGACAGCATTTAGGGAAGAAAACCAGGACCTAGAAACTCCAACATTGAAAAAGTTTTCTACAAAACGGTTAGCTGATGCTTTTCATCTCGTTGAAGCAGGAATGGCAAAGCTAGAGGAGCAAGATCCTGATACAGAGAGGTTTAACAAAGTTTATCGTATAGTTACTGATGGCCTGAGATGCTACAAGGCTATTTATGATGAGATAAAGAAAAGCGCTGTGCAAACATCCCTTGATGTCTACTTCAAGAGTCCAGCAGCTGAATCAGATTCTATAATAATAGTTCCATCCTCTTCAACAAGCCCATCATCCTCTTCCATGATTGTTTAAGGTTGTACAGTGTTTAAAAATGTTTAAGTATTTACATGTACAGTACAGTATGTATCTGCATCTACATGCACAGTTAAACATAAATAATATGTTAAACCAAACACCTGGCTATGTTGTATTTATTTATTTATAGAGCCACTGAAGTTTTTACTGCTGTCTGTATCCTCATTAGATGGATTTAATCTCACTTCCTGTCTCTGAGACTGGATTTGCACTTAAAAAAGGTACTGTTCTGACTTACAAACAAATTCGACTTAAGAGGGGCGTGTCCGGATGTAGTAGGAGACAGACGTGCTGCTGAGGAGCTCCGCCGATCCTGAAACAATCCATCGCCATTCTGTACCGAGACAAGCCTGGAGAGTCTCCACACTCTCCATACCGACATCCAGGCATCTCCTACACCAGCCCCAGCAGGAATTTTTAAAATCGGCCAGCCGTGGACGGCTCCACACAGCGGAGGCCCGCCGCCATTTTGAGGCCTACGGAGCCTCCGACATCCGCGGGCTCGAGTGCCGCGATCCGCGGACCGGGAGGAGGCAAATCCGGACACATCAGTGGAGGCTGCCCCTGGGAGCTTGCTGGGCTGTGTGGGGCCCCCCACAAGCCATCAAATAGCCCATAGCGGCCGTTCCCTGCGCCCGAGGCCCGCCGCCATCTTGCGGCCTACTGCGCCAGGATCATCCTCCAGGACAGGTACTGTACCTAGGCCGAGCTGCCCTGCCATCCCTGTACCACCATCTCTGCCCCAGCACCACTGAGCTGCCTTCTCTGCACCATAACCTGGGCCCCAGTGCTGAACATTATCCCCAGTGCCACCACCTGTGCCCCAGAAGTGCTGAGCTGCCTCCCCTGTGTCACCATCTTTGCCCCAGTAACACTGCATTGCATTCCTGTGCCACCATCTGTGCCCCAGCAATACAGAACTGCCTTCCTGTGCCATCATCTGTGCCCCAGCAATACTGAATTGCATTCCTGTGCCATCATCTATGCCCCAGCAATACTAAACTGCATTCCTGTGCCATCATCTGTGCCCCAGCAATACTGAACTGCCTTCCTGTGCCATCATCTGTGCCCCAGCAATACTAAACTGCATTCCTGTGCCATCATCTGTGCCCCAGCAATACTGAACTGCATTCCTGTACCATCATCTGTGCCCCAGCAATACTAAACTGCATTCCTGTGCCATCATCTGTGCCCCAGCAATACTAAACTGCATCCCTGTGCCATCATCTGTGCCCCAGCAATACTAAACTGCATTCCTGTGCCATCATCTGTGCCCCAGCAATACTGAACTGCCTTCCTGTGCCATCATCTGTGCCCCAGCAATACTGAACTGCCTTCCTGTGCCATCACCTGTGCCCCAGCAATACTGAATTGCATCCCTGGGCCATCATCTGTGCCCCAGCAATACTAAACTGCATTCCTGTGCCATCATCTGTGCCCCAGCAATACTGAACTGCCTTCCTGGGCCATCATCTGTCCCCTGCTGAGGGCCCTGATCCAATATAGCTAGACACAACCTCATCCTTCTTCTGGGTCCCGGACTCCCGGCCCACAGGCTCTCCCACGACCTTCCTCCATTTTTAGGGTAAAACTCGGATGGGCCACCCTAAGACCCGTTACTCCAAGTCCACCCCTAAAGCTCCTCGTGCCCCTCCGCCGGCGGCTACCTCGTCCGCAGGACGCTCCACGGCTGGGATGGCGTCTGGTGCACAGGAAGTCGCAAACTCGGGGGAGGGGACTGCTCCCACGGGAGCAGAGATCCTGGCAGCCATTACATCCTGCAAAGAAACCCTGACAGCAAAGATCGACTTCTTGACGGTAGATGTCGGTCTCATTCGCCAAGATATGGACAAATTTCGGTCCCGTGTTGCTGAGGTGGAGGAAAGGGTCTCCATGGTGGAGGATACGGTCCGGTCGGACTCTAGGGAGGTGAGGGCCCTGCAGCTCCAAGTCAAGGCGCTCCAGGAGCGCGCGATTGATACTGAAAACCGCCTTAGGCGGAATAATATCCGCATACTTGGCCTGCCTGAGAGAGCGGAGGGTCCCAGGCCCGCTGAATTTACTGAACAGTTCCTATCCACCCTGTTCAACCTGGGGGATGTACCGCCCACTTTCGTTGTTGAGAGGGCCCACAGGGTGCCACCTCTCCCACCAAGGCCAGGGGCCCCCCCGCGACCTTTCCTGCTACGCTTATTAAATTACCGAGATCGGGATCGCATCCTGGCGGCGGCACGCGCCATGCCTGAAATTAAGTATGAAAATGCCAAACTGCTTTTTTTCCCGGACTTCTCCCAGGAAGTACAGCAACGCCGCAAATCCTTTACCGATGTGCGACGTAGACTTCGAGAAAAAGGAATAAGATTTGGCCTTTTGTATCCCAGCAGGCTACGGATCACCGATGGCGATAGCACCCGCTTTTTTGACACTCCAGAGGCCGCGGCGGCATGGCTGGATACCCGCTAAACACATTCGGCTGAAGACAAATTGATTCACTACAGCTAGCAGGGGGGAGTTAAGTATTCCCCTTTTTCCTTCAAAAGAACTGTCTCCTGGTAACTCCCAGCGTTAACACAATCATTCCTTCCTACTATATCCCACTTTTACCCATATTGTATATTTTTGTCTCCCGATGCTGGCTAGTTTGCCATTTACTCCTGCCTAAGGAGCTCCAATGACTGCCATTGAATTACCCCACCTTTTGCTCAGAAGCGCCCCCTGTTTACCCCCTTGTTCCCCCTACCACACTTTGGACTTCCCTCCTGGAGTCGGAACGAATTCTCTCGGGAAGGACTGTATCCACCTTTGGCCTCGTGGCCCAACGTCCAGGGGTCCCAGTGACCTAAGGATTTTTTTTTTTTTCTCTAGTTATGGGACAAAACCCTACATCGGTTTGTATGGCTCTCTGGCCTGTTTTTTTGGTCATTGAACTTGGTTCTTATGATGTTTGGGTAGGGTGTTATGTGTTCTGGGGGAGGGGTTTCTCTGTTTTAAAGTAATGAATAAGTATTGTGCTCCTCAAATGCTATTGATTATGTGCGCCAAATTTGGGTCTGTTTGCATCTACTGGTTGGTTAGTATTGGTTGGTTAGTATCTTCCTGCTCCGATTTCCCCCTGGTGTTCCATGATGATCCCCTCAGATACTGAGTCGCTGACCATTCTATCGTGGAACGTCAGGGGGCTTAACTCCAAATACAAACGTTCGCTGTTATTCCAATATTTAAAACTGCACAACCCCCATATAGTCCTGTTACAGGAAACGCACTTAACTGGTAGTAAAGTCCTGGCCTTAAAAAAACCCTGGGTGCAAAAGGCGCTTCATGCGACCTACTCCTCGTATTCTCGAGGGGTATCTATTTTGATCAGTAAACGAATCCCATGTATAGTTCACGAGATTCATCTAGATCCCCAGGGGAAATTTGCTATGGTGGTGCTAAACATCTACAATAAAGCCCCATACACACGGTCGGACTTTTTCATCAATTTGGTCCGATCGGACAAGGTTGTTGAAAAATCAGACCGTGTGTATGCACCATCGGACAGTGTTCGTCGGTTTGTCCGTCGGACAAAGTCTTATCTCCTGCTGGAAAGATTTCCCGTCAACCCGGTCCGATCACACCAAATCCGAGCGTGTGTACGCTTGTCCGACGGACAAAGTGCTACGCATGCTCAGAAGAAATTCTGTGACGGAAGCGCTCGGTCAGGTAAAACTACCTTTCCTAATCGACACAGCACATTCGTCACGCTGCAATGTTAAAATGTCTTTAATGCAGCGCATTCTCTTTTTCTTTACAATGCAACAAGAATGACATCTTTTAGCTGCTCCTATTCACCCGCACTTCTCACAAACTTACTTCTTTATTACTTTGCAGCATTTATACACTACATGTTTATTTTTACTCAGATCGTAATACAATCTTTCTTATTTTTTTACCCAGATTTATTTTTTTTGGGGGAATACATATTTGAAGGAGGTTTTTTTTTTTTTTGGAGGGGGTTTGTATGTCTCAACTTAGCAAAACCACATTATTAACATTTGTATTTCTTGCTTACATTTACTAGGAGTTTGTTGGTTGTTGGTGCCCCTTGTTAATTCTAGGATTAGTGAAATGTACCTGCCTACTCAAAGAAAAACTGTCATTGTAGAAAAGTAAAACACAATAGTCAATGATTATTTCAAAGCAAAAAAACCTTTATTTAGGTCTCAGCAACAGACCAAAGAGGAACGCAGCCATGGTGAAACTTGGGGAATTTGCAAAGCCTTGGACACCCATGGCAACCATCATTTTACAGACTTAAACAATTGGGGGCATGAAGACTACCTATCTAAATAATAAGGGAGCGCAATCTGGTCCTGAAGTCCAAAACATCCGGAACTGCAGCAGATGCCATCTAGGTCCCCAGGCTCTGGTACTACGAGAGGCTCCATCTTCTCTCAGACCAGACTGAGTCCAGGTTGTCACTCTCTTGTCTTCCTTGTACGCTTCCTTCCACGCCGTGGTGCTGGTGCTGGTGGGGTGGCAGAAGGAGGAGGAGGAGGCGGAGCAAGGTCACTCTCGCAAACATGTGTGAGGGGAGTCATCTCCCCAGCCATCCCCTCATTTAGGATTTTGAGGATGACCTCCTCACACATGCTGCGTTGCCCCGCCTCCATACCCGTAAATTTACTTGTAACCAAGGAGGCAAAGGCCTCCTCGTAGGTGGGTGTGGCATAGAGGGAGGCTGAGGCATCTTTTATCAGCTGGAGCGCTGACTCTCCCACCTCCCCCATGTTTTTCGCCCTTCTGTAGGGAAGGCGGAGGGGAGAGACTTGGGAGACAGTCAGGCTCCTACGCCTACCCCCCTCTTGGCTGCCACTACCCCCTGCCTCCTCCTGACTGCCACCTTCCACAGCCACCTCCTGGCTGAGGTCTTCCTGTGTCTGAAAAAGGGACATAGTTTCAGTTATTTGTTCATCAAACACACACAATTCTCATCTAGTGACTGTTGCAAAATGTTTTCAAATACAAAACCATACAATTCTCAGCCCTGCAGTTTAGATTCTTCCCAAAAATGTCTCCCACACCACTGTCTGTTGATATGTCAATCACGTTAGGAAATAAGCAATTGGGGATCCTGAATTAACTGAACATCATTCATTATTCAACAAACTGGTTCCAAAACTACTATACCTGGAACAAGCTGGGCACCTGCACATATTCCTGACTGGAAGGCCCAGGTTGGTCCTCGGAAGCCTCATCAGGGGTGGCGTGCGTGGAAGGACGCGTGCAAGGAAGAGTCGAGAGTGACTTCCTGACAGTAGCTTGGTCTTTGAGAAAGTGGAGCCTGTCATAGTACCAGAGCGTGGGGACATGGACATCAGCTGCTGCAGCTCCAGATGCTTGTGACTTCAGGACCTTATTGCGCTCCCGGAAATAGGTAGTCTTCATGTTGTTTATCTTCACTTTTAAGTTTGCGACGGTTGCCATGGGCAGGGTAGGCTTTACAAATGCCACCAGTTTCAGCAGGGCTGCGTACCTCTTTGGTCTGTTGCTATAATCCCTGTGTTTTGCCTGCCATAAGAGGGGGAATTGCCGGTATTTATCAATGAAGTGTGGGAGAAAGCTCACGTTGTAGAACGCCTCCATCACCTCTGCAAGACACAACGCCACACAAAACAATATAAATAATGTCAGCCTAAACACTCCTAATCTTCTCCATAAAGAAGCCTCAAGTTCTAATCAGTCTAGGCTAGTTATGTACCAACGTCAAATTGTACCTTCGTTTGTAGCGATCGTCTCGTGCGTGAGCTTTCTCTCCCCTCGTCTCCCAGATCGTGGCTACGACACAGGCGTGTGACGTTTTATATACAGTGCGCATGCGTCAAACTCCGCCCGCCCCTGACGATCTTTCTCGTCTATTCCCCACCCCTTCTCTTTACGGCGCAGTGGGGAGAGCACATGGCGGGGACACAGCAGGTGCGCCCCAAATATCCCCCCAACGAGGAGGAGGACGAGGAAAGGCCGGAGGCAGAAACGTCCCGATCCCGGAGCCTGAAATTCAAGGCCTCCAATATGTCATTTGGAGAAATGTTGGAGATGGTGGACATATTAAAGAGGAGCGACTATGATGGGAAGTATGGGCCTTACCTCAACCCCAATGTCCGCAAGGCCAAGATCATGTCTAAAGTTGTGAGGAGGCTGTACAATCATTTTGGGGTACAACGATCCAAGGAGCAACTGAGGAAACGCTGGTCAGACCTGAAACTGAGGGAGGCCGATCAGTACAGAAAGATCAAGAGAATTCTTCAAAAAAGTAAGTAGTTGTGTTTTGTGTTTGATTTCTTGCTTGCATACTGCTCCATGTGGTTTGATTTTTACAAAGTTGTACATTCCAAAATGGCCACTTTCATGTTCGTCTGTGCATTCGATCGTACTCAGCCTCGATCTTTCTGCCACTGTCATGGTCGTGTGTGTGTCCATTCGATCGTACGCAACCTCGATCGTGCGGCCACTTATAATACGATGTTTGGTGTTTTTTTGGGGGAAAGGAAGTTTGTTCTCCCTAGAAATGTCATCCAGAATGTAAAGGCAATTTATTCAATGTAAAGGAGAGGTCACCCAGTAGGTGTTTACCCATCTGGACTCGAGAGCACTAGTGCTGGGACACCCAAACCCCCTTTTTATTAGCCTTTTCCACACATGTGCTCCAGTGGATACTAGAGGGGGGTCTCCATCACACAAACTTCTACCAAAAAGCTAGTCAGTTTAGCACCTTTACAAAGTGACTACATTCATGTAGTTGACATTTGTAACTGGCCAAACTAAAATAGTGTCCGTCACTTTCAAGCAATGTTTGTCATTTCCTATTTCTGCCCTCAATAGTTTGTGTTGCTAAATCTTCCTTTTGGACATTCTCATAGGGGAGCGAAAACTTGGGCCGTCTGAGGAAACCCCCAAACCAACACCTCCCAAAAAAGGGGAAAGAGCAGAAGCAGAGGAGGAGGAGGAGGAAGGAGAGATCATCGAACTTGGAGAAATTGTCACCACAACAGGTGAGTGTGGGAGAACACAGCTACTGGTAAGCTAATCCATGTATGGCTGCCTCATTTCCAACACCCCATTTTTTTTGTTTGTGGTTTTTAGGTGACGTGGATGTTGTGGAAGAAAAATCGCACTTTACCACAGAGAGTGCCCACGTACTCATCGGAGAGATAATGGTCTGCAATCGAGATCTAGATTACATAAAGCAAAACATCAATGATGTTCAACAAAAATTGAAGAACATCATTGATGTTTTAGGAAAAATATGAAAAAGCACCAAGTAATTTACACACATTTGTGCCAGCTTCTGAACACATTTGCAACTTAAAAACTGTGTGAAATTTGGAACATGCACACATTGTGTCCACATGTGCTAGCTCCCATCATGGTGGATGAATGGCAACGTTTTTTTGGGGGTGCAAACACTTTACGAACTACGAAAGTGGTTGTGGTGAAGGGTTGCACCCCCAAAAAACGTCCATTCATCCCCATGATGGAAAATGGCACTTTTGAAGCTTCTAGGCATGTGTTTTACCATCTAATGACCATTTTCAGAACCAAATTGTGTGCATGTTCCAAATTTCCACTTTTCGGGGGTGCCCCCCCCATGTGATGAAGGCAAGATCAAACACACTTTGAACATATAGTCATGTCTGATCTTGTCTTCACTTTACAAAGTTGAACTTTCCTACTTCATAGGTTCTGCTTAGCTCCATGCCTGGTTTTACAAATTGCGTAATCTTTGTAAATAATGTTGTAAATAACCAAGATGTTGTCAGTTTTGGCGTGAAGATTGTAAACGCACTTGTGAATGTTTTCCAAGTAAACTTTTTTAATTTTCAAAATGTGTGGCTTCCTTATTTAAATAAAACAATGCATTATGTATGTAAAATGTAAAGGATATGGGGGGCAATGGGTGTTATTTACTAAAGGCAAATCCACTTTGCACTGCAATTTCCTTTCCCAGGGAACTTTTTCAATGCACTTGTAGAGCATAGCGGATTTGACTTATGTAAATGACACCCACAGTGCTTTGTACGAAAACACGGAGCACAGCATTTTGGAGAATACACACATGTCACACCTGGTGCTGAAAAGGAGTATTTTGGGTGTCAGTTATGCAGGACAAACCTTCTCTAGACCAAAGATTAGGTAGCAAACACACATGAGAAAAATCTTTTTGGGAAGAAGAGACTGTTACCTCCTTTTGCCCAGAAAGTGCATTACCACTGTCGAAGGCAAAGGGAAAAAATGTCAAAGTAAAATAAGCTAAAAAGAAGACTGAAATGACAAGAAATCAGAGGTTGGTTAAAATATCAGATTTATTAAAAAATGCCTCTCACACATCGTCAGGCAGAGCAATGGCCCCCCTACCCACAAAGTATTCCATATATTGGTCCCGGACCACGCGGGCATTGAGAGGGGGCAAGCCTGGACGTGCCACTCGAAGGGCTGTGAGGTCCGCATTTGGAGGGCCCTCCACATCTGGGCCAACGGGCACCACATAGTTCCTGTTATGTCTTTTGAGGAAGTTGTGCAATATGCAACAGGCAAGAACTATGTGGTTCAGTTTGTATTCCGCCAAGTTAAATGCCGTCAGGAACAGGCGGAAGCGACTGGCCAGGATGCCAAAAGCGTTCTCCACCACTCTTCTGGCTCTGGACAGCCTGTAGTTGAAGACCCTCTGGTCCGGGGTGAGGGTCCTCATCGGGAACGGCCTCATCACATGGGGAGTCAGCGCAAACGCTTCATCTGCGACAAAGACGAAGGGGAGTCCTTCGGCATTCTCCTCTGGAGGTGGCAAGCACAGACTGCCACTTTGGAGACGCCAGTAGAACTCCGTGTGCGTAATGGCCCCACCATCCGATATCCGGCCGTTCATCCCCACGTCCACATACATAAACTCGTATGTTGCCGACACCACCGCCAACATCACTACACTATTAAACCCTTTATAATTATAATAGTAGGACCCCGAGTTGGGCGGTGGGACGATGCGGACGTGTTTCCCATCAATTGCCCCTCCGCAGTTAGGAAAGTCCCAACGGCTGGCAAAGTGGGAGGCCACAGTCTGCCATTCCTGTGGCGTGGAAGGGAACTGTGGAGTGAAACAAGAAAAAAAAAATAGTCACTTTGCACCTAAACATTGCAAGCAGATTAGACAATCAACATCTTGGAACAAGAGCATTGTATAAAATTGGAGGCTGGAAAGTATTTACACAGAAAAGTAGAGGCTCCCCTTCACAGATTACTCACCCCCCCATCAATCCCCCCACTTCTGATGGGACATTGGCAATAACTATGGTTTTGGGGGGGGGGGGGGGTGGTGGACAGGTAACCCTCTGCACTTCATTGATTGGCAAATGGCTCAATAATGTGGCCTAGTTTGGCCAGACCCTCTGTACTTAACACTATTGGCAGGCCACAGGAAAGATCAAATAACATTTCCCCCCCCCCCCCCAAAAAAGGCAGGCACAGTGTGACATTATTAAATTACCAAGCAAGCTAATAGGAGGGAAAGAAGACAAAAAAATAGGAAATGGAATGTATGGAGGCAGTCCCTTGCACTACATGCTTTGCTGAATTCATCCCTAAAGATGCGCACTATAAAGAGGTAGGTATATAGTGTGTATGGACCTTGGGAAAGCCAGCAGATAAAGGATTGGTACCATCTGACAGAGCAGTTGGGGGAGGGGGTTCCTAATGAGTTTGCCCCCCCCCCCCACCAAAAGAACAAAAAAAGGGGGCTCTACATGAAGTAAACCACACAGCAAACATTTGTGCATATTTTAGGGGGTGTTTTGGGGCAAACAATACTATGCAGCAGACAAAAGACATTGCTTAAGTGAGTAGGCCATAGGTGTCTATTGGGGCAGAAGAGCATGCTGGTGAGGTAAGTGAAGGGAAAAATGCACGAAGGAGAAAAGGGGCACAGCATATTAGAACATATTGCAATCATGGTAATTAGGGAAGGAGGTCAAAAATACAAGTCATTAGCAAACAGAGCATACATAGAAGGGAATAGTAAAGTAGAAATGTTACCTTAATATAGTCCTCCTGCAGGACCTGAATGATGGCAGAACAGGTCTCTGGAATAATGATTCCCAGGGCCTGGGGAGAGATACCTGAAGAGAACTTCAAATCCTGAAGACTTCTCCCTGTCGCCAAGTACCTCAACGTGGCAACAAGCCTCTGCTCCGGAGTAATGGCTTGTCTCATGCAGGTATCCTGCCGGCTGATAAAGGGGGTCAGCAAAGCCAAAAGACGGTGAAAATCGGGGTCCGTCATCCTGAGAAAGTTCCTGAAATCATCAGGATTATTCTCCCGGATCTCACGAAGCAAAGGCATGTGCGAGAACTGGTCACGCTGAAGCAACCAATTCTTGGTCCACATACTCCTCATCACTCTGTTCATGGACGGGTCTTGGGTCAAAGCTAAAAGCCCGACACCAATTCCGCGTACAGCACGAACTCGGCGACGAGTACGCACGGGAAACATCGCTCAGAAGGTCACAAAAGGTCGGCTGGTCAGAACGGACAAACAGAAAGCACCGATAAACAGCAAGGCCTGAAAGAACGAAGTGAATACCAGCAACGAGCAGACAATAAGCAGTGCAAATCAAAGCGTCCTATATCAAGATATAGGCCGCAATGACCAACAAATGCGAACTGACTACACGCACTAATAAACAGATACGCACGACAAGCACAAACTGAAGAGCAGTAACGATCTGAGTCAGAAAACTGAGAAGCGCGAATCTTAAGTCACCAAACTTCCACTAACTCTCGATAAACACGGGATCAGCAGAAGGAGCCCAACGGGTGCCTGACGTGGTGCTGAACTTCCCTTTTGTAATCTCGTGGACGACGACTTACGTCACGACGTTCTTCCGGACCGGATATTCCGACAACGTAGTCCGACCGTGTGTACGCAACGCCAACATCGGACAAAGTACGTCGGACAAAGTCCGACCGACCTTGTCCGCGGATTGTCCGAGCGTGTGTATGGGGCTTAAGAAATATGTCCTTGTGAACGTCTATCTGCCTCCTCCGAGCCAGATACACATTCTGTACGCATTGTATGAAAGGCTGGCTCCGCATTGCCCGGCGTATATCCTGTTTATGGGAGATTTTAATGCCACACTGTCCCGTGACCTAGATAGACCCTCCCCACATTCTACTTTCAATCCTGATCTTGGTACGTGGGCCCAGGCAACAGACTTCCGAGAGGCATGGAGATGGCTCCATCCCCAGGACAGAGCGTACTCCTGCTTCTCATCCACGTTTAAAACGTCCTCCCGAATTGATTTGGCTTTTGCCAATGATGCCCTCCTGGCCAATATACAGGAGGCCAGTTACCTTCCTTCTGGCCTATCGGATCATCATCCTCTAAAACTAACCATTAGGACCCCCAAGCCAAGGAGTAAAGCCCTTTGGAGGTTACAACCCCATTGGATCAACAATGAGGAAGTCCATGACAGGGTCTCTCCCTCCTTGCAGAACTACTGGGTACATAATGCAGGGTCAGCCTCCCTGGAGATGACATGGGATGCTTCCAAGGCCCACAGCAGGGGTCAGTATATCTCAGCTATAGCGGCTGTTAGGGCGGAACTTGGGGACAAGGTCTCTGTCCTGCAGCACAATGTTGAGGAGGCTCTGAATAACTACTCGGCCTCAGCGACAGTCCCCAACTTCGAGCACCTTTCATCGCTTAGGCGAGAACTGCATCTCCATGTTTCAGACACCACCAGGCTTGGTATACAAAATAGCAGACAGAAATATTTTGAGCATGGCGATAAGAACAGCAAACTACTGGCGATGCTAGCACAGCAGGATAGGCCCTTAGCGGTCATATCAGAAATACTCACAGCAGAAGGAGCACTAGTAACCTCTCCGGAGGATATTCTATCTGCTTTCACCAGGTTTTATGCCTCTCTATATGTTTCCTCACTCCCTGATAGATTTGACCCCACACCTATGACTTCCATGTTGGATACGCTAGCACTTGGATGGCTCTCTGATGCGGAGAGACAACTCCTTGTCTCAGAGATCACGCCAGAAGAGGTTGCAATGGCCATCAGGTCTTTCCCGGCAGGAAAGACCCCGGGGCCAGATGGACTACCCATAGAGTATTATAGAGCCCACGTGGAACTGCTTGCCCCCAGGTTAGCTCAGATGTATCGAGCATGTCTCCAACAGGGCTCCCTACCATCTTCTATGAGGGAGGCCCATATTGTTCTCATTCCAAAGCCTAATAAAGATCCCCAGCTGTGCGCCTCCTATAGGCCAATAGCACTCCTAAATTGTGACTTAAAAATACTAACCAAGATATTGGCCACTAGACTCAATAAAGTAATAAAATCCCTAATTGACTCTGATCAAACAGGCTTTATGCCAGGTAGGTCCACAGACATCAACATACGTAGGCTGTTTTCTAACATTCATGCCCCTCATACTAATAAAGGCACTAGGACCATTGCCACCCTTGATATGGAGAAGGCATTTGATACGGTGGAATGGGTGTATCTGTGGGAGGTGCTTAGAAGAATGGGTTTCCCACTGGAATTTATTGCCTGGATGCGCACACTCTACACCGGTCCCCTAGCATGTATTAAACTGAATGGCTCCCTGTCTCCTTCGTTTCCCCTGCAGAGGGGCACCAGGCAGGGATGCCCTCTCTCCCCGGCCCTGTTCGCCCTGGCCATGGAACCTATTGCTGAGGCCCTCAGGAGCTCGGCCGAGGTCCGTGGTCTTAGGGTGGGCTGGCTGGAGGAGAGAGTGGCCCTCTATGCAGATGATCTACTGCTTTTTTTAAATGATGCCGGTGACTCTCTGCGGGGTGCACTCGGAATCATGGACGCCTTCGCCGCCTTCACCGGGTTGAAGGTGAATTGGCATAAGTCTCAGCTTTTTCCGGTGGACGAGGGGGCCAGGACCTCCTCACCCTCCTCTACCCCGCTTCAATGGGTTGACAAGTTTACATATTTGGGAGTTATTATTTCAAGAGACAGCAGGGACTTTGTCCGGCTCAATCTTGAACCTGTTCTGTTAGGGATCAAATCCAAACTGAGGGCGTGGGGCAATCTTCCCCTCTCCCTCATTGGGCGCATCAACCTCCTAAAGATGAAAGTCCTCCCTAAACTTACGTATATATTTAGGAATTCCCCACAATGGCTGACTAAAACCTTCTTTACCTCTCTTAAGCAACTTTTCCTCTCCTTTATTTGGGGGTCTAAATCACCTAGATTCAAGTACACTACTCTGACCAGGCCTGTGGACAGTGGGGGTTTGGCTCTCCCTGATTGCCATAAATATTTCTTGGCCACTCAGCTTGTAACTGCCCACTGGTGGTTGCAGCCAGACCTGACCAACTCTGCAACGGTGCTGGAGGCGGCTATAGTGGGGTCTCTGGAGGCCTTGAGAGGATTGATATTCAGGGGGCAAAAAACACTTCACTGCCTCACCCCTTCTATGCGCACTACTATGAGGGCATGGAAGGCGGGAGAGACACTGAGGGCATCCCTGGCGAACTCCTGGTCTCCTCACACCCCCCTGTGGCTGAATCCTAACCTGTCACAGTTCAATACCATCCCAGATCCACAGGCCTGGGCCAAATACAAAATACTGACTCTTGAGCATGTTATCACCAACGGGGAGCTCACTCCCTTTCATGTATTGCGTACCAAATTTAATGTACCTGCACGGGCTCATTTCAGGTATCTTCAAATTGCACACGCTTATAGGTGTCAATTCTTGGGTCAACCGATCATATTGGAGTACTCTGAGCTCGAATCCACCCTTCGGGTGAAAGATTTGGAGAAACCCACATCTCAGATTTACGGGTCCCTGCTGGTTGCTGCCATCCCCGAGCTGTCCTCCCTCCGCAGGAAATGGGTGGGGGACATACCGGAGCTGGACGACGATGATTGGAGGGAGATTTGGGATTTTCCATTCTCCCCTCTGGTCTCAGCCAGGGACAAACTGGTCCAATACAAAATTTTACACAGAGCTCACTACACACCCCACAGGCTGCACAAGATGTCGCCGGCGCATTCCCCGGCGTGCTGGCGTTGCTCCTATCAACCAGGGGACTTCTTTCACATTTTCTGGGCTTGCCCAGCAATTGCGCATTATTGGAAGGAAGTTCTCCATGTGATAGTTAAGACCACCAAGACTAGTGTCCCCTATGATCCTAAATACTGTCTGCTGGGGCTGGTGGAACAAATGTCAATTCTCAGAGCTAGGAAAATACTCATATCCCTATTGTTGTACTATGCACGCAAGGCCATCACAATGAGCTGGAAACAATCATCTCCCCCTTCTGTCAGGTTCTGGAAAAACCTTGTGAACGCCAGTTTGCCCCTGTATAAAGCCACCTACTCGGGCAGAGGTTGCCCACAAAAATTTGAAAAGGTGTGGACCTGCTGGTTAGATGATAGTTCAACGGCAACTGATGCAGTAACTAATCCCTAGATTAACTTTCAGGTTATATTATGATAGCAAATTGACCCAAGTACCCTCATGTCACATTATCCTGTCATTATAATATTGAGCACAGACCCTCCTGAACTAAACCTCTCCCCACATTGGGGTATAGATAAGTAAGTTGTGTTTTATCGGTCTGCCCTGTTGCGGTATGTTGCTGCTTCAGAGGCAGTCTGGTTATGTTATATGATGTACACTGTTGTGGTTGTTGCCGCATCAGAGGATTGACCCCTGCGTGGGTAATGTTTAGCCCCTATGTGGGCAAGTTTTTGTGTTAATGCAAAACTCAATAAAAAAGATTTTATAAAAAAAAAAAAAATTCGACTTAAGAACAAACCTACAGTCCTTATCTTGTTCGTAACCCGGGGACCCCCTGTATAAGGAACCTCTTCATAGACCAATGGTAAAACTTTCTTTCTTCTATAAGCAATTGATACATCCTTGTTCTTAATACAGTCATTGGGATAACATTTTTGTCAAATCTGTACCAGTCTAAGATATATTTAAATTAGTTAAGTAAGACATCAAAGATCTTTTTTCAAACTTATCGAAGCCTATTTTTCTGATCTTTCTATAGTTACTTGATACCAACACTTATGGTGTTTGTAACCATATAGTGCACTTCCAACAACAAGATTAAAGCCTAAGTTTGGTAAACAATTTTTTTTTAGCACAAGGCACATTACTTACTATCAGTTTAATGCCCTTTACACCAACCTTCCCTATTCATAGAAGCTGTACTACTATAGCTTCCGTAAATGATAAACTGGGTTAGAAAGAGTGGACATAGACGTCACTCTTGATCAGTGTATACGACATATCTCTCTACTTTTTTTTAATTTAAATTCTATTAAATTTCTCATTATACAAAATATAAAATACTTTGTTCAAAATGCTCATTCATAAAAATATAATTTTCCCCCATACCCCTGCCCCATCCCACATTCCTTAAATCTATGTTATAATCTTCCTTAATTTATTCCCTCCAGCTCTCTTTTTTTCAGATCCCCATTATCTCAGAGTATTTCTTTGTATTCTTAAACTCTTTCCATCCTTTCCAAGTATTTGACATTTTTTCTATTCTATCTTATTCTTGTAATGACACAATTCTTCCATATTATATAAAAATCCTACCCTTTGAACCCATTTTCTTAGCGTTGGGCTTTCCATTGCCTGCCAATATTTTGGGATCAGGTGTTTTGCTGCATTGATTAAATGTGGTATTGTTGTTCTTTTATATTGTTTTATTGTAAATGTGGTATTATATATATAATATATATAATAAATAGGATTCTGGACTTTTAGGCATATCTACTCCCATAATTTATTGGATCTGTTGTATCACTTCTTGCCAAAATGTCTGTATTGTCAGACACTCCCACCATATATGTGTCATTGTTCCTCTTTTCCCACACCCTCTCCAGCAAAGCAGTGTTTTCTCCTTTTGATATTTATGTGCTTTGATAGGTGTTATATACCATCATACCAACATGGGTTCGATTCGAACCCCGGGCCCATCCCTAATCTTGACATACATTTATAATTTGTTTATATCTATTGCTGTTCCGTCTGCTAATCTCAGCATTTCCTCGTTCTCTTGCTCACTCTAAGTTGCACCAAGTTCTGCTTCCCAATTTTTTGATAGAAAATTACTTAGAAAAAAAAAAATAATGTTTTGGGGGTTCTAACACCCTAGAGAATAAAATGGCGGTCGTTGCAATACTTTCTGTCACACCGTATTTGTGTAGCGGTCTTACAAGCGCACTTTTTAAAAATAAATACACTTTTTTGAATTAAAAAAAAGTTAGCCCAGTTTTTTTTTATATTGTGAAAGATAATGTTACGCCGAGTAAATTGATGCCCAACATGTCACTCTTCAAAATTGTGCCTGCTCGTGGAATGGCGACAAACTTTTAAAAATCTCCATAAGCAATGTTTAAACATTTCTACAGGTTACCAATTTTGAGTTACAGAGAGCTAGAATTATTGCTCTCGCTCTAACGATTGTGGCGATAGCTCACATGTGTGTTTTGAACACTGTTTTCATATACAGCGCTACTCAGGTATGCGTTCGCTTCTGTGTGCGAGCTTGGCGGGACGGGGTGCTTTAAAAAAAATGTTTTTTCTTATTCATTTTAGTTTTTATTTTTATTTTGACACTGTCCTTTTAAAAAACAAATTTGGGTGACTGTTATTCATATTACAAGAAATGTAAACATCCCCTCACTCGGCAGCCAGCCAAACAGGATAGAGGACCCGATCGTCTCCGCTGCTTACCGGATTCCCACCCCTGATAAAAGTGATCTCGTGGCGAATTCGCCACTGAGACCACTTTTATCTGAAAGCAGACCATCCGCTGAAAAAGAGGATACCTGGGTTATGGCAGCTATCTGCTGCCATAACAACGGTAATCCTCTTCAAACACCCAATGTATAATGATGGTGGGTGGTCCGGAAGTGGTTAAAGGGTAACTCCACTTACGTGGAGAAAAAAATAGCAAATAAAGAAAACATAATATAGCATGTACAATTGCGCTACACGTCATATTGTAATAGAATGTTAACAAAAATTACCTTTCCTTTTCAATCTGCAGCCGCTGTAATTTTCTATAAATGCAAAGCAATATGGCTACCTGGAGTTGTTCTGTACACAGAATGTGTACTGACTACTCCCTAGAAACATTTCCTGCTTGTGTGATTGGCTCACCAATTTTCCCAGAAGTCTGCCTAATATACAGAGTCAGATTTCATGCATCCCCTGCAACAAAAATGTCATTTTTGGTAAGATATTGTCAGGACCTGTGTCATTGCTTGGGTCACATGCTGGTGGCAATATTGTTTTTAGCACCAAAGGGTGTAGTTCTGGTGGCCACCAGTGGGTGTCTCCCAGCAGAGGTACATACAGGTAATCAGGCTGCACCTGATATGGACTTCTGGGAGTATATAAGCCCGCCCTTCACTGAGGCTCAGGGCTTCAGTATTTTCCCTGCAAGCATTGTCCCTGTCTGAGCCTGACCTGTTCCTGTCGTTTATCATGTACCCTGATCCGGAGACCTGTCCCCTGGAACCTGCTGCCAGCTCCCTTTACTTACCTCTCGCTCCCAGTACCTGGCTTCCTGTTCCCCTTATATCTTGGCCCTGTCTTGTTTTGCCTATGTTTGTTTCCTTTACTTGTATATAGTTAGTTAGAAAGTTAGCTAGGTGTTATATAGGGTGTGCTGTGTTCATGTACTTTTCACTTACTTGTTTATGGTTTACTGGAGTTGGTTTTCAAGTGTGTCATTATCTTTAATAAATAAATATTTCCACTCACTCATCTGGTCCTGATTCTTTTAAGTGCAGCCAACTGATCTGATCACCCCTGCATGAGGTTTTCCTGACATAATACTAAAGCCATATAATCAGATCATCGGCACCTGAGAATTAGGTCTGAGCATTTGCTCAATTGCTGCAAGATGCATTTTGAGGAGGTTTTGTATTTCTCACTGCTCGCGACAGAAGTCAGGGATTATTGCTGCCAAACTTTGAAAGAGCAGACTAGGGAGCAATTGTTGGAATGCATCCGTCTGGCTCACGCTTTTGTTGATCAAGGCAGATTTTTGTTTGAAAAGTTTCAGCCACTCATTCAAAACTGTGCAGAGTTGGCTCTGTTTAGTGCCCCTAGTGGTGGTGATGATTATTCTCCTCCTTTTAGTGTGGCCCAGGTGGAATCCTTGGTTTGGTTATTGGAGGATGACTTAGCCTTTTTCTTTGAACACTACTCAGCATGTCCCCAACTCCCCAACAGGTGTTAGTAGCATGTATTAACTCATTGCAATCTCTGGTCAGACAGGCAGTGTCAATTAGATTTTGTGCAACCATTATTACAGGCATGGACAAATTTGTTGCATTCAGCCTCTGTCAGCTTCCAACCACCAATTCCTGTGGCTAGACACCTGCCTGCTCAAATGTCTTTCTCTCCTTCACCCACAGCACAGTTTCCGCCCAATATACCCTGCTACCATCTAAGTACCAGTACCCTGTTTCCACTTGCTGCACCTACCCTGCCTTTAACCCTTCTACTTCTTCTCTGCTGCCTGCAACATTTCCACAAAAATCCCCCTCAGCAATTGTTCCCTCTGTTTTACCATTCTCCTGTGCTTTGCTTCCATCAGCTGCACCCACTACCTACAGCCATGTATCCACATACAGAACTTCAGTGATTAAACCTAAAAGGAAATGGAAATTCTTCCCAACCCGCACAATCCTGCCACTATCCAACCTTGCCTACACACCTGCCACGTTGGTTCAGCCCATGAAAATTGGACCTTCTGCTACTGACCTGCCTGTCGCTATCCCATCTGACAATACTGGTTCTCTGCCCACAATCTAGTTTGGCCCTATGGACTTTTTTGCAATCAAATTGACCCCTCTGTTTCTGTTTCTGATGCCCTGTCTGGTGGTCTTGTTCCTAATGCCCTGCCTGGTGGTTCCATTCCCGCTGCCCAGCTTAATGTGCCTCTGCCCAGCTTGATGTGCCTCTGCCCACTGCCCAGCTTGATGTGCCTCTGCCCAGCTTGATGTGCCTTTGCCCCCTGCCCAGCTTGATGTGCCTCTGCCCAGCCTGATGACCTGATGCCCACTGCCCAGCCTGATGACCCGGTGCCTGCTGCACAGCCTGATGACCCGGTGACTGCTACACAGCCTGATGACCCGGTGCTTGCAGCCCAGCCTGATGACCCAGTGCTTGCTGCACAGCCTGATGACACAGTGCTTGCTGCCCAGCCTGATGACCCAGTGCTTGCGGCCCAGCCTGATGAACCAGTGCTTGCTGCCTACCCAGATGACCCAGTGCCCAGCCTGATGACCCGGTGCTTACTGCCCAGCCTAACGACCCAATGCTTGCCTCCCAGCCTGACGACCCAATGCTTGCCTCCCAGCCTGACGACCCAATGCTTGCCTCCCAGCCTGACGACCCAATGCTTGCCTCCCAGCCTGACGACCCAATGCTTGCCTCCCAGCCTGATGACCCAGTGCTTTCTGTACAGCCTGACGACCCGGGGCTTGCTGCCCAGCCTGACGACCCAGTGCTTTCTGCTCTCATTTTCCTCTTGGTTTTAATTTGTTTCTCATACTGTTTAATTATTTTTTTATCTAGAATCTGTATTTGTGGCACCACCAAATTCACTATGGGAGAAATGATAGAAACTAAAAGATAATCTCCACCTGCCCTGAGAACCAGCCCATAATGCTGCATAAAATGGGAAAACGATAGTATGAAAACTTCTACAAGCTTTACCAGACACTGCTAAAAGTCAAAAGACTGCTATATACTGCTGATGAGGGTATTTAGCAGTTTATATTTACTAACACTATTGCATTTCCATGTTCTGTGTACTGTGGGAGACCAGATATAGTGAATGCAGGGTTCTGGGTTTAGTAACACTTTAACTATCTTCCTTAGAATAAATGTAGTGATGATGGTCTATAATCATAATACAGTATGTTTCTTTGTCATTCTCTACCTGTAGTTGTGTCTCTTTAATGCTGGACACCAGTGACTGTCATCATATTGGTGAGCCCAACCCAATGGATTGTGGGATTAGTAGTCTTTTTGACCAGCGATTCCATTGCCTAACCATACACCAGGACTACACATCCCAGGGATCCTTGCTACCAGTCGAGGAGACTTCTGGGAAAGCCTATAAAGGAGAACGGAGATCTGGCCCATGCTCTCATCTTCACAGGCATTGTGAAATGCACACCTCTCCATGACGGGGAGAGAGAGGTTGCGGCCTACCACACAGTATTCAGGTGATTCCAACCTGGCCTCGGAAGCCCCAACTCTGCTTGCTATTCACCAGACATGTACGCAGCACCAACTCAGTAGCTCAACATCATGCCCATTCATGCTCCTCATCCATGGGTCATCGTTGGCAGTTCCATTGACAGACGTCTATTCCTGGGTCACTGTCTGCAAGGCATCTAATTTGGTTGTCATGAACCAGGCTGAAGGCTGAGGTGATGAGAGGGCTCCCCTTGCAGCTGAATGCAGAGTACCCCTGGAGTTGGAGACAGAGGGTGCTATGCTCAAAGATGCACGGGTTGCCTGCCGGTGAAGCCGTCTAATGGTACCAGGAGCGGACACCCAGTGTCATGAAAGGAGCCTGAACACAGGCATCCAACACAAGTGAACAGATCGATGGGCTGCACTAAAGGAATCAGGCTCCAAAGGTAGTGATAAGAAAAATATTTATTAATAATAAAGACACACGTGAACACAGCAAACACAAACAAGCAAGAACACAAATAACACAGCAAACCCCCAAGCCCTAATCTAACTAACTAACTAACAATACACACAAGGCAATGGAACATATATATATATATATATATACATGTATATACAAGGCAGGGAGGAGAGACAAGGGGGGAAACAGGAAGCAAGGGAACATCAAGGCAGGAATCAGGGGACGGGTCTCAGGAACCAGGTAAAGGGGGACAGCATCCAGGACAGGGCAGGAAGGGAATAAAGGGTCAGATTGCAGGTACAGGTTACAGGTCCAGGATCAGGTTACAGCACAGGCAAGACAAGGCTACAGAACGGAATACTGAAGCACTGAGCTTCAGTGAGGGACAGGCTTATATAGTCTCAGCAGTTCAACAGGTGCTGCCTGATTACTGGCATGTCCATCTGCTGGGAGACCCCCGCTGGTGGCCACCAGAACTGCACCCTTTGATGCCGAAGGAAGTAGTGACACCACCAGGCGATCCAGGTAACAACACCATTCCTGACAATGTCCATCGGCTGGGAGACCCCTGCTGGTGGCCACCAGAACTGCACCATTTGATGCCGAAGGAAACAGTGACACCAGCAGGCGATCCAGGTAATAGCACCGTTCCTGACAGTTCCCCCCCCTAAGGAGTGGCCTCCGGACACTCCATTCTGCCCTAGATCTGGCAGTGCGTGAAAAAGTGGAAGAGTCCCAAAAAGTCTCCTCTGTGACTGCAGACTTCTTTGCGCTCTCTGGCCAGAGTCTCTTAACCTACTAGGAGGTGTGCCACCCGAGTCCGACAATGGGACATGTACCCCACCACCAGGGTCTGGAAGTTTAGATCTGGAAATAAAAACAGACAGGGCAGCAGGCTCCGGGTCATCAGGCTGGGCAGCAGGCACCAGGTCATCAGGCTGGGCAGCGGACAGGAACTCATCAGGCTGGGCAGCAGACAGGAACTCATCAGGCTGGGCAGCAGACAGGAACTCATCAGGCTGGGCAGCAGACAGGAACTCATCAGGCTGGGCAGCAGACAGGAACTCATCAGGCTGGGCAGCAGACAGGAACTCATCAGGCTGGGCAGCAGACAGGAACTCATCAGGCTGGGCAGCAGACAGGAACTCATCAGGCTGGGCAGCAGACAGGAACTCATCAGGCTGGGCAGCAGACAGGAACTCATCAGGCTGGGCAGCAGACAGGAACTCATCAGGCTGGGCAGCAGACAGGAACTCATCAGGCTGGGCAGCAGACAGGAACTCATCAGGCTGGGCAGCAGACAGGAACTCATCAGGCTGGGCAGCAGACAGGAACTCATCAGGCTGGGCAGCAGACAGGAACACCTCCGGCTGGGCAGCAGACAGGAACACCTCCGGCTGGGCAGCAGACAGGAACACCTCCGGCTGGGCAGCAGACAGGAACACCTCAGGCTGGGCAGCAGACACGGGCACATCAAGCTGGGCAACAGGCACAGGCACATCAAGCTGGGCAAGAGGCACGGGCACATCAAGCTGGGCAACAGGCACGGGCACATCAAGCTGGGCAACAGGCACGGGCACATCAAGCTGGGCAACAGGCACATCAAGCTGGGCAACAGGCACATCAAGCTGGGCAGCAGGCACGGGCACATCAAGCTGGGCAGCAGGCATGGGCACATCAAGCTAGGCAGCAGGCACGGGCACATCAAGCTGGGCAGCAGGCACGGGCACATCAGGCTGGACAGCAGGCACGGGCACATCAGGCTGGACAGCAGGCACGGGCACATCAAGCTGGGCAACAGGCACATTAAGCTGGGCAACAGGCACATCAAGCTGGGCAGCAGGCACATCAAGCTGGGCAGCAGGCACATCAAGCTGGGCAGCAGGCACGGGCACATCAAGCTGGGCAGCAGGCACGGGCACATCAAGCTGGGCAGCAGGCACGGGCACATCAGGCTGGGCAGCAGGCACGGGCACATCAGGCTGGGCAGCAGGCACGGGCACATCAGGCTGGGCAGCAGGCAGTGGGTCATCAGAATGGAAGGCAGGCAGCGGGTCATTAGACTGGAAAACTGGCAGCGGATCATCAGACTGGAAAACTGGCACCGGGTCATCGGACTGGAAAACTGGCAGCGGGTCATCGGACTGGAAAACTGGCAGCGGGTCATCAGACTGGAAAACTGGCAGCGGGTCATCAGACTGGAAAACTGGCAGCGGGTCATCAGACTGGAAAACTGGCAGCGGGTCATCAGACTGGAAAACTGGCAGCGGGTCATCAGACTGGAAAACTGGCAGCGGGTCATCAGACTGGAAAACTGGCAGCGGGTCATCAGACTGGAAAACTGGCACCAGGACATCAGACTGGAAGGCTGGGACGTCAGGCTGGAAGGCTGGAACATCAGGCTGGAAGGCCGGCACCAGGACATCAGACTGGAAGGCTGGGACATCAGGCTGGAAGGCTAGGACATCAGGCTGGAAGGCTGGAACATCAGGCTGGAGGGCTGGCACCAGGACATCAGGCTGGAAGGCTAGTACTGGCTCTTCAGGCTGGATTGCTGGCACCTCCGGCTGGAACTCTGGCGCTTCAGGCTGGGACAGATTAGTGGGTGTGGAGGCAGATTGGGTTACTGGCAGGATCGTTTTGGTCGGGAAGAACTTTCGTTTTTTCTTTGACTTGGTCGCTGAAGCTTTGTAGGTTGGGGGTGCAGCAGACAGGAAAGGAGTGTTGGGATATGGCAGAGAAGAGGTAACAGTAGCTGGGGGAAGTTCTTGTGGATTAGTAGGCAGCTGAGAAGAGGCAGGGGGGTTGTATGCAGGATAGGTACAGGGAGAAGAGACCGGATATGAATATTTGGTTGGGAGCAATGTATACTGGGTGGCAACTGAGTTTGGCATGGGTGATGGGGAAACATACATTTGTGGATTTGTAGGCAGCTGAGAAGAGGCAGGGGGGTTAAATGCAGGATAGGTACAGGGAGAAGAGACCGGATATGAATATTTGGTTGGGAGCAGTGTATACTGGGTGGCAACTGGGTTTGGTATGGGTGATGGGGAAACATACATTTGGGTAGGCTGGTGTCTGATGGCAGAAGTGGTTGGTTTGGCTGGGGCTAATTTTACCATGTCAGACCATGCTGAAAGTATGGGTTGTACAAACTGTGGATTTAAGTTTCCCTGTCTAACAAAAGACTGAGCAGACACAATGCACTCAGCAATCACCTGTGGGGAACAGCCAGCGTAGTGCTCACAGAAATCGGCAGGATCATCTTCAAAAAGCCATACTAGGGATACAACCTGATTCATATTAAAAGGGGGAGTGTAATCATCACGGCCTTCAGGAATACAGGGCAGGGCCAGCTCTGTACAAATCTTGATCAGAGGCTGTACGTCCTCAAAAAGAAAACTGCCCTGATCAACGAAAACATGGGCCATACGGATGCACTCCAGTAGTTGCTCCCTAGTATAGTCACCCAAAGTCTGATAACAAAAATCTCTTTCTTCCATTGCCAGGAGCGAAAGATACAATATATCTTCCGGATGCATCTTTCTTGGCAATAGCAAGTGTCCAGACCAAATTCCCAAGTGCAGCCGATCTGTTTGTATGGCTTCAGTATTCTGTCATGAAAGGAGCCTGAACACAGGCATCCAACACAAGTGAACAGATCGATGGGCTGCACTAAAGGAATCAGGCTCCAAAGGTAGTGATAAGAAAAATATTTATTAATAATAAAGACACACGTGAACACAGCAAACACAAACAAGCAAGAACACAAATAACACAGCAAACCCCCAAGCCCTAATCTAACTAACTAACTAACAATACACACAAGGCAATGGAACATATATATATATACATGTATATACAAGGCAGGGAGGAGAGACAAGGGGGGAAACAGGAAGCAAGGGAACATCAAGGCAGGAATCAGGGGACGGGTCTCAGGAACCAGGTAAAGGGGGACAGCATCCAGGACAGGGCAGGAAGGGAATAAAGGGTCAGATTGCAGGTACAGGTTACAGGTCCAGGATCAGGTTACAGCACAGGCAAGACAAGGCTACAGAACGGAATACTGAAGCACTGAGCTTCAGTGAGGGACAGGCTTATATAGTCTCAGCAGTTCAACAGGTGCCGCCTGATTACTGGCATGTCCATCTGCTGGGAGACCCCCGCTGGTGGCCACCAGAACTGCACCCTTTGATGCCGAAGGAAGTAGTGACACCACCAGGCGATCCAGGTAACAACACCATTCCTGACAATGTCCATCGGCTGGGAGACCCCTGCTGGTGGCCACCAGAACTGCATCATTTGATGCCGAAGGAAACAGTGACACCAGCAGGCGATCCAGGTAATAGCACCGTTCCTGACACCCAGGAGCAGATAAGGTGATCACAGCCAATGATTCCCTGGAGGTACTGGCAGAAAAGCAGAGACTTTGCCAGAAGCCAGGCCAGGGGTCAAACACAGGAAGACAGTCAGAAGCAGAAGCAGGAGGTGTAGTTATGATCAAGCCGGGGTCAAACACAGGAAGACAATCTGGAACAGACAAGAGCAGGTCCGTGAAACAAGCTGGGTTCAGAGCCAGGAGAGAAGCCAGAGCAGGTCAAGGTCAAGGTTACAGAGCTGATGATAATCCAGCGATTTATGAGAGCAATTGGAATCCTTATATAGGCCAGCAAAATACTGGTAATTAGCACGTTTTGCTTATGTACGTTAGCTGTCACTAACGTGCGTTCGCCGTTACGTGCCGATTGCTAATGCGAATGCGCAGATTCGCACGGCCATATTGGATATTGGCTTATCTGCCACTTCTTCTCCGGTTTCTTCCCTGACATCGGTTCAGACGTTGGTGTGAGGGCAATTGCCCAGTTTCTGCAATCTTTCCCTGGTCACTGTATTTGAAAGCTGTGTACAGACACCCTTACCTTGGGAACACTTCTGCAATTCTGTTTGAACACTGTACATAGACACCTTTACCTACAACCATTTCAAGAAGTACCATTAGCCTGTTTAAGCCAGTCAGTCTGTTAATACATCACTGTGCCTTATTGTATATAATCTAATGAGCTCCAACTGCCAGTGAAGACTATTAGGCCTGCACCTCGGACATTGCTGTTGCTACTATTTAAAGGGCCCTATACTATCCTTATTCTGTCTGATCTCTCATTAGGATTCAAAGGTTGAATAGACCGGCTTGGGGTTCCCCTTTAGAGTGAAACCAACTGCATTAAATGTTTAACTCTTTATTGTCCTACAGGTTATGCTTCAGGTGGTATCTCATTGTACATACATGTGTATTATATCCTTCCATTGTTAAACTGTTCTTAAGCTGTCTTTGGGGGAATTCCTCTGCTGAGTCTGGGCTGTTATCCAGAACTCGGTTGATCTATTGCCCTTCCCTTTTGTAAATGAATACTACTTTGCTTACTTCAGTAAAAGCTGAGATAATACAAATACATTGACTTGTGTGACATGTCATTTAAAGGTGCTTGTGAAAGATGTCTGAATGCAGAGTGTCAGGTGGGTTGGAAGGTTCACAGGCTCATGGCGATGCAGATGAGCATGTAAATCCAAGCAGCCCTAAAGGGGACCCTGCTACAAAAGTATAACTAAAGGTAAAACTGTTTTTTATTTGTAGTTGTGAAGGTTAAAACCACTATCAGATTGTTATTGTTCTCTGGGTCCCATGGGGGAGAGTCACTCTCTCTAAAGCCCCATACACACGCGCGGATTATCCGAGGACCAGGTCCGTTGGATCATGTCTGTCATACTTTGTCCGATGTTGGTTTTGCGTACACACGGTCGGACAAAGTTGTCGGAAAATCCGATCATTCTGAACGTGGTGACGTTTGTTGCCTACGACGGGACTACGTAGAGGCTAGTAGCCAATAGCTTTGGTCTTGTAATGTGATCTGAGCATGCGTAGCACTTTGTCCGTCGGAATTCGCTACACACGATCGGATTTGGTGTGATCGGACTTTGTTGTCAAAAAATCTATCCAGCAGGAGATAGGATTTTGTCCGTCGGACAATCCGATGGAAACTGTCCGATGGTGCCTACACACGGTCGGAATTTCCGACAACATTGTCTGATAGGACAGAATCCATCGGAAAATCCGACCGTGTGTATGGGGCTTTAGGCTGGCCATACACAAGTCAGGAGGATCCTGAGAATGGATGGCCTGGGCTATGGTTTCTTCATGGCTCCTGAGGGTATAATCACAGTACAGAGGGCTCACCAGGGTCTCAGGGGGATGCCAATTGTTCAGGCAGCTGGAAAACATCATAGCCACCAGGCCATATTTGGCCATGACTCCTATGCATATATTTAAAGATGTAAAAATGTCATAGAGAAATTCTATGTTCAGACATAGTTTTAGGTGTATGAGAAAAGCAAAGGCAATAATGTAGATATGTTATTGTTTACTGTCTGTTGTTATGATACGTTTATAGTACATGTTGGGAGGTTGAGAGCATGCATCCCCCTAGGGGCCACTGAGGGATACTGCAAGCCATGAAAGTTATACATTTAACTTACTCCATGTGGGCATAGGGCCCCTTTTACACTGACGCAGTGTGATATGACCACACCCTGGATGTAGCTGCATGCAGGACTTTTGGTGTTTTTTTTCAGAAAGTGCACCAAAACCATGGGACATAATAGAACTCAATGGGAAAGCACAGCTAACCTGCACCAAACACGCATGTACATTGCGCTATACCCACAGTGCTGCCAAATCGCATGGCATTAGTGTGAAAGGAGCCCTCTCAGGCCAGGGGCCACCTTCCATCATAGCCCCACACACTTACAGAAGAGCCACGTGGCTAGATTTGTTCCTATCTGCACCAACAATAGACTCCATAGCATTTTGAGAAAGTAATAATGAGTGTGTCCTTACCTCTACCAGCCTAAACATTTGTCTGAACATGTTTGCCCTAGACACACAGGGAAGCCACTGCACTTCTATTCACATGGTCTTGTACAACGTGACCACAGACCGGTCCATAAGCAGGACTTGTTTCACAGCATACTCCAATATGAAGGCCCTGTAGCTAAGTGGGGAACATGAAGTAATAACAGTTCCCTCACTACCAAATCCCCCATCACTTGTCACCACTGCCTGCTGGTTGCTACTTCTCCTTGTTGCACCTTTTCTCCCCAACCATAAAGATTGACTAAATGTTCACTTGAAAACACATAACCACAAGGGTTAACCTTCTTACACTTGTTAAACCCAAAAGTGGAACTTCCTCTTTAAGCACTACTCGCCCCTTTACATGCCACATTTGGGCTGTCATTTTTTTGGGGGGGAGGGGAGTGGATACCTGGTTTTGATAGGTACTTCCTGTCCCACTTCCTGCTTCCGTTGTCTCGCTGCCTAGGCGACTCCTTCTCTCCTCCCTCTCTGCAATCTTCTGGGACACATGACAGGCCCCAGAAGATTGCCTGGCCACTAGGAGAGCGCAGCGCGAATCTTGCATGTGCAGTGCACAACCAGCTGTGAAGCCGCAAGCTGTCACAGCTGGGTGCTCACACTTGCAATGACGGTGCAGCGGAGAGGAGAGGGAGAGGAGCGAGGCTTTGTGTGGCCGCTTTGCTGGATCGTGGGACATGTGAGTGTCTTTTTATTAAAAGTCAACAGCTACACTTTTTGTAGCTGCTGACTTTTAATAAACTTACAAAGGAGTGGAACTCCACTTTAAGGTATGACTGCTCTTCTGTTGAGGTTCTGTGAAGATGAATCTTCACTTTCAATTCCCAGTTGTTAAGATACACCATGACTACACATGTTATACATCATAATTCTTTTCCCAGTGATGAACACAGTCAACTGTTTCTTTTAGCAATACTTCTCTCTTTACTAAGGGGGCCTTGTACATTACAACTGAGGTAGTCCATTTCAAATAGAACATCAATTGCATTTACATGAATGGATATCAAACTCAATTGGCTGTGCTTTTATTTTGTCTCTGTTGTTGCTTTTTTATGCTGCTAATTAATGGTACTGTTAATTTAGGCAGTTCTTAGTACGTAGTCCATGCTTGTTGTTGCCCTAATTTACAGGTCCGATTTGAGTTGAGTGCATTATCCAAAGCAGATCACCTCAGACCTAGGTTCTCTGCAGACAGCTAAGGTGGACTACAGTGGACTTCCCAGACCAATTTGGTTCCCCTGAATTTATGCCCTACACAATAGGAAATTACACACTTGCAGGTGAACCACAAAAATCACAAGAACAAATCAACCCTTGCTAGCACCAGACAATTTCTAATGTTACATTGCCAAAAACACTTTTTATTAACACTTTTATTTGTATAAACATAATACACATTAGGCATCTGCCTACATACATCCTATTTAAACTGGTTGTAAAGGCAAAAGGTTTTTTACCTTCATGCATTCTATGTTGCTAGAACATGGTGTCACCCCCAACCTCTGTAAAGAGCCACTAACGTGGCTTTTTAACATGTGATCGACCTTGTCCAATCACAGCTGGTCACATCTAAATACGGAAGTGCCGGTAATCTGCTCTCCTTGCCTCCCACTGACAGAGTGTTTGGTGAGGCGTGCCAATCAGTGGCGTCTCCTCGCAGGGGAGAACAGGGCAGGTAATCAGGGCACTGATGATCAGTAAAGCGCCAGAAGTGCCACCAATCAGTGCCCATTAGTTCCCATCAGTGACACAAATCAATGCCCATTGCTGGTGCCAGTCAGTTCTGCCATTTAGTGCCCACCAGTGCCGGCTCATCAGTGCTGCCCATCAATGCTGCCCATCAGTGTCTACCATTAGTGCCCATCAGTGCCCATCAGTGCTACCTATCCATGCACCTATCAGTGCCCACCAGTGCCATCTATCTGTGCCCACCAGTGCTGTCTATCAGTGCTGTCTATCAGTGCCACCTCTCATTGCCCATCAGTGTGGCATAATAGTGCCTCCTCATTAGTGCCACCTCATCAGTGCCCATAAGTGCCACCTCATCAGTGCCCATCGGTGCCACCTCATCAGCACACATCAGTGAAGGAGAAAATCTACTTATTTACAAAAGTTACTGACAGAAACTAAGAAACTTTTTTTTTACGAATTGTCTGTCTGTTTTTGTAAAAAAATAAAAAACCCAGCAGTGATTAAATACCACCAAAAGAAAGCTCTATTTGTGTGAAGAAAATTATTAAAAATGTATTTGGGTACAGTGTTGCATAACCATGCAATTGTCATTCAAAGTGCAACAGCGCTGAAAGCTGAAAAATTGCCTGGGCAGGAAGGGGGTGAAAGTGCCCTGTATTGAGGTGGTTAAGAGAAAAACATTGTATGAAGAAGCAGATTTGAGAATCTTTAAACCGTCTTCTGTTGGGTTGGTGAATCCCATACATTTTAGGACAATCCTAATAGGATATTATAATATCATGAAGATCCATGCATAATAAAATAAATAAATTATAACTACATAGACTTTTTTTACATATAGGGGTTGATTTACTAAAATGTTGTACTCTAAATGTACTCTGCAAGGGAATTTTCCCCAGATCTTAGTGAATGAAGTGAAGCTCTGCTGACTTTATTCATAAGCAACAATTCTGTTTTGTTTTTTCCTTGCATGTGATTGGGTATTCTTTGTGAAGTTTTGGAGAAGTTTCCTTTATGAATTGCAACTTCATTTGCAAAGTGAAAAGTGTATTTGCCTTTAGTAAATCGACTTCATAAACAATGCATTTACCCTATACCTAAAAGTAAATAGAGGCACTGGTGCCAAATTGCTGTAAAAAAAGTTGCTATAAAACAAACCCAGTGACAAGTGTTAGTCACTATATCAATAGTGGCTAAAATTATAGTCCCTGATTTAAGTCTAAAAATGTATCACAGTGATTCTAAATATGATTATAAAAGGATTGTAGTCCTCCAAAGCTTCCACCACACCGCGTGTATATAGTGCTTCCGCTCCCCTTAAAGTGTTTGTTAACCCAAAAAAAAAAAACATATTCTGTTACTTTAAAGCATGTTACACAGTAGTGCTTGTGCTGTGTAATTTGGCACCCTATAACACCTGTAATACCAGGATGATCCTGCCAGTTTCTCCTCTCCCCTCTGCAAACAGACCACGATAATTATGGCTGCTGAGCCCCTGACATCATGGTCTGTTTGCATGCCTCCGTCATCCGCAGCCTACTCTCCTGTGTCTGTCTCCTCTGTCCTCCCCCTCCTCCCCTCTTTGCACATCACCTAGTGACAGTGCCATCCCATCCCCCTCCTCCTGCTGCAGGAATAAAAAATATATCTGTATACTATCCATTATGTATGCTAATAGAGTGCCCCGATGTTTCTGTGCTTCATTAAAAAAATACCTCCTTCACATATCTCAAAGTGGCTCTCGGCGATCACGTGACCGTCCGCTGACATCAGGCCGGGCACACAAAGGCTCTCTTCTCCTCCCCGTGTCCCGCTGACATCAGCGGGGAAACCTCTGCCCCACCCCCTGCTTCTGCAAGACAGGCAGAGAGGAGACACAGCTGGTTACACTAGCTCCAGGAGCCACTGTGAGATGCGGTGAAACTGGTGTTTTTTTAATCAAACACAGAGACAGGGGGGCACTCTATTAGGATACAGAGCAGATAGTGTATATTACTGAAAGTGGGTTAACAACCACTTTAAGAAACGCACTCCCCAAATGAAGATGCCTTGCACTCTCAAGCTGGGCAAACAAACATTCACCCTCCATAGGGTAAATCATCCAAGCGATATCCAAAAATGAGTTGGCTGTCAAATCCTCTCCAGATTTAAATAGATTAAGTGCTCATTTAAAATCAATGTATTCAATAAAAGTAAATCTTCAAATATTACACTCACATGTAATCAAACAAATAAAGCATGAAAAATCTTCTTGCCAAAGCAAGTAATGGTGTATTGTGGTCACAGCAGACCCATGGTGAGTATCCTGTATCTCACCCACACTGACTAATCAGACTCGGATCCAGTTTGACGTCAGGCATCACAGCTGGTTGCCGTACAGCGATGTGCTGATGCGTTTCGGCATCACGACTTACTCATGGGATTGGCTGTACGTCACGGCAATCCTCTGTTAATAGTCTCACATCCATCACTGATGGAAGTACTTCTACTGCACATGTGCCAACTCTGTGTCCCCGCAACCACAATACAACCAGTTTACATTCACATTGCAGAATACAAACTTAGTTTAGGTCAGCATGTTATTAAATCACCTGTTCCCCTTCTTGTGAAGCTTTACAAATGCTCAGATGGATAAATGTCCACACAACATTACACTATTAATACTATTAATGACATAGTATTAAATCTAAATGCAACTTACGAATTCTGTAATATATATGCAAATTTGATATATGTTGAGTACAACAGATGTGGATTCATATTTGGCAGGAAAGTATTTAATTGCACAGTAGATCTAAAACCACAAATTTTAATTCAGCACAGCCAGTACAAGGGAACCCTAGAAACATGTTCAAGTTAGGGGATACCCCAGTCTGTTGATTGGCCAAAGAAGAAGCAGTAACACACTGATGTAGTATCCACTGCACTCACTCTGCTCACTCCTCTTGTCAGTAAGTTCCTTTAGAGCATATGGGCATGTAGAAGAGACGAATTGCCTCCAAGTGCTACCTCCCCTCCCCAGTCTGAGTACTGTTGTGCAGAAAGATGAAAGGAGACTGCTGTCAAGGCAGATTATGGTACTTATGCTAACTATATGTAAAAATACATTAAATTATTTTAATTCATTCAATTGTGGTTTATATCTGTCAGTCAATCAGCTTTACATTTCAAGGTCAGGTAAGAGTCTCAAATGTAAGCGTAAGGTATAAAACTTAGGTGTAAGAGTGTCAGTGTAATGGATCATAGGAAATCAGGCATCACAGGCCTGTTGCTTTATGCCCTTTCACACCAGCTGGTCGGACCATTGGTCCATTTTTCAGGGGGACCCGATCGAACCACCCATTGTTCTCTATGGGGCAGTGGATGTCAGCTGTTACCCACCGGCATATGATCCGATCCACTAAAAACAGACTGATCCGCCTGGCAGATCAGATCGGATTACAATCAGATGGAAATGGACAGGAAGTCCATTTACATCCAACCTCTGCATAGAGAACAGTAGGCTATGTCCGTTGTCAGCTCTACATAGCGGAGTGGACACAGACCTGTCATCTGCCTGCTCAGCGGGGATAAGCGGGTTGGACCCTAGCTGGGCCGCTTAGATGGATTCCACTCTGCCTGAAAGGGGCCTTATGTGAATAAAGGGCAAGATTATCACTATACCAGTGTGTGCTGTTATTTTCCTATGATTGTATAGTAGTGCCATCCACCAATTCATTATAGTACCAGACACAATCTGTGGGCTAGCCTGTAAGTAGTGTGATGGATACACTACAACTTCTCTGTAGAGTAATGCATCAAACACAAATGTCCGAATCAGTCGTCAGGTGCAAGTCTCAGAGTCAGGTATTAGACTCAATTGACAGAGTCAGGTGCATATCCGACTATCATATCAAGTGTGAGGATGTGTACTACCACAAGAGATGTACTATTCTGTTAAATATAGACTAATGCTCTGGCACTCACCTATGTTTCCAATGGCATATTTGGACATTTAATTACTTTCAAAGTTTGAAAACACTGACCCCTGAAAGTACCCCTACAGCAATTTCTATGCAATAGGACTACAGAGGTAGTGACTGACTTCTGGGCTCCATTAACCTCTGCAGCACCCATCCACTTTTTTTTCTATTCTGGGTTTTTAAAATTACTAGCAAGAAAAAGATTTCTGTAAAGTTTTACAGCCTTACCTTAAAAAAGGATTCCTTTACAGTCGAAAGGCATACAACAAAAACTAAAAAAAAACAAATAAATTAAGCAACTAACAAAGACAATGGGGGATATTTACGAAAGGCAAATCCACTTTGCACTACAAGTGCACATGAAAGTGCACTGAAAGTGCACTTGGAAGTAAAGTCGCTGTAGATCCGAGGGGGATATGCAAGGAAGATAAAAAACAGCATTTTAACTTGCACATGATTGGATGATAAAATCAGCAGAGCTTCCCCTCATTTCAGATCTACCCCTTAGATTTAGAGCGACTGCACTTCCAAGTTCACTTTCAAGTGCACTTGCAGTGCAAAGTGGATTTGCCTTTCGTAAATAACCCCCAATCTAATCTTATTTTTTTTTGGTTAATGGTAAGCTTTAAATAATAGCTCAGGATCACATGAGAAATTAAGTGTGCATACTTGAGTTCATATACTGTATATATAATTAGTGGTGTTAAAGTATTGCTTTATAAGTGCTGGCAATACCTCTTATACTCTCAGAATTCATCATGTGATGCCCAGGTGTTAACACTCCATCAAGATGGTAGAATGGTAAGATTTATCTTTAATTACTTGTTCTTCAAAGAAAGGTTATCATAAATCATCTTTCAGTTTTACCAGGTGCTTTTACAGCAAATGTCAAAATGTCTGCAGTTAAAAAGAAATTATACCCGCATGTAAAGGATATCCTTTTGCTCACTTTTCAAAGACCCGCTTTCTAACAATATTATAATTTGATAAAGTTTTAAATGCCTCTATTGGGTATAGCAAATTGTAATTACAACATATTCCAAGATAAAAAGCAGAGTATATGTAGTATTCAGCGGATTAAATAAAATATAAACCTATCATGTTCACAAGGTATCCAAAGCAATGCAGGCTCACAGTCAGCCTTACAAACTTACTTGTGTGTAAAATCTAAGACAGGGGCATAGCTGGGATTGTAAAACATGTGGGGCACCTTTGGGTACCCTAAGTAGAGCAGTAATGCAGCATGCCACAGTGAACAGTGGGTGTGGCCAAATTGCATTAACAGTTGGAGGAGCTTAAAGGGGCATGGTTAAATAAAACCAAAGCCTTTGTGTACCCAAAATTTTTTAACTGCTGTGCCACAAGCAAAATTCTCAAGGACATGTATAAACCTCAGCACAATATTTTTTTTAACCACTTCAGCCCTGGAAAAATGTAACCCCTTAATAACCAGAGCATTTTTTGCTCGCTTTAACTGACAATTGCGCAGTCGTGCGATGTTGCACCCAAACAAAATTGAAGTTTTTTTTTTTCCCACAAATATAGCTTTCTTTTGCCGATATTTGATCACCTCTGCGGTTTTTATTTTTGCGCTATAAACAAAAAAGATCGACAATTGTGAAAAAATATATATTTTTTACTTTTTGCTATAATAAATATCCCCCAAAAAATATATAAAAAAAACGAATTTCTTCCTCAGCTTAGGCCAATATGTATTCTTCTACATATTTTTGGTAAAAAAAAATCGCAATAAGCATCTACAAAATAGGGGATAGATTTATGGCATTTTTTTATATTTTTCATTAGTAATGGCGGCGATCTGCAATTTTTATCGTGACTGCGACATTGCGGCAGAGAGATCGGACACTTTTGACACTATTTTGGGACCATTGACTTTTATACAGCGTTCAGAGCTAAATATAGCCACTGGTTACTGTATAAATGTCACTGGCAGAGAAGGGGTTAAACACTAGGGGGTGATCAAGGGGTTAAGTGTGGTCCCTCAGTGTGTTCTAACTGTAGGGGGGGGTGGGCTCACTAGAACATGACAGAGATCACTTCTCCCGACCACTGGAAGCAGTAGATACCTGTCATGTCACTAGACAGGAGTCTGTTAAGTTGGCCCTACACACTTGTTTTTTTTTTTTCCAACCTGTTGGCTGAATGGAAAAACTAATTCCCCCATTAACACAATTGAGGTGGATGGAGGATGGAGAAACCCCCCCACTGGGACATTGTATTATGACAGTGGCATTGCCTGCAGCTGCTGATTAATGAAAATGTTTCCAACATGTTCCTTCAACAGAAGTTGATCAAACAGTCGAATTCTGTGTGATGAGAACAGACACACACAGACTGAAATTCAACTATTCCCTGCTGAACTGGCTGAATTTTGATCAGTATATGGCCAACTTAACACACACAGTGCTGTGCCAGGTTTAGTTGAGTCAGGAATATGTAACACAAACAGTACACAAAATGCTTGAGTCAGTTTGGTGTGCACAGTGCAGGGGTCAGGGATAACCTCCTAGCACAAATACCCCACATACATTCCACTTCCTAGCACAAATCCTCTCCCACCTAAATCCCCTCCCAATACAAATTCTCTCCTTCACAAATTCTACCTCCCCCAGCACTAATCCTCTCCCACCCTCTCACCCTTTCCCAGCCCTAAGTCTTGCCGCACAACACAAATTATCTCCTCCCCAAAATACCCCCTCCCCCCAGCACAAATCTTATCATTCCCCAAACCTTCCCCCAGCACAAATTCTCCCCCCACTCCTTAGCACAAGTTCTCTCCCCAGTACAAATCCTTTCCTCCCCCTATCTCCACAGCGCTAATCCTCTCCTACCCCAATCCCTCCTCCCAGCCGAAATAATCTCCCTTCCAAATTCCTTTCCCCCCAAGTCTTAATTCTCTCCTTTCCCCAAAATATCACATCCCAATACAAATAATATTCCCCCCCAAATTTCCTCTTTTAGCACAAATTCTCTCATCCCCTAAATCCCCCCATTACTAACCCTCCTACCCAATATCCCCCCTTAGCACTAATTGTAAGGACTTGGGATCAAACTTGGATCAAACCTGGAACCTTTTCGGTGTCTGGCATTGACTCATCCCACTGAGCTATCTGGAATGCTGGACAGCTCCCTGCCTGATCTATTGGACAATCCTATCTGATCCATTTGATAACCCTGCCTTGTGTCTTGATTGCTGTTGAACCTTGAACTCCTTGCTCCTCCCATGGACTTCCTATATAAGCCTTGTCTCAGCACTTCCTGCCAGGTTATTGTGCCTTCTCAGCCAGTGCCTTGCGCTTGTGTTCCCTGCTGCTGTCTGTATTTTGCTACCACTTGTGATCGAAACCTTGGCTTGTTCCTTGACTACTCGACTGCCTTATCCCAACCTGCAACTACTCGTTACTGACCTTTTTGGCTTGTTTACTGACCACTCTGTTGTTTGATCCTTATCTGTTCATCCGCTTCTGGACCCCGGCTTTCTCACACCCTTGGGTGTGGGGCAAACATGAGGACTGCGACATGGTACTAGCATGCAGCTAAATCCATATCCACCATCAGGAGCTCTGGTGAACACTGGTTAGTACTTAGACTCCGCACCTCAGGTGAGCCTGTGTCATCTGCCAGGGTGACTGCCTGTGTACCTATTCTGCTGGTCGGTGGTAGTCCTGCAACTGCTATAGCAACTGGTCTTCAAGCCTGACACCTGATCACGACAGAATAACCTGGCCTAAAACATGGAGGCCGCTATAGCAAATGCTGTGGCTCCTTTCAGACATCAAATTGCAGAGCTGCAGGAGTTTGGTGTCACCTACCAAGAAAAATTTGCTGGACTGGAAAGTGTGGTGAAAGGGCAACACGAAGAGATCCATGCTCTGCAAAAATAGTTGCTGGACCTATGTTCCCGAGATGATGCTAATGCACATATGCCTCACCCACCCAAGTTTAATGGAGATCGCCGCCATTACAGGGGTTTTTCAGTGTCGCATATATTTCCAAATGCGACCCGCTGCATTCACTTCTGAAAAACAGAAGGTAATGTTTGTTATCAACCTCCTGACTGGGGAAGCTCTAGCCTGGGCCTCCCCTTATATAGAACAAGACAGTGCCACGCTGAATAATTACCAGACTTTTGAGGCTGCGATGAATCAGGTTTTTGATAATTCCAACCGCTATGCTACTGATGAAGCAAAGTTGCATAGTTTATGGCAGGGTAAATGTTCTGTTGCTGAGTACACAGCTGAATTCAGATGTTGGATCACAGATACCACTTGGAACCCAGCAGCGCTAAAAAGTCAGTACTACCAAGGGCTTTCTGAACAGGTAAAAGATGTGCTTGCCAGAGTGGAGACCCCTAATTATCTTGAGGCCTTCATCCAACTATGTATCCAAATTGATCAAAGACTTACAGAAAGGAGGAAGGAGAGACTGGGAATGTTTGGAAGTAATGGTGGCATGCGTTTCTCTGCTACTCAATTTGTTCAGAAGGATCCAAGAGTTTCTCCAGATTCTGACACAGCTGAACCTATGCAGGTCTCCTACTGAGGAGAAAGAGAGAAAACGTTCTGAAAAGCTGTGTTTATATTGTGGGGACTCTGGGCATTATGCAGTTAACTGTCCTAACAAGGTTAAAAGAACAATTGTGGCGACTGATGTGATCATGCCTAAACAAATAAACTCTATTACCCTGTCAATCTCCCCATTGATTCATGAAGAGAATACAGTCAATTCTGTACTATCTCATTTTATCATCCCCATCAAACTCATCTTTGATGGTATTGAAACTCATTGCTCTGCTATGCTGGACTCTGGGGCTGGGGGGAACTTTATGGACATAGAATTTGCCCACAGTAATAATATCCAAACAAGAAAGAAGTCTGCTCCTATCGATTTGGAGAAGGTCGATGGTTCACCCTTAACTTCAGGACCTGTTACCCAAGAAACAGTCCCTTTGGTACTGCAATTTGAGGCTAACCATCATGAGACCATCAGTTTTCAACTGATTATGTCACCCAAATTTCCTGTTATCCTGGGCATTCCTTGATTTTCCACCCATAATCCCTCCATCAACTGGGAAACACGGATTATAATCTTTACATCCCCCCCATTGCGAGGAATTCTGTAGCGAACCTTGTCAAACAAGTTCTTTTCCGGTCAAGGAATCACAGGTGGATGTTGTTACTACGCAGTCATATGACAACCTGCCTCCACAATATCATGAGTTCCGGGGTGTCTGTGATAAGAATGCCGATCAGTTACCTCCTCATTGCCCAAATGATTGTCCCATTGAACTGCTCCCAGGGGGTAAAATACCTTTTTGGTCACCTTTTCAATCTTTCAGAACCTGAATTAAAGGTTCTCAAGGAATGGATTGATGAGAATTTAGAGAAGGTCTTCATTAGACCTTCAACGTCTCCTGCAGGGGCAGCCTTTTTCTTTGCTTTCTTTCTTTGCTTTCCTTACGTCCATGCATTGACTACCGGGACCTTAATAAAATCACTACTAAAAACCGCTATCCACTTCCTTTAATCTCTGAAATGTTGGAAAGACTCTGCTCTGCCAAAGTCTTTACAAAACCAGACTTACGGGGGGGGGGGGGGCATATAACCTCATCCGCATGCATCAAGGAGACGAATGGAAAACCGCCTTTAGAACCATATATAGCCATTTTGAGTTCCTGCTTATGCATTTTGGCCTCTGCAACCTCCCTGCCACTTTCCAACACGTCATTAATGATGCTTTTCGAGACCTATTAGACCAATTTTTGATTGCTTATCTGGATCACATTCTCATCTTTTCTAATAACCTGGAGGAACATCGCAAACATGTTTGCACTGTCTTTGAAAGGCTAAGGAAAAACCAACTTTTATATTAAATTGGATGAATGAGAGTTCGATCAAACCCAGATGCAGTTCTTGGGATATATTATTTCTCCTAAAGGAGTAAGCATGGATCCTGAGAATATCAAAGCAGTGATGGATTGGCCTGCCCCTAGAAATGTTAAAGCGATACAACGATTTGTTGGTTTTGCCAACTTCTACAGAAAATTCATAAGAAAATTCTCTAAAGTGATAGCACCAATTACACAGCTGACAAAGAAAGGGATGCCCTTCGTGTGGTCAGCTGAGGCACAGACTGCTTTTATTAAGCTAAAGACTCTTTTCACTTCTGCACCAATATTGGTACATCTCGATCCTGAAGTTCCTTTTAGAGTGGAAGTGGATGCCTCAGACTCTGCTATGGGAGCTATCCTTTCTCAGCAAAAAGGAGAAAAGATACATCTTCATCCTTGTGCGTATTTCTCTCGCTTAATGTCATCGGCCGAAATAAATTATGACAATGGGAATAAGGAGTTACTGGTGTGGTAGCAATTTGGCTGTGTGCAGAGCACACAGCCACATCTACTGTGCTCCTATAAGCACCCATTTCCATCTGAATGATATAATGCCTTACCTTTAGATCTTCCATTACCTCCCAACCCCTTCATCCAATATTAGAAGTACGTTATATAATCAACATTTTCAGCGTCAACAAAGGAGCAGTATAGGACACCGCAGTCTCGTTTAGGATTTCCCAAGGAGTCCTAGGACTCCTGACCATTTGCATCAATCCATTAAAACCAGACCGTATCAAATTTTTTAGGGCAGTTTCTACTCTCATATGTTAATTTGTATAATGGTAAGACAGAGTTAATCGTGGCCATCCACGTATGATGTGTGTGTGGGGGGGGCGGGGCTGCTTCCACTTGAGGATAATCTCTCGTCTAGCATAGTATAAAGAATAGAACAGTAACAATTTTTCATGCCTAGAGGCTTCAATATTTTCCATAATGCCAAGCAATGCCATGGCTGGGTCTAAGCTGAGAGACTAATCCCCAAATGACCCTAAAACATTCAATACATTTTTAAGGCTAAGGGTCTTCCTCCCAACCAAGTGGGTCTCCTGGAGGACACAAATATGAGGGCTGTATGACCGCAGGAACTGGAACACCATTGACCGCTTCACAGGGGAATTAAGGCTCCTGGTGTTCCAAGAGATTATTGTTAGCGATGCCATTCAGCCATCCCATACATCAGTGTAGGAGAGTGTTCAGGACCCGACCCAGATGGAGCGGAATCAAACAATCGTTCAACACAATGAGAGTTGCCCTTAATGGGTGATAATAACTTACACCCAGAGGACTGTGTCAGGTATACATACGCATAATAACCAATTAAACAATAACAAAAAAAAAAACAACCCCCCCACACCCTGCCAGCCCCCCCAAAACAGTGGGTGGCATTCCTTCCCAAGAACAACATGGCAAACCACCATGCTTTGGAGGTAACGTGTGCAAGAGGCTTACTGTACTTATGTCCACTAACCCATAACAGCTAGGGTCATCCGGATGAAAAGTATGGTGCCGGTCTCCCAGCGAACTGGGAGTACAAAACTTGGTGTAGGCAGTCAGGTATTCCAGAGAAACGCGTGGTTATCTGGCTTAGACAGGGGTCCCCGATGTAAGGCAAGTGAGGTAGAGAAGGGGGTTCGGGGGAACATGTCATCCGGGTCCCCCTCAGCAGGGAAGTACTGGAATGCATGGCTCTGTGTCCCCAAAAAAAGAGGTGTTGGGGCCAAAAAGGGAAATAGCATGCTATACTTCAGATTTTTTGCACGGAGGCGGGAGCGAACATGGTCAAATGACTTCCTCTGGCACTGCATTTCGATGGAGTAGTCTGGAAATATAAGGAGTTTAGCATTCTCGTATTTCAGATCTCCCACACTTCTGGATTCTCTCAGGATAATATCTCGGTCCCGAAAATGTAGCAGTTTAAAGATAAACGTTTGTAGGGGGGCCCTGCGGTCCTCTAATTGTGGGGATCATGTGGGCACGCTCCACCACGAAATGAGGGGAGAAGGAGGCGCGGGGCAGTAGAGAGTGCAGCAGCTGCTCAGTAAACAGAGGGGTGTCATTGTCCTCAGCTCCCTCAGGCAGCCCTATAACGCGTAAGCTGTTGCGTCTGTTGTGATTTTCAGCATCTTCTGCTCGCGATTCAAGGTGTTTTACTCTGATCTTTAGTGAGTGGAGGTCCGCCGCGTGTTCCTGCTGCACATCCTCAGCTGTGGACACACGCTGCTCCACCTCTGTCACCCTGCCTCTGAAGGCATCAATTTCCCTTCTTATGAGGCCCAGCTTTCTGTATACATTATCCATCTTTTCAGTTAGGGCAGTTTTACAGTCATTAATGGCTTTCAGGAGTGCTGTGTGCTCTGGGGGGCCTGAGGAGCAGCAGCTTTGTGACTCACCTCCTCTCCCTGAGATGACATGGTAGGAGGGACAGCAGCGGCCTTCCCCTCGGCATGCTGTGCGGGCCCGGTCCTTTTGTGGCTCTGTCGGCACGCTGCTCCCCCTCGTTTATAGCGGGTCAGGCAAAGCCAGGGGCCAGAAGTGAGTGGTTTAGGCTGTGGATAGACGGCCAGCACGGCGGGATTGTGGGATGAAAGATCTGGACATTGGAGCGGAGTTAAAACATGTCCCCTCCCGTCGCCATCTTGGACACGCCCCCCAAGGAGTACAGTTTACTTCAAAAACGATGGAGAGACTCGTGGGCTTTTATCCGTTTCCACATCTCCGCAAATTCTTGGCGGGATGGTGGTTGAGGGTCTTCGACGCCTTTGTCTGCTTCTTTGTGACCTTGGAGTGTCATCAGGTTGAGTAGGGATCCAGGATTCTGGTTGTAGGAACACGCTATACCAGTCAGGAACATTGATTACCGGGATGCCCAGGGCGTCACAAAACGGAAGTGGATCTGCCGGCATTCTCAGCGACGCTGTGTGATTTCCAGTTGTCACTTGTAGACAGAAGGGAAACTTCCACCGATAAGGAATACGTCTTTCCCGCAGGACTTGAAGGAGAGGGTGTAAGTCCCTCCTGTGCTGGAGAGTAATGGCGAAAAGATCTTGGAACAGCTGAACGTGCGCTCCTTCATGTTCCAAGTGAGCATGGTTGCAAGCTAATTGCAGTATTTCCTCCTTTTAGATGAAGTTAACCAGGCAGCAGACAGCATCTCTGGGTGGATTGGTGTCCCTGCCCCTAGGCCTAAGTGCTCTGTGACACCGTTTCATCTTGACAGGGGCATCAGGCAGTCTGCCTAACAGGGTATTAAACATGGCCCACACCGCAGCTTGCAGTTGGGGTCCTTCCACCGACTCTGGTATTCCTCTGATACATAGATTGCGCCTGCGACCCCTATTATCCAAATCCTCCATGTGCCTGTGCATGTCCATAAGGTACTGTGCTTGTACCATTGTGGCTCGTTTGGGCCTGTTGGATGCCTCTTCTAAAGATGATGCACAAGAAAGCCTGCAACCAGTTTGCTGAAGACAAGCAGACTGAGGGCATGGATTACTGGAAACAAGCCTGTGTTCTGATGAGACCAAGATAAACTTATTGGTTTCAGATGGTGTCAAGCATGTGTGGTGGAAACCAGGTGAGGAGTACAAAGACAAGTGTGTCTTGCCTAAAGTCAAGCATGGTGCTGGGAGTGTCATGGTCTGGGGCTGCATGAGTGCTGCCGGCATGGGGAGCTAGAGTTCATTGAGTGAACCATGAATGCCAACATGTACTGTGACATACTGAAGCAGAGCATGATCCCCTCCCTTCAGAGACTGGGCCGCAGGGCAGTATTCCAACATGATAACGACCCCAAACACACCTCCAAGACAACCACTGCCTTTCTAAAGAAGCTGAGGGTAAAGGTGATGGATTGGCCAAGCATGTCTCCATACCTAAACCCTATTGAGCATCTGTGGGGCATCCTCAAATGGAAGGTGGAGGAGCGCAGGGTCTCTAACATCCACCAGCTCCATGATGTCATCATGGAGGAGTGGAAGAGGCAACTGGTGAAGCTCTGGTGAACTCCATGCCCAAGAGGGTTAAGGCAGTGCTGGAAAATAATGGTGGCCACACAAAATATTGACACTTTGGGCCCAATTTGGACATTTTCAACTGGGTGTACTCACTTTTGTTGCCAGCGGTTTAGACATTAATGGCTGTGTGTTAAGGGGATGGCAAATTTACACTGTTATACAAGCTGTACACTCACTACTTTACATTGTAGCAAAGTGTAATTTCCTCAGTGTTGTCACATGAAAAGATATAATAAAATATTTACAAAAATGTGAGGGGTATACTCACCTTTGTGAGATACTGTATATCCAACCATAGTTTGTAGACGCTATAACTTTTCCACACATCAATCATATACGCTTAATGTGTTTTCTTTTTTTTTTAACAAAAACATGTAGCAGAATACATCTGGGCCTACATTTATGAAGAATTTTTTTTTTTATTATTATTATTATATTTATTGGATATGTTTTTTAGCAGAAAGTAAAAAATATAGTTTTTTTGTTTCAAAATTGTTGGTCTTTTTTATCTATTTATAGCGCAAAAAATAAAAATTGCAGTGGTGACCAAAAGAAAGCTTTATTTGTGGGCAAAAAAATGACATCAATTTTATTTGGTTACAGAGTTGCATGTTCGCATAATTGTCAGTTAAAATAACACAGTGAACAAAAAATGGCCTGATCATGAAGGGGGGTAAATCTTCCCGAGGTCACGTGATTAAAACATAGTCAACAAAATGCAGGATATTGCTTGCTTGCATTCTAGTGTGAATGAGCATTGCTATTCAAACCCAAGATAATGTACAGTATAATCTTATTTAAAATACCCTCATGAACAAAGTAAAGAGTTGCATTCGATTTGTCAGTACTAGAGAATGCAAACATATTTATTGTTGTGGACAATACAGAAGAAATAAAAAAAAAAAAACCTTGACATCCACTTTCACTGAGAAACTGAAAGATATGAAATTGCAGAATTGTTTTTTATTAGACTGTGTGGTTTTTAGTTAGTTTCGACAATATTTGAAAGGTTTACAAAAGCCTATGATTTTCAGCATACAACCATCCACAGACAAACACATAGAGTAATCTATTCAAACTATCAAACCACTCTATTATGACAATAATAACTTACTGCAACTGTGGGCAAATCCACAAAGATAAAGTGTGTGTGTGTGTGTGTGTATATATATATATATATATATATATATATATACACAATATATATATGTATACAGGGCCTTGAAAAAGTATTCACAACCCTTGAAATTTTCCACATTTCGTCATGTTGCAACCAAAAACGTAAATGTATTTTATTGGGGTTTTATGTGATAGACCAACACAGTGACACATAATTGTGAAGTGGATGGAAAATGATAAATGGTTTTGAGAATTTTTATCAAATAAATATGTGAAAAGTGTAGTGTACATTTGTATTCAGCTCCCCTGAGCGAATACTTTGTAGAACTATATGGCCACTAGATGGCCATTACAATCATAGGTGATAATTACACTATATTACCAACAGTATTGGGATGCCTGTCTTTAAACGCACATGAACTTTAACCATCCTGGCGGTATTCCCGAGTCTGGCTCGGGGTGGAATTTCAGTACCATTAGTGGTAACCCTGAGCCAGACTGCAATGTCTCCCCGATGTGTGTGCGAGCTGTCTCCTCGCTCGATTCACACAGTGCCAAGTGCCGCTGAGCTCCGTTCCCTGCGACGTTGCGACGCACGGGAGCGGAGATCGGCGCCAAATTCAAAAAAGTAAAAACACACATAACACATACAGTACACTGTAATCTTACAGTACACTGTAATCTTACAGATTACAGTGCTGTATAAAAAAAATACACATCTCTTTTGTCCCTAGTGGTCTGTCCAGTGCCCTGCATGCTCTTTTATATTATAAATACTGTTTTTTCTGCCTGGAATTTGGAGATTGTCTATAGCAACCAAAAAGTGTCCCTTTATGTCAAAAGCATTGTTAGACCAGCTAGAAAACAGTGATAATAAATTAGAATCACTTGCAGAATTGAGTGATAGTGATTTGTGGGGAAATTTGTCATCAAACACTAAATCTAATGACAGCAACAATTCTGCAACTGAGCAAATTTCAATGTTTTTGATTTGATTACATTATTGAATAATTTTTGTATTATTATTATTATGTTATTATTTGTTATAATTATTTATAGTTATTTATTATATTATAATTTATGATTTTGTGTTTTAAACTTTATCATACCCGGGATGTCTACTAGACTCTGGTTTGGACAGATTTAAGTGAGTTATTCCAATGAATTGCAGGCCTACAATATAAAACGCCAAATTTCCATGGGCTGTCCACGATGAGTAGGAGTGTGTCTATGGGAATGTTTGACCATTCAGAAGTGCATTTGTGAGGTCAATCACTGATGTTGGATGAGAAAGCCTGGCTCACAGTCTGCACTATAATTCACCCCAAAATTTGTTCTGTCAGGTTGAGGTCAGGACTCTGTGCAGGCCAGTCAAGTTCCTCCACCCCAAACTCAAAATGGTCCAAAATGTCTTGGTATGCTGACGTCTTAAGAATTCCCTTCACTGGAACTAAAGGGCCAAGCCCAACCCCTTAAAAACAACCCCACACCATGAGCTCCTCGCCACCAAATGATTTGGACCAGTGCACAACCAAGGGCCATAAAGACATGGATGAGCGAGTTTGGGGTAGAACTTTGGAAGAACTTGACTGGCCTGTGCAGAGTCTTGACCTCAACCCGAAAGAACACCTTTGGAAAGAAATTGGGCGGAGACTGCGAGCCAGGCCATCTCGTCCACATCAGTGCTTGACCTCACAAATGCACTTCTGCAAGAATGGTCATAGATTGCCATAGACACACTCCTAAACCTTGTGGACAGCCTTCCCAGAAGAGTTGAAGCTGTTATTGCTGCAAAGGGTGGGCCAACACAAATTAGAACCCTACGGACTAAGATTGGGATGCCATTAAAGTTCTTGTGCATGTAAAGGCAGATGGCCCAATACTTTTGGTAATATAGTTTATATTAAACCCAAACTATTGAGAATAAATGGGACTTTCAGGGTGTACACTTGTGCGATGTTAGACATCGCATGTGATTCGAACCGCACTACTGTGCAATGGCAATTCAGCCATACAGATTGTATCACTGAATTTGCATCGCATTCGCACCAAAATAGTGCAGGGCCCTTTTTTTGGTCCACATTCTAATCGGATCGCATGGGTGTTCACACCATGCATCCGATTCCTGCACCATTTGACAGTTCGCACTGCGATATGCGAATTGATCTGGGGCTGTCATTATCTTCTGATTGACACCCACAGTGGTTTGCGTAGGGCAGTGTGAACCGTCTGCGAGTTCTATGCGATGTGGGAACCGGCAATGGAATAACGCTGGTTCCCGCATTGCACTAGTGTGAACCGAGCCTTAAGGTATAGCAATAGTATTCATCATTGGAAAAATGTTACAAAAATACATACGATTTTATTCAGTACAGAAGATTTTGTTGAAAAAAGGGTAACAGGCACCTAAAAAGTTCAAAAAACATATTTCAAGAACCCACTATAGGGCTCATAACAACATTTCCTATAGTAGCAAGGACATTGTTATGCTTGTGAAATAAGTACACATTTATAGATGTACATCAAATGTGTTAGGCTCAAGGTTCCTCAACATGTTTTATGGACAACTCCACTTCTTCAGGAGGAGTATCAAAGAGTATTAGGTTATCATGTCAAATGTTGAAGTTTTCAATCAAAAGCTTCAAGTCCTGTGTCTGCCTTTCCAGTGGGTATTTGAAGTGAAGGGGAACCCCAGAAGTTACCAGGGTGGGTATCTAGGAACACCTAGAATAACTTTCTTGGTAGCCAATAGAAAAGCTGGTGCAAAGGATTTATCAACCATGGATTGTTATCAGAACCAATTAATATTTAAAAGATGGGAAACACCAAATTAACATAGGCTACCAGACAAATTAGGACCACACTTAGGCCTCCTTTACACTTGTGGTTGAGGGACAGTAAAATTAAGCAGTTTCATTTTTACCTCACCCAACCATTCCCCCTTATACTGGAAAGGCACCAAAGGGGGATTACATATGTCACAGCCATGAAACATTATTCCCTATGCCTATGCAGGTATCCTCATTCAACTGAATGGATCACCCTGCAACTGCCCCCCAATCATATGCAATGCAGTCCGCTGGTGTTAATAGGTTAAAACATACGGTGAGGAGATATAACACCTTCACATTGCCTGTCAAATGCCCCCTGAAAAGTGATCTGAATGCAGATTGTTCTTCAGAGGGTAATGTGCATGTACACCACGCCTTATAGTGACTATAGCTCTTGTAAGCGCTGACATTCTGTTTCCACATGAATAGTGGTTCTATTTTCATTGCTAAAGATGTCATCAGATCTCACATTTCTCTCAGTGAAGATGCAATCAAGGAATAGAATAAGCAGCAATCACTGGGAGTGCAGACACAAGGCTAGAAGCTTTTGATTGAAAACTTCAACTTATGACATGCTGTAAATGTGTATTCATTTTGCAAGCATAACAATGTCCTTCCCACTATAGGAGATGTTGTTACAAGCCCTATATTGGGTCTTTTTATAGATGTTTGTTACCTTTTTTAAACAGTTTTTTTTTTATACCACAAAGCAAAAAAGGAGTCCTGGATGGTCGCACAACATTACGACACCTTTATTGGTAATTTATAATCCAACAGTCAGTCCGTATGGTGTAGAGGCAGAGATAGATAGCTAACGCATTTCACACCATATGTTGGTGCGTAATCATAGCTAGTGTAACATGGTGTGGTTGTGTATATAAGTAGGGGTAGATAGCCAATCAAAATAAATTTCACTGAAATCACCCTCTTTGCACAATCAAAGCATACATGAGGGACATCTGGGGGAGAATCAATGAGCAGGTGCAGGTATGTAAAATCCTAAAAAGGAATGTAACATGCACTGCTACCCCATGTTAAAAGACCTCCCACTCGAGTCCCAATATGTGTGGAATATTCCATTTGTCATGAATAAACTAATTACATACATAGATAAAATCACAGACCGATTTCATATCGTATTGCATTGAATAAAAATTGAATTGATAATAACAAATGTTCAAAAGCAATTAATATACAACTCTTGAACTGATCCAGGTATAAATCATGAACCATATATAAGAAAATTATAGTTTAACCACTTGCCTACCAGGCACTTACACCCCCTTCCTGCCCAAGCCATTTATCAGCTTTCATGCTACACTGTACCCAAACACATTTTTTATAATTTTCTTCACACAAATAGAGCTTTCTTTTGGTGGCATTTTAATCACTGCTGGATTTTTTTATTTTTTTACAAAAAAAAAAGACCAAAAATGTTGAAAAAAATAAAGTTTTTTACTTTTTTCTATCAGTAAATTTTGTAACTAAGTAGTTTTTCGCCTTCACTGATGTGCGCTGATGAGGTGGCACTGATAGGCTTAACTAGTGGGCATTGAGGTGGCACTTATGGGCACTGATGAGGTGGCACTAATATGCCACACTTATGGGCACTAGGTGGCACTGATATGTGGCACTGATGAGCACTGATAGGCAGCACTGATGGGCACTGTTGGGTGGCCCTGATGGGCACGGATAGGCGGCACAGATGGGCACTGATGGGTGCGCACTGATGGGCGACACTGATGGGCATTGATCGACAGCAGTGATGGGCATTGGTGGGAAGCACTGATAGGCGGCACTGATTGCCAGCACTGACTGGCATCACTAATGGGCACTGATTGTTGGCACTTGTGGGCACTGATTGCTGCCACTGGTGGACACTATATGCTGGCATTGGTGGGCACTGTTTGTGACACTGTATTTATTTATTGTAATCAGGGCACTGATGATCAGTGCCCTGATTACATCCCTAGATGTCCCCCTGTGAGGAGATGCCGCTGATCAGCTCTCCTCTCCTCACACTCTGTCAGTGTAAGGCGAGGAGAGCAGACTACTGGCATCTCCTTGTTTTGGACACAGCCGATCACATGGTTAAAGTGCCTAGGCCATCGTTATGTAGAGCAACAATAATTTTTTCAGATCCTCAGAGAGTTCTTTACCATGAGGTGCCCTGTTGAACTTCGAGTGACCAGTATGAGAGAGATAGAGCGATACCTGAGACCTTGTAACACTGAATCACATAACACCGGGGAGGGAAAATGGCTAATTGGGCCCAATTTGAAAAGTGAGTACAGGGGTGTACTCACTTTTGTTGCCAGTGGTTTAGACATTAATGGCTGTGTGTTGAGTTATTTTGAGGGGACAGCAAATTTACACTGATATTCAAGCTGTACACTCCTTACTTTACATTGTTGCAAAGTGTAATTTCTTCAGTGTTGTCACATGAAAAGATATAATAAAATATTTACAAAAATGTGAGGGGTGTACTCACTTTTGTGAGATACTGTGTGTGTATATATATATATATATATATATATATATATATATATATATATATATATATATATATATATATATATATGTGTGTCCACATTGAAAGCAGGGAACTAAAAAGGAAGAAAGTGACTTTTGATGGTTAATGCATGGTTGTGTAGCTGACCCTTACTGAATGAAAAAAGACAGAAACAACTGAGAAAAACAGACATTGATCTGAGAAAAATGAAAACAACATACAAAGTATAAAAACACATCATATATATTGAATACTCCGTCAATGTGTATATGGGAATATACAATAAAATGGATTTTTTTTTACATTTTTCAAAATGATTATATTACACAGAACACAGCAAGTTTTGTTGGAGCTGCATGTATGTGTGTCAGAATCGTTCAGCAATCTTTTAATACATAGACCATTAAGATTTCTAACAATGCTAGACCTTTCTGTGTATAAAGTATTTTTCTTGTTTGTTTGCACTGTTTGTTTTTTTTTTAAATAATTTCATTAACATTAAAGTACCCCCTAACATTTACCCTCTTACCTTCATGAAATCTGACCTGGGCACATATATCTGTAGTGTTTACTTATCTCTCTCCAAAGCTCTAAGTGCCATGTTTTTCTGCTGCTCTGTTCCTCTGTTATCAGCAGAGTCACTTCTGACAAGTTGTGCGACACATGAAATAATGGTAGCTGGAAATTTGTGTCGGGGAGGAAGCTAAGAGGTAGATAAACAGAGAGCTTGTCTATTCACAGTACTGCTCTGTATGTTCCTTCATTCCTCTGCCTATGTGGAGGGGATGCCTTTCTTTCAATCAGCTCTTACCTACTGCTGAAAGAGGAAAAAAGATTTGTAACATGATCTGTAATTTCTAAAGAATGTAGAAAGGGGAAAAAAGCAGATATACTTGGAAAACTTATGTAGGGAGATTTGTTCAATCTCTGTGTATCATCTAAGGCTATTCACTTCACTGGGTATAGGAGAGGGTTTACAACCACTTTAACCGCTTCAATACCCGCCCATAGTCATATGACGCCCAAAAGGTGGATCTCCCATCCTGGGTGGGTGTCATATGACGTCCTCCCATTTCCGGCCGTCTAGGCAGCGCGCGCGTGGCGTCTCTCAGGACCCAGTGCGCGTGCCCGGTGGCCGCGATTGCCCGGGAACACAGCAGGACCGTTGATCTAAGTCCTGTCAGTGGAGAGGAGACCGATGGTGTGTTCCCAGTACAGAGGAACACCGATCGGTCTCCTCCCCTTGTGAGTCCCCTCCCCCTACAGTTAGAATCACTCCCAGGGAACATACATTAACCCCTGCAGCGCCCCTAGTGTTAACCCCTTCCCTGCCAGTCACATTTACACAGTAATCAGTGCAATTTTAAATCGCTGTGTAAATGTGAATGGTCCCAAAAATGTGTCAAAAGTGTCCAAAGTATCCGCCGCAATGTTAGTCATGGAAAAAATCGCAGATCGCCGCCATTACTAATAAAAAAAAAGCAATAAATCTATCCCCTATTTTGTAGACGCTATAACTTTTGCGCAAACCAATCAATATACGCTTATTGCAATTTTTTTTTTCAAAAAAATATGTAGAATACGTATCGGCCTAAACTGAGGCAAAATTATTATTTTTTTTTAAATGGGATATTTATTATAGCAAAAAGTAAAAAATATTGTGTTTTTTTCAAAATTGTCGCTCTTCTTTTGTTTATAGCGCAAAAAATAAAAAACGCAGAGGTGATCAAATACCACCAAAAGAAAGCTCTATTTGTGGGAAAAAAAGGACGTCAATTTTGTTTGGGTGCAAACAATTGCACGACTGCGCAATTGTCAGTTAAAGAGATGCAGTGCTGAATCGCAAAACGTGCTCTGGTAAGGAAGGGGGGTAAAATCCTCCGGGGATGAAGTGGTTAATTTAAAATAATGTTTCAATAGTTGAGCCCAAACATTTAACACAACTTTTGAAGTCAGCCTAGAAAACTTTAACCCCTCCTCTACACTTCTCAAAGCATCTCTTCTAACTGGTTTTATGGACACAGCCCATAGCCAACAGTTTTTTTTTGTTATACAAAAGAGTTTATTAGCAAAATTAGAACATATTGTACATCCAAAATTCAATGGAACATTTTATCAAATGCAAATAGATTGGGTTAACCACTTGACGAACAGGCTTTTTCTGGCACTTTTTGTTTACAAGTTTAAATCAGTATTTTTTGCTAAAAAATTACTTGGAACCCCTAAACATTATACTTTTTTTTTTTAGCAGAGACCCTGGTGATCGTTTTTTGGAGAAAAAAAACAAATTTTAGTGAATTAAAACAAAACGCAACATATACCCCAATTTTTTTGTAAAATGTGAAAGATGCTGTGACATTGAGTGAATAGATACTTAATTGTGCACGCTTGTGGAATGGCAACAAACTACGGTACTTAAAAATCTCCATAGACCAAATATTAAATGTCTTTACATATTACTTGTTTTAAGGTATAGAGGCGTTCTAGTGCTATAATTATTGCTCTTGCTCTAATGTTTGCAGTGATACCACACATGTGTTGTGCGAATACTGTTTCCATATGCATATGCGACTTAAAGCGGGATTCCACCCTAAAGTGGAACTCCCGCTTTTCGGAACCCTCCCCCCCTCCGGTGTCGCATTTGGCACCTTTCAGGGGGGAGGGGGGTGCAGATACCTGTCTAAGACAGGTATCTGCACCCACTTCCGGCATAAACTCCCGTGGGAGTTTACGCAAGTTCCTGTCCCGGCGCGCTGTCTGCCGGGACACACACGTGTCCCGGCAGACAGCGCTGAAGATTCTCATTGCGCCGCGCGACTCGCGCATGCGCAGTAGGGAATCGGGAAGTGAAGCCACTTCCTGATTCCCTCACCGAGAATGGCGCCGGCTACAGCAGAGAGCCGAGCGAGCGATCGGCCTCTGCTGCCGACACCGCTGGAACCAGGGACAGGTAAGTGTCCATTTTTTAAAAGTCAGCAGCTGCAGTATTTGTAGCTGCTGGCTTTTAAAAAAAAAAATTTTCAGTACAGTCCCGCTTTAAATATGCATTAGCTTCTGCGCATAAGCACAGAGGGATGGGTGCACTTTAATTTTCTTTTCTTTCTTATTTATGTTACTTTTTGTTATTTATTTTTTTTACAATGTCCCTATAATTATTTTTTTTAATCACTTTTTTCCTATTACAAGGAATGTAAACACCTTGTACTTGGAATAAGGTTAACAGGTCCTCTTTATTGAGAAAAATATTTTTTTATCTTTTGATTTAAAAAAAAAATAATATTTACTTCAAGCCTTGACAGGAAGTGACATCATGATGTCGCTCATGCTCCTCAAAGGCCATAGAGGTGTATCTACTCTTTGATCTCCTATGGGAGCAGCCGGCCGCAACCTTGGATTATTTCTCGGGCAAAAACAGGCAAAACAGTAAGCCCGAGAAACATTGGTAGGTGGTGGGGGGGGGGCATCCCCTCCTGTCGCTTTGGGAAGCTTTTTTGCGGCTCATGTGCCGCCCGGGACACTATCATGAGAAAGCCAGCCACCGGCTGCGCAAAACGATACTGGGGTTGTGGCTGATATCTTCAGCCATAAACATGAAAAAGCACAATGTTAAAAGTTGTAGCCTATAAACCTCAAATATAAAAAAAATAATGTAATCAGGATATAAAATTTATGGCGCATTAAATGTCCATAAAATTAGTTTATGCACAGTTTTTTTATTCATTTATTCAGTTACTTACATGGAAAGATGCCCCCAAATGAAGATAATGTACTGTATGAGGTTGATTAACTAAAGGTAAAACGGCTGTTCACTTTGCAAAAGAACATTTTCTCTTAGCTTAGTTAAATTAAATTAATGTACAAAAAGGAGAAAAAAAATAAGGGTTTTTTTTTTCTCAAAAGAAAAACAATGGATGAATGTACTCAAATCACCTGCCTTTGGTCTACAAATCATACATCTTTATTTTGTTATGAATGATTAAACCTATACGTGTGCTTAAAAGCAGAGTCGCATCATTATTTCTTAATAATTATTATATTTCCATGTACTTCAATTCATATCTAGTACAGTTTTCTATTTGTATGTACCAATCTTATCTATAAACAGATTTTCCCTAATTGTATATTTTCCCTAATTGTTTATTGTCACAGTACAAAGTACTATGTAGTAGGCAGACTGGAGCTGGACGCTTTACGCAGATTGAAATCTGTTTCTTCAAGCAGGAATGGAAATGTATATCTAAAACATTCAGTATAATAACAATCAATACATTTACATGGCATTATTCATTATTAATCCTTTGAAAATCACCATTACATATCCACTGTACTTACATACCATATCATTTGTAGTTCTCTGTAAAGATATGTTGGTCTGCTGATTTTCATCATCCAATCATGTACAAGCAAAAATTTTTGCACATGAGTGGGTATTCTTTGCAAAATGCATCATCACTGCATTCACTAAGCTAAGGGAAAATTCCTGTTCAAAGTCAAAGTTCCTTTGCAAAGTACACAGCTTATTTGGCTTGTTCTAATATTCTCTCTGGTTGTGTCTGTGTAGCTGTACTGTGCAGACAGGTATAAACATTTTTTTTTAGGGCAGCATTTTGTTACAATTAGGGTTGAGCCGATTACGGTAGTGGTGCCGATACTGTTCTCGTTCTTATTCTCGTGTAAATGCTCCCGATACCTGGAACCGATACCTTTACTATAAAGAATCACATGCGATTTGAACAGGAATGCGGTGTCCGAATCACATGCAGTTTCCCTGTGGTTGTGGTGCCATTTAGATTGCAATTTGTGTCATACAAAATGAATTGCTCAAATTACACTGAAAAGCACACCGCAACCACGGGCAAACCACATGAGATTCGGACAGTAACGCATTCCTGTTCAAATCGCAGACAGAAATTAAGAGAGCACACAGGCTCCCAATGCAGCCAGTAACCTTTATTAAATGAGTATAACACAAGTAAAGTAGCACTCACAATTGTAGATATATTTAAGGCATTTCATTCCATGTGTTGACATTGCTCTGTGAAAGTCCCACTCTACTCTCCTCACTGCCTGGATGACAGTTCACCCAGGGTGCCTCCACACACACAAAGATTTCCACAAGCTGTCAGATTTCAAGCCCTCAGTGGGATGGAGGAGTGCTACCAACTGCTCGACAGCTGTTAGTGTGTGTGGCACCATGTGGGTGGGAAAACAACGGAGGATATCATTAATTTTGCTGGTCTATTGTCTGACAGCTTGTGGTAGTCTTTGTGTGTGTGGAGGCACACTGGGTCAATGTTACAGGCCTATATGGAGCGGGTGGCCGAACTGTCATCCAGGCAGCGAGGAGAGTAGAGGGGGACTTTTTACAGTGCGATGTCAGCACATGCGATGATATGCCTTTTATACACCTACAGTTGTGAGTGCAACTTTACTTGTGTTATACCTATTTAATAAAAGTTAGTGCCATAGGAGCCTGTGCACTCTCTTCCTTCTTGTCCTTCATAGTTTCCGGAGTCCCATTGTTTCTGAGAGCAGCAAGGCATCCGTTGATCCTTTCCTTATTGTTATAACTTATAGACTGTGGACTTTAGACTGGTTACACAGGTCAGACCTGGCAGTAGCACATGTATCTAGTGTATTGTGTTTACATTTCTGTTCAAATCAAATGCAATTCTTTGAAGTGCGATTTTAGCCCATTAATTTTGTATGGGCTCAAATCGTACAGCAAAGGTATCGGTACTCGGTATCGGCAAGTACTTGTCTGACAGTATCAGTACTTGTACCCTAGTTACATTAATTAGTTACCAGCTATAAGTATTTTTTTCAAGAATAAATATAGAGTTGAAGTAAATGTTTCACTAATATAACTGTTAACCGAACTTTGGTACTTAAAGTGGATGTAAACCCGATTCATGAAATTTGACCTGGGCACATCTATCTGTAGTGTTTACTTATTTCTCTCCAAAGTCCTAAGTCCTGTGTCTTTATGCTGCTCGGTTCTTCTGTTATCAGCATAACTTCTGACAATTTCTCAGAGATGGGAAATAAAAGCAGCTGAAAATTTGTGTCTGGGTGGGTGTTATCAATAGATTACCAGAGAGCTGGTCTATTCACAGCACAGCTCTGCGCATTCCTTCCTTCCTCTGCCTATGTGGAAAGGGGGGTGTGCCTTTCCTCCAATCAGCTGTCACACAGTGTATGCCAAGACTCCAATCCCACAGCTGAAACAGGACGGAAAAAAAATGTAACACGGTGTATAAATTCTAAACAGTGTAGAAAGCTGAAGACAGCAGACAAATAAAACGTATATAGGGAGATTTGTTTCATCTCTGTGTATCATCTGAGGCTACTCACTTCACTGGGTATAGGAGAGGATTTACATTCACTTTAACCACTAGCCGACCGCCGGCTGTCTATTGACGGCCAGGCGGCGCAGCTCTCAGGACGGGAGGGCGTCATATGACGTCCTCCCCTTCCCGGCCCTCCAGGGAGCGCGCGCGCGTCTGCCGTGTCACTGGGCACCCGCGATGTCCGCCGGGCACCCGCGATTGCCCGGTAACACAGCGGGACCGTGGATATGTGTGTGTAAATACACAGATCCACGGTCCTGTCAGAGGAGAGGAGCCAATGGTGTGTTCTCTGTACAGAGAAACACCGATCGGTCTCCTCCCCTTGTGAGTCCCCTCCCCCCACAGTAAGAATCACTCCCAGGGAACATATTAACCCATTCTGTGCCCACTAGTGGTTAACCCCTTCCCTGCCATTCACATTTATACAGTAATCAATGCATTTTTATAGCACGGATCGCTGTATAAATGTGTATGGTCCCAAAAATGTGTCAAAAGTGTCCGATATGTCCGCCGCAATATCACAGTCACGATAAAAATCGCTGATCGCCGCCATTACTAGTTATAAATAAATAAATAATAAAAATGCTATAAATCTATCCCCTATTTTGTAGACGCTATAACTTTTGTGCAAACCAATCAATATACGCTTATTGCGATTTTTTTAACCAAAAATATGTAGAAGAATACGTATCAGCCTAAACTGAGGAAAAAAAAAATTTATATATTTTTTGGGGATATTTAGTATAGCAAAAAGTAAAAAATATTGTTTTTTTAAAAAAACTTGTCCCTCTTCTTTTGTTTATAGCGCAAAAAATGAAAACCGCAGAGGTGATCAAATACCACCAAAAGAAAGCTCTATTTGTGGGGACAAAATGATAAAGATTTCATTTGGGTACAGTGTTGTAAGGCCACGCAATTGTCATTCAAAGTGTGACAGCGCTGAAAGCTGAAAAATGGCTTGGTCAGGAAGGGGGTGAAAAATGCACTGTACTGAGGTGGTTAAACTCAGGGGCGGATCCAGGGGGGGGGGCAACGGGGCAATTGCCCCCTCCGAGAATATGACTGATTGCAGTCCCGACCGAGTCTCTCTCTCTCTCTCAGATCAGTATTAATCAGCCGATCAGCGGCGCTGAGAGAGAGAGAGACTCCGCTGCGCTGGACCTGCAGAAGCTGGAGGAAGGACGTGTGTGGAGGCAGGGCTGCGCCGTTGGCCAGTGTTCCCTGCACTGGTTGCTAACGCCTGTGCCGCCTGGCGTGTAGCAACCAGTGACGTCAGTCACATCGGAGGCTGGAGCCGCTGCTGAGGAGGAGGTTCCCAGCATCCCCAGCATTCATAGCGGAGCCTTCTTCGTTCTCCGCCCCTGAGTGAGTGTTGGCCCCACCCACCTCCTCCCCTCCATCTTCTCCATGGCGCGAACACAGGAAGAAGCAGTGACTGTGTGTCACTGTCATCTGATACTGCCGGCTGCGACTGCAGGCAGTGCAATTAACGGATCATCTCCATTGCTCCTGCATGGGATCCCCTCCCCCCCACCAGAGCACCAATATTATATAAAAGTGAGTAAAATAATGAATATGTAAAATCGCAAAATCTTGTGTGCCATACTGCCATTATTTATGAAAAACAAATGCTGCCCTTTTAGTAAAAGACCTTTAGTTCAATGTAAACCCCTTCAGCTCTGGAAAGTTTTACCCCCCCCCCCCCCCATGAACAAGCCATTTTTTTGCGTTACTTTTTTGCGTTACTGCATTGCGTTACTGTAACTGACAATTGTGCGGTCGTGCAACGCTGTACCCAAGTAAAATTGATGTCCATTTTTTTCTACTAATAGCACTTTCTTTTGGTGAAATTTTATTTTTTGCAATATAAACATACCGACAATTTTGAAAAAAAAAAAAAAACGATATTTTTAACTTTTTGCTATAAAAAAATGTCTTCCTCAATTTAGGCCAATATGTATTCTGCTACATATTTTTGGTAAAAAATCCCAATAAATGTATATTGATTGTTTTGAACAAAAGTTATTGCATCTACAAAATAGGGGATAGATTTATGGCATTTTTGGGGTTTTTTTTTCTAGTAATGGCGGCAATCAGTGATTTTTTTTTAGCGGGACTACAACATTGTGGCGGACAGATTGGACACTTTTTGGGGACCAGAGACACTAATACAGTGATCAGTGCTAAAAATATATACTGTCACTGTACTAATGACACAATGGCTGGGAAGAGTTAACATCAGGGGTGATCAAAGGGTTAACTGTGTCCCTAGGGGGTGCTTGCTAACTGTGTGGGGATGGACTCACTAGATGAACAGAGTGATCCATGTTCCTAGTTAGCAGGAACACAAGATCACTCTGTTCATCTCTGACAGAATGGCGATCTGCCTTGTTTACATCAGCAGACCGCTGTTCCATCTCTGGGGAGCGATTGCAGGTGGCCGGCGGACATCACTTCCGCGAGACCCGCTAATTGGCTCCCCCTCTGGCCAATCAGCACGTGTGCCTTTGCTGGCTATTGCACAAAATGGCGTACAGGTACACCTTATTTTCTGGCAGTGCCCCTCCCGAGACTAGACTCTGGATCCGCCCCTGGTTAAACTTGTATGTAAAACTGTACATTTTTTCCAATTTGCCTTTCTCTTTTTGCAATTATTCTCCTCTGTTAACAATTTATTGTTTTTCAAGTTTAATGAACTGCTGGCAGCCCTTCCCACAAGTTTGTGTTCCTGTGTTATCCCAAAACATTGTTCCGCTTGCTTCATTGCAGTATATTAGAAACAATCAAATATCACCATCCAGACCTCTACCATGTCAGATTGATGCATTCTAATTACAGTGTTTGTAGATTACATCTATAACCTAGTATGCTGTAACAGCTATAAAATTAAGTTTGGGCAAGCTGATGTCCTTTTGCTCAATGCTTACCTTTTCTTCACCTTGTTTAACGCAGCATGTACCCTATCCCTTCTTTTTTTTGCTATGCACAGCAACCTTCTTTTACCCATTTATTATAAGAGTGATTGTAAAGTCTTGTTTAAAAAAAAAAAGAAATAACAAACATGTTATACTTACCTGCTCTGTTGCAGTGGATTTGCACAGAGCAGCCTGGATCCTCCTCTTCTGGGGTCCCTCTTCTGTGATCCTGGCCCCTCCCTCCTGTTGAGTGCCCTCCCAGCAAACAGCTTGCTATCGGGGCACTAGAGCTGAGCTGCAGCTCCGTGTGTCCATTCAGACAGGGAGCTGCGGTTCGGGCCCACCCCTCTCTCTCCTGATTGGCTAATGGGACTTTGAGTGACAGCAGCGGGAGTCAATGGTGCCACTGCTGTGACTCAGTCTGCCAATCAGTAGAGAGAGTCCCGGAAGGCCAAGGGACACATGGACATCGCTGGACAGAGATGGGGCTCAGGTAAGTATAAAGCCCCATACACAGGGTCGGAAAATCCGACCACCAAATCCATCGGATTTGGTCCGACGGATTTAGTCCGACACTGGTGTTGCATACACACGGTCGGACAAAGTTGTCGGAAAATCCAATCATTCTGAACGTGGTGACGTTTGTTGCCTACGACGGGACTACGTAGAGGCTAGTAGCCAATAGCTTTGGTCTTGTAATGTGATCTGAGCATGCGTGGCACTTTGTCCGTCGGAATTCGCTACACGCGATCGGAATTGGTGTGATCGGACTTTGTTGTCGGAAAATCTTTAGAGCAGGAGATACAACTTTGTCCGTCGGACAATCCGATGGAAAATGTCCGATGGTGCCTACATACGTTCAAAATTTCCGACAACATTGTCCGATAGGACAGAATCCATCGGAAAATCAGACCGTGTGTATGGGGCTTAAGAGGGGCTTAGGGGGGCTTGTACACACAGAAGGCTTTTTATCTTAATGCATAGAATGCATTAAGATAAAAAACCTTATTCCTTTACAACGCCCTAAAGTGATACTAAAGTCTCTTTTTTTGTTCTTTAAAAGTAACAAACATGTCATACTTACCTGTAGACATGTGCACAATCGAAAAATGTGTTTAGTTTCAGTTTCGTTTCATTAATTTGAAATTTTTTTTTTTTTTTAGTTTATCATATCATTTGTTATGATCGCCATTTGTTACTTCGGATCATTCGTAACTTCGGATGCATTCATATTCGTTCCATTCAATTCGTTTAGATGCAGCATTCGTTACTTCGGCTAATTCGTAACTTCGGATGCATTCGTATTAATTACTTTCCATTTGTTTAGATTTGGCATTCATTACTTCGGGCTCAGACCATTTGTTCATTCAGACATTGGTGGTTGTATTAGTAATTGGCCCACCACACCCTGTCGGGACTCTGCATGGAATGCAGCCTGACACAGAAAAGGGAATAAGGGACAAGCTCATTGGCCAAAGATAACACACAAACACTGCCCATCCAAAAATCAAATGAATCCAAATATATCCACAAAAAATATGAATAGGAATGCACTGATCAATTATTTCTTAGATTATATCTTATATTCTTATATTCAGCGAAAACGAATAGTCGGAAAAAACAAAAAATATGAAAAACAAAATGATCCAAATGTAATTGATTCATTAAACTCGTAGGTTGAATCATTTTTCGTTCTTTTGGATTTTTGCATTTTGGATTTTCGTTTTTTATGATTTTTGTTCTTTTTGTCAATTTTTTTTGTACGCACTTGTCAAAAGAGTCATTTGTTAATGCTCCCAAAACGAAAACAAATTTGTAACGAAACAAATTGCACATGTCTACTTACCTGCTCTGTGCAATTTTTCTGCACAGAGCAGCCCAGATCCTCCTCTTCTCGGGTCCCTCGCCCGTGCTCCTGGCCCCTCCCTCCTGTTGAGCAGCTTGCTATGGGGGCACCCAAGCCGAGCAACATCTCTGTGTGTCCATAGACATGGAGCCGTGGTCTAGCCCTGCCCCCTCTCTCTCCTCATTGGCTAACTGACTTTGATTGACAGCAACGGGAGCCAATGGCGCCCTTGCTGTGTCTCAGCCAATCAGGAGGGAGAGTTCCAGACAGCTGAGGCGCTCATGGACAACGTTGGATCGAGATTGGGCTCAGGTAAGTATTAGGGGGGCTGTGGGGGGCTAATGCACACTGAAGGTTTTTTTCTTAATGCATAGAATGCATTAAGATAAAAAAAAACTTCTGTCTTTATAACCACTTTAATGTACACAGGCACACAGCAGTCCAAAGTTTAGTTTAGTTTTTAGTTATTAGCTTCATTGTTTCATGACCAGAGGTCATTGATACTATGATACCCAGGCAGTGTCAGCATGTATTCATTATTTTCCCAATAACTCTATACCTAATTTACATACCTAACCCATTTTTATATTTTAAAGAGACATATAAAGCTTTTTTTGGTATACTATTTCCTTTAAATAATGCTCTATTTTTCAAAATCTTAGAACTGTGCATTAATGTAAATAATAATAATATTTGTATATGTTTTATGTATTTTTAATACATAGCTGGCACACTGATTACACACAGCTATGTATGAACTGACAGCATAAGAAGCAAGGCATTTTGCTTTGAATATTCATTGGGGCTACACTGGCAATACCCCCAAATCTTGTATTGTACTTGTACTATATTTTTCCCAGTATAAATAAGAGTGAAGCTGTGGTTCACCAGCGGTACGATTTCCACACTTTGAGAAATTCTGTACTATTAAGTATAGACATGTGCACACACATTTCTGCCCATCAGTCAAAAGTTTGGTATTGCACATCTGATCTCCAATCTGACATTTCCATGAGACACAGATGAATAAATGCAGTGACTGATTTGACTTTAGATTTGACAAATTGAAGAGGCACTACAAAAAAAGATAAATGGATTTGGGAAAATAATTAAATAGAATGGCAAGACTCTTCCAGTATAAGATATTGAATATCAAACAATGGTGAATAAAATACAAAGCTTTCCTTTAAATCATATTTATGGAAAGCAAGCATAATGTAAACAGTTTAACAAACTGTTTAAGTCTGACATTACCAACCACAGCAAATTTTCAAATACTGTATATTTCTCTTGAATTAAGCATACATTTTGTTCCTTAAATAAGGGAGATGCTCATTTACATGTAAATAAATCACAGCATCAATACATTTAATCATTATTATCATTTTCCTGTAATCCAATACACATTTTTTCCTAAGAAGAGGTCAGCAAAAACAGCAATACATAAAAGAAAACTACTGCAGAGGTAATTAAAATAATACAAGCACATCAAAAATCTTCAAACAGAAAGTAAGTCTAAGCTAAGCTTATTTTCTGAAATAAAATGCAAGTATGAAATTGATTGAAATACATATTAACAACATATAACAACGAAAATAGAAAGAAACTGCGTAAAGAAGGAACAAGTGTTAGTTTCACAAATTAAGATCAAAGACACCGTGACATATTTTCAATTCATATTGTCCAAGTAAGGAGAGCATAACCATGACCATAGGAGAAAACACTTTTCACAGCAAAAATTCCCTTACAGTGGCTAGAATCCCCTGACTATAATGATTGCAAGCTTAGTATTTTTATTGAAATGTTATATCGAATAAACTATTTTGAGTAAACTAAAATGTTAAAAATGTGTACTTTGGTCATGAATTAAAAATAAATAATGAGATCTATCTCTAACTGCTCAAGGCTTCAGATTTTTGTGTAGAAATAGCTGTAGTACACCAGGCAACTCATCTCTCTTTTAGTAGTAATCACATGAATGAACCCCTGGGGCATGGCCGGGATGGTGGACTGAGCAGACATGCTTTTTAAACTCTGCTGGAAAAGAACCCGTTTATTGATCCGATTCTGGATATAATTGCCCCTTTAGTGGACTAACAGCCCATGCATGCCTTTTAGATACTCTGGGGGCCTGAAACGGGGCAAAAAGCTAAAATTTTCACCTAATACTGAGGCTACAGAAGCTCCGTCTCTAAATCAACAGCCTACACCTACGCGCCTCAGCAGCATGGCGTCCCAGACTGACCACGAGGAGGCTGCTCCACCTGGTATACCGGAGGTAATGGCAGCTATTACCATGTGCCAGACAGCACTTACAAATAAAATTGAAGCCGTACATTTGGATGTAGGACTGCTGAGGCAAGATCTAGACAAGATCCGCCCCAGAATAACAGTGGTGGAGCAGTGAGTTGGAGATGTGGAGGACACAGTGACTGACCACGAGGCTTCCATTAGAGCACTCCAAACAAAGGCCAAGGCATTGGAATATCGGGCAGAAGATGCCTAAAATCGGAGCCGAAGGAATAACCTTCGTATTGTCGGGCTCCCGGAGGGAGTAGAGGGACGAAATCCCACTGTCTTTACGGAGGACCTGTTGCGGTCAACTCTTCCTGCAGCTCAGCTATCACCTTATTTTACGGTGGAGAGAGCCCACGAGTACCACCAAGGTTCTTCGTTTGACTCTGCCTTAAACTGGGATGGCTGCAGCTACAGTCGGGACTTTGTTCTGTGCAGGTATGGGTGCTACTTCAGTCGGCATAACCCTGGTTTTTATGACCCTAAGAACATTTGGAATACGCTATGCTCAATTTTGTTCGATCTGAACTATGTCTCATGCTATCCATGCCCCCTCCTGTACTGTGCCCTGAGCTGCAGTCCCAGTGCAATTTTTTCTACACCAGCCCCTATCTCAATCCAGAAGTTTATCTTGGACAGAGTTTGTTCTGTTTTTCTCTTTTTTTCTCCTTTATTTTTTCCATTTTTACTTTTTCGTCTTTTTGGAATCTCCAGCAACTCAATCCAGTGAATTTTCTTTTTATTTCTCGGTTCCTGGTAATTATTTTTGCAAGTGTGGGGAAGTTTTAATCGGGCCCACGCCTTCCGATTCAATTCACTTTATTTGAACTTGTTCAATATCTTTTTGGGAATCATGTGCCCCCCTCTGTTTGGAGGTGCACGGGGTGGGGGGTTGGACAGCCGTTGCCGCCCACAGGTTGGTTGTTTTACTTATTGTAAGTTCAATGGTACGCATGGTTGGTCTATGTACGATTTTATTTACTATGTACGTCAAGTGGTCGTTCGGGGGAGTGCAGTCACCATACCGTGAGAGAATGGCGGGCCCGGAGGAGCAAAGGCTGGTGGGGGGCTGCACACCTGCGGATGAGCAGGAAATATGGCTAACTTTACAGTTTTGTTGTGGAATGTCAGAGGCCTTAACTCAGATATAAAACGATCCCTTGTGTTTAAATACCTACAGCAGCATAACCCCAAGATATGCATTTTACAAGAAACTCATCTGATAGGTGCTAGAATCCTGGCGTTGAAGAGGGCCTGGGTTAGTGCTCACTATCATGCTTCCTATTCTAATTATGCTAGGGGAGTAAGTGTGTTAGTGCATAGATCCCTGGCATTTTTTAACTAGTGACGATTAAAACCGATCCCGACGGACGTTATGTCCTGATACATGCATTGATAGCTGGCTCTCCATATGTTATTGTGGGAATTTACTTGCCCCCCCCCCCCTGCTGATGTTAACCTGCTCCATACGTTGATGCAAACTGTTGTACAATATGATGTGAGTAGGGTGCTGTTCGTAGGAGACTTTAACCTGGTAATGTCAAACGAGTTGGATAGACTCCATTCCTCTCCTTCCCCCAATACCGGGTTGTCCCAATGGGCATCCTCCTTTCATTTAACGGATCTCTGGCACCATTTCCACCCTTCTGGCGCTCAGTTTACTTGCCTGTCCACTACGTATAGGACGCTGTCCCGTTTAAACATGGCCTTTGCCTCCCCTGATATGCTGCGGGAGACGTTCTCTACTGAGATTCTCTCCCGCAGCATCTCAGATCATGCACCGTTGATGGTCACAGTTCAGGCAGCTCCACCTGGGGGTCAGAGGTTGTGGAGCTTATCCAAATACTGGATTATGGAAGCAGAGATCCAAGAGGAGATGCCCGAGGAATTATGCAATTTTTGGCTGAGTAATACAGATTCCACTATCCCCCTGATCACTTGGGATGCGTTTAAGGCCTGGGTGAGGGGTGAATATATTAGAAAAATAGCAAAAAGAAAAGAGGGATTATGTGCAGTCTCTCCGGCAGTTAGAGATACAGGCCCAGGAAAAAGAAAGACTATATATTAGCAACCTGATTTCAGATAGCTATGTCTCCTGGCAATGCACCATTAGGGAATTATTGCTGTTGTGGGTAGACTTAACCAAGAAATCCATGCTGGCCAGTGCCCAGAGGGTGTTTGAATATGGGGACAAAAATGGCAGGCTTTCGGCCTGGTTGGCTAAAGAGCAATATGCAGCGACTCATATTGGGCGGCTGAGGGACACGTATGGCTCACCTTTGACCACCCCTGTGACGATCAGCAATCGATTCTTGCAGTTCTACCAGGAACTATACTCCTCTAGGTTAAATTATACGGCTACTGATCTGTCTAAATACCTGGACCTTGTATCACTCCCTACTCTAGACATGGACCAAAGTATGGCCCTAGACAATGACATAACACTGGAGCAAGTTCAGGTGGCCATGGGTAGCATGCAGGCAGGTAAGGCCCCTAGACCGGATTGCATACCTATTGAGTTTTACTCGGTCCATCAAGAACTGTTGGCCCCCAGATAAGTCTCTCTTCTCTCACAATTCTCTACTCTCAAATCACTCCCTGACTCTATGGCTAAAGCGGTGGTGGTGCTGGTGCCCAAACCTGGCAAGGACCCTGAGGAATGTGCCTCATACAGGCCCATACCGCTGATAAATGCGGACGCTAAATTACTAGCGAAAATCCTGGCGCTTAGATTGGCCACTGTGATAGAAGATCTAGTCCATCAGGATCAGATGGGGTTCATGCCGGGGGAAGGGCACTGATATCAACATACTTTTTCTTAATCTTGACACTGCTCATAATAATGGAGGCACCAGAGTCATAGCTTCTCTAGCCTCGAACCACTCGCTATCCTGATCCGGGAGTCAAGTGGAATTCAGGGACTCAAAGTTGGCCCTCTGGAGGAGAAAATCTCGTTATATGCAGACGATGCATTACTATATTTACATGATGCTAGAGCATTATTGCAAGCGGCACTAGAGATCTTCAATGAATTTGGGAGGTTTTCAGGGGTCAAAATCAATTGGTCGAAGTCGATAATTTTCCCGTTAGATCCCCAGGCCCGTGCAGTGCAGTCATCGTCTCCCTTGCTTTGGTTGGAGGAGTTCAAATACCTGGGAGTTATAGTGACCAGAGACCTCCAAGCCTTCAGTCGTCTTAATCTTCAGCCCATAGTTGTGAAACTTAAAGAACACTGCTCCAGATGGAAAGAACTACCACTTAATCTATTAGGACGCATTAATGTACTGAAAATTCTATACCTGCCTGAATTCAACTACATGTTCCGAAACTGCCCAATGTGGCTCCCTGGTTCTTTTTTCAAGGAGTTGGAGGGGTACATAGGCTAGCCAGATCGACCCTGCAGCTCCTGGTTCGGTGTGGGGGTCTCGCACTGCCCAACCTATTGGTCTATTATTGGGTGGCAATGTTAGTCACAGTGAGGTTGTGGTTTTAGCAGTCTAGGTCAAACGTGGCTACCTGCCTTGAGGCTGCTATCCTAGGCTCTCTTACAGAACTTGGGAATTTGGTATACAGAGGACCCTCTGCCTACCCTTCACTTCCGTGCTTCACTAAAATAAGTCTTATGCCCCGTACACACGTTCGGATTTTCCGATGACCAGTTCCGTCGGATCATTTCCGTCGGACTTTGTCCGATGTTGGTGTTGCGTACACACGGTCGGACAACGTTGTCGGAATTTCCGGTCTTCAAGAATGTCGTGACGTAAGTCGTCTTCCACGAGACTAGAAAAGGGAAGTTCAGCACCACGTCCCGCACCCGTTGGGCTCCTTCTGCTGATTCCATGTTTATCGCGAGTTAGTTGAAGTTTGGGGACTTACGATTCGCGCTTCTCAGTTTTGTGACTCAGATCGTTACTGCTCTTCAGTTTGTGCTTGTCGTGCGTATCTGTTTATTAGTGCGTGTAGTCAGTTTGCATTTGTTGGTCATTGCGGCCTATATCTTGATATAGGACGCTTTGATTTTCACTGCTTATTGTCTGCTCGTTTCTGGTATTCATTTCATTCTTTCAGGCCTTGCTGTTTATCGGTACTTTCTGTTTGTCCGTTCTGACCAGCCGACCGTTTGTGATCGATGTTTCCCGTACGTACTCGTCGCCGAGTTCATGCTGTACGCGGAATTGGTGTTGGGCTTTTAGCTTTGAGCCAAGACCCGTCCATGAACAGAGTGACGAGGAGTATGTGGACCAAGAATTGGTTGCTTCAGCGTGATCAGTTCTCGCACATGCCTTTGCTTCGTGAGATCCGGGAGAATAATCCTGATGATTTCAGGAACTTTCTCCGGATGACGGACCCCGTTTTTCACCGTCTTTTGGCTTTGCTGACCCCTTTTATCAGCCGGCAGGATACCTGCATGAGACAAGCCATCACTCCGGAGCAGAGGCTTGTTGCTACGTTGAGGTACTTGGCGACAGGGAGAAGCCTTCAGGATTTGAAGTTCTCCTCAGGTATCTCTCCCCAGGCTCTGGGAATCATTATTCCAGAGACCTGTTCTGCCATCATCCAGGTCCTGCAGGAGGACTATATTAAGGTAACATTTCTCCTTTACTATTCCCTTCTATGTATGCTCTGTTTGCTAATGTCTTCTATTTTTTACCTCCTTCCCTAATTACCATGATTGCAATATGCTCTAATATGCTGTGCCCCTTTTCTCCTTCCTGTATTTTTCCCTTCACTTACCTCCCCAGCATGCTCTTCTGGCCCAATAGACACCTATGGCCTAGTCACTTAAGCAATGTATTTTGTCTGCTGCATAGTATTGTTTTCCCCCAAACACCCCCTAAAATATGCACAAATGTTTGCTGTGTGTTTTACTTCATGCAGAGACCCTTTTTTTCCCTTCTTTTGGTGGGGGGGGGGGGGGGCCCGCCAAACTCATTAGGAACCCCCTCCCCCAACTGCTCTGTCAGATGGTACCAATCCTCTATCTGCTGGCTTTCCCAAGGTCAATACACACTATATACCTACCTCTTTATAGTGGGCATCTTTAGGGATGAATTCAGCAAAGAATGTAGTGCAAGGGGCTGGCTCCATACTTTCCATTTGCTCTTTTTTTGGGTTCTTTCCCTCCTATTAGCTTGCTAGGTAATTGCAGAATGTCAAAATGTGCTTCCCTTTTTTTGGGGGGGCGGGGGGGGATTTGGAATGTTCTTTTATCTTTCCTGTGGGCTGCCAATAGTGTTAAGTTAAGGGGGGTCTGGCCAAACTAGCACACATTATTGAGCCATTTGGCAATCAATGAAGTGCAGAGGGTTACCTGTCCAAACCCCCCCCCAAACCCCTAGTTATTGTCAATGGCCCATTAGAAGTGGGGGGATTGATGGGGGGGTGAGTAATCTGCTAGGGGGACCCTCTACTTTTGGGTGCAAATACTTTCAAGCTTACAAGTCTGATCTTGTTCCAAGATGTTTGTTGTCTAATCTGCTTGCAATGTTTATGTGCAAAGTGACTAATTATTTTTTCTTGTTTCACTCCACAGTTCCTTTCCACGCCACAGGAATGGCAGACTGTGGCCTCCCACTTTACCAGCCGTTGGGACTTTCCTAACTGCGGAGGTGCAATTGATGGGAAACAAGTCCGCATCGTCCCACCCCCCAACTCGGGGTCCTACTATTATAATTATAAGGGGTTTAATAGTGTAGTGATGTTGGCGGTGGTGTCGCGACATACGATTTTTTGTATGTGGACGTGGGGATGAACGGCGGGATCTCGGATGGTGGTGCCATTGCGCACACGGAGTTCTACTGGCGTCTCCAAAGTGGCAGTCTGTGCTTGCCACCTCCAGAGGAGAATGCTGAAGGACTCCCCTTCGTCTTTGTCACAGATGAAGCGTTTGCGCTGACTCCCCATCCGATGAGGCCCTTCCCGATGAGGACCCTCACCCCAGATTCAATTACAGGCTGTCGAGAGCCCGCAAAGTGGTGGAGAACACCTTCGGGATCCTGGCCAGCCGCTTCCGCCTGTTTTTGACGGCTATTAACTTGGCGGAATACAAACTGAACCACATAGTTCTTGCCTGTTGCATATTGCACAACTTTTTGAAAAGACACAACAGCAACTATGTGGTGCCCATTGGGCCAGATGTGGAGGGCCCTTCCAATGCCGACCTCACAGCCCTTCAAGTGGCACGTCCAGGCTTGCCCCCTCTAAATGCCCGCGAGGTCCGCGAGCAATATATGGAGTACTTTGTGGGTAGGGGGGCCATTGCTCTGCCTGACGATGTGTGAGAGGCATTTTTTAATAAATATATTTTTTAAACAAACCTATGATTTCTTGTCATTTCCATATTATAGCTTATTTGAGATATAAATTTTTGCCCTTTAGCTTCAACAGTGGGAATGCACTTTCTGGGCAAAAGGAGGTAACAGTCTCTTCTTCCCAAAAAGAATCTTCTCATGTTGTGTGTGTGATACCTAATCTTTTGTCTAGAGAAGGTTTGTAGTGCATAACTGACACCCAAAATACTCCTTTTCATCACCATGACAGAAATGTGTGTATTCCCAAAAATGGTGTGCTACGTGTTTTCGTACAAAGCACTGTGGGTGTCATTTACATAAGCCAAATCCACTATGCTCTACAAGTGCACTGCAAAAGTGCCCTGGAAAATACACTTGCAGTGCAAACTGGAATTGCCTTTAGTAAATAACACCCATTGCCCCCAAATCCTTTACTTTTGACATACATAATGCGTTTGTGTTTTTAAATAAGGAAGCCACACATTTTCAAAATTACAAAAGTTTACTTACAACACATTCACAAGTGCGTTTCCAAATTTCGTGGCAAAACTGACAAGATCTTGGTTCTTTCGAACATTGTTTACTAACATTCCGCATTTGTTAAAACCAGGCATGGAGCAAAACAGAACAGACTAAACATAGGAACTTGCAAAGTTCAACTTTCTAAAGTGAAGACAAGATCAGACATGACTATATGTTCAAAGTGTGTTTGATCTTGCCTTCATCACATGGGGGTCACCCCTGGAAAATGGTAATTTAGAACATGCACACAATTTGGGTCTCAAAATGGACATTAGATGGTAAATCACATGCCTAGAATGTTCAAAAGTGCAATTTCCCATCATGGGGATCAATGGACGTGTTTTGGGGGTGCAACCCCTTCACCACACCCACTTTAGTAGTTAGTAAAGTGGTTGCACCCCCAAAAAAACGTTGTCATTCATCCACCATGATGGGAGCTAGCACATGTGGACACAATGTGTGCATGTTCCAAATTTGCCACAGTTATTAAGTTGCAAATGTGGTCACAAACAGCCACAAATGTGTGTTAATTACTTGGTGCGTTTTCAGATTTTACCTAAAACATGAATGATGTTCTTCAATTGTTGTTGAACATCATTGATGTTTTGCTTTATCTCATCTAGATCTCGATTGCAGACCATTATCTCCCCGATGAGTACGTGGGCACTTTCAGTGGTAAAGTGTGATTCTTCTTCCACAACATCCACGTCACCTAAAAACACCAAAAAAAAAATGTCTCTTGGAAATGAGGCAGGCATACATTGATTAGCTTACCAGTAGCTGTGTTCTCCCACACTCACCTGTTGTGGTGACAAGTTCTCCAAGTTCTATGATCTCTCCTTCCTCCTCCTCTGCTTCTGGTCTTTCCCCTTCTTTGGGAGGTGTGGGTTTTCTATTGAGGGCAGAAATAGGAAATGTCAAACATTGCTTGAAAGTGAGGAACAATATTTTTGGTTGGCCATTTACAAATGACAACAACATGAATGTAGTCACTTTGTAAAGGTGCTAAACTTACTAGCTTTTTGGTAGAAGTTTGTCTGATGGAGACACCCCTCTAGTATCCACTGGAGCACATGTGAGGAAAAGCATAATAAAAAGGGGGTTTGGGTGTCCCAGCACTAGTACTCTAGTGTCCAGATAGGTAAACAGCTACTGAGTGACCTCTCCTTTACATTGAATAAATTTGCTTTACATTTTTGATGACATCTCTATTGAGAACAAACTTCCTTTCAATAAAAACTTCACCAAACCTCGTATTATAAGTGGCCGAACGATCGAGGTTGAGTACGATCGAATGGACACACACGAACATGACAGTGGCAGAAAGATCGAGGTTGAGTACGATCGAATGGACACACACGAACATGACAGTGGCAGAAAGATCGAGGTTGAGTACGATCGAATGCACAGACGAACATGAAAGTGGCCATTTTCAAATGTACAACATTGTAAAAATCCAAACACATGGAGCAGTATGCAAGCAAGAAATCCAACACAAAACACAACTACTTACTTTTTTGAAGAACTCGCTTGATCTTTCTGTACTGATCGGGCTCCCTCAGTTTCAGGTCTGACCAGCGTTTCCTCAGTTGCTCCTTGGATCGTTGTACCCCAAAATGATTGTACAGCCTCCTCACAACTTTAGACATGATCTTGGCCTTTCTGACATTTGGCTTGAGGTAAGGCCCATACTTCCCATCATAGTCGCTCCTCTTCAATATGTCCACCATCTACAACACTTCTCCAAAAGACATATTGGAGGCCTTAAATTTCAGGCTCCGGGATCGGGACATTTCTGCCTCCGGCCTTTCCTCTTCCTCCTCCTCGTTGCTGCAATATTTGGGGCGCACCTGCTGTGTCCCCACCATGTGCTCTCCCCACTGCGCCGTAAAGAGAAGGGGTGGGGAATAGACGAGAAAGATCGTCAGGGGCGGGCGGAGTTTGACGCATGCGCACTGTATATAAAACGTCACACGCCTGTGTCGTAGCCACGATCTGTGAGACGAGGGGAGAGAAAGCTCACGCACGAGACGATCGCTAGAACGAAGGTACAATTTGAACTTGGTACATAACTAGCCTAGACTGATTAGACCTTGAGGCTTCTTTATGGAGAAGATTAGGAGAGTTTAGCCTGACATTATTTATAGTGTTTTGTGTGGTGTTGTGTCTTGCAGAGAATATGGAGGGGTTCAACGATGTGAGTTTTCTCCCCCTCTTCATTGATAAGTACAGGGAAATGCCAGGCAGGCCAAACACCCTGATTACAGCAGCAAACCAAAGAGGTACGCAGCCATGAAGAAACTTGTGGAATTTGTAAAGCCAACGATCCCCATGGCAACCGTTCAGAAGTTACGACTTAAAATTGGCAGCCTGAGGAGTACCTATTTCAGGGAGCGCAATAATGTCCTGAAGTCCCAAGCATCTGGAGCTGCAGCAGATCAGGTCTATGTCCCCAAGCTCTGGTACTATGACAGGCTCCATTTTCTCAAAGACCAGGCTAATGTCAGGGAGTCACTCTCGACTCTTCCTTGCACGCGTCCTTCCATGCATGCCACCCCTGATGAGGCTTCCGAGGAGCAACCTGGGCCTTCCAGTCTGGAAGATGTGGAGGAGCCCAGCTTGAGCCAGGTATAGTATTTTTGTACCCATTTTTGTGAAAAATGCATGATGTTCACTTAATTCAGGATCCCCAATTGCTTAGTTCCTAACGTGTTTGACATATCAACTGACAGTAGTGTTGGAGACATTTGGGGCAAGAATATAAACTGCAGGGCTGAGAATTGTATGGTTTGGAGACATTTGGGGCAAGAATATAAACTGCAGGGCTGAGAATTGTATGGTTTTCTATTTGGAAACATTTTGCAACAGTCACTAGATGAAAATTGTGTGTGTTTGATGAACAAATAACTCAAACTATGTCCCTTTTTCATACACAGGAAGACCTCAGCCAGGAGGTGGCTGTGGAATGTGGCAGTCAGGAGGAGGCAGGGGTTAGTGGCAGCCAAAAGGTGGGTAGTGGCAGCCAAGAGGGGGGTAGGCCTAGGAGCCTGACTGTCTCCCAAGTCCCTCCCCTCCGCCTTCCCTACAAAAGGGCGAGAAGGGTGGGGGAGGTGGGAGAGTCAGCGCTCCAGCTGATCAGAGATGCTTCAGCCTCCCTACATGCCACACCCACCTATGAGGAGGCCTTTGGCTCCGTGGTTGCCACGAAAATGATGGCTATGGAGGTGGGGCAATGCAACATGTGTGAGGAGGTCATCCTCAAGGTCCTAAATAAGGGGATGGCTGGGGGGATGACCACGCTCACACATGTGTGTGATAGTGACCATTCTCCGCCTCCTCCTCCTCCTCCTCCTTCTGCCACCCCACCAGCACCACAGCGTGGAAGGAAGCGTACAAGAAAGACAAGAGAGTGACGACCTGGATTCAGTCTGGTCTGAGAGAAGATGGAGCCTCTCGTAGTACCAGAGCCTGGGGACCTAGATGGCATCTGCTGCAGTTCCGGATGTTTTGGACTTCAGGACCAGATAGCACTCCCTTATTATTTAGATAGGTACTCCTCAGGCCCCCAATTTTAGAAGGTTGAAAAATGATGTTTGCCGTGGGTGTCCAAGGCTTTGCTAATTCCCCAAGTTTCTCCATCGCTGCGTTCCTCTTTGGTTTGTTGCTGAGACCTAAATAAAGGTATTTTTGAGTTACAAAAATCATTGCCTATGTGTTTTACTTTTCTACAATGACAGTTTATTATTTGTGAAATGTACCTGCCTACTCACAAATAAAGTCCAATTAACAAGGGGCACCAACAACAAACAACCTCCTAGTGAATTTAAGCAACAAATACAAATGTTAATAATGTTGTTTTGCTAAGTTGAGACACACAACCCCCCTCAAAAATCTAAAGAAATTATCCAGAAAATATGTATTCCAAAAAAAAAAAAGGACAAATCATCCCAAAAATATTACAAACATTCTTTTACGATCTGAGGAAAAATAAACATCTAGTCAAGAAATCCTGAAAAAGAATAAATAAATAAGTTTGTGAGAAGTGAGGGTGAATAGGAGCAGCTAAAACACGTCATTCTTCTTGCATTGTAAAGAAAAAGAGAATGCGCTGCATTAAAGACATTTTAACATTGCAGCGTGACGAATGTGCTGTGTCGATTAGGAATGGTAGTTTTACCTGACCGAGCGCTTCCGTCACAGAATTTCTTCAGAGCATGCGTAGCACTTTGTCCGTCAGACTACGCTACACACGATCGGAATTGGTGTGATCGGACTTTGTTGTCGGAAAATCTATCCAGCAGGAGATAGAACTTTGTCCGTCGGACAATCCGATGGAAACTGTCCGATGGTGCCTACACACGGTCGGAATTTCCGACAACATTGTCCGATAGGACAGAATCCATCTGAAAATCCGACCGTGTGTATGGGGCTTTAGAGTATGGGCAGTAGCCAGGAAGAGATGCCTGCGCCCACACCAACATTCACCCTTCACTCCGCTATGGGGTAACCCCTCCCGCCCTCATTTCAGGACAATACCAGACCCGCAGTTATCGGCCCGGTATGGAATTAAGGTCCTCCAAGATATTATCCACGCCGGTACACTGCTTTCCTTCCAGGGCTTAGCAGGGAAATATGGACTCTCAGGAAGAATGCTATTCAGATATTATCAATTGAGACATGCAGCCAGGGCCCAATTCCCCGGGCCCATAATCTTGAAAACGGATCCCATTGAGGCCATCCTAGCAAAGGAAACCCTCAAGAAAACTTTCTACTATGTACCTCGCTCTATTAGGAGTGGATTCGCCCAAGATGAACACCCTCTGGGACAAGTGGCATGCTGATATCCCTAGTCTAGATAGGGAAACCTTGGAGGCGTGTTTTGAAGAAGGGTCTAAACTACTGGTATCCTCTAGAGATAAACTGCTACATACTAAATTTTTGCATTGCATATATTACACACCGCAGAGACTGCACAGGATTTACCCCCACAGGTCACCAAACTGCCCCAGGTGTCAATCCTCTGATAGCACATACTTACATATGTTTTGGACCTGCCCCCCTATTGTGCAATTTTGGTCAGTGGTTTTTGAATGTATCAATGTCCGCCTACAACTAGCACTACCTTTGTCACCTGAACTGGCTCTATTAGGAATTCATGAGGATGACCAAAGGCCCAGGTACACAGAGTTACTAATCTCATTCTTGGTATTGTATGCCAAGAAGGAAGTCCTTAAGAAATGGGCATTGTCCTCCCCCCCAAAGTGGAATCCTGGGACTCCCCTTGTATAAGATGACCTACACTAATAGAGGTTGCCCACAGAAATTCGACCGGATTTGGACACCTTGGTTGGAACAGTTCTAATTACTCTAGTACCTAAGGGACAAAGATCTGTCTTCCAGTTGTGGAACACTAGCATGGGAGCCCCCCCCCCCCCCCCCACAGAGGGGCAGCTTTGCTTCAACTAGCCATTCTTGAACATACCTACCTATAATGTTGATTGTACTACAGAATGCACTGTATATTACAGCTTGTCTATTTTTCTTGCTCTCTTATACACCAGAATGTACTACTTGACTGTCAATTGTTATGTGATGTCTTCTCAATAAAGACCAACCTTGTTAGAAAAAAGGAACCCCTAGTGTTTACCTTATCATAATGCAGGAGATGTATTTCAAAACACACCGGCTCCTTGTGCCACATATACAAAATGTTGATATATCAAAATATCAGTACAACGAATAGTGCAGTTGCTTTCCCATAGCCACCAACCAGATTTAAACCTGCCTTGGTAAACTGCTTTGGATTAGTGAATCATACAGAGAGAGAGAGAAAATGTTGCACATCATAAATTCAGGAACAGATTCTTTGTGTGAGGTGCTCTCTGGAATCTGTTTACAGTGCATTACATATGTAGCACCCTCTAGTGCTGAAATGGGATAAGGGACATTTTCTGGACTCGTGATAGCTGTATGAGTCTGTTAAATTGGTCAGGGTTCAGATTCAGGTCAGGCTGGAAGGCTCTGCAGACCAGTCCTCTACTGCCTCCCCCTGGATCCGGAGGTTTCATGGAAACTTCTAGAAGCTAGTGGGTGTGGATATATAGACAGGATCTGACTATTTATGGGAATCTGGCAAATCCCCAGGCAGGATGCATGGCAGGGTTACTGAACCAGCCCAAAAATATTGAGGAGTCTGGCCAGCAGGGGAGTCAGGTTGAAGATGGAGCGCTGAAAAGCTGCTGTGGGTGGCCTGGGAGAGGGCCCCAGGGGAAGGGGGGTCTGTCTTCAGGCTGGAGACTGGAAGAAGGAAGGAAGCTGAAAGAGGGATCTCCACTGCCCTGCAGTCCACCAGGGAAGGAAACCTTGTTAGTCAAAAAAGAAACTAGCCAAGCAAAAGGCCTGAAACTAGTTTCACCTACAGCTGCAGGACATGGACAGTGTAAGTACCTCGACACCCCCAGGGCCTACAAGAGAGAGGGCTGCTAGGTGCCATACACAACCAGTGCTCCCTGGGATAAAGCTTCAAGTCTGTTCTGGAAGCTCTTGCTCTGGGATACTCTTCAGCCTGATGGGCTTGTAGTTTCTTGCTGGGGTCTGAAGAGGTGGTTGTTAACCAACTTCTACTAAATCCTCCCATCCTCTCTGTACCATAATAAGTATCCCTGTGCCTGTTTTACTTACTATAACAGTTAAATCTGGTCTTTATTAATAACTGATTAAAGCAGAGATTAACACAAAAACCGGAAAGTGAAGCTGCAAGGCTTAATTTCCTGATTCCCATACCGAAAATGGCGGCGGCAGCATCCGAGGACCGAGGGACGGTTCGGCCTCGGGTGCCGACATCGCTGGACCCTGGGACAGGTGAGTGTCCTTATTTTAAAAGTCAGCAGCTGCAGTATTTGTAGCTGATGACTTTAAAAAAAAATTTGCGGGACTCCCTCTTTAAGCTTTGCATTAAAGCAGACCTGTCGCCACTCACCAGTATGTAAAGACATCTTTCAAATATGTATAAGTAAAAATAGTGTAAAGATAAACCCATATATTATGGAGTTCAAAAAGGCAATCCAAAAATGTATACTATGGAAATTGCAGCAGTACATCTTAAAGGCTATGTCCAAGAATGTCTTGGATACTTTAACAGTGCAAGCTCCATCCCAGCTCTATTCCTATCTATTTGGGAGTTTTGGGTGTTCACATCAAGTTAGTTTTTCCTGCTTTTCTGGTTGATTACTCCATAATTCTAGACTTATTAAAAAAAGGGGTACAAAAAGTAAAAGAGTTTAGTTTCCCCTTGGTTTTAGCCTGATATAAAGAAAGAAGTAATACATAGTGGTGTTGTATTTTTAAATAAAACACTTACCTTGAAAGTGAAAGAAATAAAGAATTTATTTGTAGTTGGATGTCTACAAAATGGCTGCAACATTGGAAGGATTACATTGTAATTGAGGTGCAGGCTAGGTTCATTGTTTGGCTTCCCCCTGCCCTTTAGAAATAGCAATAAAGGTCTGCACACCACTTTGGTAGAATATACCAGGGATAATTGAATCTCAAGAGGACTGAAGCTAGATAATTTTTATTCAGCCTGCGTTAACAGCACAAATGGACAAATATCCCACTGTAGGTATTGTATTTTGATAGCTTGTTTGTATCCATAGTAGTAAGAAACAATAGTGCACATTTTTGTCTTTTTTTTTAAACCAACCTAAAAATGACTTTTTTGTTGCCCTTCTCTTCTTGATTCTCTCCCTTCCCTCTGTCCCCCTCTCCTGCCCCACCCTGCCTATCATACTTCCCCCTTCCTCCCTTCCCTTCTCTACCCTACTACTTGTATTTTCAAAACATAAAATCTCACATCAATCAATGCTAATTATGGTTGAGCATACCTATGGAAAACATGGGACCATATTATGAAAATTGAATCTGTTGTATTCTTTTGTAAAGTTAATTTTCTGTATTGTATTAAGACACACTTTGTATCTGCAGTGCCTTATGTGTTTGGATTAATTTAAAAAAAATCAATAAAAATGTATAGTTATAAATAAGCTGTTTACTCTTAAGCCTGCTGGGAGGCTTCTCAGACTGAGCATCATCTGACATGGCTCCTGGACAGCATGGACCCACTAATCTAAAGCCAATTAAGGGGGGGGGGGGGTTGCTAGCATTGATAGGGAAGTCATTATAAATAAGGTTTTTGAAAATACAGTTGGCCTTTAAGCTCTTCCTTAGACCTGTAGATTGTAGAAATGTGCATTTTACAGTAACAGTAACAAAAGGCAGTCTGTTTACTACATTGAGGGGCTGTTTATTTAGAATGATATCCCAAATGCACAAATACAATAGGTTCCACTGGTCTCACACTGCAGCGCACCACAAAACACAAGTCTTGCGTGCTACACTAACAAAAAAAGGCTGCTTTTTTTTAATGCTGTGAATTCTTGATGAAATAGTTGCCTTAATGCAACAAATGTTAACCTATATGCAGCAGGTGCAGGGGGCCTTAATATTTTGATCTGCACTGCTGACTATATGATTTATGTTTATTTTAAAACAGGCAGAGCTAAACCCGCAAAAAAAATGTATAATTATGTAATGGAAATTTGTAAGTTCTGTATATAATTGTATTCCATTTTGTATGTATTGCACACTGCCCTCACTGTGCACACGGCACTAATAATGTTTTCAGTACATGTTTACATTCTTTCGAGTCCTGATTAGAATAAGCCTGCCTATGATACGCCCCTTGTTACCAAAAATGAACAATTGTAATATTAATGTAATACCTACGTAATCATGTGTATAAAACCCCTGAATTGCGTCATAATAAAGGAGAACGGTTATTTGGAAAGATGCTGAGCGTATCTTTTGTGTCTGTTCCCTACTGCAGTAGTTATTATTAATTTGGAACCACTAATCAATATGAGGATAGGAGTTGCCTATCTATAAATTTCCTGGACAGGTGGCGCGCTTTGCCCAGGAGGGGTTAAAAGGTGACCCTGAGTATCCGAAACGAGGAGCTTGAGACGATCCGGGAATTTCTGATAATCAGCCGGCTGAGGTAAGCCTTTTGCTTACATTTGAGTTATCAGACTTCCTTGATCGGTAAGGCATTTTCGGGACAAAGGGTACCTATCTTACTCCCCTTAATCGAACTGTATTGATTGGTGGTTATATGTTATCACTGTCTACTGTCCATCGGAGTGTTATAGATAAGAAAGGGAAGAATAGTGCTGTTCACAGGTATATGTAGTACATCTGCTAGATAAAATAGTTTAGAGGCAAGAGGGTATAGGCACACGTAGAGAAGACTGGCCAGTCATTATGGGCATTAAATTAAGTAAGGGAATGAAGGGTAAGAGACCCTCAAAAATGCCCAGCGCAAGAGGAGCGCTATATATGAACCGAAGGTGCGGTTCCGCCTATACTGAGCCCCTAGATTAATGGTTAAAGTGGACAGGGATCCACAATGGGTAACTGGGTTACCACCGAAGTCCACAGGGACTAAGAATCAAGCAGAGTACACAGCTAGAGAAACAGCTATCTATGTGAGCAGGATGGATGAAGGGTGACAATTAACACTAGACAGAAAGGGACATTTTCATTGTGGGATTGTGGGATTAATTTGGGGTTAGGCACTACAACTAGTAAAGTCAACAAACATAAAATATTCTGTTTTAACTCTCATTTCTCTATGTTGTCAGAGAGGGAAGATGGGATGAGCACTATGGCTGCCCGTCTGATCATAGAAGGTACAGTATGTGAAGTATGGTATTACAATACATTGGATGCAAAGGATATCAGAACAAAATAAGGAAAGCAGAAATTTATCAAGGAAGTATTTAAAAGAGTTAAAAGAATGTGAGAGAATGATATGCATGTGTTGTGTACAAATGGGAAAAAATGTAAGCGATTTTAGAGAGATATTTGTGTATGTGTGTGAATGCTGGAACCTTTAGTTCTATCGCTTGTGTGTGTCATGTACGCAGATGTGACCCCCCTCCTTTGTGCTCTCCTGAAAGAATGTAGCTGGGATGAGAGGTTGGTGATAATCTGGAAGGACACCATGCCAATTTCAGTTTTTTAGACAAAACATTTATAACTTTATGTGCCGGGTTAACGAATCTAATGATAAACAATGTGATCACAATTATTTTTGAATCTGTTTTCCAAACATGGTAAAATGAAGGTTACATTTAACCGTGTATTACACAAATTGAATATCCTTTGATAGTGGAAACAGTGCATTTAATAGGGAATTAAGTAAAATTAAGTAATATGTCCCCCTTTAAGGAACATTATCTGTGGCTATATATATTAGGGTGTGATATTGAAATTATCATTTGAGTATTCATTTCTAATTGGAGTTTAACAATTTTATTAATAATATAGATATATTGAAACTGGTTTAGACAACCTTTGATTGGAAATGAAGTCCAAGTTAATGGGGAATTTATAAAAATGAGATTAGTTTAGTTTAAGATAAAAATTTTGTAATTTTTCATTTATTTAGTGGAAAGAAAAAAGATTAAGATGAGTTTGTTAATTGGAATACAGCTGCCATAATGTTTAACAAAGCCAAGATGGATGGGATACATAAGAAGTTTTTCTATAAAAATTTAATCTTAAAGTCTGATAATAAATTGATGTGTGGTCCATGATGTGAGAGTAATAATAAATAAAATGTAAATATGACAGACCCATCACAACAAGTCCACACACCCTGTTAGGATAGATCCCACCTGCAGCCAGTTGTTTTATAGTTTTTGATGTGGCTGAGCGCTTTGTTTGTTTTTATATATTTTTATTTTTGAATCCAAAGCAGAATGTGTGGATTGTGAAATGATGTGCCCCTTTTCCTTGTAGTACAGTGGGTATAAGCAGAAGAATATTTTGGATTTATGGACATCTCTCCATGACCGCAGGGTATTGTTATCATTTATTATAATATTGCCAGGAAAAAGTTGTCTTTTTGAAACATGAAACTGGAGTTCTTACACAAACAGCTTGATAGAAAACAAGCCATTGTAATATAGTTATGCAAGCTGGACCCAGTAATGAAGGGTTCACCCGATATATCAGAGCTGTACCTTTATTCAAAGGTGCTATTAGACAAAGTTAGACATTATTTTGGTCAAATATTTAATTTTTAATGGTCCGACATTTTGCGCAGCAAATATACAGCTAACTAAATGTTTGTCTAATGAAAGGTTTAAAATATGAGTTTGTTTATGTACAAATCTAACAATGGAAAATGTGTACATTTCAATCCAGCCACCTTATTGCCCCTGTTGGAGGAGGCTGTAGATGGGGGAGACCACATGATGTAGGAATCAGCTGCTGTGAGCCCAGTGCAGGACACACTCCCTGAAGACCCAGATATTTACTTTTTTTGTGGAGTTATTCCCGGTTTTATACTGAGTATGCAGTTTATCACCCAGAAGGATACTCTGTGTTTAGAGTCATTGGATCCTTTTTCCCCAGCTCAAGAAGCGGAGCTCCATGTTTTAGCAAAGCCTGTGAGCTATAAAAAGAGTATATATTTATATAGATAGTAGAGAATTAGAGAGGTTTTGGTTCCATTTGAAGGGCCAGAAGTTTGTTTTTACTTCGGCAGGTAAACCAATCAAGCATGCTAAGTTAATTTGATCGGCTGTTTTCAGCATTCCAGGTTCTTGCTGAGGTAGCCATACTAACATTAAAACTCACACATGGAAGCAGACCGACTAAGGATGCTGTATTTACAGCCCCGGACACTTGCTGGGTCTGTGCAACTCACAGATTCCACCCTAGTTCTGGTCCAATATAGCTGGGATTAATAATTCAACTTTAAGGACCCCAGAACGAGAAGAACAAGTGGTCCACAGTGGGCAACTTCTTATGAAACAGGACAATGGAAAAGGTGATCATTTATGTCTTCCAGCCACTCTTTTCCCTCCAGCTTGACACATGGACCGTGTCATCAGTCACAAGCAGTTATGGCTGCTTTAGTAAATGAGCGTGGGATAGAGCCAGGGTTCTCCACAGTTGTTTTTATAACATACCACTTCTTGTTTTACCTGTTTCCCAAGTCAGGATGTTATGAGTATGCATTTTGTCTGTATGGACATGTTTTCTGGATGTCCAGTGGCCAATGCTACGGCAGAGGCCACAGTAAAAAGTGTTATCAGAAGTAGTTTGTAAGTACAGAGAGTAACAGAGGAAATCATTTTTATAGGAGAGTCCTTACTAGAAGTTTTGAGGTTTTATTTTTACACTCCCTACTGTCTACAATGTAGCGGACAAAGTAGAGTAAGAAAACTTTTGCCTGAGTGTTTTCTTTTATTTTATCAAGCCCCTAATGGGATGTTGGACTCTCTCCCTATGGGATTTGGTTTGGGAGTGTGTTACTCACTTGCTTACATTTTGTCTCAGCAGCTGAAGTCCTCCATTCGGATCTCACAGAGAATGTTGCTGATCTTTTAAGGTTTTTGACAAACTCATTTATGTGTTTTCTCCCCAATTCCAGATCCTAAAAGTTTGGAAGGATCTAAAACTAAAGCCAGGTGACTTGTGGATTGTTAACCACTTGCCGACCGCCCCATGTAGATATACGTCGGCAGAATGGCACGTACAGGCAGAACCACGTACCTGTACGTGCCATTCTTCAGGCGGTTGGGGGGTCCGATCGGACCCCCCTCCGCCGGCGGGGACGGTCGGCATCGCTTCAGGAGCGATCCGGGACGAGGGGACGGCCAGTGGTTTCTGGCCACCCCCTCGCGATCGCTCCTGGCGAATGAAAACCTTCCCCTTCCTGTCTATTGTATAGACAGGAAGGCGGAAGTGATGTCACGCTCGGTGCGCCGGTCTATGTGACCGGAACGCCGAGCAGAGAAGATGTAAAGGTTAGTGCACAAACAGTACACTGACACCAGTACACATAGGCACACAAAACACCCCCCTGTCACCCCCAGATCACCCCCCAGATCACCCCCTCCCCCCCCAGTCACAGTGTCACTAATTGCAGTGATCATTTATTTACTGATCACTGCATTTAGTGTCAGTGTGACTGTAATAACTGTCAGGGCAGTTAGTTTTAGGTCCTAGGTAGCCCCCTACCCCCCCCTAATAAAGGTTTAACCCCCTGATTGCCCCTAGTTAACCCCTTCACCCCCTTTTGCCAGTGTCACTAAGCGATCGTTTTTCTGATCGCTGCATTGTGTCGCTAGGTAACCATTTTTTTTTTATTTTAACCGCCATGTTTTATATAGGTTCATAAATAGTTTTATAGGTCAGGTACCCCCATATTACAACCTAAATAAAGGTTTTAACCCCCTGATTGCCCCTAGAGTTAACCCTTTCACCAGTAATCACCGTATAACTGTCACTGGTGACGCTGGTTAGCCAGTTAGTTATTTCGTTATTTAGGTTCCCCGTCAGGTTTTTATATAGCGTCAGGTACCCCCATATATTACCTAATAAAGGTTTAACCCCCTGATTGCCCCTAGTTAACCCTTTCACCCCCTTTTGCCAGTGTCACTAAGCGATCGTTTTTCTGATCGCTGCATTAGTGTCGCTAGGTAACCAGTTTTTTTTTAGGTTAACCGCCATGTTTATATAGGTTCATAAATAGGTTTATAGGTCAGGTACCCCCATATTACAACCTAAATAAAGGTTTTAACCCCCTGATTGCCCCTAGAGTTAACCCTTTCACCAGTGATCACCGTATAAAATGTCACTGGTGACGCTGGTTAGCCAGTTAGTTATTTCGTTATTTAGGTTCCCCGTCAGGTTTTTATATAGCGTCAGGTACCCCCATATATTACCTAATAAAGGTTTAACCCCCTGATTGCCCCTAGTTAACCCTTTCACCCCCTTTTGCCAGTGTCACTAAGCGATCGTTTTTCTGATCGCTGCATTAGTGTCGCTAGGTAACCAGTTTTTTTTTGTATTACTGTTACGGGTGACGCTGGTTAGTTAGCTTGTTTTTTATACTGTCAGGGCACCCGCCATTTATTACCCAATAACGGTTTAACCCCCTGATCGCCCGGCGGGTGATATCAATTAGGTTTTAGGGTCAAATAAGGTCTGCGTCGCCCCAGGTTAGTGCCAGTACCGCAAACACCCACGCGCAAAGCATACACCTCCCTTAGTGGTATAGTATCTGAACAGATCAATATCTGATCTGATCAGATCTATACTAGCGTCCCAGCAGTTTAGGGTTCCAAAAAAACGCATTGTTAGCGGGATCAGCCCAGATACCTGCTAGCACCTGCGTTTTCCCCCTCCGCCCAGCCCAGCCCACCCAAGTGCAGTATCGATCGATCACTGTCACTTACAAAACACTAAGCACACATAACTGCAGCGTTCGCAGAGTCAGGCCTGATCCCTGCGATCGCTAACATTTTTTTTGTGGTAGCGTTTTGATTCAGTCGCTAACAGTCAGGAGCTTTTTTACCTGTGAATCTCAAAAAAAATAAAAAAAAACAAAAATAGTTGTCGTTTTATTGTTCTCTCTCTCTCTCTATTGTTGCTCTTTTTTTACTCCATTCTATTCTGCAATGTTTTATTATGTTTTATCATGTTTTATCATGCTTGCTTTTCAGGTATGTAATTTTGTTTACTGTGTTTTAGTGTTAAGCATTTTTTTGTTTTCAGGTGCGCCATTCAGTTGCAGCGCGGATTTATTTATCTTGACAGCAACAGCGTTTGCTCCCACGATACATAAAGCCGCGACTCCAACGCTGTAGGAGGTGATTTCACCACCACAGTTAAAAAAAAGAGCATATGTGCCGAAGCATGGGGGCAGCAGGGGGGGGGAGGAGCGATTGGCTCCTAATGCCACGTACATACGGTCGAAATTCCGACCGTGTGTACACGGCATAACTTTTGCGGGAGGATGCCCCCATGCATCGGCATATATAAATGGTGCATGTATGCCCATCATTAGAAGTGGGTGGATGAAGGGAGGTATTCTAATGGTGGGCATACCCACCAATCAATCTCTTTTTTTCGTTCAGCCAAGAGGCTGCATGAAAAAAAAAAAGATTACAATATATGTCCAGTATGTTGCTGGACTTTGAATGGTTATACCAGAATGATGCCTGCAGGTTTAGGTATCATCTTGGTATCATTCTTTTCAGCCAGTGATCGGCTTTCATGTAAAAGCAATTCTAGCGGGTAATTAGCCTCTAGACTGCTTTTACAAGCAGTGGGAGGGAATGTCCCCCCTCCCGGATATAAACCGCGCCATTGGGAAATTGGGAAAGCATTTTATCACACCAATCTTGGTGTGGTCAGATGCTTTGAGGGCAGAGGAAAGATCTAGGGTCTAATAGACCCCAATTTTTTCAAAAAAAGAGTACCTGTCACTGCCTATTGCTATCATAGGGGATATTTACATTCCCTGAGATAACAATAAAAATCATAACAAAGAAAAAAAATGGAAGGAACAGTTTAAAAATAGAATAAAAAAGCTAAATAAATAAAAAAAAAAAAAAAAAAAAAAAAAAAAAAAAAAGCACCCCTGCCCCCCCTTCTCTTGCGCAAAGGCGTACACAAGCGTTGGTCTGGCGTCATATGTAAACAGCAATTGCAGCATGCATGTGAGGTATCACCGCGAAGGTCAGATCGAGGGCAGTAATTTTAGCAGTAGACCTCCTCCGTGAATCTAATGTGGTATCATGTAAAGGCTTTTAAAGGCTTTTAAAAATGTATGTAGTTTGTCGCCACTGCGTGTTTGTGCGCAATTTTAAAGCATGTCGTGTTTGGTATCCATGTACTCGGCCTAAGATCATATTTTTTATTTCATCAAAAATTTGAGCAATATAGTGTGTTTTAGTGCATTAAAATAAAAAAAAGTGTATTTTTTCCACAAAAAATGCGTTTGAAAAATCGCTGCGCAAATACTGTGTGGAAAAAAAAAAAATGCAACACCCACCATTTTAATCTGTAGGGCCTTTGCTTTAACAATATATATAGTGTTTGGGGGTTCAACGTAATTTTCTTGCAAAAAAAAAAAAATATGTTTTCATGTAAACAAAAAGTGTCAGAAAGGGCTTTGTCTACAAGTGGTTAGAAGAGTGGGTGACGTGTGACATAGGCTTCTAAATGTTGTGCATAAAATGCCAGGACAGTTCAAACCCCCCCCAAATGACCCCATTTTGGAAAGTAGACACCCCAAGCTATTTGCTGAGAGCAATGTTGAGCCCATTAAATATTTTTTTTTTTTGTCCCAAGAGATTGAATAATGAAAAAAAAAAAAAAATATATATATTTTTTTTACAAAAAGTTGTCACTAAATGATATATTGCTCAAACATGTCATGGGCATATGTGGAAATACACCCCAAAATACATTCTGTTGCTTCTCCTGAGTACGGGGATACCACATGTGTGGGACTTTTTGGGAGCCTAGCTGCGTACGGAACCCCAAAAACCAAGCACCGCCTTCAGGCTTTCTAAGGGAGTAATTTTTTTATTTCACTTCTCACTGCCAATCACAGTTTCGGAGGCCATGGAATGCCCAGATGGCATAAAACCCCCCAAAATGACCCCATTTTGGAAAGTAGACACCCCAAGCTATTTGCTGAGAGGTATTGTGAGTATTTTGCAGATGTCGCTTTTTGTCACAAAGTTTTGAAAATTGAAAAAAGAAAAAAAAAAATTTTTTTTCTTTACTTTCTTCATTTTCAAAAACAAATGAGAGCTGTAAAATACTCACCATGCCTCTCAACAAATAGCTTGGGGTGTCTACTTTCCAAAATGGGGTCATTTGGGGGGGTTTTGTGCTATTTTGGCATTTTATGGCCTTCGAAACTGTGATAGGTAGTGAGGAGTGAAATCAAAAATTTGCACCCTTAGAAATCCTGAAGGCGGTGCTTGGGTTTCGGGGCCCCGTACGCGGCTAGGCTCCCAAAAAGTCCCACACATGTGGTATCCCCATACTCAGGAGAAGCAGCAAAATGTATTTTGGGGTGCAATTCCACATATAACTATGGCATGTGTGAGCAATATATCATTTAGTGACAACTTTTTGAAGAAAAAAAAAATTATTTTTTATTTTTGTCTTTATTCAATCACTTGGGACTAAAAAAAAAAATATTCAATGGGCTCAACATGCCTCTCAGCAAATAGCTTGGGGTGTCTACTTTCCAAAATGGGGTCATTTGGGGGGGTTTTGTACTTCTCTGCCATTTTAGCACCTCAAGAAATGAAATAGGCAGTCATAAATTAAAAGCGGTGTAAATTCCAGAAAATGTACTCTAGTTTGTAGACGCTATAACTTTTGCGCAAACCAATCAATATATGCTTATTGGCATTTTTTTTACTAAAGACATGTGGCTGAATACATTTTGGCCCAAATGTTTGACTAAAATTGAGTTTATTAGATTTTTCTTATAACAAAAAGTAGAAAATCTCTTTTTTTTTCAAAATTTTCGCTCTTTTTCCGTTTATATCGCAAAAAATAAAAATCACAGAGGCAATCAAATACCATCAAAAGAAAGCTCTATTTGTGGGAAGAAAAGGACGCAAATTTCGTTTCGTTACAAAATTGCATGACCGCACAATTACCAGTTAAAGTAGTGCAGTGCGAAATTGAAAAAAGACCTCTGGTCCTTAAGCTGACAATTGGTCCGGGGCTGAAGTGGTTAAGAGACATTTATATATAGGGAAATGTTTGGAGACTCAATACAACATCTATTTCATGTACAGTTGTGCAAAACTTGAAGGAAAAGTCACCTGGATCCACACCAGACACTGCAAAAATTACTAAACTAAAGAAATCTTTGTGTTTGATTTGTTTCCCTCTTGCAATCACAGTCTAGGGTACTTTATTGATTCAATTACTTTAATTGTAAGGGATATATATTTGAAAAGTAGTTTAGCCATGTTGAAGTCATATTTGTCTTTTGTACCTCTTCCATTTTTTGTAGAATTGTCTGTGTTTACATATGCTGATAAGTCAGCATACCAACAATTAAGCTAGAAGGCCATTCTGGCCACAGGAGTGTACAGCCAGTATGTCTTATCAATCATTTGTTTTTCACAATGAAAAGTCATTTTGTAATGAAAAAAAGCTGCTCAGCTATTATTTTCTCCACAATGGAGTTTTTGCCTCTTTGGCCAGGACTACCTCCACCTAAGTGTGTGGAGGTTCCAGGTTAAAGGTGATAGCAGGTATGGTTAGTGATCAAAATATTGATCAAAAGAGGGGAGACTGTAATGGAAATTTGTAAGTTCTGTATATAATTGTATTCCATTTTGTATGTATTGCACACTGCCCTCACTGTGCACACGGCACTAATAATGTTTTCAGTACATGTTTACATTCTTTCGAGTCCTGATTAGAATAAGCCTGCCTATGATACGCCCCTTGTTACCAAAAATGAAGAATTGTAATATTAATGTGATACCTACGTAATCATGTGTATAAAACCCCTGAATTGCGTCATAATAAAGGAGAACGGTAATTTGGAAAGATGCTGAGCGTATCTTTTGTGTCTGTTCCCTACTGCAGTAGTTATTATTAATTTGGAACCACTAATCAATGTGAGGATAGGAGTTGCCTATCTATAAATTTCCAGGACAATTATTATTATAATAATAATAATAAACAATTCATTTTCCAGCAGCTGCCCGTAACACAAAAAATGATGTGTAAAATGCAAAAAGGTTTTATAACAAGTAAATCTATAAATCACATCAGAAATTAACTCATAAAATATTATATTATATTATTATAATAATTAATAAACAATTTGTTTTCCAGCAGCTGCCCTTAAGACAAAAAATGATGTGTAAAATGCAAAAAAGTTTTATAACAAGGCAGCGCTAAAACACCAGAAGAAATGTAAATATAAATAACAGCAAGTGAGTAAATCTATAAATGACATCAGAAATTAACTCATAAAATATTATATTATTATAATAATTAATAAACATTTTTTTTTTCCAGCAGCTGCCCTTAACACAAAAAATTATGTGTAAAATGCAAAAAAGGTTTTATATTAATTTTGTTAAGTGCTGCGCAAACTGTTAGCGTTATATAAATCCTGTATAATAATATAACAATAACAAGGCAGTACTAAAACACCAGAAGAAATGTAAATATAAATAACATCAAGTGAGTAAATCTATAAATGACATCAGAAATTAACTCCATTTCACCATCCATAGAAAGTTCACTAATGCGGCGTACACACGAAGGGACAATCCCGCGGGATTATCCTCTGGACTCAAGTCCAGCGGACAATCCCCTCGTGTGTGGGCGCCGGCAAACTTTTTGGCGCCAAAGTCCGGCGGACCAAAGTTTTAAGTTTGGTTTTAAAATTATCCGCTGGACTTGGCAGTCCGGCGGACAATCCCGCCTTTAGTAGGCTAGTACGCCGGACTTTTGAAAATGAACGGACTTGCCGCTCATCGGCAAGTCCGTTCATTTAGCACCTGACTTCAGGTTACGTAGCTAGCGTAGGCAGTAAATGCCGCCGCGCTGGTTCCGTGACCTGGCATGGATTTAAAGGGACTCCCCACGGCGAAAAAAACGGCGTGGGGGTTCCCCCCAAATCCATGTCAGACCCTTATCCGAGCACGCAGCCTGGCCGGCCAGGAAAGGGGTGGGGACGAACGAGCGCCCCCCCCCCCCTCCTGAGCCGTGCCAGGCCGCGTGCCCTCAACATGGGGGGTGCCCTGGGGAAAGGGGGGCCGTGCGGCCCCCCCACCCCAAAGCACCTTGTCCCCATGTTGATGAGGACAAGGGCCTCTTCCCGACAACCCTGGCCGTTGGTTGTCGGGGTCTGCGGGCAGGGGCTTATCGGAATCTGGGAGCCCCCTTTTATAAGGGGGCCCTCAGATCCCGGCCCCCCACCCTATGTGAATGAGTATGGGGTACGATGTACCCCTACCCATTCACCTAAGGTGTAAAATGTAAAGTAAAAAAACACCCACACTTTTGAAAAAATTGTTTATTGCACTGCTCCGGGGGTCTTCTTCCGTCTTGGGGGTCTTCTCGCCGGACTCCTCCGCCATTTACCAAGCTCTTTTACCGAGCGGAGAAGTCCGGCTACCTTTTTCGTTGTCGCTGCCGTCATCTGGGGGTCTCGATCCGCCTTCGGGGGTCTTCCGGGGTCTTCTGGGGGTCTTTTCTGTTCTTGTGGCGGTCGTCGTTTTCCGCGCCGCCGGCGCCGCCTTCTTCTTCTTGTTCTTGTTCTTCTTCTTCCGATGTTGACACGTCGCTCCCTCTGGCCGGAATGCCAGAGCCGCGCTGTGATGGGACTTATATAGGGACAAGGGGACAGGGTCACATGCTCATGTCACATGGTGACCCCGCCCCCTTGTGATGTCACAGTCCCGGAGGATGCTGGGACTGTGACATCACAGGGGGCGGGGTCACCATGTGACATGAGCATGTGACCCTGTCCCCTTGTCCCTATATAAGTCCCAGCACAGCGCGGCTCTGGCATTCCGGCCAGAGGGAGCGACGTGTCAACATCGGAAGAAGAAGAACAAGAAGAAGAACAAGAACAAGAAGGCAGCGCGGAAAACGACGACCGCCGCAAGAACTTATAAAAGGGGGCTCCCAGATTCCGATAAGCCCCCGCCCGCAGACCCCGACAACCAACGGCCAGGGTTGTCGGGAAGAGGCCCTTGTCCTCATCAACATGGGGACAAGGTGCTTTGGGGTAGGGGGGCCGCACGGCTTTGTTCAGCTGACTGCCCGCCGGAGAAGTCCGGGCGTGTGTGGGCAAGTCCACACGCTCGGAAAGTCCGGCGAAGCCCCGCTAGAAAGTCCGGCGGATTGTCCGCTGGACTAGGTCCGCCGGGAAAAGTCCGCACGTGTGTACGCGGCATTGGAAAGTCCCATTGATGTGCTTAAAAAATAAAATAAACCATACGGTGCTCCACTCCAAAAAAGGAAATCCATAGTGCGCCAAACAGAAAAGTGAGACTGATCCTCAGCACACCCCTTAGGACAGCATAAACTCACCAGAATATAAATGTAATAGGCGTAATTACATAAATTGAATTCCTCCACTTTTCTGGATCCACCAAGCTCCACAGACCATGGATATAATATACTCAATTGCAGGTATTATTCCTCCAGTCCTCTGAACACACCCAATCTCCACTTATAGGATGAAGGGGAAACACAGAAAGGAATTCACTGCAAAAAAATTCTAAAATGTTTATTTAAAAAGGTAATACATATATAAGTAACGCAATCACACTGTTTGGTGACTTGACACCTTTACCACACACGTATGTACACGGCTTAGTGATGTAGAGGAGCCAGCCAGCTTTCCACAGTGCAAACAAAAGTTCCAGGACACCAGAAATGATGTCAAAGCAGTTCGGATCCACCCCAATGCTCTTCGTCCAATTGGTTTCCTCAGCCTCTAGATAAATAGAAAGATAGATAGAAGGAAGATTTTGACCTTTCAATCACAACACACATCCAGAGTGTATAACATTAGTTCCTTCATTACATTACTTGCTCTAAAAATATTCATAATATGCTTCAGTGCCCATTCAGCCTGCAGTATGTGAGCTGCACTGCACACACTTTGCAAACATGCTTGAAAGAGCATATTGGGAATACCAGACAAGGTTTTTCAGGGCACAGTGTGTATAAGAAACATGAGGCACTACCATTTTTATGGGCATTGACAAGTTTACACCCAATTGGAGGGGGAGCCATATTAGAAGAGAGATATCCAAATTGGAGATTCATTGGTTATTTAATATTTACCCCATTCAGTTTAAGCATTGAGTGTGATGTTATTCGCTTTACTAATAATAGTTCGGAATGTGTCTCTGGAATGTTTGTTATTTGTGTGGTATGTCAAATGTATTTCTTTTGGATTTTAGTTTATTCTTTGAAAGATATGCTGTACACATATATTGTCAATTATTTATTACGAGAAAGTTCTCCCTCCACCTATAATAACCTTTTTTGGTAAACATTATATTTAACAATGAATTGTGCCATTTATTGTTCTTTTTAGCGGGATCGTTGAGTTAACTTTTAATTTTTTATTTGTTTTCTTGGCCCTTATTATAGAATAACATGCATTTTACTTTTACCCACAAGATGGTACTGTTGAACATTCCCAGATATTGTTTCTACTTGATCGCATTGAGTGTATGGGGTCCTCTTCTGGGTGTCCTATTTTTATACTGTGTGTTGATCATCACTAAGCCATGCCCCGACTATGTCATTATGTGATGAAATGCATAGGGTGGAGCTTGGCGTGGTGTGGGAAATCATCACGCATAGCAGACATGGCTTAATAACCTAAGCTTGCTTTCATCTTACTATTTGTTTAAAATTGTACTTTTTACATATTGTGTGAGTGTGCATTTTCAAGTTTTTAATAAAGGAGTTTATTTCAACTACTACACTATGAGGCTATACTCTCTTCTCTATTTTTTAGAGTTTGGTATTTATATAGAGAGAAGTGATATTTGACTTGGCTGTTTGGGTCTGTTCCCACAAGTGCTATTGACCACTCAATTTTAGAGGGTCACTCTGGTCTGGTAAGTAGTTTATGTTGCTTGTTTTGTTCTAAGTGAAGATGTTTAAAACCCAGTAATGATGTCTCTTGCACTGAAGAATCGTGGTTAATGGCACCTGATTTTTAGTGTTTGCGTATCCACTCCAGCACTGATCCATTCTGGAGCACACTGTGACTGTTTACAGACTCATATGCATGCATTTCATTTGCACTTGTCATTTATGGTGTTATAATCACAGACATTATTTACTGTATATTTTGGTACACATCATCTATTTTTCTTTTCATTTATTTGCATATTTTCTTTTATATGAATTCTCACTTGTATTTTGACTTGTATTATTTAATATTCAATTATTAGGGCTGCACATTTTCTGTTCACTATATATTGGAATTTGCTTAACAAATTGTTGTGCTGGCAGATTTTATTAGATGTGGGTAGACTAAGCTATTTTATGTGCTTGCAATATGTTTTAAAAAAAAAGAAAAACTTCCAGCTTAATAAACTGAATTGCTACATTATATGTTTTGGATCTTAGCAAATGATTTAAAAGCAATTTTACTGTGGAAACTTTTTTTGTTTAAGAAATTACAATGCAATATGTTTAATAACATGCTGTATATTAAACAGGAATGAAATGAAAGCTTTGTGTATAAGGGCCGGTTCAGACTGCTGCGATGTCCGAGATCGGATATGATTCACACCGCACTGCAGTGCAAATCATACGCGATCTCTGTGCGATGCGATTTCAGCCATACAGATAGTATGGCTGAATTTGCATTGCATTCGGACCAAACTCGTACAGGACTCTTTTTTTGGTCCGCAGCAGAATCGGATCGCATGGGTGTTCTCACCATGCGATCCGATTCCTGTCCGAGTTTTCAGATCGCACTGCGATAAGCGAACTGATTTGGGGGTGTCATTAACATTTAACTGACACTCCCAGCAGCTCGCATAGGGCAGGGTGAACTGCCGCCGGGAGACATGCGATGCGGGAACCCGCAGTAGATTCGCAGCGTTCCTGCATCGCAGCAGTCTGAACCGGCCCTTAGTTTGAATTGGGTTTCCCTGCAATATTTGTTTATTATAAGATGACAAGTCTTGAGATATCCTTTTAAGATCTTTTCTCTGAAGTTTTCGTCTTCAAAATCTTTTTGCCAGCTTTTAAAGATAGAATGTCCTTGAGTTTTTGAAAAATGGAAGTTTAGAGGAGCATATAGTTTTGATATAGAGTATGCTGAATGCTCAGTGGCTTGGTCGATAATTGAATGTTGAAAGGGATTTCTTTTTTGGTTGAAGCATCATTTGAAGAATGATACTAGTTGTCTGAAGATGGGTGCAGTGAATTTACAGGTACTCGACAGACTAGCCAAGGGTTAATCCTGCTTGACACTGAGGGACCCCCAGTACTGGGAGACAAGTTCAATGAACAGAAACACATAGACAGAGTGAGTTCAAAGAAATGTCTGAGCTTTATTTGGGCGGGTATACAGCTTAGATTTGAATCATCTCTACCAATCATAATGGGGCAGGGGGGTGTGGTTTGTAGGAGGATATATGAGTATCATTAATAATTAAACAGTTCATCATTATATGGTTATACACGCCTATAACAAAATATTTGATGGGCAAGTAATTGATGGCAAATGGGTCTATCGCTTCTCACATATGAAAAATATATATTTGTGAAGGCCTAGTGTGCATTGACACGGCCTATACCCCTGAGAGAAGCTTAAACAGATAGACATAGAAAGTGTATGCATATAAACAAAAAGTAAATTTTATTGGGGCAATGAGCCTGAAAATGAATTGGGTAAATTGGGTAAGTAGGCATACAGTTTTACAAAGAATCAAGTAATATACATGAAAACGTATGTGACCATAGACATGTACATAAAATGCAGAATTTGCACAACAACTTGCGATATTATCAAGGTCTTTCAGGAAAATGCCGACATGTTTCGGACGGACGTCCTTTTTCAAGGCAATAACAATTCCTGTGTTTGCTCAATAGTACTGTATAAAACAGAGTAAGGGCATTAGTATACAACATATTGTATTGGTAAGTGTAGAGCCTGTCTTTAAACCACTAAATGATAAAGGTACTCACTTGCAAAACACTGAAGAAAAGGGCCCAAATAGTCCGGTGGTCTTGGGGTACAGAAGTATGGTCTCGGTATGTTCACAAAATATAAATTGGTCTATGCTGTTAAAAGCAAACGGCTGCTGAACATTTGGTAGGCTGCAAGATCTCCAGCCATGCACCATTAGGTTGCAATGGCTATATGTGCCTGGGCCAGAGTAGTATATGGCTGGGGAGTGGAATAAAGTAAATAGGATGGTATTAGTATCGCTTAGGAGGTCAAAGGGGTATATCATGCAGGGTGGACAGCATGAAGTAAAAAGAGTAATAATACCTGATAAATGGAGGTCCTGTAGAGAGGTGCAACAGAGCGCCGGCAGGGAAGTGTTGTAGCTAGTCCCGCCATTGCTCAGGTTTAAATGTGTGTAGGAAGTGATGTCAGCTGAGCGGGCCATAATGTGGGATGGATGCGCTCAGCTGCGGAATAATAATTAGGGCCAGGTAAGGGGATGGTGGCTCAGAGGCCTTAGATTTTTTCCCCTATGAGATCTCAGAAGCGGCGGCGCCGCGCGTCGTCACGCCCGGGGGGCGGGGCCTCGTGCGGCGTCGGAGCGTCACCGACGCGGGCAGACTAACCCCTCCCCGCTTGCTAGACCGCAAGCGGAGGGCGCATAGATGGAGACGTGCGCCTCAATGGGTATGTGTTGCGCATGCGCAGTGAGAAGTCCGCGCATGCGCACATTGTCTTACCCGCGCCGGGCAGCCTGGATAGACCAAATGTGAGCAAAAATATGCCGGAAATGAGTATAAAAAGATGTAATAAAATGTCAAAGTGTTGTTGCCCTGCATTTCACTTTGTGCAGGCAAATAATAGCGTGTTGGCAAGTGAGTCACAGTACCATATGAATGGATGGGGCACCCCCTATTGAATAGAGACAGACAATGCATTAGAATAGCAAATACAGCAATATTCACATATTTATGAAAGTAAAAAAGAAAAAGCATTTGCATTGATCAGTTTGAATAGTAATAAGTCAAACAGTACAAACAATACAGTGAAGCTATTATGTTGAGTAGGCATGTGAACTTGATCTATAACCCTCCCATAACCATGTTAGGCCCCCTGTAGTATCCCTACATCGGGACCCTATTTACTTTTGCTAATAGTTCACTTATACGACAGTAAATGCGCCTCACCATATATTTTTATACCTACTCAAATGCATTTGTTCAGTGATTTAACAAACATGCCTACTCAACATAATAGCTTCACTGTATTGTTTGTACTGTTTGACTTATTACTATTCAAACTGATCAATGCAAATGCTTTTTCTTTTTTACTTTCATAAATATGTGAATATTGCTGTATTTGCTATTCTAATGCATTGTCTGTCTCTATTCAATAGGGGGTGCCCCATCCATTCATATGGTACTGTGACTCACTTGCCAACACGCTATTATTTGCCTGCACAAAGTGAAATGCAGGGCAACAACACTTTGACATTTTATTACATCTTTTTATACTAATTTCCGGCATATTTTTGCTCACACTTGGTCTATCCAGGCTGCCCGGCGCGGGTAAGACAAGGTGCGCATGCGCGGACTTCTCACTGCGCATGCGCAACACATACCCATTGAGGCGCACGTCTCCATCTATGCGCCCTCCGCTTGCGGTCTAGCAAGCGGGGAGGGGTTAGTCTGCCCGCGTCGGTGACGCTCCGACGCCGCACGAGGCCCCGGCCCCCCCGGGCGTGACGACGCGCAGCGCCGCCGCTTCTGAGATCTCATAGGGGAAAAATCTAAGGCCTCTGAGACACCATCCCCTTACCTGGCCCTAATTATTATTCCGCAGCTGAGCGCATCCATCCCACATTATGGCCCGCTCAGCTGACATCACTTCCTACACACATTTAAACCTGAGCAATGGCGGGACTAGCTACAACACTTCCCTGCCGGCGCTCTGTTGCACCTCTCTACAGGACCTCCATTTATCAGGTATTATTACTCTTTTTACTTCATGCTGTCCACCCTGCATGATATACCCCTTTGACCTCCTAAGCGATACTAATACCATCCTATTTACTTTATTCCACTCCCCAGCCATATACTACTCTGGCCCAGGCACATATAGCCATTGCAACCTAATGGTGCATGGCTGGAGATCTTGCAGCCTACCAAATGTTCAGCAGCCGTTTGCTTTTAACAGCATAGACCAATTTATATTTTGTGAACATACCGAGACCATACTTCTGTACCCCAAGACCACCGGGCTATTTGGGCCCTTTTCTTCAGTGTTTTGCAAGTGAGTACCTTTATCATTTAGTGGTTTAACCACTTGCCGACCAAGGACATCATATGACGTCCTTGACTTTGAGTGGTGATATCTGAATGATGCGTGCAGCTATTGGCATCATTCAGATATCATTTTTACCGGCCGGCCATTCTGTGCACCATAAGAATGATCATAGCGGCAGTTCCGCCGCCTGATCGTTCTTATAGGCAGCGGGAGGGGACGTCCCCCCCTCCCGCCGCCATCCGGTGCTTCTCCGGGCTCTCCCGTGCCATCGGGGGCCCGGAGAAAGAATCGCTCACCGCCGGATGACGAGCATAGAGATTTCCGGTGACCAGATGGTCACCAGTCATCTCTATGACCGTCGGAGGCCCGGGCGCGACGTTATGACGTCACGCCCGGTACCCGGAAGTAAACAAAGCCGCAATTGCGGCTGTCAGCATGAGATCGGTAAAAAATTTTTTACCGATCTCATGCTTTCCAGCCTGGAGGAGAGATGTGGGGTCTTATTGACCCCACATCTCTCCATAAAGAGGACCTGTCACATACATTCCTATTACACGGGATGTTTACATTCCTTGTAATAGGAAATAAAAGTGATCCAAAAATATTTTTTTTTTTAAAAAGTATAAAAATAAAAAAAATTAAGTAAAATAAAAATAAATAAATAAAAAAAAAAATTTAAACGCCCCTGTCCCCTGTAGCTCGCGATCAGAAGCTAACGCACACGCAAGTCCCGCCCGCATATGTAAACGCCGCTCAAACCACACATGTGAGGTATCGCCGCGTGCGTTAGAGCGCGTGCAACAATTCTAGCACTAGACCTCCTCCGTAACTCTAAACTGGTAACCAGTAAAAAATATTAAAGCGTCGCCTATAGAGATTATTAAGTACCGAAGTTTGGCGCCATTCCACGGTTGTGCGCAATTTTAAAGCGTGACATGTTTGGTATCTATTTACTCGGCGTAACATCATCTTTCATATTATATAAAAAATTGGGCTAACTTTACTGTTTTCTTATTTTTTAATTCATGAAACCGTTTTTTTTTCACAAAAAAAGGCGTTTGAAAAATTATTGCGCAAATACCGTGTGAGATAAAAAGTTGCAATGACTGCCATTTTATTCCCTAGGGTGTCTGCTAAAAAAAACGTACTCAATGTTTGGGGGTTCTGAGTAATTTTCTAGCAAAAAAATGATGATGTTTACATGAAGGAAAATAGGCCAAAATAGGCCCGGTAAGCAAGTGGTTAAAGACAGGCTCTACACTTACCAATACAATATGTTGTATACTAATGCCCTTACTCTGTTTTATACAGTACTATTGAGCAAACACAGGAATCGTTATTGCCTTGAAAAAGGACGTCCGTCCGAAACATGTCAGCATTTTCCTGAAAGACCTTGATAATATCGCAAGTTGTTGTGCAAATTCTGCATTTTATGTACATGTCTATGGTCACATACGTTTTCATGTATATTACTTGATTCTTTGTAAAACTGTATGCCTACTTACCCAATTTACCCAATTCATTTTCGGGCTCATTGCCCCAATAAAATTTACTTTTTGTTTATATGCATACACTTTCTATGTCTATCTGTTTAAGCTTCTCTCAGGGGTATAGGCCGTGTCAATGCACACTAGGCCTTCACAAATATATACACGCCTATAACGCCTACAACCCCTGAAACAGGGCTGCCACAAGGTTACCAGAGTGAAAATGCCATCTGTTGATGACTAATAGATCATCTCCTGCTACCTTCCTGTCCCACGTTCATGTACCCTTAAAGAGGAAGGCGGGCAAAAAACACATCTTATTTATATATTATAAGACGCTCATAAATGCTTATGCAAGCAAGTTTGTGCATGCTCTTGTAACATATAGCTGAAAAACTGAAATTACAGACTAAACTTGAAAATGGGTTTTTGACCTAAGATAAGGGTACATATACTTTATAGCAAAAGCAATATGGAGTCACTGTTGTTCAGTCATATTACTACAATCCCCTCTTTAAGTCATGAAATCAAATCATGAAGATAACTTATTTCTTCTCATTTACATTCTATTAGCTGGAGCTGGGTCAGCAGGTCGAGTACCTTGGGAAATCATGCACATGATAAAGTTGAAGCAGGCATATAGAGGTAATGCCATAAGCAAAATCAGTACAACAAGCATAGCAATATCCTTGATCCACGAAAAAACTCCACTGAAAACAACCCCCCCCCCCACACGTTACCCAGGGGGTTCCAAGTCTTAGCAAGGTCTCTTGCTTCAACCTGTAATTTGTCAACCTCCTTCCTGTGCTGAACAATTATGTCAAAATAATTGGGCACCTCCATACTGGTATTATGTATCCAGGTACAGCATTCATAATCCTTTGTTACCTCTCATAACCCCGTGAGTGCTGCACTCATGCTTTCAATGGCCAAGTCATGAAGCTCTAGCTGCTTTCTTAGTGCTCTAGTTTCTAAGTTAAGGCTGGTAATGTCAACAGAATTCTTATCTAGTATTTCATCCAAAATCCCAGAGTAATTATTTAGCCATTTCATCATGTCAATACCCCATCCGGTTCCAGAGGGGAACCATGCCCAGGCCATGTCCTTTTCCAAAAACAATGATTTGGCATAACGGTGTTCGAGGGGGTATCTCGGCTAAACACCAGCCTTGAGCAAGTGAGGTCCCTCATCGTCTCGGAGAATTCCCATTATCGGGACTAATGAGGCTAAGTAACACCATCCCTGGGGATCACTAGGAATCCATGGATGGCATGTCCTTCCGCAATAAATGTATGTGCTGTTGCCCAAGGCGAGTGGCTGTCTGCTAAGGATTTGTTGGGTACCTTCAGAGAATCCTGCAAGGGCAACCTTTGAAAGTAGTTTTGCAATCTCAGTATGGGGGTCCGTGGTACGTATGAAAGTATATATAGTGTGATTTAGGTCATGATCTGAGGTGTCAAACACTGTGGAAGTGATCTGAGGACATGGAGAAGTTGATTCTAGTGTGACTGCATACTTCCCTACCTTTTGATGAGTTACCCAATCTAAAACACCAATCAGGGAAATTACTCCTTCCCATTGCTTGGAAGGTGACAGGACTGCTCCCTGTGTCATCTGTGTCATCTGCACTCTGGTGAGAGTAATGGGGGGTGTTCTGTTTAGAAAGGGGGTGATATTCAGGGGTACAGCCATAAGTGGAATACAGGCTGTACTAGGATTCAGTTTACTACATATCCAACACTTATCATATGCTGATTTCTGAGCATAGCTTATTTAAATTTAAGTAACAACATGTTTTCTGTGAGACCATTTGTCTTAGTTCCCTCAGACTCCCAATACACATCCCTTTTATGCCTAGCAAGTGTGTTATTAATGGTGTTATTATGAGGTAATTTTGCTGTCCAACCCAAAACTTGAGATAAAGTATGCATCACCAAATTCTGGCCCCACGCCAATCTTGAATGCCTTGTTGGGGCTGAAGTGGGAGGAGGATGAGGTGTTACCTCAGCATGAGTGTATGGATCTCATACACCAGGACACTTCTCCCAGATCTGATATGTCTTCAGTCGCTCTCCCTAATGCACAAAATGGATTTGTGGATGGCTCTTGTTCAAGACTAAGTGACACCACATATCATGCAGGCTATGCAGTAGTTCAGCTGCCTGATGTAATATTAGAGGCCAATTCAGTTCCTTTTCAGTCAGCTCAGGCAGCAGCTGATCGCACTCACACGAGCCTGTCAGCTTTTTGCAGAACAGGATGTAAACCTCTACACTGATTCTAGGTACGCTTTCGGTGCAGTGCAAGATTTTGGTGTTATCTGAAAAAGGAGGGGTTACATAGCAGCTGATGGGAAATCCATCTCACATTCTACTTTGGTTGCAAATCTTCTGGATACAAAACAGCTTCCAAAATCAATAGCCATCCTACATTGCAGAGCACACACGGGATGACAGGATGACATTGCTAGGGGAAATGCATTGGCAGATAGAATAGCTAAGTAAGCAGCAAGTAGGCAAGTGGCTACAGTACAGATGCCCCCCCTGGCTCTGGAAATGCCCCTTCTGGATCAGACTTTGTCTGACCTCTAGGTACATGCCACCCCACAAGACATTAAACAATGGAACATATCAGGAGAGCAGAAGAGTCCTGAGTCAGGACTCATCTGCCATGAGGGGAAGCCATGCATACATGTAGCTAGCGCACCTTTGTTTTTTTCACAATATCATGGGGTAGGACACAGAGGCCGGCAGATGACATGTGAATTATTAGACAAGGATTTTTTTCATTCCAGGACTTCCTTCATTAGTGAAGTAATTTGTTGCAAGATGTATAACAAGTTTTTGGATTAATCAAAAGAATCCACACAGCGTGAGACATGAACACCTCATTTACCCGTCCACACCATTCACTCATCTTCAAATTGATTTTACACACATGCCCAAACTAGGCAAGAGACAATGAAAAATAAAAAAGTTCCCCTAGATGGACTTTATAGGCAACTAAAAATATTATATAAAACTATACCAAAGTAATATAATAGCAATACATTTTATTAAAGGTTAAACATGATTAAAAGTAAAAATTAAACATTGATTAACTGATCACAGTCAGTTGATATCACCATACAGAAAATGTATATGACAAGACCGCCTTATACCCAATGTGTTTCAGGATAACGTCTAGTCCTTCTTCATTGGTGAAGAGGAAGGAGGAATTCATCTGAAGCATAAAATATATAGTCAGTATTTTTAAGTGAAACATTCACCTACATGAAATACATAATTGAATGTTAAACAAACTAGGCAAGAGACAGTTATATTTACTTGTGATAGTAGACATGTTCTCACGATTGCCAGAAGTGTTCAATACCGCAAAGAAAGATGCACAGACACTAGTCAGAATCCTTGCAATGGAGGACAATGGTCCTGCCTTCATAGCCAAAGTGTGTCAAGATTTAGTGAAAGCACTGACAATTTACTGGAAGTTTCACATCCCATATCACCCACAGAGTATAGTAGAAAGAATGAATAGGACTCTTAATGATAAAATTAGGAAGGCCACAGGGGGAACTTTCAATGGATGGAAGAAGGTACTGCCTGCAGTCCTTGCAGAGGTAAGAATGACTCCCTGCAGAGCCACAGGTTTCTCCCCATTTGAAGTCTTAATGGGAAGGTCTTTCCCCACTCCATGGGCCAGACAGCCCCTAATGTTAGAAAGAGGGGATTTTGATCTCATCCAGGAAGAGTATGTTAGGAAATTGATTGAAACTTTGGACAGAGTTGAAAAATGTATCGCTCGCACTTCTCCTTTTTCTTTACAGGAACCAACTCATCCGTTCCAGGTGGGAGACATCGTGGTGGTCCAGTCCTTGAACCATACCAAGAAGCAAGAGTACCTGTTTATATCCCCAACTACAGTGATCGCAGTGACCTGAACAGCCATTCTGGTAGAAGGACAACAACACAATCAAGGGGTTAATATGGCGCACTCTGGATGTGGCTGTATGCTTATAATATAGACATAAGTGGAGGGGGGAGGGGGGGACAATGAGAAGGCAACTGTGGTGGGGAAGTAGTATGACTGGGTGATATATGTTAGTGTTTAACAATACGTTTAAACATTAGTCCATGTACTAATATTGGAATGCTGAGCATTTATTGTCTGCCAGTCCATAGAAGCAAGAAGAAGCTCTGGAACAAGATAAAAGGAAAAGAGATGGCACCCTCTAAGTGCAGCAACTATTTAAAATACATTTATTGCAAATGGATTAAAATCACTCACAATTGAGCTGTCAGGTTCAGGCATATAGAAAGTACTAGGTGCATCCGGGTGAAGTGGGTCTCATGAGCTGATTGGAAGGATCCGGTGTCTTTGTCCATTCGCTCTCCGGTGGTGCTGTGGGTGCCTATCGCTTCCGGGTGGCTGGAATGCAGACGGTGGACGCTCAGTGATTATCCTCTGTATCATGCTGGAATCACTTGAGGGAAAATATAACATAAGTGAGGGGAGGGGTTAAATACTAATAGGAGAGAGGGCAGGACTAGGAGAGTGACGTGCGTGGGTGGCCATGGAAATTAAAGTAGCTATCAGCGGCAGTGGCAGTGGCAGTGTGTTTAACCATCCAGGGAAAGGAAATAACTATACACATATATATATATATATATATATATATATATAAAAATATATATACAGGCCTCAAAATTTACACTCGCCTGCTCGCATTTTGCGAGTAAATTTTGAGGGCTGGCGAGGAAGGGCTGTCTGGGAGCAAGGGGGGGCGAGCACTGCCGGCCGGCGAGTCCTTTTCCCAGTGCTCATGAAGGGGAAGAGAGAGGACAGAGCCGGCCAGATGATATGAGCGCAGGGAACATCACTAGCGGCTTTGATTTCATTGCCATGTGTTCCCTGCACTCGCTTTTACACACAGCCCCGTCCCCTGGTCCCGGGGAATTTGATAGACAGATCACCCGTCCAACACATATATATATATATATATATATATATATATATATACACACATACATACATACATATATATATATATATATATATATATATATATATATATATATATATACACAAACAAGAGTAACAAGAGTACATGGGCTATAGTGTGTGGGCACAGATGGGCTTTTATATGTGGATAGCATGTAGTGAATTCTATTTTAACTGGAATAATTAGAGAATAGAAGGACAGCAGGCTTGGATTCATGCCAGTCGTGTGAAAAGGGTGAACCAAACACCTAAGAAGCAAGAAAAAGTACAGAGAGGCAAAGCATGTGAAATTAGTCCTTAAAGAGTGAGTGAAGCAGGTGGTTTAGACTGTGAAAAAGATGACCCTGCTTATTTCACCACAGACTTCTGGGAAGGTCTTGGGCCTCCTGATCATACTGACTTTGATGGTGTTCCTACCAATATGGATCATAACTCACTGTCTTTATCATCCTGAAGAACTGGGGGCCTTTAAGGTCATATGCTGAGTGGGAATATTCTTGAGTAGAATGGAAACATTGTGGCCAGTGTGTAATGTAGTTGCATGGCCTAGAGTGAATGAAGTCCTCATCTCTACAACCATCGCACAGGATGCCAATGCCCGAAGACATGCTGGCATACCTTGTACCTGCATCGGCACTATTCTTGCAAAAAATGCCACAGGGCGAAGTTTACCCCCATGCTCCCGGGCCAGGACTCCCGCCATGGTCTTACAATTGTCTCTTGTATATAAATGGAACATTTTTTCATACACAAGTAATCCAAGGCCAGGAGCCATAACCAATGCAGTTTCAAGGTATACAAAAGCATTACACATTTCATCATTCCATTTTATACAGTCTGGCATGTCAACATTTGTGGCTTGTCTCAGGAGGTTATCATAGTAGGAACAATCAGATATCCATTGGCAGCAGTAACCAATCATACCAAGGAAAGACAACATATCTTTCTTAGTAAGTGGGCAGGGCAGACCCACAAGAGCTGTGGCTCTTTTGTGACTGATTTTACTCTCTCCTTTGGTGAGCACAAAGCCAAGGTATTCTACTGTTTCCTGATATCATTGTAGTTTTATTTTAGAAACCTTGTGACCATTGTCTGCTAACCAATGTAGCAGGTCTACACCATCCTCTTTGCACACAAACTGTCTCGGACTATACAACAATAAAGCATCAACATACTGTAACAAAACCGAACCATGGCGGGGAGTCCAGGACCGCAAGGTTGCCTGGAGGACTACCGAATAAACTACTGGGGAATACACATACCCCTAAGGCAATCTACATGTCATGAACAGGTGTGACCAGATTGTGTGGACTGCAAAGATGAAACCAAAACGCATGTAAAGTGAATAAGAATAATGGTTAGTTAAGATAAGTGATATAAATAAGTAAACACCCCAAATACAAATAGTGCTCAACCAACAAACAGAAACCCACAGACAACAGATAATGTATACAGCCAAAGGAAAGTACCGGAATCAAACACGTTAGCCAAGCCAGGGTCATACACAGGGGATCAGCAGATGAACAAGAGCAGGACAGGAGAGGGAGATAATGGATGGGATAAGACTTACAAGGGAACAGGAACACAGGAGGGACAGGATCAGGATAGGAGTCGGGTACAGATACAGGTTACAGGGTTCAGGATACAGGTCGCAGGTCAGGGCGCATGGAAGAAAAATACCAAGGCAAGCGTGTGAGGGCTTGTCGGGTATTTATAAGACTGGAAAAGGGAAAAGAAACTGCGCTAAGGGAAATACACAAGTGTGTGTATGGCTAAGGATGTGGGTCTTCTGAACAGACCTATTGGAAGCTGCAACTCTGCTGCCAACGCAACAACAGTAAAAAAGATAAGATAAATGAAAGAGTTGCGCTACACCAGAGACATAAATATGTCTAAAAGGGCCCAAGTCGCAATGACCGCATCTAATTAAATGTGGTAGTGATAGGGAAAAAATATATAAAGTATCAATTTTAACTCATAGGCATATGTGCGTGAATACATATACCATACAAATAAATTATATAGTGGCATAAAAAATAAATAATCCCCACATAGGTGACATTGAAACAAAAATTTGTGACTATAGCAAATTAAAATACAATATAATTCATATAAATGTGAAATTGTTGAAATTGAGTCCTCATAAAAGTGAAATCAAACCATAACATATAATATATAATGGCAAAAGTCCACAGAAAAATATAACGCAAATAATTTGCACCCGTGCAAAATTAAACTTAAAAGTGATGAGAATGAAGTCCATCCATAGGGGGAATCTTCTAATAGTAAACCGTGCATAATCCACCACCGGAAACAGATAAGTTTACTTCTTACCAGAAAACCATGACACCCCGTTACAGAGTGTCATAGAAAGCATTGGTTGAATCTATTTCCCTCAGACCTCCAGAATCTGCTGCTCTCTCTCACTGCACAGCCTCCAAAATATGAACCAAGTTCCCCGCAATCTTCACTCCATCTCTCATATACCCAAGCTCATCAGCACGAATATATCAATATCGCGCACATGCCACAGATCACTTCCGTAAACAGAAACCCACAGACAACAGATACATATATACAGCCAAAGGGAAGTACCGAAATCAAACACGTTAGCCAGGCCAGGGGCATACACAGGGGATCAGCAAATGAACAAGGGCAGGACAGGAGAGGGAGATAATGGATGGGATAAGGCTTACAAGGGAACAGGAACACAGGAGGGACAGGATCAGGATGGGGGCTGGGTACAGGCTCAGGTGCAGGTTCAGATACAGGTTACAGGGTTCAGGGTTCAGGATACAGTACGCAGGTCAGGGAGCATGGAAAAAAGATACCAAGGCAAGGGTGTGATGGCTTGCCGGGTATTTATAAGACTGCCAGTGATTGACCTCACGTAACAGCTGAGCGCAGAAGGTGCTGTCTGCTCCACACTGCCGGGATCCATCCGCTGGTGGACACCAGTACTGCGGCCCAATGATGACATAACACCAGCAGGGAAAGTCTCTCCTGACAGATACAAACTGCCAGGAGACACTTGCTGGTGGACCACAGTACTGCACGCCAAATGATGGATCTTAACAGCGGACAGACCCTTTCCTGACAGTACCCCCCTCAAAGGAGCGGCCTCTGGACGCTCCAACTAGCTGCTGCTGGGACAAGTCCATGGCATCGAGCTGGGCAGCAGACAGAGTCACACTAAGGTGGAGATGAAGACAGTCCAAAGTATTAAACCAGGCGATGGACAGCTCAAGCTGGGCAGCAGGCAAAGACATAACAGGTTTAGTAGCAGGCACATTGAACTGGGTAACAGGCTCCGGATCATTGGGCTGGGCGGCGGGCACATTGAACTGGGCATCAGGCACATCAGGCTGGGCAGCCGGCGCGGGCACATCAAGCTGGGCAGAGGGCACTGGAAGCTGGGCAGAGGGCACTTCAAGCTGGGCAGAGGGCACTTCAAGCTGGGCAGCAGGCACGGGCACTTCAAGCTGGCCAGCAGACAGGAACACCTCAGGCTGGGCAGCAGACAGGAACACCTCAGGCTGGGCAGCAGACAGGAACACCTCAGACTGGGAAGCTGGCACATCGGACTGGGGAGCTGGCACATCGGACTGGGAAGCTGGCACATTGGACTGGGAAGCTGGCATATCGGACTGGGAAGCTGGCAGCGGAACATCAGACTGGAGGGCAGGCAGCGGGACATCAGACTGGAAGGCAGGCAGTGGGTCATCAGACCGGAAGGCCGGCACCAGGACATCAGGCTGGAAGGCTGGGATGTCAGGCTGGAAGGCTGGGACGTCAGGTTGGAAGGCTAGCACATCGGACTGGAACATGGACACAGGAACATCACATTAGGGCACAGGAACTTCAGGCGGAGACACTGGCTGGATAACAGGCAGAAGTTTGTCAAAATCAGGTGGGTTATCAGGTTCAGCTGGCATGCAAGCAGACTGGAGCAGGTTGGTTGGTGTGGGAGCAAGTTGCGTTACTGGTAGGATCGTGTGAGTGGGAAAGAACTTCTGTTTCTTCTTTGGCTTAACTGCTGGAGATCTGTAGGTGGCTATAGGACTGTAGGTAGGAGGTGAGGCATACTGAAACGAAGGGCTGGGATATGGCAGGGAAGTGGGAACAGCGGCCAGATACAGTACGCAGGTCAGGGCGCATGGAAGAAAGATGCCAAGGCAAGCGTGTGAGGGCTTGTCGGGTATTTATAAGACTGCCAGTGATTGACCTCACGTAACAGCTGAGCACAGAAGTGCTGTCTGCTCCACACTGCTGGGATCAATCCGCTGGTGGATGCAAGTACTGCGGCCCAATGATGACATAACACCAGCAGGGAAAGTCTCTCCTGATAGTTACAAACTGCCAGGAGACACCTGCTGGTGGACCACAGTACTGCACGCCAAATGATGGATCTTACCAGCAGACGGACCCTTTCCTGACACTACACCATGTCATTTGGCGATTTCTAAAACAAAATGCAAGTAGTGGCTGTGCCTCCTGGTCCACCGGGATTGAAAATGATGCATTTGTCAAATCAATCACAGAAAAATATTCAGCATCATGTGGGATGGAGGGTAAAAGTAATGGCACGTCAGACACTATAGGTGCGATGGGCACAATCAAGTTGTTTACGCCCCTAAGATCCTGCATGAACCTTCTGGCTTTTTTACTGGATTTATAGGTGTGTTAAAGGGTGATACTGTCTCTTTTAGAATCCATTTTACAAGAAAATGCTTCACCATTGGTGCTATCCCATCCTCTTTCTCTTTTGACAGATGAGCCCCACATCGAATGCGCTTTCTGACCACACTCTCTCAAGATCTGCTTAAACTTCCATATTTAGCATTACAGGGCAGATTGGGAACTTTTTTGAATGTGCAATAACGCCCCCCTCTTCTGTCATTTCTAGTTTAATGCCTAATTTTCCCATTAAGTCCCTTCCAAAGAGATTTACAGGGCAGTTTGGGATTATCCAAAACTCATGATGGCATAGTATCCATCCATTAGCATTGTGGTACACTGCAAGGGGCGGGGTCTTCAGACGGTTCCTTCATTGGGCACCAGTTCCATTCAGCTTGGCGAATCATCCTGAAAGTAAAGACGGAAACGCGTCAGGGCGTCGCTACGCAGCAACCCCCCAGTGCCACTCGTCTCGTATCTCTCCTACCCGGGAACACTGCAGGAGCGGTGAGAGGTTAGAACGGGATTGCAGTGGCAAATTTTATTGATTATGAATACGCTCTTGTTTTATGGATATATAGTGAGTGTTTTATTGTGAGATATGCTTTTAAAAATAAAATAGTGTGATACAGGATTACGCTATGTGGCCTTCTTTTATTCATTGCTTGTAATGAGCATAACACAGATTGGATGCGCCCAGAGAATTGGAGACTATTTATCAGCCTGATAAGTGCATAAACCAGCTGGGTCTGGTAAGTAGATGTCTTGCAGTGGTGTGGTGAAGGAGTCCTTTTTTTCTACACTGGAATTGCTGACAGCTTAGTCTCTGGATATTCCACATGACACTAATACATTTTGCACTTTATGGACTTGAATTGATTATTGTATTATCATTATATTGACTCACAGTGGATTTAATCTTATTATTCATTGTTATACCAAATCATTTCTACTGTACATATGTAGGATCTTCCCTAACCTCCGGTAATCATCTCCTTGTGCCAAAAGTTTCCCATTGCTTATAACTTTTTTGAAGCTCTCTAGAGTAGATCACGTGGCATGTGGAAAGGACAAATAAGTTATCGGTGATGGGAGACTTCCTGTGATGGGAACTGATTGCCACTATCTGCAATGATTGCTGTCAGTTAGTGGAGATCAGCACCAGTGTCAATAAACACTAAGTCCTTTGTACAATCTTTGAGATAAGCCAAAATGGCACCAATACCCGATGCATGCACAGTAGCAGATGAAAAGGTAATAACAATGTGCCACTATTATGCATACACCATGCCATTAACATTTGAATGTAGACCAGCACCATCGACAACAGCCATACTCAGCAGAAAGCACAAACAGAGTGGTCCTTGCAACAGGGGAGTCACCACACCTGCAGCCACCTACTCACCACCACCATGCAAGCTCCAGTTCCCCTCCTTCATAATTCTGCCTGCACCTTTCTTCTTACCACCTCAAATGACCCCCTCAAATAATAAAAAATACCACAGAGAAACCAAGACCTCTCATAATAATCACACTATGGGGTATAATAAAAAATAATATTTGCAATATGTTTGAAATGTCAATTTCTATTTGCTTCCTACTGCTGGGCGAATGTAACATTCCCTAAGAGTAAAATAGCCTTATATAATATAAGGGTTAAAAGTATTCACCAATGGACAAAATGGCTTAACACATATAGGTTATGACCAGCAGCGAAAATAATATGAGGGAGGCCACTGCACAATGGGGCGTAGATATTTTTTTGTCCTAGGGGGGTTCAGCTCTCTCAAAGCATTGTTTACACTTATGTTGGGGGGGGGGTTTAAACATGTGGCAGTGGAGTGGGGCCATTAGGCTTTGCATTGCAGAGCAGCAAAAATGTTCCTCTTGACATGTTCAGTTGGCAATACCATCTGCTAAATGCAACCTATTCAAATGAATGGGGCACCCTTCAGAAACACACACTGTAAGTTACACTTGTAACGTACTAGCGCCAGGTTTAAGGGGTCAAAACAGGTGGTGATGACGTAAAACAGCACCTCCTCACTGCCTACCAAATGCTCTCTGAAGAGCAATCTGAACACAGATCCTATTTGGAGTGCAATTTTAATGAAAACTAGCTCTAATGTAGCTGACATCCTAAGATTTTCAAATATTCCCCAGCTATATCCTTACTGCATATTTCCACTGTGTAACAATATGCAGTAGGTACCTGGTAAGGACCAAGCCTATTTCTGACATTTGTTGTTTATAAGTTAAAATCAGCATTTTTTTGCTAGAAAATTACTTAGAACCCCCAAACATTGCATTTTTTTTAGCAGAGACCCTAGAGAATAAAATTCCCCCATATCATTAAATATCTGCCATTAAAATTCCCCCCCTACACCAGGCAAACATTTTGGCCAAAAGCCCCTCTTTCTGTCCAGCAACACTCCAGCAAACCCATGTTCCCTCAAGCATCCCATGTAAATAAAATAAAAATGTCCCCCCCTCCCTCCTAAGATCCCCCCCATTCCACTCCAAGCATAGATCCCCACTGCAAAATACCACCCTCCCTCAAATATCTCCACAAAATTAAACCCCCTGTCTTTAATCCCCCCCAAAGCAAAAATATCTCTCTTGATCAACATCCTCCCCCCAGCAAAGATTCCTAATCCTGAAGAAAATCTCCCTTCATTCAAGCAAACTCCCCTCCCAGAAGAAAATCCCTGCCATTAACCACCCCTTGTAAACTCCCCCACAAAAAACTCACCCTCCCCACCTCCAAAAGCAAACCCACTCCCCTTTCCTTAACCCCTACTACAAGAAACTCCCCCAGGCAGGAATTCTTACCCATTCCCTTTCCCCAAACAAAGGGTCTATGCCTCTCCCCCTACCAGAACTCAGGATCAGCATGCCACAGAGACAGGACACCTTCTGCCTCTCAGGTCTCCCCTCAGCTGTGTCATATGATACACAAGAAAATCTAAGAGTTCCCTCCGCTGTGCACTGTCAATTTCCGGTATATGTGTAAGCATCAGGACCTCACAGGATTTTTTTGTTTATTGAGGCCCCCTTTTTAAACTGATGGGGCTTGGGCACCGTACAGGAGGGGCTAGCTGCTGCACTCCACCACTCTGATTGCTTCTACTGCTCAGTTGCTAAGGTTAAGTAGCACGGCAGCAGGGACACTGACTTGGCATTTTGACAGGAGGCTTTGGGGGGTTTGAACCCCCCTGACACCCCCTCTTATCTACACCCCTGGCACAATGTATAGTATATGGAGATTCCTGTGTGAATGGCCAAACAAGTGGATGTTCAGCTGAGGGAAACTCCAGCTGCAGTGTTAAATAACACATATAGCAGTAGTATTATTAAATAAAAAAAACATTGTGGGGTCCTTCTAAAATTAAATACCAGACCCCTGTCATAGATTTTAAGGGGGAACTCCATACAAAAAACAAGAAAAAAAGAGCATATGGCTCTTCCCCAAAATCTATACAAGACCCTTATCTGAGCTTACAGCCTGACTGGCCAGGAAAGCCTACCAAGCCATATGCCCTCAACATGTGGAAATACCTTGCTAGGGGGCACCCCCCTGGCAAAGCACCTTGTTCCCATGTTGATGAGGACAAGGGCCTCTTCCCCAAAATCCTTGCCCAGTGGTTGTGGAATCTGAGGGCAGTGACCTCTCAGAATCTGGAAGCTCCCTTGAAAAGTAAGGGAGTGTTTATATATCTTTGCCTTCATTGCTTAAATTGCAGCAGCGGGACTGGAAATGTCATTCATGTGAAGTAACGTGACTGGTTCAGCCATAGCAGCTGGCTTTTCTTCCTGTGGTTGTCGGGCATAATTACTTTGCATGGATCTATACCATTGGACTATGTAAATGATGGTGGCAAAAACGTATTGTGTTTATTTACCTTTGCCATTTTTTGTGAATGAGTAGGGCTACAATATACCCCTTACTCATGCACGTGGAGGGACCCAGTATTTGGTAAAGCTACTGCTATTATCATGTACCTGTATGCGGAGCCTGAGATGATGAGTGTAGGCTCTTGCACAGGTCCCAGTTGAGACAGCGTCTGCAAGAACCAGAGAAAGGCACAATTGCCAGGGTGCTGACACTGTGGACTGAAACCTAAAAGTGTAGAAAGCACACTGGGCTAAAAAAAAATTCCAGTCCCCTTGGCAAAAAAAAAGTTCATATAGAGCATTTTTGTATACATGTTTAAGCGCATTTAGGAGTGTTTTGTGTTTTTTCTGCCAAAGACCTCGACGCAAAAACGCAATCCAGAGGGTTTTTTTCCTGCCTCTAAACACTGAGCTTAAACTATGCCTTTAAACATCCTAATGTGCATGGACACATAGGATAAAATTGAGCTGCTTCTACAGGCAAAACACAAAACTCCTGTAGAAGCAGTGATTTTTTATTTATTTTTTTTAACATAAAGTTTATTTATTTGTAACAAAACAGAACATAACTTATTCGTAGTACAGTACAGTTAGACAGTTAGTGCATACTAGAACAAAAGTACAGTAGTCTCACACAATAGGTTACAGTATATCGGAAAGTGTCCTTGAGACCTCAGCGCCCATCAGGCGCTCAAGATTGCATATGAATCCTAAGTGATTGGGTATTGTCCCATGGGGGGAAGGGGGGGGGGGATGGCCGGGCCCACTATAATACCAATCGGACCATTTCATTTCTCCCCCTCTCTTCTCTGTACCTCACAGATATCCGTTAGCAATGCAGGTCATCCTATTGGCCTAAACTTCCCAGGGCATCTCGCACTCACTCTAAGGTCAGATGTTTGGCTTTCACCCAGGCTGCCCATATCCTGTCAAATTTCTGTGGGCAGTTTCTATTGAGATACGTCAACTTGTATAGCGGGAGGACTTTATTAACGAGTGCTAGCCATAGTTGATTTGTGGGCGGCGACGCCTGGTTCCAAGTAAGAAATATAGCCTTCCTAGCATACATCGAGGCGTAAAAGACAAATAGTTTTTTCCTTTGAGGGGCTTCCAGAAAGTCACACACCCCTAGTAGAAGGGGAATAGGGCTATTGGGGACTCTTATTTTCCCGATGGAGTTAATATCTTCCAAGACCAATGACCAAAACCATTTTATCAGTGGACAGGCCCAAACCATGTGGAAGAAGTCTGCATCCCCCTCACCGCATCTGGGGCACGTCGCTGCTCTGGATGGATACATTTTTGACAAACGCAGCGGGGAGTAGTAAGCCCGGTGCAAAAACTTTAATTGGGCAAATCTGTCTCTAGCTGAAATGGTCAGAGTCAGGAATTGCTGGATCCCCTCCTCCCAGTCGTCGTCCGCCAGTTCGGGGATATCTCTATGCCAAGTCTCAAATAGTTGGGAAACCTTAGATGTGTCCATCAAGGCGAGCATATTGTAAACAATAGATAGTGTTTTCGTTTTCTCTGGGGATCGGAGCTCTGCCTCCAGGTCTGACATGTATAGTGTAATCGGCTCAGGAAATTGGGATCTAAATGCATGCCTAAGTTGAAGATATCTAAAGAACATCCGATTTGGGAGGCCCTTATTATTCTTTAAGTCGTCAAATGTTCTCAGTTGTCCCCCATTTACTATGTCTCCCAATGTTGTTATCTGGAACCTCACCCAAAGAATCGGATCTGGGATTGAGTGGAAATGGGGAAGTCTCGGGTTGCCCCAAAGAGGCGTCTCTGGGGATATGGTGTTGGGTCTTCCCAGTTTCTTCCTGACTGTGTCCCACACTTTGATCGTAACTTTCATGGGGGTCGTCACCCTTACGTTTGATTTGGGCCCCCTGTGGATAAGATTCCTCAGTTCAGAATGTGAACCTAGTAGTGAAGCCTCTGTGGCTACCGCCGGATTGGCTGGTTCAGCCGCAAGCCACCACTTCAGTGTCACCAGGACCGCCGCCCAGTAGTACTTCAGGAAACACGGGAGGGCAAGGCCCCCCAGCGTAACTGGAAGCTGTAAAGTCGTTTTCGCCACCCTGGGGACCTTCCCATTCCAAATGAAGGAGATAACGAGGCTGTCTAGCTTCCTAAAGAAGGACATAGGTATAGATACTGGGGTCTGTCTAAATAGGTAGTTTAGTTTAGGAAGAAGTGACATTTTTACTAAGTTAACCCTACCGACAGGAGATAGGGGTAAGGACCTCCACCCCGCACACCTCTGGGTTATTTGGGACATTACTGGGGTGAGATTGAGGGGGATGAATTGTCAGAGATCCCTATGGATCTCCACACCTAGATACTTGAACTGTGACACCCTTTTTAGTTGCAGATCTGATTCCCGTGGGTCTATTCCAGAGTGTAGAGGGAACAGGACGGATTTCCCCCAGTTCACACACACCCCAGAGTATCGTCCATATCTGTCAATGATATCCAGGGCCTGGCGCAGGGATTCACCGTCATCTCGGAGATACAGGAGAGTGTCATCTGCATACAACGACACTTTCTCCTGCCGCTGGCCTATTTCAATGCCTTTTACCTGTCCTTTAGTTCTAAGGAGAATGGCCATAGGTTCAATTGCCAGTGCAAATAGTCCCGGTGACAGAGGACAGCCCTGCCTTGTCCCTCTCCCAAGTGGGAAGGGCGGAGACAGAACAGCCCCCGTTCGGACCCTGGCCGACGGAGAACCGTACACAGCCTCAACCCAGGAGACGAAGACAGGGCCAAAGCCGAATCTGCGGAGGACCTCCCATAGATACCCCCATTCCACGGAATCAAAAGCTTTTTCTGCATCCAGGGAGGCCACTACCGCTTCATCTGTGTCTCCGACCCCCGAGGACAAGACCGCATACAGCCTCCGCAGATTGATATCCGTTCCCTTACCCGGCATGAACCCGTATTGGTCTTCGTGGACTAATTTGAGTATTACCTCGTTAAGGCATCTAGCAAGAATTTTAGTCAGTATTTTGGCGTCCGAGTTCAGGAGGGAGATGGGCCTGTAGGACGAGCAGAGCTGGGGATCCTTCCCTGGCTTGGGTATCACTACTATTATAGCCTGTGCCATAGACATGGGGAGTGTGCTTTCAGTCAATGTCTTTGTGAACATACTATGCAATCTAGGTAACAGGCTGTCTACATATTGTTGGTAAAATTCAGGTGGAAACCAATCCGTCACGGGGGTCTTGCCCGATTGAAGAGAGCACAGTGCCGCCTTCACCTCTTCCTCTGTAATCGGGCTGTCCAGGGTCTCCCTGTCCCCGGGCGTCAAAGTCGGGAATGTGACCTCGTCTAGAAAGCCATTCAGCTCATCAGCCGAGTAGTCCACTTTGGAGGAGTACAGTCTGGTATAAAAGCCAGCAAAGCATTTATTTATATCTACTGGGTCCGTCTTGATGTTACCAGCCTCGTCTTGTATCCTGGCTATAGTCGAGATCGGGGCCTGTTCCCTTGCCAACCATGCCAGCAGCCTCCCCGTTTTGTCCCCCTGCTCAAATATCCTCTGTGTCTGGGCTAGCTGTCTTTTTTGTACCTTGGCTGTTCTGAAGAGCAAAACCTCCCTATATGCCACCTTCATATCTTGGCCAATAACTGGGTTGGCTGTCCGAGTAAATCTATCTTCAAGGGAATTTGCCCTATTCTCCAATTCCTCTAGGACAATCTGGTCATTTCGTCGTTCCCTTGCTATGGAGGAAAGGTAGCATCCTCTTATGTAGGCCTTAAAGGCATCCCAGACGTTACCCGGTGAAGTGGACCCAGCGTTAGTCCGCCAGTACTGATTAATCAAAGTGGCAATCTCAAATTCTATAGTAGGGTTGTTTATCCAGAATCGAGAGAGACGCCAGATTTTGTCAGAGGGGGCCATCACTGTTTTCAAACTACAGAGTATGGGTGAGTGATCCGAGATGCCTCGAGGTAAGATCCTAATTTCCCGTATCTTAGGGAGCATAGTAACGCTGGCGTAGACAAGGTCAATTCGCGATAGCGAGTTATATGAGTGCGAGTGGCATGTGTATTCCCTATCTAGGGGGTTCTTCCATCTCCAAACATCTTCCAACCCGAAGAGACCCGCCCACCTAGACAGGTTAGACCCAGTAGCTAATCCAGATGCCAGCCTATCCATAGAGGGGTTCGGGGCAGTATTAAAGTCCCCCAAAAATAGCACGTTGTCAGTGTGATATTGCGTCAGTAGAGGGATAATGGCGTGTAGTATGGAAAGGTCAGCCGGGGGGGGGGGGGCAAGTACACTCCCACCAGTACCATATCAACAGTGTCTATACATGCGTGCAATATAACATACCGGCCCCAAGGATCCAGCTTAACATCGTGTAGCTCAAAGTTAAGGGTTTTGCGCACTAAAATGCTCACTCCCCGGGAGTAACCTGTGTGAGTGGCATGAAAGTGTCTACCCACCCAAGGGCGTTTTAAGCTAAGGATTTTACTTCCTACTAAGTGCGTTTCCTGTAGGATGCATATGTGGGGATTGTACCGTTTGAGATAGTCAAATACCAGGGAGCGTTTGATTTTATTGTTAAGGCCACGGACGTTCCATGACAGGAGTGTCAAGCCAGCCATTTTATGAGGTGAGTGTAGCCACAAGGGAACATTCCCCAGGTATTCTGGACCCTGGGTGAAAGGCTACCCCGCCCGCATAGTGACCTCCCAGGCCTGCCACCCCACAGTGTAAATAGCCAATAGGCCAACATTAACCACAGTATCCATATGCAGTTTTTGTCACATACCTGTCTAAAATGTACCTCATATGCATTAGAACAAAAAGAAAAAGAGAAAAGGAAAAAACAAAACAAAACAAAACTTAAACACCCGTCCCATCCCTCCCCGCACCCTGCCAAACATAGCACTGGGTGCCTGGATCCCCAAACAACCAGAACTGAACAGTTCCTAGATAGGACGGTCTCCTATGGGGGCAGTACTGTGCGGCAGCACTCCTGAGACAGAGTTCCTATCCAAGGGGGGGTAGCAAAGGGTTCCCCACATCATAACTTGCATATATTAATAATGTCACCGAAGGAAAAAGAAAAAAAAAAAACCCCATTGTGTGTTTAACTGTGAACTGTCCCCTATCAGGGGTTAAGGGCTCCGGCCTGCGGCCATCAGATCCACCGCAGCAACCGGATAGCAAGCCAAGGCGTCCTGCTCAATGATAACATGTCCCTGGAGATAGTCAGCGAATCTCTTTCCCGCCAGCCGTATTCCCGGACCAGGTGATCCCGGCACCCCCCCCCCCCATAGTCCACCGGGTGAGTGACCAGCGTTATTGCGGAGGGCTTGCAGGGGGGGAGGCACAAACAATAGCGGGGGTGAAGTGCCCCCTCGCCCTCAACGGCCGCCAGTGCATTAGGTGTTACTGCATCTCACCTCTTCCCAGGCCCGCTCTCCTGCGGATAACATCTGTATGGTGGAAGGAGTCCTGGCAATCTCAGCGGGCATCAAGGGGAAGGAGGATAAGAAAAAGGCAGGGGGGTTTAGAAGGGGGGGAGACTCATCCCGCTGTCCAGCGGTGCACGGCGGTGAGAGGACGCTAGAACGTGACAGCCCTCTGCTTCTTTTCACCTCAAAATTAAACAGGGTCTGGTGAGCTATTCCCCCTCAGCAACAGACAGGGCTCCAGGCCTAAGTCTGATGGGCCTGACAAAGTCAACATGTTACAGAGGGACATCTGATTTACATTCTCGGGAGAATTGCTTGGTAACGGGGCATATTGAGAGCAGTACTGACCTTGGGTGGTAGCTGGTATTGTTAGCGGTCCCGGGGTAGCGAGTCCACCCAGCGTGAGGCTTCATCTGGAGAAGTGAAGAACTTAGTAGTCTCGCCGTCCACCACCCTCAGTCTGGCTGGGAACACCATATTATATTTCAGGCCTTTTGCGCGGAGTTGTGCTTTGACTTGTTCGAAGGTTCGTCGCTGGCGTTGTGTTTCCATGGAGTAGTCGGGGAACAGCATTATTTTAGTGTTTTCATGCCGCAGTTCTCCCACCTTCCTGGCCTCTCTCAGTATCAGGTCCCGGTCGCGGAAGTTCAACAAGCGGAAGATGAAGGTCCTTGGCGGGGACCCCGGCGGGCCCCTGACCGACGGCATCCTGTGGGCCCGTTCGATTGTGAAGTAGGGGGAAGAAACTGCCTGCGGCAGGAGAGACCGCAACAGGTGCTCGGTAAATGTTGCCGGGTCCCGGCCCTCCGCGCCCTCCGGGAGGCCCACGAGGCGGAGGTTGTTCCTCCGGTTCTGGTTCTCCTGGTCTTCCGCGCGGGCCTCCACAGCCTTCATCTTAACCTGTAGGGTTCGGATGGAGTCCCCATGTGCCCGGACCGTGTCCTCAGTATCTCCCACTCTCCTCTCCGCTTCCGTTAGTCTGTCCCGGTACCTGTCCATGTCTCTCCTTATCAAGCCCATTTCCAGCTGCATTTGTTCTATTTTTGCAGTCAGGGTGGTTTGGCAACCTGTAATAGCTTGCATGAGGGCCGTGAACTGGTCCGTCCCCAGCGAGGCCGTCTCCTGCTGTTCCGTCTGAGATGCCATGTTAGAGCTGGGAGCTGCACGTGGGCCTGGAGCGGGCGGTGGAGATTTTTGAGGCTGCTGCCGCTTCTTCTGCGAGCCGGAGTTCCCTCTTCTCATGCCCGGAGTCAGTCAGCACACTTGTAGGTGTCAGAGGTTGAGTAAAAGCTACTGGAATCGGATAAAAAAGCAAGTATCATGCGGAGCTCCCCTCACATACGTCCGCTCAGGTCGCCATCTTGACCACGCCCAGAAGCAGTGATTTTTAAGCCAGTGTGCATGGACTTTACCCTCATTCTCATCAATGGCTTGACTAACACCACCAGAAAGATATTTTCACACAGCTTCCAAGTGTGCAATAACATATAGTGCACATATGTACAGCACATTTTCATCCTTTAGTGTTTTGCAGCTTCAAGCTTTGCGTTACAAAACGTTTAGGTGTAAATGAGGTCTAAGATTGTATATGAAATCTCCTGTCAGGAAAGGATCCATCCGCTGGTAAGATCCATCATTTGGCGTGCAGTACTGTGGTAGTTTGTAACTGTGAGGAGAGACTTTCCCTACTGGTGTTATGTCATCATTGGGCCTTAGTACTGGCGTCCACCAGCGGATGGATCCCGGCAGTGTGGAGCAGACAGCACCTTCTGCGCTCAGCTGTTACGTGAGGTCAATCACTGGCAGTCTTATAAATACCCGGCAAGCCCTCACACGCTTGCCTTGGTATCTTTCTTCCATGCGCCCTGTATCCTGAACCTGTAACCTGCATCTGTAACCTGTAACCTGCATCTGAACCTGTAACCTGCATCTAAACCTGAACCTGAGCCTGTACCCGTACCCAATACCATCCTGATCCTGTGTTCCTGTTTCCTTGTAGCCTTTCCCATCCTTATTCTCCCTCTCCCGTCCTGCCCTTGTTCATCTGCTGATCCTCTGTGTATGACCCTGGCCTGGCTAACGTTTGTGATTCTGGAACTGCCCTTGTTATCTGCTGATCTTCTGTGTATGACCCTGGCCTGGCTAACGTGTTTGATTTCAGTACTTCCCTTCGGCTGAGCACTATTTGTATTTGGGGTGTTTACTTATTTATATCACTTAACTTAAATAAACATTATTCTTATTCACTTTACATGCGTTTTGGTTTCCTCTTTGCAGTCCACACAATCTGATCCAACACCTGTTCATGACATCTCCTAAACTGGTGCAAAACTAAGTACTGAACATTGGATTGCTGTGCACCCAAAGCAGCACTATAGTTGATCCAATAGTCCATAGAGTTTACAGGGTTGGCTTTCAAGTTGAAGCAAAGTATCACATTGCCAAATGACGCACCACCCAGTGGATAAATATATAATGGTGATTTTATATTTTGTAAAATAAATGTCCTTTGAGGGGCCATGGCTTGGTGGTGTCTTTGATTTGTTTGATATAAGTAGAGTATATACAGAATATTTAGTGCTTGAGTGCTATACAAAAGCTGTATATCGTAGTCTATTAACATTGGTTCCTTTTAGGTATTGGTATGTAAAGTCATTAGACACTTCGATTGGATAAGGGGTTTGCAGGTATTTGATATTTGGTGAAGTATTTTCATTATGATTATGTGAACAGTTGCTAAAAACTGAATTTCCTGTGTATAATATTAGGTTTTGTGTCTGGTCATATTTATAATAGGAAGGAAAAGACAGGAAAACAATAAGACATGTCAAAATCTTGATGTACATGGAAAAACTACTTGTGATGTTGCTTTGTAATATATAAAGCAAAGTCAGCAGTTTTTGCAGGCTACTTGTAATGTTTCCTTGAAATTCCATCCACTGACAGCTGTGTAAGGGTTTATCTTGCTGTTGCTTTGAGTGACTAAATTTACAGTGACGCATTTATACCTTTGGGATTAAACTAAAACTATAGGAATAGAATAATGATAGAAATAACTAAGTCTAAGTGCAAATTCATAATGTGAAATGTCAAGAGGCTTAACTCTCCAGTTAAAAGGAGGCAATTATTTCACAACTTCAATAATCTTCAAATAGATGTGTACGTTTCGTCGCAGATTCATTTTCCGAAATCCAGAAAATTTAATCTTAAAAGTAAACACTTGGTGATTCCGCTTTTCGCGTCTGTTGATATAAAAAGAATGGTGTTGCAATTCTAATTTCTAAACCCTTCCAAGTAGAAAAGAAAAAAGAAAGCAAAATGACTTTAAGCATGTGGAGTTCATTTCAAGATTTTAATGTAGATCTAATTTAATATATAGTGTAGCCTGTGTATTCTCATAAAAATAAGTAGCTTGCTGTTATTAATGTGTGATAAAAGCTGTACAATTTTTAGAACAAATATAATAGAGAACAAGATGTGAACAGACACAAAAACCCTAACACGTTGCATTGCATTCCATTTACTACATTAAAAGTATGTCATTAAGTAATTTATGCAAGGCCGACATTATCTTTCTTATATATAGGAATTCTTCGGTATAACCTACAGTGTTTATACAAACTGTGCAATAAGTGAAAGCTGTCAAGACTCCTACCAAGGGCTTAGAGCTTCCCTGAGAAATGACTTAAGAGTGCTTGCTGTAAAGCAAGAACTTGCTCATGTAGCATCCCAGCCACAGGTTAAAGGGAACCTAATATACTAGGTAATTTAGTGCTTAGTGAAGAAGTTGCAAGCCCTATCCTCTGGATTCAATACTTGGTGACTCACTGACCAAAAATATGTACACAGCTCATAATTAACTAATAGGATTATGTGAGGCTCAGAAAATGATCTGCAAGTGTGCAAAAGGTCAGAACATTCCATATATGTACATAAACATTTTGGATCTTTATAACCAAATGATTATGGGCAAACTGACACAGCTGGATGAAAGATACAGACACGCATGTGTGTGTAAATATATACATATATATATATATATATATCAAGAACAGGGGTGTGTAAAAGGTCTACAAGAAACACCACCTCAGTGCCAATTCTGACCTCAAAACAAATTAGCAGCAGACAAGATAAATAAATAAATTACCTTTTAAAATATAATAAAATAATGTAAAAGGGTATAACAAATCGGCAAAAAAACGTATAAAATCTCAAAAAGTTAGTAAAAGATTAATCCCAGTCCAATTACTGAAAATAAAATGACTAAAACAGCGCTTAAAATTAGATATTAGTCCAATCTCGAAAACAAAAAATCTCCCATACACCATGCAATAAAAATTGGATGTATAGCAGAGTGATATACAGTTCAAATGAAGAATTGGTTCAAGCCCTGGGGGGGGCAAACTCACCAGATTTATCTGGGTATATATATATATATATATATATATAAACCATGAAAACCATTAGCCACGTCTTATTTCCTCATCCTTATCAGAGATAACCAGGTGTGCAGGGGTTAAGACTTCTCTTATTAAGTAGATATCCAGTGCAATCCAAATATAAGAAATTTGTCCTATTTACTCCTCACCATAATTTACCAGGCATGCAGGGGTTAACATAAAAGGCAAACAGAATCCGCACATAGAGTAATACCCTTTATTTATCAATAATCCCCATGTAAATAATAAACCCCTTGGTAAAAGCTGCGTACATCACATAAGAAATCAAACAGCATCAATGAAAACATGCAGGGGGCGCTCTCGCTATATTCAGCCTCTCCAGAAGCACACTTGTCCTGCAGGATGTATCTACACACTGCCTGTTAGAGCTTGGAGGGCTGTGGAGGGCAGAGCGTCACCGCTGGGGTGTCATAAAAGCCACGCCCTGCAGCTTACACGACACTTCAGCGGTGATGCTGTGTAGATACTTCCTGCAAGACAAGTGTGCTTCTGGAAAGGCTGAGTATAGCGAGAGCGCCCTCTGCATGTTTTCATTGATGCTGTTTGATTTCTTTCTTAAATCTGGTGAGTTTGCCCACTAGGGGGAGTGTGCAACATGTGGTGGACTGTATTTCTGGTAACAGGTGCACTCTCTGCTATTAACCCTGAATTCACCGGCTTGAACTCCTTTTTTGAACTGTATATCACTCTGCTATACATCCAATTTTTATTGCATGGTGTATGAGAGATTCTTTATTATTGAGATTGGACTAATATCTGATTTTAAGCGCTGTTTTAGTCATTTTATTTTCAGTAATTGGACTGGGATTAATCTTTTACTAACTTTTTGATATATATATATATCTTATCAAGCTTCAGAATCCAATATGTCAGTGGGGGGGGGATCCCTTCATCCACTTCACTTGTGTGACTGGAGGAATCCAGTATTTATTTCTTTTTAGTCCAACCCACTGCCTGAACAAAAAAAAAAGAAATGACCCACCTATAATCAGCTTTAGAGCACTCTGATAAGAGTCCGTTGTTTCCCAGGATTTACAGTGTGCCCTGAATAATTCACACAAGTTAAACTAAGCTAGTGAAGTCAGAACATCCGACCTCCATACTTTTTACAGATTTCACTGCTGAAGCAATGGCCGCTAATGAGATCTTTGAACTGAAATATATAGAGGTACCTTAGGATAACAATTGAAGAGCAGTCGGAGACAACTCCCCCATATGTCCCCATATAATTTAGGTAATGTGAAACAAACACATATTACACTGATACTTGGTACTCCTCGTTGTTTCTGAGTGTTAGCCTTCACTGGTAAGTGACAGTGTTATTTTGCTCCCACCCCCCCCCCCCATCTTTGTTGGTTGTATTGTTTATTATAATTTTGTATCCTTATTTGTTTGCTATCATGTTACTAGGTTCTTGTTACAGACATTATTTAATATCATTCCTGAAGAAGCGGTGATATCCGCAAAACATGTAGAGGATTTTTCTCAGTGAGGATTAACCATTCCTCCACCTTCAGTTTTGGAGGGTACCAAGCATCAGTGTAATATGTGTTTGTTTCACAATACCCAGTCCACAAATGAGACCGATGTTTTTACATTTGTATTTGGATACCTGTCTTTTATATACTTTGTATCAATAAAAATGTATGTTTGCCTTTAATTTGTAATCATTGGGTACTGAAATAGTCCATTACCTAAATTATATGGGGACATTTGTGGGAATTGTCTCCGGCTGCTCTTCAATTGAAACACTAAAGCTGGATGATGTCAATGTTCCCAGTTTCATTGAGCAATCAAACTGGGTAAGTGCCAAATGTTCCTGGTTTCATCAGGCATTCAGATGTTTTATTAATTTATTGCAGGTCTTGCTGGCCCAGAAAATGCAAAGTCTTCTGAACAATTCATGCCGTTTATTCATATTATCTTGGCCTTTCAAGTCAAGTTTTATTAAAGTTCAAGAAATGTATTTTACAATCCAGTTCCGTAAATATGCTGTAATGTGAATGATTTGCTTTACAATCATCCACAAGAGTATTGGGATTAATAAGCTTGGATTTACATACTCAGCGAGCCATTGTTTCTGAAAATTTTTGTTAAATGCTGTCAACTATATTGTACAGTATTTTTATTTTCTAAGACTGGCTATTTAGAAACTTGAAACTAGTCATAAAATGAGAGTTTTTGTAAGAGTATAAAAATTGCCTGTCTACAGATCAGATGGAGCCTCACTAAGTGAGATCTAGAGGCGCATGTAATTGTTATTATGCCCGTGGATGTTTACAATTGCCTCATAATAACATATAAATCATCGGCAGCGTTAGTACTAGTCAAAGGTTTCTTGTTTCTGGATTTCATCCAGTCAATATAAAAGGACTTTGACTTCAGTGAGATACCACATGATATTGCTTCTGAAAAACAATTGTCAGTACCGTTTGATGTCTCCGGCATCCGGCTCTATGCTTTGGTCTTCTCATCTAAGCTATACAAATTTACATGTATGCTGTCCGCCATGAATGTAACAAGGCTGCAATCTAATGAAATGTAAGATATGACTGAAACACATGGGTTTATTCAATTCTTAAATAATTTATGTTGCTTTATTTTGAACTTCTTAAACCTAGGGCCCCAGCATGCATTCATTTTACTCTTTTATTCTCACATGTTCAGATTTGCCCTACAGAGAATGGGCAAAGTCAAAATTAGACTAGGCACTAACTCCATACATACAGTTTTTCTGCCATCATTCTTCGTCATTCTTACACCTATCAACTAGTTTGTTAGCCGTGAAAGCTCACTCCTCTATAAAGGGGTCATTCAAACCATGTGAACTATTAATATACCTATAATCAAGCTGCACAATCTCTTGCCCTTTCTGGTGCTGTTGATAGAACATGATAGTTTTACCATATCAGGTATGCATATGTCACAAGCCTGACAACCATCTATACTAGAAATCACACTTTTGATTAATAAATAAATAAGGGGGAGCACTCTAAACCGCTAGCTTTTCACTTGGCTGTCTCTTTGCTTGGACTGGGCTGTCTCTTTGCTGGACTGGACTGAAATGTCTCTTTGCTGGATTGAGCTGTCTCTTTGTTGGACTGGAGAGAACTGTCTTTTTGATGGAATGGGCTGTCTCTTTGATGCACTGGGCTCTCTTTGCTGGAATGGGCTGTCTCTTTGCTGGACTGTACTGAACTGTCCTTTTGCTGGACTGAACTCTTTACTGGACTATTTGACTGTACTCTTTGCTAGACTGTACTGGGCTGTCTCTTTGCTGGACTGAACTCTTTACTGGACTCTTTGACGCACTGGGCTGTCTCTTTGATACACTAGGTTCTCTTTTCTGGACTGGGCTGTCTCTTTGCTGGGCTAGGATAAACTGTCTCTTTGCTGGACTGGGCTGTCTCTTTGCTGGACTAGACGGAACTGTCTTTTTGCTGGACTGGGCTGTCTCTTTGCTGGACTGGACTGGACTGGACTGAACTGTCTTTTTGCTGGACTGAGCTGTCTCTTTACTGGACTGGGCTCCTTTTGCTGGTCTGGGCTGTCTTTGCTGGACTAGGCTGTCTCTTTTGCTGGACCAGGTGACATAGCCAGGTGACCACACCCCTTACCTATATAAGAAATGTCAGACCGCTTAGCTGTAGTGGCAGCAAGCCTTTATGTCCGCGAGAGCATTTTTTTTCCAGGTGCGGTGGGCAGCGTGATTGACAATGGATTTACATCCTTAAATGTAATCTTAGCCTTTAACCTGCAAATGTAATCCTTAAAGAGTAACTCACGTTTGTTGAAAAAAAAAAAAAAAACATTCTCCTCTGGGTGATCTAGGAACATTACAAGGATTTTAACAAACTTTGTTGAAGATTCCTATCTTTTGTTATTATGAAGAAATCACTGTGTGTTTGTCTGTGTCCATGTGGGAAAGTGAATATAATGGAAGTGGTTTCATAGTTATCAAACAGTTGCAGCACTAATGAGGAAAGATGCTGGGCCTGCATCCCTTTAGACACGATTTCCTATTGGAAGTATCTTACCAAAAATTTGATTTTTGTTGCAGGGGATGCCAAAAATATGACTTAGTGCAGACTTCTAGGAAAATGAATGAGCCAATCACACAAGCAGGAAATTACACTTCTGGGGGGCGTTCTATGCACAGAACACCTCCAGGTAGCCATATTGCATTGCATTTTATAGAAATGACAGAGCTGCAGATTGAAAAGGAAAGGTTATTTTTAATAACATTCAATTACAATATGACTTGTGTCGCAATTGTATATGCTATATATATTTTTTCTTTATTTGCTATTTTTCCCCCACAAAAGTGGAGTTACCCTTTAAATTTATTCAGAGATGCATTTTAAATTATCTAAAAGTACATATAGTTGGCTTTCTCGAAAAATGTCTGTTGATACTTTAAACATCTAACATCCCTTCTGTCTGCATTTGATTTTTTTTTTGTACGTTTTTAAGTGGATGTCTGCTCCAACTACCCAGCACAATGTAATGGACAGCCTTTCAGATTCAGCCAGAAAAGTAACAAAAAAAAATAACATGTGGTAAGCTGGCCATATGATCAGCACACATTCAGCAATAATTCCTTAGAGACTTAAAAAGACTCCCATGCAGTCAATTACTGAAGGTAAAAGGACTGTCAATTCAGAAGTCCTCTCAGATAATACATTGACTGAGACAGTAAATATGTTGAAATAAAGTTGGTGTAACAGTCAGGATGAGCAGATGGAGAAGGTCAGGTGGATTGATAGGCATACAAGTATTACAGGAAAGGAAAGTGACAGCATACACAGGAACATTTCAATTATAGCTAAGAGTCCTTATAGCAGCACTACGAAAACTAAGAAAGGATATTCAGCACTTTTTATCACCGTACATTGATGCAGTGACAAGTAGAAGCACTGTAGATAAACAGAAATAGGACTATCAGCTATTGTGTATACTTATATCAAGTTTATATTCTGCCAGATGCAGTACTTTGAAATAGAAAATCCAAACACATAATGAAAACCTTATGATTTATCAGTATATTTGTCACAGGTGTTTAGTCTCGTCTTAGTATAAGCCTCATTTATAACAGTTTTTTTTTTGCTTAGTAATTTGTTTTACTTATGCCTTAAGACGTATACATATATACTGTATTTTTCAATATAATTTATAAAATCCTAAACAACGGGTATTAAAATAAAATTAAAATATGAAAAATTGAATCCAACCAACAGGATCCAATAAATGTTGGAGATGTGGTTATGAAATTCCTTCAAGACTATCATTTTGTTTTCTGATCTCACAGAGGGTATTATTGCACTTTAACCAGAATATTATCTACTGGGATTGCTTTTTAGAAAACTAAAATTAATATGGGGAAATTAAAGTGATACTAAAGGCTTTTTCTTTTTGCCTCAACAACAGTGCTGCACCTCAGTGCCACATATCAGTGCCCATCAGTGTAACCTACCAGTGCCCATCAGTGCCGCCCATAAGTGCCCATCAGTGCCACCTATTAGTGCCATCTATCAGTGGTACCTATCAGTGCCCATCAGTGCCACCCATCAGTACCACCCATCCGTGCCACCCATCTGTGCCACCCATCAGTGCCATCTTATCTGTGCCCATCACTGCTGCCTTATCTGTGCCCATCAGTACTGCCTTATCTGTCCCCATCAGTGCCACCTTATCTGTGCCTATTAGTGCCACCTTAACTGTGCCTATCAGTGCCCATCAGTGCAGCCTTTCAGTGCCAACCAGTGCAACCTATCAGTGCCCACCAGTGCCGCTTCATCAGTTTATATAAATGAAGGAGAAAAATTACCTGTTTGCAAAATTTTATAACAAACTATTAAACATGATTTTTTTTTCAAAATTTTCCATCTTTTTATGTTTGTTTACCAAAAAAATAAAAACCCCAGCTGTGATTAAATACCACCAAAAGAAAGCTCTATTTGTGGGAAAAAATTATACAAATTTCATTTTGGTACATAGTTGTATGACCGTGCAATTTTCATTCAAAGTGCATCAGTGCTGAAAGCTGAAAATTGGTCTGGGCAGGAGGGGGGGTTTAAGTACCCAGTAAGCAAGTGGTTAATAAACACCATTCTGACAAGTGCTTTGACGTGCCTTATACATTATATTGAAACATAAATTTGCACCTATCTCTTTTGAGTTGTATAAACAAATATGGGATGTCTGATTAATAAAATTGATAACAGTCAAGCCTAATAATAGGTTAAATCAGTTTCATTCTACGTGGCTTCCATGGAGTTCATATCAACAATTACTTTTCTCTTGCCAGTATCTGTTGATGATGAATCTTCATTCCTTATTCCTTCCCTTCATTTATCTTTATCTATCTATTATTGACTGCTTTGTTACTGTTCTTACTTTAAGTTATTTTCATACTGTGGTTTTTATTTTTTGGTTTGTGTTAGCATATTAGAAAAGGTATAAAGATCACTAATGGCTGAATTGTGACATTTGGATACAATACAGACCTTTTGGTGATGGTGGGGCGATCTCCTTTTTTCTTTTTTTTTGCTTCCTCTCTTTTTTCTCTCTTACTTTCTTCTACTCTCACTTCATTCAATTGAAGAGCCTTATAATATGTAAACTACACTGGTTTCAATTGTATAGTGTGTATACACAACCCTTGGTTAGTATACTTGCTTAATGTACGCAATTTACATACAAATGTACGCAGCATATTCTACCATCTAGTTATATGGCAAAGGAACTTTAGGCATTCTGTTTATTGTTACCTTTTGTTTTGTATAGATATGCTATTTTATATTTTATGCAAAGTGTTATTTGTAATATTTTCTCTATTACAAAATTGCTTCAATAAACATTTTATTGTTTAAAAAAAAAAAAAAAAAGACACTGATAATATCTTGCGTATGGGAAAAGGAAGGCTTCACACTACCCGCTGAGCTTTGGGCAATGTGCAGCTAACCCGCGGTTTTGGTAGGCTTTCAGAAAGCACACCAAAACTCTTGTGTGCATATACTGCACAAGAAATTTGGGTTAGCTGCACTTTGCAGACAGAGCAGCGGGGCAGTGTAAAGCCTCCCAAATAGATGAATGAAATATGTATTAACAGAATAACAAATATAACATCATTTTGACTAAACAAAACTTTTTATTATGTAAAAAGTAACATATTCTACAGAAACAGAATTGTAAATAAAAAAATTTACAAATGGACAATAATGTTATCATATTATGAAACTATCTTGCAACCATATATATATTTTTTTTTTTTATCACAATCAAAGTTTATTTAAAGCTTACATAGCATACAGTTTACAAATAACATTTGAGAGATTGTGTCAATTGGCAGTGTTAGTAATGCTAGATTTACCATATGTTATATCCTAAAATTTACCAAAGTAAACAAGAATCAAAAAGCAACATCTGCAATATCCCAACTTGCTTTAACCACTTCAATACCGAGTACTTTTACCCCCTTCCTGCCCAGGCCAATTTCAGCTTTCAACACTTTCGCACTTTGAATGACAATTGCGCAGTCATGCAACACTGTGTCCAAACTCAATTTTTATTGTTTTGTTCACACAAATAGAGCTTTCATTTGCTGTTATTTAATCACCACTGGGTTTTTTTTCTTACATACTGTCACCAGTATGTTTTCATTATTTTTCATTTTTATTACTTTTTTCTTCTTTTTTTAAGAATTTTTTTTAACACACTGTGACCAGAGCAATATAATGTTGACATAGTAACATTGCATAACTCTGGGGAAGGGATCATAATTTATTTTCTTACACATTATGATTGCTTATAGCAGTGTATTTAATTGCTATAAGCAAGCATTCTAATTCATGAAATAGATTCATTCAGTTTGTTTTGTTGTGATTAGCTGTGATTGGCCACAGCTAATCACATGGTAAAAATAGGCTGTGATTGGCCCTGTCTGTACCATGTGATCATTGTGACCAATCACAACTAACAACACAATTGTAACAATGAATGGCATGAAAGAAAGCCATTCATTGTTTACAACTGTCATGTGATCTGTTGTGATTAGTCACAGCGATCACAAGGTGCCAGCAGCAGGCTGGTATACTGATCAGTCATTGGCTGTGTCCGGTGGACACAGATGGTGACAGTTTGCGTCCGAAGCATGGCCGCGCGACCGTATACAAGGCTCATTCCAGGAGGACGTCATATGATGCCCACCCAGAATAAGGAAAGTCCAGATTGCCTGTCAAATTTCTATAGGTCAGGCAGGAACTGGTTCAAACACCATAAAATCAACAAATCCAAATCTAAAGCCATTAATACTGTATAACACCCAATCCCTGGCTCTTTTTACAGCTCCACACAAACTACTAGTTTACTTGGCCACCTACCTTACCATACAGTACTTGCCAAAGCACAATGACAAGTCCTGAATTCCATTTTCATTTTATGGTCAAGCTCAAATTTCCAATTTGTCATTGTAGATGCATTTTGTAAGCACCATTGGTGCCAAATAATCACTTATGCTGTTGTAAGAAACGGTGTAGAATGCCTTTTTAGACTTTTAGACAGCCTGGAAGCATAGTGAAAAAATATACAAATTAACCAAAGCGCCAAAGGATGAAAATAAGTGAAAAAACCTCATGAATGTGTTAATATGGATAAAGAGAACGAATTGCTTTACCACATAATTAAATTGGTGTGAACAATTAATAAATGATAAAAAGTTTACCGCGCTAAATGCTAAAAAAATGACATACAGGTAATAAATGATACACTGGTAACAAACAGTCCCCAGTGAAAAGAAGGTGCTCGTGCTAGTGAAACAATATACAATGCTGTGACTTGAACAATAGATGGATGATTCCGTGCTTCTTAAGTGCTTTAAATAGGTTGCCCCCCCTAATAGATGTGCACTCACCCCTGGGAGTGGACCAACTATCGCTAGTTAGGTCAAATGCGCGTGTGGGGCGACCCCTATGGATATCCTCTGGACCGATGATTGGCAGCGTTGAATGTTCCTCATATAAATAGATATAATAGAAAAGGCCTCATTGCGCAGTACCGTTGATAAAGAGCTTTTTATTCCAAAAAATATAAAGGTATTCAACTCACATGTTTGAGTGCCTAATGTCCTGGCACCAGAGTGAACAGCGGGTATAAGTAAATCCGTGAAATACGCCTGGTTGGTTCATGCAGCTGCTGGCTCAGAAAAGGCTTGATTTCCAGATTGAATGTGTGGGCGGAAGTGTGTCACAATAAAGTGACTCAACCTCAGCCTGGAAGCATAGATAAGAGAGTGGTTTGGTGAATACTCTAGTCTAGACAATAATGCCAAAGAACTATTTGTAGATCAATAAGATCTTGTTCCAGAGCTCTCTCTTTGGTCCATATTCCCCAAAATACAGGTTATGGATGTAAACCCATTTAAGAAAGTTATGTAATTGGATATTTTATATTAAAGAACTGTAGGACATTCTGTGACCTACATTCTTTAACTGAAACATGTTAATATACTTTTTCAGGCTGTGGCCATTCCTATGCATTTGAAACCAAGGGCGACATAGCTGTTGCTTAGGGTTTGATCCAGATAGTGGGATACTCTGCTACACATTGTTTTAGGTAGGGAAATCTGGGTGAGTATTTGAAAATTATATAATAAGTAATTTAAAAGAATGCTGATTCCATGTGTTCATCTTTTATAGATTCATTAAAGTGGCTTCCCCTTGGTTCCCTCATGGTCCACTGGTCAGACACTGTGGAACACACAGGCATGCAAATACAATGCGTTTAATATGTCTTGGATGAATTAGATGAATTGCTGATATTTATATTTACAGAATTTGTGGTGCATAGATTAGAAACACATTTGTGTATTGTGGCATAATGCTATTGGTTCACAAAACACATTGAGAAGCATTTCTTTTTATATCCAGGAATCTTTGGAGTATTCAAATGTCATATGTTTTCTGAAAATTTGTATACCTAGTCCCTATCAGGCTCACCTTAACCCTACCTATTCTAATACCTGCTTCAGAGGCTGTAGCACAGATGGAGATGTCATGAATATATGGTAATCCTGTCCTTTTGTAATCAGATTTTGAAAACAAAATTATATTGTTCTTCACACTGTTACACACATACTTCTGCAGTGACTCCTGGCATGCATTGTTGCATGTTAACTTTAATTGCTTGGACAAATTCCAGCACAAATTGGCAGACTTCATCTTATTGGCAGCCAGGAAATCCATTGCTCATCACTGGAAAAAACTGTTTGGATACCTTGGTCTGCTAAAAATCTTCGCAGCCTGGACCAGACAACATTGATGCTAGCCTAGCTAGCTATAAATATTTGGTACTTTAGGGGCTGCTGCTTATACTTACCCTCTCCCCTTACCCTCCTTTACCTTTTCTTTTCTTCTCCCATAGTTACTTACCTCTAGTTCTTTCTTCTCTCCCCGGTTCTAGCTTTTCTCCTCTAGTCATTCATGTTTATAAAGGGTAAAAAAACTGCGCTAATCAAAAGTTACTAAATTGGATCAACTTCACAGCAGCAATTGATGTGAGATAAACACAAATAGAAATAAAAAGAAAAAATTGCGCTAATAAAGTCCAAAATTATAATAAACAGTGTATGGATATGATAAATATAAAGTTCCAGATAATTATGCAGCTGGGGATAAATTCAGCATTCCTATCATAAATCCAAAGAAAAGTACTTCATCAATTTATAGAAAACATGCTCACCATATTGCAAGCCAAAAATCGCATATGGCTTTAACCCAGCCCGGGTTGATGATTTTTTGCTGGGCTTTTAATCGCATTCGCAATCGCAGTGATGCTTGGCTCATAGGACGTATTTGTATGTCCCCCAGAAAAAAAGGAAAAAATATACACCATAGGGTAATTCTGCTACACTCCAAAAAAGTGCAGTATGAACAATGACACTTCAAGAATGAAAAAACAAAAACAAAAAAACACCCAGTGGATGAACAACAAATTAAGTTTACCACCACCAAACAGAGGGCCTCCTTACCAGATGCCAAAAAACACACAAGAATAAAATATCCCTTTAAGGCTCTCCCGCATAGAGCCAAACCTTACAGGTGTGTAAAAATAATATAAAACACGAGCCCAGTGATTATAACACAATGGGTGTGTACCACCACCACATAGAGTGCCTCCTTACCAGAAAGCTATATCAGAAAAGCCAACAGGACTCTTAGGGAAATGTATCATCCGCAGAATATCAATATACACTTTATGTTGATTGATGGGGAAAAGGACTCTCAGCAGATATTCATTGTTGTTAAGCGAATAAAACCCAAAAGGAGGATATAATGACCATAGCGTTATACTATAATTTGAAGTTTTAATAAAGTAAAAAAGTTTGCACTTACAAACAGACGTTTAAAATTTTTGCATAAAAATTACAGAGCCGGCCGGCTGCAAACAGACACTCCCGTCCTCCTAGCGTGGTGATGTTGGCACGTGCTTCCACAGACGCGTTTTGTCATAGCTAACATTTTCAATGGGGAACTGGCAGCGTGCTAAGTCACCACCTTTTATAGTACCACACCTCGGTCTGAGTCCCGTATGTAGATCTCCGAGCGCCATCTTGGTTGTGGGCAGCCCTTGTATTGACAATGTCAAAAAACAACTTTATTAGATACCGCTGACAGCAGATGTCAAACACTAAGCGCCATCTTTATTGTGGGCATCCCTTAACTTAATATTAGCAATGAATAACTTTATTTAATCCCGTTGTCAGCATCCAGAGAACATTCCATCACAGACTATATCCAGTAGGCTTGTGTGGACAAAGATAGCGTTATTCAGTTAAACTAACAGTGATCAACAACCAACGCTCCATCGTTGCCCAATTATAGTGAACATACATGGAGAATTTTATGGAAAGAGAGGATAAAAAATAATAAATAAGAAAGAAAAACTTTTAAAGCGTATTTAAGCACATTAAAGAAAAAAGTGAAAATATATTATATAAAGGTATTAAAATAAATATACCCAATTAATCATTCATGTTTATGCCTAGCCATGCATGCAACACTGTACCTAAATTAATGTTGTATTATTCTGAGACAAAAAAAAAATTACTTTTTTAACCATGTACAAATTTTCTTTTTATTTGCACTGGGTTTCCTTTGTGATTTTCTTCTATGTATTTTTGGGTTGTCGGTACACCCTGTGATAAGTTCCTAGGAAGAAACAGAAAAGCGCCTCTGAGTGCAATGTTTATTGTACAGTAATATAAGTATTCCAACACTTACATATAGGTAAAGGATAATGAGTATAAGGAAGGCTCTTGCATTTTGTTGTTTGTGATGAGTGTTGTTTGTGATGAGTTCCTGAGTGGTGTTTCAAAATAGATTGTCTGTCAGCAACAAGAGTATGCTGTGGACCTCAAAGCAAAAGAAAAAAACACCCTAGCAACAAAATATAAAAAATATAAGTTCTCTCGAAAATAAACTCTGAATCATCAAATCCAAACTCAATTTTTTAAAACTAGTGTAGCACTAACCCCCAAAGGAGCTGCTGGTTTGATTTAGGCTTACCGTTACCTTCTTGACCTCTTAGATGTGTAGGGGTTTCCCGAGGTAGATGGCCCAACGAATTGCAGAAACTGACACTGGATCCGCTTTGGGATTTTTATTTGCAAAAACAGGGTAGACAAACACAGTCTCTCAATATTAATAGAGGGTATAGGTGGAAAGTTCAGGTACTCTTGGAATTGCTCAAAACTGGAAGTCTCTCAACGTGTAAATCCATAGAATTGCCATTCACAGCTGGATTCCCACAGCTATCGGATAAATCTCCTCTCACTAGGCCTAGCAGCCAATAGAGTGCTCAAATAGAATAAAGTCTCTGCCACAGACTTGGTTGTAACTGAAGAATAAAGTCTTTGCCACAGACTTGGCTGTAACTGAAGAATAAAGTCTCTGCCACAGACTTGGTTGTAACTGAAGAATAAAGTCTCTGCCACAGACTTGGTTGTAACTGAAGAATAAAGTCTCTAAGGCCCCTTTCACACTGGGGCGTTTTTCAGGAGCTACAGCGCTAAAAATAGCGCCTGTATAGCTCCTGAAAAAAGCGGGTCCTTTCACTCCAGTGTGAAGGCCGGATGGCTTTCACACTGGAGCGGTGCGCTAGCAGGACGGTAAAAAAAGTCCTGCTAGCAGCATATTTGGAGCGGTGAAGGGGCGGTGTATTCACCGCTCCTATACCGCTCCTACCAATTGAAATCAATGGGACACCGCGGGGATACCACCGGCAAAGCCCCACTGCAGCAGCGCTTTGCGGGGGTTTTAACCCTTTTTCGGCCGCTAGCGGGGGTTAAACCCACCCCGCTAGCGGCCGCATACTGCTGCTAAAACGATGGTAAAGCAGCGCTAAATATAGCGCTGCTTTACCGTTGCCGCCCGCACCGCCCCAGTGTGAAACCGGCCTTAGAGAACCCTCATACGGTACCAGTATCTTGCAGCTAGCCCGACAATACCGTATGAGCGCTGATTCACTTGGTGTCTTTCAACTTGGCTCCCAGGCTCTTACTGAGGAACCAGCCTTTTGCATGGCCCTTATCTGAAGAGTCCTCCCCTGGTTGCGTTATCGGTTGCTGGGCCTCTACACAGACGAGACGGCACTGGACCACCTTGGAATCCTCCTTCCAGTTACTTTGTCCCCGGCTAGCCAGCCCCGAGACTCGGAATTGGATGGATCCGCAGCCCAGGCCATGAGGGCCCTGAGGGCTGGTCAGGAGGACCAGGACCAAACAGACAAAAAGATCTTCTGGACCGGAAACCAGAAACACGTGATCTCAGTACCTTAAGTACCTTCTGCCAGAATGCACAGCAAGACGACACACTTACTGATTGGCTCAGAGAGACGCACCCAATGCGTCCAGCCAAACTGCGTTCTCGTACTTGCTAGAGGTGACAGCGACACCTATGGCCAAGCAGAACTCAGTGCAATCCAGCCAGACTGGTACTGGATCCATAATTTAGTATAATTTACCCTAAAACCCAACTGTGGTTTTAGGAATGTTAAATGTACAAAACACATAGCGCATGCTCGTCAGGAGCCCGGCGCTACACTAGCAATAAATAAAAAATATGGATACAATGTGAAATATAATAAAATAAAGGGGGCAGGAGCTAAATAGTAGCTACATTTGTTGCTGATACACAAAATGGTAGTTGCAAAAAATACTATTGGGTCTCTGAACTGTGAACATGGGTGGGGGTAGTACACAAGAATATGGACTCCACCACAATGCAATCTACAGCAAGTTAGTACAATAAAGCGTAGCATAGCACTATATAGCAACTAACTATGCCCACAAAGACTGTCAGCTCACTATAAAAGGTTGGGTTCCCAGCAGCCATTTGTCAGTGTGCAGTGTGTGTTGGAGTAGTTTAGGGAACTAAACTTCTCCAACACACACACTGCACATTGACAAATGGCTGCTGGGAAAGCCCCCTTTTATAGTGAGGGGCCAAGGCACTCATTATTGCCTATTCTCAATGTTGACCCCACTGAAAGGTCAGGAATTGCATTACGGTTGCTTTAAAATTAGTTTGGTGAATTTTAACATGAGTTTGCTAGAACTGTGAAATGTGAACCCCCCAGATTTGCCACAATCCACCATGCAGCAAATCCAAACCTTATTACAATATTAATTTGCATTGCCTATAGGCACTCTGATATGCTTTAAAAAAAACATTTACTTTTTCCATGTTTACAGGAATAGTGCTAAGAAGGACCTATAGAGCTGACAAACAGCAGTAAGAAGATAAAGCCAAGCTGTTACGCATAGCATGCAAGCTTTTCCTGTGACAGTTATGTGTAACTACTCTCTGCATACACCAGCAGCCAGAGGGAGTGAGAGATCACAGTTTAGCTGCTGACTTTTAACAAAAAGTCAACATCTTCATATCTATAACAAGTTAAAGAGGAACCAAATAATAAATACCTTTGCTTCCGTCAGAGGTCTCTTGTCAGTGCTGGCATCTTCATAAGGCTTCTTCCGCATCTTGATTGGCTGATGGGGGATGACATAATTTCTGCACATGCACAGGAGTGCAGTCATCCCAACTCACAGTACCTGTACCTGTACCAGAACGTAAAGTGAGTGGTGCATGCACAGCTCCTTGGACATTTTATAGAAAGCTGTGAGCCGGCAGGTAGGTTTGTTTTATTGCAAAAGAGACTTTGTATGTCTCTTATGCACTTCAGCCCTGGAATGATTTACCCCCTTCCTGACCAGAGCACTTTTTGCGATTCGGCACTGCGTCGCTTTAACTAACAATTGCGCGGTCATGCAACGTGAGTCCCAAATAAAGTTTATGTTCTTTTTTTTCCCACAAATAGAGCTTTCTTTTGGTGGTATTTGATCACCTCTGTGGTTTTATTTTTTGCGCTATAAACAAAAAAAGAGCGACAATTTTGAAAAAAAAGCAATTTTTTTTACTTTTTGCTATAATAAATATCCCTAAAAAAATGTCTTTCTCAGTTTAGGCCAATATGTATTTGTCATAATGCATAATTTTGGTTAAAAAAAATCACAATAATGTAAACACAAGGTCGGAAATTCCGACGGAAAAAGTCCGATCGGATTATGTTGTTGGAAAATCCGATCGTGTGTGGGCTCTAGCGGACTTTTCTGGATCTAAAATTTTCCGACAACAAAATCTGATCTGACTTTTTCCGATTGTGTGTACAGAATTCCGATGCACAAAGTGCCACGCATGCTCAGAATAAATTTGGAGACGAAAGCTATTGGTAGTCCAGTCATACGTTTTGTACGTCACCTCGTTCCGAACAATCGGATTTTCCGACAACTTTGTGCGACCGTGTCTATGCAAGACAAGTTTTGGCCAAAATCCGGTAAATCTGTTGTTTTTCAAAGAACAAGCTCACCTGCAGATGTTTTAATTACAGGGATGAGACAAACCATAAACCACTAATAGGGTGTTTACAATGATCTGATTTTATTTATTTATGTAAAGCATTTATCCCAAACGAAAAAAAATATGTTTGCTGGACCTGCTTTTGAAGTGGTAGCTGGAGTTTGGCTTCAATTTGTTGATGTCTCTAAATCTGCTAGTACATCTAATGCCGCGTACACACGACCAGACTTTCTGGCAGAAAAGGTCAGACGGAATGATTCCGTCAGAAATTACAATCGTGTGTGGGATAATCGGATCGTTTTTCTTAAAAAAATTCAGACGGACCTAGAAATAGAACATGCTTTGAAACTTTCCGATGGAATCAATTTCTATCGGCAAACCATTTGTCTGTATGCTGGTCCGATGGACCAAATACGATGCAAGGGCAGCTATTGGCTACTGGCTATTGAACTTCCTTTTTTAGTCCCGTCGAAACGAATGGACTTTTGTCTGATCGTGTTTTTGGCAAGTCCGTTCGGTCGGAACTCCGTCTGGAAGACCGTCGGAGTTTATTCTGACGGAAAGTCCGGTTGTGTGTACGCGGCATAACACTTCCCTCCCCCAGACTGACAATGTTGCTGTCCAAAGGTGCCCCCTGTGCTCATTCATCCAGAGTGGGGGTGCTCTAGTACAGGAGGTGAAAAAGAGGGGAAGAAAACTGATGCAGCCACCACATTTAATGATCAGTAAACTGCAATAATATACATTGTAGGTTTTGGGTTTGATAATGCTTTAATTACTTTTGGCCAATCTGATACTGTAATGTGTGAATTGCGAATGTTAATATTAGCTTCACTTTAGGTAAACAAAGTAGTTATTGTTATGTATTATATATATTACGTAAACTGTACCAAAGACAGGATGTGAAACTCGTTCTCACTGTGTGCTTATCGATGTAGTCCAGTAAATAGAAGGCCTTTCGGTGACTTAGATTCGGGCTGCATTTCATGTGTTTTGTTATTACTGCTGCTCTAAGTACACAATGCCAAAAGAAGAGCCCTGCTGGAGGAAGACATTTGAATGATCTAGTAGAAATTATATTGGTCTTCTCATTAGTGTAGTATGTATGACAAGAGAAACAAATTGGAAATATGTTGCTTTTTATGCAATAGTTTATCAAAGAGTACATTTTTGCATGGCAGGGACTCTAGCATATCGTATTTGATGAAGAGGTTTCTAAATAATACCCTCCCTTGAGCACCTTATTAATGTGGGTTTTTTTTGTTGTTTTTTTTTTTCTTTTTGTATTATTGCGCAATTAAATAGTTCATCATCTTCCAGAAGTACATCATATATTCTATGTAGGTTAAACATAAATCTAGTCTAGTGCTGTACAGAACGTATAACTGTTAATGTTTACTACTACATCCTAAAAAACAACCTAGGAAAATAATATTATGCTGAGCCAATGGTTTTTACATTCTCATAGCTTTAGCTTTATTTGTTGGTTGTAAAACGAGCGTGTTGTTTGATGACAGTAAATAAAAACACCTCTTTCCTTCCTTTAGGCATCTTAAACAAGTATACATCAGGAACAGAAATGATGTACAAAATGTAGTAATCTCTCTCACATTACACCTGTTAATATTGTACTGTACTGTTTCTTTCTCCAATAAAATGAGTAAGGCCTCATGCCCACAGGCACATTTGCCCATGCAGCATAAAACCCATGAATATTTCAGCTGTACAAAGATGTTTACACATCCAAGTGGTATTTGCACACAGGGCCATTTGCGTACAGGGTCATATGTGTACAGGGTTGTATGACCCAAATGAAATTTCTATATTGGGGCATACTGTATGTGCCTGTATGCATAAGTCCCTGTACACAAATACAACTTGGATGTACATACAGCCACATATAGCCAAAGCGTATTTCAGCCTCTAACCAATGTGGACAAGTTGCTGGCAGCAGGATGTATGCACCACCTGTGCCTTCCGGGTGCCAAAATATGCCCAGTTTTACGCTGTACACAAACAGGCAAATGCACTCATGTACATGAGGACTTAATACCCAGATAGCAAGCGATTGAGCCGCAAGTTTGAAAATGACTTGCTAAGCTATTGCTAGACTTGCCAGGCTTCACAAGGGTTCTGTTTATCATAAAGTATATATTTACTTATCTTACTGTTGCTTTCAATTGGCATCTATTACTGACAGGAACTGTAGGGTATTGCACCCACTTCCTGCCCAGCAGGCATACCTTCTGCAGTGAAGAAATATGATAATAGCTCCACTATTTCTTAAAACTGGTCTTGGAAGCATAAGTCTGTAAGTAGGCTGTCATTCGTTTTCAATTAATTAGTATATGTTCTACTAATTCAACTACATTTTTATGTGTGTTTGGTAGTATTTGTTTGTTAGGGAGTTCTTTTAGCAAGGCCTCATTTTCTGTTAGCTAGTGCCTTAACAGTAATGTAGCATGCCTGTCACTATTTGCATTTTGTAATGTAATGTTAAATGCTAATGCTTACTTTTAAAATTTATGCTTTGCAGTTTTTTTTTTCCACTTCAGCAATATTCAAGAAATTATTATTCAACTTCGTGTTCATTTATATCTCTTGTTATATTTCACATCATTGTGGAGTTTTGTTGCTATGAAATTTAGACCGTGAAACTTATCATATATTATTTATTATAATCCCTTTTAGATTTTTATTACTCTTTTATAGTGTGTGGGGTTTTTCTTTTTCCTTCCTATTTCTTTTCCCTCACGTCCCCCCCCCCCCCCGGTCCCACCCACCCTATTTCCCAATACCTCTCGTCTCTCTTTTTTTTTTTCTCGGACCGTTTTTCTATCTCCTACTATTTATATAATCGTTTCGACATATTTCCAAGTTTGTTTAAATGTCTGCCATCTTTTCCATTTTTTCAGATCGTCTTCTTCTCCTTCCTCTCCATTATATCTCAATTTTTCAAGGTGATATATTTCTTCCACTCTTAGAGCCCATTCTCTTTTGGTTGGTGCTTCTTCATACTGCCATTTTTTCGGGATAAGACCCTTGGCTGCATTTAACATCTGGGGGATCAATGTTTTTATATATTGTTTTATTGGGTCGTCGGTCCCATGAAATAAGCATATCCAAGGATCTTCCTTTATGGTAACATCGGTGATTGTTTTTATGAGGCTTAGAATCTCTCTCCAAAATTTGGGCATTTTTTTTGGGCACTCCCACCAAATATGGGCCCTTGTGCCCAGCTTATTACATCCCCTCCAGCAGTTCTGTGAGTTGTCTATATGAAATTTGTTGAGTTTATCAGGTGTCATATACCATCTGGAGAGGCATTTATAGTTCATCTCCGCCGTCAAGGTGTCAATAGCTGATTTATGGGTTAATTGCAATATTTTTTTGATTTTGTGCATATAGTCATGTGCGCCCAATTTCGTGCCCCATTTTAAGAAAAAAGGCGGTATCTCCAGTTTCTCCTCTGCAAGAATAGCTCTGTAAAGCCGAGATATTGTTTTCTTTTTTTTGTCCCCGTTTCAGCGCAGATTTTTTCCAGTGCTGTATAATTTTCTTATGTTCTCATCGGTTGGGGGAGGCTTCTTACAAAATGGACCAACTGTAGGTATCGCCACTCATTTATTCTTATTTGTGCTACATTATGCTGCAATTCTACTAGTGTTTTTAATCTTCCTTTATCTATTATATCTTTCAATTGCATGTTTTCCCCTAACCATTGACCCCCTACGTGTCTTTTTCCTGGTGGAAAATACTCATTATCACTTAAAATCATTAACGGTGAATTATACTTCCACTTATATTGTTTGTGTAATAAATCCCATATTTTTAATACATTTTTTGTTATTTTTTGTGTGTTAGTGCCAAACCTCTTAAATGTGAGGGAATCCAAATTACCTTTCTTAAACTTTTTTCGCTTATGATACTCTCCATTTAACCCAGTGTTTATCTTCTGTTTCCCGTGCCCACTCTATTGCTCGTGACACCGTGACCACGTAGTAAGATTTTTTTAGGTCCTCCTTGATCCTTATTCTGCTTCAAAGTGTTGCGAGAGATCCTAGGTTTTTTATTTTGCCAAATAAATCTGCTTATTATAGAATTTAAAGTTTGAAAATAATAGTCTGGGAGAGGGATTGGTAACATTAAGAATTTATATGTAACTTTGGGTAAAAGCACCATTTTAACTGTATTGATCCGGCCAAACCATGACTAAGGGATAGTTTTTTGGTCTCCTTTTTGATTTCGTCTAATAGTGGAATATAGTTCTCGCTGAATAATCGTTCTACTGAATTTGCTAATTTAATCCCCAGGTATTTTAAACCTTTCTTCTTCCAAGGGAATGGATATTCTTTTTGTAGCTCGTGTACCTCATTAGATTCCATATTTATGTTCAAGATTTCCGATTTATTCAGGTTGATTTTGAAGTTTGCTATTTCTCCATATTGTTGTAGCGTTTCAATCAATCGTGGCATTGTATTTTTAGGTTCAGAGACGTAGAACAGCAGGTCGTCGGCGAAAGCTGCAACCTTATGCTCGACGTCACCGATTTTTATTCCTCTAATGTCCTTATTTGCTCTGATTGTTGCTAGTAATGGTTCCAACGAAAGCACAAAAAGAAGTGGAGACAGGGGACAGCCCTGTCTCGTCCCGTTTCTCATTGTAAAAGGAGTTGAGTGATCCCCATTGATTTTTATTGTTGCAGTCGGTACTTTATATAATACCCTAATTCTTTGTATCATCCTGTCGCCCAGACCCATGTGCTTCAATGTCGCCATCATGACAAATGCTTTCTCAGCATCAATTGACAGAAATAGACCTGGGGGCCCATGGACTTTCATTTTTTGCAGCAGGAGGAGTGTTCTAACTCCGTTGTCGCGCCCCTCTCTTCCTGAGACAAAGCCTACCTGATCCATATGGACCAATTCACTAATTTTATCTCTTAACCTGTTTGCCAGGACTTTTGCATAGAGTTTTGTGTCACAATTCAGGAGTGAGATTGGTCTATAGCTTGGGCATAACATTTCGTCTTTACCTTCTAAGATTAAGATTACAGTTATCTGTGCTCTCTGTGCTTCTGAGCTTAACCCATAGTCTACACCGAGTCCGTTCATGTAATTACAGAGCCTAGGTATCAAGATTTTCTCAAATTTCTTAAAATATTTCATGGGGAATCCGTCCGGGCCTGGGCTTTTCCCTGTTGGTGTTTCTAGGATGGCTTTTTTAATTTCCTGCTCCGTGATAGGGCCCTCTAAATCCTCACTGTCATTTGGATTCAATTGAGAGACTCCTGATTCATCCAAGAACCGCTCCACCATGGCTGCCTTTCCCTTTCCTACGTTGCCTTTCTTGACATCATAAAGTGTACTATAGTAGTTTTGAAAAACTTCTGCTATCTCTTTTGTTTTATAGACTACTTCTCCTTGTTTATTTCAAATTTTTTCGATATAGTTTCTCGACTTTTCCTTCCTCAGGGTCTTTGCCAAGTGTTTCCCAATGTTGTTGCCGCTCAGATATTTTCCTTTCAGAATTCTATTGAAAACCCTTTTTGTATCCTGTGTTAATAAATCTTTTAGTTCTTCTCTTTTGGATATAAGTTGATGGTATATTTCTTGATGTCTCCCTTCAGGTCTTTTGTGTAGCTGTTCTAATTCGTATATTTCCTCTGTTAGGCTTCTAGTTTCCCTTTCTCTCGCCTTTTTTTTCCCAGCCCCCATGGATATAAATATACCTCTTATATATGCCTTATGTGTTTCCCATAGTGTAGAATATGAGATATCTTGTGTGTTGTTTATTTAAAAAAAGTGTGTCAATTTGTCGCTTATTCTTTCTACATCTTGATTTTCACTAAGGAGCGCTTCATTTAGTAACTAATTAAAAGCTGGTTTCTGTGTTTTCATTTCTTCTACAGTCAACATTACTGGGGAATGGTCTGAAAGAGTAGCAATCCCTATTTCACTGTCACTTTAGTCAGTGTATTATGATCCATTAAAAAATAATCGATACGTGTATACGTCCCATGTACGGGGGAGAAGAAGGTGTAGTCTCGTACTTTGGGGTGTAGAGCTCTCCACACATCCACCAGTTGGTTTTGGTGTAATTTTTGTTTCAGTTTTTTGAGGGACACCTGTCCCGTCCCCTGTACATGGGACGTATTGTCCTCATGTGGGCTCAAACATAGATTGAAATCTCCTGACATTATTACCATCCTTCTCCTGAACTGTGCAAGGGTCCCTATCATTCTTTTTACAAACTCTGCTGGTTTTTTATTTGGGGCATATACATTACCCAGAGTACATTCTGTTTCCCCTATATATCCTCTTACAAAGAGGAATCTCCCTTCTGGATCCGTAAGCCTTTCCTCTACTTTAAATCTAGTTTCTCTTGAGAACCCAATTGCAACTCCCTTTGCTTTATTAGTCGTTGAGTCGGCATAGAACCAGGTAGGATGTTCCTTGGAGTATAATTTTACGTTGCCTCCTAAAAAGAGATGGGTCTCTTGGAGAAAGATTATATCTGCGTGATGGTATTTAAGCTCTTTTAGGATTTTGTGTCTTTTGGTAGATGTGTTCAGTCCTCGGACGTTATATGTCAGAAACTTAATCTTGCATTAGATTTTTTCTTTTTTCTTATCACAGAAGATGAGAGGTATTGTTCCCCCTCCCCTAAACCCCCCCCCAGCACCACTCCCCCCCTCCCCTTCCCCCCATCCTCCCCCCTCTCCTCCCCCCCTCCCCCCTCTCCTCCCCCCCCTCTCCCCTCTTGGTCAATACTGACCACTAGACCGTAAGCTGAAACGAATCTCATTCCAGCCCCAGGTCTTCTCTCCTCGAGGTGTGGCTCTGAGCCCGCCTATCCCTCCACGCCCCTCCCACGGGCTATTCCCAGGAGGGGAGTGGAGTGCCCATACGGTGCAGAGCTCTCCTCCCTCAATTTCCCGAGGTCCCCTCCCCTCGCCCACTCCCGCTCCCTAGGAAAAAAAAAAAGAGGGGTACACATCTTACAGCAATGAGCACTCTAACCCAGCCCTTCTCTTTGCAACCATTCTGGAATTTCGATCTCTTGTATTTCTAATTTTTTACAAAATTCTGGTAGCTCTTCTGGGAATCTGAGTTTCGCAGATTTGCCCTCCTTGTGGCTTATTAGACAGGCCGGAAAACCCCAATTATATTTCACGTTATCCACTCTCAGTTGTGTTACTAGGGGTCTAAGTAATCTCCTCCTGGCCAGCGTTTCCGGGGCCAGGTCTAAAAATATTTGCAATTCTGTCCCGTTACTTTTTAATGGGGGTTTTCCTCTAAGATTACTCCATATTGCCGCCTTGTCCTCGTAGTTCTGGAATTTTACCAGAATGTCTCTAGGGCTTTCTGTTGGAATATGTTGGGGTTTCCTAACTCTGTGTATCCTGTCTATTTTCAGCTCAGTTTCAGGGCTCTTGTTCCGCGAGTGCGCGTATTCTTAAGTTCTGTCTTCTGTTTTGATTTTCGATTTCCTCTATTTTATAGTTCAATCTCCTTTGGTTCAGCTTTGTCTCTCTGAGCTGTTCTTGTGTCTTAATCATCTCCTGGGTGTATTTATCTGTTTTACTCTCGATTTCTTCTATACGATTTAGTAAGTGGCTTAAGTCTGTTCGGAGTGCTGAAATGTCCTTTTTGATTGAATTTTCCATTCTATATAACATCTCTGATATTTCAGTTTTGGTTGGCATCTGAGGGTTCATGACTTGTTCTTCCGGGGCACTTCTGTCCATTTCGGATTCCAGGGTAACCTCTCCTCCTGAGGCTTCGGCCACTTCTTTTTTTTTGGTTTTCTCTTTCTTCTTAGCTTGTTTACTCATTTGTTGTTTTTCTGGGCCCAGGCCTGGGCTTTTAGGGCTCAGTCCTTTTACCATATAGTGTTTAATTGTACTCGTGTTTGCTTTATCTTTAGGGGTTTTGGGTTCGCCTCCTTTCGTAGTCTTGCCTTTCATACTAGTTTTCTTTTTAGGAATTTTATTTTTCCCCAGGATACCCTCTTTTATGTCCTACGGAGTTTCTAAGCTGATAAAGAGCCTCAAGTTGAAACCTATAGGCCCTAGTCTGATGCAGTTGAGAGTTACGCTAGGGAATAAGTGCTCAAGTTCTTGCACATTTATATAGAAATTTATAAAGAGGAAAAAACATGATAGGTGTATGGTGTTTGTATTAGCTCATTGGGTCTTGTGACCCTCTCCGTCTTTCCCTTCCCCCTCCCTCTCCCCTACCTTAATTAAAAAGTGGGGAGATGAGAAAGAGAAAAAAGGGAAAGAAAAAAGGAATAAATAAAAATACAGAAGAAAGAAGGGGGGGGAGCGAGTGTCCCTCCTAATATCTCTGCTTCGCTTCAGGCTTCAACAATTATTAAGGCCTGGGATTTTTTATTTTTCTTTTTTCTTTTCTTCTTCCCTTATATGTTCTTCCTGCTGGGGATCCACACCTACAGATCAGTGTTTACCGTTCTGTTTTTCTCAGGTAAAAAAAAAAAAGGGAGGAACCAAGGCAATATGACCTATGGGGGGCTTATTTACATAAGCTGTCCAATTTCACATATAAATTGTGATTTCCCCTTTGGAGGCATTTGTGTCCAGGTATATTTCATATCCCATGTCTTATGTCCAGTTTACCCCCTTACTTAGGCGAGAGATGGTCCAGTGTATGATTCGTCTTTTACCGTGCTTATAAATGTAGTTCCCCGTTAGTGCCGGGTTTGTGTTTAGCAGGTGCTTAGCAGGTTTGTCTGATTGAGCCTGTGTTGTTGTCCTTGCTTACCGAGGTAAGTGGAGAGGTCTGTGGCTGATATGTGGTGGAGTAGAGTGCTGTTTAAGTATCTTTCAGTTGACTATCTATATCTTTAAATTGATACCGTGTTCAAGTTTTATGATATCCCTCCTTCTCTCATATATCTCTATGTTCACTTTTCCTCCTATCAGTATTAGGGTAATATACAGTTTATATGTCATATTTCACATCTTTTTTACATCCTTTCCACATCCTTTCCACATAGTCACACAGGATATTCCATAGTATTCTATAGGTATATAGGTATTCTATAGGTATACTTCATGCTTCAGGTCCCATAGCCTAGGAAAATAGTATATTGACACTCACCCCGTCCAATGTAGTCCTCTGGAGTGCTGTCAGACGCTAGGCATTTAATCCCCCTTTGAAGGGGACTTACCTTCATTCAGGGAGAATCTATGAGAAACTGTTTCCTTGCTGTGCCTTCTGTATCTTTTACCTCTCTGTGTCCGGACGTCCGTGCGGCTTCAGCTGATGTTTGGTATCCAAGGCAGCAGGGAGGGGGCTTACACGGAGGAGAGAGAGAGTGGGGAGGAGGGGAGTTTGAAGTCACCGACACAGACCGGCGGCGTTTCCCGGCTCTTTGAACGCTTCAATGTCTTCGGCAGAGGTTAGTTCCGGGGACGCCGACCGGCTGATGCGGTGCATGCCTCGCACTGGGGAATCATTTCCGAGTGTCACGCCGTCTCTCACTCGGCTTGCGCTCGTGCTGCTCTAGCCGTCAGCTGTTTCCCGGGTCAGGCCACTCCCTCCATGAGGCAAGTCACGTCCTCACGTCCTCTCGTCCACGGCCGACGTCCCGCTGGGTGTTCCCATTTCACAAAAAAATGTTTTAATCCTCAGTAAAGGTTACGACTGTTAACCCTTCCACCTCAATCTTTATTGGGAAGCTGTTAGCTGTCTGCCAAGCCTTGTACTTCCAACACATTGTGAGGGCAAGACAACAAGTTTATTGCACAACTGCAGTAACCCTGCATTGCATGACTCCAGATCAATTTTCTTTACAAACATTCTACAAACTAGTTCTGGTTCAGTTACGTTGTGCAATAGTCATCCCACCACAGGGGTCACTGTGACTTGCAGAGCTCTTGCTGTAGACTCACCACTGCAACTTTGCTCTTGCTAGAGACTCGCAAATTTGCTACAAATTAGAAAACTAGAATTTGTGCTTCAAGTGCTCTGCTAGTGTACAACTTGCCAGTGAAAATGTGCAGCAAGTTAATAAGGCTTACAATTCAACACTGCCATAAATGTGTGGCAAGTTATCCTTACTATCTGGGTGTGTGTATATACAGGAAGGAAAGCAGTCCAGGATCTTTCGTACAGAGGAAGGAAGTTGTCCTCTTGATTCAAGTTGGGCATCCCATAAATCCCTTCACCCATCTAAGTTGTTACCCCCTAATAAAACATAAAAACAAAGCCAGGAGACTGACTTCCTGTGCCTGGCTGCACATACTCCCAACCCCAAACCCTATAGACTTCAATGGGGCTCAGTTTGAGGTTCTAATTTTTTGGACTTCATGTAGGATTCCACAAACCCCTGTGGACAGACTCTCTCCTACCTTGTTATAATAAATGTAATATTTAAAAAAAGCAACTTTTATGTAACTATAGTGCAGCCCACAGCCTTTTTTTGTGGCTTTCTTTGTGGCTCATCCTTAGACTTTTGACAATTTGACATGCCTGCTATAGATGTAAGATTCTTATGTATACTTTTTTAGAATACTATTTGTTACTTAAAAGTAAATCTTCAAGATTTTAAAATTACACAGCTTAATAACAAATTTCATTAAAATAGTTTAAATTATTCTGATAGACTATATGATGTCTAAACAAGTTTATCTGAAATGGCCTCTAAAATTTATCATAATTTACATTTTTTAACCATGTCACTACTGGATATTTTTTTTTCATGTTAAAATCTATATTTTTTGCTGGAAAATTACTAAAAACCTTAACATATATTACATTTTTTTTGGAAAGCAGAGGCCCTGTAAAGAAATAAAATAGATGTAATATTTTATGTTGTGTAATATTTACTCAACTCTCTTATTAAATCAATATTTTCAGAAAAATTATGAATGCTAAAATTAATTGTAGTATACACAAAAACAATATAATCCCCACAGTTTTAGTACAAAATAAAATATGAGGTTGTGTTGAGTAAATAGATATCGAATAAATCAAGCCTCAATTTGCATGTGCCCACATAATGGCATAAAAATGACAATACCCCAAATTACCCCAAAATGTAAACTATTCTTTAAAGGCCAGTTCAACTTCCCCTTTTAGAGTTAACCATAAATATGGGACCCATAGTTATGTCTCACTCTGGAAATAGCTAATTACGTGTTCTTGCATAGCAAAACCACTTACTGTTATCTCACACATATATTATTATAATAGCCAAATTTACCACCCTAACTCCTCCCACAGCTTTTACACTACATATACCGAATATATACCAAAACGTGAGGATTGTTCCCGAATGGTGTGCTATTACTTTGTGTAACGTTTTGCCAAATGGTTCACGAAATATCGTTGTTTTTGCGGCAAAATTTGTCCCATAGGAATGAATGGCGAAATGTTCTAAACTAGAGTGGGAGGTGACAAAAGCTGACCCCCCCCCCCCCCCCCATGATCAGCCAAAACATTATGACCCCCCCATTATCAGCCAAAACATTACGACCCCCCCATGATCAGCCAAAACATTACGACCCCCCATGATCAGCCAAAACATTACGACCCCCCATGATCAGCCAAATAATTTATAACCCCCCCCCCCATGATCAGCCAAAACATTATGACCCCCCCATTATCAGCCAAAACATTATAACCCCCCCCCCCCCCCAGCCAAAACATTATGACCACAACATGATCAGCCAAAACATTATGACCCCCCATGATTAGCCATATAATTTATGACCCCCCCCCCCATTATCATCCAAAACATTATGACCACAACATGATTAGCCAAAACATTATGACCACCCCATTAAAAAAAGTAATAATAATATATATATATATATATATATATATTTTTTTTTTTTGAAAAAAAAAATTTTTGAAAAAAAAAAAAAATTTTGAAAAAAAAAATAGTTTTTAAACAAAAGTCATTTTTGAAACAAATAAATAAATCATTTTTGAAAAAAAAATCTTCAACTTTTTTACTACTATTTATAATTTTTAAAATATTAAGCTTTTTAACACTTTTCACAGTTACTACAGCCACTCCAACCACACAACAGTTACTCAAGCCACTCCAGTAGGTGGAGGCAAGAACACTTCACACAATTTACCCAGAAATTGTAGCTTTTCTAGTATACATATATAATGCTCAATAGTTGCTTACATAAAACAACCTGACAATGTTTATTGTGGTCCCAGGCTCCCAGAAGGAGTGGATCGGTTAGGAATCATGGAACGTCATTGGAGGGCATCCTGTGAGTTCAATTAACCGCTTCCCGACCGGCCACTGCATATATACGTCAGCAGAATGGCACGGGCAGGCAGAATCACGTACCTGTACGTGATCGTGCATGTGCCTGCCCGTGGGTCGCGCGCGCGCCACTAGCGGCGCGCTCGCGACCCGGTCGGGAGCTCCGTGACCACGGCCGCGGGACCAGCGGACCCGATCGTCGCTGGTATCCCGCGATCGGGTTACGGAGCTGAAGAACGGGGAGAGGTCTATGTAAACAAACCTCTCCCCGCGCTTCCTACACTGACTGTCAGTGATCGGCGGTTCCCTGTCATCGGGAACGCCGATCAATGACGTCACACGTACAGCCACGCCCCCCTACAGTAAAATAAACACAACACGTCACACTGACTCATCCCCGCCCCCTAGTGGTTAACCCCTTCACTACAACTGTCATTTACATAGGAATCAGTGCTATTTAAATAGCACTGAATTCTATATAAATGACAAATGTCCCAAAAATGTGTCAAAAATGTCCGATGTGTCCGCCAAAATGTCGCAGTCACAATAAAAATCGCTGATCGCCGACATTACTAATAAAAAAAAAAAATATTAATAAAAATGCTATAAAACTATCCCCTATTTTGTAAACGCTATAACTTTTGCGCAAACTAATCAATAATCGCTAATTGCGATTTTTTTTACCAAAAATATGTAGAAGAATACGTATCGGCCTAAACTGAGGAAAAAAATGTTTTTTTATATATTTTTTGGGGATATTTATTATAGCAAAAAGTAAAAAATATTGCATTTTTTTCAAAATTGTCGCTCTATTTTTGTTTATAGCGCAAAAAAAATAAAAAATCGATCAAATACCACCAAAAGAAAGCTCTATTTGTGGGAAAAAAAGGACGCCAATTTTGTTTTGGAGCCACGTCGCATGACCGCGCAATTGTTAGTTAAAGCGACGCAGTGCCGAATTGCAAAAAGGGGCCTGGTCCTTTGGCTGCCAATTGGTCCGGGGCTGAAGTGGTTAAAATGATTTGGTGGCTCTATAGTTGCCCAGATCACTTTTTGTAAATAATCCTGAGCATGGGAAAAAAAAGTGAAAAAAGCCCATTGCTGCAGTTGCAACTGTGAGTTTGTTTTGAACCCTTTTAAAGCCAGGAGGTATGGTATCTGTCAATGTCCTTGATAGAAAAGTGGATGCAGTAAATGAAAGATTAAAGGTAAACCCAATGTATCCATCTCACATGATTGGAAACTCCAAGTTTTATTCAAATATGGTTATGATAGACATTCTGCAGGTTTCTACATATGAGCACTGTGCCTTATTACTCAACAAGTACCATAGCATTGCTGATTTGACACCCTTTAAATAAACTTAAGCTGGCCATACACCTATAGATTATCTGCAGATTTTCTATGGTTAGATGGAAAAAGTGGGAGATTCCTCCATCCACACAGTTTATCAAACATGGAGAAATCTGTTGCACTTTTCCATCTAACCATAGAAAATCTGAAGATAATCTATAGGTTTATGGCCAGCTTTACAGGCATGGCCTGTTGTGTAATCTCATTTTCAGACATATACAGAGTACTTATGTTTCTCCCAATATTCCCTTTTAAGGAGTACTCTGTATGCATAAAATGCATTTGTAAGGAATGGCCCAGGCCAACTTGCTGTATTTTTTCTTCCCTCAGTGAGACATTTTAATTCTATTTTCCTGGTGCCTCCATGGCAGCATACCAATGGTTGGTTGCCCCGCCCCCAACCAACCCACAGGACCACTTCAAACTCTAGAAATAGGAGAGTTGCGCCCCCTGTCAGTATTCTTTTCTCTGTCCTCATACCTGCAGGATCACGGCCAGCCCTTCCTCACCGCTCTATGGTGCAACCATTGCAGGTTAATGCTCTCCTGCAGCATGGAGTCCCATGGCTTGGGTTGCTAAAGGCACCAGATAAGTATGGGAAACCCGTTTTTCTGTGGATCTTTTTAGGGTTGGGGATCAACAGGAGCCGCTTGTCTTTCTCCTCTATATACCCCCGCATTGTATCACCCAAAGGCATGTCTACATACAGTCCCCCCTGGGAGTTATGGCAGCATTGGGGAAGCATCTTCCCCTCCTCAGCGTCTCCCTGTGTGTGCGGCGCTTCGCGCGCGCCGTTCCGCTCTGTTTTCTCGGCGGAGGGCGGAGCCGAGGTGTGACGTCGACGGAGCATGCGCAGTAGCTACTCTGAAGCCATCGGCGGCCATCTTGGTACTCCCTAAGCGCTCTCAGTATAAAAGGAGAGCACAGCTTCAGTCTGGTGTCAGCTACATAAGGGAACACACCTCAAGCACTCTCTCTCCTGCTGTTCAGCCTGTTTTTCCCTGGATATGGAACCAAGCCAAGGTACTGGAAGGGGCAATATACTTTTCTTCTGATTTTATATTTGGAAGTTTTTTGACAATTTGATGTTTATTTTTTATACTTCACATTAGTCCAACTAAGTACCTCTCCTACCTTTATTTTTAGCTGCCCATAGCAATTTAACACCGCATCAAAAAGATCCTCAACATACCACTAGGTAAGGGCTGCAACAGTCAGGTAAGGTTTTTAAAAGAGCACTTTTCAAAATAAACGGGTCTAAAAAAACTTTTTTTTTTCTCTCTTCCCTCTTCTCTCTCCCCCTCACTCTCTTACTCAGCCCACATCACGGATCATCCCGCCGGTCATCCCACAGGGGGTCCCAAGATAGGAGGTCGGGGGGCATAGAAGTTCGGGTCACTCCCACTCCTTATCAGCCCATGCCTCTCGCAGTGGCCAAAGGTCACCCCGACACTCCACAGACAGACATGTCTCGTCAAAAAGATCAGGGTATCCAGGTCAGAAAGCCTGCTGGGTATGTGGAAAACAAGCCCTCCCAGACAAACTGGTATGTGCCCAATGCCTCCAAGAAGCCGCAGGAGACAAAGAGAAAGACAAACAGGAATCCATGGATTTCATCAGGCAGCTAATAAAGGATTCTATCCGTGAGCTAGCGGTAAGTCAAGACCAGGCTGCTCCGTCTTCAGGTGAATCAGTGATTACCCCCACCCCACACCATGACCCTGAAGCACTATCTGAGGAGGAAACAGAATTGGTGGAGGAGAACCCATCATCTTTTGATTTCGCTCTAGTGGAACCCTTTATTAATGCTGTAAAAGATGCGATCCAGTGGGAGGAGGACCCAGAGCCTCCGGCCAAATCCAAAAAATATTTTCCACACCTGAAAAGAAAATTGTCAACCTTCCCCCTGATGGAGGAGATCAAGGAGGTAATAACAGACGAATGGCAGAAGGTAGATAAAAGGCCGTTGGCCTATAACCATTTTTCAAAATTGTACCCCTTTTCAGAAGCAGACGCACAATTGTTTGATGCTGTCCCAATGGTAGACGCCTCAATTATGAGATTAGCCAGGAATACAACACTCCCCTTGGAAGACGCTGTCTCCTTTAAGGACGTCCTGGATCGAAGAATAGATTCAGACCTGAAAAAATCCTACCAGGCAACGGGGGGGCATGCAAACCAGCAGTCGCCCTAACCTCTATTTCCAGGGCCACAAGAGTATGGTCAGACAACATTGAAATAGCCCTCAGACAAGGTGTGGACGTGGAGGAAATCATTAAAGCGCTGGATGAGCTGAAATTAGCCTCAGACTTCATGGCGGAAGCCGCCATTGACATTATAAAGTGTTCCTCCAGGGCCATGTTATATTCTATTACTGCCAGAAGGGCATTGTGGCTTAAACCGTGGGCAGCCGATCCCACCTCTAAACAATCATGGTGCCGTATCCCGTATAACGGAAAAGCATTATTTGGCGACAAGATGGATGCAGCAATCACCCGGGTCACGGGGGGGAAGAGTGGCTTAATTCCCCAAGACAGAAGCAGGAGAAAGAGGTTTGTGTCGCGCCCGACGAATCAAAGAGCAAGAGATTCCAGATCCTACCGCCCAGGTAGGGAGTATAGGAGAGGATAGAAAGGGTCACAGGCAACTTTCCTGAAGTCGGGAAAACCCAAGGCCTCAACTTCCGCGACTGAGGGCCAGAAGTCCTTTTGACTCTCTCCCCACCCAGACAGGGCTGGTAGGTGCTCGACTCGGAGCATTCGCCCAGGTTTGGGTGGAAAACTGTACAGATCAGTGGGCCGTATCCACGGTCCAGCGGGGTCAACATTGGAGGTTCAGAAGACACCCCCCACGCCTATCTTTTCAGCCCACCAAAATCCCAACCTCCACGGGAAAAAGGGAAGCTCTTCGGCAGTATGTGCAAGCTTTGGTGCTTCAGCACGCCGTGGTACCAGTCCCAGCTTCGGAAGAACACTTGGGGTTCTATTCCCCGATCTTCCTGGTCCCCAAAAAATCAGGCGGATGGAGACCGGTACTGGATCTCAAAAAATTAAACAGATACATCCAGATAGAACATTTCAAAATGGAATCACTAAATACCGTGATTCTGTCATTTCAGCCGGGGGATTGGATGGCCTCTATAGATCTCCAAGATGCCTATCTCCACATTCCGGTCCAGAAGCAATTTCAACCCTTCCTGCGCTTCAAAATAGGGGACTTACGCCTCCAGTTTCGATGTCTCCCCTTTGGGATCTCGACAGCTCCGAGGACTTTTACCAAAGTATTGGTGGCGATTCTAGCTCCCCTACGGGAAGAGGGGATCCGAGTGTTGCACTACTTGGACGACATCCTAATATTGTCCCAACACAGGGAGAGCCTGGAAGAACATGTGCAAAAGGTCCTGAACACATTAGACAGGTTTGGATGGCTGGTGAACCATTCCAAAAGTCAGCTGATTTCCACCCAGAGGATGGTATATTTAGGGGCTTTCTTCAACACCCCCGAAAGTGCAGTATCGCTGCCATCAGGGAAAGTGCCGGCTCTAATAGCCAAGGTAAAAAGGATGCTAGCAGGCCATTGCATACCTGCATCAGATTGCCTGAGCCTGCTGGGGTCCCTATCCTCTTGTATCCCCATGGTCAAGTGGGCCAGATGGCACCTGCGGGGATTCCAAATAGGATTCCTATCACAGTGGAAAAAGGACCGCCTAGATCAGGGTATACGAATTACCCCCTCCATGAAGACCAGTCTTTGGTGGTGGACGAGAACGGCCAATCTTCAGGTACACTGCTCCCTAGGGCCCATCCCGTGGACCGTCCTCACGTCAGATGCAAGTCAAGTGGGCTGGGGAGCACATGTGCAGAGTCAACTAGTTCAGGGAAGATGGCAATTCAACCCAGTCAATGTTGTGTCCAACATTCTAGAAATAAGGGCGGCATGGATGGCATTTCAGAACCTGGCCCCCTATCTCAGGGGAAAATCCATACTTCTACGGATGGACAACAAGGCGGCGGTAGCCTACGTCCAAAACCAGGGGGGAACACACAGCAAATCCCTTCTCAGCGAGGTGGCACCCATCCTGAACTGGGCCGAAAAGAACTTAGTCGACCTACGGGCTTCTTACATTCCAGGTCCCGAGAACCAGCTAGCCGATCAATTGTCAAGAACCTTTGTCGACAACAACGAGTGGTCTCTCAATCAGGAAACCTTCTGGTGGATATGCCAACAGTGGGGCACTCCCCAAATAGATCTCTTCGCCTCTCCCCTCAATGCGAAAACACCCCGATTTTTCTCGAGGTTCCCATCACTAGGGTGGACGCCCTGATTCAACCTTGGGACTTCCGGAAGGGGTATGCGTTCCCGCCAACTCCCCTGATATTGAGGTTTCTCCAGAGGCTGACGTCAGAGAAGGTCACAGTTCTGGCAGTAATCCCATACTGGCCCAAAAGACCATGGTTCGCGCTACTAGTCAAATTGTGCAAGCCGCTCCGTCTTCCTTACAGGAACAACCTGCTGTCACAGGGCGACCTCTCTCACCAACACTCACAAATCCTGGATCTGAGGGTATGGAAATTGAGCGGGAAAGGCTGGACAAGCTAGGGTGTGCACCTAGTGTCATCCAAACTCTGTTGCAGGCTAGAAAGGCTACCATCAACTCCACATACTACAGAATATGGAGGAAATTCACAGAAATGGCTGAAGCTAACCAGTTTGACCCCCTGGAACCGGGGGTACAGAACATTCTCCTGTTTTTGCAGGCCGGTTTAGATTTAGGGCTAGGCCTAAACACCTTGAAAGTCCAAGTCTCAGCCCTCTCAGCTCTGACAGATACACGCTGGGCGCTGAACCCTTTAGTGGAACGCTTCTTAAAGGCGGTACTAAGGCTTCGGCCCCCCAGAAAGACTCTGTATCCAAAATGGGACCTAACAATAGTACTCAATGTTTTATCAAGCCCTCCTTTCGCCCCCACAGAAGAATGCTCTCTGGAGGATATCACCATGAAAACGGTATTCCTAATCGCCATCACCTCTGGGCGCAGGATATCGGAAATCCAAGCCCTAGGGGCTCAAGAACCTTACACCACCTTTTTCCCGGATAGGGTGGTCTTGCAACCCATCCATCAGTTCGTCCCGAAGGTACCGTCAATCTATCACCTCAGTCACGAATGGGTTCTACCAACTTTCGAGGAGGAACCATCCTCCACAAAGCTTCATGAACTAGACGTAGCCAGATCCCTGAAACACTACTTGCTGTTAACACAACGGTTCCGTAAAGATCAAAGGCTGGATTGTGAAGTTAATACAAAGAGCATACTGGGCTAGTGGTCTTCCTGCTCCAAATGCGGTCAATGCACATTCAACACGGGGGATGGCCGCCTCTTGGGCAGCTTTGGCACGGGTCTCCCCAGAGACGATCTGTCGGGCAGCCAGCTGGTCATCATTCAGCACTTTCATGTCCCACTATAATGTGGATCCAGCAGCTCTCACTTCCCGAGATTTTGGGAAAAAAACCTTGCAACTTTCTGTACTGTAGTTGTTATTAAAATTATTATTGCAGTACCCTCCCTGTAAGCGAGTTATTAACCATTGGTATGCTGCCATGGAGGCACCAGGAAAACGGAAAATTGAATACTTACCTTCCGTAATTTTCCTTTCCTGGTGCCTACCCATGGCAGCATACACCCTCCCTTCAATAATCCTTAAGAGGTTTGGAGGCTAGTTACAAGAATACTGACAGGGGGCGCAACTCTCCTATTTCTAGAGTTTGAAGTGGTCCTGTGGGTTGGTTGGGGGCGGGGCAACCAACCATTGGTATGCTGCCATGGGTAGGCACCAGGAAAGGAAAATTACGGAAGGTAAGTATTCAATTTTCCGTTTTCTTTCAAAGTCCTTTCTTTGTCCTTTCCTACTTTATCTCTGTTCCATGATGATATACCATCAATGCCTTGTTCAGGATATAAGCCTTGTGCATTTTACTGCTAAACAAAGCTAAAATATTATTTTAAAGCAGACCTTCAGTCAGTTTATACAGTTCATTCTATTTGGCTTGTCTTCCCCTCCTTTAAAATCTTAGGTTTAAAAAATGTAATTTATCCACCTCTAAATCCCTTATTTCTTGTAGATCTGGTTTCCATCCATGTCATTCATCTAGGCAAAAGACATAACCAGGTCTAGTCTTCTTAACTTGTGGGATATCAGCGTCATGAATCCCAGTTGTAATCAGGTTTTTTTGTCCTCTCGTAAGTGCTAGTGGAGGTGTTCTGGAGATGGGCGGAGACAGATGGAGATGGGAGTGGTCTTGAACCACTGTGCCTTTAGTGTGCAAATGTGACGCCCACAGCGATACTGTGCATGCCTGGCATGAGAGTACATACTGCGCATGCGTGAGATTTAGCAATATGGGGCAGAAAAGTGTCTGGATTACTTAGAAGGGCACAGGCTTCAACTGCCCTCAGGTAAAATGGCAGCAGTGACATTACATGGTGAGTGCAGTTCCAGGCTACTTTGTTATTGGAAAAAGGCAGTTTTTGCAAAATGAAATGGCTAAATCAGATAATCGCCATTTTTACATGCTGCATAAAGGGGTTGTAAAGGCAGAATGTTTTTTTATCTTGCTGCATTCTATGCATTAAGATAAAAAAACCTTCTGTGTGCAGCAGCCTCCCCCAGCACCCCCTAATACTTAACTGAGCCCCATCTTTGTCCAGCGATGTTCCTTAATGTTTTGGCCATCCAAGACTCTCCCTCCTGATTGGCTGAGGCACAGCAGCGTTGCCATTGGCTCCCGCTGCTGTCAATCAAAGTCAGTCAGCCAATCATAGAGGGGGGTGGGGACGCAGCTCTGTGTCTGAATGGACACAAGAAGCTGTGACTTGGCTCGGGTGCCCCCATAACAAGCTGTTAGAGTCACCTGAGAAGAGGAGGATCTGGGCGGCTCTGTGCAAATCTACTGCACAAGGCAGGTAAGTATAACATGTTTGTTATTTTTTGGGGAAAAAACAAGACTTTACAATCACTTTAACTGAAGTTCCTCTTTAAAGTGGGGTGGCCCTTAAAAAAAAAAAGTAAAAGTCAGCAGCTACAAATACTGCAGCTGCTGACTTTTAATAATCAGACACTTACCTGTCCCAGGGTCCAGCAATGGGGGGGAACGAAGCCTCCTCTCGTTCCCTGCTCCGCTCCCGGCGCCGGCATTCTTACTGTGGGCACCCGGCTGTGGCTTCACAGCCGGGCACCTACTGCGCAGGCGCGAATGGCGCCGCGCGCCGTGATACACCGCACAGTCATCTGGGACCTGTCACGTGTTCCAGATGACTGACTGCGCCGAGGGGAAGTGATGTCACCAGCCCGGGCACTGAAGGAGGCAGACTATGAGGGACCCCCTAGCAACAGTCATTTAGAGGTAAGTTAATTTTTTATTTTTCAATATTTTTTTTTATATATTTTTAGAAATTTTAAGCAATTTTTTATTTTTTGGGGGAAACACCACTTTAATATGTTTGGACATTAAAAGTTTATTTACATTTTTTGAAAAGTTTTATTTATCGATTTTGCAATAACAAGTACAAAACAGTAGCAACAAAGGCCTGATGGGCCACATACTAAATAACTATATACACTTCTTCAGCATTTGGCTCTTTGTATGACCCCAGAAACCTTACCTAGTGATAAAGTAACAAGATATAAGACCTCCATTTACATAATATAGAAGTTGAATAAGAGAGAGTAAATATCTCTTTGGCTCCAGCAATATATATCCCCTTCTTGTGATATGCTTGCACCAGTGACATGCAAGTAAATAAACGGGCCCCCTGATCTTCCAATGTTGAAAAACAAGCAAATTATCTACGTCTCCAATTCAGTATCAACTCATATGATAGGTCTTACTATATATCCATCCCAAGAATAACCACTTAATCGGACACTGTAGTTGCACTATTCATCCAACTACCCCACACCTTATCGAATTTCATTAAAAGTTTATTTAATAATAATAATAACAATAATATTTTTTTCTGATAGATTATGCTTGATTATATGTTGCTGTTAACTTAGTGTTTTTTTTTTACCTTTGTGACTTTATAGGATATTTTATGTGTTCACGGCTGATTGAACACTGTATCTGAATGTATGATTGATGGTTGTTTTATCCTACATTGCAATTGTAATTTACCTACCTATCTCATGGTTGATGTGTTTTCAAAAATAGTGTACAAAAAACAGTTAAACAAAATAATATTAATAATTGTATAAGGGATATAAGGCAAAAAAATGATCCTCTACATAAAATACATTGAGGAGTATGCCTTTATACAGTGACAACTTGGTAAACTGTAGCAAGTTAAAACATATTTACCAAATAACAAAATTGTAATATGTAGCTTCTTAACAGTTCTTAGATGTGAGGACTGCTTTACTTTTTATTTTTCAGGCTAAGAATATTTTCAAAAACATTTTCAAGTATATATACACACACACACAGTATCTCACAAAAGTGAGTACACCCCTCACATTTTTGTAAATATTTTATTATATAATTTCATGTGACAACACTGAAGAAATTAAACTTTGCTACAATGTAAAGTAGTGAGTGTAAAGCTTGTATAACAGTGTAAAATTGCTGCCCCCTCATAATAACTCAATACACAGCCATTAATGTCTAAACCGCTGGCAACAAAAGTGAGTACACCCCTAAGTGGAAATGTCCAAATTGGGCCCAATTAGCCATCTTCCCTCCCTGGTGTCATGTGACTCGTTATTGTTACAAGGTATCAGGTGTTAATGGGGAGCAGGTGTGTTAAATGGTCACTGGAAGTTCAACGTGGACCCTAATGGCAAAGAGCTCTCTGAGGATCTGAAAAAAAGAATTGTTGCTCTACATAAAGATGGCCTAGGCTATAAGAAGTTTGCCAGGACCCTGAAACTGAGCTGCAGCATGGTGGCCAAGACCATACAGTGGTTTAACAGGACAGGTTCCACTCAGAACAGGCATCACCATGGTCGACCAAAGAAGTTGAGTGCATGTGCTCAGCGTCATATCCAGAGGTTGCCTTTCGGAAATAGACATATGAGTGCTAATAGCATTGCTGCAGAGGTTGAAGGAGTTGGGGGGTCAGCCTGTCAGTGCTCAGATCATAAGCCGCACACTGCATCAAATTGGTCTGCATGGCTGTCTTCCCAGAAGGATGAAAGATGATGCACAAGAAAGCCCGCAAACAGTTTGCTGAAGACAAGCAGACTAAGGACATGGATTATTGGAACCATGTCCTGTGGTCTGATGAGACCAAGATAAACATATTTGGTTCAGATGGTGTCAAGCGTGTGTGGCGGCAACCAGGTGAGGAGTACAAAGACAAATGTGTCTTGCCTAAAGTCAAGCATGGTGGTGGGAGTGTTATGGTCTGGGGCTGAGGGTAAAGGTGATGGACTGGCCAAGCATGTCTCCAGACCTTAACACTATTGAGCATCTCTGTGGCATCTTCTAGCGGAAGGTGGAAGAGAGAAAGGTCTCAAACATCCACCAGCTTTGTGATGTCCTCATGGAGGAGTGGAAGAGGACTCCAGTGGCAACCTGTAAAGCTCTGGTAAACTTCATGCCCAAGAGGGTTAAGGCAGTGTTGGAAAATAATGGTGGCCACACAAAATATTGACACTTTGATCCCAATTTGGACATTTTCACTTAGGGGTGTACTCACTTTTGTTGCCAGCGGTTTAGACCTTAATGGCTGTGTGTCGAGTTATTTTGAGGGGACAGCAAATTTACATGGTTATACAAGCTGTACACTCACTACTTTGTAGCAAAGTGTAATTTCTTCAGTGTTGTCACATGAAAAGATATAATAAAATATTTACAAAAATGTGAGGGGTGTACTCCCTTTAGTGAGATACTGTGTATATATTTATATATATATATATATATATATATATATATATATATATATATATATATATATATATATATATATATATATATATATACAGTTGTGCTCATAAGTTTACATACACTGGGAGAATTTATGATTTCTTGGCAATTTTTCAGAGAATATGTATGGTAACACAAAAACATTTCTTTCACTCATGGTTAGTGTTTGGCTGAAGCCATTTATTATCAATCAACTGTGTTTACTCTTTTTAAATCATAATGACAAGAGAAACTACCCGAATGACCCCGATCAAAAGTTTACATACCCTGGTGATTTTGGCCTGATAACATGCGCACAAGTTGGCACAAAGGGTTTGAATTGCTAGTAAAGGTAACCATCCTCACCTGTGATCTGTTTGCTTGTAAATAGTGTGTTTCTAAAAGGTCAATGCATTTCTAGACTCCTGACAGACCCTTACATCTTTCATCCAGTGCTGCACTGACGTTTCTGGATTCTGGTTCATGGGGAAAGCAAAAGAATTGTCAAAGGATCTGCGGGAAAAGGTAGTTGAACTGTATAAAAAGGAAAGGGATATAAAAAGATATCCAAGGAATTGAGAATGCCAATCAGCAGTGTTCAAACTCTAATCAAGAAGTGGAAAATGAGGGGTTCTGTTAAAACCAAACCACGGTCAGGTAGACCAACTAAAATGTCAGCCATAACTGCCAGGAAAATTGTTCAGGATGCAAAGAAAAACCCACAAATAACTTGTGGTGTGGCTGTTTCAAGATGCACAATAAGGAGGCACTTGAAGAAAGATGGGCTGCATGGTCTAGTCACCAGAAGAAAGCCATTACTATGCAAATGCCACAAAGTATCCCGCTTACAATATGCCAAACAGCACAGAGACAAGCCTCAAACATTCTGGCACAAAGTAATTTGGATTGAGGAGACCAAAATTGAGCTTTTTGGCCACAACCATAAAAGCTACATTTGGCGAGGAGTCAACAAGGCATATGATGAAAGGTACACCATCCCTACTGTGAAACACGGAGGTGGATCACTGATGTTTTGGGGATGTGTGAGCTACAAAGGCACAGGAAATTTGGTCAAAATTTATGGCAAGATGAATGCAGTATGTTATCAAAAAATACTGGAGGAACATTTGCATTCATCAGCCAGGAAGCTGTGCATAGGACGTACTTGGACATTCCAACATGACAATGATCCAAAACACAAGGCCAAGTCGACCTGTCATTGGCTACAGCAGAATAAAGTGAAGGTTCTGGAGAGGCTATCTCAGTCTCCTGACCTATCACTGAGCCACTCTGTGGAGATCTCAAACGTGCAGTTCATGTAAGGCAGCCCAAGAATTTGCAGGAACTGGAGGTTTTTTGCCAAGAGGAATGGGCAGCTCTACCATCTGAGAAGATAAAGAGCCTCATCCACAAATATCACAAAAGACTTCAAGCTGTCATTGATGTTAAAGGGGGCAATACACAGTTATAAGAACTGGGGTATGTAAACTTTTGATCAGGGTAATTTGGCTGGTATTTGTTGTCATTATTATTTAAAAAGAGTAAACACGATTGATTGATTGATAATAAATGGCTTCAGCCAAACACTAACCATGAGTGAAATAAAAGTTTTTGTGTGATCATTTATATTCTCTGAAAAATGGCCAAGAAATCATAAATTCTGCCAGGGTATGTAAACTTATGAGCATAACTGTATATTTATATGTGTGTATATATATTTATACATATATATAATATATATATTGTGGCAGTGGGACCCTGTGCTACCTGGAAGATTGCAGGTTTATGCCAGATTTTGGAGAGAGAGGTACACTGATTGCACAGCTGGGCTATTTAGTTGTGACCTGCCTATGGCTCAGGGTCCCACCCAACAGACAGGAAGTCTGTGCATGGGAGTCAGGTGGACTCCCATTCTTCTGAGAGGAGTCAGAGGCTGCATGGGACAGCCAGAGCATGCATGTACAGTATCGTTTGACAGAGCAGCAAGGAGCTGATTGGGAGTAAGCTAGGAGAGAGCTTGAATCTAAGAATCTCTTTTGGTCTGAGGAGCAGACATAAGGCCTAGGCTGGAGGCCTGAAGCAGCCGTGTGGCAAGAGAGTAAGCCAAAAGGCTGAATTATACTGATTGTGAAAGATATGTAGCGCCATAACCCCTGCGGGGCAGCTATGAAACTCTGGGATTACCGATTACCTCCTCCTTGCAGCTCATCGTTCTTGTCTAGGGGTTCCCAGGGTTGATACCCAGTAATTGCAGAAACTGACACCTGTATTCCTGGTTAGGTTTTTTATTTGCGTAAAACAATAAAACAGAACACAGTCTCTCAGTTGGGAATAGAGGGTATGGGTGATAAATCTCAGGCACTTTAGAACTGCTGACATTCAGTAAATGTCTCTCTCTAAATGATCCAGGGAGTAGCCACTCGCAACTGGACAACTTGACTGTTGGACAAATCCTTGCTTGTAGATTTAGCAGCCAACAAGTGATTTGGAATTAGCAAAGTCTCTGCCACAGACTTGGTTGTGAAACTTAAGTAAACTTGCAAAAGTCTCTCTCAGAAACTTGAGTTGTAACTGAAGGATATGTTAGGAACTTTTCTCACAGCACCTGTATCTTGCAGCCAACCCGGCGATACCATAAGAAATGCGGATTAAAATTAGTGTCCATACAGCTCAGCTGCCAGGCTCTTACCGAGCAGCCAGCCTCATGCGTGGCCCTTCTACGAAGAGTCCTCCCCTGGTCGCATGTAGATTTGCTGGGCCTCTCCAATCCTGAGATGGCCCCAGAACACTTCAGAATCCTCATTCAGTTACTGCGCCTCAGAGGCTCGGAAATGCATGGATACCCACCCCATAGCATGAGGGCCTCTAGTGATGGTCAGAAGTCCCAGGGCCTCGGAGTCAGCGGACACTCCTAGACCGGGACCCCTCACGGGGCTGGTCCGGTCCGGAACCAGGAACGTAACTCCCCTGCTAACTCCCTTACCACGTGACTTCAGCACCTTAAGTACCCCTTCCCAGAATACACAGCGGGGCCAGACGGGCCCACTGATTGGCTCCGGGGAGAGATTGGTACCCAATGAGTCCAACCAGAATGCATTCTCAGCCTGTCACAGGTGCTCACCTCACCTATGACCAGGCAGAACCTTAATACAGCCCAATCAAACTGATGCCAAAGTATAGCCTAGAATAATTAACCCCAAACTCAGTTGTAGTTCTTTGCAAAAACGAAATTTACACATAGCGGGACACTTTGAAAAAAGTGTCGGCGCTACATATATATATATATATATATATATATTATATATATAATGTTTTACCGGTGACGCACTTATTTCCTAGTTGAACAATACAACTGTCAGTGTCATCTTTCCACCTTTGCGTATTGTACATGCGCTAGCATCACCACTTCTGTCAAATACACAGAGGGGCTATACCACAGGGCAGGTTGCTAATCCAGGTGCTAATCCAGGGAGCAGTGCTAAATCAGTAAATAGAAGAAACATTGTCCTGTCTGGCAATTATTGTATATATTTGAACTGTATATTTTAGCTGTTTGTCTAGAATTCCAGACCTGTGATTGTCATTAACAGGGTAGGGTTTGAATAATTTTGCTCCTAGGTAGTGTTTACCGTGATATGCTCATATCTGTGTGGCTTTAAGGCTCATGCATCTAATCTAAAATAAGTACATGTAGAGAAAAAAAAGTGTACCATTCCAGCCCTCCAAGCGCTCCCCTCATATACTGAGATCAATATGGAGTCAATGGAGTCAATACTTCACACACTCTTTACCCAGGTGACAAACTTCAGCACATGTTTCAGCCCCAGGACCACTTCTCTGACATGTATCACCTGATGGGCTTAATCATAAAGGATTATTTTAGATGGTTAAGATTTTCCCTTTAAAGACATCATCTGTGTGCTGATTTTCCTTCATCTTTCAAACTGTAATTTCTAATATGTTGTTGCATGCTTAATTACAGTATACTTTAATTATATACTAAAACAAGAGCAGATTTTTGCCCTATGAAACACCTTCATCATAGGCCCAGACATAAGGAGCAGTGTGATGCTACCCCGTGACAGGTAACTGGAGATTAAAGATGAGTAAAATTGAAAAAAAACAGGGCAATTATTATACAATTACAGTGAAATGCATTGGAGTCAATGGGCATATCAAATTTAAGGTGATGTTTAAAGGTGCAATGAACTTTAAATGGCTGCTGAGGGATAGGGAATTCCATTTGACACAAGATAAGTATAGCACATGACTTGCATTGCTAAATGATGGCAAAAAACCTATGTCATTGAAGGAAACACAATGGTTCACCTAGCTGACAGGACCACTTTAATCTCCATCTAGCACATGGAATTATCTAACCGAGATTTTTAGCTGCTTAGAGGCAATTAATTATACATACATGGTGGATCATTTCCAAGAGCACATACCACTTTCTGACAGCAGAATCCTAACACTAATTCAGACTAATAGAAAGAAAAATACAAGGCAGTTCTACACAAAGGGTATTTTAACAACAAAAAACGCACATTATAACACATGCAAACACTATTATCTTGTGTTAGGGAAGCCACTATTTAAACAAAAAATGAGGCTGCATGCCTAATTATTTCTTACTTTTTAATAAATCCCAAACTATTGCACTGCTCCATGTCTATCATTTCATTATAGGTTACTACATTTTTCTAGAATGTTTCACAAACAATATTCTAGATTAAGCAGCAGTTTAATTTATCACATATGGTAGATTTATTCTTTTATTTATTTATTTTAATTCAACTAGTAGCACGGGGGACCACACCACTTTTTCATTTTGATCTATTACTACGTTTTTTACTACTTAATTAAATTAACCTGCATAGTTCATTAATAGAATATACATATTTGGTTATTGTTTTTAAATAATAGACATAAGAAATGTTTCAATAAAACATGGCTTTGACTACAATACATAAAGAGGAGCATTTCAGCATATATACACAGAATATACATATTTGGTTATTGTTTTTAAATAATAGACATAAGAAATTAAAAAAAAAAAATAATATATTTTGCGTTATGTTACTGAACATTTCAATAAAACATGGCTTTGACTACAATACATAAAGATAAGCATTTCAGCATATAGCAGCCCCTACTTTTTTATCTTTTGTTGATCACCAAGGTGTCATATTAGCAAATATGTGTCCTCAGAACTAGAATGTGGTATCCAAAACATATAAAAATATATAATGAGTATAATCTCAGTAGCATACTGTGGCAAACACTGGGTGATGTCATTGTATGTGGGCAATGTTTTTTGGATATATTTGTTAAGGGGGTGGTTGGATAAATTTTGGTTCTCTTTAAAACTGAATATGCAGTTTAATAGAGCAATTATCTCTTCAAGCAACATGAACTGAGACAGCAGTGTTGATTTATTAAAGGAAAATTGACTGTTCACTTAGCAAAGTGTATGTTAACACTGAAAAGTAAATGTTAGTGAATAAAGGGGAATTTATGTTCACCTTCAATACTAAATAATGTGCCAGAGACATTACAAAAAAATTGGATTTTCGCTAGCAGATGATAGGGCATTCAAAGTGAGAACAATTGCACTTATTCATTAGCAATAACTTTGCCATTTGAGCATACACTACTCTAGGTGAACAGCCTCTTCTCCTTCAGTAAATCAATCCTATTGTGAACCATTCAGAGAAATAGAAAAGGTTTAACAACATGCTGTTCTTATTTTTAAAGTTAATTTTAGAGCAGAACTGCGGTCTTGGGCATCTTACAAATGCTGAGAGTGTACACATGCTCCACGGGCAATGTACACACAAAGATAAGATTGCTAGAAGAAAGCGAAAGGAGTTTTTTGACCGAAGAGACACAAACTCTACATCCTAGCTATTTTTTTTTTTTTTCATTTCAGCTCTACGTTACAGTGAAATAAGGATGAAGAAAATGCTGTTTTTCCAGTTATGGGTTGCAGAGAAAAGCAGGGACCTTTACAAAACATGGGGGAAGACAAGAGAGCATCTCAATACTTATTATAACAGAAACATAAATCCAATTATTACAAGACACACATTTTATAACAGCGAGCAAGGCGTTAGGGAAGAAGCTGGATCATTTGTACCAGAAAGCCAAAGACTGAGTGTTCTTTGTTGCTGATTTGTGATTTTTTTTTTTTTCAAACAACCTCCCCCCTTCAAGTACAAGAGAAATTAGTAATTCAAGCTACTGATCTTTCTCTAAACAGAGTGACTGGTTTTTAAAACACAGTTTATAATTTAAGGAAAGCACTCATTAGTCGCAAACAGATAACGCTACAGATACAGATAAAAAAAAAACTGTATAAATATATGTGGTAGATATGGGAGATCAAACTAAATAGTTGAGCTGTTCTTGAAAAGGTCAGATATACTCTATATTACCAAAAGTATTGGGATGCCTGCCTTTACACACATATGAACTTTAATGGCATCCTAGTCTTAGTCGAGTTCAATTTTGAGTTGCAGATATAACAGATTTAACTCTTCTGGGAAGGCTGTCACTCTAATTCATCCCAAAGGTGTTCTATCAGGTTGAGGTCAGGACTCAGGCCAGTCAAGTTCCTCCATCCCAAACTCGCTCATCCATGTGTTTATGGACCTTGCTTTGTGCACTGCTGTGCAGTCATGTTGGAACAGGAAGGGGCCATCCCCAAACTGTTCCCACAAAGTTGGAAGCGTAAAATTGTCTAAAATGCCTTGGTATGATGACACCTTAAGAGTTCCATTCACTAACTAACTAAGAGCCAAGCCCAACCCCTGAACATCAACCCCACACCATAATCCCTTCTCCAATGATTTGGACCAGTGCACAAAACAAGGTCCATAAACACATGGATAAGCGAGTTTGGGATGGAGGAACTTGACTGGCCTGAGTCCTGACCTCAACCTGATAGAATACCTTTGGGATGAATTAGAGTGGAGACTGGCCTTCTCGTCCAACATCAATGCCTCTCCTCACAATTGCGCTTCTGGAAGAATGGTCAAACATTCCCATAGACACTCTGCTAAACCTTGTCGACAGCCTTCCCAGAAAAGTTGAAGCTGTTATAGCTGCAAATGGTGGGCCAACTTAATATTGAACCCTACAGACTAAGATTGGGATGCCATTAAAGTTCATGTGCGTGTAAAGGCAGGCATCCCAATACTTTTGGTAATAGTGTATCATTCATGCTAAAATGTGTTGCTCAAAGATGTGCAGGACTCAGGACATAGATGCCGCATCTAATTTTGATTCAAGTGAGTTATCAGTAGAAATGTTTACCACCACTAATAATCTGGCTTTGTAAATATAATCAAGAAAGATCAGTGTAAACAAATTTGAACGAAATTACAAGAAAAACTGCAAGGAAAAAAAATGTAAACTCAACACAGATGCTGATTGAATGTGATAACTTTGAAAAAGATTTTAGAGCCAGTCCTGACAGTTACAGGCTTGATGAATATAGTATAGAGCAATTAAATGTAAACAACAAATGAACATGTGTACTTTTATGGTACCTACGGATGCAATAAACAAGCTAAAACCCAGCAGGGCTGCGCAACCGAATGTGAAAGTTTTCCATATATTTGAACAGAAAGGCTTTAGAAGCCAGTCCTTTCTGCCAAACACAAGCTTTAGTCATACAACAGAGAGCAAATGGATGTGAAACACGTGAGCTCTTTGACACATACTTACAAAGAAGGTAACAAAAATATTTTACATCATAAATACCACAACTCACCTAATAGGGCTCAGAGCTTGTCTTGAAATATAAATTATTTATATTGTCAGAGTTTTTAAAATGCACAGTCTTCTGATACCCATATGTCTGGTATTCTTAATAAATACAAGGATGTCTCTCCTGGATTAGGGAAATATGCTAAAGAAAGCAAAATCAATGTGAATTGTTAACTTTATAAATGTAAATTGTTAACTCTTAGTTAACTGTGCATGCTCTTTAAAGTCACCATAGCACTGGAATGTAAACAAGTTTGACAGGATAGGATATATAAGTGTAATTTTGAAAACTGGCAAGCCTACATAATGGGTCAATTTTAATATTTGAACAATCATGCACAAGTAACCATACCATGGGTCTGCACCCCAAAGGCAAAAGAAGGACTGTAAAATATTTAACAAACTGGATAGTGGAAATCATATTAATCAGTCAACTACCTTATGAAAATGTTTACAATATAAATACACAAATTTGGCCAAAATAAATTACCCAACTTGTAACATAAATGGATCAAACTTGTAAATCGTATATATCTGTATCAGGTTTCTCACACATACAGTATCATCCGTGGCTTTATGTAGAGAACTATAGGGGGTGGCAATACAGCACAGAAGAACATTGTTTAGGTAACAATTGTCTAGCTAGCAAAGGGGGGGTATTTCCTTTCATATCAACCATGTACCATATAACTAACAAATCATATCATGTAAGCAAAACACAATACAACAAAAACATACAAAACAGTAAAAATGTATTTTCTTCCTTATTGACTAGATATAAAATAAATGTTTGGTACTTTTTATTAATTTGAAGCTGTTCTTCAATGTTTGTTGATATGCTTTTAATCAACCAATGTGGATATTTACATCACCTTGGCCATACAGCATGGAAGGGCATTTTTTAGGTAACAAACATACAGAACAGTAAAAAAGATATGTTTTCCTTATTGACCAGGTACAAATTATATATTGGAGTATTTTTTTGTTTTGTTTTAAGCTTTTTTTAAATGTTCACATTCTTTCAATCAACCAATGTAGTGTATTTACACCATCTTGGCCATACAAAAGAGCATTCTTTAAGGTAGCAGTCACACAATGGCAGAGAAAAACTCTTCTTTAGTTGCTTTTCAAACTCTTTGACCTCGGAAAACTGATTCAGTACTGTTATATTTGGTATTCGCCTATACATTGTTATAGACCCTGTTCTGCACCATCATGGGCAACTTTGTTCCCTTATTAGGGTGGCTGTGGATGCCTATGGGCTTGATTTACTAAAGGAAAATACACTCTGCACTTTTGAGAGTGCAATTGCACTCTGCAAGTGCAGTTGCTCTAGAGCTTTAATAAATTAGGTAAAGATTCACTTTACAAATAACACCCAATCACGTGCAAGGAGAAGAAAAAAACTGCATTTTTGCTTGCACATGATTGGATAATGGAAGTCAGCAGAGCTCTCCCTCATTTACTAAGACCTGGAGCAACTTGCAGAGTGCAACTGCACTTTAAAAAGTGCACAGTCTATTTGCCTTTAGTAAATCAATCCCTATTATTGACTTGCAGGGATTTTTCATGTATTTTATTACCTCCTTTTGCTTTTCACATATAGGTGATTTTCTGTTGGTAAATTATGCATTTACAGTACATTTATAAACATTTTCATAAAATTGTTCAATAAAGTGCATTTAGGCCTTGAAAGTTTTCTTGTTGGTTGGGAACTAAAGCAAAAATAGTCTAGAAGGTGTTATTAGTGTTTAATGAACAGAAAAGGGAACACATCTAATAGCTGTAGGGCCTTGGGGATCCTAATTTTGACGCAAGTAACAAAAGCAAGAATATCATACAAAAATATAAAACAAAACCTGCTTATCTTTATATAAAACATTGATAGTATTTACATGGCCTTTCCATTTTGATACCCCAAATCAACAAACCTCAGACTACTTCACATGCCACTACTTAATGTACATTCTTTTACAAACCTCAGATGCTCCTGTGTAGGACGCAAAAGAGGTTTTGGGGTTGATTTACTAAAGACAAATAGGCTGTGCACTTTTGAAAGTGCAGTTGCACTCTGCAAGGGATGGAGAACTCTGCTGACTTCCATCATCCAATCATGTGCAAGGCAAATTACAAAAACAGCATTTTTGCTTACATGTGATTGGATGATGGAAGTCAGCAGAGCTCTCCATTATTTACTAAGCTCTGGAGCAACTGCCTTTGCAGAGTGCAACTGACCTTTCAAAAGTGCACAGTCTATTTGCCTTTAGTAAATCAACCCCTTTGTCTCTTCACAATAATGTTGTACCACGTAATTTAAAAAACATAAAATACTGCATGCAAAAAATTATACCAATAAAACATACAGAATAAGACAAAAAACTGCTTGTATTTGCTTTCTCATTGACTACATATAAGATGCACTGTATGTTCTGTATGTTGTAATACTTTCTTAGACATTTGCAGATATTCTTTCAATCAGTCAAGGTGGTTATTTACAAGGTCATTCATAAATAATTCAAAAAGGCTTTTCTCTACTTACCTGAAGTATACCAATTTGAAAATGGTACATATTAAAAAAGGAAACACTTTTTGTAAGAATATTTTAATGGTATTACAGAATCTTAGGAAAAAGTGCCTAATGCATGTAATATGCATTTATTCACAACTTTCAAGTGCAGAAAATGGGACATTATAATGGTTTTATTAATATCCATTAGCGATTTCAAGTACTTATATAAATGATATCTCAAAATCATATAATATATGTGAAATGCAACATAATAACCCAACTAATGTGCATTTTATCCATTACAGATAACTTTTGTACTTGACTTGAAATCATTGCAATCCATTTTATCTTGTTGAAACAAATTAATTGTGCATGCAGTAACTCTGTAATATTCTAGGTGAATAAAATAAATACTGCTTTAAGAATGTATTTTCTTAAATCATAATCCTGCAATATTTTAATCACTGTATTACCATCACTTTAGTGAGTGAAGATTAAAGAATACATAATAAATATAAAAACAAATATGTCCAATAATGCAAAATAGAGAATAATTGCATCTTTGTGATAAAAATGTATTGTTATGCAATTTCTTCAACTCTTCATACCTAGCTGTGTCATTCTAAGCAGCATGCATCATAAAGTAAAAATTGATATACTGTAAAACTCCTCTTTCTAAACAGCTCTTGCTGGTATCTGTACAGTTACCCAAAGAAAATATTAGGAAGATGGTGAAGAAAGGCAGACGGCATGCATTTCCATTGTTTGTATAACAGCAATTTTGGTAACCCTTTGGATGTGTTTGGTCACTTCTTATTTCCTGGAGATTGGGGGCTGGGCTCATTAAAATTTATATGGATGCTAGTAATTCCTTCTTTGCTAAGTATGCAGCTATCAGGCGTGTGGTCAGTGGATCTTTACCAGACATCAGACCAGAAATCTTAAATGACAGAAGCATAGTAGATTACCATACTGTAGCTTTCTGGTAACAGTAGGTGAAAGAAAGGAGAAGAGAAACTTAAATGCACTTAAACTAATGCCCAAATTGAAATTCTGTGTAAGGACCAGAATCAAGCCTTTGAAGCAGGACATCTTAAAAAATATATGAACCTTGCAAAGAATTTATATTTCTTGCCACCCAATTCTAAAACTTATATAACACTGCCAGGCAGCATAGACAGACTGGTGACCTGACCATCTCTATTGTATTTGTGTAATAGAGTATGGCCACCTCCCTGTTTCTAGTACTGCCTCTTTGTCCGAAAACTGGTTCAGCTAATGTTAATGCTCATTTTTGTGTGGCTAGTGCTTATTCCACTGCAGCTAATGCTCGTGCACATGTGCCAGCACGCAGACAAGCTCTGGCCAATACCCCTTTTGCACTGACATGTAGGTGCATTTGTGTGCACCAGCGCCCATTGGCATGCATGTCCTCATCAGGCATTGGTTCCCAGGTGCCTATTTAAAGGAGATCCTGTTGTGTGCTAATCCCTGGATGTTCTTCAGCCCCCCCCCCCCCCGTGATCTTCTGACTGATCTTTCATTACTGGCTCAGCTTGTTGACATTGCGCTCTGGATTCTGACCTTGGCTTGTCTCTGACTATTCTCTGCCTGATCTCCTGGTTCAGCTAATGTTAATGCTCATTTTTGTGTGGCTAGTGCTTATTCCACTGCAGCTAATGCTCGTGCACATGTGCCAGCACGCAGACAAGCTCTGGCTGGTGCTGGCATGCATGTCCTCATCAGGCATTGGTTCCCAGGTGCCTATTTAAAGGAGATCCTGACTTCTGACTGATCTTTCATTACTGGCTCAGCTTGTTGACATTGCGCTCTGGATTCTGACCTTGGCTTGTCTCTGACTATTCTCTGCCTGATCTCCTGGTGCTGACTTCAGCTTGCTACTGGACCTTGCTCTGCCTGCTTCCCTGGTACCGACCCCAGCCTGCTTCCTGACCACGCTGACCCTAACCCACCTTGACTATGTCCTTGACAGTGGCATTTACCTGCTTCCAGCACCCATGCTTCTTTGAGCCTTGTACTTCTGTCACCCTTCAGGGGTGCTCGGCCAGAACCACAAGGAAAGCCCTCTCGTCAACTTGGCCTCCCACCAAGGTATGTGACACCCTTCTTCTCCTTGTCAGAGTGCTTCTGTGCAGAGGGTTATACAAAGCTGATAACAAATCATACTTAAGTACTTGTTCTAGTTGAATTTAAAGTACATTGAGGCCCCGTTCACACCTATGCAAATTAGATGTGGCTTACACCACATCCAATTCGCAGGACATTTCAAAATACATTCATTTTAATGAGGCTGGTTCAGATATCTGCAGTGCATTTGCACTCCGCATTGCACAAAAAACATGTGCGTTTTCTAAGCAGTGTGGTCCAGCTCAGGTGCGAATTCAGGCCCATTATCTTCTATGGGCACGCATCTGATTCGCAGATGTGTTCCATTGTGAACAGGAAAAAAAAAAACTGATGCAATCATGAGCTGATACTGAAGCAATCCTGAGCTGATACTGATCAAAAACTGACATGAAACGCCAAACAACTGAGTTTTCTCTTCGAGGGGAAACCTGAGCTTCAATTCGCATCACACATTTGTGAGCCCAGGCTTAAAGATTTGTTTAATTAATGCATACTTGCTTTAATTAGTGCTTTGTTTAATATCTGCCTAAAGTTCAGCTTTAATCTGTCTATATTTATTATTGTGACTTAGATGAGGTTATATATTATACAAATAGCACTTATTTCCCCTAATTATTGGTATTAAAATAAGATTATAATTATGCAGAAAAGGAAAAACATTTACTCTAAAAAGAGAATTATAAAAATGTAGTTGATCTACAATTCCATTATTTAGGGGTTAGCTTGATTCCTATGTACATTTTAAGTGGATGTTTCTATTCTTGTGGATATGGTTTTGGAGATATGCCAAGCACCTCTCCCTAGCCACTAGGTCTAAGAGGCTCTGCTAAGCTATTTGGATCCCTACAAACTTCTACATCATCAGGCAATCTGTTCTGCAGACAGAATGCAGTCTGCACATCACAGGTGCTGTATTCTATACTGTATCCCTAAACATATGGGAACGCTATAAAAACATTATATAGTTTGTTTTTTTAAATTATATTGGGATTTAAAATGTTGCCAATATTAACATAACTAGTGTTTTGCATGTCTTCTTTGTGGACTTTCAGTGTACAAATTACCCTCAAAGTGTTAGCTAACCTTTACAGAAAGTCTGTAAATAAACACCAGATCTCCCCCCCCCCCCTTAGGAGTCCAGTGATCTTGAGCTGTCAGGTCAGGGCTCCTGCACACCTGGGAACCATCACATAGATGGTGCTGGACAGAAAGCACTGGACAGAAAGGAGAGAAGGCAGCAAGGATTTCCAGTCCCTGAACCAGTGGAGCGGCTTGCAGGAGCCCTCACAGCTCAGGACGTGGGAGGTAAGTAGAGGGGGATGTGGAGGGGGTCCTGTGTTAGGTCTGATTTTCTGTAAAGGTGAACTAACGCTTTATCTAAAGTACTTGGACACACCACTTATACCCAGTATCTATGCCCACTCCAGTAGGTATAATTACTGATTTTTTTTGCTTCTGATGGAAGGGATTTTTAAACATTAAATACACTTAGTGTTTATTACTTCCAATTATTAATTATTAATGCACATACCTCCCCATTGTGCACCTGGGCCGCTCACAAGGCCACGATCAGGGGTATACTGATTCAGACAGCTGCTAGATACAAGAGACACTATGGTGCTTTGCTGAAGCAAAAAGAGAACAACCTAGCAGCCATACTTAAAGAACATAAACGTGACCCCCAACTAGACTTACGAAGTCGGATTAAGGCCGCTCAATTAGAATTTGTAATGGAAATTTGTAAGTTCTGTATATAATTGTATTCTATTTTGAATGTATTGCACACTGCCCTCACTGTGCACACGGCACTAATAATGTTTTCAGTACACGTTAACATTCTTTCGAGTCCTGATTAGAATAAGCCTGCCTATGATACGCCCCTTGTTACCATAAATGAACAATTGTAATATTAATGTGATACCTACGTAATCATGTGTATAAAACCCCTGAATTGCGTCATAATAAAGGAGAACGGTTATTTGGAAAGATGCTGAGCGTATCTTTTGTGTCTGTTCCCTACTGCAGTAGTTATTATTAATTTGGAACCACTAATCAATATGAGGATAGGAGTTGCCTATCTATAAATTTCCAGGACAGGTGGCGAGCCAGCCAGGAGGGGTTAAAAGGTGACCCTGAGTATCCGAAACGAGGAGCTTGAGACGATCCGGGAATTTCTGATAATCAGCCGGCTGAGGTAAGCCTTTTGCTTACATTTGAGTTATCAGACTTCCTTGATCGGTAAGGCATTTTCGGGACAAAGGGTACCTATCTTACTCCCCTTAATCGAACTGTATTGATTGGTGGTTATATGTTATGTTGTCACTGTCTACTGTCCATCAGAGTGTTATAGATAAGAAAGAATAGTGCTGTTCACAGGTATATGTAGTACATCTGCTAGAAAAAGTAGTTTAGAGGCAAGAGGGTATAGGCACACGTAGAGAAGACTGGCCAGTCATTATGGGCATTAAATTAAGTAAGGGAATGAAGGGTAAGAGACCCTCAAAAATGCCCAGCGCAAGAGGAGCGCTATATATGAACCGAAGGTGCGGTTCCGCCTATACTGAGCCCCTAGATTAATGGTTAAAGTGGACATGGATCCACAATGGGTAACTGGGTTACCACCGAAGTCCACAGGGACTAAGAATCATGCAGAGTACACAGCTAGAGAAACAGCTATCTATGTGAGCAGGATGGATCAAGGGTGACAATTAACACTAGACAGAAAGAGACATTTTCATGTTAAGTTGTGGGATAAATTTGGGGTTAGGCACTACAACTAGTAAAGTCAAGAAACAGAGAAAAGAGAGTTAAAACAGAATATTTTATATGTTGTCAGAGAGGGAAGATGGGATGAGCACTATGGCTGCCCGTCTGATCATAGAAGGTACAGTATGTGAAGTATGATATTACAATACATTGGATGCAAAGAATATCAGAACAAAATAAGGAAAGCAGAAATTTAGCAAGGAAGTATTTAAAAGAGTTAAAAGAATGTGAGAGAATGATATGCATGTGTTGTGTACAAATGGGAAAAATGTAAGCGATTTTAGAGAGATATTTGTGTATGTGTGTGAATGCTGGAACCTTTAGTTCTATCGCTTGTGTGTGTCATGTACGCAGATGTGACCCCCTCCTTTGTGCTCTCCTGAAAGAATGTGGCTGGGATGAGAGGTTGGTGATAAGCTGAAAGGACACCATGCCAATTTCAGTTTTTTTAGACAAAACATTTATAACTTTATGTGCCAGGTTAACGAATCTAATGATAAACAATGTGATCACAATTATTTTTGAATCTGTTTTCCAAACATGGTAAAATGAAGGTTACATTTAACCGTGTATTACACAAATTGAATATCCTTTGATAGTGGAAACAGTGCATTTAATAGGGAATTAAGTAAAATGAAGTAATATGTCCCCCTATATATTAGGGTGTGATATTGAAATTATCATTTGAGTATTAATTTCTAATTGGAGTTTAACAATTGTATTAATAATATAGATATATTGGTTTAGACAACCTTTGATTGGAAATGAAATCCAGGTTAATGGGGAATTTATAAAAATGGGATTAGTTTAGTTTAAGATAACAATTTTGTAATTTTACATTTATTGAGTGGAAAGAAAAGAGATTAAGATGAGGTTGTTAATTGGAATACAGCTGCCATAATGTTTAACAAAGCCAAGATGGATGGGATACATAAGAAGTTTTTCTACAAAAAATTTAATCTTAAAGTCTGATAATAAATTGATGTGCGGTCCATGATGTGAGAGTAATAATAAATAAAATGTAAATATGACAGACCCATCACATCAAGTCCACACACCCTGTTAGGATAGATCCCTGCAGCCAGTTGTTTTATAGTTTTTGAAGTGGCTGAGCGCTTCGTTTGTTTTTATTTATTTTTATTTTTGAATCCAAAGCAGAATGTGTGGATTGTGAAATGATGTGCCCCTTTTCCTTGTAAGAACAGTGGGTATAAGCAGAAGAATATTTTGGATTTATGGACATCTCTGCATGACCGCAGGGTATTGTTATCATTTATTATAATATTGCCAGGAAAAAGTTGTCTTTTTGAAACATGAAACTGGAGTTCTTACACAAACAGCGTGATAGAAAACAAGCCATTGTAATATAGTTATGCAAGCTGGACCCAGTAATGAAGGGTTCACACCGATATATCAGAGCTGTACCTTTATGCAAAGGTGCTATTAGACAAAGTTAGACATTATTTTGGTCAAATATTTAATTTTTAATGGTCCGACATTTTGCGCAGCAAATATACAGCTAACTAAATGTTTGTCTAATGAAAGGTTTAAAATATGAGTTTGTTTATGTACAAATCTAACAATGAAAAATGCGTAGATTTGAATCCAGCCACCTTATTGTCCCTATTGGAGGAGGCTGTAGATGGGGGAGACCACATGTGTTAAATTGATGATGTAGGAATCAGCTGCTGTGAGCCCAGTGCAGGACACACTCCCTGAAGACCCAGATATTTAATTCTTTGTAGAGTTATTCCCGGTTTTATACTGAGTATGCAGTTTATCACCCAGAAGGATACTCTGTATTTAGAGTCATTGGATCCTTTTTTTTCCCAGCTCAAGAAGCAGAGCTCTATGTTTTAGCAAAGCCTGTGAGCTATAAAAAGAGTGTATATTTTTATTTAGATAGTAGAGAATTAGAGAGTTCTTGGTTCCATTTGAAGGGCCAGAAGTTTGTTTTTACTTCGGCAGGTAAACCAATCAAGCATGCTAAGTTAATTTGATCGGCTGTTTTCAGCCTTCCCGTTTCTTGCTGAGGTAGCCATACTAACATTAAAACTCACACATGGAAGCAGACCGACTAAGGATGCTGCATTTACAGCCCCGGACACTTGCTGGGTCTGTGCAACTCACAGATTCCACCCTAGTTCTGGCCCAGTATAGCTGGGATTAATAATTCAACTTTAAGGACCCCAGAACGAGAAGAACAAGTGGTCCACAGTGGGCAACTTCTTATGAAACAGGACATTGGAAAAGGTGATCATTTATGTCTGCCAGACACTCTTTTCCCTCCAGCTTGACACATGGACCGTGTCATCAGTCACAAGCAGTTATGGCTGCCTTAGCAAATGAGCGTGGGATAGAGCCAGGGTTCACCACAGTTGTTTTTATAACATACCACTTCTTGTTTTACCTGTTACCAAAGGTGTTACCAAAAGCTGAACATCCCTTCCAGAGATTACAAAAAGATATATCCAGATGCCCAAGTCAAGAACTTATGAGTATGCATTTTGTCTGTATGGACATGTTTTTTGGATGTCCAGTGGCCAATGCTACTGCAAAGGCCACAGTAAAAAGTGTTATCAGAAGTAGTTTGTAAGTACAGAGTACCAGAATCTACAGAGAGTAACGGAGGAAATCATTTTTATAGGAGAGTCCTTACTAGAAGTTTTGAGGTTTTATTTTTACTCTCCCTACAATGTAGCGTTCAAAGTAGAGTAAGAAACTTTTTCCTGAGTGTTTTCTTATAATTTATCAAGCCCCTAAGGGGATGTTGGACTCTCTCTCCCTATGGGATTTGGTTTGGGAGTGTGTTACTCACTTGCTTATATTTTGTCTCAGCAGCTGAAGTCCTCCATTCGGATCTCACAGAGAATGTTGCTGATCTTTTAAGGTTTTTGACAAACTCATTTATGTGTTTTCTTCCCAATTCCAGATCCTAAAAGTTTGGAAGGATCTAAAACTAAAGCCAGGTGACTTGTGGATTGTTAAGAGACATTTATATATAAGGAAATGTTTGGAGACTCAATACAACATCTATTTCATGTACAGTTTTGCAAAACTTGAAGGAAAAGTCACCTGGATCCACACCAGACACTGCAAAAATTACTAAATTAAAGAAATCTTTGTGTTTGATTTGTTTCCCTTTTGCAATCACAGTCTAGGGTACTTTATTGATTCAATTACTTTAATTGTAAGGGATATATATTTGAAAAGTAGTTTAGCCATGTTGAAGTCATATTTGTCTTTTGTACCTCTTCCATTTTTTGTAGAATTGTCTGTGTTTACATATGCTGATAAGTCAGCATACCAACAATTAAGCTAGAAGGCCATTCTGGCCACAGGAGTGTACAGCCAGTACTCTGTAAATATGTCTTATCAATCATTTGTTTTTCACAATGAAAAGTCATTTTGTAATGAAAAAAGCTGCTCAGCTATTATTTTCTCCACAATGGAGTTTTTTGCCTCTTTGGCCAGGACTACCTCCACCTAAGCGTGTGGAGGTTCCAGGTTAAAGGTGATAGCAGGTATGGTTAGTGATCAAAATATTGATCAAAAGAGAGGAGATGTAATGGAAATTTGTAAGTTCTGTATATAATTGTATTCTATTTTGAATGTATTGCACACTGCCCTCACTGTGCACACGGCACTAATAATGTTTTCAGTACATGTTTACATTCTACCGAGTCCTGATTAGAATAAGCCTGCCTATGATACGGCCCTTGTTACCATAAATGAACAATTGTAATATTAATGTGATACCTACGTAATCATGTGTATAAAACCCCTGAATTGCGTCATAATAAAGGAGAACGGTTATTTGGAAAGATGCTGAGCGTATCTTTTGTGTCTGTTCCCTACTGCAGTAGTTATTATTAATTTGGAACCACTAATCAATATGAGGATAGGAGTTGCCTATCTATAAATTTCCAGGACAGAATTAAACGTTTGTCTTACGACTAAAGCAGAGAAACAATTACGCTGGACACAGGTCTGGTTCTACTCCCAAGTGGATAAACCTGGTAAACTAGCCCCTAGACGCCCCCCCCCTCACGTCCCCAAGATTAGGAAACTTGATGGCACCTTTACCCAAAACCCCAATTTGGTCTTACAGGAAATTCAAACCTTCTATAAGACATTATACGACCATGGGAACGATACTGGCCAACCAGAGCTTGATGACTTAGTCGACTGATTCCCTATCCCAACTCTAACAGACGAACATAGAGACCTTTTAGATAAGGACATTACAGTGGAGGAGGTATTGGGAGCCATTAAACAAGTCCCATTAGGCAAAGCGCCGGGACCAGATGGGTTCACAATCATATACTATAAGTATTTGCTCCCCTTTTGGCCCCGTCCTTAGCATTATTCTTTAAAGCCATCCAAAAGGGCGACCCAATAGACATGAACTCTAATAGAGAATTCATTACCCTCATTCCTAAGCCCCACAAAGACCAAAGTGACATAGCTAACTACCGCCCAATATCCTTAATACTGAATTACTATTTACAAAAATTTGGGCGAATATGCTGTCATCATTTTTATCTAGCTATATACACTCTGATCAGGTAGGTTTTCTGCCGCACAGACAGGCTGTTGATCAGGTCCGCAGAGGAATCAACCTTATTTCCATACTACACACCTCTTGGGATGGTGGAGTGAATAGGTCTGGGATGCTGCTGTCCCTTGACATCCATAAAGTCTTTGACTCCCTCTCGTGGCCTTTCCTTTTCCGGGTGCTGTCGTGGTGGAAGTTCGGTCCCAAGTTCTTGGCCTCGCTGCACTCATTATATAGCTCACCCGCAGCTCAGATAGTTCTTAGGGGCCATAGATCGGATCTGATACCCATCTCAATGGGTCTGATCCAGTACCGTCATGGTGGTGCCCATGTTTTCTTTCGCTTTATATCAGTCACATGATGAAACCACCCATTTAACTGTTCCCTTGCTACTAAGAAGATATCAATGCTGATTGGACTAAACTATACGATCGCACCTATAACACACCTAGAACTTATGCATATTCATACTTATATATTGTTAAACTTGATGTTTTTAATTCAGAGACACTTCCTTCTTCGTTCGACCTGGTAGTGCTGAATATCGGTGTGTGTTGTGTCTCTCCACTGCAGTGTATACAATAAACCACCTACTTATCTTATCTTAAGATCTGGATGTCCGAGAAAATTTAAGCTTCTCCCTATAAGTATATAATTTCTTTGCAGACTGTCCGAGAAAATTTAATCTTCTCCCTATAAGCATATCATTTCTTTGCGCTTAAAAGCACAAATACAGCCCTCTTATATAATGCCGGGAAAGCGTGCTTGATTTTTTATCTCTCTAAGTAACACAAACAGATGCTGGTATCACCTCAGTATAATCTTGAACTGAATAGCCAGGTATCAGGGAAGTAACTTGGATCAATCTTACATCTCCCTGCGCGCAGGCGCACACAAATTCACCATGGATCGGCACTCCAGCGCACACACATTCACGGCCCTACTCAGCGGCGTGCACGCATGCGCACAAGTGCACGCATAGCGTGAATCCCCTGACCAGCCTATAAAAGGACCCTTGGCAGACAGACAAGTTGCTGGTTTGTCTCAGCTCACCTGTGTTCCTCTGCTTCCTGTTCCTGTTTACCATTTCCTGTTCCTGTTTGCCACTTCCTGTTGTGACCCGGATCGTTTGAAGACTACGCTGAATCTCTCCTGACCTGACCCCCTGGCTTGTTTTACGGACTTCCTACTCTCACCTGTGTTTGACCCTCAGCCTGCTTCTGGATTACCTTCTGCCTTCAGCACTTAGCCTTGCTGGCTCCTGGACTGATTACCTGTGTTTGACCCTCAGCCTGCTTCTGGATTACCTTCTGCCTTCAGCACTTAGCCTTGCTGGCTCCTGGACTGATTACCTGTGTTTGACCCTCGGCCTGTTTCTGGTCTTTCCTCACCTGTTTTACAGACCTGCCTGCTACTTACCTTCTGGTCCGGTCCATCCTGCATGAGCCATCTTCCAGACCTTCATACAAGTCAGGTGTCCCGCTGGAGGCTTGTGCCTCTTGGTGCAACCCACTCCCTGTATCACCTCCAGGGGTGGTGTGCGCCGAGTCGCAACAGCCACCGCTCTCTGCATCTTGGCCTCGGTGAGTACCTCTTTGCTGATAGTACAAACCAGCCATGTCAGAGGCCAACAGAGCGGGTTCACCCTTGGAGATTTTATGCCAGCAAGTTACAGCCCTCGCAGAAGCTGTGCAGAAATTGCAGGAAGGGTACACCCAAATTGACAGCCGTCTTCAGCAACTAGCCGGAACACCCGCACCAGTTAACACAGCACCAGCACCTACCAGCGGGGCCTCCTTACCTCAGGCCCATTCACCACCCGCCATGATGATGGCGGTTCCTGAACCGAGAGTACCTACACCCGAACGATTTTCGGGCGACCGGAAAAAGTTCAGGGCATTTAAAAACGCCTGCTCCTTATATCTGGCCCTGCAACCAAGGACTTTTTCTTCCGAAATAGTTAAAGTCGGATTCATCATCTCCCTACTGTCCGACGAACCCCAGGCATGGGCACATAGCCTCATGGAACAAAGAAGTCCCCTCCTGAACTCTGTGGAAACCTTCTTTAACTCCATGGGTCAGTTATACGATGATCCACAACGTACTGCTACAGCTGAAGCCACCCTGCACGCCTTGACACAAGGAAAGAGACCAGTGGAGGACTATACCGTCGAATTCCGCAAATGGTCAGCTGACACCGGCTGGAATGAGGTCGCCCTCAGGTACCAATACCGACAAGGCCTTTCTGAAACTTTGAAGGATGAATTGGCTAGGGTTGAGACCCCCGCTTCTTTGGAGGACCTGATTCAATTGGCCACCAAGCTGGACAGACGCATGCGAGAGTGGCGCTCTGAGCGCCTTCAGACCCCTCGGCCCAGCTGGATGCTCCCCAAGTCAACCAATCCTTACCCTCCAATTACTGTCCCTTCCGGCCCCTCGGCCTCGGAAGGGGAACCCATGCAGCTAGGACTTGTTCGCCCTCGTCTCTCCCCTGATGAGAGGCAACGAAGACGGCAGGCCAACCTATGTCTGTACTGCGGAGGGGTTGGCCATTACCTCCGCAACTGCCCAGTGAGACCCTGTAAGCCACCTCTACAAGTTGTTATGAACTATCAAGCCACAGGTCTTGCCCAGTCTTATGTTACTCTTTTTGTTTCTCTGCAGCTGGCGGAAGAGAGGATTCAACTACCGGCCGTAATTGACTCTGGAGCATGCAGTTGTTTCCTGGACATCTCTGTGGCTCAAAATCTTCACATCCCTCTCCAGGACAAAAAACAAAATCTTCTTGTCCACTTGGCTGATGGGTCTTTACCCCGCTCCGGACCAGTGACACAGGAGACCCAACCGATTCTCACCACCACGGACTCAGGCCACCAGGAATTCCTACGCTTTGATTTAATTTCTTCTCCCATGTTCCCTATTATTTTAGGGCTTCCTTGGTTGCAGGCCCATGACCCTCAAGTTAGCTGGGGCAAGAAGAAGGTCTCCTTTACGTCTGTCTACTGCTCTCAACACTGTTTCCCTCCAGTTCCAGCTCCTTGTATGGCAGTCATTCCTGCATCCGACAATCTTCAGCATATCCCTCCAGCATACCTTGAGTTTAAGGATGTTTTTGATAAGAAAAAGGCAGATTGTTTACCACCTCACCGGTCCTACGACTGCCCCATCGAACTGTTACCAGGGTCTGAAATTCCTTTCGGGCGCATATTCCCTCTATCCGAGACTGAACTAAAGGCTCTCAAAGCCTATATCGATGAAAACCTGGAAAAAGGCTTCATTCGCCCCTCTTCATCTCCAGCCGGGGCGGGTATTTTCTTTGTTGGGAAAAAGGATGGCTCCCTCAGACCCTGCATTGATTATAGAGAACTCAATAAGATAACCATCAAAAACCGATACCCGCTCCCGCTCATCCCAGAACTATTTCAGCGCTTCCGGACTGCCAAGATCTTTTCCAAACTTGACCTGCGAGGTGCCTATAACCTTGTCCGGATTCGTACCAATGATGAATGGAAAACAGCCTTCCGGTCGAGGTTTGGGCACTTTGAGTATTTAGTGATGCCCTTCGGCCTGTGCAACGCCCCAGCCACCTTTCAACACCTGGTGAATGATATTTTCAGAGACTACCTTGATGACTTTGTAGTCGTCTACTTGGACGACATTCTCATTTTCTCTGCCACCATCGAACTACACCGAGACCATGTAAGAAAGGTCCTTACCATTCTTAGGAAACATAGACTATACCTTAAGGCAGAGAAATGCGAATTCGAGAAGACTGTTGTCCAATTTCTTGGATTCGTCATCTCCACTGAGGGGATCGCCATGGACCCCCAAAAGGTCAAGGCAATTCTTGAATGGCCCGCTCCAGGGGATAAAAAAGCTGTGCAAAGATTCATAGGCTTTGCTAACTTCTATCGAAGATTCATCATCGGCTTCTCATCCATTGTTTCTCCGATTACGCAGTTAACCCGGCAACATGGTCGCTTCCAATGGTCCCAAGAAGCTCAGGAAGCCTTCATTAAACTGAAATCTTTGTTCACCTCAGCACCCATCCTACAGCATCCAGACCCGCTTTTGCCATTTGTGTTAGAAGTTGACGCTTCTGAAACCGCCACTGGAGCCATCCTTTCTCAGAGACGGGGCCCCAAAGCCCTTTTGCATCCAGTAGCTTTTGCATCCCGAAAGTTAAGTCCTCCAGAAAAGAACTATGATGTCGGGGATCGAGAGCTATTGGCCATTAAGTGCGCCTTAGAAGAATGGAGGTATCTCTTAGAGGGCGCAACCCATCCTATTACAATTTTTACGGACCACAAGAACCTAGAATACCTCAGAACAGCCAAGCGCTTAAGGCCACGACAAGCCCGTTGGGCACTTTTTTTTTCTAGGTTCAGCTTCCATATTTCTTACCGTCCCGGGTCCAAAAATGGCAAAGCTGATGCACTCTCCCGGATGTTCCCTGAGTCCTCCCAGTTAACCGAGCCCAGCACCATTCTGTCACCTCAAAATTTCCTCCTTCTTACACAATCTGATCTGGCAGCTGCCATTAAAACAGCCTCAAGCCACTGTACCGATCCAGTAGTGTCTTCCTTGGAGAGACGCAATGATCTATTTTGGGCACAGGATAAGATCTTTGTTCCTCAGGAAGTAAGACCAGCACTTTTAAAGACTTTTCATGACCACAAGTTGGCTGGCCACTTCGGAATACGGAAGACGTCAGAATTAATTTCACGTTCCTTCTGGTGGCCTGGTTGGAGGCGAGACTGTCAGAAATTTGTCTCCTCATGTGTTCCGTGCCAACGCAACAAAGGATTTAAAGCCAAACCTTGGGGATTACTGAGACCCTTACCTATCCCTGAACGGCCATGGGCAGACGTCTCCATGGACTTTATTGTTGACCTGCCACCCTCAGAAGGGTTCACCACCATCCTGGTCGTGGTTGACCGTCTCTCGAAAATGGCCCACTTTGTGCCCATGATTGGTACTCCATCTGCCTTGGACACTGCCAACACCTTTATTAAGGAAATAGTCAGACTCCACGGAGTACCTAACAGTATCGTCTCAGATAGGGGCGCTCAGTTTACCTCTAAATTCTGGAGAGAACTCTGCAAAGCCCTGGAAATCAAGGTCTGTCTCTCATCCGCATACCACCCTCAGAGCAACGGTCAGACAGAGAGGACAAATCAATCCCTAGAACAGTATCTCCGCTGTTTCTGTTCCGGCTCCCAGGATGACTGGTCTTCCCTCCTGTCTTATGCAGAGTTTGCATACAACAATTCGGTGCACACAGCTACTCACCAAACACCGTTTTGGTCGAATTTTGGATTCCATCCCTCCTTCCTCCCCAACACCATCCCTGAAACTTCAGTCCCTGCTGTTCAGGATCGGATAGTCTCTATCCAATCAAATTTTCAAAAAATTCAAGAAACCATGCAAAGAGCTCAAGACGACTACAGGAAGCACTATGACAAGGGAAGAAAGGAGAATCCAGCTTTTGGAATTGGCGAGAAGGTTTGGCTAGCCTCTACTCACCTCAAATTACCCTGCCCTTCACGTAAGTTAGGTCCTCGGTTCATAGGTCCATTCACAATCAAGAGAATGGTGAATCCTGTGGCCTTCGAGCTAGACTTGCCCAGATCGTACAGAATACATCCGGTTTTTCACGTATCTCTCTTAAAACCAGTAGTCCCGAGTCCATTTCCCGGGAGAGAGGAGCCTCCCCCGCCTCCAGTTTTAATCGATGGGGAGGACGAATTTGAAGTGGAAGCCATACTTAGCTGCAGGAAGATGGGCAGACAACTTCAGTACCTGGTAAAATGGAAAGGGTACCCATCGGAAGACAACTCCTGGGAACCGTCCGGTAACTTTCATGCTCCAAGATTGATTAGAGCTTTTCACCGGGAACATCCAGAGTTGATGGCCAGCTTGGGCGTCCAGAGGCCGCCCCTCAGGGGGGGGCACGATCAGGGAAGTAACTTGGATCAATCTTACCATCTCCCTGCGCGCAGGCGCACACAAATTCACCATGGATCGGCACTCCAGCGCACACACATTCGCGGCCCTACTCAGCGGCGTGCACGCATGCGCACAAGTGCACGCATAACGTGAATCCCCTGACCAGCCTATAAAAGGACCCTTGGCAGACAGACAAGTTGCTGGTTTGTCTCAGCTCACCTGTGTTCCTCTGCTTCCTGTTCCTGTTTACCATTTCCTGTTCCTGTTTGCCACTTCCTGTTGTGACCCGGATCGTTTGAAGACTACGCTGAATCTCTCCTGACCTGACCCCCTGGCTTGTTTTACGGACTTCCTACTCTCACCTGTGTTTGACCCTCAGCCTGCTTCTGGATTACCTTCTGCCTTCAGCACTTAGCCTTGCTGGCTCCTGGACTGATTACCTGTGTTTGACCCTCAGCCTGCTTCTGGATTACCTTCTGCCTTCAGCACTTAGCCTTGCTGGCTCCTGGACTGATTACCTGTGTTTGACCCTCGGCCTGTTTCTGGTCTTTCCTCACCTGTTTTACAGACCTGCCTGCTACTTACCTTCTGGTCCGGTCCATCCTGCATGAGCCATCTTCCAGACCTTCATACAAGTCAGGTGTCCCGCTGGAGGCTTGTGCCTCTTGGTGCAACCCACTCCCTGTATCACCTCCAGGGGTGGTGTGCGCCGAGTCGCAACAGCCACTGCTCTCTGCATCTTGGCCTCGGTGAGTACCTCTTTGCTGATACCAGGCTGTTTTTTTAATATGGCTTGACTTGTAGACTCTGTTCTTCAGGAGGGATGACTTATAGGGAGGACGTGACATGGTGAGCTGTAGTAATCAACGGTCGGTCTGGGATCCTTTGTGTCTTGTGCATGGGCTGGGCTTTGGGGCTTCTCATCTCAGTGAGGAAGACATGGTAATCTGCTTGGGCTCTGTTGACTCGTCCAAACAGTAGCACCTCATTATGGCATATAGAAGGAATAGAAACAAAAATAACATGAGTATATATATATATATATATATATATTTATACCCCTACTTCCTTCAACTATGATCCGCTACAAAATAAAAAATTAAATCCCCAAAGATTCCCAGACCCTTAAAAGGACTTCAACCTTCACTAGCTATAGCTCTGGCTTTGCCTTGCAGGGATCTAAACCTTATCCAAATGGGCCTGAACTTTGTCACTAGTATCCCAGATCCAGGTATAACAATCTTTACTTATGAATTCCCAGAAACCCCCCATGGACTGTGGGAACTTCCTTGTAGCTTCAACAGTTTAAATTTAAAATAAACTCCGTGCCCAAGTAGGACACAAATAATATGTCCTACCCTCTCTAGAAAAAACCTCTAATAAAATATATTAGTGTGTGGTGGTTATCTAAAGAAAAAATATATATATGAAAAATATGTAAGTGTAAGATTGGCCGTCCTCAGGAAGTTACCTAACTTACTGAGGATGGCCAATCTGATAGGCCGAAATGCATAGAGGTTGAGTCAGTTTATCGTGACACACTTCCGCCCACACATTCAATCCGGAAATCAAGCCTTCACTGAGCCAGCAGCTGCATGAACTAACCAGGCGGATTTCACGGATTTACTTTATACCTGCTTTTCCCCTTTCGGGTGCCAGGACATTAGGCACTCATACATGTGAGTTTAATACCTTTATATTTTTTGGAATAAAAAGCTCTTTATCAATGGTATTGTGCAATGAGGCTTTTTCTATTATATCTATTTATATGAGGAACATTCACCGCTGCCAATCATCAGTCCAGAGGACATCCACAGGGGTCGCCCCACACGCGCATTTGACCTAACTAGCGATAGTTGGTCCACTCCCAAGGGTGAGTGCACATCTATTAGGGGGGCACCCTCTTTAAAGCACTTAAGAAGCACGGAATCATCCATATATTATTCAAGTCACAGCACTGGATATTGTTTCACTAGCACGAGCACCTTTTTTTCACTGGGGACTGTTTGATTAATTTTATTAATTGTTACCAGTGTATAATTTATTACCTGTATGTCATTTTTTTTTATCATTTAGCGCAGTATACTTTTTATCAATAGCTCACCGCTGGCTGACTTCTCCCCCAGATGAACCCTCGATGTCCCTGAAGGCTGCCTGTGTGGGCCCCTATGAGGCGCTCTCACACTTGGTCTACAGAGGTTTGAGGTCCCCATATTCCCTGACTCCCTCCATGCGCTCTGTAATAGGGGCATGGAATGTGACTCAGGGATTGCTGTCGACTAGTGCCAACAGGTTCTCCCCCAATTTAGCACTGTGGAAAATTTTTTTGCACTTTTATGATTACCCAGACCCCGTTGTCTGGACTAAGTATGGGGTCAAAACTTTACAGCATATTTTACTAAATGGCACCCTAATGTCATTTAATGAACTTAAGGAGTGCCTCACCCAACCCAACTCACACTTCTTCAGATACATCCAACTGCGACATGCTTTTTACTCTCAATTTGGCAGGGAACCGCTGAACCTTGACCCTAGTGACTTAGAAATTACTAAGTGACTCCTTAGTTAAACCAGTCTCCATCCTATATAAGGATCTTTTCAAGGAAACTGTTAGATTAATGGAACCTTGCAGACTTGCCTGGGAGGCGGAGGCCCCGGGTCCCTGTCTAACCCCGGGGTTAGACAGGGATGACTGGGATGACATGTGGGGGACAGCCTTTTAATACTTAGTCTCATCCAGAGATCGGTTAATTCATTACAAATTCCTACAAAGAACATACCTCACCCCGGCTAGATTAGCGAAAATGTTTGGGAACCAACAGTCTTTATGTTAGAGATGTTCAACGCCTATGGTGAACTTTATGCACATATTTTGGGACTGCCCCCATATTAAAACATAATGGCAAGCTATAACGAAATGTATTAGATCAGTCACCCCTGTTTCAATCCCACTGTCTATTGAAGTATGCTTGTTGCATTTGGTGGAACTTTTGGCAACTACTAGGGCTATGCGAACTCTTCTCACCCTATTATTGTTTTATGCTAAAAAACAAATTGTCCTATCATGGAAGAGCTCGTCTACCCCAACATTGGAGGCCTGGAAGTCTCTGGTCAACAAAGCAGTACCATATTATAAAGCAACCTAAGCAGAGGGGCTCTAACCAAGTTTGATAAGGTCTGGGAGGGTGGATGGCTTCAGTGGACACAGTCTCGGACTAACTACATTATCAGATATATTCACTGACCTTGGCGTTTGCTGCTGAGTCATGAAGGATAAGTGTTTTTTTTTTTTTTCATTTTTTGGAGTGCTAGAGGAGTGCACACCAACCAGAAACTAACGTAAAGATTTTTTCAATGAGTGGCTTCTGTACGCACATAGAGGTTACTGCTTCTTCTGGTAAGGGGTTCTGGGAGGAAAGAACCGCATAAGCAGATATTATCCTGTAAGTTAGAGCAGAGAGTCACCGCACTATATTGCTATAAATCACACCTCCGGCTGGAGAGTAATGTAGTGGGCATATCTGTCTAGGCAAGACTACACCAGGGCTGGGTTATTACCCTTTTTGATTTTTGTTGTGGGTTTGGTTTTGGGGGGGGTTTCTTTTTCTGTCGTTGCTTTTATATGCCTTTAATTGTTCTACACTGGAATGTTTTTACTCTGTAATCCAGTGGTTGTTCCCGCTTTTTGCGGTCTGTTTATATGTCATAAAATGTAATAAAATGTAATTTACAAAACATGGCCCTTTAAAAAAAAAAAATCCTTAAGTGCACTGTGTTCGGGCGCGGGGTGAAGTGCCACATCTATGCAATCACAAGATTGCAGACAAGGCACTTCATTGGCGGGGTTTGGAACAGCTTCTGCATGGCGCCTGTAGTGTATCACTATGGCCGGGTGCTTTGTTCTCAATGTGAGAATGACGTCACTTCTGGTAGGCTACAAAAATATGGCCGCCGCCGTGAGAACTAATCCCCTTGTGTTCAGTGGAGAGGGGAGGCCTCTCCCTCGTTCATCTCAGATGCTAACCACACCCCCTTAGAGCCACATCCCTCACGCCCAATATTTTGATTAAACCACGCCCATTTTTGCCAACTGGCAGGGGTCAAAAAGGAAGGGCGTGGTCTGGTGCCCCCCCCCCATCCTAAAACTTCACCAGCCTCCACTGATCTCAGTAAAGGAGAAGTGCTCACTAACATTTAGACAGATTTGTGAACAATATTTGAGAAAAATAGGCCTTTTGTGTACATAGAAAAAGTTGTAGATCTTTGAATTCAGCTCATGATAAATAGAGGAAAACACAAAAGTGTTGCATTTATTATTTTGCTCAGTGTATATGCGTGTATATATTAATATATTTTCAGTTTATTTTTTTTACTTAGTTTTACCTTTTAAAATGTATTGAAAAATAACTTAATATAATATAACAATATATGTATCACTTTGATATCTTAAAGTGGTGTCGCACCCCAAAAAAAATAAAAATGCTTAAAATTCCTAAAAAAAATAAAATTTAATATTTGGAAAAGTTTTTTTTTTAACTCACCTTTAAATGCCTCTTGCTAGGGGGTCCCTCATAGTCTGCCTACTTCAGTGCCGGGGCAGGTGACATCACTTCCCCTCGGCGCAGGAAGGGCTCCCTCCTGTCAGTTATCTGGGACACGGGACAGGTCCCAGATGACTGCGCGACCAATCACGGCACGCGCGTCGCCCGCGCATGCGCAGTGGGTGCCCGGCTGTGAAGCCAAAGCCGGGTGCCTACAGTTGCAATGCCGGCACCGCCGAGCGGCTCTGGGGACGAGCGGAGCTTTGACCCCCCGCATCGCTGGACCCTGGAACAGGTAAGGGTCCGATTATTAAAAGTTAGCAGATGCAGTATTTGTAGCTGCTGACTTTTATTTTTATTTTTTTTATGGATACTCTTCTTTAAGTAATGGCAAACAAATAGGCAAAACAAAAGTCTCATGGTTGACAAATAAACATTTCTCTGGTATAATTGGGATTTACAGGTACAGGAGCTACAGAAGTTAAATATAAATGAAATGCACTGCATGGCTTGAATACGCAATTGCACTTTTATGATTACCCAGACCCCGTTGTCTGGACTAAGTATGGGGTCAAAACTTTACAGCATATTTTACTAAATGGCACCCTAATGTCATTTAATGAACTCACCCAACCCAACTCACACTTCTTCAGATACATCCAACTGCGATTTTTGCCAACTGGCAGGGGTCAAAAAGGAAGGGCGTGGTCTGGTGCCCCCCCCCCCATCCTAAAACTTCACCAGCCTCCACTGATCTCAGTAAAGGAGAAGTGCTCACTAACATTTAGACAGATTTGTGAACAATATTTGAGAAAAATAGGCCTTTTGTGTTGGAAACAAAAGTCTCATGGTTGACAAATAAACATTTCTCTGGTATAATTGGGATTTACAGATACAGGAGCTACAGAAGTTAAATATAAATGAAATGCACTGCATGGCTTGAATACGCAATTCCCTACATTTCATGTTCACAAATAGCCCTAAAAACTGCAAAGTATTGATTAGGTCACAAAAGGCTCATTCATGCTAAGTTTTGCTTATGGGTTCTGCTAGGTCAAATACGATTTTGCTGTAAGAGAAGACTTCAGAGTATTTTATCTGCAACATGGTTGCTATTTACAACAGAAATATTGTTAAGATAGGAGCTCTGCAGTGTAGTGAATTTATGTCACAGTCAGTGAGGGATTGCACATCCTTGCTGCCCAGAGGCTGTTTAAACAATAACTATAAGTCTGTATTGCCCCTAGAACATTTCACCCTGGTGTATCACAAATACATCTTTCAAATTATTGTGAGAATCAACATAACATAACTCAGAATTCAGAATTGCTAAGGCAGAACATCTCTGTAAGGTACTTTATATAAAACGCCACGGGTATGTTTAATGTTTGCCAGTGTAGAAAAACATTTGTTGTCGCTGTGTTTCATTATATTGAAAAAGAAAAACTAGGTTTTAAAAATAAGCTGCTCATGCTGGTTCTATTACATAAAGAAACATTTTATAGACCGACTTTACTTCAAATAGGCAGAAAGAGAAAGAAGACTGAAATGAGTAAACCTTCCATAGCACATGTCAAATTATCATGTAAAAGATGCATGCATCCGATATCCTACCCTCAAAACTAGACCATGCTTGACTTTTTCACTAATAAATATAATGCAATTCTTGTTAAAATATTACATACAGTATTTTAGTAGAGAACCTCCACTTGTACTATTTTTTAATTTGTGATTTTAGGTGTCAATCACATTAAATTTAAACTCACATTGTAGCTTTTATTGTTGTAGAGAAGGTAAGGAAAGCTAGGATTCTGCATATCGTATTTTTTTTTATTATGCAACATGACTGCTGTTACTTGTGTGGGCATAAAATATTACCATCTCTAAGCATTATTTACATTTAAACATAACAGAAAACATAATCCCAAGCGATTTCTGAAATACTACAGCTCTTTATTAAATAAAGACTGTTCATGAAATCACTATGGCCTCATTCACACGAGGCGGATTCGCTCAGCAGAGTCCGCCAGCTCAGCAGGAGATCTCTCCGTTGATCTCCACTTAGCCGGCGGATGACAGGTCCGTCTCTGCTCACTGAGCGGGGAGGGGCCTGTAAGAGCACCGCTGATTCCTATGGAGGGTTCGGACGAAAACGGACAGCATGTCCGTTTTCATCAGATCTCATCCAATCCGATCCGCCAGGATGGATGCGAACGTATCGTCATACGTATGATTTTAGCAGATCGGATTGGATGTCAGCGGACATAGTCACCGCTGACATCTGTCGCTCCAGAAACCTGCATGGAGCACCCGTTCAGGTCCGCCTAAAAAACTGACAGGCGGACCTGAACGGTCCGTCCATGTGAAAGGGGCCTGAGACTTTAACAGCTGCACACACAGAATTATTAGGAAAAAAATAACCTGTGTAGACATATTTTTTAGTGTGTTCATAAAGGTTTGGATTATTACTACTTTTCATATGTGTCTCCTCACTAAATTCATGGCTAATCCTGCAGGAAGTCATAACAACCAATGTCTGTACTTTGTAAAGGGAGAAGCTGAAGCAGTGGCGGTGCATCCATAAAGGGTGCAGGAGCGCCGCCCCCTCTCTCCTGTCACTTCTCTCTCACCATAGATAGATTCATACATTGCATGAATCTATCTATGGTCGCCGCTGCCGCCCCCTATTTAGGTGTCTGGCCCCTTGTCGGCCATCAGGTACCTGAATTACAGCGGCAGGGTTTTTTTTTTGGAAGCACCTGATTAGAGCTGTAGGCTCTAATATGCTTCCAAAATGGTAAACAGCGGGCGCAATGCTGTGCGTTCTCTGTTTACTCAGTGTTGTGTTAGGAAAGCAAATTAATCGCTTTCCTAACACTGACCCGCCTTTCAGCCAATCAGGTGCTCGGGTCTGGTTACCTGTCACTCGATTGGCTAAAACAACTGGCACTGTGATTGGACGCCTGATCGAAAGGACCAGAGACATTGAGGAGCGTGGACGTAGAGGATACCACCGTGACCCGCTACGAGACAGGTAAGTCTCTCCCGGGGCGATGCACACTGGCAGCATTTGATGGGGCACAGTAGCGGCAATTGATGGGGCACAGTAGCAGCAATTGATGGGCACACTAGCAGCAACTGATGGGGCATGCTGGCAGAAATTGATGGGCACACTGGTAGTAATTGATGGGGCACAGTAGCAGCAATTTATGGGCACAGTGGCAGCAATTCATGGGCACACTGGCAGCAATTCATGGGGCACAGTAGCGGCAATTGTTGGTTAACTGAATGAGGCCCTCTAAGGTATCTGGGATTGCTACCCTGGCCAGCTCATCCTTGAGGGACTCTGATAGGCCCAGTCAGTATTGGTATCTTAGGGCAGCTTGATTCCAGCAGGTGTCTGCAGCCCATGTGCAGAAGTCCACTGTATAATCCTCTGTGGGACACTGCCCCTGCTTCAGGATGTGCAGAGCATTTTCAGCTGTAGCTGTACATTGGGGGTTGTCGTATAGCCGGGCTATAGCCCTAAAGAAAGTGTCAACCGAGTCAGTAATGGGACTTTTCTGCTCTAATAGTCCATGGGCCCAAACCTGGAGATCATCCAAGAGTAGGGATATAATGAATCCAACTTTAATATTTTCTAGAGAGAAAGTTCTTGGTTGCAGAGCCAGGTATAGCAGACAGGCATTTCTAAAAGCCCTAAACTTTCTTCGGCCCCCCGAGAATGGTTCAGGGACCGACACTCAGGGACCGTGATTCAGGAGGCGGAATCGACACTGTGAGGGAAGATTCCCGAGACAGCGCAGCAGAAGAAGTACAGGTGGAGGCGGGTCTTGGATCAGGAGACACGGTATCCGAAGATAAGTGTTGCAGACGACCCTCTAATTGGACATAGGTGCCTTGCAGTCTCTGTACTGCTTGGGTAAGTGCGGAGACCTGTTTGGCACATAGCCTCTACAGGCGCCTCTCTCGATCTCTGACATGGCTGGATTATACTGTAGGGTGCGTGTATGGAGATCGAGATGCTAAGAGGGCTCCCCTTAAGGCTAAGTGCAGCGTGTTCCTGGAGTTGGGAACAGGAAGCGCGGTGCCCAAAGAAGCACGGTTGGCCAGGTGCTTGCTTGCAGTCCGATGAGCTCAGCCACTGAGGGATGGCCTGAGCATTCGGAGCAGAAATTGCTGTGTTCAGATAAACAGAGAAACCAGGAGCCAGGCCAGGGGTCATACACAGATAGGTCAGTCCAAAGCATACACAGGAGAGAGCCAAGGTCATACACAGCCGGGAGATCAGGAAGCAAATGCAGAGTCCAGGAGCAGGCCAAGGGTCAGACTAGGAGATCAGGAAACGAGGTCAAGGCAAGCGGGGTCACAACGGGTATCTCAGATCAAGAAGCATGGTCAAGGTAGACAAGGGAGTTGAGGAGATATTCCAGCAATGTCCTATGGTCACAGTCTTAAATAGGGCCACTGGCACCGCTGTTGCGCAAGCCGCTTGTGCACGCCGCTTGCGCGCTGTTGCGCACGCACAGTATTGCGGACGCATGTGCGCCGATGCGTGCCAGTGCGCCAATGCGCGGCGCACGCTTGTGCATGTCTCGGGACCCTCTGTGGATGTCCATGAATGTTCTGGGCAATATTGGCAGTACCGAGACGGCCATGTCCCTGACAAGATGTTTTCGAAAGATTATCTAATATGGTATTAGGGGGACTCTATAACAAGAAGAGCAAAGGGGGTAGCTATCGGGGTGGCCAGAGGAGTGCGGTTCATATTGGAGGAAAGGATGACAGATCCAGAAGGTCGATACCTCTTCTTAAAAGGAAAATGATGTGAAATGGAATGTACCTTGGCAAACATCTATTGCCCCAATAAGAATCCAACAAATTATCTGAAGCAGGTTATGGGGAAGTTAATGGATTTTAAAAAGGGAAGTGTGATTATGACAGGAGATTTAAATTTCTGCTTGGAATCAAGAATTGATAGTACATCACTAGTACAGGGGACTAGACATGTGCACACTGAAATATTTTGTTTCAGAATTTAGTTTTCGTCTGAAAAATACATTTATTTAGTTACTCCCCAAATTTGTTTTTATTTATTTTGTTTCGTTCAAAAATGCATTCGTCCGAAAATCCAAAATAAATAAGGTTGAATCTGTCATTGAAGGCTTTTGGTGTCTGTCGAATGTTCTAAGAAGATTCGACGGAGCAGCTAAACTGTACGACGCCGCAATCGTACATTTCCGGTCGAATGTTCCGCCTACAAGCTATAGTAGAATTCTAATGTTGGATGTCACTAGTAATAATTATATTTATTAGTTATTATTACTAGTCAACCAACATTAGAATTCTTCTATAGCCTATGGGCCGAGCATTTGACCATAAATGTCCGCCCGCCCCGACTGCTTCGTTGAATCTTCATGTCGAATCTTTTCTCTCTATGTCGAATAATCTTGGACTAATAGAGTTAGGTTAGGCACATTCAACCTTTTTTGCTATTGTCTCTATAATGTCAAATCTTTTCTCTCTATGTAGAATAATCTTTGACTAATAGAGCTAAGGTTAGGCACATTCGACCACCGCTTCGATGGACACAGATCGGTATTGTCAGCGTCATGTCGAATCTCCTATCTATATAGAACTGTTGTCACAACGAAAACAAAAATAAAGCATTTGTTTATGTCGGATCTTTCGGTTTTCGGATTCTGCACGTTCGTTATGGTTTGTTAAAACGATAACGAAAATACCTGAAATTCGGACGAAAATGCATTTGGACGAAAACTAATACACATGTCTACAGGAGACTAGGAATGTGCAGCTGAAAATAATAAAAAATAAATTACTGTATTTATCGGCGTATAACACGCACTTTTTTCACCTTAAAATCAGGGGGAAATTGTGGGTGCGTGTTATACACCGATCCCCCACTGACTGTGAGGGGGAGAGGAGCAAGCGCCGCCAAAATACACATAGCTCAGTGTACTGTGTACTCGGCTAGGCTCGGCTCCTCTCGGCTCCGCTCACAGTCACGCCCAGTCCCGTCATAGGAGCTGGGCCAAGGCGCGGGACTGGGTGGGACTGCGAGCGGAGCCGAGAGGAGCCGAGCCTGGCGCTCATTTTAAAAACGATCAGGCTGCAATGAGACAGGGCAATGCTGCAATGTGACAGGGCAAGGCTGGGCAAGGCTGCAATGAGACAGGGCAAGGCTGGGCAAGGCTGCAATGGGACTGGGCAAGGCTGCAATGAGACTGGGCAAGGCTGCAGATGGACACTGATCATTCTGCAATGATGGACAATGCTGCAGATGGACACTGATAAGGCTGCATTGATGGGCATTTAAATGTAAGTTTTTTCCTTAAACTTCCCTCCTAAAAGTTTTTTTCCTTAAAATTTTCTCCTAAATTTGGGGTGCATGTTATACGTTTGCGCGTGTTATATGTCGATAAATACGGTATATTAGTGTCAAATGCTGGACATACGGAGAGTGCAGCATCCTAAGACACAGGACTATACATTCTACTCGCCTGTGCACCGGACATACTCAAGGATCGACTATGTAATGGTCAAACATAGAGTATTAGAGTTGGTGACTAAGACGAATATTGAAATAACAACATTGTCAGATCATTCCCCGGTGAGTATGGAAATGAAGATACCAGGAGCCCAAAAAAAATCTAACTCATGGAGATTAAATGAAAAACGAATACAGGGTGAAGAACAGGAAGAGAAAATAAAAGAGGATCTAGAACAATATTTCATATTAAATGACACAAAGGAAATAACGGAGGCTACCCTTTGGGAGGCCCGTAAGATCTATATTAGGGGCATCCTGATAGAGATAGGATCAAAGAAAAAAAAGGAAAGAAAAAAAATATGGAAATATTAATAAAAGAAATCCATGAATTAGAACAAGGGCATAAAAAAAGGGAGAAGAGGAGTGGAAATAAGAAAAATAGCAAGAAGGTCCCTTCCATGGATAGGACAAATAAACACCATAAATATGGTAATAGTACTGAAAGTTATGTACACATGTCGAATGTTGCCCATTTCTCTACCTCAGACACATTTTAAAACATTAAAAAATATAATAACTAAATTCATTTAGCAGAATAGGAAACCAAGAATTTTATTCTCTGTACTAAGGAAAGCTAAAACACAAGGTGGGTTAAAGGTACCAGACTTAAAAAAATATAATAATGCAGTGTTAATATCAAGAGTAATGGAGTGGGCAAGGGAGAAAATTGAAAAAAGATGGGTACAAATTGAGAATATAATGAATGATACACGGATGGGTAGAATTATCTGGATTCCACCTCAATTTAGAGAACTGGGAGAGAATACACATGTAATGACATGAAATGTACTTAGAATTTGGGACCTAATACCCAAACAAGGCAAATGGAAAAATAACTCTCCATTATTATCACTGAAAGAAACAAATTATTTCACACCGGGAAAAGTGAAATTATTCGGAGCATGGATAAAAAATGAAAACGCACAATTAAAGGACATAATAGAAAAGGGGAAAATATGCACATTTAAAGAATTAAAACACAAAACAGATTTGATGGCGATTAATGACCGGCGGTACCTTCAGTTGAAGCATTTTATTACAACTTTGCTACAACCAATAGGATCAGTGGAAGAACTAAGGCCTCTGGAGCGGCTGTGTATAGCATCAAACACAAGAAATGGTATATCATGAATTTATAAAATTTTAATGGCAATGGAGGTCCCGCCATACATAAAAAAATGGGAAAAAGAGTTAGGAACACAAGAGAATAAACAAAAATTAGGAAAACATTTTGAGACTGGTACATAGCTCCGCAATAGATACTAATACAGCAGAGATGAACTACAAATGCCTTACAAGGTGGTATATAGCCCCAGACAAAATATGCAACTATCAAACAGGGAAATCACCACACTGTTGGCTAGGATGTAAAGTAGTGGGAATGATGGCTCACATATGGTGGGAGTGCCCAAAATAAAAAGATACTGGCAAGAGATATTACAGTGCATAAAAGAGATCACTAATAGAGAAACATTAGAAGATCCTTGGACGTGCTTATTCCACGGGACAGAAAGTTAAATAAAACAATATAAAGAATCCGTGATACCTCATCTGATGAATGCAGCTAAAAGTCAGATACCAAAACATTGGCAAGAAATAGAAAGCCCCACAATAAAGGATTGAATGGGAAGGGTAGAAGAGACATATAACCTGGAATATCTGAGAGAAGGGAATGGAGGGAATGGTAAATAGATAGAAAGATTGGAAGGCGTTTAAAAAGATTATGAGATATGTGGAGGTAGTAGGAGGATAAGACAGGGCAAACTGGGAGAAATGGAGAAAACTAGATAAGGGATTAGGTGGCAGGGGACGGGCATAGATTGAGGAGGGTGGGGGGGTAGGACTCATGGGGGGGGACTTAAAGGTACTTATTAAATGTAATCATGTTTGAATTTTTAATTTCTTTTTTTTTTTTTTGTACATTGATATAATGAAAATAATTAATAATAAAAAAATAAACGCAGTGCTATTGTCCGTTCTGGATCGCATGGTACAAAAATACCATGCAATGTGGTTGCTGTGCGCTTCAAAAAGTAGTGCATGCGATTTCAGCCCATTCAAAATTATTGGGGCTGAAACCATACTGCACGGAACTGCATGTGAATTGCACAGGAACTGCACAGAATTCCTAGTGTGAATAGAGCGTCAGTGTTTGTGTCACAATCTAAGTTCCACTGTTTATTAGTTGCATTTGTAAAGTGACTTTTTTTTTTAATTTTGCAGTCTGGACTTTTACCTAATTTTATTGTGTTTAACCACTTGCCAACTGCGTCATAGTCAAATGACAGCTATAGCGCGACCGGCTAATTCTCAAAGGGCATACAATGACGTCCTCCCATGAACGAGCTTCTCGTGCACCCCCAGAGGCACGCATTCGGCAGTGTCCATGACCGCCGGGTGCTCGGGACACAGCATGTGATGGATCGGGGAAAAGGGCCAATCCCAGGGGCCCTTTACCATGTGATTGCTATGTCTAATGATGGAGTGATCACTGTCAACAAACCGGGCATCATGTCCGGTTCTCTCCTCTCCTGAAACTGATTGTGAGAGGAGGGAGAAGCTGGAGAGTGAGGTTGCTTGTGTTTTTTTTCTTAACTTCAAGTGCCCAGCAGTGCTCTGCAGTGTCCCATTCATGCCACATCTGTGCCCCAGCAGTGCTACATCTGTGCCCCAGCAGTGCCACATCAGTGCACATCTGTGCCACAGCAGTGCTCTACAGTGCCCCATCAGTGCATAGTGTGCCCAGAAGAGTCACATCTGTGCCCAGAAGAGTCACATCTGTGCCCAGAAGAGTCACATCTGTGCCCCAGCAGTGCCACATCTGTGCCCCAGCAGTGTCCCATCAGTGCACATCTATGCCACAGCAGTGTTCTACAGTGCCCCATCAGTGCATATCTGTTACCAGAAGTGTCTAATCTGTGCCCAGCAGTGCTCTACAGTGCCCCATCTGTGTCCAGCAGTGCCACATCTGTGACCAACAGTGGCACATCTGTGCCCCACCAGTGCCACAGCAGTGCTCTACAGTGCCCTATCAGTGCACATCTGTGCCCCATCAGTGCCACAGCTGTGCTCTACAGTGCACATCTTTGCCTCTTCTGTGCCCCATCAGTGCCATACAGTGCCCCATCAGTGCCACATATGTGCTCTACAGTGCCACATCAGTGTCATCAGTGCCACTAAAGTGCTCATCAGTAAGTGCTCATCAGTGCCACCATCAACAAAAATGTGTAGAAAAATGCGTTTTAATTTTCTTTCCACATTTTCCAAAAACTTGTGGGAAAAAAATGACATGTTCAAAAGACTCATTATGCCTCATATAATATACGTTGGGGTGTTTGCATTCCAAAATGTGGGTAATTCCATTGTCCTGGATCTCCACGGCCTTCAAAAGTGTGATAGGTTGTCAATAAAATAGATGGGTGATTTATGCTCCTAGAACGCCTGACGGTGCTCCCTGCATGTTGGGCCTCTGTATGTGGCCAAGCTGTGTAGAAGCCCCACACATGTAGTATCACCATACTCAGGTGGAGTAGCAGAATGTGTTTTGGGGTGCAGTTGCAAGTATCAATATGCCATGTGAGAGAAATAACCTGTTAATATGACAATTTTGTGGAAAAAAAAAATCTTAAATTTGCAAATAATTGTGGGAAATAATTACAATGTGAAAAACTCACCATGCCTCTTACTAAATACCTTGGAATGTCTACTTTCCAAAAGGGGGCCATTGGGGGGGGGGGGGGGGGGGGTGGGGGTGGGCACTGAAAGCTGAAAATTAGCCTGGTTAAGAAGGGGGTATAAGTGCCCAGTGGACAAGTGGTTAAAGAATATCTGCATAGGGCAAAGAATCTTGGGAAAAATGTATTAGTCAACTTAATTATTTTTTAAGAATTTATTTTTGTATTGGAGGCACTGTTATGCATCGATCAATTTTATGATCGATATAGCTGACTCAATGAATTGTTCATACATCCTGGACAATTTGGAATAATTATTGAATGAGATGGGACAATAATAACTGCGATGTACTGGAGACATGGTGGTTGATTTGCTAAAACTGGAGAGTGAGAAATCTGGTTCAGCTCTGCATCAGCTTCCAGGTTTTATTGTCAAAGCTTAATTGAACAAACTAAAGTTAGAAGTTGATTGGCTACCATGCACAGCTGCAATAAAATTAGCATTCTCCACTTTAAGTAAATCAAAAAAATATAATCAATGCATTTTTATAGCACGGATCGCCGCCATTACTAGTACAAAAAAAAAATCTATAAAAAAAAATGGCCTAAACTGAGGAAAAAATATATTTTTAAACTGAGGAAAAAAAATTTTTTTATATATTTTTTGGGGATATTTATTATAGCAAAAAGTTAAAAAAATATATATTTTTTTTTTTAACTTGTCCATTTCTTTTGTTTATAGCGCAAAAAATAAAAACCGCAGAGTTGATCAAATACCACCAAAAGAAAGCAGTTGTATGACCGCGCAATTGTCATTCAAAATTTGACAGTGCTGAAAGCTGAAAAATGGCTTGGGCAGGAAGGGGGTGAAAATGCACTGTATTGAGGTGGTTAAAGATCACTCAAACTATCATTTTTTCCACTAAGAAAAATAAGCAAAAATATATGTTCTTGACATTGTGATAACATGCTGCATCAAAGTATCTTTTGTCCTAGGAGTTGATAACTAAATATACGAAATGTTTGTGTTCAATCCAGCTGTCCAATAATGGCATTGCTGATCGATAGCGTGGTATATATATTTTCTGATCATTTAATAAAGGAAAGCATCTTGAAGTGAACCTAAAATTGGAAGTTGACTGTAGGTCCACCAGTCCCACCTTGCTGCTAGCTTAAAATAAAAAACATTCACAACCATGATGGTTTTAAGATGACATTAAAAATATTTTTTACATCAATCATGCTAAGATATCAAGTACACAATGGCTCCGTTTTTTTTGTTTTGTTTTGTTTAAAAAGTCTACTATTCTTTTCAGGCTTCTTTTGTTGTCCTGCGCTGAATGTGTCTGCAGGTAGATGTCAAGCCCATGTCAAGGGCATACAGAAAGAGGTCATGAAAAACAAACATAACCAGCCTAGAACCCGAAGTCAGAGAATAGCACACAAAAGCTTGCATCTGAGAGATAAAACAAAGGGAGAGAGAGATAGAAGGGGCATTCTACTTATAATTAGGAATATTGCATTTATTTTCTTTTATAAAAAATGTGGGTTTACTGTTACTTTAAGTGAACCTGGACAATCAAGTATTTACATATTCTCAACAATCAGTTAAAGGGCTTTGAAAACAAGATCTCACTCTATAGCTACAGGCACTGTGGAACAATTCATCATCATGGTTTACAGAGGAAGCACTAACGTCATCATCCTGTCCAGCTCAGCTCTCTATGTTCCTTCTACCAGTGCACTTGCCCTCTGTTTACATCAAATATTAGAAGAATGTAAGGATGCCAAGTCACTGTTGGAGTGAACGTAGAGTGAGCTAACTTAGAGAAATACTTCAGTCCCTCTGCATCTATCTTTGTCATATAGGGTTTGTTTTAAAGATCTTTTACTGATTGTTAAAATTTACCTAAAGGCAAAACTTTTGTTTAACCACTTAAGCCCTGGACCAATTTGCAGCCAAAGGACCAGGCCCCTTTTTGCGATTCGGCACTGCGTCGCTTTAACTGACAATTGCGCAGTCGTGCGACGTGGCTCCCAAGCAAGATTGGCGTCCTTTTTTTCCCACAAATAGAGCTTTCTTTTGGTGGTATTTGATCACCTCTGCGTTTTTTTTTTTTTTTTTGCGCTATAAACAAAAATAGAGCGACGATTTTGAAAAAAATTCTATATTTTTTACTTTTTGCTATAAAAAATATAAAAAATATATATAATTTTTTTTTTCCTCAGTTTAGGCCGATACGTATTCTTCTACATATTTTTGATAAAAAAAATCGCAATTAGCGATTATTGATTGGTTTGCGCAAAAGTTATAGCGTTTACAAAATAGGGGACAGTTTTATAGCATCTTTATTAATATTTTTTTTTTACTAGTAATGGCGGCGATCAGCGATTTTTATTGTAAATGCGACATTATGGCGGACACATCGGACATTTTTGACACATTTTTGGGACCATTGTCATTTATACAGCAATCAGTGCTATTTAAATGCACTGATTCCTGTGTAAATGACACTGGCAGTGAAGGAGTTAACCACTAGGGGGCGGGGAGGGGTTACGTGAGCCCTGTGTGTGTTTTCTAACTGTCTGGGGGTGTGGCTTGGCGTATGACGTCACTGATTGTCTTTCCCTATGACAGGGAACAGACAATCAGTGACAGTGTCACTAGGAAGCACAGGGAGAGGTTTGTTTACACATACCTTTCCCCATTCTTCAGCTCTGTGACCCGATACCTGTACGTTGATGTGCCCAGCCGTGCCATTCTGGCGACGTATATGTGCAGGAAGCGGTCCTTAAGCAGTTAAGGTTTGAAAAGTGTGCAGAGGGATTAGAATGTTTGTCAGTTGTTATTGCTGTCTGTGTCCCCTGTAAGGTGATTTACACCCTCTCTATTTTTCCTGTTTATCATTATGAGTATCATTGAAAGTGAAAGTAAAATAAAATCCTAACTTTTTGGTTGTCCCCAGAAAAATTATAGAGGGGAAATCTTACAATGGGGACACTAGTTCTGGTGACCTGGGGGTCCCCAAGGAATTCCCTAATTTGCAGGGATTTCCTCTCACTTCCTGTTTGGCTATGGGACGGGAAGTGAAGGGACACAGATGGCAAAAAAAAAATGGGCAGCTGTTATAACCCTCCCTTGCACTATTCAAAATGAAAAAAAGGGTTTGCCTATAGTTTTACTTGAAGAATTTTCAAATACATGAATGTCAGTAGCCTGAATTTACATTCGCTTTAAGCAGGACCCATCTGGTCCAATCGGTCGATTGTTATCTTACACTTTTGCGTCTTCACTGCGGGTAAGGGTAGATTTCTTAATTAGGCAGAAGAATTACTAACCAGCAATATGCTGAACTGGGAGGGTAAGTGTTTTATGTTTGTTATTTTCATGGCAGCAGCAAGAGGAAGCAGAAGATTGTTAAACATTAGGTACGCAGGTAAATATTTCATTATATTGACTATGCAGCCAAAAAGCCTGATGCCACACAGCATAATGTGATGACGTCATTTCTTTTGGCTTGATAATAATATGTATCATTACACAAAAACTTAGATCCAATAAATGAGAAGATTATGGAAATGCATACACAAAAATTCAAGTAAAAACGCAATGGGGGAAAAAAGGCCTGCACTGTGTTACTGTACTGTACTCTGGAATTTTCAATCCAGTTATTCCCCCCGGTTGTTATCCTAGCAAGGGGAGATACAGCAGCAATTTTAGAAATGTAATTTACCCCACAATTTGGACAAACAATCTGGGTATTGTGACATATATTCAGTATTTATTTAGCAATTATTTCACATTATTTTGTATATGATCTTATCTCTCATGTTTTTCTATGTTTTAGAATGCTTTGATTACCTCAGTGTATATGTATCCTTAGGTTTTTGGATCAGAACCAATAGATCTAGGTAGGTTTTAAAATATTATAATTTGTTTCTGTCTGTTCACTTTGTCCTTTTATGTACAGTATTTGTATTATGTTTTTATTGGTGACATTTTAAAAGGACAGTTTTAGTAGCAAATCTATTTTATTTGTTTTTGTTTAAAACCTTAGTCATAGCCAAAAAGCCATGGGGATTGATTTCATTCTCATGGACAATTTCATGGTAATTACTAAAAACCTGACAACAGGCCAGGAGACTCCAAAAACTTGGATTAAGTCACCAGAGCAACCACTATAACTCTAGATTTTGTTTTAAATAAAGAGAAAGATAGATTGTCTGTGTATAGATAATGTACTTTTGATTACAGCAAGGAGATAATGCCTCACAATTACTTGATTTTATTTTCACTTATACTTCTAGCTTCAAACTTTCCATCTCTCTAACATTATAATGGTCATTACAGCTTAGGCTATAAATTTATGAACGTGTTAAAAGAAAACTTCCAATGTCATAGTTTTTCAAAAAGTAATCACATCACAGAGATAATATTAGAAATTAAATGTTGTATTGTTGTCAAAGCTATATACAGCTGATTTGTCTAATGCCGCGTAAACACGATTGGACTTTCCGGCGGACTTAAGCCCCATACACACGCTCGGATTATCCGAGGACCAGGTCCGTCGGATCATGTCCGTCGTACTTTGTCCGATGTTGGTGTTGCGTACACACGGTCGGACTTTGTTGTCGAAAAATCCGATCATTCTGAACGTAGTGACGTTTGTTGCCTACGACGGGACTACGTAGAGGCTAGTAGCCAATAGCTTTGGTCTTGTAATGTGATCTGAGCATGCGTAGCACTTTGTCCGTCGGAATTCGCTACACACGATCGGATTTGGTGTGATCGGACTTTGTTGTCAAAAAATCTATCCAGCAGGACATAGGACTTTGTCCGTCGGACAATCCGATGGAAACTGTCCGATGGTGCTTACACACGGTCGGAATTTCCGACAACATTGTCCGATAGGACAGAATCCCTCGGAAAATCCGACCGTGTGTATGGGGCTTCAGTCTGGCGGACCAGGGTCCGTCGGACAATTCGATTGTGTGTGTGCTCCAGCAGACTTTTTCTTCCCAAAAGTCCGGCGGACCTAGAAATAAGACTGGCTTCAAAATTGTCCGCCAGACTCGAGTCCGGTCGAAAAGTCTGTGTGCTAGTCCGATGGACTAAAACCGACGCTAAGGCAGCTATTGGCTACTGGCTATGAACTTTTATACAAAACGATAAAGAAAAACGATATAGAGAAAACGATAACTATACATTGGAAATCCCAATCCTCATCTACTAATCAAGCTATACCTCTATACAAACTAACATTTGAGGCCAGAGGATACCCCAAAAAATTTCACAAGATTTGGAATCCTTGGGTATATTAAACCTTCATTGCGCTGCTTATGACAGAGTGATGCTTCAGTATGGATGACACTGCTATGCATTGTGTTGCTGCTATGCGTTTAAGGTCTGCTTTTGGGTGCAATGTGTTTAATGATTTCTATGCATTAATCTATTATGTCTAAAGGCCAGAGTAAAATTCAGTGTTCTGCTTAAGTTACAGTGCCTTAAGTAATTGGTTTATTAAACTACTATCTGTAATTGCTTCTGTCTAAGGGTTTAACCCTTCTTCAATGTCTGCAAATGGGTGTGTGGATGGCCACTGATATTGTATTAAGCCAGTACTTCCAGGTATTTATTATGACCACAAACCTGCAGCTCATATCTTGAGCCATAAGCTTACCCAGAGACCAGCCATGATCAATAAGGTGAGGGTCAGGTAGGTATGCTATCCTAAAAACAAAATAAAAAAAAAGTGCAGTGTGGATAGTAAAAAACTCTCCAGCCCTTAAATACCAGCATCACTCCCCAAAGGAAAAGTGGCAACTTGTTCCTCCTACAGTAACAGGTCCTGTTTGGCTCTAAAGCTATGCATTCAAAGTGCTGCCAGAAAGGGCAGGCTAAAGGAAATCACAATAAGGACCATCCTGGGAAGTATGGGGAGTGTGGTTAGCTGACGTGCCCGCCAAGATGCTGTGCCAAGTTGCATATCAGGCGGCAGTAAACACAAAGGCAAATGTGTAGACTCAAGTGCTAACTGACTGGGTGGATCTCTAGTCGCTAACGCTCAGGTACTAAGCTAATCAAACAGCTGAGTTTGTTTAAAAGGTACCTCTGCCTCAAAAGCAGCAGGCCAAGGAGTGTTCATCAGCTTGGCCAGATGTGTCTTCATGCTAGCAGAGGATGCAAGATCTCTCATGGGCAAGATCTCTCATGGGCAAAATTCAGAGGTACAGAATTTTACAGGATACCAACCAGGTTCATATACTACAAACCATTTTTTTTGCCTATTGCAAAGTTAATCAATCAGCATTGGAAGCAGTACTTGTACCCCTACCATTTCACCAAAAAAGTGACAAAAGTGTTATAAATGACAGGAGACGGTCTTTGACAATTCCTTTATTAAAGTCGTCTTTCTTCTGGTCTTTCTACTGGTCTTCTTCCTTCTTTCTTTCTTCATCCTTCGGTTTCTTCATCTTTTTCCTCCATCCTCTTCTTCATCTATCTTCTTCTTCCTCCTTCCATCTTCTTCTTCCTCCGATCCGCTTCTTCTTGCTCCGGTGTTCTCGTCCGACATCTTCCTCCACTTCGTCTCTTCTTCGTTATTGGTCCGCTCCGTGCAATTGGAGGCTCCCGCTGTGTGATGCTTCTCTTCTTCTGACAGGTCTTATATAACGGAGGCCGTGGCCACACGGTGACCCCGCCCCCCTCTGACGCACAGTTCCATGCATCAGAGGGGGGCAGGGTCACCGGGTGGCCCCGGCCTCCGTTATATAAGACCTGTCAGAAGAAGAGAAGCGTCACACAGCGGGAGCCTCCCATTGCGCGGAGCGGCCCGATAACGAAGAAGAGACGCCATGGAGGAAGATACCAAACGAGAACACCGGAGCAAGAAGAAGCGGATCGTAGGAAGAAGAAGATGGAGGAAGAAGAAGATGGAGGAAGAAGATGAAGAAACCGAAGGATGAAGAAAGGAAGAAGGAAGAAGACTTTAATAAAGGAATTGTCAAAGACCGTCTCCATCATTTTTAACACTTTTGTCACTTTTTGGTGAAATGGTAGGGGTACTTTTGTACCCCCTTACCATTTCACACAGGGGGGGAGGCCGGGATCTGGGGGTCCCCTTATTAAAGGTGGCTTCCAGATTCCAATAAACCCCCCGCCCGCAGACCCCCACAACAACCGGGCAAGGGTTGTGGGGATGAGACCCTTGTCCTTATCAACATGGGGACAAGGTGCTTTGGGGGGACCCCAAAGCATCCTCCCAATGTTGAGGGCATGTGGCCTGGTACGGTTCAGGAGGGGGGGGGCGCTCTCTCGTCCCCCCTCTTTTCCTGCGGCCTGCCAGGTTGCGTGCTCGGATAAGGGTCTGGTATGAATTTTGAGGGGGACCCCCACCCATTTTTTATTTTATTTTTTGGCGCGGGGTTCCCCTTAATATCCATGCCAGACCTGAAGGGCCTGGTATGGATTTTGAGGGGGACCCCCACGCCATTTTTTTTCTTCATTTTTTTATTTTTTTAAAGCTAACATGACCTGTGTTCTAATAGCCTTTAAAAAACCCATAGAAGTGAACCAGCACAAAAAAAAAAGTCAAGTTGAGAGGTGCGCCTGTTCAACTTATGCAAATGAACATACATGGCTTGACATTTACTAAAATTTTGCCAACGCAGTAAACCAGAGCACATGAACAGGCGAAAATGCAGCTTGCGCATGCGCAGTACATAAATTGACCTAGTGCAGTTACAAGTGTATTTGCAGATGCAGCAAGCCTGCTCAGAGAAAGTTAATTTTCCGTTCTATTTTGGGCATATTTGTTACTTGGACCATCATATCTATACTTCCACACATCACCCCCATAATATTGCCACTTCCAGCTTCTTTGATTTTCTGAGTTGAAGAATGCTTGCGCCAGATCGCGGCCGCCCGTGCGCCGGAAACATGATAGTAAATAGGGAATTGCTTTGTGTTACAGGCGCAAATGCTTTGTGAATACGAAAACGGCCGTTGCGCGTCAGCTTGCGCCGCAACTCATGGCGCAAATGCTTGGTAAATCAGCCCCACTGTGTCATGTTTGAAATGAAGCCCACTCCAACTGCTGCTTTTCTGTCTATGTAGTTTGAACAATAGTTCTGTCTTTTTTCTAAGAAATATATTCTAAATGTTATTTCACAATTAAACCTACCTTAAATCTCCCTCTTCAACTGCTGCCTAGAAAAAGCACTTACATAATGAACAGTGAGTTTGTACAATATTTGTTACAGTTATCTTTGAAATAATACACTTTAATTTTTTTTTTAGGATAGACCTGCTTCATCTTTCCATCTCTAATTGTAGCTTAGTAAAACTCCTTACATAATATACAATATTTCTGGCTGCTGTCTCTGAAATAATATATCAGTTTGTATTTCATGATAAAACTGTCTCATCTCTCCCTCCCAAGCTGCTTACATACTCTCCAGACGTACTATATGTGTAGCTATTTTCTCTGAAATATGCACTGTAGCTTTTATTTCAGCATAACTGTAGGTTTTGAAGTGTTTTTGTGCACTCTGTTTTGACAATTTATTAAACTTTTAATTTATGATTAGCAGCTTCATTAAGTGGCCATAGTGTATTTTCTTTTACCTGCAACACCTGTTTTTAAAAAAATGCAGTATGGCCACTAGATAGAGCTGGCGATCATAGGAGATAATATTACAAGAAAGTTGGCAAACATTTATGCCCATGCAAATGTTTAGGATGACCACACAGTGGATGTTTCATTCATAGACCTCTAAAATTATGTTTTTGGGTAGAAAACATAAAAACATTATTTACAAATGAAATAAAAGTATTTTGTGTATCTTTTTAATGTTGCGCTATATAAATAAACAGATAGAACAAATAAAATGAAAACATTTGTAAAAAAAAAAGCAACAACAAATCTGGCATAAAAAAAAAGGAAAAAGGGGAGGAAAGAAGTAAATAGAACTAATTAACAGTAACTGGTGGGAAAGTAAGGGGTTCATTTGGAAAAACTTGTGAGGTCGCTGGAGCAAGAGATATGGGAAGATCAGAAGACAATTCTTGTTCTACCCATAAACACAATAAAAAAATACACTGTAATAATATTTCTACAAAGTACCTATCAATAAATGGTACAAATATACAAATGTAAAGGTTATAATGACCCAGATTGGTTAGACATACAAGTGAAGTGCCTTTCTGTGCATTTAAACCATATCCATAGCGTTAGTACAGGTATCCACTACTGCGCGATTGTTTCAGTAGCAGTCTGATATGGTTTATGTTTTTGTCAGTTGATTCAACTTGAGTGGATCACCTTGATATATATTACACGATATATACATTACATCATGCTTGGAGGTTTTAGTATAACCATCTACCAATTCCAAGAGGAATGATCATTTTCCCAATTTGACAGAAAATTAATATTTAATTTCACCAGTCAATTTGAGACCATAATGAACGACCTTGTCGATCTATCTAACTGTTTATTATTCTTATGTACCAAAGTCATATACTAGTGAGATTCTTTTTAACGATTTGAAGATACACTTGGCTTCATTATGTAACAATTATGTGTTCCATCAGTTTGAATAGTTTGTGACTAATCTATAATTTTATGTCGTCATATGGTCTTTGGTGACATAATGTGATGCTCTAATGATCAGTTGTTATGTGTCACTCGCTATAATCTCAGTGATTCATTGTGAATAGCCAGACTGTGGTCTATTGTAACAATACTTATTTTTCCGCCAGCAAAATCGCCTTTAGCCAAATTAATTCAAATTATTTTCAATTTGGGTATCGGTTCGATTTATCGTATCTTTATTATCTGCACTTGCCCTTCCATATAGCTGAAGTCTTTGGCCTTCATCTGCCATTGTATGTGTATAACTAGAGATGTCCACTGGGGGCAGACCACGCTGGCCTAGCTGCACGTCATGATTTTTTTCTAGCCTCACACATTTCCCCTATATACATTTCATTCAGATTTTCCTAGCACCACTTCCGCAACACAGTTAGTCTATGATTGGCTGTTTTTACACTCTTAACTCCCGCAGTCGTCACGACGTTCGGTACATGCGCACTCGTTATGTTTTCGTTGGCGCCTTGGCGTGGGGGGCGGCTGTGTTTGATTGCACGTGCCCTGTACGCAGTGTTTTTGCTCCGTGGTTGGTGGGCGTGTCATCGCCTGACTGCCGCTCGTGCGCTGCGCGCTGATTGGTCGCCTTGCGCACATGATGTTTACCTAGTGCGTCATACGCACACTACATTATCATTGGATGCCCCGTTCACGTGATACATCCTCATCACATGACCCTATCCAGCCGCATTGATTGGATGGTGGCCGCCCAGCACATCTCTTAGATGTTTGGCTTGCACCGTTACACTGCTTTGCACCCTCGCTGCTTGGCACTCATTGTTTGTCATTGTTTGGCGCCGTTTTCACACACAGCGATTGGCTGTAACCTCATGTCTCTTACAAGTTAACCCTCCTATGAGAAATGTTTGATCTTTTGGCGCCAAAAGCTACAATAATGACTGGTAAGGCTGTGCACATTTCCTTTTGGACATGACCTATCCACATCATTCACTCTTAGCTATTCACTCACTTTGGTATGGCTTGTTATTATTGGCTGGCTGACTGGATTAATGTGGTCTAATTGTTCGTGATTGGATGATCATGTCGAGGCTTGAAACGCTCTTAGGCTAATCCACCGTTCATAGGTTGGATTTTAGCCAACCAAATTGAGATTAACTCACCATGTGGTAACACCAAAAGTTGGGCTGTTCCCAATGAATCTCATTCAAGTTGTTCAGTATGTATATATATATAGCGCACTGTTAGTTTGTTTGCAATGAGCCCTAGTTGAAGTCTTTATCAGACGAAACGCGTCGGGAGAACCTTGCAGATATACTACTATTAGTGCGTTTCCATGTTTTTGCTTTGCTTTTAAATATTTTTTTATCAAAATGTATTCCGGAAGCTAATGCAAATTTTTAAGTAATAAATTGAGTCCTTGCCTGGACCTTTTTACGCGATGAGGAGGCCCTCTCTTTTTTCTTTATCCACATACCTCCACATGTCGTGATGATCTGTGCGTGCCGGTGAGAGTTCACCGATTGTTTCCTGGCGATCCATTGCTGTTTGGTGAGTGTAGAGTGACACCTGCTGCTGAGCTTCACTTCATACATCGATCCAGTATAGGCTCAAGCCTTACAGTCTTAAGCTCGTTTGACCCCTCACCACCGGTTAGTGGGTCTACCAGATGTGGTAAGCGTACCGAATTCATTTCTACACTTCCCTGTTTGCAACTGAATCCGACATTTAGAGGACACAGTTTTCAAGCATTTTTATGTTAAACCGTGTGAACCCATATATGATATGGACATCATTATGTTTCAAAATAGTGTCTGAACAGTTTCTATGAGACAGTGTACACATATATGTCAATCTTGATGTGTTTGCCCATAGTCTCAATTACAACATTTGAGGCATTATAAGTCTTTCCTGGCATAACCCAGCATATTTCTCCTTCACCCTGAATGACGCTATGGATATGGTTTAAATGCACAGAAAGGCACTTCACTTGTATGTCTAACCAATCTGGGTCATTATAACCTTTACATTTGTTATATATTGTTTATTTACCCTGTTTTGTTAGTCTGTGTGGACCCTCATACCTAGGTGGCCTTGATTGCCACCACCGCTCGCCTAGAGCGCGTGACTTATATTGAGACCACTATGGTTCACACTCTATAGATATTGGTTATCACCTATGTTTATGATCAGTACACCGTGTTAACTTATAGCGTCATCCTCCCCTCTCCTGGAGATTGGTTGACCTTATCTATTTCATAATGTGCACTAGATGATAACTGTCTTTGAATGGTACACGTTTATTCATGTTGTGCACAAAGGACTGATGTCCATTTTATTTTTTCACATTAAAACTTGAACACTCAATAGTGGTCTAGATTTTCCCATTCTCGCCCACATAGAGTGTTCTCACACGTTTTATTTAGCGCCACACTTTTCCCATATATATATTAGTTCACAATTTGTCACATTGTTGTGTTGGCAGCTTCAATTTTTGTAGGTAAGCGCAGCTATCCACCCACACTTTTCAATAAATGGTACAACCATTGTCACCAGAGACGGCTCCCTAATTAGGCGGTCGCTTAAGGCCTCGCACTTACAGGGGCCTCGCGGCCGCCTAATTTGCCTGTGGTCAATCACTGATGTTACCGCCTCATCACGGAGCGCCCCGGTCTGCTGGCAGCAGGTGCAGGGAGCGGGACAGTAGAGGCCTCTAGGAGGTGGCAGCGGCTGGATGACAGCATCCAGCTCCAGGTGTCATCTCTACAAGGCATGCGGGCGGCATGTCCATGTGGGATCCGCAGCTGAGCAGCTCCTTCAGCCTGCGCCGCTTACCCAACCTCTCCGCACGTGCCTCTTATTCAGTTCAGCAGTTGGGGCCGGGGGGTCGCTGAAACTATCCAGCTGAGCTGCCCCATGACTGTGAAGAGGAAGGCGCTCCGCCTCCAATGTCCTTATGCCGCCTGGCCGACTGCAGAGAACGTGAGTGCCCGTGCAGCCTCCCTGTGTGCCTGAATAGGAGGAGCAGTGGGAAGACTGCACAATGGAATTTATTTTTCCATATTCCTCCTGCAGCCGCTGAATGTCTGCAGGATCGAGAGGAGGAGAAGTGATCATTCAGCGGCTGCATGGAGGAATATGGAAAAATCTATTCCACTATGTGCAGTCTCCCCACCGCTCCTTCTATCTAACTTCTTCTGCATCCCGTGCTCTCAGGCCCACCCCTTGTGCTCCCTGGCTCCTCCCCCAGTGCTTTTCAGCACCCCCTGCTCTCCAATCAAATTCACCCCCTGCTCTCAAGCTCCCCCCCAGCACTCCTGCCTGCTCTTTGCCCCCCACGTGCTCTCACCGACTGGGACAAGGGGCACTGGAGGGGCTGCAGACAGGGACAGGGCTAGGGATCTCTCTCACCTCCCTTTCCCTTACCCCCCTCTTTCTCACCTCCCCCTCTCTCTCTCCCCTTCTCTCTCTTACTCCCTGTAACTCCTCTCTCTCCCCCCTTCCTCTCTCTCTCTCCCCCTTCCTCTCTCCATATCCCCCTCTCTCCCTCCTCACTCCCTCTCTTCCCCTTCCTCTCTCCACCTCCCCCTTCTCTCCCCCTCACTCTCCTCCCTCTCTTCCCCCTTCCTCTCTCCACTTCCCCCCTCTCTCTCTTCCTCTCTCTTTCTCTCTTTCTCCTTCTCTATCCTTCGCTCCTCTTTCTCCCCTCCCTCTGTCACCCTCCTTTCTCTCACCCCCTGTCTCTCTCTCTCTCACCGCCCCTCTCTCCACCAACCCTTCTCTCTCCCACACCCCCTGTCTTTCTCACCTCCCTCTCTCTCATTCCCCTCCCCCTCTGTCACCCTCCTCTCTGTCACCCCCCTTCTCTCTCTCTCTCTCTCTCTCTCTCACCACACTGCTTCTCTCTCCTACCCCTTCCCACCACTCTGTACCTCTCCTCCCTCTCCACCACTCCCTCCCTCTCCTCCCTCCCTCTCTCTTCCCCCCTCTCTCCTCACTTCTCTCCCCCTCCTCTCCTCCCTTCCTCCTTCTCTCTCTCCCACTCTATCATTACCCCTCTCTCCCCCCCTCGCTCCCATTCTCTCTCTCCCCCCTCTTGCTCACCCTCTCTCTCTCCCCCTTTTGCGCACCCTCTCTCTCCCCCTTTCACTCACTTCCCTTCTCTCCCTCCACCTCTCCCCCTCTTGCTCACCTTCTCTCTCCCCCTCTCACTTACCCCCTTGCTCTCCCTCTCTCTCTAACCTACTCTCCCTCCCCCTCTCACTCACAATCTCTTGCTTCCCCTCTTACTCCCCCTCTCTCTCCCCCTTTCTCTCTCTATCACCCGCCCCCTTTCTCTCCCCCTCTTTCTCTCTCTCTCTATTTCTCCCATCTCTCTCTCTCCCTTTCCCCTCCCTCTCTCTCCTTCCCTTTCCCCTTCCCCATCTCTCCCTCCCCCACCCTCTCTCTCCCTCCCCATCTCCCTCTACCCACTCTCTCCCCCTGGGCTGTGCAGTGATCCCCCACTCTACTTCCTCCCTCCCTCCACCCCTCTCTCTTCTCCTCTCCCCATCTCCCTCTACCCACTCTCTCCCCCTGGGCATCTGCCAGTGATCCCACACATCTACTTCCTCTGTGGATGTGGAATAATCTCCATCTGACACTCCCCTCCACCATATTCTCTCTCTCTCTCTAGCTCCTCTCTCCTACTCACCACTCTCTCGTCCTTCTCTCTCATCCCCTCTCTCTCTCTCTCTCCCCTTCTCCATTCTCTACTCTCTCTCCTCTCTCTCCCTCTTCTCCTCTCCTGTCTCTCTTCTCGCTCGTTTATTCCCTCTTTCTACTCGGCACTCTCTCGCTCCTCTTCTCTCTCTTTCCAAACACCATCCCCTACTCTCGTCTCCCCCACTCCTCTCCTTCTACCCCGCTCTCCGTCTCTCCCTTTCCTCCTCCCCTCCTCCACCTCCCCGCTCTCTCCCTCCTTCTCTTCCCTTACCGATCTTTCCTCTCCTCACCCTCCTCTCTCTCCCCCTTTTGCGCACCCTCTCTCTCCCCCTTTCACTCACTTCCCTTCTCTCCCTCCACCTCTCCCCCTCTCGCTCACCTTCTCTCTCCCCCTCTCACTTACCCCCTTGCTCTCCCTCTCTCTCTAACCTACTCTCCCTCCCCCTCTCACTCACAATCTCTTGCTTCCCCTCTTACTCCCCCTCTCTCTCCCCCTTTCTCTCTCTATCTCCCTTCCCCCTCTCTCTCTCTCCCCCCGCCCCCTCTCTTCTCTCTCTCTCTCCCCATATTTCTCTCCCTCCCCCTCTCTCTCTCCCTTCCCCTTTCTCTCCCTCCCCCCCTCTCTCTCCCTTCTCCCCTTCTCCCTCCTTCCCCATCTCTCTCCCTCCCTCCACCCCTCTCTCTATCCCTCCCCATCTCCCTCTACCCACTCTCTCCCCCTGGGCTGTGCAGTGATCCCCCACTCTACTTCCTCTGTGGATGTGGAATGACTCATTGACATCCCCTCCACATTCTCCCAAGACACAGGAAATTCTTAGAGGGGTTGCCATCTTGCTGGGTCCCAGTTGTTTTATTGGCTGCATATGTCTGAGGAGGGTGCCCTGGAAGTGGTGCTGATGAACTGTGTGCTAGATCCGTGCATCTTTTTTGCAGCCATTTTTAATGCTTGAATTTTTTTTCCCATTATGGGCGTCATTGGGGCCTCATGTGTAAGTTTTCGCCTAAGGCCTCACAAAGCCTAGAGCCACTTCTGATTGTCACTATTGAAATAGAGCCTAGGACTAGACTCTCAGTTTTATTGCTTAGAACAGAGATGGTACTCATGGGTAAGGGAAATCCTAGGACAAGATACATCCAAGGTCTTTAGATTAGGTCTCCGTTTACATGTTTACAGAGAGTTAATGATGCATACATGGTAATGCATATTATGTCACACGCTAAAGTGCATTAGGACAACCCATTTGTTTTGAATGGACTGCCAAGGCAATTGCACTTAACTGTGCATTGCGGCACACTACAATATGTATAGTCTACTTTCTTCACAGCTACCATTTTTATTTCTTTTGGATATACGCAGTTTGCCCTTACCAGTAACTCTTTTCCATTTGTCTTCTAGTGGTACCATCCAGAGGTTATAATAGCAAAGGGAGTTCCTACTCTATGCCAACATATTTTAGGGAGCTAGAAGATATTATCTTCAATGAAAAAATTGAGTACACTGGTTAGATTGGTTTAAATAGAATGATGGTATATTGGTAGTATAAAATCAGAGTAGAAAATTCATTTTAGGGATAATAAAGCTAATGTGAATATAGATTTACCATCAGTCTGAGGAATTGATTTGTAGTTGGTTGTATAAAACAGTTGGATCCCACACAATCTTATTTTTCAAAAGAAAAAGCTACAAACACTTCTTTACAAATATGCTTTTATGTATCATTCCTGTTCAGTAAAATAGAGGTGAATACACTATTATTGTGCTGTAAGGATAGGTCATCATAAGGAATATAGCATGTAACCTTTAAAACAAAATTAAAATAAAATAAAGAAATAGTGAAAACCTAACTGAAAATAAATGATGATATTGATTAATTGTTCAATGAGCAAGCTGGAAGGTGACATGAGAAAGTGCTTTGTTGAACCAGAAAAGAAGTGCATCACCTGTCCTGCTGTGCTGTGTAGCAGATATAAGTGCAAATAGTACGTAAAAAGGAGAGTAAACAGATTACCGTATATTCCATTAGCGGTTTCCTGGGCCATACCATCCAAAGAATGACAGCTCTGAACCAGTAAGTAACACAATACATGTTGCTTCTGGGTTGACCCACCACAGGAAGGATCAGTGAACCCATGTTGCTCTCTCCATTCTATCTAGTCACGCTTGCCTGAATCACTTCTACTAGAAAGCCACCAATCAGCTGAGAAAGTATACACTCCAGTTGGCAGCTAAGGCCAAGCATGCTTGGGAAAGTACAATTAAGCAGCAGGAGGCTGAATTGGAAGGTCTTACGAACGAACAGCGAATGGCCCCCACAGATAGACATTAGACATAAAATAAATGCAATTAAAAAGTAAAAGTGACTCAGCGCATGGTATATATATAACATCAAGTGTTCATGATGGATCAATCATAAAAAATGATAAAAAGCAAAGTGAAAAATTGGTGAATAAATACGTAAAAACAATAGACTAAAATGCACCAAAAAATGTGTCCAGGAAAATGTGTCCAAATAAAATAATTAGTCCGTGCTAGGGATGCCGGTATAGATAAATGAAATGGGGCTCCGGTGCTTATCTTCTAGTCTCTATTTGTATTACACAAAAGCAAATGAAAGACTGCCACACATATCCTCAAATAGGCTCACAGGCCTCTCACCTCCAGATTTCTTTTAATATTGCAAATCGCCACTTTCTTTTACTGCTGGTTAAACTGCTCCACACACTGGACTGTGTCCTTTGGATGCCCCGGTCTGTTGGTCCAATCCGCTAAAACCTCATCAAACAGAGAGATAAGGGGGAAGGAGGGCAAAGAGGACTTCCATAGTGTAGTAGTTTAAAAGTAAAGTGTTTATTCATAAGTAAAAATTGCGCCCTTACATCTAAAATAATAATAACAGGCAAGGAATCAAACGAAGCATTGTTACACGCTATTCTCACTGCACTTCCGGTTGCGTCCGTCCAGACCACTCCCTACGCGTTACGTCACACGTGACTTCTTCAGGGGATACTGATTGGTCGTAGTGTGGACGTTTAAATAGTGTTCAAGGCGGAAGTAGATCGGCGGCCATTTTGATGCCTATACTTGCAATGGTGACAGTTTAGGCTAGACAATGATGGCCATTTTTGAGAGAGATATTTATTAACTTCCGGGTTAGATCCCCGGAAGGTAGTGTGCGGACATTTTTGTTTAGTTACCCCCTCCGGTTACTAATGTGGACTAATTGGAATCTTGGAAATCAAAAAATAAAGTCCATAATTGGATTTCTAAATCGTGTTGCTAATATAGACTATTAGTGGGTTAATCATAACCTTCTGAACCTCCAACACACATATTGGCTAGAAAAATCAGCCATATATAGTGTGTTTTCCTTATGGATAAAACAGTAACACCATAGTGTGCAAGCTACATTATTGACTGCATAGACTGTGCGCCATTTGCCGGTGGCGTCATTCTAAATATAGTGCTCCACTATTCACATTTGATAGTTCTATCTGCGCATGTCTAATGCAAAAAAACCTACTCTGCTGACAGTCACAACCAACTCATTGGTTAGAGTTGATAGACTCTGGTCTGTGGACCGGGACTGCCAGAGACTAAGTATCCAGGAGACAGTTGGCATTGGAAGACAATCCGGTGTATTTTAGTTAGTAATAAACTAGTAATAAACTAGTGTTTAGCCCCAAATAGCCAATTAAGGCCAAACTATTTACCGAAATGAAAAAAGGGGGCAATACAGGATAGTCTATCCCATATGGGTATGACTATTATACCTTATATAAAATATAGGGTATATATTGTATTATAATAATATATTGAATAAATCAGTTTAACTATATTAAAATTGTATTAAAATTATGTTAGTATAATTTTTGGATTTAAAAATAAACTATAAAATCCATAAGAATACCTTACATTTGAATGACAGAGTGAATTAAAAAATCAATAAAATAGATATATATAACCAAGCATCCCGGAAATGCAGTAGTCAAGTGATATCTACATCTCTATATAAAACATGGTTAAAAATTACTTAAAAAACAATTCAAATCAAAGTCAACATTCAACCCTTCAGGAGTTAGTGTACGCATCCTATGTATCCAGAGGGATTCCTTTTGACTAATGGTTCTGGTTAGGTGGCTACCTCTCCATGAGGGATTATATCTCTCTATGCCCCAGAACTGCAATTGTGTGGGATCCCTGTTATGTTTTCTATCGAAATGCCTAGATACATTATGCTTAGGGGACCCCTTAATGATGTTGCGAACATGTTCTGCTATTCTGATCTTCAATTGTCTTTTTGTTCTACCAACATATTGCAAGTTGCAACTACATTGCAGCACATACACCACGCCCTCTGTATGACAGCTAATAAAGTCCTTTATGGGATAGATTTGTCCTGTGGTGGTAGCTGTAAAATCTGCCCTTTTGGATTGGAATTTGCGTGCTTTTCGGCAGGCATTGCAGTTTTTACAGGGATAAAATCCTTTCCCATTAAAAAAGGTAAAACTCTTTTTAGTCGGTGGTTCAACCACTGATTTCACAACCAGGTCCCTCACCGTGGGAGCTCTTTTGTAGATGATCTTTGGTAGAGCTGGTAAAATGGGTTTGAGGTCCTTATCGCTTCTCAATACATGCCAATGCTTTTTTATCATTTTCTCTACTGCTTTATGCTGTACATTATAGTCCAATATTAGACACGGTGCCTCAGTAAATTTGGATGTTCCAACTTTGGGTTTATCCTGTAACATGGCATCCCGGTCCATATTTCGGACTTGGCATATTTGATTATTGATCACAGATTCATCATAACCCTTATTTCTGAATCTGGTGCCAATAAGTTGAGCTTGTGTTCTGAAGTCCTCTTCCTTAGAACAGTTTCTCTTAATGCGAACCAGTTGGCCCTTAGGTATATTAAAGAGCCATGAGTTGTGATGGCAGCTTTTAGTTGACAGATAACTGTTGGTATCCACATTTTTAAAAAAGGTTTTGGTGACTACCTTATCGCTTTCTATAGCTATATTCAAATCGAGGAAGTCCACTGACTTATTATCAATTTTCCAGACCAAATTAATATTTTTCTCATTTGTGTTAAGTTTATTCAGGAAATTTTCCAACGACTGGTGGCTTCCATTCCATATAATCAGTATATCGTCGATGTACCTTTTATACAATATCAATTCTGCCGGCATATCCTCGTACACAGCTTCTTCCTCCCAGTAGGCCATAAAGGCATTTGCGACACTTGGGGCAAATTTTGCCCCCATCGCAATCCCTATCGCCTGCCTGTAGTATGCCTGATTATGCCAAAAATAGCTACACTTGAGGCAAAAATCTAAACATTTGATTAAAAATTTTCTTTGTTTACAAATTAAAGTGCTGTGTGTCTTCAAAAGCCATTTGATGGCAGTACAGGCCTCATGGTGTGGTACTATTGTATATAAGGAAGAAACATCTGCCGTAGCAACTAATGTTCTACCCTCTAGAACTGGTATCGTCTGCAATAATTGTAGTACATGTTTGGTATCTTTTAAGTAGGCTCTCGTTTTTTGTACTGCCGGTTGTATAAATAGGTCTAGATATTCTCCTGTTCTTGATGTCAGTGAGTCGATACCATTTACTATTGGTCTTCCCGGTGGACATTCTTTACTCTTATGAATTTTAGGTATAGTATAGATAACAGGAGTCCTACACGCTTCCGGTATCAAGTACCTTGCTTCCTTCTTATTTAGGATAGCCTTTTTCAATCCTAGGTCTACCACTCGTTCCAACTCTCTTTTATAACTCTTCATAGGGTTTCCAAGTAGCTTAATGTATGTACTCTCATCTTGAAGCTGTCTATTCAGCTCATTCATGTACTGTTCTTTTGATTGTATCACCACTGCTCCTCCCTTGTCTGCAGGGCGTATTACAATATCTTTCCGTGCCTGAAGCGATTTTAGCCCCTTCTTAATATGTATGGGGTCAGATACTTTTTTTAATTTCAAGTGATTGTAGATCATCCAATACAAGTTTTTTGAAAACCTTAATATGATGGTTATTAGCTACTTACGGGTTATATATAGAATTGTTCCGTAACTGGCTGTGTACAGGTTGTTGTGGGTTTTGTGTCAGATAGTTTGTAGTCTGAAACGGGTTGCCCAAAACATATTTCTTGATATTCAATTTCCTAATAAATTTCCTTATACCTATATATGTGTCAAATTTATTAAGGTTTTTTATCGGGGCATGTTTGAGTCCTTTATCTAGAACAGAGAGTTCTTCAGGGGTGATGGTTTTCCCACTGAGGTTTACTACTCCTTCTCCTTTTACTCTCTTTTTCGTTTGGACTCTCTTTCCCGCTCTGCAGCCTCTCTTTGTTCGGGATTGTCCTCCATCCTCTCTTCTTCCATCTGTCTTCTTGGTGAGCGGCGTTGTTCCCACGTTGATCTCCTGGGGGAATAGTCCCTCCTTTCTCTGTCTAAAAAAACCCCTTGTGTTGGTCTATCATATTGATACTGATAGGTGGGTTGTTGATAATATTGTTGTTGATTCTGATAATTTTGAATAGGCTCATATCTGTTTCCCGTTGGAATAGGGCTTCTATCTTGTCTTCCTTGAGTATAGTAGTAGGGTTGTGGTGGAGGTGGCCCTCTATTATCTCTAGTATTTTGATGCCCATTATTGTAAGGTTTCTTAAAAGGTTTTTTAAAAGGTTTTTTCCAAGTCTTCTTGGGTGTTTGTTGTCCATATGGGCCCATGGGCCTTTGTTCTGGATATGGTCTAGGTGTCTCCTGGTATATATTCCGCTGGTCATATCCTGATCTGGTTGTTGCTTCCATACTTCTTTCCCATCTTGGTCCATCCGATGGGTGTTGAGCTGTTGGGTCCTGTATCCTGACTTCCCTTATGGGTGTAGCATAAGTAGTGTTCACTGGTGTTGGTTCATTTTTATTTTGCCACTTAAATGTGCGTCCAGCTTTATAGTCAGCTACATCTCTCTGATATTTTTTCATTTTACGTTGCTGTACTTCCAGATCTTTGGCAATGAGGTCCTTGTTTAATTGTAAGGCTAGTTTTTTGAAATCTGCTGTATCTTTATGCGGGTCCAGTTTGGTCTTTATTTCTTCAATTGTCTTCTCGATCACTTGGGTTTTTCTCTGTTTCCTTTTTAATAACAACCTCAAGCAATCAATGCTTCTACTATTAAAAAATTCGTACCACTCTTCCATAGATTCTGTGTCTACCAGCCCATCATTGGGAGGTATGTCCCATCTGAGGCGCCTGGGGACTATATTTTCTCTTATATAACGTTCAAACGTATTCGTGTCCCACCAGAGATTCACCTTTTTTTCCATTTGTTGCCCCAATTTACGCACAAGACCTTCCAGGTCTGTATTACGTGTTTTGTTCTGTATATTAAACACCTCATCTAAGTTGACATTCCTATTCTCCATAAAAGTAAATAGGTCCATAGTGGCAGCAAAGGGGAAATGTGTATAGCTCAAGAATAAAGTGTAATGTGTCCTTCGCGCCACTAAATAATCATATAATAATTGATCACTACAAGTGCTAAAGTGCAAATGCTAATTATAGTGAATACAATAAAGGCGTTTAAAAATACTGTGATAAATATCAAAAAACATAAATAAATAAAATTCTGTGTTATAAAGGTTGCTACCTGCTGCAAAATCTAACATGTGCACCAACACACTTAAATGAAATTAAAAAGTAAAAGTGACTCAGCGCATGGTATATATATAACATCAAGTGTTCATGATGGATCAATCATAAAAAATGATAAAAAGCAAAGTGAAAAATTGGTGAATAAATACGTAAAAACAAAAGACTAAATGCACCAAAAAATGTGTCCAGGAAAATGTGTCCAAATAAAATAATTAGTCCGTGCTAGGGATGCCGGTATAGATAAATGAAATGGGGCTCCGGTGCTTATCTTCTAGTCTCTATTTGTATAACACAAAAGCAAATGAAAGACTGACACACATATCCTCAAATAGGCTCACAGGCCTCTCACCTCCAGATTTCTTTTAATACTGCAAATGGCCACTTTCTTTTACTGCTGGTTAAACTGCTCCACACACTGGACTGTGTCCTTTGGATGCCCCGGTCTGTTGGTCCAATCCGCTAAAACCTCATCAAACAGAGAGATAAGGGGGAAGGAGGGCAAAGAGGACTTCCATAGTGTAGTAGTTTAAAAGTAAAGTGTTTATTCATAAGTAAAAATTGCGCCCTTACATCTAAAATAATAATAACAGGCAAGGAATCAAACGAAGCGCTGTTACACGCTATTCTCACTGCACTTCCGGTTGCGTCCGTCCAGACCACTCCCTACGCATTACGTCACACGTGACTTCTTCAGGGGATACTGATTGGTCGTAGTGTGGACGTTTAAATAGTATTCAAGGCGGAAGTAGATCGGCGGCCATTTTGATGCCTATACTTGCAATGGTGACAGTTTAGGCTAGACAATGATGGCCATTTTGAGAGAGATATTTATTAACTTCCGGGTTAGATCCCCGGAAGGTAGTGTGCGGACATTTTTGTTTAGTTACCCCCTCCGGTTACTAATGTGGACTAATTGGAATCTTGGAAATCAAAAAATAAAGTCCATAATTGGATTTCTAAATCGTGTTGCTAATATAGACTATTAGTGGGTTAATCATAACCTTCTGAACCTCCAACACACATATTGGCTAGAAAAATCAGCCATATATAGTGTGTTTTCCTTATGGATAAAACAGTAACACCATAGTGTGCAAGCTACATTATTGACTGCATAGACTGTGCGCCATTTGCTGGTGGCGTCATTCTAAATATAGTGCTCCACTATTCACATTTGATAGTTCTATCTGCGCATGTCTAATGCAAAAAAACCTACTCTGCTGACAGTCACAACCAACTCATTGGTTAGAGTTGATAGACTCTGGTCTGTGGACCGGGACTGCCAGAGACTAAGTATCCAGGAGACAGTTGGCATTGGAAGACAATCCGGTGTATTTTAGTTAGTAATAAACTAGTAATAAACTAGTGTTTAGCCCCAAATAGCCAATTAAGGCCAAACTATTTACCGAAATGAAAAAAGGGGGCAATACAGGATAGTCTATCCCATATGGGTATGACTATTATACCTTATATAAAATATAGGGTATATATTGTATTATAATAATATATTGAATAAATCAGTTTAACTATATTAAAATTGTATTAAAATTACAAAACACGTAATACAGACCTGGAAGGTCTTGTGCGTAAATTGGGGCAACAAATGGAAAAAAAGGTGAATCTCTGGTGGGACACGAATACGTTTGAACGTTATATAAGAGAAAATATAGTCCCCAGGCGCCTCAGATGGGACATACCTCCCAATGATGGGCTGGTAGACACAGAATCTATGGAAGAGTGGTACGAATTTTTTAATAGTAGAAGCATTGATTGCTTGAGGTTGTTATTAAAAAGGAAACAGAGAAAAACCCAAGTGATCGAGAAGACAATTGAAGAAATAAAGACCAAACTGGACCCGCATAAAGATACAGCAGATTTCAAAAAACTAGCCTTACAATTAAACAAGGACCTCATTGCCAAAGATCTGGAAGTACAGCAACGTAAAATGAAAAAATATCAGAGAGATGTAGCTGACTATAAAGCTGGACGCACATTTAAGTGGCAAAATAAAAATGAACCAACACCAGTGAACACTACTTATGCTACACCCATAAGGGAAGTCAGGATACAGGACCCAACAGCTCAACACCCATCGGATGGACCAAGATGGGAAAGAAGTATGGAAGCAACAACCAGATCAGGATATGACCAGCGGAATATATACCAGGAGACACCTAGACCATATCCAGAACAAAGGCCCATGGGCCCATATGGACAACAAACACCCAAGAAGACTTGGAAAAAACCTTTTAAAAAACCTTTTAAGAAACCTTACAATAATGGGCATCAAAATACTAGAGATAATAGAGGGCCACCTCCACCACAACCCTACTACTATACTCAAGGAAGACAAGATAGAAGCCCTATTCCAACGGGAAACAGATATGAGCCTATTCAAAATTATCAGAATCAACAACAATATTATCAACAACCCACCTATCAGTATCAATATGATAGACCAACACAAGGGGTTTTTTTAGACAGAGAAAGGAGGGACTATTCCCCCAGGAGATCAACGTGGGAACAACGCCGCTCACCAAGAAGACAGATGGAAGAAGAGAGGATGGAGGACAATCCCGAACAAAGAGAGGCTGCAGAGCGGGAAAGAGAGTCCAAACGAAAAAGAGAGTAAAAGGAGAAGGAGTAGTAAACCTCAGTGGGAAAACCATCACCCCTGAAGAACTCTCTGTTCTAGATAAAGGACTCAAACATGCCCCGATAAAAAACCTTAATAAATTTGACACATATATAGGTATAAGGAAATTTATTAGGAAATTGAATATCAAGAAATATGTTTTGGGCAACCCGTTTCAGACTACAAACTATCTGACACAAAACCCACAACAACCTGTACACAGCCAGTTACGGAACAATTCTATATATAACCCGCAAGTAGCTAATAACCATCATATTAAGGTTTTCAAAAAACTTGTATTGGATGATCTACAATCACTTGAAATTAAAAAAGTATCTGACCCCATACATATTAAGAAGGGGCTAAAATCGCTTCAGGCACGGAAAGATATTGTAATACGCCCTGCAGACAAGGGAGGAGCAGTGGTGATACAATCAAAAGAACAGTACATGAATGAGCTGAATAGACAGCTTCAAGATGAGAGTACATACATTAAGCTACTTGGAAACCCTATGAAGAGTTATAAAAGAGAGTTGGAACGAGTGGTAGACCTAGGATTGAAAAAGGCTATCCTAAATAAGAAGGAAGCAAGGTACTTGATACCGGAAGCGTGTAGGACTCCTGTTATCTATACTATACCTAAAATTCATAAGAGTAAAGAATGTCCACCGGGAAGACCAATAGTAAATGGTATCGACTCACTGACATCAAGAACAGGAGAATATCTAGACCTATTTATACAACCGGCAGTACAAAAAACGAGAGCCTACTTAAAAGATACCAAACATGTACTACAATTATTGCAGACGATACCAGTTCTAGAGGGTAGAACATTAGTTGCTACGGCAGATGTTTCTTCCTTATATACAATAGTACCACACCATGAGGCCTGTACTGCCATCAAATGGCTTTTGAAGACACACAGCACTTTAATTTGTAAACAAAGAAAATTTTTAATCAAATGTTTAGATTTTTGCCTCAAGTGTAGCTATTTTTGGCATAATCAGGCATACTACAGGCAGGCGATAGGGATTGCGATGGGGGCAAAATTTGCCCCAAGTGTCGCAAATGCCTTTATGGCCTACTGGGAGGAAGAAGCTGTGTACGAGGATATGCCGGCAGAATTGATATTGTATAAAAGGTACATCGACGATATACTGATTATATGGAATGGAAGCCACCAGTCGTTGGAAAATTTCCTGAATAAACTTAACACAAATGAGAAAAATATTAATTTGGTCTGGAAAATTGATAATAAGTCAGTGGACTTCCTCGATTTGAATATAGCTATAGAAAGCGATAAGGTAGTCACCAAAACCTTTTTTAAAAATGTGGATACCAACAGTTATCTGTCAACTAAAAGCTGCCATCACAACTCATGGCTCTTTAATATACCTAAGGGCCAACTGGTTCGCATTAAGAGAAACTGTTCTAAGGAAGAGGACTTCAGAACACAAGCTCAACTTATTGGCACCAGATTCAGAAATAAGGGTTATGATGAATCTGTGATCAATAATCAAATATGCCAAGTCCGAAATATGGACCGGGATGCCATGTTACAGGATAAACCCAAAGTTGGAACATCCAAATTTACTGAGGCACCGTGTCTAATATTGGACTATAATGTACAGCATAAAGCAGTAGAGAAAATGATAAAAAAGCATTGGCATGTATTGAGAAGCGATAAGGACCTCAAACCCATTTTACCAGCTCTACCAAAGATCATCTACAAAAGAGCTCCCACGGTGAGGGACCTGGTTGTGAAATCAGTGGTTGAACCACCGACTAAAAAGAGTTTTACCTTTTTTAATGGGAAAGGATTCTATCCCTGTAAAAACTGCAATGCCTGCCGAAAAGCACGCAAATTCCAATCCAAAAGGGCAGATTTTACAGCTACCACCACAGGACAAATCTATCCCATAAAGGACTTTATTAGCTGTCATACAGAGGGCGTGGTGTATGTGCTGCAATGTAGTTGCAACTTGCAATATGTTGGTAGAACAAAAAGACAATTGAAGATCAGAATAGCAGAACATGTTCGCAACATCATTAAGGGGTCCCCTAAGCATAATGTATCTAGGCATTTCGATAGAAAACATAACAGGGATCCCACACAATTGCAGTTCTGGGGCATAGAGAGATATAATCCCTCATGGAGAGGTAGCCACCTAACCAGAACCATTAGTCAAAAGGAATCCCTCTGGATACATAGGATGCGTACACTAACTCCTGAAGGGTTGAATGTTGACTTTGATTTGAATTGTTTTTTAAGTAATTTTTAACCATGTTTTATATAGAGATGTAGATATCACTTGACTACTGCATTTCCGGGATGCTTGGTTATATATATCTATTTTATTGATTTTTTAATTCACTCTGTCATTCAAATGTAAGGTATTCTTATGGATTTTATAGTTTATTTTTAAATCCAAAAATTATACTAACATAATTTTAATACAATTTTAATATAGTTAAACTGATTTATTCAATATATTATTATAATACAATATATACCCTATATTTTATATAAGGTATAATAGTCATACCCATATGGGATAGACTATCCTGTATTGCCCCCTTTTTTCATTTCGGTAAATAGTTTGGCCTTAATTGGCTATTTGGGGCTAAACACTAGTTTATTACTAGTTTATTACTAACTAAAATACACCGGATTGTCTTCCAATGCCAACTGTCTCCTGGATACTTAGTCTCTGGCAGTCCCGGTCCACAGACCAGAGTCTATCAACTCTAACCAATGAGTTGGTTGTGACTGTCAGCAGAGTAGGTTTTTTTTGCATTAGACATGCGCAGATAGAACTATCAAATGTGAATAGTGGAGCACTATATTTAGAATGATGCCACCGGCAAATGGCGCACAGTCTATGCAGTCAATAATGTAGCTTGCACACTATGGTGTTACTGTTTTATCCATAAGGAAAACACACTATATATGGCTCATTTTTCTAGCCAATATGTGTGTTGGAGGTTCAGAAGGTTATGATTAACCCACTAATAGTCTATATTAGCAACACGATTTAGAAATCCAATTATGGACTTTATTTTTTGATTTCCAAGATTCCAATTAGTCCACATTAGTAACCGGAGGGGGTAACTAAACAAAAATGTCCGCACACCACCTTCCGGGGATCTAACCCGGAAGTTAATAAATATCTCTCTCAAAAATGGCCATCATTGTCTAGCCTAAACTGTCACCATTGCAAGTATAGGCATCAAAATGGCCGCCGATCTACTTCCGCCTTGAACACTATTTAAACGTCCACACTACGACCAATCAGTATCCCCTGAAGAAGTCACGTGTGACGTAACGCGTAGGGAGTGGTCTGGACGGACGCAACCGGAAGTGCAGTGAGAATAGCGTGTAACAACGCTTCGTTTGATTCCTTGCCTGTTATTATTACTTTAGATGTAAGGGCGCAATTTTTACTTATGAATAAACACTTTACTTTTAAACTACTACACTATGGAAGTCCTCTTTGCCCTCCTTCCCCCTTATCTCTCTGTTTGATGAGGTTTTAGCGGATTGGACCAACAGACCGGGGCATCCAAAGGACACAGTCCAGTGTGTGGAGCAGTTTAACCAGCAGTAAAAGAAAGTGGCGATTTGCAATATTAAAAGAAATCTGGAGGTGAGAGGCCTGTGAGCCTATTTGAGGATATGTGTGGCAGTCTTTCATTTGCTTTTGTGTAATACAAATAGAGACTAGAAGATAAGCACCGGAGCCCCATTTCATTTATCTATACCGGCATCCCTAGCACGGACTAATTATTTTATTTGGACACATTTTCCTGGACACATTTTTTGGTGCATTTTAGTCTTTTGTTTTTACGTATTTATTCACCAATTTTTCACTTTGCTTTTTATCATTTTTTATGATTGATCCATCATGAACACTTGATGTTATATATATACCATGCGCTGAGTCACTTTTACTTTTTAATTACATTTAAGTGTGTTGGTGCACATGTTAGATTTTGCAGCAGGTAGCAACCTTTATAACACAGGATTTTATTTATTTATGTTTTTTGATATTTATCACAGTATTTTTAAACACCTTTATTGTATTCACTATAATTAGCATTTGCACTTTAGCACTTGTAGTGATCAATTAGTATATGATTATTTAGTGGCGCGAAGGACACATTACACTTTATAAAATAAATGCAGCCAGGTTTGCCTTGAATTTGAGTCGTACTACCCTGGCCAAAAAAACAGGGGCAACCCCCCCTGTCCACGCCACCCCCTATATGGTTAATGGATAGATTCATGCATAGCTTCATAGCATAGATTCATGGCCACTGTGGCCACCCCCTGTTTGTGCGTCCGGCCCCTTTTAGGACACCGGGCACATGAATTACAGCAGCAGGGACGTTTTTTGAAGCACCCCATAGGCTCTAATAGGCTTCAAAATAGGGTAGACTCAGAGCACAGAGCATTGCGCTCAGAGCCCACCCAGGTGTGTTAGAAAAGTGAATATTAATTTGCTTTTCTAACACTGAATCGCCTCTCTGACAATCTGAAAGAGCGGGTCTGATACCCATTTCCCGATTGGCTGAAAGATCAAGCAATCCTATTTAATGGATGCCTAGGAGGAGGGGAGGAAACACAGGGAAGCCATTGTGATCTCAGAAGAGAAGAGGACACAGGAAACATTGGCAGATACCCACCGCAGCCTGATCCCCTGCCCGATGTGCCCGCCGATCCCCCGCCGCTGTGTGCCCGTGGACCGGCAGACATGGGGGGGTTTGAGGTGCCACGAGGGGTGGTGGTTTGCCACCCCCAAACAAAAAAAAAACACGCCACTGCCGAAAAGTGTATCCGTTGGTCAAGACATAAAATTTACACCATGGGCGATAAGCCCAACACACTACTAGCAAGAAAGCTGGTACCTTGGGTGTATACGCTCTGCTTTACCTAAACGGAGATTGCCTGATGGGCACCCAACCCAAAACCTGACCTGTTTTTGCATGAATTTTATCATTTCTACTCTAAGCTGTTCCATGAACCTGACCGGTTTCCACAGGACAGGGCTGATGATTTTTTCTGTGATATTCCCTTACCACACCTTCAGCAAGCCCAGGTGGAACTTATGGATAAGGAATTCTCAGAGGCAGAAATTAAAATGGCCATAAAGACTCTACATCCTTCCAAAGCCCCAGGACCAGACAGTTTGTTTGGGCACTGTTATAGGAAATTTCAGGCGATTGTGGTTCCCCAATTATGCTCTTATTTTAATGACATAAGACGGGGTAATCATATCCCAGAAATGAGAACGCTGCATAAATACAAGTTATACCGAAACCAGGAAAAGATCACGGAGAATGTTTCAGTTACAGTCCAATTTCCTTAATAAATGTATATTTAAAGATAATGATAAAGATACTTGCCTTTAGACTGAATTCCTTTCTTGCACAATACATTTACCCGGACCAGGCGGGATTTGTCCCTAACCACCAGGCATCAAATCAAACCAGGAAAACCATAGACATAATTTTGGCTATTTACTCTGATTGGGATGGCAAGGGGCCCCTGACAGAGCATGTTGCTGTCTTTGGATATACATAAGGCGTTTGATTCCCTGTCCTGGGACTATCTATTTCATGTATTATCTCATTTTGGTTTTAGGTAAAAAATTCTTCTCTCTACATATTATATAGCACGCAGACAGAGTCCTTAATGCTTAAGGGATATTCCATGTGGTCTATAGCAATACAAAGAGGGACTCGGCAAGGGTGCCCTTTATCCCCATTGCTGTTTGTACTGGCATTAGAACTGCTTGCAATTAAATTCTGGAATTGTCCAGATTTAAATGGAATAGATTGCAAGGATAGGGAGAACAAATGTGCATTATTCGCAGATGATATCCTGATGGTTATCTCGTCGCCCATCACCACCCTTCCTAACCTTTATGCAATACTACAGCCTTTCTCTATAATCTCAGGCCTCACCATTATCCAGGACAAATCCGGAGCATTAAACATATCTTATAAGTTTCGCTGGGAATCTGAGGCTCTCCCGTATTTAGGTATCTGTTTAACGCCCTCTTTAAACATCTTATATTCTCAGAACTATCCTGCACTGTATAAACGCCTAATGGCTGACATGGCTAGATGCCACCGACACCCTCTGCCGTGGTTCAGCAGACTACATTCTGTAAAAATGAATGTCCTCCCAAGAATTGTATACTTTTTTCGTACAGCACTAGTGGCATTGGTTAGATCTGATCTAAATGTATTTCAAAAGAAACTTCTTCAATTTATTTGGGGGGACAAGAGGCCTAGGATGAATAAACGCATACTGCTTACCCCAAAACAGAAGGGGGGCTTGGGAGTTCCTGATTTGCTGCAATATTTGTATGCTGCAGTTAGCTCAACTCACCAAATTGTATTCTCAGCAGCCTCAACCATTGTGAATATCAGCAGAATCATATATTGGTCAATATAGGCCAATTTCCCATGCTATGTGGTTGCCAACGAAAGACCGGCCTCCAATCATGTGCCCATCTCAATCGTTATGATTTAGTATATGGGGCAGAGTGTCTAAGCCTTATAATTTCAAATCGCCTCATAGTCCATTAGCTCCCTTGTTGCGAAACAAGGACTTCACCCCGGGCCTCGGCTCCTTTGGCATTTGAATGGTGGGCCAAAAAGGGCTTCCTGCACATTACGGACCTATGCGATCACAAGGGAATTCTATCCAAACAAACCTTAATAGAAAAACACCAAATGCCAGACTCTAAACAATTTTGATACACTCAAATGACACATTACATGTATACTCTATCTCGCAAATGTAATCTTGTAACTATGTCACCTATGGAATATTTATGTCATAGGTATAATACAATTCGGGGTTGTATATCTGAAATATATACCATTTTAACATATACATCAGCCAAACTGAGTTATATTTTCAAATGGGAACAGGATATCCAAGAAGGCCTTGAAGACTTGAAGATTGGCACTGGCAGCATCGAGGTCACTCATCAACACTTCTATTAATGAAGCAAACTATAAAGTTTTGCTGAGATGGTATATGGTTTCCGGCCAGACTGGATACTCATGTCCCGTTAGCCTCTTCTAAATATTTCATGGATGTGTTCTGGAAGGGACGGCCTATCATATATGGTGGCAATGTCCTAAAGTAAGGAGGTTTGGGATCAGAGTTTATAATTAAAGCGGTTCTGCACTGACAAAGTAAAACATTTTTTTAGTTCTATATATCTGAAAAGTATTGATCTTAAAAGAAACTTACTTCTTTCAGTGCTGCACCGTTCTTACGTCCGTTTTTATGTTGAAAGAGTAGTTATAAAAAGATCTCCTGACCGATGTCATTTTGCTTGTGGGCATTTGAAGCCCACAAGCAAACACTTCCCGGTTCCCTTATTTTTCACGTACTAGCATTCATTGCCGATTCCCGCGCATGCTCAGTAGCTTCACAGCTACGATCGACGTAATCTGGACGGTTACCATGACAACGAGTGACGTCCATGACGTCACGCCATGCAAATAACGTGAGATTTCGCGTCGGAAACCCCCGCAACGTCTCCTGGGATTGATTACACGAGATCCCAGGAGACACAGCGAAATAAATCGGAAATTACGCTGATCCCCGCTCAGAGCCCGCCCACCCCCGCACGGAGAACAACAAAGAAGAAGCCAGCATTCAAGGTGGGCTTCAAAGATGCCGAATTGACCCATCATTTCTGTAATGTAACATGCTAGAGAATAGATTGAAAGTAAGATTACATTTTTTCTCTTACTCAAATTAATCTGACCAAGTCCCGAAACTGTGTTGCTGGGATGCAAGGTAGAGTAGGCCTCGAAACACCAAAGACAACTTCTTACTTTCATATTTGTCTCTGCTAAAATTACTATAGCCAGAAATTGGAAGTCGGCTACCATACCATTTGACCAGCTTAAACACAAACTTTCCTGGCTTAAGCTATATGAGCGGTTAACAGCAATTCTACAGGATAAATTGAAGGTGTTTGAAAAGGTTTGGGGACCGTGGATTCGATACTTGACTAATGATCCCGGAACATACCCGACTAGGGTTCCGCCTGAATGAGATGGACCAGAGCGTAGAGTCTTTTCCTCTTCCCCGCTTCCCTTCCTTTTCTCTTGTTTTTTTTCCTTTTCTTCTCCTTGATTTTGTGATTAAGGGATTTGGATTGTGTTATCCCATGGTTGTGGGAGGTCGGAGCGTCCCTTTCCCACTGGTTGAGAGGATTTGCACCTCCTAAGATGTAGAACATAGTCTGAACCCCATCCAATCACATTGCTATTATACAATAGAAAGACAGGCCGGGACATTTTATGTTTTATTGCCTCTCTACAAACTCCCAAATTGGATTGTGGTTCATTGAGAATCGATTATGTAGCTTGCAGTTATATATCTCAGCTATGTGCTGAGGACAGCTATCTTGGAGGGAAAGGTCCCTTGCCAATGGGAGGCATGTTGCTGTGTAGACATGTGCAATTCGTTTAGTTTTTTTTTCGTTTTTCGTTAAAATTCGTTATATTCGCTCATTCGTTATCGTACGAATGAACGAACGATTCACTAAAAATTTTAACGAATGTTCGAATCGAACGAATCTGAAAAACAACGAAAATCCGAATTGTCCAAATTAGAAACAACGAAACTACGAAAGAATAAAATCCGAAAAACGAAAACAGAACAACGAAAATCAAAATGAACGAAAAAATTCGTACATTCGTAGAAAAATTTTTTTGTTGACTTGGTCATTTTCCGTGTCCCTTACAATGGCGCTGCTTAACGTGCTTCGAATGGATTGAACGAAAAAATTCGTACATTCGTAACTTTTTTTTTCGGTTCGTAATTTTCCGTGTCTCTTACAATGGCGCTGCTTAGCGTGCTTCGAATGGACTGAAAGAAAAAAATTGTACATTCGTAACTTTTTTTTTTTGTTTCGATTCGGAATTTTCCGTGTCTCTTACAATGGCGCTGATTAACGTGCTTCGAATTGGATTGAACGAAAAAATTCGTACATTCGTAACTTTTTTTTTTTCGATTCATAATTTTCTGTGTCTCTTAAAATGTAATAATAGCATACACATTACATAAAATTATTGAATTATGCTCCGATTACGAATCTACGAAAACAATGTTACGAAAGTATGAATAAATCAATCTAACGAAAGTACGAATGTAACTAAATCTACGAAAATATGAATGCGTACGAATTTCGAATAAACAAAAATTAAACTAACGGAAAAACGAATCAACGGAAAAATAACTCTTACGAAAATACGAATCGTTACGAATACGAACACCGACGACTTACGAATTTACGAATCGTTACGAATCAACGGAAACGAAAGAAACGAAACGAAAATAAACACATTTTTCTTTTGTGCACATGTCTATTGCTGTGTCTTTCCCTCAGTATTAGTGCAGTAACACTGGAACTTTTTGGTTTAGTCTATATGCGATTTAAATAGTGGATATTGCGTATTGTTTGAAATTAATATTGGAATTTACTTTATTTGTGAAAACCTTTAATAAAAAATATTGACACAGAAAGTATATACACACATGGCCAGGGACATAGCTAGGGGGGAGGGTTAGGAGGGTCTGAACCCCCCAGAGAACCCTGCCCAAATGCCCAGTTAGTCCCTGCGTCTGCATGGAGCTGGGCCACTTGGCCTCAGCAACAGCAATCAGATCTGTCAGAGAATATAGGCTGAGCGATAGCAACATCCACCGCTGCTGCCAACTATTGTCAGCACTAGTGGTCCCCAGACTTCCCCCTCCTCCATCCTTGCCCTCTGTCTCTGAATTTTGGGGCCTGGGGCAGGGCAAGCATGTGATTGGTTGCTAGCACATCGGCAGTCCTAGCAACCAATCAGGCCCCAACATTCACGACATTCAGAGAAGGTGGAGGGCAAGGATGACGCTTCCACCTCCAGACCTATCCGGCCAGGTAGTAACATCATTGCAGGCAGGAGACTGGGACACAGAGCGGATTCTGCATAGACTTTACAAGCTGACCAGCAGAACTGAGGAAGCTGAAAATCCTGTTGGTGGCAGTGGCAGTACCTGTAAAAAATGTCTTCCTACCTCCCCCTATAGCACTTCACCTTCCCCCATACTGCCTCACCTACCCTTCATACTGCCTAAAGTACCCCATACCCTCTCACCTACCCCCCGTACTGCCTCACCTACTCTTCATACTGCCTAACCTATCACCATACTGCCTCACTTTCTCTTTTCCAGGTACAGCACCTCCCTCCATCCCTTCCTAATCACTGCGCCTCCTTGTCACCCATCAAACCCCCCCAAGTTACAGCAACTCCCACCCACCTCCCCCTCAATCCACCTGTCTCCAACCCACCTAAACCTTTCTCCCTAGTCAAAGCACCTTTCGCATGCCTCATTCTGCCTTGCTTGTCTCACTGGAAATGTATTTGTCTTCTGACCCATTTGCAAACAATGTACTCCCTATATGGTTGGTATCTTCTTTCATTTGTTTATTTTAATTTTCTGCCTAACTACAACTATTCTCAAAAATGTTTCCCCCACACTTGCTACTGACCCCTGAAATCTGCCTCACTTACTACGAACCCCCAAGCTCTGCATCACTTACTAATGGCCCCTGAATTCTGTGCCCCTTTAAGCCACAGCAAATATTCAGCACAATTAAACCCCACCCAACATTTGCCGTGGCGTATTGTACGTGCTGCACTTTCTTTTTCACAGGCAGAAGACTTAAGATTTTGCACACAGGCCCACTGCTTTCAGAAAACATCCCCATAGCCAACCTTACTGAGCAGTGCAAAAGGCATCTTGTGTCGCTCTTGTAGTTTGAGAGCTCAACCACCCCCAGGAAAAAATGATCTATGGCCCCACATATGGCTGCTCCATGCACACTACCAGCCAATGCAAGCCAATGGTGGCAGTAAATAGGTTAAGGACTTGTTCACACAAAAAGCATTGAGCTGCACCGATTTGCGTATTCAACACAGGCCCAACACAATGACACTAAGAAAACAATTGTCCTCTATGCGCCCCATCATACAAGCGTGTGAAATGCACAACAATTCATTAGAGTGCTTGTCAGTGCATCACAATGCATTGTTGTGCAGAATGAAATGAGGTTTTTTGTAACTTTAAATAAGTAAAAACTGTGATGTGTTGAAACAATGCATTAAAACGTGTTTGTACAACTTATACATTGCACAGGCATTATGCACACAATGATGGACACCTGCTGGTATGAATGGGCCCTAAGAATGAGAATCGTTCATTGAACAAGGCCATAATACTAGACTGAAATAAAATAAAATATTTAGCTTTCTTTGAACCAATACAGAATGAATGGATGTTATGTTCATTGAAATTACTAATCAATGCATTTAATTTTGCTTTCTTTTAATATTTTTCTGCCTTCAGCTGTTATTTGTCTTATTCCTTTTATCCTGGAGTGGCTTGTGAAGTATTCCTAGTTCATATCTTGGCAGCAATTGCTTTGAAAATGTGTGAGTTATAATTCTGTCTTCAACTAGCAGTCTCAATTGTCTGGTTGGCACACTTACAAAAGTTTTTTTTTTAATATAAAATGAGTTTGTGAATTGCCTTGGATATGGTTATATATTTGCCTTTTGACATGCTGCTTTTTGTTTCATTGAGCAGGTGGCTTATATATTACTGTTTTCTCATTTCTTCCTGTGAACTTGTTAGTTTGATCTTAGAGAGCAAATGCATGTGTCACCTTGTGTAGATAAATGGCTTGGTATACGTCCAAATATCTTTGAAGATTTTTTAAGTTATAAAAAAGCAATCTGCAGCATAGATTATTATACACATTAAAAAAAAATAGTTATACTACATAATTATATTATTTCTGCAGCAATACTTTAAATGAGAAAAATATGAAGACTACCATTGCTGACCTTCTTCTGAAAAACCTAGTTCATTACATACACTATATTGTCAAAAGTATTGGGATGCCTGCCTTTACACGCACATGAACGTTAATGGCATCCCCGTCTTAGTCCGTAGGGTTCAATATTGAGTTGGCCAACCCTTTGCAGCTATAACAGCTTCAACTCTTCTGGGAAGGCTGTCCACAAGGTTTAGGAGTGTGTTCATGGGAATGTTTGACCATTCCTCAAGAAGCACATTTGTGAGGTCAGGCACTGATGTTGGACGAGAAGTTCCAGCTCGCAGTCTCAGCTCTAATTCATCCCAAAGGTATTCTATCAGGTAGAGGTCAGGACTCTGTGTAGGCCAGTCAAGTTCCTCCACCCCAAACTTGCTCATCTGTGTCTTTATGGACCTTGCTTTGTGCACTGGTGCACAGTCATGTTGGAACAGGAGGGGGCCATCCCCAAACAGTTCCCACAAAGTTGGGAGCATGAAATTGTCCACAATGTCTTGGTATGCTGATGCCTTAAGAGTTCCATTTACTGGAACTATGGGGCCCACGCTCAACCCCTGAAAAACAACCCCACCACACCATAATCCCCCCTCCACCAAGGGTGGCCCAATACTTTTGTCAATATAGTGTGGATGAGCGAGTTTGGGGTGGAGCAACTTGACTGGCCTGCACAGTGTCCTGACCTCAACTCGATAGAACACCTTTGGGATGAATTAGAGCGGAGACTGCGAGCCAGGCCTTCTCGTCCAACATCAGTGCATGACCTCACAAATGCGCTTCTGGAAGAATGGTCAAACATTTCCATAGACATGCTCCTAAACCTTGTGGACAGCCTTTCCAGTAGAGTTGAAGCTGTTGTAGCTGCAAAGGGTGGGCCAACGCAATATTGAACCCTACGGACTAAGACTGGGATGCCATTAAAGTTCATGTGTGTTAAAGCAGGTGTCCCAATACTTTTGGCAATGTAGCGTATTTCTGGTCTCAGTGCTTTCTAAAAACCTGATCCATTACCATCATGCAGCAGGTTCAGTAAGAGGAAAATCTGAGTTTTTCATTTGCATATTTGTATGGGGTCAAGGATTCAGAAAGTATCATTTTTTTGGACCAACATTTTCAAAAGGAGAGTTCAGAAATGGCAGACTATTTTGTACTGCAAATTTTCAATAAATTGTATGTAAAGCTGAACATTTTCTTTAATAAGAGTGAGGAATGGCTAAGACTCCTGCCAGATTTTTCTTTCTATATCTCATTGGGGAGATTTCCCATGAATTCCTGTCTCAGACACACCATCAGGGAGTAAAAGGTGAACTTTCCAATGTGAGGGGACCTCCCCTCTTAGACAATTCTCACCAGAACAGTTTTCCCCATGAGAAGACTTAGGCTGGCCATACATTATACAATGTTCTTGTGCAACTTTCCTTTAGATTTACCAAAAGCATATAATAGGAGGTCTAACCTAAACACTTTAAATTTGTATGCAATAAGGCAGGCCATTGCACTACACTACGACACTAAGCTAAGCAGGGCAATAACTTCTCCGCGGGATGTGGAAACCTTGCAAGAACATCTGAACAAGGTAACGGGGTGGGCAACTACATGGAAAATTAGGTTTAATGTAGAAAAATGTGAAATAATGCATTTGGGTGGCAAAAATATGAATGTAATCTACTCTCTAGGGGGAGAACCTCTGGGGGAATCTAGGATGGAAAAGGACCTGGGGGTCCTAGTAGATGATAGGCTCAGCAATGGCATGCAATGCCAAGTTGCTGCTAACAAAGCAAACACAATATTGGCATGCATTAAAAAGGGGATTAACTCCAGGGATAAAGTGATAATTCTCCCACTCTACAATCCTTTGGTCCAGCCTCACCTGGAGTATGCTATCCAGTTCTGGGCACCAGTCCTCAGGAAGGATGTACTGGAAATGGAGCAAGTATAAAGAAGGGCAACAAAGCTAATAAAGGGTCTGGAGGATATTAGTTATGAAGAAAGGTTGCGAACACTGAACTTATTCTCTCTGGAGAAGAGGCGCTTGAGAGGGGATATGATTTCCATTTACAAATACCATACAGTTGACCCCGCAATAGGGATAAAACTTTTTCACGGAAGGGAGTTTAATAAGACACATGGTCATGCAATAAAATTAGAAGAAAAGAGGTTTAACCTTAAACTGCGTAGAGGGTTCTTTAATGTTATGCGTACACACGATCGCACAATCCGACAACAAAATCCATGGGATTTTTTCCGTCGGATGTTGGCTCAAACTTGTCTTGCATACACACAGTCGTACAAAGTTGTCGGAAATGTTCGAACGCGGTGATGTACAACACATACGATGGGACTAGAAAAGGGAAGTTCAATACCAAGTGTGCCACCCTTTGGGCTCCTTCTGCTAATCTCATGTTAGTAGAAGTTTGGTGAGAGACGATTTGCGCTTTTCAGACTCATGCTTTTCAGTCCGTTACTGCTCTTCAGTTTGTGCTTGGGGGTTTGTATCTGGTTTTCAGTGCGTGTAGTCAGTTCATATATGTTTTTCAGTGCATTCTTGTCCGCTCGTATATCAGAATTTCAGCTCGCTCTTCTCAGGCCTTGCTGTTTTTCAGTGCGTTCTGTTAGTTCGTTTTGACCAGCCGACCATTTTGAAGCCATGTTGCAGGTACGTACTTGTCGTAGAGTTCGTGCTGTTCAGAGGCTTGGTGTTGGGGTTCTTACTTTGACCCAAGCCCAGTCCATGAACAGGGCGGGGCGGAGGAGTTCATGGACCAAGAATTGGTTGCTCCAGCGTGACCAATTCTCTCATATGCCTTTGTTGCGGGAGATCCGTGAGAATAATCCTGATGCTTTCAGGAATTATCTCTGTGTGATGGACCCCGTTTTTCATCATTTGTTGGCTTTGCTGTCCCCTTATATTACCAAGCAGGACACCTGCATGCGGCAAGCCATCACTCCTGAACAAAGGCTAGTTGCCACCTTGCAGTACTTGGCAACGCGGAGAAGTCTGCAGGACATCAAGTTCTCGACAGGAATCTCCCCAGGCTCTGGGGATCATTATTCCAGAGACCTGTTCTGCCATCATTCAGGTCCTGCAGAAGGACTATATTAGGGTAAGTTTTATCCTTTAACATCACATTATATGTATTTAATGTTTGCTAATGTATTGTATTTCTTTCATCATTCCTTATTACCATGATTGTAATATGCTGTAAATGTCCCCTTTGTCCCCATGTATGCAAGTTTTTAAGCTTCCTTTTTTGTTCTTCATGCCTATTTGTCTTCACTAACCTCCCCAGCATGCTATCCTGAGCCCATATACACCTAGCCTAGTCATTTAACAATGTATTTTGTCAGCTCCATAGTAGTGCTTTACCTTAAACACCCCCTAAAATGTGTACAAATGTTATTTGTGTCCTTAAAATCAGGCAGAGTGTCAGATGCATTTTTTTGGGGTCCCATAATCATTTGGAACCCTCCCTCCCCCCAACCGCTAAGTCAACCGGTACCAATCCTCTATCTGCTGACTTTGCCAAACTCATACACACTATACCTACCTCTTTTGTGGTCATATTTATGGATGAATTCACCAAAGCATGTAGTGAAAAGGCCTGCCTGAATACTTTCAAATGGTACTGTTTAAAGTTTTGTTCCCTATTATCTTGATAGGTAATTGCAGAATGTAAAAATGTGCTTCCATTTGTACAGTGTGTATTTTTATTTTTGTATTATGACACTTCTTACCTGTCCAGTGGGCTGCCTATAGTGTAAGTAAGGAGGGGCTGGCCAAAGAAACACACATTATTTATGCATTCAGCTCTCAATGAAGTGGAGAGGGTTACCTGTCCAAAACATCCCCCCCTAAAATTTTGACAATGGGCCATCAGAGCGGGAGAGGAATCTGATAAGTGGACCTTATACTTTTGTCTTTAAATACTCCTTAAAATAAATGTTATACTGATGTTGGCCAAGGATGTTTGTGTCTAATCTGCTTGCAATGTTTATGTGCAAAAGTACTATTTTACTATTGTGATGTTGGCAGTGGTGTCAGCGACATATGAGTTCCTCTATGTGGGCATGGGGAAGAATGGCCGGATGTCGGATGGTGGAGTCATCGCCCAGACGGAGTTCTACAGGTGTCTCCAGAGTGGTGGCTTGGGATTGCCACCTCCGAAAGAGAACGTTGAAGGACTCCCATTTGTGTTTGTTGCTGATAAAGCATTTGGTCTAGGTCAACACCTGATGCGGCCGTTCCCCATGAGGACCCTCACCCCAGACCAGAGGGTTTTTAATTACTGGCTGGCCAGAGCCAGAAGAGTGGTGGAGAACGCTTTCGGGATAATGGCCAGCCGGTTCCGTCTATTCCTCACTCCAATTAATATGGTGGAATATAAACTCAATCATATAATCCTTTTTTGCTGTATTCTCCACAACTTTTTAAGGAGAAATTCTTTGAACTATGTTGCCTCAGTTGGGCCTGAGGCCGGACTTATTACTGAACAAACCCCGACGGCGCTTGAAACTGGCTGTCATGGCTTGCCCCCCCCCCCCAAAGCGCCTGCAGGGTCCGTATAAAATACATGGAATACTTTGCGTGTAGGGGGGGCATTGATATGCCAACAAATGTCTGAGACATTTTTTGAATAAATATATTTTTGAAACAGAACTAATATTTGCTTTGATTTACTGCTTGGGTTTCTTTAGTTGTCTCCTAGGTTATGTAATGTTTTTTTTTTTTTGCCTTTTTCTTCAATGGTGCAAATGTAATTTCTTTGATACATGAGGTGACAATCTCTTCTTCAGCAAACTATTATGTTGTGGGTCTGCTACACACACACCTTGTTTTTGTTGTTAATGTAGTAAAGCATTACTGTGAAAAATATTCATAATTTTCAGCACCATGAATGAAATTTGGGGAGTCATGAAAATGGCGTGATTGAGGCAAATTATAAAGCACTGTGGGTGTTATTTACTAAAGGCAAATCCACTTTGCACTGAAAGTACACTTGTAGTGCAAAGTGGATTTGCCTTTAGTAAATAACCCCCATTGTCACTGTAAACACTAACTTTTACTCCAAAAACTGCTTTTGAGCATTAAAAGAAGAAGCCACACATTGTTGAGTAGAAAACTTTTTACTAAAAGCACATTCACATGTGCGTTTAGAAAAGTGTTTTTGAACAAACATACATCTTTAGTGTATAATATTATTTTTTGTCACATTAACCAAAAAAAGCTATTTCTAATTAAACAGGCATGTTTAAAAACATAACATACACAACTTAGGAACTTACAAAGTTAAACTTTGATAAAGTGAAGGCAATATCCGACATTAGTATGTCAAAACTGTGTTGATATCGCCTTCATCAGATGGGGTGATGTCACCCCTGTAAAAGCAAAATTTTGAAGATGCACACAAATTGAGAGTCAAAATGGGGATTACCCTCCTGATCCCATGCCTAATGTCAACATGTGCTATCTCCCACCAGGGGATCAATAGACCTGTTTTGGGGGTTGCAACCCCTTCCTCTCACCTAATTGAGTTGGGAGGAAGGGGTTGCACCCACAAAACGCGTACATTGATATCCCCTGAAGGCAGATAGCACATGTTGATACACTGTGTGCATCTTCAAAATTTGGCTTTTAAAATACTTTAAAAATATTTTTTTAAAAGCTAAAATACACAATAACAAAGGGTTACACTTTTTGGGGTTTTAGATTCTCCCTAAAACCTCAATGATGTTCTTTATTTTTTGTTGAACATCATTGATATTTTTCTTTAGATTTTCTAAATCGCGATTGCACCCCATTATCTCCCCGATGAGGATCTGGGCACTTTCACTTGTGAAATTACATCTTCCATAACATCCACATCACCTAAAAAATAAAAATAAAACACACCATGTATTAGAAATATGCAGGCATCCATCTATTACCTGAAGCTGTGGTCTCAGACACTCACCTGTTTAGGTTACAATTTCGCCCACTTCCAAAATGTCTCCCTCCTCATCCTCTGCTTGTGTTTTGGTGACTTTCCCTTCTTTAGGAGGTTGTGGGTCCCTGGTGTCCTCAGACATCCCGAGTCTTTTCTCCCCTATTTGAATAAAAAAAAAGGTATACTTGGCACACAGATATTTGAGGCCAGAAATAGCAATATGAAACATTGCTTGGAAGTGTCGTACAATTGTGTGTTTTGGCAGAGTTCCAAGCTGAAGACATTTTTATTTCCTTTCCAATGCTGGAAAACTTCCCTTTTTTGGACAAGGTTCACACATGGAGACACCCCTAGTATCCACTGGAGCACCTGTGTGGGACACACTTAAAAGTTTGTTTTGGTGTCCCACACTAGTGCTCCTGCGTCCAGATGTGTAAACATCTGCTAAGAGTGTCACTGAATCAAGTTTGAATTTCATTCTAGTTACAAACCCATCTAGACAACAAACTTCTTTTATTACAAATAGGCATGAACAAATGTAGTTGACCTGCATCTGACCAAAACATCGTATTTTAGTGGGCGAACGAACAATGTTTCCTATGACCGATTAATGTGCCCATGACCATGAAAGTTGCCATTTTAAACTGTACAACAGTAAAGAAAAGCACATGGACCAGTACACAAGTAATAATAATAATAGGAACACAGGACAACTACTTACTTTTTAGAAGCACTCTTGATTCTTCTGTACTGATCGTGCTCCCTCAATTTGAGGGCCGACCGTCGTTTCCTTAGTTGATCCTTGGATCGCCGTACCCCAAAATTCTTATGCAGACTCTTCACAACTTTAGTCATGATCTTGGCCTTTCTGACATTTGGGTTTGGGTAAGGCCCATGCTTCCCATCATAGTTGGCCCCCTTCAAGATGTCCACCATCTCTACAAAGGACATATTTGAGGCCTTAAATCTCCTCCTGGTTCAGGACGTTTGTGGCTCCGGGCTTTCGTTGTCCTCATTGCTGAGATTATCATGCACCTGCTGTGTCTCCGCCATGTGCTCTCCCCACTGTGCCAAAAGAGAAGGGGCGGGGAATAGACTAGAAAGAATGTCAGGGGCGGGCGGAGTTTCACGCATGCGCAGTGTATATAAAGCGTAACACACATGCGTCGTACGTACGATCTGTGAGCGGAGGACGAAGTAACGTAATCGACGATCATTCTAACGAAGGTACAATTTTAGTTTTAACTGCATCACTGGCCTATACTGCTTATAGATGGAGGCCTATATTGGGTCAAGATTAGGAGAGTTTAGCCTGACATTAGGGTTTGTCTTGTGTTGTGTCTGGCAATCGTCATAGACAAGTACAGGGAGCTGCCCTGTCTGTGGCAGATGAAACATCCACAATATAATAACAAAATAAAGAGGCAGGCAGCGCTGGAGAAACTGCTGGAGTTGGTGAAGCCGCACGTCCCTACAGCAAACATCCCCTATTTAGAAACAAAAATTGGTGGCCTGGGGAGCACATATCTTAGGGAGCGCAAGAAGGTCCAGGATTCCCAGAGATCAGGAGCAGCAGCAGATGACATTTATGTCCCCAGGCAGGGGTACTACTAGAGACTGCATTTTCTGTCAGATCAGACTGAAGTCAGGCCATCACTCTCCACTCTTCCTTCCACCCTTCCTTCCACCTCAGCTGAGGCTTCCGCAGCCCAATCGGGGCCTTCCAGCCAGCGAAGAAGTGGAGGAACCCAGCTTGAGCCAGGTATAGCATTGTTCAACATATTTCTTGTCAAAAAATGAATGATGTTAACTAGATGTTATTATTGATCACTAATTGCTGATTTAATAAAGTGTTTTACAGATCAATAGACAGTAATGGTCAAAAATGATTGGGACGAGAATGAAAAATGCTGGGGTCAGAATGATAGTCTTTTCTATTTGTTAACATTCAATTTGCAATAGTCATGAGCTGAAAATTGTGTGTGATTGATGAACAAAAAACTAAAACTATATCCCTTTTTCATACACAGGAAAGCCTCAGCCAGGAGGAGGACGTGGAATGTGGCAGCCAGGAGGTGGCTGTGGAATGTGGCAGCCAGGAGGTGGCAGGGGTAAGTGTCAGCCAGGAGGTGGCGGGGGTAAGTGTCAGCCAGGAGGTGGCTGGGCCCAGTAGCCTGACAGAATCACAGGTCTCTCCCCTCTGCCTTCCCCCAAAAAGGCCCAGAAAGGGGAGGAACGTGGAGGAGTCAGCGCTCAGGCTGATTGGGGAGGCTTCTGCGGCCCTCAGAACCACCCCCACTCTTCAAGAGGCCTTTGCCTCCATGGCTGCATGCAAAATGCAGGAAATGGAGGCGGACCAACGCCTCTTGTGTGAGGAAATCATGTACTTCACACTAAATAAGGGTTTGAGGGGCGAAATCACCAACAAAACCCACCTGTGAGTTGGACCCTCCTCCTCCTCCTGCCACACCTCCAACACCACAGCCACAGACTGGATGTAAGCCTGGAATGAAGAGTGGAAGGAAGATAAGAAAGTGATTGCCTGGGTTCAGTCTGGTCTGACAAAAGACGCAGGCTCTTCTATGACCACAGCCTGGGGACATATATGTCATCTGCTGCTGTTCATGATCTCTTGGACTTCTGGACCAGATTGTACTCCCTTATATATGGACTCCTCAGGCCACCAATTTTGCCTTTTAATAGTTGATGTGTGGCCTGGGGTACAAAGGCTTTGCCAATTTCACCAGTTTGCCTTCCTCTTTATTTTGTACAAATACTTGCCTATGTGTTTTACTTCAAAAGGGACAGTTTCTTTGTGAGTAGGCAGGTACATTTCTAAAATACAATGTCAAATTAACAAGGGACACCAACACCAAACAACCTCTTTGAGGTAAAAATATACAAGATAATAATGGTGTTGCGGTAACTTGATACACAAAACCCACAAAAAAATTAGGGAGATCGGCAAAAAAAACGAATAAAAAAAGGAGATCTTGATTAACCACATGCCAACCGCGCTATAGTCAAAAGACGGCTACAGCGCGGTCAGCTTATCCTGGGAGGACGTCCTACAGACGTCCTCCCAGAAACTTGCTCCCCTGGGGCGCGCACTCGGGAACATCCGTGACCGCCGGGTCCTCGGGCATCATGGATCACGGATCACGGCTGATAGCGGCCGTTTACCACGTGATCGATCCGTCAAATGACGGAGCGATCACATGTACACAAACCGGCGTCACGTCATGACGCCGGTTCCTCCCTCTCCTCTCTGTACCGATCGGTACAGAGAGGAGAGAAGCGGAGAGGGGGGAGACGGGACCAGCGCTGTGGGCTGGATGTGTAGTGCCCACAGCGCTGGTCAATACACTGCCACCACTGTGCAATACACTGCCACCACTGTGCAATGCTCTGCCACCACTGTGCAATGCTCTGCCACCACTGTGCAATGCTCTTCCACCACTGTGCAATGCTCTGCCACCAACCACTGTGCAATGCTCTGCCACCAACCACTGTGCAATGCTCTGCCACCACTGTGCAATACTCTGCAACCACTGTGCAATGCTCTGCAACCACTGTGCAATACTCTGCCCCCACTGTGCAACGCTCTGCAACCACTGTGCAACGCTCTGCCCCCACTGTGCAACGCTCTGCCCCCACTGTGCAACGCTCTGCCCCCACTGTGCAATGCTCTGCAACCACTGTGCAACGCTCTGCAACCACTGTGCAACGCTCTGCCACCACTGCAATGCTCTGCAACCACTGTGCAATGCTCTGCCACCACTATGCAACACTGCAACACTGCAATACTCTGCCAATACTCTGCCAATACTCGCCAATACTCGCCAATACTCTGCCAATACTCGCCAATACTTGCCAATACTCTGCCAATACTCGCCAATACTCGCCAATACTCTGCCAATACTTTGCAATAAATTTTATTAGAAACAAAGAATTTTTATTAATTTTTTTTACCGAATTTTCTGTATATTTTGATTTATAGCGCAAAAATTAAAATACCCAGCGGTGATTAAATACCACCAAAAGAAAGCTCTATTTGTGTGAAAAAAAGGACACAAAATTCATTTGGGTTCAGTGTTGCATGACTGAGTAATTGTCATTCAAAGTGTGAGAGCACCGAAAGCTGAAAATTGGTCTGGTTAGGAAGGGGGTTTAAGTGCCCAGTGGTTAAGTGGTTAAAAAAAACAACCAAAAAAAAATTCACTAAAAAAACAAAAAATTAATTATTCTTGAGATCTGACGAAAATAAAAAAATGATATTCATGAAATCACAAGAAATAATAAAGAAATCAGTTTGTAAAATCTATGTGTGAATATGAGCAGCAAAACAACTTCATTCTTCTAGCATTATAAAGAAGAATAGAATGCACTGTATTAAAAGATTTCAAAATTTGCAGCTTGACGAATGTGCTATCTCCATTATGAACGATAGTTTTACCAGACCGAGCGCTTCCATCTCGTAATTTATTCTGAACATGCGTGGCACTTTGTACGTCAGAATTGTGTACACACGATCAGAATCTGACATATAATCTCACACATAGGTTAGACTTGATGGACTTGTGTCTTTTCCCAACCTCACCTACTATGTAACTATGTATTTATTAAAAGTCAGCAGCTGACTTTTAATAAACTGAAAAACGACTGGAACTCCGCTTTACCATATAACATACCTTGTACAATGCGCTGGTGATGAATTGCAAGCATTTCACTCAATCGCCGCGGGGACACCCGTGATCGTCTCACGGGAAGGCAGAACGGGGAGATGCGGAAATAGACAGCATCTCCCCGTTCTGCCTAGCAACTAGTGACTCCGATCTCTGCTTCCTGTGATTGGAGCAGAGATCAGCATTCACTAGCTGACAGCCATGCCCCCCCACAGTAAGAAACACACCCCTAGGCATACTTAACCCCTACACTGCCACCCCCTGGTTAACCCCTTCACTGCCAGTGTAATTTATACAGGATTGCTGTATAAATGACAATGGTCCCAAAAATGTGTCAAAAATGTCTGATGTGTCCGCCATAATGTCGCAGTCACAATAAAAATCGCTGATCACCGCCATTACTAATAAAAAAAATTATTAATAAAAATGCTATAAAACTATCCCCTATCTTGTAAACGCTATAACTTCTGCGCAAACCAATCAATAATCGCTTATTGCGATTTTTTTTACCAAAAATATGTAGAAGAATACGTGTCGGCCTAAACTGAGGAAAAAATATGTTTTTTTATATATTTTTGGGGATATTTATTATAGCAAAAAATAAAAAATAATGCGTTTTTTTTCAAAATTGTCGCTCTTTTTTGTTTATAGCGCAAAAAATAAAAACCGCAGGGGCGATCAAATACCACCAAAAGAAAGCTCTATTTGTGGGGAAAAAAGGACATAAATTTTGTTGGGAAGCCACGTCGCACGACCGCGCAATTGTCAGTTAAAGCGACGTAGTGCCGAATCGCAAAAAGGGGCCTGGTCCTTTGGCTGCAAATTGGTCCGGTCTGAAAGTGGTTAACCACTTGCCGACCGCCCCCTGTATATATACGTCGGCAGAATGGCACGTACAGGCAGAACCACGTACCTGTACGTGCCATTCTTCCGGCGGGTGGGGGGTCCGATCGGACCCCCCCCCGGCCGGCGGGGACGGTCGGGATCGCTTCAGGAGCGATCCGGGATGAGGGGACGGCCAGTGGTTTCTGGCCACCCCCTCGCGATCGCTCCTGGCGAATCAGATGCTTCCTCTGTCTGTGTCAATCAAAACACAGGCAGAGGAAGTGATGTCACGCTCGGTGCGCCGGTCTATGTGACCGGAACGCCGAGCTGTGAACATCTAAAGGTTAGTGCACAAACAGTACACTGACACCAGTACACATAGGCACACAAAACACCCCCCTGTCACCCCCTGATCACCCCCCAGATCACCCCCTCCCCCCCCAGTCACAGTGTCACTAATTGCAGTGATCATTTTTTTACTGATCACTGCATTTAGTGTCAGTGTGACTGTAATAACTGTCAGGGCAGTTAGTTTTAGGTCCAAGGTAGCCCCCCACCCCCCCCTAATAAAGGTTTAACCCCTTGATTGCCCCCCAGGTAACCCTTTCACCCCCTTTTGCCAGTGTCACTAAGCGATCGTTTTTCTGATCGCTGTATTAGTGTCACTGCTGTCGCTAGGTAACCATTTTTTTTTTTTTAGGTAACCGCCATGTTTATATAGGTTCATAAATAGGTTTATAGGTCAGGTACCCCCATATTACAACCTAAATAAAGGTTTTAACCCCCTGATTGCCCCTAGAGTTAACCCTTTCACCAGTGATCACAGTATAACTGTCACTGGTGACGCTGGTTAGCCAGTTAGTTATTTCGTTATTTAGGTTCCCCGTCAGGTTTTTATATAGCGTCAGGTACCCCCATATATTACCTAATAAAGGTTTTAACCCCTGATTGCCCCTAGTTAACCCTTTCACCCCCTTTTGCCAGTGTCACTAAGCGATCGTTTTTCTGATCGCTGCATTAGTGTCGCTAGGTAACCATTTTTTTTTTTTAGGTAACCGCCATGTTTATATAGGTTCATAAATAGGTTTATAGGTCAGGTACCCCCATATTACAACCTAAATAAAGGTTTTAACCCCCTGATTGCCCCTAGAGTTAACCCTTTCACCAGTGATCACTGTATAACTGTCACTGGTGACGCTGGTTAGCCAGTTAGTTATTTCGTTATTTAGGTTCCCCGTCAGGTTTTTATATAGCGTCAGGTACCCCCATATATTACCTAATAAAGGTTTAACCCCCTGATTGCCCCTAGTTAACCCTTTCACCCCCTTTTGCCAGTGTCACTAAGCGATCGTTTTTCTGATCGCTGCATTAGTGTCGCTAGGTAACCAGTTTTTTTTTGTATTACTGTTACGGGTGACGCTGGTTAGTTAGCTTGTTTTTTTATACTGTCAGGGCACCCGCCATTTATTACCCAATAACGGTTTAACCCCCTGATCGCCCGGCGGGTGATATCAATTAGGTTTTAGGGTCAAATAAGGTCTGCGTCGCCCCAGGTTAGTGCCAGTACCGCAAACACCCACGCACAAAGCATACACCTCCCTTAGTGGCACAGTATCTGAACAGATCAATATCTGATCTGATCAGATCTATACTAGCGTCCCAGCAGTTTAGGGTTCCAAAAAAAAAACGCATTGTTAGCGGGATCAGCCCAGATACCTGCTAGCACCTGCGTTTTCCCCCTCCGCCCAGCCCAGCCCACCCAAGTGCAGTATCGATCGATCACTGTCACTTACAAAACACTAAGCACACATAACTGCAGCGTTCGCAGAGTCAGGCCTGATCCCTGCGATCGCTAACATTTTTTTTGTGGTAGCGTTTTGATTCAGTCGCTTCAGTCAGGAGCTTTTTTACCTGTGAATCTCAAAAAAATAAAAAAAAATAAAATAGTTGTCGTTTTATTGTTCTCTCTCTCACTCTATTCTCTCTCTATTGTTGCTCTTTTTTTACTCCATTCTATTCTGCAATGTTTTATTATGTTTTATTATGTTTTATTATGTTTTATCATGCTTGCTTTTCAGGTATGTAATTTTGTTTACTGTGTGTTTTAGTGTTGAGCATTTTTTTGTTTTCAGGTGCGCCATTCAGTTGCAACGCGGATTTATTTATCTTGACAGCAACAGCGTTTGCTCCCACGATACATAAAGCCGCGACTCCAACGCTGTAGGAGGTGATTTCACCACCACAGTTAAAAAAAAGAGCATATATGCCGAAGCATGGGGGCAGCAGGGGGGGGGAGCGATTGGCTCCTAATGCCACGTACATACGGTCGAAATTCCGACCGTGTGTACACGGCATAACTTTTGCGGGAGGATGCCCCCATGCATCGGCATATATAAATGGTGCATGTATGCCCATCATTAGAAGTGGGTGGATGAAGGGAGGTATTCTAATGGTGGGCATACCCACCAATCAATCTCTTTTTTTCGTTCAGCCAAGAGGCTGCATGAAAAAAAAAAGATTACAATATATGTCCAGTATGTTGCTGGACTTTGAATGGTTATACCAGAATGATGCCTGCAGGTTTAGGTATCATCTTGGTATCATTCTTTTCAGCCAGTGATCGGCTTTCATGTAAAAGCAATTCTAGCGGGTAATTAGCCTCTAGACTGCTTTTACAAGCAGTGGGAGGGAATGTCCCCCCTCCCGGATATAAACCGCGCCATTGGGAAATTGGGAAAGCATTTTATCACACCAATCTTGGTGTGGTCAGATGCTTTGAGGGCAGAGGAAAGATCTAGGGTCTAATAGACCCCAATTTTTTCAAAAAAAAGAGTACCTGTCACTGCCTATTGCTATCATAGGGGATATTTACATTCCCTGAGATAACAATAAAAATCATAACAAAGAAAAAAAATGGAAGGAACAGTTTAAAAATAAAATAAAAAAGCTAAATAAAAAAAAAAAAAAACAAAAAAAAAAAAAAAAAAAGCACCCCTGCCCCCCCTTCTCTTGCGCAAAGGCGTACACAAGCGTTGGTCTGGCGTCATATGTAAACAGCAATTGCACCATGCATGTGAGGTATCACCGCGAAGGTCAGATCGAGGGCAGTAATTTTAGCAGTAGACCTCCTCCGTGAATCTAATGTGGTATCATGTAAAGGCTTTTAAAGGCTTTTAAAAATGTATGTAGTTTGTCGCCACTGCGTGTTTGTGCGCAATTTTAAAGCATGTCGTGTTTGGTATCCATGTACTCGGCCTAAGATCATATTTTTTATTTCATCAAAAATTTGAGCAATATAGTGTGTTTTAGTGCATTAAAATAAAAAAAAGTGTATTTTTTCCACAAAAAATGCGTTTGAAAAATCGCTGCGCAAATACTGTGTGGAAAAAAAAAATGCAACACCCACCATTTTAATCTGTAGGGCCTTTGCTTTAACAATATATATAGTGTTTGGGGGTTCAACGTAATTTTCTTGCAAAAAAAAAATATGTTTTCATGTAAACAAAAAGTGTCAGAAAGGGCTTTGTCTACAAGTGGTTAGAAGAGTGGGTGACGTGTGACATAGGCTTCTAAATGTTGTGCATAAAATGCCAGGACAGTTCAAACCCCCCCCAAATGACCCCATTTTGGAAAGTAGACACCCCAAGCTATTTGCTGAGAGCAATGTTGAGCCCATTAAATATTTTTTTTTTTTGTCCCAAGAGATTGAATAATGTAAAAAAAAAAAAAAATATATATATATTTTTTTTACAAAAAGTTGTCACTAAATGATATATTGCTCAAACATGTCATGGGCATATGTGGAAATACACCCCAAAATACATTCTGTTGCTTCTCCTGAGTACGGGGATACCACATGTGTGGGACTTTTTGGGAGCCTAGCTGCGTACGGAACCCCAAAAACCAATCACCGCCTTCAGGCTTTCTAAGGGTGTAATTTTTTTATTTCACTTCTCACTGCCAATCACAGTTTCGGAGGCCATGGAATGCCCAGATGGCATAAAACCCCCCAAAATGACCCCATTTTGGAAAGTAGACACCCCAAGCTATTTGCTGAGAGGTATTGTGAGTATTTTGCAGATCTCGCTTTTTGTCACAAAGTTTTGAAAATTGAAAAAAGAAAAAAAATTTTTTTTTTTTCTTTACTTTCTTCATTTTCAAAAACAAATGAGAGCTGTAAAATACTCACCATGCCTCTCAACAAATAGCTTGGGGTGTCTACTTTCCAAAATGGGGTCATTTGGGGGGGTTTTGTGCTATTTTGGCATTTTATGGCCTTCGAAACGGTGATAGGTAGTGAGGAGTGAAATCAAAAATTTGCACCCTTAGAAATCCTGAAGGCGGTGCTTGGGTTTCGGGGCCCCGTACGCGGCTAGGCTCCCAAAAAGTCCCACACATGTGGTATCCCCATACTCAGGAGAAGCAGCAAAATGTATTTTGGGGTGCAATTCCACATATAACTATGGCATGTGTGAGCAATATATCATTTAGTGACAACTTTTTGAAAAAAAAAAAAAAAATCTTTTTTATTTTTGTCTTTATTCAATCACTTGGGACTAAAAAAAAAAATATTCAATGGGCTCAACATGCCTCTCAGCAAATAGCTTGGGGTGTCTACTTTCCAAAATGGGGTCATTTGGGGGGTTTTGTACTTCTCTGCCATTTTAGCACCTCAAGAAATGAAATAGGCAGTCATAAATTAAAAGCGGTGTAAATTCCAGAAAATGTACTCTAGTTTGTAGACGCTATAACTTTTGCGCAAACCAATAAATATACGCTTATTGGCATTTTTTTTACTAAAGACATGTGGCTGAATACATTTTGGCCCAAATGTTTGACTAAAATTGAGTTTATTAGATTTTTTTTATAACAAAAAGTAGAAAATCTCTTTTTTTTTCAAAATTTTCGCTCTTTTTCCGTTTATATCGCAAAAAATAAAAATCACAGAGGCAATCAAATACCATCAAAAGAAAGCTCTATTTGTGGGAAGAAAAGGACGCAAATTTCGTTTGGTTACAAAATTGCATGACCGCGCAATTACCAGTTAAAGTAGTGCAGTGCGAAATTGAAAAAAGACCTCTGGTCCTTTGGCTGCCAAATGGTCCGGGGCTGAAGTGGTTAAAGTGGTTCTAAAGGCTCAAGGTTTTTAATCTTCATACATTCTATGCATAGGTAAAAAAATCTTATGTTTGCAGCAGTCCCCCTAATGCCGCGTACACACGAAGGGACAATCCCGCGGGATTATCCTCTGGACTGAAGTCCAGCGGATAATCCCCTCGTGTGTGGGCGCCGGCAGACTTTTTGGCGCCAAAGTCCGGCGGACTTTTTGGCGCCAAAGTTTGAAGTTTTGTTTTCAAATTATCCGCTGGACTTGGCAGTCCAGCGGACAATCCCGCCGTTAGTGGGCAAGTCCGCGGGACTTTTGAAATGAACGGACTTGCCGCTCATCGGCAAGTCCGTTCATTTAGCACGTGACTTCAGGTTACGTAGCTAGCGTAGGCAGTTACTGCCGCCGCGCTAGCTCCGTGACCTGGCATGGATTTAAAGGGACTCCCCACGCCGAAAAAACGGCGTGGGGGTTCCCCCCAAATCCATGTCAGACCCTCATCCGAGCACGCAGCCTGGCAGGCCAGGAAAGGGGTGGGGGACGAACGAGCGCCCCCCCCCCCTCCTGAGCCGTACCAGGCCGCGTGCCCTCAACATGGGGGGTGCCCTGGGGAAAGGGGGGCCGTGCGGCCGCCCCACCCCAAAGCACCTTGTCCCCATGTTGATGAGGACAAGGGCCTCTTCCCGACAACCCTGGCCGTTGGTTGTCGGGGTCTGCGGGCGGGGGCTTATCGGAATCTGGGAGCCCCTTTAATAAGGGGGCCCCCAGATACCGGCCCCCCACCCTATGTGAATGAGTATGGGGTACGATGTACCCCTACCCATTCACCTAAGGTGTAAAATGTAAAGTACAAAAACACACACACTTTTGAAAAAATATTTTATTGCACTGCTCCGGGGGTCTTCTTCCGTCTTGGGGGTCTTCTCGCCGGACTCCCCCGCTCTCTTCTGCTCTTTTACCTAGCTCTTTCACGAGGGGGGGAGTCCGGCTACCTTCTTCGTCGTCGCCGCCGTCTGGGGGTCTCGATCCGCCTTCGGGGGTCTTCTTCCGTCTTGGGGGTCTTCTCGCCGGACTCCCCCGCCATTTACCAAGCTCTTTTACCGAGCGGGGGAAGTCCGGCTACCTTCTTCGTCGTCGCCGCCGTCGTCTGGGGGGTCTCGATCCGCCTTCGGGGGTCTTCCGGGGGTCTCTTCTGTTCTTGCGGCGGTCGTCGTCTTCCGCGCCGCCGGCGCCTTGTCCTTCTTCTTGTTCTTGTTCTTGTTCTTCTTCTTCTTCCGATGTTGACCCGACGCTCTCTCTGCCCGGAATGCCTGTGCCGCTCTGCGCTGAGACTTATATAGGGGAATGGGGACAGGGTCACATGCACATGTCACATGGTGACCCCGCCCCCTTGTGTTGTCACAGTCCCGGAGGATGCTGGGACTGTGACATCGCAAGGGGGCGGGGTCACCATGTGACATGAACATGTGACCCTGTCCCCCATGTCCCTATATAAGTCCGAGCGCAGACCGGCACAGGCATTCCGGGCAGAGAGAGCGTCGGGTCAACATCGGAAGAAGAACAAGAACAAGAACAAGAAGAAGGACAAGGCGCCGGCGGCGCGGAAGACGACGACCGCCGCAAGAACAGAAGAGACCCCCGGAAGACCCCCGAAGGCGGATCGAGACCCCCCAGACGACGGCGGCGACGACGAAGAAGGTAGCCGGACTTCCCCCGCTCGGTAAAAGAGCTTGGTAAATGGCGGGGGAGTCCGGCGAGAAGACCCCCAAGACGGAAGAAGACCCCCGAAGGCGGATCGAGACCCCCAGACGGCGGCGACGACGAAGAAGGTAGCCGGACTCCCCCCCTCGTGAAAGAGCTAGGTAAAAGAGCAGAAGAGAGCGGGGGAGTCCGGCGAGAAGACCCCCAAGACGGAAGAAGACCCCCGGAGCAGTGCAATAAAATATTTTTTCAAAAGTGTGTGTGTTTTTGTACTTTACATTTTACACCTTAGGTGAATGGGTAGGGGTACATCGTACCCCATACTCATTCACATAGGGTGGGGGGCCGGTATCTGGGGGCCCCCTTATTAAAGGGGCTCCCAGATTCCGATAAGCCCCCGCCCGCAGACCCCGACAACCAACGGCCAGGGTTGTCGGGAAGAGGCCCTTGTCCTCATCAACATGGGGACAAGGTGCTTTGGGGTGGGGGGGCCGCACGGCCCCCCTTTCCCCAGGGCACCCCCATGTTGAGGGCACGCGGCCTGGTACGGCTCAGGAGGGGGGGGGGCGCTCGTTCGTCCCCACCCCTTTCCTGGCCTGCCAGGCTGCGTGCTCGGATGAGGGTCTGACATGGATTTGGGGGGAACCCCCACGCCGTTTTTTCGGCGTGGGGATTCCCTTTAAATCCATGCCAGCTTGCGGAGCTAGCGCGGCGGCATTTACTGCCTACGCTAGCTACGTAACCTGAAGTTACGTTCGAAATGAACGGACTGCTCCGTGTGTGGGCAAGTCCGTTCATTTTCAAAAGTCCCGCGGACTTTTGGCCGGCGGATTATCCGCTGGAGAAGTCCGTGCGTGTGTGGGCAAGTCCACACGCTCGGAAAGTCCAGCGGACCCCGCTGGAAAGTCCCGCGGGATTGTCCGCTGGACTAGGTCCGCCGGCAAAAGTCCGCACGTGTGTACGCGGCATTATACTTACCCAAGCCCGATCTTCCTCCAGTGGTGTACACGAGAGCCTTGGCTCTCCAGGGACTTTCCCTCCTGTGATGTCAATCAGTTGGTAAGCCAATAAGGAAAGGGAGAGGACAGGGCCGAACCACAGCTCTGTGTGTGAATGGAAACACGGAGCCACAGCTCGGGAGTGAATCTGCTTGGATCCTCTTATTGCAAGCTGCCTCCTCTGGGGGCACTCAGCAGGAGGAGGGGCCAGGAGCACTGGAGAAACCTGAAAAAATAAGGATCAGGGCTGATCTGTGCAAAACTGCTGCACATAGCAGGTAAGTATGACACGTCTGCTTGTTTTTTTTGTTTTTTTTTCTATTGCCTTTAATATTACTTTATTCATAGTGGATTTCAGTCATACATTTGGTGAATTTGTTTAATAGATTAGAGAACATTGCAAAAGGGGGTGCCCCGGGGGATTTTATAGGCAAAGGATGTCAACCAGAAAAGGGAGTAACAAGTGTATAAAACAGTAGTAGAATAAGTGCATAGGGTATGTAAACCTAAAAACAAATTAGTCAGACTGGATAGTTACATAACAGCTATATGCCACAACACACAGTTGATATCATGGTAGGAAGTCAAATGGAGGGGGTGTGCATAGAAGTCCCAACATGTTTCGGAATACAGGTATGAGTAATACATTCCTTCTTCAGGGGATAATTATAAACAAGCTGTTTTTTGTCTGATAATGAAATAACAAAGATATCAAAAAGATGAGAAAATTAACAAATGTGAGAACACAGTAGGTAATAGCATGGCATATATATATATATATATGACAAGTAGTAAAGCAAGTTATACTTACAATATAACTATTTAGTAAATTAAAGTGCACATCGGGATTCACATGAAGGAGGAGCTTCAATCCCTAGAATGCCCCAGAATACAATGTCAGAGTGATGTAATGTATTGAATAGTTTTGTATGTATTCTTTCGTTTCTGAGGATGCGTAGTCTTGCTCTTACAATTTTTTTCAAATGAAAACCATACTAATGAAATGAAAATCGGACGTTGAGTTCACAGGTGACAAAAATTTTATAGTCTGCACATCCAGCTTATGTCTGACGAAAAAGCGAAATAGGCTGTTAAAAGCACGGTATTAACGATCTGAAAAGACAGCTCGTCATACAAATTTTTCCATCCGATTTCCGTACAGTGTGTACGGGCCTTTAGAAGCTGATTGGCTGAAATGCACAGCTTTCGCTCTCTCCAGTTTTAGTAAATCAACCCCAGTGTGCTCTCCTTCAGTGATCAGACTTGTCCTGACACACTCCACCTGCACAGTCTTTCATTGGGAAGTTCAGTGTGCTGCTGCTTTTCCTCCCCCAGCTCTTATGCAGCTAAGAACAGCGGGAATGTGATCACTTATAAAAAAGTAAAAAGGTATTTATATATATATATATATATATATATATATATATATATATATATATATTTATTTATTTTTATATCTATACACAAATGGTTTGCCTTTCATTTCTATTTTAAATTGAATGAGTTGTTTTACAAGGGGATTGTTTACAATAATTTTAACTCTAAATTAAACAGTCATTTTATTAATCATGTCTCATAATGCTTTGTATGCAATGTTTAGTATATGAACCCCAGAAATGTCAATGAATTTTAAAAAATCTTTGGAGACTTTTTGCAACAAGTCACATTCTCTGGATTTTGCAACCTCCCCTAACCAAATTTGTACTCGGGTATTATAGTCATGGTAGCGATTTTAACTGCTTAAAGACTGGCCGCCGTCGTTTGACAGTGGCACAATGGCTCTCCTGCGTGAATCGCCGTAGGTGTACGACGGCTCGCGCAGGCTCAGCTACAGGAGCGTGCCCGCAGGTCAGGGGGTCTCGACGTCCTCTGGTGGCCTGCGAATGCCTCGTACACAGGCAGAACAGGGAAAATCCCATGTAAACAAGGCATTTCCTTATTCTGACAAGAGACATGACAGGGATCTACTATTCACCAATGGTTGAGAACAGTGATCGCTGTCATGTTCCAGTAAGCCCACCCCCCCCCCCCCCCCCCCCCCACAGTTAGAAACACTCAAAGGGAACACAGATGACCCCTTGATCACCCCCTAGTGTTAACCCCTTCCCTGCCAATGACTTTCACACAGTAGTCAGTGGCTATTTACAGTATCTCACAAAAGTGAGTACACACCTCACATTTTTGTAAATATTTTTTTATATCTTTTAATGTGACAACACTGAAGAAATGACACTTTGCTACAATGTAAATTAGTGCGTGTACAGCTTGTAAATTTGCTGTCCCGTCAAAATAACTCAACATATAACTATTAATGTCTAAGCCGCTGCCAACAAAAGTGAGTACACCCCTGAGTGAAAATGTCCAAATTGGGCCCAAAGTGTCAATATTTTGTGTGGCCACCATTATTTTCCAGCACTGCATTAACCCTCTTGGGCATGAAGTTCACCAGAGCTTCACAGGTTGCTGGTGGATGTTAGAGACCTTACTCTCCTCAACCTTCCATTTGAGGATGCCCCACAGATGCTTAATAGGGTTTAGGTCTGGAGACATGCTTGGCCAGTCCATCACCTTTACCCTCAGCTTCTTTAGCAAGCAAGGCAGTGGTAATCTTGGAGGTGTGTTTGGGGTCATTATCATGTTGGAATACTGCCCTGCGGCCCAGTCTCCAAAGGGCGATGAACATGCGCTGCTTCAGTATGTCACAGTACATGTTGGCATTCATGGTTCTCTCAATGAACTGTAGCTCCCCAGTGCCGGCAGCACTCATGCAGCCCTAGACCATGACACTCCCACCACCATGCTTGACTGTAGGTAAGACACACTTGTTTTTGTTATCCTCACCTGGTTGGCACTGGTTGCCGATTGACATCGCTTGACATCACCTGAACCAAATAAGTTTTTCCCAGTCTCATCAGACAACAGGAAATGGCTCCAGTAATTCATGTCCTTAGAAGAGGCTTCCTTCAGGGACGACAGCCATGCAGACCAATTTTATGCAGTGTGCAGCGTATGGTCTGAGCACTGACAGGCCTCCCCCCCACCTCTTCAACTTCTGCAGAAATACTGGAAGCACTCATATGTCTATTTCCCAAAGACAACCTCCGCATATGACTCTGAGCATGTGCACTCAACTTCTTTGGTCAAGGCCTGTTCTGAATGGAACCTGTCCTGTTAAACCGCTGTATGGTCTTGGCCACCATGCTGCAGCTCAGTTTCAGGGTATTGGCAATGTTCTTATAGACTAGGCCATCTTTATGTAGAATAAAAATTCTTTTTTTCAGATCCTCAGAGAGTTCTTTGCCATGAGGTGCCATGTTGAACTTCCAGTGACCAGTATGAGAGAGTGAGAGCGATAACAACAAATTTAACACACCTGCTCCCCATTCACACCTGAGACCTTGTAACAATAACAAGTCACATGACACCAGGGAGGGAAAATGGCTAGTTGGGCTAATTTGGACATTTTCACTTAGGGGTGTATTCACTTTTGTTGCCAGCGGCTTAGACAATAATGGCTGTGTGAGTTATTTTGAGGGGACAGCAAATTTACACTGTTATACAAGCTGTACACTCACTACTTTACATTGTAGTAAAGTGTAATTTCTTCAGTGTTGTCACATTAAAATATATAATAAAATATTTACAAAAATGTGAGAGTGTACTCACTTTTGTGAGATACTGTATGTATTAGTAGCGCTAAAAGACAAGGGCCATATTTATAAAGCAGTGAATGTGACATTCTACAAACATTCACTGCAGGTGAATCTTTCTGATGCATGTGTTTTCATTAACAGTGACTGATTCACCTGCAATTCATTTTTGGAGAATTTCACATTTACTGCTTTTTATAGCTATGATTCTTTATTATATGTGGTGACATCGGAGAGCTGCGGCTGGCAGAACAGCAAGGAGAAGAATTTTCAGGTCACTGGTCGTATAGTGCAGAGGAAGCCTGCCAGAGCAAGGAATACAGTAAAAAATAGCTGCCTGTTCCTCTAACCCTAGACAAATTGAACATTTAACCCTTGCAGTGTCTGGGCCCAGATACACTTAACATTGAGTTTAAATTTAAGTGGTATTTTATAGATTATTTAAAGAAAGGAAAAGGATTGATCAATTCCTATAAAAATTTATGTTAGAGCAGGCTTTAGTTTTTTGAACATCTTTAGTATGGTTTTAGAGGTAATGTGTTATAGGCAGTCATAAAATTGTTTCAAGTTTAATTTCCATCTCTATTATAATTATATCAGTTTTATAAATAGTGTACAGTTTATTACTGTGCAAGATTATATTTTAATTAAATAAAATTGCAAAAATGATTCCTTCATTCAATCTGTAAGTTTCATCATTGTGACCTACTGCTGAGTAGACATATGTTATATTCTGCTTAGCTGACAAAGGCAGCAGCTTGAAAAGGTCAGGTGTTGAATTATCACCCACTGAAGGTAGTGACACTTTAACTGCAATCTCTGCCAATGCCTTTGTCCATTATAGCTCCATCCTGCCCTAAAGATATTGGGTGAGTCTGACAAAAATGTATAAGAAACAATTAGGTGCATACTACAAGTAGCAGCACTGATTTGCAAGCCTACAATATCTGTAAAGATGAATAGAGCACAGCAGAATGCACAGCAGATGGATCCTTAACCAGTGTTTATTAGTGCAAAATGTCAAAGATAATGTACTGAAGGCTTGTGAAGGTGCACTGAAACAATTGCTGTTGTGTTGGTTGGAACTTGTCAACCCAAGTGTCAGTTTTTATTTAAAAATTCCTTAATACATGCCTATTGGGGAGTCACTGAGGAGAATAAGTGCTGCAAGTACAAACCAAAGACAAAGTATAATTTGCTGCAAGACAAAATATTGGTAACTTAATTGTTAAAAACTCCTATCTTGCTTTGTACTGCTTTGTACCAAATTTAATGTGTCTTCATGGGTATTGCATGTTCCCATACTCACATGCACGTTTGCAATGCTGTGTCCATTGTTGTCTTGTGATTGTTCTTTCTCTCAGTTTAGGTCAGTTCTAGTCATGTTACCATTTCTGTTACACAGCACTGTTTAGTCTCCGTGCCCCATGCCCCAGACTTTGAGTTTTTCATTGCCAACTTCTGGTTTTCTAAAGTTTTGTAGATTGTAACCTTGTTTGTCCCCCTGGTCTGTCCCTTAGGATAATTTCCATAGTATCTTGGCAAGGCTGCAGTATTCAGATATATCTATTCAATTTAATTTGAGTTGGTAAGCCTTAAATCCAAATGCATAAACTCTATAACTCCATAAACTACATTGACACAAATGACACAAATGACACAAATTACAGCTTCACAGTCATTTTGCTATTTAAAATGAATAACCTTTAAAGATTTTGAATGCATGAGGTGCTTCCAAAAAAACTCATCTACCTTATGTACCTTATATGTCCAGGACTTCCCTTTACTATAGGCTTCGTTAAAACAGGAGCTACTGACAAATTACCATCAGGGTCCTAGCAATTTGTTAGTCTGTCAGTGGCTCCTATATTAACAAAGCCTGCATACAATATTGTTGTTGTTAATATTATAACAAATACTATACTGTAAATACATATATATATATATATATATATATATATATATATATTTTTTTTTTTTATACATATGTGCACATATATACAGTATACTTATTTTTAAAAATTATATGCTTGATGGTTAATAAATGAAAGTATTTATAATGTTGATTTGTGGTTTATAGTTTCACAGAACCTGAAGAAGTGGACTATGGTACCAACGAAACGCATTGTGACAAATTGTGGAACTTCTCCCTGCTAAAGTCATTCTGAATATCTATATGATCAAGCTCATGTGATTAAAGAAGTCAAGTGTGAATAAATACAGTGGGAGAGATTACAATACACTGTGAAACAGAAAATATTCTGATGTACTAATAAGGAAAATGTCTTTGTAATACGTTACATACTTTTCAATGTTTTTATGGCTTTATTAAATGATCGCTATTTTAATATTTGTGTAAAAAAAGTGTTTTAGCAGGCATATTTTAAAAGTCCCATGTTTTTGGTAATGATTTTTTGGTATTGACTATCGTAGGGATGACGGTACCCACCTAAGCAACCTTGGCGGTCCATAAAACATTCATTAAAGCTAAAAAATCTACTGAAATGTTGGAGTAAAATGACAGGAGTAAGTAATCAGTGGGCACTATTAAAGTCTTACTAGCTCATTATGAATAACTTACCTGAGATGGAAGCCTCCGAAGCGACCCTCGTTGTCCTCCTCAGAGGCTGCCATCTATTCCGGAGTGACTTCCGGGTATCGTGGCTCCAGCGCTCTGACTGGCCGGAGCCGCAATGACGTCACTCCTCGCGCATGATCGCCGTTAGCAGCGGCATGCTCAGTGCGCCTGTGCGCTGCTGTCTATGGCCACTTTAAACAATTACTTCTCAGAAATAAATTGCACTAACGATACAAGTTGGGGAATCATATTGGTTCTAGTAATGACGGTTCATTTCTAGGATTTCTGGAGACAGAGGTAGCACAGAAGCTGGCTCAGTTAAAGCTTAATAAAGCAATGGGCCCTGATGGTATTCATCCCAGAGTTCTAAGAAAACTTTGAGATATAGTTATTTGACCATTAACGGCTCTTTTTAATCAATTTATTCTAACAGGAGAAGTTCTCCATGACTGGCAGACAGCTCATATTGTACCTATCCACAAAAAGGGCAGCAAGGTAGAAGCTGGCAATTACAGGCCAGTGAGTTTAACATAAATTGTAGTCAAGTTAATGGAATCACTCCTGAAAAGACAGATCATTTATCACCTAAAAATACACAACTTGCTGGACCTAAAGCAGCATGACTTTACTGAGGGCAGATCATGTCAGACTAATCTGAATTTGTTTTACTATATTACCAGTGTTTTGGACCAGGGTGGTGCTGTGGACATAGCATATCTTCATTTCAGCAAGGCATTTGATACAGTTCCACATAATGATCTCATACAAAAGTTGTACAAGCTAGGACTTAACCCTTGGTTGGTTCAGTGGATATGCAGTTGACTAAAGAATAGATATCAGAGTGTGGTTGTAAATGGGGTTCACTCCGAACAGAGACCAGTCACTAGTGGGGTACCACAAGGTTCTGTACTGGGTCCTGTTCTATTCATTCTATATGTAAGTAATATACCGTATACACTCGAGTATAAGCCGAGATTTTCAGCCCTTTTTTTAGGGCTGAAAGTCCCCTTCTCGGCTTATACTCGAGTCAGTGCCGTCTGCCTACATGAACAGCTTGTCATGCAGACAGATGGCAGTGTTCAAAAGCCACGCCGCCTCTTCCCGCCCGTCCGTGATAGGCGGACACTAATTTTCCCAGCAGTACAGTGTTCCGCCTATCACGGACGTCCTGTCATTCTCATCTCATGGACGAGGATGAGAGGATGTCCGTGATAGGCGGAACACTGCACACTGACTGCTGGGAAAACCGAGTGTTAAATGACGAGGACGGACTCCTCCTCCTCTATCACGGACGAGGAGGAGGAGGAGGCGCGGCTTTCAAACATGTAATGGCGCCGTACATGCTGATCGGCAGGATCAGCAATGGGGGGGACACCGGACCCCGGACAGCGGACACCAGACACCGGACAGCCAGCGATCTGACACAGGTGGCAGATCGGCGGGAGACAGATCGATCGGCACAGGTAGGCTGCACTGGGGACACGGGGGTTTGTATAGGACACAGGGGACATGCGGATGGGCATTTGCTGACCCTCTTTTCCACTTACAGTAGCTGCTCCATTTCCCCCCCTCGGCTTATACACGGGTCAATAACTTTTCCCAGTTTTTTTGTGGTAAATCAGGGGCCTCGACTTATATTCGGGACGGCCTATACTCGAGTATATACGGTAACTAAAGGTTTGTTGGACAAGGTATGTATTCTTGCTGATGACACAAAGGTGTTTAAAAGGGTTGATATCCCTGGAGGTGTCTGTAATATGGAACATGATTTGGCATTGCTGGAAGATTGGTCAAAGCAGTGGAGACTGCAGTTCAATATTTCTAAATGTAAAATAATGCACCTAGGGAAAAATAATCAGCTGAGAGAGTACAACATTACAGGTAAAGTTTTAGTCAGCACTACAGAAGAAAAAGATGTGGGGGTACTTATTTCAGATGATTGCAAAATAGACAAAAGTGTGACCAGGCAGCAGGAAAAGTGAATAGCATACTAGGATGCATCACAAGAGGGATCACCAGCAGTAGGAAGGAGGTCCTGATTCCCCTGTATAGATCTTTAATCATACCTCATTTAGAATACTGTGTCCAGTTCTGGAGACCTCACTTACAGAAAGATATTGATTAGATAGAATGAGTCCAGAGATGGGTAACAAAAATGGTGAAAGGTTTGGGGGATAAAACATATCGAGAGTGACTTCAGGAACTTAAAGCGGTTCGGCACCCATTTCATTTAGTAAATCTCTTTGCCTTCCAAATCAGGCAAAGAGTACTAAATGAAATGTTTTTTTTTTTTTTTTTTTTTACTTACCTTGTAATTGAAGACTTCCGGTCTTCTCTCTCTGCGGCGGCGGGCGGGGTCTCTGCGTCGATCGTCGTCACGCCGCACTGTCTCCTGGGATCTGGTGTCATTGATCCCAGGAGTCAGTGCGGGCATCTTCCGAAATCTCGCGAGATTTCGGCCACATCTTCCGAAATCTCCCGAGATTTCGGCCACATCTGCCGAAATCTCGTGAGATGTCGGCAGATGTGCCGTTACTGCGCACGCGCGAGTAACAGCGGTGCATGCTGGGCCATCAACAGTGCCTGTGGGGTTTCACATGCCCACAGGCAAGATGGACCCCAGCAGACAAGAAGAAGACAAGAAGAAGATGAAGATGAAAACCGGCGGCGATCGAGATGGAACATGGAACAGGTAAGTCCCCCAATTGAGCTATATGCCCTTGGCATATAGCCCAAAAAAAAAAAAAAAGTGTGCAGAGTGCAGAACCGCTTTAATATGTACAGTATGGAGGAAAGAAAGGAAAGGGGAGACATGATTGAAACGAATCTTAGAAAGTATTTTTTTACTGAAAGGTTAGTTAATGATTGGAATAAACGACCAGCAGATGTAGTGAGACAGTCAACAGTAAAAGGCTTCAAACATGCTTGGGATAAACATAGATCTATAGTCAGACAACAAGGTTGATGAAAAAAAAAAAAAACAACACCAAAAAACAAAACTAAATAAATAAAATGGGTAGACTCGATGGACTACTCTGTCTTTTTCTGCTATCACTTTTCTATGGTTCTAAAACTATTTAGTTCAGTTTTAATATTCAATGCAATCTCACCCATTTATCAGTGTCTCCTTGCTTATTTTGTTTAAAAAACACTTTTAAAAACACTCAGTTCGCAATGTTAGCCACAGTCATCTTGAGTAAGGGCAGATGATTCATGTAGCATTTACTTTCTAGAACCTATCCACCCATAGCTCAAGCATGCAGGCAGGAGGGCTTCTGGGATGTATGCCATCATTTTAGCCTTGGCCAGAAACCAAGAAGCAACTAAAGAAATGTAAAAAAAAACTATTAAAACACAAAAATATGATAGACCTTCCTGTCTATTTAAAATAGTTAATGTCAAATGAAAGAGTAGAGTTCCACTTTAATACATTGAAAAACTATCAATCAAGTGCATTTTGTATGATTCTAAAGTGTAGCTCAAAGGGCTGTACTTTAATCTGCACATACTGTAATGTCGGCCCCAGAAACTTTGAAAATGTAAAAACAACAAAAAAAGTTCTTATAAAGAGGGCAAATCATAGAATAAACTGTGCTATTTTTAGTTACAGCAGTACTAGCTTTTTTTTTTTTTTTTAAATACAACTAACTGGTCATACTGAGAAAAATGTTTTTAGTTATTTTTTATGCGTTTTTGCCTTTAGAATCTAGAGAAAAAAATATTAGGCCGGCAATATTTCCAAAAGAAAGCCTTATGCGTCCCAAAAATGATTTTTACTATCATAAGTAATGACAATTTTATTGTTGAATCCATAGGCTTGTAGAAAAATATTTCTTCTGAAGGTGTGTACAGGACCAGGTGCTTAAGTGGTAAAAAAAAAAAAAAGTACTTTTCCTAGTTGGAATGGCCTAAAACAATATGTTTTTAGATCCATATACACTTCCAATATTTGCTACAGTTTTAGCTAGCCTCATAATATAAGAGGCTCATCATAAGATTAACTACACTCATTATTACAGCTACTAACTAACATTTGCCAAAGCATGGAAAAAGAACATAATCTCACATGCAGAACATCCTTGTTTTGTTTAGGACTTTATCCTAGCCCACCTGATGTGACCGGATTTCCCATCCTAAGCTGCAGCAATTACTGCCTTGGAACTGTCAGCTGCTGGGGGTGTCACATTTACCTGTGCCTTGGTCCAGCACCAGTTTTTATTGCCTGTATGATCTTGTGGACTTCCAATACATTTGTCCTCAACCTCTTAAAGGAGTAGTGCTTGACATTTGAGAAATGTGTTAGTACTCTAGCTGCAGCAACCACTGTGTCTCCTGAAGCTTATACCCTGGTTTCTGGAGAATTACTCACACCAGTCTTTCCACACCACTTTTTTCTTCTTTCTCTACACTTTTCTTTTTCTTTCCCCTTTATTTTATTTTTTACTCTTGTGACGGGAGTAGACATGTACAGAATGAAAAATCTAGTTTTGTTTAGTTTCATTTTGATTCGTTATTTACATAAATTTGTTTAGTTAAATTAGTTTAATTTGCTTACTTCGTTTTCGGAATTCATTTTGTTTATTCGTTTTCAAATCGATTTGAAATTTTTTAAATCTATTTCATATTTGAATTTGAAAACTAGTCGAATTCGAATTTCATCCAAATTTTTTTTCGTTATTTCAGATTCGTTTAAATTTGGTAATATCCTAAGTTGGAAATTCGGATACATACGAATTTCAGAATAACGAAAATGAGTCAGAATTTTCATTCAGAACAAAACAAACCGCACATGTGTAGACAGGAGTCACTTTGGGCGGGGGGGGCTTGGGGAACCCAGGTTACATTGGAGAGCACTGGAAGCTCCTTGTCCAGCTCCCCCAGTCCCTCCTATGTGTAAGTCACCCTGTGTCTATTAGGGGCACAGGGTGGTCAAAGAAACCTCAGTCTGACCTCAAGAATAGATGAAGATAAAGTCCACCGTTCATCAGAGACCATTGCTAGATGGTTTGAGGTGGGGTGGGGGGTTGCTATGTGTTTGTTAGGTGTGGCTGTTTGCCATTGTTCTATTGTGTCTGTCTGCCTTAAAGTATTATGGGATGTGCATGTGTATTTGCTGTGAGGAGGGAGGGGGGAATTCCTCCAACAGCTCTCCCTGCTGATTGAACAGTCTACTGATGAGAAGCTGAATATCTCTGTGTGCCTGTGTTTAAAAAAGCAGTTCATGTTCAGCAGCCAAAACGAGCACTGTCTACTTTGTGGTTGGAAGATCTGATATCTATATTCAAACTGGAAGGAAGCTGTATATGACGAAAGCATTCGAGTGGAGTGTGAGACATTTCATTACATTGAGGGCAAGCAGTGGGATGCTTTCTGAAGTCTGGGACATCCAAACCTCCACCGGGATCCAAGATCAGGATAGCAGACTTCGGTCACCCCAGCGGATATATGGATCTGGCATCAGAGTTCCCGGGGATGCTGCGGATCATCCTTTCAGCATATTCCAGGACTGTGTCTGTGGATGAATACCTGGAGCTCAGGCAGCAGATTCAGTTAGGACTCTGAATTGGAGCCCTCCAGGTCGCTGGTATGCAACAGGGCAAGTGCTTTGCAACCCCAGAACAACGAGCCAGTGACCAACGGGAGTTACGGATGCCATTCCTGGGAGAGCGGTCCCAGCACCAATGGGTGTCCAAGTTGGACAGGCTGGCCTGGCAGGAGATAGAGCTGGACAATCATTATCAGGCTCTGCAATGGCTCACAGATCAGGGATATTTAGGGGAGACAACAGAATGTTCTCCAGAGAGATATGACTTTGGCGGCCCTGGATTGCTGTGGGAGAGCCTTACAGATGGTTTTGTATTTGGCGATGAAGGGGAACCTACCCTTGAGGACCTGCAAGATTATAGAGAGGCTATGCTCGGTCTTGCAGGGGTCTCAGAGCTTAAACTGGGCCTGGAATATTTGCTAAGGAAGGAACAGCATCTGGAAAGGGCATACAGGAAACTGCTAGGACACGTTCAGCAGCATGCCAGAGAATCGGCAGTGGAAACTCCGGAGATTGCAGTCCCCAAAGCTGAAGTGCTGACAACAGCACAGAGTTTTGCTAACCTCTGCCCAGCACCAATAACATCGTCTGTGTTCTACGGACAGGAGATGGTGAAACTCTATCCCCAGACACCAGTTCCAGAGACTGGGGATTTAATAGACTTCTCTGCTGAAGAAGGACAACCTGGTGAGCCTCCAGCTGAAGAGCTGGCATCAGGGCCAAACATCACTGAGCTCTGCCCAGCACCCTGAGAGAAGAGGCAGTCGGCCTTTCTCCCACAATACTGACAGAGACATGGGGTTTTCTGCCAGCAGCATCTGTGGAGTTACCAAGAACTTCTCCAGCTGAGAGGTCCAAGACCTCTGCCCTACACTTGTGGCAGTTCCAGAGGCCCAGGGTGAGAAAGTGGTGGTATTTCCTCCCCAGCAAGGATCCATGTACCTGGGAGACAGTACCAAAGACATGTCGTCCCAGCAGCCAGATGAGGGTAAGGGAGGTGAAGCTGCCAGCTTCCCTTCCCAGCAGCAGTAGGCACCCCAGAATGCTGCCAGCAACCCAGCAGAAGGGCTGACAATAGGGCAGAGTGCTGCTGGCCTCTGCCCTCAAGTAACAAAAGATGCGGTAGCCACCTGTATACTCCAGGGATGCTGGGCAGTCAGCCCAGATCCCCCACAGCATGATGAAGTGAGCCAAGCTACCCTGTCTTCTTTCCAGCGGCTGAAAGGACTCCAGGGATAAGGGCCAGACCCCACACTTCTCCCCAGCAGCAGGTATGTTCTCTGAGAGAGGCAGAGGTTACCCGGGTGAGTAATTCTATGTTTTGGACAATTTATTTGGCGTACTGTGTGTATACCGGCATTGGGGGAGTGGAACTACTGAATAACTTTGAAGCCAACCCGTTTGAGGTCTCCTTCTGTGTTGGTCTTCTGCCGAAAGGGGAGATGTGTGATGGTAGTCACTTTGGGCGGGGGGCTTGGGGAACCCAGGTTACCTTGGAGATCACTGGAAGCTGCTTGTCCAGCTCCCCCAGCCCCTCCTATGTGTAAGTTACCCTGTGTCTATTAGAGGCACAGGGTGATCGAGAATCCCCAGTCTGACCTCAAGAATATATAAAGATAAAGTCCACCGTTCATCAGAGACCATTGCTAGATGGTTTGAGGTGGGGTGCAATGTGTTTGTTAGGTGTGGCTGTTTGCCATTGTTCTATTGTGTCTGTCTGCCTTAAAGTATTATGGAATGTGCATGTGTATTTGCTCTGTGGAGGGACGGGGGATTCCTCCAACAGCTCTCCCTGCTGATTGGACAGTCTACTGATGAGAAGTTTGAATATCTCAGTTTGAATAAACAGTTCATGTTCAGCAGCCAAAATTTGTGCTGCCTAGTTTGTGGTGGCAAGCGGTTGGAAGATCTGATATCTATATTCAGAATAGAAGGAAGCTGTATATGACGAAAGCACTCAAGCAGAGTGTGGGACGTTTCATTATAACTCTTTATTTTGGGTGCACAAACAAGAGAACTCAACAGCCAGCCCACCTTGTGGCTAGTTGTCAATTTAGGACAGGGGTCTCAAGCTGGTGGCCCTCCAGCTATTTTGCGAAACTACAAGTCCCATCGTGCCTCTACCTGTGGGAGTCATGCTTGTAACGGTTAGCTTTGCAATGTCTCATGGGACTTGTAGTTTTTCAGTAGTTCTTTCTAAACTGCCAATGACTTGAGTTCAGGTCAAACTCACGGTTGACCCAAACCCAAAGCATATCCAAAGCCCTCAGGGATTCTGGTCATCCTTGCAAGCACTGAGATCAACCAATCAACCCTGTATGTCTAATACATTCTTCCTCAGGCTGTACTCGGCGTACTTAGTTAAAAACTGACAGCTGTTTGTAGTTCTGCAACAAAATCCCATAGTTTAAAAATTAGGGGTATAGAGTGACTGAGTATGATTGACTAAAAGCAAATAGATGTTCACTTTGCTAGGGTAGCTATACTTTCCAAGGGAATTTTCTTTTCAAAGTGAAATGTCACCACACTAACCCTTCTTGTGAATGTGGAAGGGGTGAGGGGCTTGGGATATACACTAAAGCCTTAAGTATCTGAGGCATTAAAAGACTGGTTAGCTACTGAAAACAGAGTAGTTAGCTGGAAAATTTAACTGAGGCATACTTAACCACTTCCCACCCGGCCAATGTAGATATAAGGCCGGGTGGGAGCCGTCTACTTCTGAATGGACGTTCAGGAACGTCCTTCAGAAGTAGAGGGATCGCGCGCGCGTGCCCGAATCACGGCCTTCATGTGATGTAAACAAACAGCCGGTTGCTAGGCAATCGGCCCTCCTCTCCTCACACGAAAGTCGTCGGTGAGGAGAGGAGAGCGGATCGCTGCAGCCGGCTGGTGATCAGTGAGTATTAGCTGTTTTTTTACTCACTGATCACCAGTCTAGGGTCCCCATAGTAAAACACACATGTCCCCATAGTAAAACACACATGTCCCCACAGTAAAACACACATGTCCCCACAGTAAAACACACATGTCCCCAAATAATAAAAACACATGTCCCTCACATATGTCCCAGTAAAATAACATGTGCCAATGATTATCTGCACACATATGTCCGTGATCACCTGCACACCCCTTTTACATGATCATTTGCGTACATATGTCCGTGATCACGCGAACCAATTATTATACACTTAACGGAATTTTTTTTACAAAATACATGTAGCAGAATACATTTTGGCTTAAATTTATGACAAAATTAGATTTTATTGGATTCCTTTTAAAAAAGAAAGGAGAAAATATTGTTTTTTTTTCAAAATTTCCGCTATGTTTTCGCTTATATCGCAAAAAATAAAAAACGGAGTCGCGAATAAATACCACCAAACTAAAGCTCTATTTGTGCGAACAAAATGATAAAAAATTCATTTGGTTACAGCATTGCATGACCGCGCAATTGTCACTGAAAGTGCGAGAGCGCTGAAAGCTGAAAATTGGTCTGGGCAGGAAGGGTGTTTAAGTGCATAGTAAGCAAGTGGTTAATGTTAACAATGACAATAGGTAGGTTGCTGGAAAGGAAGTCGCTGTCAAAATGTTGCTATAGGGCCCCATTATCTTTTTTTTTTACCCTGGGTAGGACAAAAATAAATAAATAAAACTCATTTTAGTTTACCTGAAGGGATATTTAGTACGATAACACATTTATTATCTATATTAATTGCTAGAAATATTGCATCTTTTTGCAAGATATAATGTATTTATTTTTGGAAAAGCAACAGGTGTCTACATTAAATTTCTATAATGCATTAAAGGGCACATTTTAAGTTAGTGACTTGTAAATTGGAAGAACAAAGGGAAGGCTACTGGATTTAAAAGAATATATCTAAAAATGCCATTAGAACATTGTGCTTTAGAATTCAATGCACTTACAGCCATGTAACACTGATGGCTTAGCTTCAGAGCCTGAAACTGACAAACCGTAACTCAGCAATCTAAACAAAACAAAAAGAAAGGACAGCATACTGATACAGTAGTAAATGTTTAAGTTACGAAAACAAAGACAGGCAATACCAGTAAGCCTAGTATAAAAATTTTGCTGTCCAGACACAAAAACAGGATCAGCAGAATTTTACACATGGTGAATTTCTACTGAAAACAACTTTGACGATACGCGCAGTACGTTACAAAACAGTAGTTGAGCAAATAGTACAAAGTAACATCATCTACCCAAATATAACCTGCTAAAGCATGCAATGGGTTTTATAACTATTTGTCTATACAGTATTAGTAAACAGTTACTGATAAAATGGATAACCTATTTACTGTAAAAAATGCATATTAGTAGATGAAATATGTTGAAGAGCACCTATAATTTATAAATAGGTTAGGCTAGGGAAAACATTGAGACACTATTATTGGCTGTTACATATTAAATAGTTAGCTTAAAAAAAAGACACATGGTGATCATCCAGACAAAGTGAATGGAGGAATCCCTCTCCCCCGCCAGCATATTGTATTCTAATTACAGCAACCGCAGCTGTCAGAGTACCCTGATTGGCCCCCGATTGAGAAAAAAATATCTTTGACTAAAAGTCAATTTTAGTCAGCCACACACTGACTAAAATTAACCCTGTCCCTGCTGAAATTCAATCAGTGTATGGCCACCTTTACTATCTGAATCCTATGCATCTTTTCAAGCCAGATTCCAGACAAAAATGTTTTATTTTCTATGGTAAAGAAAAGCAAAGTAGATATAAACAAAATACCATTTATATGAGCCCAAAGTATGTCTCTAATGATTTCTAGAGTAATACTCTGCTGGTTTGTTAGATTGCAATTTAAGTATTTGCATATCTAGTATCAATATGTGACTAGCAGGCTTTCCAGACCATCAACTTCAAAGCGTATTTAAATCAAAGCCAAATATGTAATATATTGTTGCTTTCCAGTCTTTAGGTGAGATGCCTTGATTAGTTTTCTTTTTTTAGACTTTTTTTCCTTAATTTTTACCTGCCAATCCTGCAAGTAACACACTTCCTGTTCCTGGGTGGCTATGTTTGCACCTCCACTGTATCTGTGGAAGGAGCCAGTGTTTTCACACAGGCTTGACTTGAAATATGTCTGCCTTTGCTCATCTCCTTTATAAGAGAGTTGATGGCATTATTAGTTTACATAATAAAGATAATATTGTTTTTGCTTCCAGTTTATCCCACAAGAAGTGACAAGGACACTTTCTGGTAAGATCGGTTATTTTCCCAACTTATATAAAATGCTCTTAGCCTGAAAAAGAAAACAAATGGAGCCACCAAATGTAAGGACTGGTAAGTTCTGATATACCAGTGGCGGCTGGTGCTCAATATTTTGGGGGGGTGGCAAACCAACGTTACCCCCCCATGGGAGATGGATGGGAAGGTTGCGCTCCCCCCGCGTGCATGGGAGATGGACGGGAAGGCGGCGATCACCCCCCACGGGAGACCGATGGAAGGCGGCGATCAGAGGCCTCCTTACCTTAGGAGGCAGATGACAACGATCTGAGGTAGGGCTGCTGCTCCTCGCTCCGGGGCCATTGCTTCTCCTCACAGGCCAAACAGGAAGTGGGTCCTGAGACCCGATTGGGAGTCCTAGGAGTCCGGAAGGAGAATCAGGTTTTGTGTCAGTAACTTTCAATCTGGTGGGTTGGCAACACTTAAGCCCCATACACACGGTCGGATTTTTTCATGGATTCTGTCCGATCGGACAATGTTGTTGAAAAATCAGACCGTGTGTATGCACCACCGGACAGTGTACGTCGGATTGTCCGACGGACAAAGTCCTATCTCCTGCTGGATAGATTTGCCGACAACACGGTCCGATCACACCAAATCCGATCGTGTGTACGGTTGTCCGACGGACAAAGTGCTACGCATGCTCAGAAGAAATTCTGTGACGGAAGCGCTCGGTCAGGTAAAACTACCTTTCCTAATCGACACAGCACATTCGTCACGCTGCAATGTTAAAATGTCTTTAATGCAGCGCATTCTCTTTTTCTTTACAATGCAACAAGAATGACATGTTTTAGCTGCTCCTATTCACCCGCACTTCTCACAAACTTAGTTCTTTATTACTTTTCAGCATTTATACACTACATGTTTATTTTTACTCAGATCGTAAAAGAATCTTTGTTATATTTTTAGCATGATTTGTCTTTTTTTTTTTTTTTTTTTGGGAATACATATTTGAAGGAGATTTTTTTTGTTGTTTTTTGGAGGGGGGTTGTGTGTCTCAACTTAGCCAAAACACATTATTAACATTTGTATTTGTTGCTTAAATTTTCTAGGAGTTTGTTGGTTGTTGGTGCCCCTTGTTAATTCTACTTTAGGATTAGTGAAATGTACCTGCCTACTCAAAGAAAAACTGTCATTGTAGAAAAGTAAAACACAATAGTCAATGATTATTTCAAATCCCAAAAACATTTATTTAGGTCTCAGCAACAAACCAAAGAGGAACGCAGCCATGGTGAAACTTGGGGAATTTGCAAAGCCTTGGACACCCACGGCAACCATCATTTTTCAAGCTCTGAAAATTGGGGGCCTGAGGAGTACCATCTAAATAATAAGGGAGTGCAATCTGGTCCTGAAGTCCAAAACATCCGGAACTGCAGCAGATGCCATCTAGGTCCCCAGGCTCTGGTCCTACGAGAGGCTCCATCTTCTCTCAGACCAGACTGAATCAAGGTCATCACTCTCTTGTCTTCCTTGTACTCTTCCTTCCACGCCGTGGTGCTGGTGCTGGTGGGGTGGCAGAAGGAGGAGGAGGAGGCGGAGCAAGGTCACTCTCGCAAACATGTGTGAGGGGAGTCATCTCCCCAGCCATCCCCTCATTTAGGATTTTGAGGATGACATCCTCACACATGCTGCGTTGCCCCGCCTCCATACCCGTCATTTTAGTGCCAACCAAGGAGGCAAAGGCCTCCTCGTAGGTGGGTGTGGCATATAGGGAGGCTGAAGCATCTCGGATCAGCTGGAGCGCTGACTCTCCCACCTCCCCCATCCTTTTCGCCCTTCTGTAGGGAAGGCGGAGGGGAGAGACTTGGGAGACAGTCAGGCTCCTACGCCTACCCCCCTGTTGGCTGCCACTAACCCCTGCCTCCTCCTGACTGCCACATTCCACAGCCACCTCCTGGCTGAGGTCTTCCTGTGTATGAAAAAGGGACATAGTTTCAGTTATTTGTTCATCAAACACACACAATTCTCATCTAGTGACTGTTGCAAAATGTTTACAAATAGAAAACCATACAATTCTCAGCCCTGCAGTTTAGATTCTTCCCAAAAATGTCTCCAACACCACTGTCTGTTGATATGTCAATCACGTTAGGAACTAAGCAATTGGGGATCCTGAATTAACTGAACATCATTCATTATTCCCAAAAATGGTTACAAAACTACTATACCTGGAACAAGCTGGGCTCCTGCACATCTTCCATACTGGAAGGCCCAGGTTGGTCCTCGGAAGCCTCATCAGGGGTGGCGTGCGTGGAAGGAAGCGTGCAAGGAAGAGTTGAGAGTGACTTCCTGACATTAGCCTGGTCTTTGAGAAAGTGGAGCCTCTCATAGTACCAGAGCGTGGGGACATAGACATCAGCTGCTGCAGCTCCAGATGCTAGGGACTTCCGGACCTTATTGCGCTCCCGGAAATAGGTACTCCTCATGTTATTAATCTTGACTTGTAAGTTTGCCACGGTTGCCATGGGCAGGTTTGGCTTTACAAATGCCACAAGTTTCAGCATGGCTGCGTACCTCTTTGGTCTGTTGCTGTAGTCGCTGTGCTTTGCTAGCCATAATAGGGGAAATTCCCTGTATTTATCAATGAAGAGGGGGAGAAAACTCACGTCGTAGAAGGCCTCCATCACCTCTGCAAGACACAACACCACACAAAACAATATAAATAATGTCAGCCTAAACTCTCCTAATCTTCTCCATAAAGAAGCCTCAAGTTCTAATCAGTCTAGGCTAGTTATGTACCAACGTCAAATTGTACCTTCGTTTCTAGCGATCGTCTCGTGCGTGAGCTTTCTCTCCCCTCGTCTCCCAGATCGTGGCTACGACACAGGCGTGTGACGTTTTATATACAGTGCGCATGCGTCAAACTCCGCCCGCCCCTGACGTTCTTTCTCGTCTATTCCCCACCCCTTCTCTTTACGGCGCAGTGGGGAGAGCACATGGCGGGGACACAGCAGGTGCGCCCCAAATATCCCACCAACGAGGAGGAGGACGAGGAAAGTCCGGAGGCAGAAACGTCCCGATCCCGGAGCCTGAAATTCAAGGCCTCCAATATGTCATTTGGAGAAATGTTGGAGATGGTGGACATATTAAAGAGGAGCGACTATGATGGGAAGTATGGGCCTTACCTCAACCCCAATGTCCGCAAGGCCAAGATCATGTCTAAAGTTGTGAGAAGGCTGTACAATCATTTTGGGGTACAACGATCCAAGGAGCAACTCAGGAAACGCTGGTCAGACCTGAAACTGAGGGAGGCCGATCAGTACAGAAAGATCAAGCGAGTTCTTCAAAAAAGTAAGTAGTTGTGTTTTGTGTTTGCTTTCTTGCTTGCATACTGCTCCATGTGGTTTGATTTTTACAAAGTTGTACATTCCAAAATGGCCACTTTCAGGTTCGTCTGTGCATTCGATCGTACTCAGCCTCGATCTTTCTGCCACTGTCATGTTCGTGTGTGTGTCCATTCGATCGTACGCAACCTCGATCGTTCGGCCACTTATAATACGAGGTTTGGTGAAGTTTTTATTGAAAGGAAGTTTGTTCTCACTAGAGATGTCATCAAGAGCATAAACCAAATTTAGTCAATGTAAAGGAGAGGTCACTCAGTAGCTGTTTACCCATCTTGACTCTAGAGCACTAGTGCTGGTACACCCAAACCCCCTTTTTATTAGGCTTTTCCACACATGTGCTCCAGTGGATACTAGAGGGGGGTCTCCATCACACAAACTTCTACCAAAAAGCTAGTAAGTTTAGCACCTTTACAAAGTGACTACATTCATGTAGTTAGCATTTGTAACTGGCCAAACAAAAATAGTGTCCGTCACTTTCAAGCAATGTTTGTCATTTCCTATTTCTGCCCTCAATAGATTGTGTTGCTAAATCTTCCTTTTGTACATTCTCATAGGGCAGCGAAAACTTGGGCCGTCTGAGGAAACCCCAAAACCAACACCTCCCAAAAAAGGGGAAAGAGCAGAAGCAGAGGAGGAGGAGGAGGAAGGAGAGATCATCGAACTTGGAGAACTTGTCACCACAACAGGTGAGTGTGGGAGAACACAGCTACTGGTAAGCTAATCAATGTATGGCTGCCTCATTTCCAACACCCAATTTTTGTTTGTTTGTGGTTTTTAGGTGACGTGGATGTTGTGGAAGAAAAATCGCACTTTACCACAGAGAGTGCCCACGTACTCATCGGGGAGATAATGGTCTGCAATAGAGATCTAGATTACTTAAAGCAAAACATCAATGATGTTCAACAAAAATTGAAGAACATCATTGATGTTTTAGGAAAAATATGAAAACGCACCAAGTAATTAACACACATTTGTGCCTGCTTCTGAACACATTTGCAACTTAAGAACTGTGTGAAATTTGGAACATGCACACATTGTGTCCACATGTGCTAGCTCCCATCATGGTGGATGAATGCCAACGTTTTTTTGGGGGTGCAACCACTTTACGAACTACGAAAGTGGTTGTGGTGAAGGGGTTGCACCCCCAAAAAACGTCCATTCATCCCCATGATGGAAAATGGCACTTTTGAAGCTTCTAGGCATGTGTTTTACCATCTAATGACCATTTTCATACCCAAATTGTGTGCATGTTCTAAATTTCCACTTTCCAGGGGTGACCCCCCATGTGATGAAGGCAAGATCAAACACACTTTGAACATATAGTCATGTCTGATCTTGTCTTCACTTTACAAAGTTGAACTTTCCTAGTTCATAGGTTCTGTTTTGCTCCATGCCTGGTTTTACCAATTGCGGAATGTTTGTAAACAATGTTGTAAATAACCAAGATGTTGTCAGTTTGGGCAAGAAGATTGTAAACGCACTTGTGAATGTTTTCCAAGTAAACTTTTTTAATTTTCTAAATGTGTGGCTTCCTTATTTAAAAAACACAATGCATTATGTATGTCAAATGTAAAGGATATGGGGGGCAATGGGTGTTATTTACTAAAGGCAAGTCCACTTTGCACTGCAAGTTTCTTTTCCAGGGCACTTTTTCACTGCACTTGTAGAGCATAGTGGATTTGACTTATGTAAATGACACCCACAGTGCTTTGTACGAAAACACGGAGCACAGCATTTTTGAGAATACACACGTCTGACCTGGTGATGAAAAGGAGTATTTTGGGTGTCAGTTATGCAGTACAAACCTTCTCTAGACCAAAGATTAGGTATCAAACACACAACATGAGAATAATCTTTTTGGGAAGAAGAGACTGTTACCTCCTTTTGCCCAGAAAGTGCATTCCCACTGTCGAAGGCAAAGGGAAAAAATTTCAAGGTAAAATAAGCTAAAAAGAATACGGAAATGACAAGAAATCATAGGTTGGTTGAAAAATAAGATTTATTAAAAAATGCCTCTCACATATCGTCAGGCAGAGCAATGGCCCCCCTACCCACAAAGTAGTCCATATATTGCTCGCGGACCGCGCGGGCATTTAGAGGGGGCAAGCCTGGACGTGCCACTTGAAGGGCTGTGAGGTCAGCATTTGGAGGGCCCTCCACATCTGGGCCAACGGGCACCACATAGTTCCTGTTATGTCTTTTGAGGAAGTTGTGCAATATGCAACAGGCAAGAACTATGTGGTTCAGTTTGTATTCCGCCAAGTTAATTGCCGTCAAGAACAGGCGGAAGCGGCTGGCCAGGATGCCAAAAGTGTTCTCCACAACTCTTCGGGCTCTGGACAGCCTGTAGTTGAAGACCCTCTGGTCTGGGGTGAGGGTCCTCATCGGGAATGGCCTCATCAGATGGGGAGTCAACGCAAACGCTTCATCTGCGACAAAGACGAAGGGGAGTCCTTCTGCATTCTCCTCTGGAGGTGGCAAGCACAGACTGCCACTTTGGAGACGCCAGTAGAACTCCGTGTGCGCAATGGCACCACCATCCGGGATCCGGCCGTTCATCCCCACGTCCACATACATAAATTCATATGTCGCCGACACCACCGCCAACATCACTACACTATTAAACCCTTTATAATTATAATAGTAGGACCCCGAGTTGGGCGGTGGGACGATGCGGACGTGTTTCCCATCAATTGCCCCTCCGCAGTTAGGAAAGTCCCAACGGCTGGCAAAGTGGGAGGCCACAGTCTGCCATTCCTGTGGCGTGGAAGGGAACTGTGGAGTGAAACAAGAAAAACTAATTAGTCACTTTGCACATAAACATTGCAAGCAGATTAGACAATCAACATCTTGGAACAAGAGCATTGTATAAAATTGGAGGCTGGAAAGTATTTGCACAGAAAAGTAGAGGCTCCCCTTCACAGATTACTCACCCCCCATCAATCCCCACACTTCTGATGGGCCATTGGCAATAACTAGGGTTTTGGGGGGGGTGTTGGACAGGTAACCCTCTGCACTTCATTGATTGGCAAATGGCTCAATAATGTGTGCTAGTTTGGGCAGACCCTCTGTACTTAACACTATTGGCAGCCCCCAGGAAAGGTAAACTAACATTTCAAACCCCCCCCCCCCCCCAAAAAAAAAGGAAAGCACATTGTGACATTCTGAAATTACCAAGCAAGCTAAGAGGAGGGAAAGAACACAAAAAAATAGGAAATGGAAAGTATGGAGGCAGCCCCTTGCACTACATGCTTTGCAGAATTCATCCCTAAAGATGCCCACTATAAAGAGGTAGGTATATAGTGTGTATTGACCTTGGGAAAGCCAGCAGATAGAGGATTGGTACCATCTAACAGAGCAGTTGGGGGAGGGGGTTCCTAATGAGTTTGCCCCCCCCCCCCACCAAAAAAAAAAAAAAGGGGGGCTCTACATGAAGTAAACCACACAGCAAACATTTGTGCATATTTTAGGGGGTGTTTGGGGGCAAACAATACTATGCAGCAGACAAAAGACATTGCTTAAGTGACTAGGCCATAGGTGTCTATTGGGGCAGAAGAGCATGCTGGGGAGGTAAGTGAAGGGAAAAATGCATGAAGGAGAAAAGGGGCACAGCATATTAGAACATATTGCAATCATGGTAATTAGGGAAGGAGGTCAAAAATAAAAGACATTAGCAAACAGAGCATACATAGAAGGGAATAGTAAAGTATAAATGTTACCTTAATATAGTCCTCCTGCAGGACCTGGATGATGGCAGAACAGGTCTCTGGAATAATGATTCCCAGGGCCTGGGGAGAGATACCTGAAGAGAACTTCAAATCCTGAAGACTTCTCCCTGTCGCCAAGTACCTCAACATGGCAACAAGCCTCTGCTCCGGAGTAATGGCTTGTCTCATGCAGGTATCCTGCCGGCTGATAAAGGGGGTCAGCAAAGCCAAAAGACGGTGAAAATCGGGGTCCGTCATCCGGAGAAAGTTCCTGAAATCATCAGGATTATTCTCCCGGATCTCACGAAGCAAAGGCATGTGCGAGAATTGGTCACGCTGAAGCAACCAATTCTTGGTCCACATACTCCTCGTCACTCTGTTCATGGACGGGTCTTGGGTCAAAGCTAAAAGCCCGACACCAATTCCGCGTACAGCACGAACTCGGCGATGAGTACGCACGGGAAACATCGCTCACAAGGTCACAAAAGGTCGGCTGGTCAGAACGGACAAACAGAAAGCACCGATAAACAGCAAGGCCTGAAAGAACGAAATGAATACCAGAAACGAGCAGACAATAAGCAGTGCAAATCAAAGCGTCCTATATCAAGATATAGGCCGCAATGACCAACAAATGTGAACTGACTACACGCACTAATAAACAGATACGCACGACAAGCACAAACTGAAGAGCAGTAACGATCTGAGCCAGAAAACTGAGAAGCGCGAATCTTAAGTCACCAAACTTCGACTAACTCGCGATAAACACGGGATCAGCAGAAGGAGCCCAACGGGTGCCTGACGTGGTGCTGAACTTCCCTTTTCTAGTCTCGTGGAAGACGACATACGTCACGACGTTCTTGCAGACCGGAAATTCCGACAACGTAGTCCGACCGTGTGTACGCAACACCAACATCGGACAAAGTACGACGGACAGGATTCGACCGACATGGTCCGCGGATAGTCCGACCGTGTGTATGGGGCTTTACCCTGTCAGTGATGCTTATACATGATTAGATTGTGTACTCAATTTAATTTTATATAAACTTTACATACAACTCTAATTCAAGGGCATATAGTGATCAGATTTCATGTTGAAGGTACATTTGTGGATCTGATGTTGTCAGTTCCTACATGTTATTGGTTTGATGTGAATTAGAATGCGAGTATACACTTGCACACATACAGGCATTGTTTCACAATTAAAAGTATTCCAACAAAACTGTGCAACAATGTGATTATAATTTCAAAATATTCTTAGTAGGGATGCACTGATTGTAGGGATGTCCTTGAATCAGGGTGGATTTTTGGAGGTAATCCCTATTGTTTACTGGTTATTAAAAAGATAAAAGTCTGCCTTGAATCCTCCTTCATGTTCTATCGAATAAATATGTATTTTGGGTGCAAAAATTATTATTTGAGTGTTCCTGTTGGAACAATCACAAACAATAGTGTATGGGCACCAATAGCCTTTTAAAAATGTAAAAAATTAAAAACCAAAAATCATTTGTAGGATTTTTGGTAGAATTTTCATTAGTATGACTGTACTAAACTCCTACAAGTTAATATTTGTGGGTCATAGATGGACAGATTTATTACCACCTTAGATCAGATACAGTATAAGAGCTCAGTCAATCCTTCTCTTAAAACAAACTGCCTGAGGTTTTTCTCCTGCCCTGAAAAATATTTTTCAATATGTTAGACTGATGCTGAACACATATGCTAAACTCATTGTTTAGCTTTCTTTAACACTGGAATTTATCAGGTATAACTAAGTCTTCTCAGGACAAAAGGCTACTGCATAGCCAACCATTTTTTTTAATAAGCCCATAAGTACCCACAGACTGTTGAAGGCAACACAAATTTGTTTCTGAAGTATTCAAGATGTATCATTTTATATGGATACAAGGAAGGAGATGGAATTGCTGTGCACATCACGTATATTGTAAGATTGAAAGACGCCCCGAAAGCACAGCATTGTAGAAGAAACCTGGGCATCTAATTACTGCCTGTGTGATATTAAGGATTATAGATTTTATTATTTTTTCAACCACTGCTGTGAGAACACAAATTTCTTATCTCTGCAGAGTATGGAAATTGCAGTTGTGCTACTAATTATTATCCAATTATTTCTCATATTTCACATAGTAATATCTAGCTCAGGAAGCACATGTCTTTGAAGTTGAGACTTGAATAATCATGCAGTAATAATACTTTATTCTGGTCACTCTGTCTAGGACCATTTTTAGTGTCAATCTTTCATACAACAGGGATGCATAACACTCCAGGCAAGATTATCTATTTACAGTTTGTAATATGGATGGCATGTAAAATACAACATGTGACATGGTGTCTGAAAGTGGACACCTCTTTGGGTCAACAGTTCTTGCAATTTCCTTTGCAAAATACTGCAACATTTTCCTATATACTGTTTGAAATAAAACTTATACCAAGCATGTTGTATATATAGCCCAATTACTAAATCATTATCAATTTAACGAAAAAGCAAAGATGCAAAGATGTACATATGTGAACATACAGTATATTAGAATAGTAGTATATATCATAGTAAAACATTAGTATATATTATTAGTATATTAGTATCATAATTGTACACAAAATTTATAATCTTTATGCAATACTCTGGAAATATATTTTAGGCATTTGCATGCGTCTGCTATTCCAAGGCTAAAAACCACATCCTTGGACAAATATGTATAGGTCTGCTTTCAAACTGGTTCATTACAAAATGTAAAAAGGTAAAACACATATGCGTTTTTGATGCAATTTTGCCTCATTTCCAGTGCGTTTTGCACCTGTGGAAAAAGGACACATGGCTCAAAAAACATACCAAAATGTCTTCTCCGTTCTAAGTTTATCTACAGAGCCTTGAAAAAGTATTCATTCCTCTTGAAATGTTCCACATTTTGTCATGTTATAACCAAAAACATAAATGTATTTTATTGGGATTTTATGTGATAGACCAATAAAATTGGCACATAATTGTGAAGTGGAAGGAAAATGATAAATGTTTTTCAAAGTTTTTTACAAATAAATATGTGAAAAGTGTGGCGTGCATTTGTATTCTGCCCCCCTGAGTCAATACTTTGTAGAACCACCTTTCACTACAATTACAGCTGCAAGTCTTTTCGGGTAAGTCTCTAACACATAAATATGCTTTGATCTAAAGCATTCCATTGTAGCTCTGGCTGTATGTTTAGGGTCGTTGTCCTGCTGGAAGGTGAACCTCTGCTCCAGTCTCAAGTCCTTTGCAGACTCTAAATACCGCGTACACACGACCAGACTTTTCGACAGCAAAGGTCCAACGGAATAAATCCGTCTGACAATTCGATCGTGTGTGGGCTCCATCGGATCTTTGCTGTCCAAAAATCTGACAGTCTTTAGAAATAGAACATGTTTCCAATTTTTTTCCACCGGAACTCCGCCGGACCCAGTTCCTATCGAGAAATCCGTTTGTGTGTATGCTAGTCCGACGGAGAAAAACTGGCGCTAGGGCAGCTATTGGCTACTGGCTATGAACTTCCTTATTCTAGTCCAGTCGTACGTCATCACGTTCGATTCAATCGGACTTTGGTGTGATTGTGTGTGGCCAAGTCCGTTCATTCGGAAAGTCCTTCGGAACTCCGCCGAATGTCCGTCCGGAAGACCGTCGGACCTAGTCCGTCGAAAAGTCCGGTCGTGTGTACGTGGCATAACAGGTTTTCTTCTAATGTTGCCCTGTATTTGGCTCCATTCATCTTCCCATCAACTCTGACCAGCTTCCCTGTCCCTGCTGAAGAAAAGCATCCCCAGAACATGATGCTGCCACCACCATGTTTTACAGAGGGGATGGTGTGTTCAGGGTGATGTGCAGTGTTAGTTTTCCACCACACATAGTATTTTGCTTTTAGGACAAAAAGTTCCAGAGCACCTTCTTCCACATGTTTGCTGTATCCCCCACATGGCTTCCCACAAACTGCAAAATGGACTTCTTATGGCTTTCTTTCAACAATACAAAAATAGGCCAATTAGGACACTAAGATTGATTTAATAGTTTATTAAGTAGAAAAATCACACAACAGCAATTTAATAAGACAGAGGAAACCTGGTATGTTCCTCACAGATATATTTAAAAAAAAGGACAACGTTGTCATTTTAAAAATGGGGGATGCAGCTGCGCATGCACCATACACTCACAGACACACACTCATATGCACAAAATGATCATCAAAAATCTCCAGTAAAGGATTCGACAGGAATAAAGTCCTCTGGATGAATTGGTTATTCCTTATCCCAAATGGCTTCTGGTTACTAATTGAGTGTGAATGATCAGGTGGCAATATTAAGTGTTTGTGGTGTTTTGCGCAAGGTAATCAGCACCTGACCATCCTATAATTTTATACAGGGTAAATTGAAATACAGTCCAGAGCAGTATAATAAGGATATAAGTCCCTTCAGTACAGATTAATGACTGGCCTGGTTAATCAGCTGAGATTCGGAGAGTAGGTTATGGATATAGGGATATGCAAGGAACAATCTAGCACAGGGTAATTTCTTCCAATGCACATATGTCTCCATGGCAGAACAGGGGAGAGGTGATGGGGAGGGAAAACAGGAGCAAGGCATCACAGCTCGTTTAAATACTGGGTCAAAGATCCTCTCACCATATCCTCTGCTTTAGCCACTTTCCTCTGCCTCTACCCTACCATTCGAATCAACCCTCGTTCAGTAGACACCCAGATCCAGTTGCCAGGAGTATGATTTTGCTACACAAGCAGTTGCTGTTGGAGCAGTGTTATCACTGTACAGATGGGTGCTTGGTTAAAGCGGTCCTTGATTTGGTACAAAGGAACCTTAGAAAGGTCAACTGGGACTGGATAGGTCTGAATAATCTAACTAGTGAGGAAAGGAAGGCCCTTCGAGAACACGAAAAAGCCCCTGATTTGGTGATCAAAAAAAGCACCAAGGGGGGGAATGTGGTCTTAATGAGCGAGAACCTCTATGAGGATGAAGCTTTGAGATTGCTCGGTGATAGATCCACCTATAAAAAACTTCTGGTGTCCCCCTTCCCGTCTCTTGTACTGACTTTGAACACCAAACTCAAGCTAAGTCTGGAAGCTAGTTTACTTTCTAAGAAAGAACATGACTATCTTAGGATCGAGAATCCTACCATCCCGACCTTTTACATTATTCCTTAGTTACATAAGTCGCTAGCCCAGCCTCCCGGAAGACCTATTGTCTTGGCTATCAATGGTCCTCTGGAAAAGGTAGGGAAATATGTGGATTTGATAATCAAAGACATGGTTAATCGGTTTACCTCCTTTGTCATCTGACCCTACCGGAAGATGTTCTTCTGGTAGGAATCGATGTGGAAAGCCTTTACACCTCAATACCCCACCAGTGGGAGGTCACTGCATTAGTACACTTCTTGGAACAGGAATTCCCCCGGATGGGGGCACATAATGAATTTGTGGTTAAACTACTTTAATTTATGCTTAGCAACAATTGAGTCTGTGAGTGTATGGTGCATGCGCAGCTGCGTCCCCCATTTTTAATATGACAACGTTGTCCTTTTTTTTAAATATATCTGTGAGGTACATACCAGGTTTCCTCTGTCTTATTAAATTGCTATTGTGTGTTTTTTTTCTACTTAATAAACTATTAAATCAATCTTAGTGTCCTAATTGGCCCTCTTGTGAGAACTTTCTTCTCTCTTTTTTTTGTATATGCGATTTTAGGGTCGCTAAGACTGCATCTCTGGGGGTGTCCCCAGAGCTGAATGATTGATAATACCATTGAATTTATGAATTTATGAATCAATATACTTTATATAGTTGATTCAGGCATCCAATTAATTTTTTTAGTTATTTCTTTCAACAATGGCTTTCTTCTTGCCACTCTTCCATAAAGGACAGATTTGTGGAGTGCACGCCTAATAGTTGTCCTGTGGACATATTCTCCCACCTGAGCTGTAGATCTCTGCAGCTCCTCCAGAGTTACCATGGGCCTCTTGGCTGCTTCTCTGTTTAATGCTCTCCTTGTCCGGCCTGTCAGTTTAGGTGGATGGCCATGTCTTGGTAGGTTTTCAGATAATGGATTGAACAGTGCTCCGTGAGATGTTCAAAGCTTGTGATATTTTTTATAACCTAACCCTGCTTTAAACTTCTCCACAAATTTATCCCTTACCTGTCTGCTATGTTCCTTGGTCTTCATGATACGATTTGTTCACTAAGGTTCTCTAACAAACCTCTGAGGGCTTCACAGAAGATCTGTATTTATACTAAGATTACATTACACACAGGTGGACTCTATTTACTAATCAGGTGACTTCTGACGGCAATTGGTTCCACAAGATTTTAGTTAGGGGTATCAGTGTAAAGGGGGCTGAATTCACTCAGAGTTGTGTGCCACTTTGTGTTGGTCTATCACATAAAATCCCAATAAAATACATTTACGTTTTTGGCTGTAACATGACAAAATATGGAACATTTGAAGCGGTATGAATAGTTTTTAAAGGCACTGTATGTTTGCTGGCAAAAATCATGCGGTGGTGCCATGTTGAGGGTCTTTTGCTATTGAACACTGACAATGCTAAACTACTGCCTTACAATTAGCAGACACATTGAGGTTTATTTACTAAAGGCAAATCCACTTTGCACTACCAGTGCACTTGGAAAAGCACTTGGAAGTGCAGCCATTGTAGATCTTAGGCTGCTTTCACACTGCGGCATCGGCGGAGTCGGCGGTAAAGCGCTGCTATTTTTAGCGGCGCTTTACCGTAATTTTTGCAGAGGTTTCCAGCCGCTAGTGGGGCACTTTTAACCATTTCAGCCCTGGAAGATTTTACCCCCTTCCTGACCAGAGCACTTTTTGCGATTCAGCACTGCGTTGCTTTATCTGACAATTGCACGGTCATGCGACATTGCACCCAAACAAAATTGCCGTCCTTTTTTTCCCACAAATAGAGCTTTCTTTCGGTGGTATTTGATCACCTCTGCTGTCTTTATTTTCTGCGGTATAAACAAAAAAAGAGCGACAATTTTGAAAAAAAACGCATTATTTTTACTTTTTGCTATAATAATTATCCCCCAAAAATATATAAAAAAACTATTTTTTTTCCTGAGTTTAGGCCAATATGTATTCTTCTACATATTTTTGTTAAAAAAAATAGCAAAAAGCGTATATTGATTGGTTTGCGCAAAAGTTATAGCGTCTACAAAATAGGAGATAAATTTATAGAATTTAATATTTTTTTTTTTTTTTTACTAGTAATGACGGCGATGTGCGATTTTTATCGTTACTGCGACATTATGGCCAGCCATGTTGCCGCATTACAACTGTGGCGGCTAGTCGGCAAGCGGTTAACCCCCACTAGCAGCTGAAAAAGGGTTAAAATTACCCGCAAAGTGCCGATTTGACGGCGCTTCGGTGGTGCTGCCGATTCATTTCAATGAGCGGGAGCAGTGTATACATTGCTCCTTCACCGCTCCAAATATGCTGCTTGCAGGAGTTTTTTTTTAAGTCCTGCTAGCGCATCGCTTCAGTGTGGCTTTCACACCGAGAATGCAGGGAAGATGATTTTCAGTCACTTTACAGGCGCTATTTTTAGCCCAAAGGCGTCTGAAAAAAAGCCTCATTGTGAAAGGGGTCTAAGGGGGACATGCAAGGAAAATAAAAAAAACTGCATTTTTGCCTGTACATGATTGGATGATAAAATCAGCAGAGCTTCCCCTCATTTCAGATATTCCCCTCAGATCTACACCGACTGCACTTCCAAGTGCAGAGTGGATTTGCCTTTAGAAAATCAACCCCATTGTCAGATTATTATGCAAGCTCCTTCAGTTGTCCATTTGGCTGCCTATCTGATGAGCAGCCCAAATAAGAGGTTACATATATCAGGATTACAATGCTACTGCTGATTGCAAGGCAGTGGCCTAGCATTGTCAGCCTGCTGAAGGAAATATAATGTTTTCAGGCTTTTTCCCCTTTATTTTATTTTTTTATTTCCTGTCCCATTTTGGTTATAATCATTTATCCACTGTATCTGAGAAAGGAGCCATGGCTGTCACACGGGCTGGACTTCAAACAGGTTTGCCTTTGTTCATCAAATGATCATGATGAATTGATAGGACTGGTGCTTGTGCTGTCTTTTCATTTCACAGAAAGTAAAAGACATTAGTCTGAATAATGCAGCTACTTTATCTAGGGATTGGTAAGCTGACATATCTGTATATATATAATATATATATATATATATATATATATATATATATATATATATATATATATATATAGTATATAGTGCAATATGTGCAATGAATGTGATTGTTAGGTGAATGTCACATTCAAGAGCTTTTTAGATTATTACATCAATTTTGTGACACAATTCTTAAAGCAAGATAAGCTTTGCTTAGGGTTTATGTTTGACTCTTGAGCAGCTATGACACCTGAATGTTGTTTTTTATCTTTGTTTGCATTGCTATGACATTTCTGCAGATATGTTGAGGAAGGGGCAACCATAAATGAATGAAGGCTGTTTGAGTTTTTCGGCATCTCAGTGGCTGTTCAAGCCAGATGGACATCAAAAGTCTTTGATAGGGATGTTGGTTGTTTTTTAAATCTGTGGCTGGATTTTGTTAAAGTAATATTCGTTAAACCTTCGATTTTATGCACATTCAGCAGCTGATTTATTTACGCAGTATGCAGCTTCTTTATCTTTTAGTCCTTGCCTATGTTCCAATTTAAGCCGGTGCCATTAACCACTATCCCAGGTTTCCTGTTCCAAGGTGGCTCCTTTCTCTTGTAGCATCCTATGGAGCCACTCTTGCAGGCAGGGACTAGAGCTGTGTCTCCCTACACTGTGTGCATCAATAGAAACACATAACCCATAGCCTAAGATGGCAAAGCACTCCGCTGTACCTTTCTCCTCCTCCACTGTCTCCAGACTGCAGTGTCCTCTGTTAACTATTTCCTGTTTAAATTTAAATTTTAGAAAGTGCAAGAGCCAGCAACTTTGAAATCAGTAAACTGCAAGTGCTTGGGTAAGAGATTTAACATATAGTTTACTGGGGAATATTTATTTTATTGTGTGCAGTGTGTTAAGTTAAAATGATGAGGGTTTAGTTCTACTTTATTTGTGAGATTTTGGATATAAACAGCCCTTTTTAAAATCTTTCATAACATTTCAGTTGCAAGAAACGTATGCAATGCATGCCTAGCTATTATCTGCTAAGGTAGCAATCATAGTTCAAAGACCCATGGCAACAAAGCACCAGTTTGAGCTTTTGAGTAACACGGAATTACAGGACTAATGTAAAAGTAGCAAATATATAGTTCAGCAGCGGTATCCTCCTACATAATGGTATTATTTACTTTCCTGAAAAAAATTGCAGTGAATGTAATGTAACATGACTATAAAATACAATGATAAATTTATCAAGATTGAAAATGATTTACAAAGGCCCTTTTAGATGAACCCTTGTCTACAAACTTCTACTAATTATTATTATAGTAATCGGTAGTAGTTTAGGTACAGTAAGATCCTTTTAAGTTCTTTAAACTTCTTCAGGTGTGTCCACAGAGTTTAACATCACAGCTATATACAGTATGTGGTATAGGACTGCTCATTGTAAGTAGTGACTACTAATGCCGCGTACACACGAGCGGATTTTCCGACAGAATTCCGCTCAAGCTTGGCTTGCATACACACGGTCACACAAAAGTTCGCTGAACTTTCAACTGTCAAGAACGCGGTGACATACAACACTACCACAAGCCGAGAAAATGAAGTTAAATGCTTCCAAGCATGCGTTAAATTGTTTCCGAGCATGCGTAGGAATTTTGCGCGTCGGAATTGGTACAGAGGATCGGAATTTCCAATCGAAACTTTTTCCGACCGAAAAATTGAGAACCTGCTCTCAATCTTTTGCTGGCTGGAATTCCGCCACCAAAAGTCCGATGGAGCATACACACGGTCGCATTTTCCGACCAAAAGCTCTCATCAGACTTTTGCTGGCGGGATTTCCGATCGTGTGTACACGGCATCACAGCACCGAAGGAAACCCTGTTTCAGGTTCTCCAACATGACCTGGTCCTTTCTGTAATGTAAAAATACTCTTCTCCTGCACATATTTAATCCTTCTTTTCTTTGTAAAAGCAGGAAGGAAACTGAAGCATCATGCTGGGGGACAGTTTGTAAAAAAAAAGTTAGAAAATGATTTGGCCTTACAACCTGACTTCTCTGCAGGATGTTTTGTAGATATTTAGAAAGTGTAAAAAAATGGGTCTGAGAAAAACTAAAATTCAAGTTCCAAACTTTAAGAAAGACGGTGGTTAAAAATCAGCTCTTGCTTTCTTTGAGCTATTAGGGTTCAATAATGAATTACTGTGCCCTACATGAAGGAGGTTTGATTGCTAGAGAGAGTTATGATGAAAAGCATTGTGTCAGTCAAATAATAATTCTATTAATAATAAAAATGTTCATATTATTAATACACCCTTTTTTATTATCTTTCCCACTTATACCTAAAGTGGTTGTAAAGCCTCAATGTTTTTCCACTTAAAGTGGGGTGCCCCCTAAAAAAATGTTTTTTAAAGTTAGCAGCTACAAATACTGCAGCTGCTGACTTTTAATAATCAGACACTTACCTGTCCCAGGGTCCAGCGATGCGGGGGAATGAAGCCCCCCCTCGTTCCCCGCTCCGCTCGCGGCGCTAGCATGCTTACTGTGGGCACCCAGCTATGGCTTCACAGCCGGGCACCCACTGCGCATGCACAAGCGGAGCCGCGTGCCGTGATACACCGCACAGTTATCTGGGACCTGTCACGTGTCCCAGATGACTGACTGTGCCGAGGGGAAGTGATGTCAGTGCCCGGGCACTGAAGGAGGCAGACTACGAGGGACCCCTAGCAACAGGCATTTAGAGGTGAGTTACATTTTTTTTTTTTTCAATAATTTTTTTTTTTATATTTTTAGGAATTTTAAGCAATTTTTTTTTTGGGGGGAAACACCACTTTAAAGTAGAAGTCCACCCTAAAACTAAAATCCCTGCATCTACAGACATCGACGATCTAACACTAACCTATCAAACCCTGTGAAGAAAAAATCAGTATACATAACTTTTCTGCAGGCGATCCGACCCGATCCCATGCTGAGCTGTCCGTTGAAGGCTTTGCTGTGGAGGCGGGTGCAGAGGACACGTCCGACAACGAAAGCCCCATAGTAACTCTATGGGTGACGTGGGCAATGCGCAAGTGAATGTTGGAGCAACTTGAACTCCCAAACAAAGAATATAAATGGTGAAATAATATATAAATTAAATACTTGTTGTCAAGCAAGTCCACAGTGAAAGAAATATAAAAAAATTGAAGTGAACATCAAAATATCAAAAAGTCCACAGTGAGAAAATAAAATTATATCAGCAGCTGAACCACCTCTGGGCTCCAAATAGAAGGATTTACATGCTCCCCCAGATGTAATCCAAAGATGGTATCCTCAATTTAAAATTCAAAAGAGGCCAGATAGTGCATTATCATTTAAATATAGAAATTTATTGTAGGTAAACATCAGGGTACTAACACTTTATGGGTGCTTGCAGCGCACCAGGCTATAGAAAACATATAATGTTAAAATCCTCTCAATAGTTTGCAGGCTTGTGTGAATCAGCAGCTAGCTCAGAGAGCAGGTGATTGTCTCCTCCACCGTCTTGGCCCCTCCCATGCTAAGCTGATTTTACAGGCAAAAAACAAAACTCCTGAAGAAGCAGCATTTCTTTAAGGCCAGTGTGCATGGACCCTAAAAATGTATTAAATAGCGTTTTCGGTTTGTGGTGCTCAGGCGCAGTGTAGTTCTGCTTTAACCTCTGTTTTGTTTCTGTTTTGTCCCTTTTGGAGAGATTCATTCTGTTTTTATCCTGCTGACCATTTTGTCTGGTATCTAAAAATTGATGAGAAAGCCAAAAATGTCCTAATGTAGCCAAAAAAAATGGCATATATTTTAGTATTAGCATGTCATACAAGATTTACAATTTAATTACGCTGATCCATGTTGCTGATACAGCATCTTTGGAATATGTGTTTATTAAGAGTCAAAATGAGCCATGTTAACTTTACATTTTTAACAGTGAAAATGAGAATTTACACATTATCTGCTTCTCAACCAAGACAATATTTTTTAAGATGTCTTGACCAGTGGCGGCCCGTCTTTAAGGGGCACCCGAGCGCCGCCCCCTCTATCCACAGCCGCCAGCCCCATGCTCTATCCAGGGCTGCAACCCCCTATTCATGTGTCCGGTCCCTTTCAGGATGCCGGGCACATGAATTACAGTGGCGGTGTTCTTTTTTAAGCACCTGATTAGAGGCAGAGCATTGCGCTACAAGCCCACCCAGGTGTTACAACAGCGAATTAATTCGCTATTGAAACACTGATCCTCAATCCGGCCAATCAGAAGCGGGTCTGAGACCCTTTTTCCGATTGGCTGAAAATGAAAGAGTCCCAATTGGCCGCCGAGGAGGAGGGAGGAGTCGGAAGTCGCCGCAATGCCGGTGGAGAGCAGGGGAAGGGGAAGCAGCCACAGCCACCGAACAGGGGAAGCCACCGGTGAAGCCCAGAAAAAGCGCTGCCCACCATGGAGTAAGTGCTCCAGACCTGACCGACGGGGGGGGGGGTACTGTTTGCCACCCCCCCCCCAAAATAATTACCACCGGCCCCAACTGGTCTTGACATTTCCTAAATGCCAAAAATGATTCTCTCTGTTGACCAGAGCGGTAACACACACCTTAAAGTGTTATTAAACCCAGGACCCTGCATTCAGTATATCTGGTGTCCCACAGTATACATAACATGGAAATAAAAAAAAATTTTGTAAATAAAAACTGCTAAATACCTTTTTTGATCAGCAGTTAGAGCAGTATTGTGACTTCTATTAATGTCGGGTCAAAGCTTGCAGGAGGAGTTTTCATCCTGCTCTGACTGTCCTACACGACTGTGGGACCCCTGACCCGCTGTCTGTACAGTGCTGATTGGACCAGTGCTGATCACATGCACCCTCCCAAAAAAATTAAAAATAAACCTCTCAAGCAATACACACTAAACTGAGCATGTGCTGCTTGTCTCCTAGCCTTTGTTCTATCAGGAGATTGGAGACAGTGGAAGAAGAGGAGGATCAGAGAAGATAGGATCGAACAGCCTTTTTACACAATGCAGAGGATTAACCCCTTTGGTTCCACAGTGAGTATAACAAGCACACTTTACTGCATATACAGACTGATTTTACTGTTGTAGGTTTAGTAGCACTTTAAGCTCCATCCCATAAGTGCACTCAAGCACCTCCTCCTCCCTCCTATTAGCTTGAAAAGCAGACAAAATCACTACAAGCTTGATTTCAGCATTCAGCTTACATGACATTAGATGGATTACGAAACTAAACTATAGGGCACACTGTTTATGTGTCTGAAGTAATTCTGTAGAGGTAGATAAGCGTTACACAATTACAAACCATAATGCCAATAAGTATTAAAAGGAGTACTTTTGTAGCAATAAGACTGTTACTTTTTATACATGTATATAGTGCTGTTAACATTTATACTGCTGTCCATAATTCCCTAAGTAGGAATGATATCATGACACAATTTAAACTAAAATATGAGGTACAAACAACTTTTATATCAATATGTTACAGACACTCATTTTCTGCCTGTAAAATCTATTATTCATATTTTTTTTTATTATGCAAACTGTGACATCCTCCTCAAAATGCCAACATGACATAACCTAGATTCAAATTTACAGACGGACTCCACTATTTAACTAAACTACCCATTTGTTGCCAGCTATAACAGACACATAAATTACATTCTTCTCAATAAGACACCATCTGCTTGGATTTAAATAGGACTATACACATTTTTCTCAAGCTCTAAAGTGCAGCATCAGTGTTCCAATATTTTAAGACACCAAAATCAGACAGAAACTTTTAAAGGACCTAACATCACATATTTAAAGAGAATTTGTTATTAAGTTGAAAAAAGCTATAGAACAAACATATAATATTGACTAGAGTCTCTGGTGCTGTGGGGTTAACAGCTTCAGGTCTCCAGACTCAGCTGCAGTAAAGATGATCCAGTGAGTTCTTTCCATGATTACACTACCTGTAACATTATCTGTGAATAGGGAAGAAGCATTAAAGTGTTACTAAACCCACAACAGTAAAATCAGTCTGTATTGCTTGCTATACTCACTGTGGAACCTAAGGGGTTAATCATCTGCATTGTGTAAAAAGGCTGTTTGATCCTGTCTTCTCTCTTCTTCCACAGTCCCCAAACCATTTCCCGCTAGAACAGAAACTGGGGGACAAGCTGCACATGCTCAGTTTGGTGTGTATTGTTAGAACGTTTTTTTCTTGGGAGAGTGCATGTGATCAGCACAGGGCCAATCAGCACTGTCCAGACAGAGGGTTAGGGGTACTGCAGTCTTATAGGGCAATCACAGGAGAATGAAAACTCCTCCTACAAGCTTTAACCAGACACTGATATAAGTCACAAGGCTGCTCTAACTGCTGATAAAAAAAGGTATTTAGCTGTTTATATTTATTAAAACTATTGCTTTTCCATGTTCTGTGTACTGTGGGTAACTAGATATAGCAAATGCAGGGTCCTAGGTTTAGTTATGCTGCGTACACACGGTCGGACTTTCCGATGGCAAATGTGGGATCGGACCTTGTTGTCGGAAATCATGACCGTGTGTAGGCTCCATCGGACAGTTTCCATCGGAATTTCCGTCGCACAAAATTTGAGATCTGGTTCTCAAATTTTCCGACAGCAAAATCCATTGTTGGAAATTCCGATCGTGTGTAGACAATTCCAAAGCACAAAGTGCCACGCATGCTCCGAATCAAGCAGAAGATCAGCACTGGCTATTGAACTTCATTTTTCTCGGCTCCTCGTACGTGTTGTATGTCACCACATTCTTGACGTTCGGAATTTCCAACCAACTTTGTGCAACCGTGTGTATGCAAGACAATTTTGAGCCAACATCCGTCAGAAAAAAAACATGGGATTTTGTTGTCGGAATGTGTGTACGTGTGTACGCGGCATTACGATTTAACAGTCTTGGCATTCTCTCTCCCATCCACAGATCGTGTTATAGGCAGTGTAATCAGTGAAAGAACTTTTCAGAATAGTGGAGGGGGCAGGAGCAGACATGTCCCCTTTGGATCATTTGCAGCTGATTGGAGACCCATAGCTAGTAACTCCACAGAACTGGAAGTTCAGAGACAGGAAGAGTGCAGTGAATATTGCTAGAGAATCCCACAGCCTGCACATCATGGGACACACTTAATTACAGTAATGTAACTAAAACTGTACAGAAAAAAAAATGTTTTAACTAAACTTCAACTTACATAAGGATAGCAAAGGCAATATTTATTTTTCTTTCAACTTAAAACCTGAGCTTTTTATATCACTAGTATTATAGTTGAAAGTATCACAGATCTAGGCATAAACTTTTTATGGTAGACCTAAAGTGGAATTCCAGTATAACCCTAACTACTTTTAACAATGTTGCATCGCCATGTTTAAAACCTATGGTTACTAACATGTGAAAGAAAAATGTATATACTTACCCATTTTCAGGCTGCTCTGGTCTGGTAATTTTATCTCCCCTGTGTCAGCCAGCACCAGCTGCAAGGGAGAGAAGAAAGCGCTCCGAGAATGACTGGTAATGCCTGGGAGCGTGACATCACCCATGGGCTTCAATGGGCCATTTATTGCCAGCGCTCCTTCCTCTGGCTGGCTAACACAGAGGAGTGGGGTTTTTCAGGGGTTGGGCTTGGCCCCTTCGGGTTCCAGTGAAGGGAACTCTTTAGGGCGTCAGCATACCAAGACATTTTGGACAATTTCATGCTCCCAACTTTGTGATAACAGTTTGGGAATGGCCCCTTCCTGTTCCAATATGACTGCGCACAAGTGCACAAAGCAAGGTCCATAAGGACATGGATGAGCAAGTTTGGGGTGGAGAAAACTGACTGGCCTGCACAGATTCATGACCTCAACCCGACAGAACACCTTTGGGATGAATTAGAGCGGAGAAAATCCAACATCAGTGCCTGACCTCACAAATCCGCTTCTGGAAGAATGGTCAAACATTACCATAGACACACTCCTAAACCTAAAGAGTCAAAGCTGTTAAAGCTATAAAGGTTGGCCAACTAAATATTGAAGCTGTTGTGAGTGTGGTATGGAATTGTAATGATAATAAATATGGGGAATTTTAAATAAATAGAATTTAGAGTTTTGGTGAATGGTAAATTATAAATAAAAAAGTAGTGTTTAAATATAAGTACAGTGGATTTACAGTGCCTCCAGCCAGTTATGGCAATTAAAAAAAAAAAAAATTGAACTTTGTTCAGACAATCAGTAACATACCATAATAAATAATCTATGGGGAATTCTTACCAATGCATAAAAATCTCCTAGTTAAATTAATAAGTAAATACATTTTATTAATTTATGTATGTATTATGTATAATTATACAACTTCATACCGGAATTTCTGGTGATTAATATTTCATACACATTACCAAAGACATCAAACGCAAAAATAAAACAATTTTCCTTAATATTTGATGAATGACCCTAGGGTAGCCCCAATCGACTATGTTAAAAAGGGTGTGGTTAACCATGCCTTAAATTCAAAAACATAATCTCTTGCCGCTCGGAAGACAATATTTTGACTTTCTTCGGCGGGAAGAAAGTCAAAATATGTCTTGCGGAGCCAATAGATAGATATTATCCATTTGAAAGAAGTCTTAATTTAACAGGGCTACCAGATTGGATTGGGCAATAAATAATTTCCCTGGGACCACAATAGCAAAATTAGTTGTAATACAGGTTGATCTTAATTTCACCCACACATGGCTTCAACACATGGCAAGACAAATAATGTGGGACAATTATTAAATACTAATCTACCTTTCACACAGTACTTGATAAGATTAAAATATAAACAGTAAAATACGATTCCTATCATTTTGGGAAGAAAAAGTTGATCAATATTCATATGGTCAGTATTTTACCACTGGTTAAAGGAAAGGATGTATATTCAATTCGTCCTAACAGCAACGTCCAACGATATGGGAAGTGGTCACTTATTACCAAGCTTGCGTTCGTCCAGAGAGTGTATGTCAGCATGTGGATCTGTGGTCCTCAGGTTGCTTGAATCACGTGTGTGTCTCTTTATGTAGGTTGCAATGTAATTGTTGGATGGTTACTTCCCTCTCCTCATGTTTACCATCTTGTGATTGGTTGGTTCCAAATATGGGAGGTAGCTGCCCTAATTCTAACCTGCCCATCTGTGATCATGGTAAGGGTGTAATAAAAATATGATGTCTAGTGTTATTATGAAATGTATTTTAATATGTTTCATGTTAATATAATATGGAAATTGCTTGCCTTATGCCCTGTAATTTGCTGTCCCCATCTTGTGTACCTTGCTGGCTATAAGAAATGTCTACCTAACTAAATATATTGAGATTGACAGAGATTTATGAAATCAAACAACACCACCTTTTAACCATAAAAGACTGGTGCCAAATCCTTGTCCAATACATGGACAACTACAGTACAGATTGATTCTTACAAAATGCGTTGCAACATTGTAATTTAACATATATATATTATATATATATATATAGATACATAATATATATACATATATTCATACACACATATACTCTTGGTTCTGTTCCAACTTGTGATTGGTGTCCTTCTGGTGTATAATTAACCGGCGTCTTCTGCCATTATCTGGATCAACTTGATTGTCTGAAGAACCAGTTTCTCCCTATCCTTGTTTTAAATGGTTTCAGGAGGAGACTAATTCAATTATTATGAAATCATAGTTCATTGGTTTTGTAAGTTCATATAGAAATATCCTGACAAACCCTATGGACTAGGACTGGGATGTCAATAAAGTTCATGTGCGTGAAAAGGCAGGTGTCCCAATACTTTTGGTAATATAGTGTATATCTTTCTTTAACAGGTGCATAAGCATAAATGTTATGAGGGGGAAGGGAACAGTTTTTAAAGTTGTTTGGGTTATCCAGGAATTCCATTATAAGAGTAACTGCATTTGAGAGTCTAGTTTTGTAATATATTGTATTACTTTCCCTTTAACTGTGTCAAAGTCTGTTTTATTCATTTAATTTCATGTAAGAGCTCATCTACAGTTGGAAACACTTCCTAATTGTCTTTGCTTAGCTAATTTTTCCACAAAACTATTTTTCAGGTGAACACCTCCACTCTGTCACTAAGGATTAACAGATTTGTACTTTTACCTTGGAAAGAAATCTTTAAGTCATGTAATTTTTCAAAAATATTTGTAAGATAGCAAAGAAATCTTTAAGTCATGTAATTTTTCAAAAAAATTTGTAAGATAGCAAAGCATTGGCAGCCATTGTTCAAGAATAGGAAAAAAATTGAATTATTATGCAGCAGAAAAGTTCACAGTTGTTCTTGCAGCATAGAACCTTAACCCATGAGAGCAACCTACACTGCCTATAAAGTGTATTCACCCTTTTGCAAGTTTTCATGCTTTATTGTCATTGAACATTGAATCACAGTGGAATTAAATTTGTTTTCTTTTGTACTGATCAACAGAAATAAACAGTTTTATGTCAAAATGAAATCAGACATCTGAAAAGTGATTTTGATTAATTACGATGAAAAGAAAAAAACCTGAATGTACCCACTTTCATTTGACACATCTAAATCATCACTGATGGGGCTAATTCTTTTCAAAGGTCAAATAATGTATCTGGAAGGTAAAACTTTTGATCAGTCAGTACAGTGCCAAAACTTGCAGCCTACAAGAAGGTTTTTAGTCTGATATGAACAAAATTGAGCTCAACCCCATCCCTACCATTAAACATGATGATCATGTAGCAGGACCTAAAAGGTTTGTAAAGGTAGATGGTAGAATGAATGCCGCAAAATAAAGATATCCGGGAGAAAAAAATGGAGTCTGCAAGAAAGGCTAGGGAGAGGATTTGTCTTTCAATGGCCCAAAACATAAGGCCACAACTAGAAGAGAGTGGCTTAAAAGCATGGTTCAACATGGCCAAGTCAGTGTCCAAAACTCAACCCAGTACAGACTTTGGGGCTGGATTCTAAAGATGCTGTTCAAGAATGATACCCATAGAACCTGAAAAGGCTGAAGCAGTTTTGCAAATAGACATTAGGTAAACATTGTGGTGTTTAGATGTGCAAAGCTGATAGAGGCCCATCCACTCTCATATAAACAAGTAATTGTGACAAATTATATCACTGGACTCCTTTAATTGTATGGAAAAAAGAATCTCTGTATTCTGCCAAGCAGTTTACTTTTTATGACATTTCCTCATCCATATCTGAAACAAGCATAGCTGGAATTTTTTAAACCCTGGTAAAATAATAGGGTTTTTGTACCCACTACAAAATCAATTTCTTCTAATTAATTGAGAAACATGGGAAGTCCTAAACCTTTGGGTTATACTGCCACCTACAACAGAGAAATCTCTTAAAAAGGGAATATGACCAGCTAGTCATGACTTTTGTCAGTCTAACTGTGTACAGGACCCCTGAAAACCAATCACCGCCTTCAGACTTTCTAAGGGTGTATATTTTTTATTTCACTCCTCGCGGCCTATCACAGTTTCGGAGGCTCTGAAATGTCCAGATAGCACGAAACTGTGATAGGTAGTGAGGAGTAAAATCAAAAATGTACACCCTTGGAAATCCTAAAGGCAGTGCTTTGTTTTCGGGGTCCTGTACACGGCTAGGCTCCTAAAAAGTCTCACACATGAGGATACGCCATACTCAGGAGAAGTGGCAGAATGTATTTTGGGGTGTAATTCCACATATAACCATGGCACGTGGGAGCAATATATCATTTAGTGACACATTTTTTTTCTTTGCACAAATTTATTTTCTTGTGGCAAAATATAAAATATTCCATGGACTCAACCTGCCTCTCATCAAATAGCTCGGGTGTCTACTTTCCAAAATGGCAATGGGCAGGATATTTTCCTGTTGCCTATATTTATCCATGTCTGGATTTAAATCTCCATTTTCCCACATCAGATTATCATTAGAGATTAAGGAAGACCTTATGGTTTGGATGCAATTCTTTGACATTTACAGTGGGCATTCATTTTTTTAGGAGGAATTAGTATTTTCATCTGACCTGGAGTTGTATACAGATGCAGCTGGGTCTTATGGTTTTTCTGTGATATGGAATACACACTGGTGCTGCAGTGTATGACCAGATAGATGGATATAACTTAAAGCCACTAAGAGCATAGTTCTATTGGAATTATTCCCATTAGTAGTAGCATTAGAGATATGGTGTGAGAAATACCAATAAAATAATATTAATTAATTCTCACAATAAGGGAGTCATCTATGCAGTTAATTGTTTATCAACAAAATCTATGTTTGTTATAAAATGACTCAGATACCTAGTTTTTCTATGCTTACGCTTTAACATATGGCTTAAAGCAAAGCATTTGCCAGGCAAGGAGAATCAAATGGCAGATGCCTTATCTCGGTTACAGATATGCAGATTCTGTCAGCTACTGCCCCACGCAGACGAGGAGGGTCAAGTACGTCCAGATCAAGCATTCGTGGCTGATAGTACATGGGCTGAATATTCTGCTGCATGGCTCTGGTGGATTAATTCTTAGAGGAATTTGGTCAGCAGTTTGATTCTCCTTCAGAAAAAGATATCCAAGTATTGGTATGCACTCTAATGCAGCTAGAATTATCTTATAGCCACATTGCAAAAATATTAGCAGGTGTATCTTTTTTCTTTATGTTGCTAGGCTTTCCTTCTTGTTCATCCTTCTAATCAAATTCAACAGGACCTTAAAGGTTATAGGAAGAATCATTTGTTTTCGGAAACTAGGAGAAGAAATATGTAGAGTTACCAATTCTATATGTTTCTCTGAATTTGAGGCTATTTTACTTAAAACTGCATTTGTGTTAGCATTTTGTGGAGCAATGAGAATTCCAGAATTGTTACGAAGAAATAAGAGGTCAAGTTCAGGTTTATTAAAACTCCATGTTTTGGTTTATAGATCAGGAATAAATATATGTATTCCTAGTTCTAAAACTGATTCAACAGGTAAATGAGTGTGGATCTCTCTTTATAGTTGTGGAGATGTGATTTGTCCATTACGGATCGTTAACTATTACATGTTGATAAGGCCTTTTAGTGAGGGCCCTTTTTGGTTAATTTAGATGAACCCTCCCTAGATACCAATTTAACAGTGTCTTTAAAAAAATGCTTGAGGAAGTTAGGTCTACACCTACTTAATTTTACCTCCCATTCCTTTAGAACTGAAGTTGCTAGGATGGGCCTGCAAGATGCCATTATTAAAAAACTGGCAAGGTGGGATTCTCACCGATTTCAATTGTATGTCAGTCCTGATCTTTCTCTTTAATTTTATAGGTGGTAGAAGATGCATTTGGATCCCGGGTCACTCTTTTATTTTTTGGGCTAACAAAAAAGACAGGAAGTGGTGCTTTACACCCAATCTATCGGATTTAGAGGAATTTTGAATTCTATGGAAAGGGATTTGTGGCCTTCAATGGTTTAATTAATGCTTTTATCTCTCCAGGTTATTGGAAATGTGACCAGTTCTGGATGTGCTAATCGTTCACCTTGGGGGTAATGACGTGGGCAAAGTGAAAGCGCTGGATCTGCTGTTCTTGATGAAGCGTGACATTCATCGATTTAAATTAGCTTCCCCGAATACCTCAATATTTTTTTCTGAAATAGTTCCAAGGCTGTTATGGCTGCAGGATGCCCAAATTAAAAACTTGGAGAAAATTAGGCGTCAGGTAAATAGATGTATGGAAACATTTATGCCACTTATCTGAGGTTTTTCCTATAGACATAAGAATCTGGAGGGGGGTTTTGCGGGTTTGTATAGGGCAGATGGAGTTTACCTATCAGACATAGGTTTAGACATTTTTAATGTTGGTTTACAAAATAGCATTGAATTGGCCGTGATTGTGGGGTAGGCCGGCCTTGTTAATACAAGCCCAGCATTTGGGGACTTGTGTTTATAAGATATTCTGTATTGCTTGAGTCCTGCAAGACTGAGCTGTTTCGTATTTATTATTTGCAAGTTGAGAATTTTTAGGAATACAATTTTTTTATTAAAATTATGTTAATTTATTTATTATTACACCAATAAACGTGTCGTGGCCAATAATATGCCAAACAAAGTTGTTGAGTGTCTTTAATTAATTAGGTGTTATTTTTTAGGTATTCGGGAGGGGAGAGGTTCGGCCTACATTTCAATGACATGTGCCTACTGCATGTCATTGTTACATTAAAACCCACCTTTGGGAAACCGAAATGCCATCCCTTGCAGTGGAGCTGTTTCTGTACTGCAAGGGTTAACTGCTTCTTTACGTATAGAGGATGGAAAGGCTCTTGCTGGGCATCAAATGTGTCCGTGTGCTTTTAAGGAGGAGTGGGCTCCCTCCAAGCAAATGTGCCCTACTTTTTCCACTGCTATATATGCTTTAATTTGGATACTCTCAAATTTAAAAGTTAGGACTGCAGTATACAGTGTGGTGAGGCACTGCAGCTTCCACGTATATTTGCAAATGTGTGTAACGAAACCCTCTGTTTTTAATGTAAATAACATGAATTGCTAGACAGTGTCAATTTGGTAAATTAGTATAAAATTGAAACCCATATTTTCATTTGCACATATTAAATAGCCCTTTGCCAATACTTCCTATTTCTGTGTATTGCAACTTAAGAAGAAGTATTGCCAAAGCTTTTTTGGCCATACTTCTAATATGAATCACAGGAGTGCAGTTTGTTTTGCATGGAATTGTAGGTCGTACATTTATTTAAATAATCACAAACAACAGAATGGTGTTTAAATGGCCGCAGCACCTTTATTGGTATTACAATTAAAACAAATGATTTTATTCAAATAATCAATGAAATATAAATACATTTTATTTAAACTTAAACCAATTCTAACTCGCTCAGTCATAGGACTCGAGCTATAAATACATCAGTTCATAAAGCAGGTCCCCAGCAGCCGGGTTTTTGAAAACAAAGGTCTGAAAAAGGTTTGAAGGCCTAAGTTAAAGATTTCTAGGCCAACATCAGAAAGATGTACACCATCTTGCCTATAAAGACTGAGAAAACTTCCTTCCAGATCAACGTGACAGAGAGAGATTCCCCCAATTAACGGTAAAAATGTTTCAATTGAATGAATAATTCTCCGTTTTATTTTTTCCAACGGTCTACTTTCTCTAGAATATAGCCAAGAAATGCGAGAAACCATTTCGGAAAATACAATAAACGTATTTGGAAACATTAATTTTAAACGATGTAAATCCTGCTTCATTAGAAACATCAAATCTAAAGTTTTTAATTCACCAACGTCGTTACCTCCAACATGCAAAATTAACATTGATGGATAAGGCCAAGAATTAAACAAATCAGTAAGATGAAGAAAAAGATTCGTCCATTGTAGACCACGAATGCCCTTCCAAAGAATATGAAACTTATCAGGAGGTAACGATAGGTTTGAACCGTAGCAATGCTGTGAAGCTCTTTTATGAGCCCAGTAAATATATGAGTGACCAACTATCCATATACAGGATTTTTCACCAATAAATTAAAGATATAAGTTAGGTCGGATGTAAATATTAAATCTACTAGACTCCCATCTACCTAATTTCATAATTACCTTGTCATTTAAACCCAATATAGCGGCTTCTGTGGCAGCTCCAATTCTGAAAGAATGAGTAGAAAATTTAAAAAGGGAAAGACCTAAATGAGAGAAACATAGTTTTAAGACTGCAGAAAACTGAAATGTTGTCATAGGAGAGGAATCCATATGAACAAAAAATTGTTGACCTGAAATCAGTCTGACCGAAAGGTATTTCTTGAGAATTAACAAAGGACAGAGTATAGAGTCGCCATAAGCAAATAGACTGAGCCTTTGACCTTTTCCTGATCTATCCATTTTTGATCTTCTGACAAAAACAAGCATCTTATCATCTGAGATGGACACTTCAGATAAAAACAAACCTTCCAAACTGCGTTTGTTATTTGGTAACATCTCAGAAATACGAAAAGCCGCAAAAAACATTAGGATGAATGCAGCATGAAATAATAATGCCTCGTATCCTGAGATGCAAACAAAAGGAGTTGCCAAACACAGTTTGCGTAATATGTCCAAAGTAATCGGCCTGCGCATATCTGGAGCTAATTTAACCTTCTTTAAACCTTTTAATGCTTGTTTAACAGAAAAGAAACTGTTGCATGCTGGGAAATTATTCAGTTTTAAGAAAAAAAAAGATTAGGAATTAAGAGAATAAAAATAAAGATTAAGAGATTTAAGAAAAAGGAGACTCCTGCTAATATCTTATTAATGTGATTAAAAGAGAATTCCAACTGTATTAATGAACAGAGAAAAGCCAAAATTGAACTCTCAGAAGGTGGTAAACCAGGAGTGCCTTACTAGTCATTAAATGTCAGCCACCATTCCCATGCAACTGAATAATCAGTCCATGTTTTAGGAGCAATCAAATTTTTTATAACCAGCATTACTGGACTTAAATTAGATCCCAAAGATGACTTGGGCAACGGTACCCAACCAGATCTGCCTGAGGCAACAGTTGTCTGAAGCGAGCCATCTGGAATCGAGATAAGGCATCATCGATGACATTAAGATTACCTGGTAAATGCTTCGCCTTAATCCAAATCTTTAATTTTAAGCATAGTAGAACTAAATAGCGTAACAATTTTATGACTAACAAGAACTTAGAAGAAAGGCAGTTTAAAGCAAAAAAAAAACACCTCTATTATCTGTATTGATAATGATTCTTTTATTAGCAAGTTGATTACCCCAGATTTCCAAAGCAACTACAACTGGAAATAGTTCGAGCAAAACTATGTTTTTGTAATCTTGTTGGAAATCCAAAAGGGAGGCTATGAATGAATGAATGAATGAATGATTTGTATAGCGCTGCAACTGCGAACTGAATCGCCTCGAGGCGCTTGATCCGACCTGCGTTGATTCCTTCTTAGAAGAGGTAGGTCTTGAGTTTTTTCCTGAAGGCCCGAAGGCTATGAGCCAACACACCAATGAGAACAGAAAATAGCAGCAAAACCTTGAGAACCAGCAGCATCTGTGAATAATTCTAAATCTTCTGAAAAAAAAAAGTCTTCCTGGAAAAGCCATCTGCCATTATAATCCTGCAAAAATTGGGACGATACCAACAGATCGTCTTTAAGTTCGCAAGTCAACCTAATGTGTGAAAAGGGGGATTTTAGACCCGACATTGCCAAAGATAGAAAATATTCTGCCCATAGGCATAATGCGTGTAGCAAAGGCAAGAAGACCTAGAAAAGATTGGAGCTCTTTTAATAAGATTTTTTTCTACGCAGGAAGAAAGAAATAAAGGATTGAAGCCTGTATATTTTTAAAGCAGAAAGTTCAAATTGGAATAAAAGTGTGTAGATTTTAATGCCCAAAAATTCAATGATTGGAGATGGATAGGTATTTTTTTCAATTGCTAGTGGAATGCCGAAATATTCTGTTAAACGGAAAAATAACCAGAGGATTAACTCACAAACTATAGAATGTGGCGGACCAATGAACATGAAGTCATCTAGATAATGAATTATCCCAGTATGACCAGATTCAAAACTCAAAACCCATTGAAGAAATGAGGCAAAAATTTCAAAATAGTAACACGACAATGAACAACCCATTGGGAGGCATTTATCGTAGAAAGGGAATTGTAAGACTCTGGGGCAATGCGCAGCAATCTAAAAGCTGATTGAATGTCGGCTTTTGCTAATAAAGCACCCCAACCAAACTTTCTAATAATATGAATAGCATCATCAAACGTTGCATACTTAACTGAAGCAGATAAGGGGTCAATTTCATCATTTAGAGATTGACCTGCGAGAAATGAGAGGTGATGTATAAGCCGGTAAGAATTAGGCTCCTTTTTTGGTACTAAACCTAATGGGAAAACTCGAAAATTAATAAATGGAGAGGAATCAAAAGGGCCAGCTATCCTATTGGCTGAAATGTCTTTTATTAATTTGTCCCTTACTATTTCCCTATGTAGAGAAACAGATTTTAGATCATTTGCTAGTTGACAGCCTGGGCCCGCAAAAATAGGGAGCTTAAAACCTGCAGAAAAACCTTCAGTTAGTAATTGAGCTTTCCCCTTGTCGGGGTATAACATTAACCATGGATACATTGCGATTGGCCTCACTGGCATGCAGGCTTTTTGTATTATCCCTGTTAACTTGATTGCCAGCTGGTCTTTTAAAACATCTGGAGACTGGGTGGCTACCGAAACAAAAAGAACATTCATGGCGGTAACAGTACCTTTTTTATATACTGATGATGACGCATTTGAATTAGGGTTAGACTGGGGCTGAAATCTAGTATATACTGGCTTCTGAGGAATAATTAGGTTTAACCATATACCCACATCTTTGTTTCCCCATTTTAGATTAGGATAGATAGCAATTTTTTGATGAAAAGATTTGTTGTAATTAAACCATCCCATACCACCAAAACTTTTATATGCCTCCAAAATATGCTCTAAATGCTGAAAAAGTCTGGAACATTTTTCTGGATGCTTCTCATACATTATTGCAGAGAATATACAAAACGCCTGCAGCCAACTGAAAAAAGATCTAGAAACTGGGCGGCGCCTATCTTCTGCACTTCAGACACTCTTCAGACCTTTTATCTGTTTTTATAATGAAATCTTTAGCAATAGGTAATAAGGATAATATATCCAGGAATTCGCCTTTCCATATTTTTTCCTTAATTGCTAAAGGCAAATGAAAACCTAAAGGTGACCTTTCACAAGGGAGTACCTCTTTAAAACTAGTCTCAGAAATAGAATTAGGAATGCAGACAGGAACGTTTGTATTTGTAGCAACTGGATTGATATTAGTTATAGGGTTGCCTGACCAAACATTAACTGGAGAGGGGGATACAGATGAGGGAACCAATGTAGTATTCATAAATGTATTCTCATTCAATTATTTAATGAAATTAGTAACTGATTAATTCGATCATTCTGAGAAAACTCACCAGAATGGCTGTATTCTGCCTGACTGCATCTGACTGGAATGTTAATACCTGGCGTTGACACTTGGCTGATATCTGGACCTGTATGGGAGGAAAGAGACATAGGGGCTCTCACAGCATCCAGCCTGGATGCAAGTTGTGCCATATTAGTTATCTGAGGTATATGCCTGGAGTGACTTCCAGCATAATGTGGCGCTGTGTGCAGCCGATCAGTGGCATCTTCTCACAGGGGACAGCTAGGGAAGTAATCAGGGCACTGATCATCAGTGCCCTGATTACAATATATAAATAAAGTGTAAAAAATCTTGCCCACCAATGCCAGCATACAGTGCCCACCAATGCCAGTGATCAGAGCCCACACTGCCCACAAGTGCCACAAATCAGTGCCCATTAGCCATCCCAGTCAGTGCTGGCAATTAGTGCCTCCTATCAGTGCTGCCCATCAATGCCCACCACTGCTGTCCACCAATGCCCATCGGTGTCGCCCATCAGTACCACCCATCAATGCCCATCAGTGCCCGTCTGTACCGCCCATCCATGCTGCCTATCCGTGTCCACCAGTGCCGCCTATCAGTGACCCGCAACTGCCACCTAACAGTGCCCATCAGTGCCACCTAACAGTGCCACCTATCAGTGCTCATCAGTGCCACATATCAGTGCCCAAAAGTCTGGCATATTAGTTCCTCCTTATCAGTGCTACCTCATCAGTGCCCATAAGTGCCGCCTCATCAGTGCCCATAAGTGCCACCTCATCAATGCCCACCAGTTCAGCCTATCAGTGCCCATCAGTGCCGCCTCATCAGCGCACATCAGTGAAGGTGAAAAATTACTTAGTTAAAAAATTTACTGACAGAAAAAAAAGTAAAAAAAATAATTTTTTCCAAAATTTTTGGACTTTTTTTTTTTTTTTTTTTTAAATAAAAAACCCAGCAGTGATTAAATACCACCAAAAGAAATTTCTATTTGTGTGAAGAAAATTATAAAAAATTTGTTTGGGTACAGTGTAGCATGAACACGCACTTGTCATTCAAAGTGCAACAGCGCTGAAAGCTGAAAAATGGCTTGGGCAGGAAGGGGTTGTTCGTGCCTGGTAGGCAAGTGGTTAAAGAAGAGACAAGATGGCTAGAGGAAATTGACACGTTGAACAGTTTTAGACAATTAATGGTGTTTTGCTAAGCCAAGTTCAGAAGGTCATCAAAATAACATTAGAAATAATTTCTGATACAACACTGCCCCCTAGAGGGGAAAATAGTAAGAATCTAAGATGGCCGCACATGCATGTTGTCATGGTGACGTGGAATCTCCATCGTCATATGACATCATGAAATTATGGTAAAGAAATACACACTCACTTTTGGGGGAGATAAAAAGTAGCTACAGACCACAGTCAAGATCGGAGGTCTGATGGGAAAGAACTGATGGATGGACGATTCCATCTCTATAGAGGCTGAAGGAAAGATCTCCAGGGAGGATGATTATAGCTCCCTGAAAGATGGAGAGATGTAGCAATGTTGAAAGGAGTCCCCTTGGGACTCACCTTATTGAAACTTCTCAAGATGACAGACTTCTTATGCCTTGTACACAGGGTCAGACATTCCGACCACAAAATCAGTCGGAATTTTTCCGACGGATTTTGACCGACACTTGTGTTGCATACACACGGTCGGACAAAGTTGCCAATAGCTTTCATCTCCGAATTTCTTCTGAGCATGCGTGGCACTTTGTGCATCGGAATTCTCTACACACGATCGGAAAAAGTCTGATCGGATTTTGTTGTCAGAAAATTTTAGATCCTGCTCTCAAATTTTTTCAGTCGGAAATTCCGATGGAAGAAACCCGCTAGAGCCCACACACGATCTGACTTTGTTCATCGGAATATTCGACCGTGTGTACAGGGCATTAGAGTTTTGGTAGAGTATTGATCTTTCCATATTATACCTTTTTAGGTAATTGAATTGTTTGGCTGAGCATATGTTTGACTAATCCAATCTATTGTTAGTTCTGTTTTGAAGTGAAGGGAATTCTAACTGCAGTATGAATTTGTTTTGCTTCTAAAACAAGGGAGATACATAAATTGTGATATCTCACTATACTGACTTATAGGGATGAGCCGAACACCCCCGGGTTCGGTTCGAACCAGAACCTTCGAACGGACCGAAAGTTCGCGCGAATTTTCGAACCCTATACGTTATAATGGACGCGAACGTTCGAAATCAAAAGTGCTAATTACAACGGCCAATATGCATGTTAATGTCATAAAACAGGTTTGGGGACCCGGGTCCTGCCCCAGGGGACATATATCAATGCAAAAAGAACTTTTAAAAACTAACGTTTTTTCGGGAGCAGTCATTTTAATGATGCATAAAGTGAAAAAAAAAAAGTGACATTTTCCTTTAAATATGGTACCTGGGGGGTGTCCAAAGTATGCCTGTGAAGTGGCATGTGTTTCCCGTGTTTAGAACTGTCCTTGCACAAAATGACATTTGTAAAGGAAAAAAAGAAGCCATTTAAAACCACTTGCGGCTTTAGGTTTGATCTTAAGTAGAATCTGAACAGGTACATTATGAAGTGTAGCTCCATCCCAAAAAAATCTATTTTTAAGCTTTTTGGAGAACATAGGGAGGGGTTATCACCCCTGTAACATTTGCTGTCTTTGCACATCTGTTCAGAACATGTCACCTCACTTTCCGTCCCAATGACAAATGTTTTTGGAAAAGTGGGGTTTTAATTGAAACAAGGATTGGTGATAAAGTATCAGTAGAGAGGAGATACCTTTTTCCCAAATTAAATCTAACAGGATAGAATTTCCCTTCCTAGGGGTAGATTTCCTCTCACTTCCTGTTTTCTCTTTCCATTTGCAAGTAGGAGTCGTTTGTAAGTTGGATGTTTGAAAGTAGGGGCCTGGCGTATATACTCTGCAGAAATTTGCCCTATTAGATGTTGGTGTAGCCACAAGACTGGTGGGCACAGGAATGGGCCCTGCTGTGAGTTAATAGATCAAGATTTGTAATTGCATGCACCTGTTGAACAGGGCAGAAAAATTGGGGGTGGTGGTGGTGGTGGTGGTGGACGGTTTTGCCACAAGACTGTAAGCTCTCACAGTTACTCTTGGTGGGCGCAGGAATGGGCCCTGCTGTGAGTTATTAGATCAAGATTTGTAATTGCAAGCACCTGATGAACAGGGCAGAAAAATTGGGCCTTTGGCGGTGGTGGTGGACGGTGTTGCCACAAGACTGTAGGCCCTCATAGTTACTCTTGGTGGGCGCAGGAATGGGCCCTGCTGTGAGTTATTAGATCAAGATTTGTAATTGCAAGCACCTGATGAACAGGGCAGAAAAATTGGGCCTTTGGCGGTGGTGGTGGACGGTGTTGCCACAAGACTGCAGGCCCTCATAGTTACTCTTGGTGGGCGCAGGAATGGGCCCTGCTGTGAACTATTAGATCAAGATTTGTAATTACCCGCCCCTGTTAAACAGGGGCTGAAAAATTGTGCCTTAGGCACTGGTGCTGGTGCCACAACACTGCAACCCCTCACAGAGACTGTACTTGGAGCACAGCAGTCACACGTGTTGCGAAGCATTTTTTTAAAAAATTGTAAGTACACGCCCCTGTTAAACAGGGGCTGAAAAATTGTGCCTTAGGCACTGGTGCTGGTGCCACAACACTGCAACCCGGCCCTCACAGATACTGTACTTGGAGCACAGCAGTCACACGTGTTGCGAAGCATTTTTTTTTAAAAATTGTAAGTACACGCCCCTGTTAAACAGGGGCTGAAAAATTGTGCCTTAGGCACTGGTGCTGGTGCCACAACACTGCAACCCGGCCCTCACAGAGACTGTACTTGGAGCACAGCAGTCACACGTGTTGCGAAGCATTTTTTTTAAAAATTGTAAGTACACGCCCCTGTTAAACAGGGGCTGAAAAATTGTGCCTTAGGCACTGGTGCTGGTGCCACAACACTGCAACACGGCCCTCACAGAGACTGTACTTGGAGCACAGCAGTCACACGTGTTGCGAAGCATTTTTTTTAAAAAATTGTAAGTACACGCCCCTGTTAAACAGGGGCTGAAAAATTGTGCCTTAGGCACTGGTGCTGGTGCCACAACACTGCAACACGGCCCTCACAGAGACTGTACTTGGAGCACAGCAGTCACACGTGTTGCGAAGCATTTTTTTTTAAAAAATTGTAAGTACACGCCCCTGTTAAACAGGGGCTGAAAAATTGTGCCTTAGGCACTGGTGCTGGTGCCACAACACTGCAACACGGCCCTCACAGAGACTGTACTTGGAGCACAGCAGTCACACGTGTTGCGAAGCATTTTTTTAAAAAATTGTAAGTACACGCCCCTGTTAAACAGGGGCTGAAAAATTGTGCCTTAGGCACTGGTGCTGGTGCCACAACACTGCAACACGGCCCTCACAGAGACTGTACTTGGAGCACAGCAGTCACACGTGTTGCGAAGCATTTTTTTTTAAAATTGTAAGTACACGCCCCTGTTAAACAGGGGCTGAAAAATTGTGCCTTAGGCACTGGTGTGGTGGCATGGATCATTGAGGAGGAGGAAGAGGATAGTCAGTGAACATAAGAGGACAGTCACTCAGCATCAGCATAGGCAGTCTTGAAGGGATGTGACATTAAAAATTATTCGGTTATATCCGCCTCAGGTGCCTGGTAGCTGGTGGTGATCCAAGACTGATTCATTTTGATGAATGTCAGTCGATCAACCGAGGCGGTGGACAGGCGCACCCTATGATCAGTCACAAATCCTCCAGCAGCACTGAATGTGCGTTCGGAAAGAACGCTGGAGGCAGGACAGGCCAGTAGCTCAATTGCATACTGTGCAAGCTCTGGCCAGTGATCCATCCTCAGGACCCAGTAAGCCAGAGGATTTTCGGTGGGAAAGGTGTCCAAGTCTGACCTTGCCCCAAGGTATTCCTGCACCATGTATATCAGACGCTGGCGATGGTTGCTGGAACCGATCATACCTTGGGGCTGCGGACTAAAAAATTGTCTGAACGCATCGGTCAGACGTCCACCTTCCCCACCGCTCCTTCTGCCACTGACCGAAGCCTCAGCAACTCGTCGCCCAGGACCAGGAGTTTGTAGCCTCCCAGTTTCTGGGAACGCGTTGCACAGACCTTTCTGCAAGGCCTCCCTGAGATGTCTCATCCTCTGCTCCCTCTGCGACGGCAAGATAAGGTCCGCAACCTTACCCTTGTACCGCGGATCAAGGAGAGTGGCCAGCCAGTAATGGTCCCTCTCCTTGATCCGAAGAACACGAGGATCCTTCCGCAGGCTTTGCAGGATCAGGGAGGCCATGCAGCGTAGGTTAGCTGAGGCATTCGGTCCGGAGTCTTCTGGGTCACTGAGGATGACATGATCGCCAGCCACCTCCTCCCAGCCACGTACAAGTCCACTGGCTTGTTGGGACTGTACATCATCCCTAAAAGACTGCTGCTGCTGATGCTGAGTGCCAGGCTCCACCTCCATGCTCACACAATCCTCCTCCTCCTCCTCCTCCTCCTCCTCCTCATCCTCTTCCTGTGTGATGGGTGGGACAGAAGGAACACTGTCCGGATAAAGGGGGCCTTGAGAGGCAAGGAAGTCCTCCTCTTCCTGCCTCTGTTCTGCCTCAAGTGCCCTGTCCATTATCCCACGCAGCGTATGCTCCAACAGGTGGACAAGAGGGACAGTGTCACTGATGCATGCACTGTCACTGCTCACCATCCTCGTGGCCTCCTCAAATGGTGAGAGGACAGTGCATGCATCCCTGATCATGCTCCACTGACGTGGGGAAAAAAAACCAAGCTCCCCTGACCCTGTCCTGGTGCCGTAGTCGCAAAGGTACTCATTGATGGCCCTCTGCTGCGTGTGCAGTCGCTGCAGCATGGCCAACGTTGAGTTCCACCTGGTGGGCATGTCAGATATTAGGCGGTTCTTGGGCAGGTTCAGCTCCTTTTGCAGCTCAGTCAGCCGAGCACTGGCATTATAAGATCGGCGGAAATGCACACAGACTTTCCTGGCCTGCCTCAGGACATCCTGTAAGCCTGGGAACCTGCCCAAGAACCGCTGCACCACCAGGTTGAGGACGTGAGCCATGCAGGGCACATGGGTGAGCTGCCCCTGTCGCAGGGCGGAGAGGAGGTTGGTGCCATTGTCAGAAACGACCATTCCTGGCTTAAGCTGACGTGGCGTCAACCACCTCTCGGCCTGCCCCTGCAGAGCTGCCAGAACCTCTGGCCCAGTGTGGCTCCTGTCCCCCAAACACACCAGCGCAAGCACGGCATGGCATCTTTTTGCCTGCGTACTTGCGTAGCCCCTTGTACGCCTACGGAGCACCGCTGGTTCCAAGGACAGAGCACTGGAGGAAGAAGAAGAGGAGGGGGTGGAGGAGAGAGGTGTGTCACAACCAGTAGCAGTAGTCGCGTTTTGGAGGCGTGGTGGCGGGACAACCTCCAACACTACTGCACCTTGTCCTGCATCCCTCCCAGCTGCCAATAGAGTGACCCAATGGGCCGTGAAAGAAAGGTACCGTCCCTGTCCATGCCTGCTGGACCATGAGTCAGCGGTAATATGCACCTTACCGCTGACCGCCCTGTCCAGCGAGGCATGGACATTGCCCTCCACATGCCGGTAGAGAGACGGAATCGCCTTCCGCGAGAAAAAGTGGCGTTTGGGAACCTGCCACTGAGGAACCGCACATTGAACAAACTCACGGAAGGGGGCCGAGTCTACCAACTGAAAAGGCAGCAGTTGAAGTGCTAGCAATTTAGCAAGGCTAGCATTCAACCGCTGGGCATGTGGATGGCTGGGAGTGTACTTCTTTCTACGGTCCAGCAGCTGGGGCAGGGAAATTTGCCTGCTGCATTCGGACGTCGGTGTACTGCAAGTACTTGGTTGTGACACACCGAATTCTACACCTTCAGTCCTCTCAGAGCAGCTTTCAGAGAGGACTGAAGGTGTAGTGGGGATGGAGATCCCAGCTGAGGAGGAGCAAGGAGAGGTCCGCTTAGTTCTTTGGTGTGGGTCTTTTATGTGTGCCTGCCAACGAGCTGCATGGCAGGTCGCCATATGTCTGGTCATGCTTGTCGTGCCCAAGCGGCTGATGTTTTGGCCACGCGAGATACGCTTGAGACAAATATTGCAAATAGCAGTGGTGCGATCTGCTGCACTCGTCTCAAAAAAGGCCCACACCAAAGAACTTTTCTGATAACGTGCAGAGGCAGCGCCCTGCACAGGCGGAGCTCTGCGGTGTTGTACAGTTGCTGTGCTGGCCTCTACCTGGCCTCCAGGGGGCATCCTGCCTCGTTGGACATGTGACGCCGCATCCTCCTCCTCCTCGTCCTCCTCCTCATCCTCTCTCCCTTGAGGCACCCACGTGGAGTCAGTGACCTCATCATCCCCTCCCTCTTCACCACTAGAGCAAACCTGGCAGTAAGCTGCAGCTGGTGGAACTGTACTGCCAGATTCCTCAAGCTGGGTATCGTCATCCGAGCCTTCGAATCGTTGGGCATCCTCCTGGAGCATGTACCCAACACTGTGCTCAAAGAGTTCGGGGGACTCCTCAGGAGGACATGGTGGGTCTAGGGAAGGGGTGGCTGATGATGCTCTGTCAGTACCCTGAGCCTGGGTGAGAGAGGATGAGGAGGATGAGGAGGGCTTGGTCATCCATTCTACCAAGCCTTCAGCATGATGCGGCTCCACATGTCCAGCTGCCGAAAACAAAGACGCGCGTGTCCCATGGCCACGTGCTGATGACGATGCACGACCACGTCCACGTCCACGGCCACGTCCACTAGAAACAGAGCCTGCCTGCCCTGTGTTCTTGGCTCTGCACGCTCTGCCTCCCCTTGGCGGTCTTCCAGCCATTGTAGTCGGTAGTCCTGTGGGTGCTGCTGAGAAGAAAATATAGGAGCTCTGTGTGATGCCACTAACACACTAGAAGTCCTATGGGTGCTTCTGCAAAGAAAATAGAGGAGCTCTGTGTGATGCCACTAACACACTAGAAGTCCTATGGGTGCTTCTGCAAAGAAAATAGAGGAGCTCTGTGTGATGCCACTAACACACTAGAAGTCCTGTGGGTGCTTATGCAAAGAAAATAGAGGAGCTCTGTGTGATGCCACTAACACACTAGAAGTCCTGTGGGTGCTTCTGCAAAGAAAATAGAGGAGCTCTGTGTGATGCCACTAACACACTAGAAGTCCTATGGGTGCTTCTGCAAAGAAAATAGAGGAGCTCTGTGTGATGCCACTAACACACTAGAAGTCCTGTGGGTGCTTATGCAAAGAAAATAGAGGAGCTCTGTGTGATGCCACTAACACACTAGAAGTCCTGTGGGTGCTTCTGCAAAGAAAATAGAGGAGCTCTGTGTGATGCCACTAACACACTAGAAGTCCTGTTGGGTGCTGCTGAGAAGAAATATAGGAGCTCTGTGTGATGCCACTAACACACTAGAAGTCCTCTGGGTGCTTCTGCAAAGAAAATAGAGGAGCTCTGTGTGATGCCACTAACACACTAGAAGTCCTATGGGTGCTTCTGCAAAGAAAATAGAGGAGCTCTGTGTGATGCCACTAACACACTAGAAGTCCTATGGGTGCTTCTGCAAAGAAAATAGAGGAGCTCTGTGTGATGCCACTAACACACTAGAAGTCCTGTGGGTGCTTATGCAAAGAAAATAGAGGAGCTCTGTGTGATGCCACTAACACACTAGAAGTCCTGTGGGTGCTTCTGCAAACTAAAATAGAAGTCCGTGGGGAGCTCTGAGAAGAATATAGAGGAGCTCTGTGTGATGCCACTAACACACTAGAAGTCCTGTGGGTGCTGCTGCTGAGAAGAATATATAGGAGCTCTGTGTGATGCCACTAACACACTAGAAGTCCTGTGGGTGCTTCTGCAAAGAAAATAGAGGAGCTCTGTGTGATGCCACTAACACACTAGAAGTCCTGTGGGTGCTTCTGCAAAGAAAATAGAGGAGCTCTGTGTGATGCCACTAACACACTAAAAGTCCTATGGGTGCTTCTGCAAAGAAAATAGAGGAGCTCTGTGTGATGCCACTAACACACTAGAAGTCCTGTGGGTGCTTCTGTGTGTGATGCAAAGAAAATAGGAGCTCTGTGTGATGCCACTAACACACTAGAAGTCCTGTGGTGCTTATGCAAAGAAAATATAGGAGCTCTGTGTGATAATGGGACTAACACAACGTCAAGTCCTGTGTGTTCTGGAAGAAAATATAGCTCTGTGTGTGTTAACTAACACACTAACACACTAGAAGTCCTGTGGGTGCTTGTGCTTCTGGGAAAAAATATAGAGGAGCTCTGTGTGATGGGACTAACACACTTCAAGTCCTGTGGGTGCTTCTGGAAGAAAATAGGAGCTCTGTGTGTGATGGGACTAACACACTTCAAGTCCTATAGGTGCTTCTGGGAAGAAAATATAGCTCTGTGTGTGTGATGGGACTAACACACTTCAAGTCCTATAGGTGCTTCTGGGAAGAAAATATAGCTGTGTGTGTGTAATGGGACTAACACACTTCAAGTCCTATAGGTGCTTCTGGGAACAAAATATAGCTCTGTGTGTGTGATGGGACTAACACACTTCAAGTCCTATAGGTGCTTCTGGGAAGAAAATATAGCTCTGTGTGTGTAATGGGACTAACACACTTCAAGTCCTATAGGTGCTTCTGGGAAGAAAATATAGCTCTGTGTGTGTAATGGGACTAACACACTTCAAGTCCTATAGGTGCTTCTGGGAAGAAAATATAGCTCTGTGTGTGTAATGGGACTAACACACTTCAAGTCCTATAGGTGCTTCTGGGAAGAAAATATAGCTCTGTGTGTGTGATGGGACTAACACACTTCAAGTCCTATAGGTGCTTCTGGGAAGAAAATATAGCTCTGTGTGTGTAATGGGACTAACACACTTCAAGTCCTATAGGTGCTTCTGGGAAGAAAATATAGCTCTGTGTGTGTGATGGGACTAACACACTTCAAGTCCTATAGGTGCTTCTGGGAAGAAAAATATAGCTCTGTGTGTGTAATGGGACTAACACACTTCAAGTCCTATAGGTGCTTCTGGGAAGAAAATATAGCTCTGTGTGTGTGATGGGACTAACACACTTCAAGTCCTATAGGTGCTTCTGGGAAGAAAATATAGCTCTGTGTGTGTAATGGGACTAACACACTTCAAGTCCTATAGGTGCTTCTGGGAACAAAATATAGCTCTGTGTGTGTGATGGGACTAACACACTTCAAGTCCTATAGGTGCTTCTGGGAAGAAAATATAGCTCTGTGTGTGTAATGGGACTAACACACTTCAAGTCCTATAGGTGCTTCTGGGAACAAAATATAGCTCTGTGTGTGTGTAATGGGACTAACACACTTCAAGTCCTATAGGTGCTTCTGGGAACAAAATATAGCTCTGTGTGTGTAATGGGACTAACACACTTCAAGTCCTATAGGTGCTTCTATATGCTGTGTGTGTTAATGGGAACAAAAGTCCTATAGGTGCTTCTGGGAACAAAATATAGCTCTGTGTGTGTGATGGGACTAAACACACTTCAAGTCCTATAGGTGCTTCTGGGAAGAAAATATAGCTCTGTGTGTGTAATGGGACTAACACACTTCAAGTCCTATAGGTGCTTCTGGGAACAAATATAGCTCTGTGTGTGTAATAGGGGGACTAACACACTTCAAGTCCTATAGGTGCTTCTGGGAAAAAAATATAGCTCTGTGTGTGTAGATGGTAATGGGACTAACAACTTCAAGTCCTATAGTGCTTCACTGTGTGTGTAATGGGACTAACACACTTCAAGTCCTATAGGTGCTAGCTCTGTGTGTGTAAACTAAAAAATATAGGTGCTCTGGGTGTGTGTGTGTGATGGGACTAACACACTTCAAGTCCTATAGGTGCTTCTGGGAAGCTATAGCTCTGGGACTAACAACTTCAAGTCCTATAGGTGCTTCTGGAAGAAAAATATAGCTCTGTGTGTGATGGGACTAACACACTCAAGTCCTATAGTGCTTCCTATAGGTGCTTGCTTCTGGGAACAAAATATAGCTCTGTGTGTGATGGGACTAACACACTTCAAGTCCTATAGGTGCTTCTGGGAAGAAAATATAGCTCTGTGTGTGTAATGGGACTAACACACTTCAAGTCCTATAGGTGCTTCTGGAAGAAAATATAGCTCTGTGTGTGTGATGGGACTAACACACTTCAAGTCCTATAGGTGCTTCTGGGAAGAAAATATAGCTCTGTGTGTGTGATGGGACTAACACACTTCAAGTCCTATAGGTGCTTCTGGGAACAAAATATAGCTCTGTGTGTGTAATGGGACTAACACACTTCAAGTCCTATAGGTGCTTCTGGGAACAAAATATAGCTCTGTGTGTGTGATGGGACTAACACACTTCAAGTCCTATAGGTGCTTCTGGGAAGAAAATATAGCTCTGTGTGTGTAATGGGACTAACACACTTCAAGTCCTATAGGTGCTTCTGGGAAGAAAATATAGCTCTGTGTGTGTAATGGGACTAACACACTTCAAGTCCTATAGGTGCTTCTGGGAAGAAAATATAGCTCTGTGTGTGTAATGGGACTAACACACTTCAAGTCCTATAGGTGCTTCTGGGAAGAAAATATAGCTCTGTGTGTGTGATGGGACTAACACACTTCAAGTCCTATAGGTGCTTCTGGGAAGAAAATATAGCTCTGTGTGTGTAATGGGACTAACACACTTCAAGTCCTATAGGTGCTTCTGGGAAGAAAATATAGCTCTGTGTGTGTAATGGGACTAACACACTTCAAGTCCTATAGGTGCTTCTGGGAACAAAATATAGCTCTGTGTGTGTGATGGGACTAACACACTTCAAGTCCTATAGGTGCTTCTGGGAAGAAAATATAGCTCTGTGTGTGTAATGGGACTAACACACTTCAAGTCCTATAGGTGCTTCTGGGAAGAAAATATAGCTCTGTGTGTGTAATGGGACTAACACACTTCAAGTCCTATAGGTGCTTCTGGGAAGAAAATATAGCTCTGTGTGTGTAATGGGACTAACACACTTCAAGTCCTATAGGTGCTTCTGGGAAGAAAATATAGCTCTGTGTGTGTGATGGGACTAACACACTTCAAGTCCTATAGGTGCTTCTGGGAAGAAAATATAGCTCTGTGTGTGTAATGGGACTAACACACTTCAAGTCCTATAGGTGCTTCTGGGAACAAAATATAGCTCTGTGTGTGTGATGGGACTAACACACTTCAAGTCCTATAGGTGCTTCTGGGAACAAAATATAGCTCTGTGTGTGTAATGGGACTAACACACTTCAAGTCCTATAGGTGCTTCTGGGAACAAAATATAGCTCTGTGTGTGTAATGGGACTAACACACTTCAAGTCCTATAGGTGCTTCTGGGAAGAAAATATAGCTCTGTGTGTGTAATGGGACTAACACACTTCAAGTCCTATAGGTGCTTCTGGGAACAAAATATAGCTCTGTGTGTGTAATGGGACTAACACACTTCAAGTCCTATAGGTGCTTCTGGGAACAAAATATAGCTCTGTGTGTGTAATGGGACTAACACACTTCAAGTCCTATAGGTGCTTCTGGGAACAAAATATAGCTCTGTGTGTGTAATGGGACTAACACACTTCAAGTCCTATAGGTGCTTCTGGAAGAAAATATAGCTCTGTGTGTGTGATGGGACTAACACACTCAAGTCCTATAGGTGCTTCTGGGAACAAAATATAGCTCTGATGGGACTAACACACTTCAAGTCCTATAGGTGCTTCTGGGAAGAAAATATAGCTCTGTGTGTGTAATGGGACTAACACACTTCAAGTCCTATAGGTGCTTCTGGGAAGAAAATATAGCTCTGTGTGTGTAATGGGACTAACACACTTCAAGTCCTATAGGTGCTTCTGGGAAGAAAATATAGCTCTGTGTGTGTGATGGGACTAACACACTTCAAGTCCTATAGGTGCTTCTGGGAAGAAAATATAGCTCTGTGTGTGTAATGGGACTAACACACTTCAAGTCCTATAGGTGCTTCTGGGAACAAAATATAGCTCTGTGTGTGTGATGGGACTAACACACTTCAAGTCCTATAGGTGCTTCTGGGAAGAAAATATAGCTCTGTGTGTGTAATGGGACTAACACACTTCAAGTCCTATAGGTACTTCTGGGAAGAAAATATAGCTCTGTGTGTGTGATGGGACTAACACACTTCAAGTCCTATAGGTGCTTCTGGGAAGAAAATATAGCTCTGTGTGTGTAATGGGACTAACACACTTCAAGTCCTATAGGTGCTTCTGGGAACAAAATATAGCTCTGTGTGTGTGATGGGACTAACACACTTCAAGTCCTATATGTGCTTCTGGGAACAAAATATAGCTCTGTGTGTGTAATGGGACTAACACACTTCAAGTCCTATAGGTGCTTCTGGAAGAAAATATAGCTCTGTGTGTGTAATGGGACTAACACACTTCAAGTCCTATAGGTGCTTCTGGGAAGAAAATATAGCTCTGTGTGTGTAATGGGACTAACACACTTCAAGTCCTATAGGTGCCTCTGGGAACAAAATATAGGAGCTCTGCCTGCCTGCCACGAACACACTACAAGTCCTATAGGTGCTTCTGGTAACAAAATATAGGAGCTCTGCCTGCCTGCCACTAACACACTACAAGTCCTATAGGTGCCTCTGGTAACAAAATATAGGAGCTCTGCCTGCCTGCCACGAACACACTACAAGTCCTATAGGTGCTTCTGGGAACAAAATATAGCTCTGTGTGTGTGATGGGACTAACACACTTCAAGTCCTATAGGTGCTTCTGGGAACAAAATATAGCTCTGTGTGTGTAATGGGACTAACACACTTCAAGTCCTATAGGTGCTTCTGGGAACAAAATATAGCTCTGTGTGTGTAATGGGACTAACACACTTCAAGTCCTATAGGTGCTTCTGGGAACAAAATATAGCTCTGTGTGTGTGATGGGACTAACACACTTCAAGTCCTATAGGTGCTTCTGGGAAGAAAATATAGCTCTGTGTGTGTAATGGGACTAACACACTTCAAGTCCTATAGGTGCTTCTGGGAACAAAATATAGCTCTGTGTGTGTGATGGGACTAACACACTTCAAGTCCTATAGGTGCTTCTGGGAAGAAAATATAGCTCTGTGTGTGTAATGGGACTAACACACTTCAAGTCCTATAGGTGCTTCTGGGAACAAAATATAGCTCTGTGTGTGTAATGGGACTAACACACTTCAAGTCCTATAGGTGCTTCTGGGAACAAAATATAGCTCTGTGTGTGTAATGGGACTAACACACTTCAAGTCCTATAGGTGCTTCTGGGAACAAAGTATAGCTCTTTGTGTGTAATGGGACTAACACACTTCAAGTCCTATAGGTGCTTCTGGGAAGAAAATATAGCTCTGTGTGTGTGATGGGACTAACACACTTCAAGTCCTATAGGTGCTTCTGGGAACAAAATATAGCTCTGTGTGTGTGATGGGACTAACACACTTCAAGTCCTATAGGTGCTTCTGGGAAGAAAATATAGCTCTGTGTGTGTAATGGGACTAACACACTTCAAGTCCTATAGGTGCTTCTGGGAAGAAAATATAGCTCTGTGTGTGTAATGGGACTAACACACTTCAAGTCCTATAGGTGCTTCTGGGAAGAAAATATAGCTCTGTGTGTGTGATGGGACTAACACACTTCAAGTCCTATAGGTGCTTCTGGGAAGAAAATATAGCTCTGTGTGTGTAATGGGACTAACACACTTCAAGTCCTATAGGTGCTTCTGGGAACAAAATATAGCTCTGTGTGTGTGATGGGACTAACACACTTCAAGTCCTATAGGTGCTTCTGGGAAGAAAATATAGCTCTGTGTGTGTAATGGGACTAACACACTTCAAGTCCTATAGGTGCTTCTGGGAAGAAAATATAGCTCTGTGTGTGTGATGGGACTAACACACTTCAAGTCCTATAGGTGCTTCTGGGAAGAAAATATAGCTCTGTGTGTGTAATGGGACTAACACACTTCAAGTCCTATAGGTGCTTCTGGGAACAAAATATAGCTCTGTGTGTGTGATGGGACTAACACACTTCAAGTCCTATAGGTGCTTCTGGGAACAAAATATAGCTCTGTGTGTGTAATGGGACTAACACACTTCAAGTCCTATAGGTGCTTCTGGGAACAAAATATAGCTCTGTGTGTGTGATGGGACTAACACACTTCAAGTCCTATAGGTGCTTCTGGGAACAAAATATAGCTCTGTGTGTGTAATGGGACTAACACACTTCAAGTCCTATAGGTGCTTCTGGGAAGAAAATATAGCTCTGTGTGTGTAATGGGACTAACACACTTCAAGTCCTATAGGTGCTTCTGGGAAGAAAATATAGCTCTGTGTGTGTAATGGGACTAACACACTTCAAGTCCTATAGGTGCTTCTGGGAAGAAAATATAGCTCTGTGTGTGTAATGGGACTAACACACTTCAAGTCCTATAGGTGCCTCTGGGAACAAAATATAGGAGCTCTGCCTGCCTGCCACGAACACACTACAAGTCCTATAGGTGCTTCTGGTAACAAAATATAGGAGCTCTGCCTGCCTGCCACTAACACACTACAAGTCCTATAGGTGCCTCTGGTAACAAAATATAGGAGCTCTGCCTGCCTGCCACGAACACACTACAAGTCCTATAGGTGCTTCTGGTAACAAAATATAGGAGCTCTGCCTGCCTGCCACTAACACACTACAAGTCCTATAGGTGCTTCTGGTAACAAAATATAGGAGCTCTGCCTGCCTGCCACGAACACACTACAAGTCCTATAGGTGCTTCTGGTAACAAAATATAGGAGCTCTGCCTGCCTGCCACTAACACACTACAAGTCCTATAGGTGCTTCTGGTAACAAAATATAGGAGCTCTGCCTGCCTGCCACGAACACACTACAAGTCCTATAGGTGCTTCTGGTAACAAAATATAGGAGCTCTGCCTGCCTGCCACGAACACACTACAAGTCCTATAGGTGCTTCTGGTAACAAAATATAGGAGCTCTGCCTGCCTGCCACGAGCACACTACAAGCCCCTCTTTGTCAATCAATCTTTGTAACTGAATCTATCTAACTCAATCTCTGCAAGTGAATCTCTCTAACTATCTAAATGCAGCAGAGTGTCACAGAAACAGCCTGCTCAATCTGCGCCGGAACAGCATGTGACCGGCGCAGACGGCGTGGCGGCGTTTTATAGGGGGGGGCGTGTACTACAGCCCCTGAGCTGTAATTGGCTACAGGCGTCCTGCCTGTAGCCAATTATGGCTCTTCGAGTTTCCGGGGCTGTGATTGGCCAAGCATGCGGGGTCACAGTGCATGCTTGGCCAATCATCAGCCAGCAATGCACTGCGTCGGCCGCGCCGGCCGCAATGCATTGCGGGGCCGCGCGCATCACACGAACGTGATGCGAGCGGCCAAAATAGTTCTGGGCTCGCCGAGCGAGCGAACGCCCGGTGCTCGATGCGAACGTGGGTTCGCATCGAGCACCGGGCCCATCCTTACTGACTTAAAAATTTTAGAATTGGATTGGTTATAGTATGTGTTAAACCATTGATTCATTCTAAATTTAATAGAAGCCTTGATTGTATTGTGAAGCTGTGTGCACAATATGACATTTTGTTTTCAGGTCTGTTGGTTTTGAGAAGAGATCACATCACAGGTTTAAGATAACAGATTGTTTACACAAGTCCGTGAGACCACGGAAGCTATTCACGAGAATTACCAAGTCTCAAATTTACCAGTATCATTCAAAAATTGAAACGTGGAATTTTGTTATAGGAACTGTGTGTCCTTTTAGTTAATAAATATATAAAAAAAATTATTTCTTCCTCAGTTTAGGCCAATATGTATTCTTCTACATATTTTTGGTAAAAAATCGCAATAAGCATATATTGATTGGTTTGCAAAAAAGTTATAGTGTCTACAAAATAGGGGATTGATTTATAGCATTTTTATTATAATTTTTTTTTTATTAGTAATGGCGGCGATCTGCGATTTTTATCGTGACTGCGACATTACAGCGGACACATCGGACACTTTTGACACTATTTTGGGACCAGTGACATTTATACAGTGATCAGTGCTATAAAAATGCACTGATTATTGTGTAAATGTCACTGACAGGGAAGGGGTTAAACACTAAGGGGTGATCAAGGGGTTAACTGTGTTCCCTCAGTGTGTTCTAACTGTAGGGGGGGTGGGCTCACTAGAACATGACAGATCACTGCTCCTGATGACAGGGAGCAGTAGATCCCTGCCATGTCGCTAGGCAGAACAGGGAAATGCCTTGTTTATATTTTCACAATCGCATGCCACCGGCGGACATTGAGTTTGCGGGGCCCGCAAACTGGACGTATTCTAATATTCTAATATTCTAGTATTCTGGACATATTATGGAGACTGGCAATCTGTGCTTGGGGGTGCTGCATGTGCGCCTTTTGGCTATGGAGCTTTATGACCACCTCAGCTCCCAGGACGGACCACTTGTCTGGCCTTGGTCCCACATACACCACACACCGTCACTATCTGTGGCATGTAAATACTACTTTATTTTTTTGTATATATCCTATAGCATTATACTTAGACAACACCTCAAACTCTCCTATTGAAATATAATGTAGACAGAGTGCAAAGTACATTAGGCCCTTGTCCAACTGATTCAACAGGCTCCAGAGAAGTAGTGTGCGGAATTCCTTATTACGCTAAAAAGGAGCAAATTCTGCAACCAGCATGGCGCAAAGGATCCCTGATCATTGATGTCGCACTGATTCAACTCTATCCTGATCTTTTGAGAAGAATGCTTCACATGAGACATCTGATGAGACCTTTACTAGAAAAAAATCTGAGAATCCAATGCCACCTCTAAATTAGATTTTCCATTACGCTTGATCATCAAAAAAGCTGATTGAACCTTAATTCTTAGATCAACGAAAGAAGCCTCAGACCTGTTAGAAATTCTTAAGACCATCCTGATTCCCATTCCAGACTAACTACAACCAATGCCAGAGCAGCCTTCTGGAAACCTATCGTCTCGACCCAATAGACCTCCAAATACAACCCCTTAGACAGATACATTGTACCCTCCTCAGAAGGAACACTAAATGCTTCCTTCAAATGTCAGTATTACCGTACATAAGCAGAAAGACCTTTTAAATGTAATCCCAACCTTAATCTGACCTGCTTTTTTTTTTCCCTTGCATGTTCCCCTCGGATCTACAGCGACTTTACTTTCAAGTGCACTTTCATAACCCTCAATATATTGGGGACTATTGGACCCCCAAAGCTGCTCTCTAAAACAAATAACCCTGACGTCCAATATCCAAGAACTGTGTTCCTGTTCCAGGTTATGAAAGTGTTTTATACTCTTCAATAGGGATGGGCCCGGTGTTCGATTCGAACCCATTTTCGAATCGCGCACCGGGCGTTCGCTCACTCGGCGAGCCCAGAACTATTGGGGCCGCTCGCATCAAATTCGTGTGATGCGAGCGGCCCGCAATGCATTGCGCTAGTCGCAGTGCAATGCTGGCTGATGATTGGCCAAGCATGCACTGTGACCCCGCATGCTTGGCCAATCACAGCGCCAGCAGCGAGAAGAGCCATAATTGGCTACAGGCAGGATGCCTGTAGCCAATTATAGCTCAGGGGCTTTAGTACACGCCCCATGGTATAAGAGGCCGCCGCGGCGGTGGCCTCGCATATTATGTTTCAGTCACAGTGTCAGCGTGTCAGTGTGTTGCTGACTGCTGACAAGATATGCTCTATTTCTGGGGATTTGTGTGTGCGTGCTGTTAAAACAGCATTGCAGTATCACATCTGGGGGGTGTCTATAGGTGGCCTGTGAAGGGGGGCAGGTTTCCTGTGCTTAGAACTTTCCCTGCAAAAACTGTAATTTTTGCAGGAAAAAAGCTATTTAAAAGCACTCGCGGCTAATGAATTGATGGCTCCTGTAACACAGAGAACTGTCATTCATTAATAAAAAACAAAAAAAAAGCGTGGGGGTCCCCCCAAATTCAATAACCAGGCCCTTCAGGTCTGGGATGGATATTAAGGGGAACCCCAGCCAAAAAAAAAAAAAAAAATGGTGTAGGGTCCCCCTCAAAATCCATACCAGACCCTTGAGGTCTGGGATGGATTTTAAGGGGAACCCTAGCCAAAAAAAATGGCGTGGGGTCCCCCTCAAAATCCATACCAGACCCTTATCCGAGCACGCAACCTGGCAGGCCGCAGGAAAAGAGGGGGGGACGAGAGCGGCCCCCCCTCCCGCCTGAACCGTACCGGGCCACATGCCCTCAACATTGGGAGGATGCTTTGGGGTCCCCCCCCAAAGCACCTTGTCCCCATGTTGATGAGGACAAGGGCCTCATCCCCACAACCGTGCCCGGTGGTTGTGGGAGTCTGCGGGTGGGGGGCTTATCGGAATCTGGAAGCCCCCTTTAACAAGGGGACCCCCAGATCCCGGCCCCCCCCCTGTGTGAAATGTTAAGGGGGTACAAAAGTACCCCTACCATTTCACCAAAAAAGTGTCAAAAATGGTAAAAATGACAGGAGACGGTCTTTGACAATTCCTTTATTAAAATCTTCTTTCTTCTTTCTTCATCCTTCGGTTTCTTCATCTTCTCCTTCCGTCATCTTCTTCCATCTTCTTCCATCTTCTTCTTCCTCCGATCCGCTTCTTCTTGCGCTGGTCTTCTTGTCCTTCTCGTCCGGCATCTTCTTCCGTCGGCGACGGTGTCGGTGTCTCTTCTTGGGCCGCTCCGCGCAATGGGAGGCTCCCGCTGTGTGAGGCTCCGCTCTGTCTGACAGGTCTTTTATAATGGAGGGCACCTGGTGACCACGCCCCCTCTGACGCACGGGGACGTCATGGCTTTCCCCATGACGTCAGAGGGGGGCGGGGTCACCAGGTGCCCTCCGTTATAAAAGACCTGTCAGACGGAGCGGAGCCTCACACAGCGGGAGCCTCCCATTGCGCGGAGCGGCCCAAGAAGAGACACCGACACCGACGCCAACGCCGACGGAAGAAGATGCCGGACGAGAAGGACGAGAAGACCAGCGCAAGAAGAAGCGGATCGGAGGAAGAAGAAGATGGAAGAAGATGGAAGAAGATGACGGAAGGAGAAGATGAAGAAACCGAAGGATGAAGAAAGAAGAAAGATGATTTTAATAAAGGAATTGTCAAAGACCGTCTCCTGTCATTTTTACAATTTTTGACACTTTTTTGGTGAAATGGTAGGGGTACAAAATACCCCCTTACCATTTCACACAGGGGGGGGGCTGGGATCTGGGGGTCCCCTTGTTAAAGGGGGCTTCCAGATTTCGATAAGCCCCCCCGCCCACAGACCCCCACAACCAATGGCCAGGGTTGTGGGGAAGAGGCCCTTGTCCTCATCAACATGGGGACAAGGTGCTTTGGGGGGACCCCAAAGCATCCTCCCAATGTTGAGGGCATGTGGCCTGGTACGGTTCAGGCGGGAGGGGGGCCGCTCTCGACCCCCCCTCTTTTCCTGCGGCCTGCCAGGTTGCGTGCTCGGATAAGGGTCTGGTATGGATTTTGAGGGGGACCCCACGCCATTTTTTTGGGCTAGGGTTCCCCTTAAAATCCATCCCAGACCTCAAGGGTCTGGTATGGATTTTGAGGGGGACCCTACGCCATTTTTTTTTTTGGCTGGGGTTCCAATTAATATCCATCCCAGACCTGAAGGGCCTGGTTATTGAATTTGGGGGGACCCCCACGCTTTTTTTTTTTCATATTTTTTATCAATGACTTTTTTTTTTTATGAATGACTTTCAGTTTCAATGAATGACTGTTCTCTGTATTACGGGAGCCGTCAATACACATTAGCCGCAAGAGATTTTAAATAGCTTTTTTACTTGCAAAAATGACCCTTTTTGCAGAGACAGTTCTAAACACGGGAAACATGCGCCCCTTTACATGCATACTATAGACACCCCCCAGGTACGAAATTTAAAGGAATATTACACTTTTATTGTTTCAATTTAAGCATTATTAAAATCACTGCTCCTGAAAAAACGGCCGTTTTTAAAAAAAATATTTGCATTGATACATGTCCCCTGGGGCAGGAAACAGGTCCCCAAACACTTTTTATGACATTAACATGCATATTAGCCTTTAAAATTAGCACTTTTGATTTCGAACGTTCGCATCCATTATAACTAATAGGGTTCTAAAGCTCACATGTACTTTAGGTCCGTTTGCGGGTTCTGGTGCGAGCCGAATGGGGGGGTGTTCGGCTCATCCCTACTCTTCAACTACCGATCCCTGTGAGCATAACTCCATGTCAGACCAGCCTTCCTTGCTAACCTGGTTAACCGGAACTTACCCGCATAATTATTTTATCTTAGTCCTGATGAAAGTGTAAGTTAGAGCAGTCTGGGAGAAAATAGTTAGCTCTGCTGTATACTAACCTAGTATGGACCTTGGTGACATGACTGCATCTGTAAGTCTAATGCCCCGTACACACGGTCGGAATTTCCGACGGAAAATGTCCTATCGGACCATGTTGTCGGAAAATCCATCTGACTTTTTCCGTCGGAAAAAATTTGAGATCCTGCTCTCAAATTTTTTCCGACAACAAAGTCCGATCGGACTTTTTCCGATCATGTGTAGCGAATTCCGACGGACAAAGTGCCACGCATGCTCAGATCAAATTATTGGCTACTAGCCTCTACGTAGTTCCGTCGTACGCAACGAACGTCATCACGTTCAGAATGATCGGATTTTCCGACAACTTTGTCCGACCGTGTGTATGCAACACCAGTGTCGGACAAAATCCGTCTGAAAAAATCTGACGGATTTTGTGGTCGGAATTTCCGACCGTGTGTATGGGGCATAAGATATCTCTCTTTCATATCTCTTTCCCAGTAACTCAAAGTGCCTGTGGATACGTGCATGAAGCAAGTCCATAACATTTTGGTCTTCGCTCCATGTTTTTAGCTTCAGGCTTTGAGTCCTTTTGTAAAAGAGTTCCTCATATTCGAAGCTTATCCGTTATTTCCGCACAACTCTTATTACGGACATTCCTGTTATTCTCCTCCTCCAAAAATACCTATTTAGCCTATGGCTTAATATAAACTGTGCTCAGGTAATCCAATCCTGGTAATTTAGTAATTGTAGAATGGACTCATGGGAGCCAAGCCACCATCGGGTGAGGATCCCACCACCTTCCCCCCAGAAGTTATTAGCTCCTGTTAAAGGTTTATTATTATTACTTTTGATTATTGTGTCACAACTTTATACATAGTTCTGCCAGTTCATAAGGGCACACATATGTTTTCCATGTGTATCTTTGAGATTGCTTTCCTCTGCTCTATATCACTTTTACACCTTCTCCTAACTAAGCAACGCTCCTCATTTCTCACAGCTCTTTTCATGTACATCATATCTATCCCCTCCCAGAAGCTTCCCCCATAACTGTGAAAATGCTATGACAATTACCTTAGTCACTTATCCCTGAGCTGTGGACCAGATTTGCTGGTCTTCGTCGATTTCATGAGTAGTGGGCCATAGTCAAAACATAGCCAAAGTTCAGTGATCGGAATGGATAGTCAGTTAAGCCAGAAGTCAGGGATCAATGTAGTGGAACAGCAAGCAGGATCTGGAGCCAGAAGGAATGTCAGCAAAGCCAGTCTTTAAACAGGAACGCAGGAGATAGTTTCTTGGGATGTGACCAAGGCGAAGGCAGAGCTCCTCTGGACTAGACGGCTTAAGTAGGCAGGACTGACGAGCAGGATCATCAACAGCTGAGTAACTGTGGAGAGAGATAGGAGCTGGCAATTAGCTGACAGATGAGCAGCCAGCTCAGAGAAGGAAGGGCTGAGCCCAGCCCTGACAGTTCCATTCTCCCCCCGCACTTTTTCTATACTCACTGCACCACTGGGGTTTTGCTGGAACCTCCCCACTCCTTCTTACCTACTCGCTTTCTTCCATAAACATGCTCTACCTAATCAGGTCCACCAAAATGCCGCAAACCTCCACCAACATCATCTCTCTGAATGCTAATGGTTTAAACACTCCTGAAAAAATAAATATTTTTTTTAAACATCACCTCATCACAAGGAAACAAGGTTCATTTACCTAAAGATATAGTAAACTCCTTTAATGCCTTCTATTTCTCTCTATATAACTTACCTGGGTATCCCTGTGCAATGTCCCAAGAAGCACAAAGAGAAGACCCTCTCTAATCTAATATCTTCCCAAACTAAAACCTGCTCTGACTAAACATTAGACAAACCAATTACAGCACTGGAATGCTGAAGTGTTCAAATAAACAAAAGCATGCAAATGTCCAGGCTCCTACAGCCTTTCACTAATGTATTATAAAATGTTCATCCCACAACTATCTACCTTTTCTTTGCATGGTTCAGAGAAATCCCAATGTAAGAGGCTTATGTATACAACTCACAGAACATAAAATATCTAATCATAGAATGCCTTCAACTTACTGTACATCGAGTAGGAGCAAAGGTATTGAGACTTCAAATGTTCCACAAAGAGATTATATACAACATACAAAATCAATATATTCTTTATTATTAAATAAAAGAAAAAAAAATATGGAAAGAAGAAAACACCATAAAATAGGGAAACATAACATCAAGTGCCGATCCAGAAATGGACTTAAGTTCACTAAGCTAAACTAAAAAAAAAAAAAAACATCCAAGTGCTTTGTCTACAGGCTACACTTCATAAATTTCCAATGCAATATTCCCAACGAACACATTCCCGTAGAAATGGCTGATGGTGGTCACATGTCTGATGAAGGGGTCCTGCGTGGCTCAGAAACATTGCCTTCTGCTGTAAATATGTGATCGCTGATTAAAGTTTGGACCCGTTTTTGGAGATCCTGGTGTGCTGGTGAAATTTATCTCTACTCTCCATAAAAACTTCTCTTAGGATATGCCAATGTTTCATGAGAATCCCACTTATGGTCTCCAATTGGTTATTAAATGTAGTAACAAACCTAGATTTTTTAGATGTTTTCTCCTCTTCTCCTTGGAATAAAAGCAGGTTGTGTGGACTGTTTTTGGCCTTATGATAGCGATGATTCAAAGATGTTTTGCTCTAGTATCTTTTTCAAAAACAGTTGCACAAATTTAACATCTCTTTAAATACCTACAAGTCTGAGAATTCCTTTGGACTCTTAGGTATGGGTCCATGCGGTTTCCCATAATCAGTGTAAAATTGCATGGCTTGCCATCTGTTGAGATTAAGTATGGTTACAATCTTGTTGTCTGAATCTTTGTAACTCCAAGAAAGGTAGAGTGTTTGTGTCAAAAGTCAATGTAAAAAAGGGATTAAAGAGATTTCTATTAACCTCCCTGGTGGTAATCCCGAGCGTGACTCGGGTCTGACTTTTTCTGTCTGGAGCGGTAACCCTGAGTCACACTCGGGGTAACATTGCAGAGCATCCAGTGGAGCCCTTACCTTATCCTGGGTTCCAGCGATGCCCTCCACTGTCCTCGGCTGTGCTCCGCTGTGATCGCCGGCACGATCACCGCATCGGACTTCCTGGTTCCGTTCCCTGCGAGCAGCAGCGGCGCATGGGAGTGGAACTGGGCGGGAATTTTAAAAATTTGAACACAAACACACATATAAAAAGAGGTGATACAGTGTAATCTGAGAGGATTACACTGTATCATCTCAAATCTCACTGATACAGTGCCCCTTGCCCCAGTGCCCCTCCAATAAAATATTTAGAAGATGGAATCCAAAAAGCGCCATTTCGCTACAAAATCGCCTTTGGAGCAGTTGAATGACAGAGACACGGAGTTGCTCCCAGAACTGAGCGATAGTGAGCCATGGGGAGATTTGTCATCTGACACTGATCTGACAAGTGACAGCGGTGATGGCCCTGCACCTGACATCAGCGATGTGCGCACTTGGTGCCCTATTGACCTCGATACGGACCAGGTAGTGCCCCCAAGATTTCCCTTCACTGGATCACCTGGGATGAAGGTCGACGTTGAGCATGACAACCCTCTGGCATACCTGCAATTATTTCTCACAGAGGAGGTAATTGAAAAAATTGTCACAGAGACAAATCGCTACCAAGAGCAGCATTCCACTACGCTGCATGCCAGGTTTTCCCGAAGCAGAAAGTGGGAACCGGTGACTAAAGAGGACATCTGGCTGTTTCTCTGACTTATCATTCTTCAGGGGGTGGTGGGGAAACCGCGCCAGAAATGGTACTGGACCACAAATAAGTTACTGGCCACTCCGTTTTTTGGTACTGTGATGTCAGAATACCGGTTTTCCCTTCATCATTAAATATTTCCACGTCACTAACAATGAAGAGTTTCATGAGGCCACGCATCCTGCGCCCAAACTGAAAAAAATCTGGGAGGTATGCCAAATTATTGGGAACAATTTCCAGCGGACCTACGTGCCAGAAAGGGACGTCAGCGTGGATGAAAGTTTGATGGCCTACAAGGGACGCCTAAGCTGGATACAGTATACTGCATCCAAAACAGCGCGGTTTGCCATCAAATCATACATGCTCTGCAAGTCATCCACTGGGTACATCTGGAATTCGGTCATTTACACCAGTAAAGGCACGAAGTTCAACCCCAGGTACAGCGTCTATGGGATGGCCACATCATCTGTCCTTACACTGCTGGAGCCATTACTGAACCAGGGATATTGTGTGACCATGGACAATTTCTACACGTCTCCGGAACTGTTTGAGGTTTTGCTACAAAACAAGACTGATGCGTATGGTACAGTTAGGCCTAACCGACGTGACATGCCATCTATGTTTTCCAAGAAAAAACTAAAAACCGGAGAAATGGTTGCCTGGCAGAAGGGTAAGATGATGGCAATGCGATGGCGAGACAAGAAGGGCGTGTGTCTCATGAGCACTGTGCACAGTACCTCCACTGCCATGGGCCACGCAAAAGGTGGGAAAGATGTGCTGAAGCCGCAAGTCGTGATAGACTATAATTGCACTATGGGAGGTGTCGACCGAGCCGATCAGGCAATGACATTTTATCCGACTATGCGCAAACAGCAAAAAAAATATTATAAAAAGATTTTCAGGCATCTTCTGGAACAATGCCTTTGGAATGCGTATATCTTGTACAGAGCAGAGAGTGACAAGCCTCTTGTTCATTCAGATTTTACCTGGAAGGTGGCTGAGCATATTTTTTTCAAACACCAGATGCCATCCATAGCTGTGAACAGACCTGGACGACGTGCTGTTGGTGTTGCCAACCCAGAACGCCTAACAGGTCGTCACTTTATGGACTACATACCGCCAACCGCAAAAAAGGCAGCACTTACCAGGATGTGCGTGGTTTGCTGTTCAAACAGAGATGACAATGGAAAAAAAATCCGAAAAGAAAGCAGGTTCCATTGTCCGGATTGTGACGTCGGACTGTGTGCTGTACCTTGTTTCAAAATTTATCACACTCAGGATGTTTATTGAATTTTCTTTGTTTGACAAATTTCTTTAGGTTTGTATTACATTATTGAATAAAATTATATTATTTAAATATTTTAATTCATGATTTTGTGTTTCAAACTTTATCACATCTGGGATGTCTACTACAGTCTTGTTTGGTCAGGTTTAAGTAAGTAATTACTAAGAATTGCAGGCCTATAATACATAGCATCAAATTTCCATGCAAAATAATTGTACCGCTTTTGGTACAAAATTCCAGACAGAATCATACCGCCAGGGAGGTTAAGTGCCTCACCAAATTGCTTCAATAGCTCCAAAGGGCCTGTCCAAAAAATAATAATATCGTCAATGTAGCTTCACTATAGGTCAAAATAGCTAAGGTACATCGACATGTCATCTGAACAAAAAAAGCCAACCCTCCCACCTCCCTCGGGTATAGGTTCCCATATGATGGGGCACACACTGTCTTTATCGCCATGCACTGCACCTGGAGGTAGTGGGATCTGTTGAAGACAAACAGATTGTGTGTTAAAATAAAGAAGGTCTAAAATAAATGTATGTTGTATGTTGTTCTGTACTACATTCATTCAAGAATGTTCCTATCATTGCTATACCATCCTTTTGTGGGATGTTCAGGTAGTGGGACTCTATATCGATTGATACCAAAAATGTATCTGGTGTAGTGTCAATGCCATCCAAAATTGTGTGAATGAGGTGAAATTCTGTTGACTTCCATCATCCAATTATGTGAAAGCAAAAAATCATGTTCTTTATTTTTTATTTTCCATGCACGTAATGGGGATTTGCAAATTAAAGTCAACAGCTACTTTGCCTTTAGAAAATCAACCCCACTATGACAGCCAGAAAACCCACATTTAGAAGGTTGTAAATGTTGTCCCCAATAGTTCTTTTGTGACAAGTTTACTGTAAAGTAAATCCATCATGAATGGAATAAAGGATTTGACAATGTCTAAGTTCACACAAAGAAAGCTTCAACAACTCATAGGAAAGTAAGGTATGTTATTTTTATTTCCTTTTTAATATTTCAACACAAAATCACAAGCTTTAGGACAAGGTAGCCAAATTATGAATCCACATGCTGAGAACCAACCAACCACTTATTCGCTCTAACTTTGGTATTCCTGATGAACAAAAGAAAACAAAGACCCAGCAACAACAAATTAATTTAGCTAAAATAAATTTATAGTTTTTTTTAATATGTTCAGTCTCTAATCCCCTTTCTCCATGCATTACTATAAGTACAACAACCTCACTCAAAATTAACAGCCTAATAAACTTAATAGATTAATATAAGAAGAATAACATTACACTGTTACAGCACATATTTATACCCCTGTGTGCCCTTCCAGAAAATCTATTTACCTGTTCTACTATCAGTAGAAGAATCAGCAGATACATATTTTTCTTGAAGCTGTTTTATTATGTTTTTAACCTATATCCCTTACAGTGAAATAACATCAACAGAAAGAGCTTTACCCATGTCACACAAGTGCTGTCTACACAATCTTTAGAAATATGGAAGATGAGTTACAGGTTTTGCCAATGTTAAATATCAAAATATGCTTTCCAAATGTTTCTCTTTACCATATAGTAAAACAAGTGTGACAATGTCAAAAGCGTGTCAATTATTTCATTGTAGCATTACCATTTCATCAATTCCACAGTGCAGTAATTCATAGAAAGCTAAATAATTTCTCTGGATACAGATATGTCTTCTAATTAGTTGCTATGGGATAAAGAACTGAGAATTAGCAAGCGGGTAATTGAGATAATTACATTTTAAAACTTACAAAACAGCTTAGTTTTCTTCCTCAAACGAAATAGTAGACAATGTAAGCTGCACCCCAGGTGGGATCTTAACCAACAATCCCTGGATTATTAGGCCAGCGCCTTAAAATTAGACCACTGTATAAAAATTATAATGCAGAATTCACAAAAAACTGATGTTACCATGGAAAGTAAAATAATTGTAGGTATAGACCAGTGATGGCGAACCTTTTTGAGCCTGAGTGCCCAAACTGCAACCCAAAACCAACTAATTTATTTCAAAGTGCCAACGCTGCAATTAGTGCGGGGGGGGGCTGAGAGAGAGGGAAAATGTGAGAGAGGGCTGAGAGAAAGTGAGGGTGTGTGTGAGAGAGAGAGAGTGAGAGAGAGGGGGGACAGAGAGAGAGGGGTGTGAAAGAGAGAGACGGGACTATGAAAGAGGGGGGCTGAGAGAGGGGGAGCGCGCTGAACGAGAGAGAGGGAGGGGGGCTGAGAGAGACAGGGGGGCTGAGAGCACAGTAAGGAGGGAGATGAGAGAGAGGCCTCTAGCTCTGTCCCTATCTGCAGTCCCTGCTCTGCCCCCTGCCCCAGTCTTTGTCTGTGGGTAGTTGGTGTATGATTGTGTCCGGTACCTTCCATGCCAGTCTCCGTCCTTTATCCTGGGGAGCTCTCTGCTCTGTTCCATCCAGCGGCTCCCTCACAGCATGCTCCTCCCAGCTGTACATCCGGGCCCCCAGTCAGCCTGTTCTCCAGGCCTAACTGTTGAAGAGGAGGTTTGAGGAGTCCAGACTTCAGAAGGCACCGGTGATGCTGCACCCGCTGCTTGCCTCTTTGGCCATCAAGGAGGCGGTTAAGCTCTTCTCTCCCTCCCATGCTCTCAGGCATGTAACCTTCCCCGCGGAGGCTGCAGGGCTGCCCACTCACTCGTGCAGATTCCTGCACCTCACTGCTGCTTGCTGCCATGCTCTCACCGCCGCAAACCTGGACTCTCTCGGGTGCCCACAGAAATGGCTCTGCGTGCCATGTGTGGCACGCGTGCCATAGGTTCGCCATCACTGGTATAGACTATAATAGCAGCAATCGAGAGATGTTGTGTGGTGTACCAATAATGTGTGGTGAAATCTAATACAGCACTCATTTTATCATACCTTCTTTATACAGTACAGTAACTATGATAAATAATATTCCGTATGGGACCCCTAGAATAAACTCACTAGTATGTTTACCTTGTAAAACTGGATTTACTGTTTTCTTTAATGGTTTTATGCTTAAATATATTGTTTTCATCTTTATTACTATAGACATCCTAATTCTGTTTTATATAATCTTTGAAGAACAGCTTACTGTGGCATTAGTCAAGGTGATCCTTGTATTCATAGGAAATAATGGACCTGGGTGCTCTCTACTAATGTCAGTTCATGCTGAAATACAATATAGAGTACTTCAGTTCCAGTCATATTTTTGTTTATTAAAAGTCAGCAGCCACAAAAAGTATAGCTGCTGACGTTTAAGAAAAAACAGCCACTCACTGTCCAGCGGTGCGTTCACCCGCGCTGTGTTCTGCCCGTGTCCTCCCTTGTCGGCACTGGCATCTCAACTATGGGCATCCGACTGTGACAGCTTGCGACTTCACAGCCGGGTGCCCACTGCGCATGCGCGAGCAGCGATACACTGCACTTTGTCACTGGTCCTGAAGTCTTCTAGGACCTGTCAGGTGGCTCTCTCTGATCTCTCTCTCTCCTCACAGGGCAGATTGATAGCAGCAGGAGCCACTGGCTCCTATTGCTGTCAATCAAATCCTCTGATGAGGGGGCAGGGCCAAGCTGCACTGTCTGTCTTAATGAATGCAGACAGTTCAGCTCGGGATCAAGTCGGCAGGTGTGCAACAGAAGAAAGAGGAGGAGCCAGGAGCACCAGCGGAGGACCCGAAAAGATGAGGATCGGGGCTGCTCTGTGCAAAACTATTGCACAGAGCAGGCAATTATAAAATGTTTTTTTTTTTTAAGAAAATAACTTTACAATCACTTTAATAGAATATTTTAAATCATAAATTAAAATGCCATGATTAAAAATGATGAAACCTTAAAACCCTTAGGATCTGTATGTCAAGGAGGCGTGAAGGATCGGATGATCACGTGACCACTGTGTTTGGCTGTCACAGGTCCCGCTGACACCTGATCATTACTACGGACCAAGAGCACTCCCAGCATAGAATGCTCTACCACCCATGGATATGTGTGTGTCGTATGGGCATTAAAGCCCACCCCCCCCCCTTGCTGCCGCACAGTACATGGGCAGCAAGGAGTTAAAATAGAACTAAAGGCAAAACTTTGTTTTTTTCATTTTGGATAGAGTAACTGTTAGTTTTTTGCAATTTGTGTCCCATTGAAAGGTTTTCATTCCCTTCCTGTCCTTATCACCAAGGTCACCAAAACTAGTATACTTATTGAAAGATTTTCCCTCTATTACTGTCCTGGAGTTAACAGTAAGCATGACAAATAGAGAGGGTGAATCTCCCTAATGGGGGCACAAACCGAAGTGAAAACCCGACATACATTCTAATCTTTGTACACTCCACTGCCTTTAGTTACAATTTAACCCACTATTTTGTTGCACAACCTTTAGAGACAATCACTACAAACAAGCGATTTCTGTAGCTCTCAACAAAACTTCTGCATCTGCCAACAGGTAGCTGGGCTCACTATTGAACAAGCTGTTCCAGCTGTCTCAGATTTGAATGGTGCCTTCTCCAGACTGCATGTTTCATCATTTTCCATAGATGTTTCATAGGATTCAGATCAGGGCTCATAAAAGCTGTGTTTTGAGTAATTTACCCACTGGAGGACCCATGGATTCCAATCAAGTAGGTTTGCTCCAGATTTCCTTTATATCTCATTGTAACCTGAGCAGATTCAAGGCACCCCATGTCAAAGGCAGCAAATCAGCCCCAAAACATAACCAAGCCTTCTCCATGTTTCACAATAGGTATTGTGTTCATTTGGTTTATCTGGCTGTAGAACAGTTTGTTAATCAGGTCAATAAAGATGTACATTCTTGTTTGCAGTCTATGGGGAATACACAGAGATCCAATTTGACCAAAGCTGAATGGGAAGTCCACAAGAGTTACGGTAACTATCAAGCCTGCAGATAAGAGCATTGCTTTGATTATTGTGGATACAATTATGCTCAGGAGATACAACAGTTGTCTGACAGTCAGATGTACAGGAAACTATCTTCTGACCATACAATGGATGTTTTTAAGAGGATTGAGAAGGTGATAACCATACACATTGTTATGTTGATGGTGAGACTGTTATCATTTTGAGGATTCACTTGCTCCACTGGGACATACCATTGTGGTAGGGAGGGGTTCCTTGTGTGGTCCATTGGCAATATACTTAGATAAAATTATTTCTTTATTAATAGCTTGTGGTAAATCTTACCTGGGGCATACAGGACAGTTTCTTCAGCGTTTGCAAACTGTTTTATTGCCAGATCAGTGTATTCTAATCACTTTAGATGTTGCAAGTCTGTATACCTTTATCGAACACATGTTAGGCATACAGGCAGTAGAAACATTTCGTAGTTCTGCAGTTTGCTTGAAGGATGCTCAGATTTCAGTTTGTTTCATCATTACACATCATTTTAAGTATTAATTATTTCATGTTTTAAAAGTTGTATCTTCTTGCCATGCGTTAGCATGGTTTAGATTGATCAATGATGTGTTTTCATTTTGAGGTGGGAGATAAACAATCATTAAATGCATTTAAAGCGTCTGTTACCCCAACATTTCATATGATGTACTTGTATGAGAAAGTATCCTGTTCTCATTGTATTGCTTTCTTTGTGTGAAATTTCTGGTGTTCCTCAGACCCTCTGCTTTCCTATTAAAAACTAACTACACTAAGCAGGAGAGTACATCGTGGTTCTCTAGCTATGCTTGGAACTCAGTGTACTCTCCTCCAATGATCAGACTTGTCCTGACATGCCTCCCCCTGCATAGTCATTCACTGGGAAGCTCAGTGTATTGCTGCTTCTCCACCCTCCAGCTCTTGTGCAGCTGAAAACAGAGGGAATGTGATCACATATAAAACTTTTATCTATACAAAATGTTTTGCCTTTCATTTCTGTTTTAAACTGAATGGGTTGTTTTATAGGTGATCGTTTACAATCACTTTGATAAAGATCTAAGATTAGATGGTTGCTGAATTCAACGTGACATTTAATTAAAATTCTATACCCTATTTGGATGTGAGAGTATACAAGAAAGACAATAAATTGGAAACAGATTCATTTGTTCAACCCACTGACAGCAACCATCTTCTCTTATATACTATCCACTAGCTGTGTTAAGATCCATTCCACGGAGTTAGTTCACTAGAGTTCAACGCATTGTAAGCGAGCAATCAGTTAGAGAAAAAAGGATGAGTGAAATACAGAAGAAATTGACAGACGGGATATCCACAGACTTTACTCATTTGAGTACCGTATTACAAAGAGAGACTGTGAATATAGGACAGAAAAGATCCAGTCACAGGATTTTTTTTTTAGTATCTCAATTTTACTCTGGGGCACACATGATTTTTTTCCATTATATAAAGCTATTGGAAGGTTTTAAGGAATAGTTACCCTGATATTGTGGAGTTCCAGTACCCACCTCTACAGTCATTTAGGAAGGGCAGATCTCTCTGTTACATGCTGATCAGGGCTAATTCAAAAGGTGAAAGACTTGATAGGCCTATTGCTGTACATTTCTGGGACCTAAGAATAATGGTGCATTTCCATGTTTAATATGTGCACAATGCTCTAATATTATAAAAGGTACAACTTTTACACATCATTATACTGGGAGGAATATTTGCATTAAAGGTTTTTACATGCGCCAGAGTTTGTATGTAGTCTACATTTTAAAGTGCCCTTGCCTTTATTATGTAGGAGAGACTACACAGAAAATTAAAACGTATCTTCGCCCTGTACTAAAAACAAATGTAAAGCCAGCAGCTACAAATACTCTAGCTGCTGACTTTTAATAAAAGGACACTTGCCTGTCCAAGGGTCCAGTGCCATGCTCACCCAAACTACTTTTTTTTTGTCGGTCTTCGGGTCCCTGGCGCCAGCATGTTTACTGTAGGCAGCCGACTTGCAGTTTCACAACCGGCTGGCCACTGCTAATGTGATTTGTGAATGGTCCTGCAACCTTTGTCATGTCCCAGAAGGTTACGGTGATGGGGAATTCCAGTGGCTGGCCTCAGTTATCTGACCAGAAGTGGCAGAACCAGGTACCTGATCCTGTCCCCATAAAAAAAGTCAAAAACAGAAGGGGGATAATGCAGAAATATTCCCTTTAGGCTGATGTACTGCTTTAAAGACAGAATTTCAACAAATATCATCTATTAGATTCCCTAAATCTGATTTGCCGGTTGCATTTCAAACAATGCGGACATGCACCAGCACAACTCATGTTTATGGCAATAGATCATGTACCAGTTTTCAGGAGAGGCAACAGAGAGTTAAAATTAAAACAAACTGAAGTAAGATGTATTGCACTCCTTGACACTTTAATGTCTATATGGCTTATGAGGGATTATGATTTGCATTCTTTTTTTATAGGATACATATTGGTTATACTTTGTTTACATATTTTTTATATTGTTGATTTTTAGGTGCAGATGGAATGTACTAGTAACATTGTAGTATCTACTAGGAATTGTTAGCTGGTTCAATTAAAGTGGTTGTGAAGGTTGAATGTTTTTTAGGTAAAAACCATCTGTGTGCTGCTACCCCTACAGCAACCCCCCCCCCCCCAATACTCACCTTAGTCCCCTCTCAATCCAGTGGTGTGCACAAGAGCCTCCTCAGTCCTGAGACTCCCTCTCCTCATTGGCTGAGACAGCAGCAGGGGCCATTGGCTCCCACTGCTGTCAATCACAGACAGTGAGCCAAAGAGGAGAGAGTGAGAACAGGGCAGAATCGTAGCTCTATGTGTCTTATGGACGCTCAGAGCAGGGCTCGGGTGTGAGCACACACCAGTGCCCCATTAACAAGCTGCTTACATCTGGGGGCACTGGTCAAGGTGGAGGAGCCAGGAGCGCCAGCGGAGAAGAAGAGGATCAGGGCTGATCTGTGCAAAACCAAATTAACCTTTAATACCACTTTAAGGGATGTCTGTGAATGAATGCATGTCAGCTGCTTCCCTTTAATGGTCAATTCAGGATATGATATAAACACATGTTTGTATTATGCTGTTTTATGCTTCTTATACCTGATGAAGGATCCTTGTGGGATCTGAAACTGTTGTACTGATGAAAGCATGATGAAGACTGAAAATAAAGGATAGAGTGCTGCAGATTGCACTTTATTTTCTTATATACAAGTGAGCCTGGGCTGTCTCTATATCTACTATACACCTACATTATCTGTATCTACTCAGTGAGTGCTGCCTGCAATATTTGGAACTGTTATATACAGTATAATTAAAAGCATTTGTTACCCTAACACTTCATGTGCCTGCTGTACCATGTACTTGTATGAGAAAGTATTCTGTTCTCTTTGTATTGCTTCCTTTATGTGAGATTCATGGTGTTCCTGCTAGTCCCTCTGCTTTCCTATTAAAAACTGATCACACTAAGCAGGAGAACACAGCATGGTAAGTTCTCTAGCTGTGCTGGGAACTCGGTGTACTCTTCTCCAATGATTAGACTTGTCCTGAAACTGGAAAGCGCAGTGTGCTACTGCTTCTCCTCCACCCAGCTGTTATGCAGCTGAGAACAGAGGGAGTGTGATCACTTATAAGAAAAGGGGAAAAAAGGTATTTATGAAAAAATTTTGTATCTATACAAAATGTTTTGCCTACATTACTATTATTTTCATTGCTTTAATTAATATTTTAAACTGAATGGGTTGTTTTACAAGGTGATTGTTTACAATGACTTTAAGTCTTTATAATCAAAGGAGTTTCAGAAGGCCAACATTTTTAAATTAACATTTAACCAACTTTAATAAACATTTCATTAAAGTGATTACAAGAACATATTGATAAAAGGAAGAACGACGTTTATAAAAAACATTATGTTTTTGTTCTTAAAAGTTATAATTGGATATTTAAAATGTTAAATATTTAAAATTTACACAGTAGTAAATTATAGCTCTCTTTGGTTATAATGTTGAGATATTGTGCAGAAACAGACTCATACTGCTATAAAGAAATTTGTATTTTCAAGAAGACCTATCTGTAATGCTGCATACACACGATCGGAATTCTTGTCGGAAAAAGCTCTGATGGTTTTCCTCTCGGAATTCCGACGGAATTCCGCTCAAACTGTCTTGCCTACACATGGTCACAGCAAATTCTGACGGTCAATAACACTGCGACATACAACACGTTCAACGGCACTATAAAAGGGAAGTTTAATGTTTCCGAGCATGTGTCAAATTGTTTCCGAGCAGGCGTCGGAATTTTGCATGTCGGAATTGCATACACATCATCGAAAAATCCGATAGAAAGGTTTTCTGTCGGAAAAATAAAGAACAGGCTCTTAATCTTAAGTCCGACGGAAATGCAGACAGAAAAAGACTGATGGGCATACACGCGGTTGGAAAATCCAATGGAAAGCTCCCATCGGACTGTTTCCATCGGAAATTACGGCCGTGTGTACGCGGCATAAGAAGAGAATGATTGAAAATTTGTAAAAGAGAAAACGTAAAATAGGAGAAAAAATAGGATAATAAGAAGATGGAAGATGAAGGTCACTAAGTCAGCCCCAGAGTAAACCTAAAACAAGAAAGGTGGTTTGTTGAGGGCATCCAAGTATGTCAACAAATTTTAGGCTATGTTGAATCTTGTTACATTGCCTTTTATATTATGTAAAAGGTGTTATAAATGATATTAAGGACCCTTTCACATGACCATTTTCGATCAGGTCCACCTGTCAGTTTTTCAGGTGGACCTGAACGGATACTTTTTTCACCACTATGGACTGGTGGGTGGAAATTGACTTGTGTCCATTTACATCCGCCTACCTCCGATCCGATCAGCAGACAGATCCCTACTGATCAATATGGAAGGTGCCCATCTGAAAGGGGAAATAGGAAAGAGGTGGGGAGTTGTGAATGGCTATTATCATGCTTCAGGCAGCTGAGACACCTTTTTGGCACTGTGCTTAGCCAGCATCTAATTCCTGGACCAAGATGCTGCCTCAAAGATGACACAATGGTGAAAATCCTGGTGTATGGTTATTGTCTGTGTTCACAAAAGCCTGACACAGATCAACCCTTACTACAGCCTCTCACCTTGTGACATGTTGCAAAATGGAAAATGCTTTCTCCTACCAGCAGCAGACTAATGACATTATCTCAACCTAGGCAAATTTGCTTCTCTGAAGCTCAGTAACTGCTTTTTAATGATAAAAGGTACAGCTTTTTTAATTCTGCTGTTTCTGTATGTTATAAAATGTCAGAAATGCATGTTATTTCATGCAGACTTTTATTGTTATTGAAAGGTCCACTGTAAAGTGATTGTAAAGTCTTGTTTTCTTTTTTTACCACTTGAGGTCCACGCAATAGTCGAATGACGGCCACAGCGCAGACCTGAATTTCCGGGAGGCCGCCATAGGACATCCTCCCCTTTGCACACTCCCCGTGCGCCCCCTGCAGGGCACGCGCGGCGCACGCTGTGATCACAGAGTCACCGAGACTCGTGTGATCACCGATCCGAGTAAGGGGCCGATCCCCGCCCCTTACCACGTGATCAGCTGTCAGCCAATGACAGCTGATCATGTGTGTAAACAAAAGCTTGGTAATTGGCTTTTTTTGCTCCTCACGCTGAAAGCGTGAGAAGAAAAAAAAGCCGATCACGGCTTATGCTCAATGGACATCGGTCCCGAAGAGGAAGGAGGCACATCTGCCTCCTCCTCTGTGCCTGCAAGTGCCACCTATCAATGCCCACAAGTGCCACCTATCAATGCCCACCAGTGGTGCCAATCAGTGCCACCTAGCAGTGCTGCCTTTCACTTTAACCTATAAGTGCTCATCACTGCCACCCATCAGTGCCCATCACTGCCAGCTATCAGTGCCACCTATTAGTGCCACTTCTCAGTGCCCACCAATGCCACCTATCAATGCCCTTCAGTGCCACCCATCAGTGCCACCTCTCAGTGTCGCCTATCAGTGCCCACCAGTGCCGCCTATCAGTGCCCATCAGTGCAGCCCATCGGTGCAGCCTCATCAGCGTACATCAATGAAGGAGAAAAATAAAATAAAAATTGTTTTTGTTTTTTTAAATTTACAAAAAATAAAAACCGCAGAGGTGATCAAAAGGTACCACCAAAAGAAAGCTCTATTTGTGGGAAAAAAATTATAAAAATGTCATTTGGGTACAGTGTTGTGTGACCGCACAATTGTCATTCAAAGTGCATCAGTGCTGAAAGCTAAAAATTGGTTTGGACAGGAGGGGTGTTTAAGTGCCCAGTAAGCAAGTGGTTAAATAATAACAAACATGTTATACTTACCTCCTCTGTGCAGAGCAGCCTGGATCCTCCTCTTCTTGGGTCCCTCTTTGCTGCTCATGGCCCTTCCCTCCTATCGAGTGCCCCCTCAGCCAGCAGCTTTCTATGGGAGCACCCGAGCCGAGTAAGAGCTCAGTGTATCCATTCAGACACAGAGCCCCGACCTGGCCCAGCCCCCCCTCTCCCCTAATTGTCTGGCTGAATTTGATTGACAGCCGTGGGAGCCAATGGCATCGCTGCTGTGTCTCAGCCAATCAGGAGGAGTGTCCCGGATGGCTTAGACAATCATGGACATCGCTGGAGAGAGATAGGGCTCAGTTAAGTAACTGGGGGGTGCTGGGGAGGCTGCTACACACAGAAGGTCTTTTATCTTAATGCATAGCAAAAAATAAAACTATAAAGCCCAGCTGACATGTTACCTAAAAGTAGCTAGATAGACTGAATACTGTAAGGAAAAGGTGAGATGGGAGGCATACAAAAACTTCTGCATTTACAACTCTTTTAAATTCTGATGAAAAAATGGTCTGCTATGCGGAAATGGCACCAAATGCCTCCTATCTCACCGTTCTTTACAGTATTCAGTCTATCTAGCTACTTTTAGGTAACGTGTCAGCTGGGCTTTATAGTTTTATTTTTTAATTGGGAGATTCTATATAATAAATGCTGAAATATCAGATCACAATACAAAATACCATATTTGTAAAATAAAACACAAAGACAGCATCATGAATGCCAAATATTACAGAATACCATTCCTTCAAACAAAGCGTTCCTAATGCCGTGTACACATGAGCGGAATTTCCGACAAAAAAAGTCAGACGGGAGCTTTCCACTGTATATTCTGATCGTGTGTATGCCCCATAGGACTTTTTACGTCAAAAATCCTGACGGACCTAGAAAGACAACGTGTTCTAAATTTTTCTGACGGAACCAATTCCTATCGGGGAAACCGCTCGTCTGTATGCTGTTCTGGACGTACCAAAAACGACGCATTCTCTGAAGCAAGTAGAATACGGAAGCTATTGGCTACTGGCTATTGAACTTAGTTTTGCTAGTCCCATAGTACGTGTTGTACGTCACCGCGTTCTTGACAGTCGAACTTTGGTGTGACCATGTGTATGCAAGACAGCTTGAGCGGAATTCCGTCGGAGAAACCTTCAGAGTTTATTCCGACGGGAAAAAAACGCTCGTGTGTACGTGGCATAAGAGAAAAAAATTATAGTCTGTTTCTATTGTGCTGCAATTCAACTGGATCAGGTTGTGGACTCAATAACATCAACCTTTTTTTCCCACAAATAGAGCTTTCTTTTGATGGCATTTGATCATCTCTGCGTTTTTTATTTTTTGCGCTATTTTGAAAAAAACACAATATTTTGTACTTTTTGCTATAATAAATATCCCAAATTTTTTTTTATTACACCCATCAGTGATGCCTGTCAGTGCCTCCTCATCAGTGAAGGAGAAAAATCACTTTATTTACAAAATTTTATAACAGAAACTAAGAAAAAAAAATTTTTTTTTTAGAAAGAAAAAACGAACAAAAAAAAACACAGTGCTGATTAACCACTTCCGGACCAGCCGCCACAGTTTCACTGCGGCAGGCTGGCTCCCCTGCGCGAAATCACATTACTGTACGTGATCTCGCGAGGTCCGTATAATAGATGACTGCCGGCCACGAGCGATCATGATCACCAGGAGACACAGAACAGGGACGAGTGTGTGTAAACACACACTTCCCTGTTCTGTTCTGACAGGAGTGACAGATCGTGTGTTCCTATTAGCTAGGAACCACGATCCGTCACTTCCTGTAGTTAGTCCCTCCCCCTTCAGTTAGAATCACCTCCCAGGGAACATAGTTAACCCCTTCACCACCCCCTAGTGTTAACCCCTTCAATGCCAGTGACATTATTAATCGCACTGATCCCTGTATTAATGCCAATGGTTCCAAAAATGTGTCAAAATATTCCAATGTGTCTGCCATAATGTCGCAGATCGCCGCCATTACTAGTAAATAAAAATAAATAATAATAAAAATGCTATAAATCTATCCCCTATTTTGTAGATGCTATAACTTTTGCGCAAACCAATGAATTATTGCGATTTTTTTAATCAAAAATATGTAGAAGAATACATATCGGCCTAAGCTGAGGAAAAAAAAGATTTTTTATATATTTTTGGGGGATATTTATTATAGCAAAATGTAAAAAATAATGCGTTTTTTTTTAAAAATGTTGGGTACATTGTTGTATGACCGCGCAATTGTCATTCAAAGTGTGACAGCGCTGAGCCCGGGTTCACACCAGTGCAGTGCGAATTCCAGCTACATTTTCTCTGTGAAGAGAAAATGTAGCTGTTCAGCGGTGCCGCTCCGTTCTATCAGCGCATCAGCTGAGCAGGGAGAGGGGGGAGAGGAGGGGGAGGTGTAGTGAAAACAAGGAGAGATTCCTTGTTCAGAACGGAATGCATCTGCGAATCAGATGCGTTCCCATAGAGGATAATGTGCTTGTAATTCACACAGCAATGCCCAGAAAACGCACACGTTTTTTGTGCAATGCGCAGTGCGAAAGCAACGCACATATATGTGAACAATATGCATTCATTTGAATGTATTTTAAAATGTTCTGCGAATTAGATGCGGTGTAAGCCGCATCTAATTCGCATAGTTGTGAACGGGGGCTTAAAGCTGAAAATTGGCCTGGGCAGGAAGGGGGTAAAAGTGCCCAGTTGGCAAGTGGTTAATCGATACAACCTGGTAACATTACTATCATGTGTATAATTAAACATTATTAATTATTAAACTTAAAAAATATTATTATTTAAGAAATATTCTTATTTACTAATTATTAAACATTATTAGTTCATTTATATTATTATTCATTTTACCATAAAAATAACACAAATAATATATAATAAATATCAATAAAAAATATGAACGCTATTAATAAAATATTAATAACGCCATTACAACTCCTGCTAATACTGAAAGCATTTTGATTGACCAGGCTGAGCGTGCACGCGCTTCCTTCCACGCTCGCTCTCCTTAGCACAGACAAGTCAGGACATTTTTCTTGCGCGCTCCCGCTCGGAGCCGGGAAGCCGCAAGCGCACTATCAATCAGTACACGTTGCTTCCTTGTACATGCACGCGAACACATGACGTCGGACATCTGCGACGAGCCAGGCAGAGTAGGGTTTATTCTGATTGGCTGCTTGTTACGTCACTCACCATCTGACGCTGCTTAGGTAAGTGAACAGACCGGCGCTGTGCGAGTGCAGTGTGGCCGCATTGTACTGTAGTGTGTGGTGAAGAGACAATAATAAACGTAAGAGCTCAGTTTGTTATAAGGTTATATAGCTGCCTGTTCTCCCCTCACCTCTGTCGGCTTCACACTTAATGCTTCTAGGAAGAAGCTCATTCAGCATGGCATGGATGGGGAGTTCCATCTTACCTGTGTGGCACGGAAGTGGTAGGACTAGCACACCTTAGTATTGTCCATAGAGAATGAAGGGGCTGCATTACTTCCTTCTGGGAATGCTGGGTGCCTGGCAGTTATGATTCAGTGACTATATACTGATCAGGAGTTTGGACTTTTCCCTGCTCACTAAGGTTAGAGACAGCCAGGCCATGCAAGGTCTGTACTGCCAGCCTCTTTATTGCTCTCAAATCAGACCTCCAGGATCTCTCTTTTCATATGTAAAACCACACAATCAAAATAAGGTCCCTTCAATAAAGAACGAGCCAAGGTATTAGTCGCACAGCCAGATCGGTTTTGGTGCTCCAAGTATCTTGTGGAAAGCAGCAGCCGGGATCCCAGGTGTGTGTGGACAGCTGCGGCCTAGAAGCCTGTATAAATGACAGGCTCACAGCGGCTGCCATAGAGTTGCCACCTCATTCCTTTAAACCCGAACACATACTACCGTATTTATCTGCGTATAACACACACTTCCCCCCCCCCCGTTAAAATAGGGGGGGGGGGGGGGGATTGCGTGTGCAGGTTATACGCCCATATAGGCTGCCACCGAGGGGTAGGAGGGGACGGGCGCTGCCAAAATAGAGCTGGATTTCCTGTGTACTCGCCTCTGCCTGCAGTCATGCTCAGTCCCGCCCCCTGGATGGCTCCTAGCATGGATGTCCCGGCATTGGACCAGCGTTATGTCCAGCATAGGTTCCGGGCCAAGGGGCGTGACACAGAGCACACAGGAGATCCAGTGTCCTGCCGAGAAAGGTCCCCCCCGGGGGAAAATGACCCCGCTGTACTGCGCTTGCGCAGTACGAACCACAACGGAGCCGCCAGAAAATAGCCGAAGATGAACACCAGTGAGTCAGCTGTACACAGCACCTGCGTTCAAACACTGTTGTTAGATACCTCTTTGTAACAGGGCTCGCTTCGCTCGGCATATTTATAATCTAACTCTGTCCACTTGGTTGGTGAGGCTTTAACCTGGACTCAGGGCAGAATGTAGTATTAAGTGCGTAGGTGCCGTTTAGAGCTGACGATCAGCTGTTCATGTTCGGAGACTATTGGCGGCTCCGTAGTCGTTCGTACTGCGCAAGTGCTGCGCCTACGCAATACAGGGGTGTCATTATCCGCCGGGGGACCTTTTTCAGCAAGACATCGGCTCTATTTCGACAGCGCTCGTCCCCACCTATCCCTCGATGGCAGCATATATAACAGTAGGGCTGCAGATGGACACTGATTAGACTGCAGGTGGGCACTAATCAGGCTGCGTTGATGCTCGCTGACCATTATTTTGCTTTTTTTCCCTGAAACTTCCCTCTTAAATTGGGGTGTGTGTTATATGCGGGCGTGTGTTATATGCCGATAAATAAGGTAATTACACAGGTTCTGTGGCTAATTTGAATGCAGGTAAGGCACTAATCAGCCACAGAAACTGTGTAATTTAATATGTGTTCATGTTTAAAGGGTTGAGGTGAAAACCCTAGGCTGCCAATGTCTGCCAGTGTTCAGACGCAGTCACACATGGAGTTATTTTCTGCAGTTAGGGATTGATGAACACCCTTGGATGAAAGCTTGTGCCCAGGGATGATCATCTGTTCCTAACTGCAGGTGATCGCTCCCTCTTTGATTACTTCCAGAACACCAGAAGATCGCTGTGGTTGCTGTCATTGCATTGTACAGGTTTCAGACTGCACACATTTGGGATCCTGGCAGGTGTTTTGCACCAGCTACTTGCAGCACCATAACCGGTTTGGTAGGGGAAATGAGGCTCATGTCCGCACCGCCGCTGTTTACTGCAAAAATGCAAGTTTCGTTTATACCAGATATTACGCACCGCACTCTTCTTCCGGCACAGCAACTAACAGTTCCAGCTCTTGTACAGTGCAGAGCTCGCGTTGTTCACTGTCTCTTTCCTCTTCCCTTGTCCATATGTAGATTGCTGCATTCATGTGAAATTAGATGGTTTCTAAGAAAATGAAAAAAGAGCCCCCCTCTTTGGAATTATACACAATTACATGATAATTGTGTGCACAACTATTAGTCAAATTGTATTTTTGAGGATTAATCCTTATTGAACAACTACAGTACTCTGTGAATCCAAAATGTTAATAAACCTCATACCAGAGCTGCACGATTCTGGCCAAAATGAGAATCACAATTTTTTTTGCTTAGACTAAAAAGATCCCCATTCTCACGGCGTAAAATCTTTCACATTATACAAAAACAATTGGGCTAACTTTACTGGTTAGTTTTTTCCCCAAAAAATTGCATTTGAACGACTGCTGTGCAAATACAGTGTAACATAAAATATCGCAACAACCACTATTTTATTCTCTAGGGTCTCTACAAAAAAAAAAAATATAATGTTTGGGGGTTCTAAGTAATTTTCTAGCAAAAAAAAAATGATTTTAACTTGAAACCAACAAATGTCAGAAAAAGGTTTAAGTGGTTAAACTGCCCTCATTTTTAGGCCCCTTTCAGACATGCGGATCCATATTTAGTCCTCCGCTTGCTCAGCGAGGATCGCTCTTTTGATCCCCCGCTGAGCCAGCAGATGACAAGTCCGCCTCTGCACTCTGTGCAGGGACGGACCTGCCAGAGCTCTCTCCCCTATGGGGGTATCAGATGATTACGGACCGCCTGTCTGTTTTCATTCGATCCGCCAGATGGATGGAAATTAGGGTTTGCATCCATCTGGATTTTGCGGATCGGGGTGGATCGGATGTCAGCGGACATGTCACCGCTGACATCCGATGCTCTATAGAGGTACATGGAACGCCCATTCAGATCCGCCTGAAAAAACTGACAGGCGGATGTGAAAGGGGCCTAGCACCAAAGTGTATTCCTTTTGATCTAAAGGACAAATTGTTACAATATTTATACTTAAGTTTCATTGCTAAAGAATGTTATGATTCTTGGCAGACTGCCCGTTTTTTTTTTTTTTTCCTTTCTTTTGATGGCTGTCGGCTTTAGCAGAGCAGAGAGAATTCTTTGTATAGAAAAAATCGGGAAAAACTTGCGATAATGATTCTTAGGCCCCTTTCACACTGGGGCGTTTTTCAGGCGCTACAGCGCTAAAAATAGCGCCTGAAAAAAAACGGCCCTATTCACTCCAGTGTTAAAACCGCAACACTAGTGGCCGAATACCGCCGCTAAAACGACGGTAAAGCAGCGCTAAATATAGCGCTGCTTTACCGCCAACGCCGCTCCCGCCCCAGTGTGAAAGGGGCCTTAACGATTTATCGTGCAGCTCTACCTCATACCTGAATATTTAAGAAAGTAAAAGTGAGGCATTGAATTTCTTAGAATATCTATGTGTGCACAATTATTGGGCAAGTATTAGGCCCCATGCACACGAGACGCAGATGCAAACTCTGCTGAACGCACGTTTTAAAAAGCAGACACCTGCGTTTAAAAACGCGCGTTTTGCTGCTTTTTCATGCCATGTTTAGCCGCGTTTGCGTCTATAAGCGTTTGTAAAGATAACATCATATAGACCCTCCCCAAGCTCAGACAGCATGTATTATTAACTATTTCTGCCATTTTGATCAGAGTGATCAGCAGCAGCAGAGAGAGCAGTTGTACACTTGCATTTGCCTCTCTTTCTGTGGTTCTTTTTTGAAAATGGATCCCATATTGAATATATGTCAGGAAATGCTCCTGATGTTGCTCTTGATGAGGCAGCAACGTTGCTGCAAATTGCGTGAGAGGTCCAGAGTCAGAGCTCGTCGATATTGGACCTATCCGTTGATGGCACAGCGAATGTCCGTTGGATATTTCACAAACATGGTGGGGGGTTGGGGCTGACTAGACATTGGTATGCGGGTTTTTCTTTGTGAAATTGCAATGCTTTGGTCAGACTAGGTGGAGTCACTGATTAGATTAGAAATTGGATGAAGGGTTGGGGCAAAGAAGTGGAGGCATTCCTCATTGTCTAAGCTACCTAAAAAAAACTAGAGTTTTTTTATGGCATTGCATCAGTCAGTATATATGCTCTATGAACTATCTAAAGTAATTGCAACATTTTAAACCAATTGTTTTAGTATTTTTTTTATGGTTTACCATCATATTTTGTTTTCTGGTCAAAAATTGTGTTCCTTTAAAAACGCTTATAAACGTGAACGCGGGTACCGCGTTTAGCTGCGTTTTGCATCTGAAACGTGGAAAAGCAAAGTGTCTGAACCCATTTTTTTGCATAACTGCATAAAAACGTGAAAAAACAAGACTGTGTACATGGACACATAGGATAACATTGCATGCGTTCAGGTGCAGTTGAAAAAGTGTCCAACTGCCTCTGAACGCGCGTTTAACAGCGTCTCGTGTACATGGTGGCCTTAGTGTGCAGAATTATTATGCAACTAAATGAAAATTATCCCATCTCAGATGTTTATTATTCTCGGTTTAACAATATAAAATAAACAAACAAGTCAAAATGTACAAATAAAGATGTCTGACATTTAAAAAAATAAAAATAAATCAGTGACCAATATAGCCCTCCTTTTCAATAACAATGATAAGCCTTCCATTCATTGATTCTGTCAGTATCTTGATCTGACAATCAACTTTTTGTGCAGCAGCAACCACAGCCTCCCAGACACTGTTAAGAGAGGTTTACTGTTTTCCTTCACCGTAAATCACCTGTTTAAGGGACCACAAATTCTCAATAGGGTTTAGGTCAGACGAGGAAGGGGGCCATGTCATTATTCTTTCATCTTTTAAGACCCTTAGCCCTTGTTCACATTGGAGCGATTTGTCATGTGATTTGACAGGTCCAATCGCATGACAAGTTGCAGCCTAATGCTGGTAGTGGCACCATTCCAATTGGTGCGACGCCCGACTTTGTGGTGCCGCACCGATTTGCAAAAGTGGTTTCTGCACTACCTTTGCCGATTTTTCAGGTGTGACTTCAATAGACATCGGTGTATGAAGTAGCACAGATGTCTTTGAAGTAGCACCTAAAATCGTGCTACTTCAAGTGAAGAAGTACGATTTTTAAAGTAGCATCAATGTGAACCAGGGCTTACTGGTTAGCCATGCAGTGGAGTACTTCGATACATGCGATGGAGCATTGTCCTGCATAAATATCATGGCCTTCTTGATAAGATGCAGACTTTTTCCAGTACCACTGCTTGAAGAAAGTCTCTTCTAAAAACTGGCAGTAGGTTTGGGAGTTGATTTTGAGCGCCACTTTAACCAGAAAAGGTCCAACTATCCATCTTTAATACCACTAGTCCATACCAGTACCATGCCTCCACCTTGCTGGCATCTGAGTCGAAGTGGAGCTCTCTGACCGTTACTGATCCAGATACTGGCCCATCCATCTGGTCCGTCAAGAGTCGTTCTCATCTCATCAGTCCATAAAACCTTTGAAAAATTTGTCTTCAGATATTTCTTGGCTCAGTCTTGACGTTTCCACTTATGTGTCTTGTTCAGTGGTGGTCAGGTTTTAGCCTTCCTCTCCTTGGCCATGTCTCTGAGCACTGAATACCTTGTACTTCTGGGCACTCCAGGTAGATTCCAGCACTGGAGGATAATGGTTTCCTGGTAGCTTCACATTTTTATTCTTTGCAAATTTCTAGTAGTCCTTTTTTTTTTTTTTTTTCTCAACAAGTTTCTTGTGACCCTGTTGACTATTTGCAACAAAGCATTTGACGCTTTTTTGATCATGCCCCAATATCTTAGCAATTGCAAGAGTGCTGCATCCCTCTGAAAGACATTTTAAAATGTTTGACTTTTCAGAGTCAGTTAAATAATTTTTTATTTTTGGCACATTTAAGCTTCCAAAAAAATATGCACACCATCATATGGGGTGTTGAGCTCCTTGGGCCACACTGGAGTTGGACAATATGCATAGAAAAGATTATTTGGTCAAAATACTCGCTTGCCTAACAATTGTATGTGCCTTGACTACCATGCTGTCTTTATGGTGACTTACTCACATTGGGTCTGGATAGTTCACCAATGGAAAGTTAGTCCTTCTATTTTAACCACTTCCAGACCGCCCCATGTACATTTACTGCGGCAGGGTGGCCTGGCTGCACAAACTCACATACCTGTACATGATTTCAAGCACGCGGTTTAGGAGACACGCGCCCCGCTCCAGCTGTGATTGGACACAGTGGTAGCCAATCAGTGGGTCCAGCGGCCGCGATCCGCCGATCCTTCACAGGAGAGAGGGATCAGCCGTCTGTGTAATGAAGGCAAACGCTGGATCTGTCAGGAAGGGAAAGGGAGATCTTGTGATTCAGCTAAGCTGAATCATGGATCTCTTTTTCTTCAGTGTGACACTGCCCCACAGAGTAAGCACCTCCCTAGGGAACATTTAACCCTTTGATCGCCCCTGGTGTTAACCCCTTCCCTATCAGTGCCATTTATACAGTAATCAGTACATTTTTATAGCACTGATCATTGTATTGGTGTCACTGGTCCCCTAAAAAATCCCTAAGGCCCCTTTTACACTTGTGGGACCTCGCTGCAATTTCATGGAATGCCTGTGTAACTTGCATCAAAGTTGGACCTAAGTAGTGCAGGGACTACTTTGAAATCGGCACGATTTGAAGTCGTACTAATATGAATGGTTGTCATTGGAAATCATAGGGAACGACTTGTCATGCGACTTTGCAGTCCCAAGTCGCAGGACAAGTCATAAAAGTGTGATAGGGGCCTTAATCTATCCTGTAGTTTGTAGATGCTATAACTTTTGCCCAAATCAATTAATAATTGGGATTTTTTTTATTTAAAAATATGTAGAAGAATACATATTGGTCTAAATTGATAGAGAAATTTTAGTTTTTACATTTTTTTTTTGCGTCTGTATTCTAGCAGAAAGTAAAAAATCTTTTTTTTTTTCAAAATTGTCGTCTTTTTATTTTTTGCGCTATAAAGAAAAAAAAAAAAAGGATAGAAGCAATCAAATTGCAAAATGCAAAAAAGGACATACCCTTTTTTTGGGTACAGCATCCCACGACCGTGCAATTGTCAGTTAAAGTGACGCAGTACCTCATCGCAAAAAGTGTCCCAGTCAGTAAGTGGGTAAAACCTTCCGGAGCTGAAGTGGTTAAAATTGTGTAGAAGACCATTGTCAGTTTACCGATTGTTCCTTACTTTCCCACTTGAGAGGCTGTGGGTTCACCCTGGCTTACTCACTAGCACCTCTATGGGCAACATACACATGCTATGAATTCCAGTCTACCCTACTGGCTGATATTACTCTATTATAGATTGGGAGTGGGCGCCAGTGTACCGATTCTGTCACCTGCTCCTCAGGAAAGATTCTTGAAATGCGTCGGGGCCACATGTGAACTGTAATCGTAATTTTTGCACGTTGTGAACCCTTATGTAGAGAGTAATTTTTAATGTTGTGTAGATTTTTAATGGTGCATAATAAAGTTGTTTTATGGAACTCAGTTTCTCTTCTATATGTCCACACAGAGTCCATGACTACATATTCTGTTCAAAGTTGTACATGATTAGCTTGGATGTGGACACACAGTCTGGGTTATTTTCCCGCTATAGGCTTGTCCATACATAAAACATCTTGTATTCTGTTCACTGAATTCAAGGCATTCTGTGAATGAACAGGGGTAGAGGGGGTCAAAGGGGGAAATTATGGGGTTGTCTCTTGTCTATTCCCAGAATGCCCTGTATTCAGCAGGCAGGCATTTTGTGAATGAATGATGGAAGTGGTAATGATACCATCCTCGCATTTATGAGAGTCAGAACTGTCAAGTCATAGCACTGGGTGAAGAGTACTGTATAACATATCTAGCTAGAATTATTATTTTTTGTCTAGCTCCCTCCAGCAGTAAGACGGCTTTCACACCAAGCCGCCTATAGCATCGGAAGTAACATTTTTAGCGGTGTTTTACCATTGTATTTGGGGCGCATTTCGGCCGCTAGCGGGTCGCTTTTACCCCCGCTAGCGGCCGAGAAAGGGTTAAAACCGCCCGCAATATCTGCGTTTTGCCGGCGGTGTTACAGCGCCGCCCCATTGATTTCAATGGGGAGCAGCGGTGGAGGAGCGGTAAACACACCGCTCCAAAGAAGCTGCTGGCAGTACTTTTCCTGACGTCCTGCCAGTGCACTGCTCCAGTGTGAAAGCCCTCTGGTTTTCACACTGCAGACAATGGAGCAGCAGTTTGAGGGCGGATTGCAGGCGCTATTTCTAACGCTATATCGCCTGCAAAACGCCCTCGGTGTGAAAGGGGTCTTAGAAAGAGGAGATCCCATCTTGGTAGTCTCTGGATCATTTGTGTCGATTGGAAGGTTTCCTTTCCCCTCCTGTTCCAGTGACAGCTGTACAATGTTGGCTTTCCCTTCATTTTCTGTCCCATTGGTCAACAGGACAGATAGGGTGAATCTCCCCAAAACCTACCAAAAATCCCTGTCTTTATATGCGATTCTAAATTAACATGTATTTTTAGACACATTTTTTTAGCTTTGGATGGAGTGGAGAAGGATTAGAACCCATGTTGGGATTTACTGCTACCCTGGGGTCTGTTACAGAGATTCCCCTCACTTCCTGTTTTGGTGACACAGCTTTACCAGACAAGAAGTGAGGAGAAGCTCTCCAACAGCAACAAACAGAAATGAGTAGAACTATAGGCAAAACTTTTATTTTTTATTTATTTTTTTCGGATGGGGGTTATAAGCTCTGTCGGTTTTTTTTTTTGCCATCTGTGTTCGTTTGGGGAGATTTACCTTTATTTTCTGTCCCATAGTCAAAACATGAAGTAAGAGGAAATCTCTACAAATTGGAGGATTTAAAATAGAAATGAAAGGCAAAACATTTTTTTGTATAAATATAAAAAATATATATATTTTATAAATACCCTTTTACCTTTTTTAAGTTATCACATTCCCTCTGTTCTCATCTGCATAAGAGCTGGGGAGATTGAAAGCAGCAGCATGCTGAGCTTCCCAGTGAATGGCTGGGCAGGTGGGGGCAGGAAAAGTCTGTTCATTAGGGGAGAGCATGCTAAGTTCCCAGGCTTTCCCAAGCTTTGAACATCTCACAAAGCACTGTTCAATCCATCATCCAAAAATGGTAAGAGTATGGCACAACTGCAAACCTACCAAGACATGGCCGTCCACCTAAACTGACAGGCCGGGCAAGGAGAGCAATAATCGGAGAAGTAGCCTAGAGGTCCAAAGTAACTGGAGGAGCTGCAGAGATCCACAGCTCAGGTGGGAGAATCTGTCTACAGGACAACTATTAGTCGTGCACTCCACAAATCTGGCCTTTATGGAAGAGTGGCAAAAAGAAAGCCATAAGAAGTTCTGTTTGCAGTTTGCGAGAAGCCACGTGGTGGACACAGCAAACGTAAAAGAAGGTGCTCTGGTCAGATGAGACCAAAATTTTACTTTTTGGCCTAAAAGAAAAACGCTATATGTGGACGAAAACTAACACTGCATATAACCCTAAACACACTATCCTGACTGTGAAACGTGGTGGTGGCATCATGTTGTGGGGATGGTTTTCTTCAGCAGGGACAGTGAAGCTGGTCAGAGTTGATGGGAAGATGGATGGAGCCTGCAAAAGACTTGAGACTGGGACAGAGGTTCACATTCCAGCAGGACAACGGCCCTAAATATACAGCGTGAGCTACAATGGAATGGTTTAGTTCAAAGCAAATTTATGTGTTAGAATGGCCCAGTCAAAGTCCAGACGTAAATCCAATTGAGAATCTGTGGCAAGACTTGAAAATTGCTGTTCACAGACGCTCTCCATCCAGTCTGACAGAGCTTGTTTTGCTAAGAATGGGGCAAAAATGTCACTCCAGATGTGCAAAGCTGGTAGAGACATACCCAAAAAGACTTGCAGCTGTAATTGCAGAGAAAGGTGGTTCTACAAAGTATTGACTCGGGGGCTGAATACAAATGCACACCACACTTTTTACATATTTATATGTAAAAAAATGAAAAAAACATTTATCATTTTCCTTCCACTTTACAATTATGTGCCACTTTGTGTTGGTCTATCATAAAAAAAATCCCAATAAAATACATTTATGTTTTTGGTTGTAACATTACAAAATGTGGAAAATTTCAAGGGGTATGAATACTTTTTCAAAGCACTGTATGTCTTTTTGTGGTGCTTTACGCGTGCATAAAGATTCAATTGGTGTGTGTTGTCTCGTCCATGTTGTTGTTCAAACTTGAGCTGAGAGAAAGTGTTGTATCTGTCTAAGTCCAGAAAGGGAAGAAGTTAGTGAGAGATAATAGATACTAAATTCTCATAGGGACGAGGGGTTCCTCTCAAGAAGAATTGGTGTGCAAGGACATCATCATCATGAGGCCACTCATGTCGCAAAAAAGAGCTCAACTCTTCTGGGGGGATTTCCCTTTATCGTAGTTAAGGGTCCCGGGATCGAGGACAGCGTCATGAGTTTTGCTGTCTGTCTAAAGGTTGCTAGGGAGGAATAATTAAGAGGGTGTATTATGATTTCTCGTAGCCAATGTCAGGGGGGAATGCCAAGGAAGTGAGTGAATTGGGGTTTGTGTAAACGAGTGTTCTAAGTATACCCAGATTTTTCTGGTTGCCTGAATATTCCAATCGACAATTCTCGTTAGGTGACAGGCGAGATAGTAATTGGCAATCCAATTCCTCCCTTTTTGAGCGTGAGTCAAGAAAACTTGATACGTGAAGGAGTTGTGCAGGCTCTCTTGTAAGGCCCCTTTCACACATGCGGACCGTTCGTCCGTTTTTTCATACGTCCGTTTACGGATGAAAACGGACATTAATGCTTGTCTATGGGATAGCGGACGTTAGCGGATGATCATCCGCTAACGTCCGTTAACATCCGTCTCCGTTAAGGTCCGTTTTTCTGAACGGAAGAAGACCCTATTTTGTCTTCCGTAAAAAAACGGAACGGACGAAAAACGGACGTTAGCGGACGATCCGTTCACATCCGATCCGCTGACATCCGTTTTTCATCAAAAAAATTCCCATAATTCATGAAAAAATGTTTAAAAAAAAAAAAAACGGATAAAAAACGGACATAAACGGATAAAAAAACGGACATACATGTGTGAAAGGGGCCTAAGATGCGAAAAAAGACGTTGGTAGATGGATCAGGATAAGTCTGCATTAGGTATTGAAAGCGTGGGAGAACTATAATTTTGAGTAGATATGAATGGCCAAACCAAGATAGGTTTAGACCCGCCCAATCTTTGAGATCTGTTTGGGCCCTTTTCTGGGCTACTTGGAAGTTTTGATGGTACAGGAGTGGGGGTTTGGCTGTAATCTAAATTCCCAAGTATGTAATGGCATACTTTTTCCATAAAAATGGAAAGGAGTCTTGACAGTGATCTACTTCCTATGATGAAAGGGATATATTCAAGGCTTGTGATTTGGTTTAACTTAATTTTGAGGCTTGACGGTACCAAACTCTTGGGAGATTGATACATGATTTGATTTACTAAAGGCAAATATACTGTGCACAGAAAGTGCACTTTAAGTGCATTTGCTCTGGATCTGAGGGGAAGCTCTGCTGGTTTCCGTCATCTAATCATGTACAAAGAAAAATGCTTTTAAATGTTTTTAATTTTCTTTGCATGTGATTGAGTATTCTTTGCACAGTTACCTTATTTACTAAGCTCTGGAGCAAGTGCACTTGCAGTACATTTGCCTTTAGTAAATCAACCCTACAGTGTTTTAATTCACTTGCCTACTGGCTGGTAAGTGTGCTGGAAATGTCCACCTTGCGTTAAAAAAAAACGAGTTAGTCATTGTTGAGACATAATAAAGACCTTCAGTGTGCTGTGCTCTTCTGCAACTATAAGGAGGAACAAGTTACCTCCAGGCACACCTGCCATTTTATCTATTATTGCTGTGTATGTCTCAGGAGGGGAGCTTTGCACTTAGCTGAAATTTGCTAATTGGGTGGCCGTGTTGGCCCCCTTCCACCAACATCCTTCCTTTGAAAAATAGAAGGAGCTAGGAGAGAATTTGTTGGCCAAACAGGCATTGCATCCAATCACATGCAACTGCTCTTAGAGCTTTCACCATTGTCAGTGTACAATAGCCCAGGAGAAGGATTTGCCTTACCACATTGTATAGCCTAAAATTGAGTATTCCGTTAATATTTTTGTTCAGCCTGCAGGCAGAATGAAAAAGTCTAATAGTGTATAGTCAGATTAGGGCTAGGGTAGCATAAGATAATTTGAATCCCCAGAAGTGTGTGGCTCTATGGGAATTACAGAACAATGTAGACCTGGTTATTAAATCTGTTGACAATTGTCATTCAAAGAGTGACAGCGCTGAAAGCTGAAAATTGGTCTGGGCAGGAGGGGGGTTTAAGTGCCCAGTAAGTAGGTGGTTGAGCTTTGGCAAAAAAAAAAAAAATGAAAGCTGGTTTCTATGGAGAGCTGCACCAGATTTTGCACTCTCCAGTTTTAGTAAATCACCCCCATAGTGTCACCATAAGTTTCACCCATACAAACCTTTTTGCAATTGAATCCCATTCGAAAAAAAAGCGTGAATCTGTGAAAACGTTTATAATTACACCAATGGTTGGGTTTATGACTGACTCTTGCTGCCTGTCACTCCTGGAGAGCTGCCTGAGGGCAATGATTGCCTCTGCTCTGTTTTGATTCTCAGCTGAAGATACCACAGTACATGATCCGGTGGCCCACACCTTCTTTCTGCGTTTATCAGTAAAAACCTGACAGAGGTTATAACAAACCAAAAAAGATTGTTTTGACTGTGGTGTATATTTTAGGGTTTCCTGTTATAAAAACTATGACTGAAGTGGGAGAAAAGGACTTTTTGTCTGACTTTCCAGATCTGCATACTTATTCTGAGTTAGAAACTAAGAAGAATTGAATATGGTTTAAAGAAGAACTCCAGCTTTTCCTCTCCAAAATAACAGATGCATTGTGCATGTAAATGAATCCCAAACCCCTGACAGTTTGTGTTTAACTTACCACCTTTAGCTGTATAGCAGCAGCTTTCTGTGATGTCACTCCTCCCCCCTGGCTGAATTTTAAAGTTCTCTGACTTTTTGTTTCTTTCCTCTTTCCAGTCCTGATACTACATGTTCCATGATCCTTTAGATCCTCCAGGGCGGGCTATGGGAATCACTTCTGGGAGTTGATGTGGGTGGGTCCTAGGGTTACTATGGGTGTTTCTGGACCTTCTTGTGGGTGGTATAAGGTGTAAATCTCTTTCCCTTTATCTGCATATTGACAGTGGTGAGCCGCGCCCAGCACCTGCATTGGTCAGTAGCTCATTACTTGCCTGAGCAGTGTGCACATTATACAGGAAGTGGCTGTGGAAGGGACAAAGTCTATTAGCAGTATATACATAGTGTCACATGGTACAAAGCCACAACTAAGCCCAGAATATCAGGGAATCTGCAGACAATAGAGCAACATGGTACAGAGGTATGATCTATTCTGGGACTGATCATTCCATTCAGTTCTAGTAAAAAGAAAGTTGGAATTCAGCAACTATGTAAAAAGTAAAGGCACTCCATGAGCTAAGTTCAAGGAAGCGCCTGCCACCTATCTTTATTATTTAAATCTGACAGGTTTATTATGCTTCAGCAGCATATCTTCCAGAGCTCTGATGCTGGACTCAGCTGGTCTCAGCCCCTTTAAGTGTAGAGTCAGTGCAGCTACTATGCCTGCCCCTCCCCTCCTCCTCCTGCCCAATCACAGAAGCCTTTGTATTGTGTGAACTCAATCAATGAGAGGTCAGCAGAGGGGAGGGGTGGGCATAGTTGCTCTCTGTGCTTCATTCCTCTCTTGCAGACTGGAGTGTGGAGTGTATCCTGCAGCTGAGTCAAAAATACCGTATTTTTTGGCATGATAATCGGGGGGATATTGTGTGTGTGTTATACGCCGATCTCTGCTGCCTCAGAGTGGAAGGAGGAGACGAGCGCCGCTGGATTACACACAGCCGCGATACCCTGCTCAGTCACACACAGTCCCGCCCCCCCTGGCCCTACATTGGACCACTGTTTTGTGCATCATATGAGCTGGGTGGGACTGTGAGTGACTGTGCGCCGGATACACAGGAGATTGTGGATCTTTGTCACCCAGCACTGGCGCAGCTGCAATCATCGGCAAAGGCGAGTCTGCAGATGTGTACTAAACAGGCTGCAATGATGGGCATGCTAGAGGTTGCAGATGGGCACTAAACAGGCTGCGATAATGGGCATGTAAGAGGCTGCAGATGGGCACTGATAAGGCTGCATTGATGGGCACTGACCCTTATTTTAAAATTTAAGTTTTTTCTGAAACTTCCCTCTTAAAGTTAAGGTGCGTGTTATACACTGATAAATATGGTAAATGTAAAAATATTTGGGAAATTACTGCGCTAAACCAATCATATGAAAAGCTGCTAACACTAAAACAAAGTCAAAGAAATATGCAGACATAGTGTAGCGCTGAGAACCATCAAAAATACAACATACTAAAAGTGCATTAAAAATGTGTAAACATAAAATGCTAATGTATACAGGAAAAATAATGATATATGCAAAAAAATTATTAATAATGATAAAGTAACTAAACCTATGAAAACGTGAAATCGCCACTAAAGTGAGCTCATTTGAGCAAATGTCCACAAATAAGAAGGACTTGAGATCCACACTTAAATTGACACTTGGAATAGTGAAATAGAGTTTGACTGGTCGTTAAGATGCCAAAAATAGTATATCATCCACCAAGAAAGTATAGATGTATACTCTTACCAGACGTAGTGGACCCACATGCCAGTGGGTCAATCAAGCTTGTATCTACCAAAGCCTGGGACTTGAATGTTGCACGAGGCTGGATGAAACTGGAACCCGGTTGGGGATCAATCCAAGAGTAGCTAGTAGATGGGTAGATGTTCTCACCCGAACCCGTGCAGCTCTCCCCAGACAGGACTAGTCTGATCCCCAGGCTAAGAGCACTGGCTACAGGTTCTAGGTGAGATTTAATTGCCAGTGGGGAGAGGAGTCATAAACCTGTCAGATCTAAATAATAGAGATAAGCCCACAATGTGGCAGGCTGCTATTAGGACTTAACTCATGGTGTACCTGCACTTTTTACAAAGTTGCTGATTTAGTGGGATTCAGCTTTAACATGACAACCAGGTAACCAGCATATTCAAAAGGAGGTTAGCAATGGCAGTCAACCAATATTTCCCATGACAGGTTTCCCTTAAATCGTTTACAGTAAGCCTTAGGGTCATGAATAACATGGTCCATTACGCTCTTTTCTGATTTATTGATTTAGAAGGGCTGCACCTGTGCGCTACAGGTGCCGAAAAATGCCCAGTTTTTATAATTTGTTGGCAAATGTACATTAGGCCTTATTCACAATGAGCATGTTTTATTCAATTAATTTATTCTATAAATGTTTCAAAGTAATAACAAGTAGTATATATTCTATTCATGCTCAGTCTGGTGGCTTGGAGCTGTGCACACAATTGTTAAAAAGGAAAAAAATAAAAAACTTGCCTTTGGTACCAGCTGGGTGATGAAACGATTGGCATATCAGCAGCATTTTCATAGTATTTTTTTATAAACTCTGTAAATGTATTATATATTTTTTTTTTTTTTCTTTCTGTTTGAAATATTTATAAAAAGCAGATGTAGAAAACAGCAAGAAGTAACACACCAGTATACTAATGTCAGCATGGGTACAGGGCATACGTCACAAAGTACCCCAAACACATATTAAAGTATAGGCCATCTGTTGTCAACCAAAGAGCATACTGTACATCTGAACAGAGATGTAAATGTGAGGACTAAGATAAAGACACAAGAGAAAAACTGGGGGCAGATCATTTTGAAGGAGGGAGATGGGGAAGGGAGGTTAGAGGGAAGGGCAGTTTCCCTTGTCACATTTGCATCACAGTATTTAGGTCCTTGTCCAAATCTACTTATCTGCCTGTCTGCCCTTGTACAGTGAGACGCACACCTGCGCATGTGTGGGAACGACGCAATCCCTGCCCCGCCAATGAAAGTGGGAGACCAGACAGCTGGCTGCCTGAATATGTCAGCGGCTGGGTGGGAAACTTGGGGATGCTACATAGCTGGGGCAGAGGTGAGTATAGTTCCGCCTTACAAAAATTGCACCAAAGGCATCGTAACATGGAGGACTCTATCATGCAGATATTCATTTATTTCCGTGAAACTTTTACAGCTGTCTCCTGTGCTTTACTTTTGGTCACTGAATGTGATGTACCTCCTAAGTGACCACCAGTCAAGGGCTGATTTCATGAAATTAAGTTGACAATTGAGTACCCCCAAATTTCAGCATATTTAAAGGGTTACTAAACCCACGACAGTAAAGTCAAGTCTGTATATGCAGTAGACTAACTGTGGAACTGTGTCTCTTGGGGTCATGTACGTAGGGCTTACAGAGGCATTTTAGATGCCAGGCACTTCCCTGCGCCTGTGGAGCTGCCTATAGCCTGCCATGCAAGTGAATGGCTGTACATGGCTGTGTTTCTTTGTGGAGGAAAGTGCATTGTGGTTGAAGCACTATTTTATAGTGTGAGTGGTGTGTATGTATTCATTACAAGGGAGCTTGCACACATGAATAGCAACTTTAGTTTACTGTGTGAAAGCATTTGGTAATTCATTTTCTTTTAAGGAAACCTTTCCCCCTATTTTTCATCTTTTTCTTCTTGCTGGCTGTGTTGTACATATCTCATTATTAATATTAAAATACCTAGCATCCTTTCGTTTGGCTCACCTTTACAGGTCATGGCTCATATTTCAGTCTTCTCTCGGTTTCCTGCTGGATAAGATCCAGCTGCCTCGAGCTTAATATGACAAAAACTGAAATCCAATTTTACCACCCTTCACTCTGTCACTAACCTTTCATTTCCCCTCTTCTCATTCTTGACAACACATGCATCACCACTGCCTCACTTGCCAAAAACTTCAGGCATTACTACTAGCCAGGAACTTTTTTCCTGCAAGCCAAGATCCCAGCTGAAAGTGTAAAGTTGTTGTTTACTAGTTAAAATACAGAATTCATTCCTACTTTATGCATGACGACAGCTCTGTACTGCAATGAAATGATCTATTTAACCTTGCAAGAACTAGTGTATTCTGTGCACCGTTCACTTACAGGTTATTAGTCAAATGAAGATTTCCATGATATTTCAGCATAGCATAGATGTTTTTTTGGTATTTGGTTTAAACATGTATTTTAAATTTTTTGTATAAATTATTAAAGTGACACTAAACAGTATTCTTATTTGTCAAAAATAAACCAGACCCCGTAATCCATTTCTCATGGAATCATTTCTTACTGTGTTTTTCTGCCTCTTTGTAACATGCTCCCTGAGCTCCTGAACTTTTCTTTTTCCCCTCCGTTCTGTTTGTTTAAAACAAGCAGTATGTGGTTGTTGCAGCCATGTGCACTGCTCTATGAACACTACACAGCCTGGTCCCACTGATAGTAAGGCTACGCTCATACTTACTGTGCGGCCATGGAGAATGAATGTTCCTTTCTAACAGGAATTTGGGTCTCAGCAGCAGAAAAAAATAAAAATGAAAATGGAATTCCGAGATTTGATGGAGGCTGAGAGCAATAGTAGGTACCCTTTTTAAGTTAAAAATGCATGGGTGGCACAGTGGTGTAGTGGTTAGCACTCTTGCCTAGCAGTAAAAAATGTTGCTGGTTCTAATCCCAACCATGACACTACCTGCCTGGAGTTTGTATGTTCTCCCTGTGCCTGCATGGGTTTTCTCCGGGTAATCCGGTTTCCTCCCTCGCTCCAAAAAGACATGCTGGTCGGTTAATTGGCTTCTGTCTAAATTTGCCCTAGTATATGAATGTGAGTTAGGGACCTTAGATTGTAAGCTCCTTGAGGGTAGGGACTGATGTGAATGTACAATGTATATGTAAAGTGCTGCGTAAATTGACGGCGCTATATAAGTACCTTAAATAAAATACTTGAATAGAATATACAGTATATATTTTTTTCTGTACTGGAACTGACTGCATCTGTGTGAACTAGGACTATTGAAATACATGCTAAAGAACATTATTTTTTATCAGGTTGTTAAAGGTAAAGTTCCGCTTTAGAGTGGAAGTAAAGTCCACTTTTTATCTTGTACCTACAGGTAAGCCTATAACAGGGCTTTCCTGTAGGTACAGTAAATATCTCCTAAGCTTGCATTGTTTAGGAGGTATTCACATGGGATGCAGCCAGTGATGTCACCGGAGCATGCTTTCTGAAGGGATGGCATACCCTTGCCGTACCTTCAGAGGTCCGTGGCAGGGATCCCGCGTGCATGCGCATGAGTGATGTCATCACGGCTCCAGACATTTATACAGCCGGAGCCTGCGTAAATGGACAGAAGATCGGATGAAGATGGAAGCAAGATGGGGAGCCATGACCGTGCTGAGCTGCAGTTAAGTCTGTGATGATGTGCTAGTATGCGGTGTATACTAGCACATTATGGCATAACACTGCAGGGGGGCCTATTTTTTATTTTTTGGGGGGCGGTTTCCTGACGCTTTTATTTTAATATTGGGGAGTTTATGGATATACAATGGATGTTCAGTATTCCTGCAAACCTATCTCAAAGATACTAAACATTGGCTAGAATCTTTACAGGGAATAACATTTGAAGAAATATGTTTCTAGTGACAGAAGGTATCTGTTCTCTATATACTATAATTGACCATAAAGATGCAGAAGAAGCCAGCCATGCAGAGGAGAAATGTTCTCCCAACTACCCAAATGTGGTTGATTGTGAAGTGTTGAAATTTTGTTTTGAGCCACAGTTATTTTTGGTACAATAATGAGCTCCCACTTTAGCAAATGCTTTTATGGCTTTTGGGAATTTTCTATTAATAGGGGTCTTTCAGAATATGTGTTTTACAAACTTTTTTTTAATCAAGTATTTTTTGTATTTGGATAAGGTCATAGGAATCTTCTTCTTCCCTTTTAAGAGGAAATGAGTTACAGAAGTATTAAGGATGTCAAGATCTTTTAGAAATTAGATCTATATTAAAGTATTTTTTTTTTTGTCAGTTATTTAGAAATTGATAGGAATAGTTATCTTTCCCTAACAAGTTGCCAACATCCATTGTAGCTCAAAAATACTCAGAGAGGGCAAGTAATGAGAGTGAACAGAAATTGCACCTTTTGCGGAGAATTTTCATAATCAGAGAGACGCTTGGAGAGACTTGTACAAAAAGGTTATAAAATGAGAATAGTAATGAAAAGATTAGGAAAATTGGTTTGATCGACATAGATAGTTTAATAATTAATGGGAATAAAAGGAAAGTGGAAAAGAAGTTGAATTGGCTTTTTTTTGTATAGGCTTAAAAAAATAAGTAAAAGATGCTGTGATATTTTATGGAAGGATGACAAAACGAACTACCATTCTACCCAAAAGGCTACATTTATTTACATCTACAGTCCCTTGGAAGGAGTGTAAATTAAAAGAGTTAACTTCATATGAATCTCATGTAATATACATGTTGCAATCCCCATGTGGCTTGCAAGATATTGGGCACCGAAAAAAAAATTGTCACCTGCTGTCAGAATACAATAGCACAGAGGGGAGGATTTCCCTGTCCATCTCGAATGGGGAAATCGGCTCAGCTCTTTTCATTCAGCCCGTTGGCTGAACAAAAAAACAACCATGTATGGCCAGCTTAAACCCTTTTACCCTCTTCCTGCCCAGGCCAATTTTCAGCTTTCAGTGCTGTCACGTTTTGAATGACAATTGCGCGGTTATGCTACTCTGTACCCATATGAAGTTCTTAGCATTTTTTTCACAAAATAGAGCTTTCTTTTGTTTTTTTATTTTTTGCTAACTAAAACGACAAAATAAACTGCACTGATGGACACTGATGAGGAGGCGACACTGATGCCCTGATTATCAGTGTAGATGTTCCTTTTACACAAGCCTGTTCTCAGCTCTCCTCTTCTAATGCTGTCAGTAAGGCCCCTTTCACACTGCGGCGATGCGGGCATTGGCGGTAAAGCAGTGTTATTTTTAGCGCTGCTTTACCGTCATTTTAGTGGTGCTATTTGGCCGCCAGCGAGGCGGTTTTAACCCCCGCTAGCGGACGAAAAAGGGTTAAAACCGCCCACAAAACGGTGCTGCAGTATATTGATTTCAATATAGCGGCATCTTTGGAGCTAGCGGCTCCAAAGATGCCGCTAGCAGGACTTTTTTTTTAACCATCCTGCTAGTGCACGCTTCAGTGTGAAAGGAGACGCTTTTTTCAGGTGCTATACAAGCGCTTTTTTTGCGATGTAGCGCCTGAAAAACGCCTAAGTGTGAAAGGGGCCTATGAGAAAAGGAATGCGGATTACTGGCTTGTGTTTACATCGTGATCAGCTATGTGTGGACACAGCTGATCATGTGGTAAAGGGCTGCTGTGATTGGCCCTTTACCCCAATCTGTGATCAGCCGTGTCCTAAGGGCATGATCACAGAGCGCGCCACAGTTTAATCATGGGAGGACATCATATGATGATGTCCCAGAGCTAACCGGCTGCGCTGTAGTCTTCATTCAGCTATAGTGCTTCAAGAAGTGGCTGCAAAGGTAGAAGTTTTTACTGTAATTCAATCTCTGCATTAAGGTAAAAAAAACTGTGTCTAATTTCCAACCCTTCCCAGCCCCCCTTTATACTTACCTGACTGCGTTTTACTTCCATGCAGCATCTAAAGCAGCATACACGTTTTGGTCACCCAAGTTTGATTCATACCATTTGTTTTCATCTGTAAGTGAAATATAATGTTGAACTGGTGCTGTATACTCAATAAATAGTATTTTAGTACAAGCCCAGAATTTCAGTAGCTAGAATTCCCTAGTAATGTGGAATTCCTTTATTTTCATCTGTATATTTTTATGAAAATTGTAGCTTGTTAACGAACCTTTCTACAAACAAACATTGAATTTTTCCCACTGAAAATGTTATTTTTTTTTCATGCTTGTTGTGTTTGCTGTTTTGTATTTCCTATAAAACATGTCTCCCCTGTTTCGTTCCAGGTCTTCCAAGAGAGCAAAATCCCATTTTTCATCCTATGGATCACTGAATAAGAAAGAGATGGTTTTACCTCGTCTCACAGGAGCCCTGCGCTCCTTTTCAAATGTCACCAGACAAGATGATTACAGGGGGGACTCGACAGACTTGATGGTAAAATGTTTTATATAGGATGCAAAGTGCTAAACATTCTGAATGACTCATCGATGGTAGAATGTTTTATGCATTGGCGGTAAACAGCTGTTAAAGCTGTCGTGCTAGCATTCCCAATAACTGCAGTTTGTAAATTTGGAAAAGACTATGCTGTGCATTAAAGGGGACTTTAAAAAAAATGCAGCCTTGCTTTCTTGCTGCTAAGATTTAAGCCAGTTGATGTAAGCAGTGGATTTTAAAAGGTCAAGAACAGATCTGTAAGAATTGTGTTTACTTTTTTCAGACAAATACTCTATTTAGCAAATCTTATTGTGCAAGACCTGTGGATTTAGTAAGGTAAACTGCCATAGCAAAAAAAAAAAAAGTGTGTGTATGTATGTATGTATATGTGTGTGTGTGTGTGTGTGTGTGTGTGTGTGTGTGTGTGTGTGTGTATATATATATATATATATATATATATATATATATATATATATATATATATATATATATATATACAAACACACACAGTACTGTGCAAAGGTATTAGGCAGGTGTGAAAAAATGCTGTAAATTAAGAAAGCTTTCAGAAATAGAAGCGCTAATAGTTTATTTTTTATCAGTCAGTAAAATGGAAAGTAAATGAACAGAAAATCAAATCAATATTTTGCCTTCAAAACAGCATCAATTTTTCTAGGTACACTTGCACACAGTTTTTGAAGGAACTCGGCAGGTAGGTTGTTCCAAACATCTTTGTAGAACTAGCCACAAATCTTGTAGATGTAGGCTGCCTCAAATCCTGCTGTCTCTTCATGTAATCCCAGACAGATTTGCTGATGTTGAGATCAGGGCTCTGTGGGGGCCAAACATTCACTTCCAGGACTTTTTGTTCTTTACACTGAAGATCGTTCTTAATGGCATTTGCTGTATGTTTGGGGTCGTTGTCCTGCTGCAGAAAAAATTTGTCACGCCTTCCTGATGGTATGGCATGATGGAGATGTATCTGCTAATATTTCTCAGCATTAAGGACACCACTGATCCTGACCAAATCTCCAACTCCGTTTTGTGTTTTGCTTGCGTTTGTCTAGCAAGGTTACTTTGTAGTATAAGCAAGGAAAAGCTGAGACCTCTGCAGTGTGTAAATGTGCTTTTACTGAACAAAAATTCTGTACATACAAAACTATTACAATATTAGGAATACAGTACAAGACTGACAGATATCTATAACAAGAAAAATGGCAAACAAACTAACTATGGTCTCTGCACAGTAAAAGTATGCTTATAAGTTACTTAACTCTGGTTACTGTGTGTTTGTGATCTCCTTTAACAACGATGACTCAGTTGTTGTCAGTTGCTTTGGAAATCGTGTATCTTTTTTTCTTGGCTAGTACAGATTGTTCCTCTTCTGGTCTTAAAGCATGATGATGCAGACCTTGGTTCTAATGCATGATGAAGTCTCTCATGTTTAACCACTTCCAGCCCAAGGCCGTCATATGATGTCACTGGCTTTCAGTGGGAATATCTGAATGATGCCTGCAGCTACAGGCATCATTTAGATATCCTTTTTCATCCAGCGATTCTGTGCACTGAAGGAATGATCACAGCGGCAGTTCAGCTACTAGATCGTTCTTACAGGTGACAGGAGGGGACATCCCCCCCTCCCGCCGCCCTCCGGTGCTTCTCTGGGCTCTCCCGTGCCATTGGGGACCTGATGAAAGAATTGGCTGCCGCTGGATGACTGTCGGAGGCCTGGGCGCGACGTTATGCCACTTGTAAACAAAGCTGCGATCGCGGCTGGAAAGCATGGGATATTGAATTTTTTTATTTTTATTTCATGCTTTCCAGCCTGGAGGTGAGATGCGGGGTCTTATTGCTGCAAAAGGGGACCTGTCACACACCATTCCTATTACAAGGGATGTTTACATTCCTTGTAATAGGAATAAAAGTGATCAAAAACAAATAAATTAAAAGAGAGAGTGTAAAAATAAAAATAAAGTAAAATAAGCAATAAAAATAAATTTAAAGAGCCCCTGTCCCCGGTAGCTTGTACACAGAAGCGAACGCACACGTAAGGCCCACATATGTAATATGCGTTCAAACCAAACATGTGAGGTATCGCCGTTTGCGTTAAAGCGGGAGCAATAATTCTAGCACTAGACCTCCTCTGTAACTCTAAACTGGTAACCTGTAAAAAAATATATAAAGAGATTAAGTACCAAAGTTTGGTGCCATTCCATGAGTGTGTGTGCAATTTTAAAATGTGACATGTTGGGTATCTATTTACTCGGCATAACGTCATCTTTCACAGTATACAAAAAAATTGGGCTAACTTTTAATGTTTTTGTTATTTTTTTAATTCATGAAAAATTGTTGCGCACATGCGGTGCGACATAAAAAGTTGCAACGACCGCCATTTTATTCCCTAGGGTGTCTGCTAAAAGCATATATAATGTTTGGGGGTTCTGAATAATTTTCTAGCAAGAAAATTATGATTTTTACATGTAGGAGTGCCAGGATAGGCCCGGTATGGAAGTGGTTAAGGCATGATAAGTCCTTTTCATATGTCAGGTTATTTACCATAACAACCGACTAACAGACATCTCTGTAGCTTTCAGTTTGAGACTGTAGCTATAGAGACAATAGACTGTTTAAACTGTCAACTGAATACAACAATGGTATCTACGTTCCTATTGTATCCAACTGCATTTGTTTGAGAAGTATCCACTCAAACCAAACCTGCCAGTAATCTGTCTATGACCCACTACTAAACAGACTGTCCCATGTAATGTTATGTCTGATTAATATAAAAAAAATCATATTGTTTAACAAACGCAACACAATTTGCAGAAATGCAGCCCTAAACCTCCACCATGCTTCACTCTGGATGTAAAAGCCTCAGTCAATGCTGCTCCTTGGGCCATGTTTCGCACCACCCACCAGGGCTTAAACATAGCGCACCCCATTGGGCAGGGCAAAACATGTCAGGGGCATGCCCCAAGAAGCAGTATTGATTAAAGCTTTCAATACATCCATACCAGGATCGGGTATGGAGAGCGGCAGTCATATGCTTTTATGTTCATTGCTCACTGGATGAGTCTTTGTTACACTAGCATTCCTACTATCCTGAGTGCTAACAGGGCCCTATACCTCAGCCTGGAGCGGCACCACCAAGCACTAATGGCCCCATTACTGATGGTGGTTTGAAGGTAAAGGGTTGTCACACCAAATTATTGATTTGATTTAGTTGTTTCTGCTGTTTGCTCACTTTGCATTTTGTAAATGGATAAAGATAAATCATGTAAAATATATATATATTTTAGAGCATTCATGATTTTACAGCCTTTTTTCACACCTGTCTAACCTTTGCACATATATAGTGTGTGCATGTACTGTGTGTGTGTATGTGTAATATGCGCGCACACACACACACATATTTGGTAAAAGTGGAGGTTGTCTTTTAAAATTTAGACATTAACTAGGCAAAAGGCATTATGAACCTATTCACTTCAAAGTATATGAATGGTATACTTGTAAGCATGTTCGGCAACCAACCCAGATTCATCTCAAAGCTTTATTTGCACGTCAGGCAAAATCCAGCTACATAAAAGATGGTTACCACTTAAAGTGTTCTAGACAGCTTAGGGTCCTTAATTATAGCTATGTTTGAAGTGTTACTAAAGGAAGTTTTTATTTTCTTTATTAAAATAAAAAACATATTATACTCATCTGCTCTGTGCAGTGGTGTTGCACAAATTGGCCTGAACCTTGTCTTCTGGTGACCCTGCCGGTGATCTTGGTTCCATTTCTCCATGTACCTCCATAGCAAGCGCTTGCTATGGGGGGGCACACATCCATGGTCAGTCCTGAGCTATGTGTATTTTTATGGAGTCACATTCCATAGACACAGCGAGGCTTTGGTTGACAACAGCAGGGGTCAATGGCTCCTGGTGGTCAAGTCCCTGTGTGAAGAGGAAAAGAGGAGAGAAAAGATCCAGCCATGCTCGGCGCTGGATCAATTGAGGGCACTCGTAAGTATTTAGGGTGGTGTGGGAGGACAGCAAGCTTTAAAAAAAATGTTTAACTTCGTGCAGGGAATGCATGAAGGTAAAAAATGTTTTGGCTTTAGAAACACTTTAAAGAACTGTGATCAAACCTGCATGCTAGAAAAATATTTTTTGTGCAGTTATTTTGGACCAGTGTAAGTATAAATTTCCCATAGCTGATCCATGTGGAATGGGAGCTTCACATTAGTAGCCACTGCTACTGCAGTGAGCCTCGCTGTTCTGTGCCTAGGGGCTGCACCTGCTGCGTTGTAACTACAGGGGGTTGCTTGTTCCACATAGATGCCAGTCATAGAACGCTAAATGAATACATGGCAGATGTTGATTGGACAAGTTGTAGAGGCGGAGCGGTAACATCCCAATCTTCACCTCATCCAATCAGAGGGCACAAAATCTGCAAATTGATGGCAAACCCGTGTGAGAAGTGTATGGCAGCCTCAACCTAGACTCCGTCCAGGCCACTTCCTAACAAATTTTGCTCCGCCCTTTGCAGCTTAATCATGGGGACGTTTCACATGACTAAATCACCAGAGTGGTGGAGTGAAATGCATTGAGACGTGACCTGGTCAGAGTCCAGGTTGAGGCTGCCAAACACTTTTCACACCGGTCTGCCATCGATGTGCAGCTTTTGGATTCATCCATCTGACATCTTCCCTACCTCAGCTCGGAGCCGGGACAGGCTCCTCTAACAACCAGCATTCATAGCGCTTTAGCGTGGATTTCGCCTCCCACCTGAGCGCCACCACAAATTTTTCCATAGGGACCCAATCAGAGAACATTTGTTAGGAAAAATTCAAGGCACTCTCTGTATGGCACCCGTTTTTGTTTTTTTGCATGTTCTCCAAGATTTGAAATGATACTAGAGTGCCTGGCAAGTTGATAATCTTTGCTCACAAGCTTCATATTACAACATTAAGAGAGGCGTTTAAATAATTTTATTCTGAAGATAATGGGTTTCTCATTATTTAAGTGCACAGTTAAAAGGTTCTCTATCCTGAAAGCTTGAATTTTATATTTATTTGTGCATTTTTAAAAGAAGCTGTGGTAGCAACATTAACACCTTTTACCATGTAGCAAATAGTAAAAATAGCACCTTTTTTTTTTCTCTCAAGTGTTTTTAATGTACCTATTATTTATAGCACTGCTAGATTCAAACGTATTTATCACAATATGTCAATTTTATTGTACAGAAAAGTTCTCTTCTAGCGGTCATTTCATTTCAAAACAATAGTTATTTTGAAAAGCTTTCACTTTTTCTTTCTCTTTGATTGCACATTTTCTCTCAAAACATTTAATTTTGAAGCAGTTTGAAGAGAGACATTTTCTTTTATCCATACTGCATTAATTTTACAGAACAAAAGATCGAAGTTGCGTGAACAAGTTTTGGAGTCTGACCTTACTTGGAAGAAAATAACTCAATCTGTCACTGGCATTGTGGACAAGGAGCATGAAGCAATAAACGAGGGTCTAAAAGAAATATTACAGGCTGCAAAACAGATTGGTAAATTACTTTTTGTTAAAGACAAATTTTTTAAATTCATGATGTGCTGTGAATTCCACTTGGTAATTTTTCACCTGGCTAGTCTGGATAGAGGAGAATCTCACTTGATTGTTTTGCAGCAAGTGAATTTCAATCTTCTGATCCCTGGCTCAATAATTCAGACTTAAATATTTACATAAGGGTGACTTTGGGGTTGTATTTCTCCTAGGTTGTCATTTTTATTGTAGTGCTTGTGATTTGGAGTGAAAGGTTTAAGCTATTACAGGGGAGATGGCACACATTTATTTACAGGCAGTTTAAATCATAAACACACAGAATGGCAAAATGATTGCTTTCTTCTCTTGCAGCGGGAACTGACCATGGACAAGAGGCAATTGAAAGTGCAGCCATGTTCCTCTTCAAAACCTTCTATGATAAAGAAACTGTCGGTCACGAAGAAACCAAGGCCATCAAACAAATGTTTGGTCCTTTTCCATCAACATGTGCTACAGCAGCATGTAATGCCACATATAGAATTGTGTCACTGTTGACTGATGAACAGCTTAAGAAACTCTCACAACATTTTCATGAGAAAAACGACGACGATACAGCATTCTTTGGGAAAAATGTAATATTTTCTCTGGAAATGTATGAACTGGAAGAGACTGAAGAATTGCCACTAAATGGCAGCATCGAGGCAGATAATGATATTAGTCTGGACTTCCTAAAATTTCACAATGGCCAGAAAGGCATATCTGCTATAAGTACTCACCAAAAACATGTCAGCAATGAAGATGAAGGCTCTTTACTGTATGATGAGGTGGAGAAATACGTTGTGCAGAGTTCCACTGGAGGTGCCACAGTAGAAGACTTGTGCAACACTATTTTTGAAATGCTGGCATCTGCTAAAAGCAATGATGAACTTCAGAATGAGGTGTGTCTTATTTTTATTTATTTTTTCTTATTGTTTTCAGCTGAATTTATAGTTTGGTGTGTGATTGTTTGCATTGAAACAGGGCAGTTACCATAAGTCAAGTTTGGAACTGTGTCTCGTGGGTTACCCACTGTGGGTTTGGCATGGGACAAGATCATTGCTTTATGCAGCTAGTGGTCCCTTCACTGTATAATCAGTGTTCATTAAAAAATGAAAGGCTCCAAATAAGAGGGTGAATGGGACAAAATAGGGTTGGTGGAACAGTAATGCAAGCCCTGCCTGAGGTGTCATTTAATGTAAAATTTGTAAATTGAATGTTTAGTAGCATTTTTCTCCTTTTACTTATTATGGTTTGCACCAAAAACCAAACGCCAGAGCAATTAGGCAATGAACTATGCTTAGAATTCCAATATTTTGACAGGACAGGCCATTAACTGCATATCTCAAAAAACAAAAATTAGAGGTGGCTGCTGTAGGTTTTATTTTATTTATTTTTTTCAAGCATTTTTTCTTTATTTAACCCCCCCTGGTGGTATTCCCAAGTGTGGCTCGGGATTTTCAGTACCAAAAGCGGTAACCTCGAGCCACGTTGCGACGCAAGGGGATGGAGAACGGCGCCAAATTCAAAAAGTTAAACACGCACTATACATACAGTACACTGTAATCTTACAGATTACATTACTGTATCAATTTATTTCACATTCCTTTTGTCCCTAGTGGTCTGTCCAGTGCCCTGCATGCAGTTTTATATTATAAATACTGTTCTTTCTGCCTGGAAACTGGAGATTGTCCATAGCAACCAAAACCGTCCCTTTACATCAAAAGTGTTTTTAGACCAGCTAGAAAACGGCGATAATAAATTAAAATCACTTGCAGAATTGAGCGTTTTTGATTTGATTACATTCTTGAATACTTTTTATTATTATTAGCTATAGTTATTTATCATTTAATAATTTATGATTTCGTTTTTCAAACTTTATCACACCCGGGATGTCTACTAGACTCTTGTTTGGATAGATTTAAGTGAGTTAATCCTAAGAATTACAGGCCTACAATATAAAACGCCAAATTTCCATGCACAATAATTGTACCGCTTTCAGCATCAAAAATCTGAAATAATCATCCCGCCAGGGAGGTTAACCACTTAAGATCCGTCCTATAGCCATTTTACTGCTACATGGTGGCACCTGTGTGCCTGATCACGTATCAGGTGCGGCCCATCCATTAAGGGCGCCGCCCCCTCCCATCCATGCATCTGGCCCCCATGCAGGATGCCGGATGCATGGATTCCAATGGTGGGGGGGGGGGGGGTGGTTGTTTGAAGTACGCGATTAGAGCGATATGCTCTAATAGGCTTCAAAATAGGTGGGGCTCGGGGCGCAGAGCACTGCGAACCGAGCCCACCCAGGCTTGTTACAATAGCAATTGAATATTCACTATTGTCACACTGATCCTCCTCCCAGCCAATCAGGACCTGGGTCCTGAGACCCGTCACCCAATTGGATGAAAGGACAGGTTATCGCCTAGGAGGAGGAGGGAGGAGACGCACGTGATGCAGAGGAGGAGAAGACCCGATGGAAGGCGCCACCCATTGCCCATGCGCATCCTAGTTGGGGTAAGTGCGGGGCTGGATGACCAACCAACACCGCCCATGGGTGAGTTTGATGAGTAATGCGGTTGACCTAAACAAATGACAGCGGGTGGTTTGCCGCCCCCGAAACAAAAAATACCACCAGCCGCCACTGTCACGTGTATATATACGTGATCTGACACTTGCAGGTAGGGGGTGCCGGCGGCGGCTCTCTTCCGCTGTGGTTACACATGGGATCATTAGGCAGAGAGACAGAATTGCGATAAACAAGGCAGATCGCCGATCTGACAGGAGGGAAGGGATAGAATTTGTGTCCATGATAATAACAATTCCATCTCTTCCCCTAGTAAAAGCACCCCACACAGTATAGTAAAACACTGACTAGGCACACAGTTAACACTTTGATCTCCGCTGATGTTAACCCCTTTCCACCCAGTGTCATTAGTATAGTGTTAGTGCATATTTTTTAGCACTGATCACTGTATTTATGTCGCTGGTCTCCAAAAAGTGTCAGTTAATGTCAGAATGTCCGCCACAATATCGTAGTCCCTCTATAAGTCACTGATTGCTGTCATCACTATTAAAATTAAGTAAAAATATCCCATAGTTTGTAGACGCTATAACTTTTGCGCAAACCAATCTATACTCTTAATGTGATTTTTATATACCGACAAATTTGCCTACATTTTTGAAGAATTTTTTTTTTTTTTTTTTTCAAATTGTCGATCTTTTTTGGTTTATAGCGCAAAAAAATAAAGAATGCAGATGTGATCAAATACCACCAAAGAAAGCTCTCTATGGAGCCACGTAGATGTGGATCACACATCTCCGCAGCGGCTCCAGTGCGAATTGCACAGGAGCCCTGGGCATCTTTTGGTCTGTTTTCAGATCCGAATTCAGCCCAAAATTTGTGCTGAAATGGTGAATGGAGATGCACCGGACTCCTGCTGTGATCCGCTGTGTTCTATAGTGTGAAGCCAGCCTAAATCTCTAGTCTCTCTCTCTCTCTCTCTCTCTCTCTCTCTCGACCGGATTCCAGTCCGGTGGACAATTTTGAAGCTAGTCTTATTTCTAAGATTTCTATTTCTAGGTCTGCCGGACTTTTGGGAAGAAAAAGTCTGCTGGAGCCCACACATGATCGAATTGTCCGCCAGACTAAGTCCGCCGGAAAGTCTGATCGTGTGTACGCAGCATAACAGGTTTTCTGCTAAGATTGCCCTGTATTTGGCTCCATCCATCTTCCCATCAAGCTGATCAGCTGCTTCACTGTCCCTGCTGAAGAAAAGCATCCCCACAACATGATGCAGCCACCACCATGTTTCACAGTGGAGATGGTGTTTTCAGGGTGAATGTGCAGTGTTACTTTTCCGCCACACATAGTATTTTGCTTTTAGGCCAAAAAGTCAAATTTTGGTCTCATTTGACCAGAGCACCTTCTTCCACATGTTTGTTTGGAAAGTCTGTTCCTCCCCCTCCTCTGTGATGAGTGAAGCTGGAAGCGTCAAGGACTTTATCACAGTTTCAACACAATTTCCAGTTTTGTTTCTTTGTACATACCAAGGAGGCAGCCGATCAAACTGATCTGTTTTTGATCGGCTACCTTGGAGGGCAGAGGAAGGATCAGGGGTCTAATAGACCCAAGATCTCTCCATAAAGATGATTCGTCACTGCCCAAGCTATCACAAGGTTTGTTGTTTATCGCTTGTAATAGCAAGTAAGTAAAAAAAAAAAAAAAAATAATAATAAAAAAAAAAATAGAAAGTGGGGACGCAATTGCGCAGGTCCTGCATGCATATGTAAACAATGAGTGCACCAAACGCCGGAGTGCGAACAATAATTCTAGTTCCAGAGCTTATGTTTAATTCTAAACTGGTAGCCTGTAAATGCTTTTTCAAGTGTCGCCTATGGAAAATTTTAGGTATCGTAATTTGTTGCCATTGCACAGGCATATACAATTTTAAAAGAGAAGTATGGGTGTTGTTTTTTTGTAGAATCATACTTGCCTAAGTGGATGCAGCATCTGTTCCCCACTGGCTCTATGGCCCCTTTCCCACCGGGGCGTTTTTCATGCGGTGCAGCGCTAAAAATAGCGCCTGTTCACCGCATGAAAAAATCCGGCCCCTTTAACTCCAGTGTGAAAGCCGGCGGGCTTTCACACTGGAGCGGTGCGCTAGCAGGATGACAAAAAAAGTCCTGCTAGCAGCATCTTTGGAGCGGGATAGGAGCGGTGTGTTCACCGCTCCTATACCGCTCCTTCCCATTGATTACAATGGGAGACCGCGGTAAAACCGCGGCAATACCGGATGACCAACCAACACCGCGGCGCTCTGCGGGGGGTGTTTAACCCTTTTTCGGCCGCTCGCGGGGGGTAAAACCGCACCGCGAGCGGCCGAAAACCGCGGTGAAAACGACAGTAAAGCAGCTCTAAATATAGCGCTGCTTTACCGTCACCGCGGCTCACCGCCCCGGTGTGAAAGGGGCCTAAAACTGAGAACCAGACGATCAAACACCACCGGTCTCTTGATTCTCAGCGTTCCCTGAGCAGAGAGCTGGTGACTGTCAGTCACCTCTGTCTTTTCTGTGATCCCCCCTCACTCGCTGGAGCACTGGGCTGTGGAGGGGCGAGACTGGCTGGCTTAGGCTCTGAGAGGCTAAGCTGGGTACCAGTCCAGACATGTGGGCTTTTCCCGACTTCATTTTCACGATCTTCCCCGAGGCTGTTGTTTGTGTATATCCTGTGTGAACTTGGCTCCAAAATTTAACAGCTGCCTGGGTTTTATAGGTCACGCTATCCCTGACATTGTCAAGATAATGATTTTTATATGACTGTTTTTTTAGCGCTGGAAGTTTTGTTGTTTTGACAGCTGTCTGCTGAAAACGGGTCACAGGAGTGCAAAACGAACTGCACTCCTGTGATCCACAGGAAAAGTACAACCAAACGAGCTTTGGCTGTACTTCTCCTTTTTTAAATTCTAACATATGTGGTATCTATTTAATCAATGCAACATATTCTTTTATATTTTGACAAAAAATGTATATTATATTTTGTGTGCACTATAATTCATTTAAGCGTGTGTTTTTTTTTTTCTGAAAATTTGCGTTTTAAAAATGGCTGTGCAAATATCGTGCAACATAAAAAATTGCAACAGCCACCATTTTATTCTCCAGGTCCTCTGCTTTAAGAAAATATATGTTTGGGGTTTCTAAGTAATTTTCTAGGGAAAAAATGCTGATTTTAACATGTATGGAAATGAATGGCAAATGGTTAAAGAAAATGGGTATCAAATCTATATTCTCAAAACTGTGTGCTATTTCAAAGCCTGTCAATGTACATGCAATGAATAATCAGGGACTGTTCAGGTATACAGTCATTTTCTGTGGCTACATGTTAAAGCCTAACTATCCGGAATCATAGACAGTTTACAATAAGTATATTCTAGTTCTTGTAAAGAAGGAAGTGCTGTTAAAACCTGGAAACCAGTTTTGTGAGATGCATGCATGATTATACGGTAAATGTCTTTTCTGTTTGAATAGTTGTAGTGAATAACACACATAAGTGATTTAACAGTACAATTGTTTTGCTGACATTTGTCATGGATGAGTTCCCCGAGGTGTTATTATTTCTAAGTGTAGCACGTTTCTTTTGCATATATGCCTTCTGCAGTATGCAGCTCAATGTCAGTTTACTGCAAGATAAGATATATTATGATACACAAATGAAATGCAAATGTTTTTGCTTAGGCTTCTGCCAAAATCTTTAAAAAAAAAAATTCCCTTCCAGAAACTGTCAAGATTTAGAGAACATTAGGCTTTTTTAAATGGCATGAATACATTTCTGTAGAACGAAGCACAATTCCTGACTGAGTGAATTTGGGATTTGTGACTTACTGCTTCTTTTATAAACCATCTCGTCTAGAATTTGAGCAATGTTATGTGGCTGTTATTATCTCTGTGTAACAAACCTAAAAGGCAACATTTGCATAATTGCTGAAAGCAATATTTGTAGGCAGTTACAAGCCCAGTGTAAACCCTTCTGTCATATCGAATAAAGCTAAAGGCGTTGCAGTCCCAAATATGACAACGCTGCCTTTTGTGCCAGTCCAGAGTAGGCTTCATAAGTGGCCGTACACAGCCTGGTGTTTTCCAGCAATGAGCTTAGTTCCAACTATTGTTTGTGATGGTTACTGAGTTTCCCTAGCGGATATAATTGCCACTTATCATTGTCAAAAGTTCTTGTTACTGCACAAATATTTCCCAACTTGTGCATGTAAGCACCTATCATTCCTACAAGCATTTCACTGCTCAGGTGTCACTTTCATCATTTAGCTGAGTGGCAGAAAAGATTGCACTTGTGGTAAAAATGACTATATATATATATATTTAATAACGGAGATGTTTCACTGCGATACATTCTCCATGAGAATTTTTGGTCTATTTTTGGCCAGCCTGTTCTGGTTGTCTGCTGAAAACTGCTAACTTAGCACTTATAAGTGAATCTGTTAAACCTAGGAAAAAAAAAAAAAAAAAAAAAATATATATATATATATATATATATATATATATATATATATATATATATATATATATATATATATATATATATATATATATATTTTTGGGGATTGCAATGTCCTTGGTTGCCATACTTTTCCTCCAACTTCCATACTTTGCAAGATCGTGACCTGAAAAAAGGAATACAGGTTGGGAGTTCTGATTGATTAGCAGCATACTTTTTCCCAACTAGGTTTTTGTTCTTAGGCCTCGTTCACACGAGTGGCCAGGGGGTGGGAAAACCAGTTAAACCACAGTTTTACTACCCCTCATCCACGCACTTGAACACTAAAATCCATTGGCTCACAGCTCTACACACGCCACAATACAGTGCTTCGCAGCCACGCCAAAAAGGAAGCTTCATGACGCATTCAGCAGGCATTGCAGTCGCCAAATAGGACCATTAAAAGTCTTTAGAGTCACACCAAAACCCCCTGCACTCATGTGGAATGCATGAAATTGTGGTGCAGTAGTACCATGTTTACAGGGTAAATCATTCTGTGAGGTGGTGACATATATCATTGTCTATTAAATGCGGTCTGAAAAACAATCTAACCGTGGATTGTTCTTCATAGGGCACCATATATGTGAACAAGCACCTACTCTATTCTGTACATGCAGACAAGAAGCTTGCCATTTACTAAGTTGCTGATAGACCGTGAGCTGTGATTATGATGCCCACTAATTTTATGTAGACATTTCTTAGCTGCCTGCTAACATACCACTGTGTGTGAACATTTCTCAGCTGGCATGGGGTTAACTTTTTTTTGGCAAGATCATCAAGTAACTTAATTCTTTCCAAATATTTATTTCTCAAAATTCTTTAATTTAGATTTTTGGGCCTATGTAATAAGGCAAACGACAATAAGGCCCCTTTCACACTGAAACGTTTTTCAGGCACTACAGCGCTAAAAATAGCGCCTTTATAGCGCTTGAAAAAAGGGGGTCCTTTAACTCCAGTGTGAAAGCCGGAGGGCTTTCACACTGGATCAGTGCGCTAGCAGGACGGTAAAAAAAGTCCTGCTAGCAGCATCTTTGGAGCGAGCGTTGAAGGAGCTGTGTATTCACCACTCCTACCCATTAAAATCAATGGGACACCACGGTGCAGCGGCGCTTTGCGGGGGTTTTTCTGCCACTAGCGGGGTGGTTTTACCATGGCTAAAACGACGGTAAAGCAGTGCTAAATATAGCGCTGCTTTACCACCGCCGCCACCCCCACCGCCCCAGTGTGAAACCAGCCTAAGCAAAGTGCAGGCACTTCCAACAGCTGATCAGGATTTATCTAAGTAACTTTACTTTAGTAATCAGAATGCTATATGATACTGCAGTATTTTAATTCTTAGTGGTGGTTGTTTTTTTTTGTTTTTTTTAAATGTGGTTTAAACACGCTCACCCTCTAATAAAGCCCTTTAAATAAGTGCAATACACAAATGTGCATAAAATCAACAGACCATGTATAAAGGCTAAATACCTGTGCATAAACTTATTGGAAATAAACAAATACATATATCTACAATACAAAAATCAAAAAAAAAATCAAATCCATAGTAAACAAAAAATCTTCTTTTCTAAAATGCCAGTGCTCATAAATCATGCTGAGGGATGGTACTTTTTTTCTTAATGCGTTACTAAACCCACAATACTAAAATCAGTCTGTATATGCAGTAAATCATGCTTGTTATACTCACTGTGGAACCTAAGGGGTTAATCCTGCGCATTGTGTAAAAAGGCTGCTCGATCCTGTCTTCTCTGATCCTCCCGTTCTTCCACTGTCCCCAATTAATCTCCTGATAGTACAGAGCCTTGGGGGCATGCTGTACATGCTCAGTTTGGTGTGTGTTTCTAGAGAGTTTTTTTTTTTTTTTTTTTTTTTTTTTTTTTTTTTTTTGGGGGGAGGGTGCATGTGATCAGGAGAGGGCCAATCGGCAGTGTCCAGACAGAGGGTTAGTAGTCCTGCAGCCTCATAGGATAGTCAGAGGAAAATGTAAACTCCTCCTACAAGCTTTAACCAGTGCTCGTCCAGACACTGATAGAAGTCACAAGACTGCTATATACTGCTGATGAGAAGATGTATTTCACAGTTTTTATTTACTAAAATAATTGCATTTCCGTGTTCTGAAAGATAAGATATAGTGAATGCAGGGTCCTGGGTTTAGTAACACTTTAAAATAAAGTATTTGCCACTGCAAACAATCCACTCTATGCAGGTTTGTGGCACAACCCCAATGGGTTATGACGTACCAGGTGAAGATGACCCCCTTTGGCATATACCAAAGAGGGTCTACACAAGCTTTCCCACAGCTCCGCTGTACATGGCTACTATTCCTCTGCTTAATGCCTCTTTAACACATAACCCAGGTACAGCTCTTATGCACGAAGGATCAAATAGAGAGGGATCTCATAGTGTATACCGTCTTTTATTAAAATCCACAAAAGATATTAAAAACACGCTTACATTCAAAGGGCTTTATTAGAGGGTGAGCACGTTTAAACCACAAAAAATCACTGTTCAGTGTGTACACATTGAGAAGAGGCAGCTACTTACAAAGACATTTTTTAGACTGTTGCGCAGGTAATATTATAAATATCTATTAGTGGTTGTTGCTCTTTTATTGTGGATGTGGGAAGCAGCTGTGATTTTCTGGTACTTTACAGCTGTCTTCTTACTACGCATGCGCGAGAAGCTCTCCACTTTCTCAATAGGCCAGCAGCTTCCTAGGACCTGTGAGGTGTCCCAGGAGGTTGCCAGCTGTGAACCTCCACTTAGATCGCCTCGGGGGTGGAGGAAGAATAACAGAAATTCCCTTTTTAGATGTAGTTGTGCTTTAATACATTTTCATTCTAAGTATATTAACTGTTACTCATGACATGACTGTACTAAATACATTTTGTTCCTTTTGGCTGCATACGTTTTTTTTTAGCTGGTTGAATTCAGAGTGTAGATCCTGGCTATTGAATTGTACACGGCTTAGCTATTTTAACAATATCAGCAGAAAATTCCTTTAGAAAATTTGTGGTTTGTTTAGCAACCGCTATACGTTATTTTATTTCCCATATTTATGCAGCACCAGCATATTATCCTGCATTGTACTGAAAACACTGAAGCATTCACACCAGTGGTTTCTTCAGCTAAGCATATAGTCTAATATGAAAACCACAAAAGAGAGAGGATGAGATGAAATTCTGTGCTCCAAGTTAAAATCACCAACCTGTATTCAGAATTCATCCATAAGTACACAGTTTCCCTGCCCACTAACGATCATTTCATATGTATCAACACTCCTCCTCACCCACTACTCGCAGTGTGCATGATTAGATTTTATCATTTTTCATGGCTGTTATTATAAATGGCTGATAATTACCAGCTCTGTGCCTAGCAGTAAGGAATTGGGTGAGATCCAGAAGCTAACAGAACACAGACTAATATATGCTATAACCAACGTTCAAGCACTTCCAGTATGGTTCAAGCATGCATAACAGGTGTGCTTTATTCCATTATTTGTTTGATACAAGCAGTCTTTGTCATTAAATGGTAAATGCACAGTTTGTAATAAATTGGGTTGTTTATAATAACATAGAAAGGATTGATTTGATATAGTTTGATTGGTCTTTCAGGACGGATTGTCCTTTTTCAATTGCTTTGTGCAATTTTCTGACACATATGATCCTTTCATTGACATCTGTTGGCAGCATAATGTGCCTACATTTACACACAAACACCAGCATGTTTTAAGACTGTGGAAGGAAACTGAAGGAACCCAAAGCAAAAAAAAAAAAAAACAAAACTGAGAAATTATGTTTTAATCTTAAAGCGGAGTTCCAGACACCAATTTTTTTTTTTTAAGTCAGAAGCTACAAGTACTGTAGCTGCTGACTTTTAATAAGGACACTTACCTGTCCAGGGAACCCATGAAGTTGGCCCCCCGAGGCCGATTCATCCACCGGCTCGGGTGCAGGGCCGTCATTGCAACTAGGGTCCCTTTCACACATAATATCCATTTTTGAGGGGCTCCGCTTGGTCAGCAGGGATCGCTCCGTTGATCCCCGCTGAGCCGGCGGATGACAGGTCCGTCTCTGCTCACTGTGCAGGGACGGACCTGTCAGAACCCCGCTCTCCTCTATGGGGGATCGGATGAAAATGGATCTGCCTATCCATTTTCATCCGATCTGACCTGCCAGACGGATGGAAAGTATGGCTTCCATCTGTCTGAATTTAGTGGATCGGAGCTGATCAGATGTCAGCAGACATGTCACCGCTGACATTCGTCGCTCCATATAACTGTATGGAGCATCCGTTCAGGTCCGCCTAAAAAGCTGACCGGTAGACCTGAACGGGGTCATGTGTGAAAGGGGCCTAAGGGAAACCGGCAGTGGAGCCTTCAGGCTTCACAGCCGGTTTGCTACTGCACGTGCACAAGTCGCGTGGCGCTTTATGAATGGCCACCTTGTCATCTGGTATACACACAGTTTCCAGAGGGCAGAGGGCAGCGGGGGGAGGAGGAGGGCTCACCGCAGAAGAGGAAATTATGTACTTTGCCGCGGCCCAGCTGGGACGAAAGTACACCTTTGTACTTCTTAAAAGGTAAAAAATAAATAAAAATATATATATATATATATATATATATATATATATATATATATATATATATATATATATATAACGAGGGGTGGAGGGTGGTCTTTAGTTTAAGACCTTCTTGTAAAGTTGGGTGGAACTCCGCTTTAACATTTGATTTTTTATTTTATTTTTCTTGCTACTTTTTTGCTATTTTCTTACTTTACTTTTTTTTTTTTTCTTTATCAGTTTTTATGTTATACAGGGATTATCGGGGGGCCTACAGGCTCCCACAAGCAGCACTGGCAAGGAGCATGGTACACATACAGAAAATTACAGTCAACAGTAGAATCACAGCTGATAGACCAGATATAGTCTATAAAGTCTATCAAAACGGTAGCTGTGTAGCTCCCTTTGCCCAAGGACCCCTGATGAGTTTCTATCCCTTACAACATTTTCAGTCAGGGGCGGTGCGTCCATAAAGGGCGCACGAGCGCCGCCCCCCCTCTCTTGTCACTCTCTATATACCATAGATAGATTCATGCATTGCATGAATCTATCTATGGTCGCTGCTGACACCCCCTATTCAGGTGTCCGGCCCCTTTTCGGTCACCGGGCGCCTGAATTACAGCAGTGGGGGTGTTTTTTGGAAACACCCGATTAGCGCCTTAGGCGCTAATAGGCGTCCAAAAAGGTGACAAGCGGGCGCAACGCTGTGCGTTCCTTGTCACTCAGCACTGATGTTGGCAAACCGAAGGAATTCGGTTTGCTAACATTGTGCTGCCCCTTAGCCAATCAGTGCCCTGATTGGCTGAAACGACAGGCGCTGTGATTGGGCGCCTATCAGGCGTCCAATCATAGCAGAGGATGAGAGGAGGAGCGGGCATGAGAGGAAATGGAGGACACGATGCCGCCGTCACCCGAGACAAGGTAAGTGCAGGGCGGGGGGGGGGGGGCACAGTGGCAGCTTCTTTGCAGAAGCCTTCTTTGCAGGGACTGTTTTGATGGGCAAAGTGGCTGCGTTTTGATGGGCAAAGTGGCTGCGTTTTGATGGGCAAAGTGGCTGCGTTTTGATGGGCAAAGTGGCTGCGTTTTGATGGGCAAAGTGGCTGCGTTTTGATGGGCAAAGTGGCTGCGTTTTGATGGGCAAAGTGGCTGCGTTTGGTACAGTGTCTGCATTTGATGGGCTTTTTTTTTTTCAGAATTTTTCAGTTTATTTGCGCCCCCCCCCAAAAATTTTGAGCACCAGCCGCCACTGTTTTCAGTACAAAAGGAAAAAGACTAAAAGAGAGAAAGGAAAAGTAAGGAGCAAAAAGAGCCAGAGAAGAGGAAGGGGAAAAGAAAAAAAAAAGGGGGGGGGGGGGAGGGAGGAAGGGGCAAATAGAAAAATGTAGATATACATGAGAAGTGGCTTACATTTTAGGCTCATGCACATGGGCAGAAAAAAACAGGCGCTTTTAGAAGCATTTTTTTTTTTGCCTCTAAAGGCAGCTTTCTAGTAGCCAATGTGTCTATGCATGCAGATTTGTATTTTACAGTAGCATTTGGAACAATAAAATAAACCCTGCGTACTGGCGTAATTTTACGCTTATACACACATAAACTTCAAATTTTCTTTGTTTTGTCTAGAACACATTAATATTCTGGCCACTAGAATAAAATTGTGCACATACGCCTGTAAACATCGTGCATGCATAAATATGCACCAGACTGTGCATTTTTTATGCTTGATTTTTCTGCTAGCTCCTGGATTTTTTCTAAATGGCCCATATGCATGTTGCCTAATAGATGATTTGATTTTCTTTCAACACTGATGCCTCTCACAGTGCTATTGTGTTTTGCCGTTCTTCTGGCGGGATAGGGTGGGGGGCGCTGTGAGCCTAGCTGGCCGGCAGAACACAATAATTACTGCTAGCGGCTATAGCTTCTGGCAGGCTCGGTACAACCAGCCTGCCCATAGATAAATCAAATATTGGCTGGTCCCCGCTGAACCGGATGAGATTCAATCCATCTATGGCCGTCTTAAGGCAGAGGGGTTAAGGTATTCAAGTTATTAAATATATATCAATATATATCATATTGTATATCAAGTTATTAAAATGAACCTGTGCTTTTTCTAGACAGGCCAAAGCAACTGCTTCACTTTAATACCAAACTCCCCTGCTGCACTTGCCTTTCTTTCACTCCTCCATCACTCCTTTTAGCCACTGGAAGTGGAGAAAGACAGCCCTGTGTACAGTCACTCCAGTTTGGAAGACGCTCTCTGACCCGCTTTAACAGCATTAGGCCAATTGCCAAGTACCAGCGTTCTCGCATATCTTGGTATATTACCTTTAGGCTGAGTTCACACTATTGCGATTTGGATGCGGTTTGCACTGCATCCAATTCGCAGAACATTTGAAAATGTTATTTTGGGTATGGTTCACATATGTGTGTTGCATTAACACTCCGCATTGTACAAAATTTGTGTGCGTTTTCTGGGCAGTGCGTTGCGAATCGCAGGCACATATTCTTCAATGGGAACACATCTGATTCGCAGGAATTCTCTCCCCCTCCTACTACACCTCCCCCCTCTCCCTGGTCAGCTGATCCGCAGCTACAACAGAGAGGAACTGCTGAATGAATCATATTTATATTTGCAGGGAAACCGGAGCTGCAATTCACACCAGACTAGTGTGAATCCAGCCTTATGCTGGCCTTACACTATACGAAAAATCGGCCGAACCCATTTTCGAAAAACGAACATGCGTGAGCGCAAACAATAGTGCCATCATGTAATGACCGATAAATCGTTCAGTGGACATAAATGATTGCATTTTTTGTTCGTTTTTTAACTATACCTAGTGCAGACTGTTGGGAGAAGGGAAACGCATTAACCTTTCAATTTATCGTTCGTTCGGAAGAAAATTTCCAAACTTGTCCTTCGCTTTTTTGGCTCAAAGACATCCCAATAATTATCGATTTTGTGCCCATTAACTGGCCAAAAAACAAACAAACCGTCTAAATGACTGATTTTCGGCCGATTTTTTTTTTTTTTGTATAGTGTATCGCCAGCATCACTCCCAGTTTTTTTTTTTTTTTTTTGTATACAGCACCATGGACAGTATTTGCCATGAATGAAGTGTGTCCAGTGTGCTAGTGGCTGCTGTATTTGACTGAAATATGAAGTCTTTGACCCTGGATACCCCTGCAGTGATGATCTTTCAGTGCTGCAGGGTTAAACATTAGCAGCTGTACCTGTAGCAGGTACTTGTCAAGTGCAGACTATACCCGCTCTTTCCTCCCTCTTGCTACATTCAAAAAAGCCAGACTATTCTTTATAGCCTCCAATAAAAAATATTTTTCATTGTGGGGGTCCCACAATGGATGTTTCATTCATCACCTGTCTTCCATTCATAGAGAGCTTTTTATTGTGCCAACCGATAGTATGGCTTCTATGAGTGAAACAGGGGCAGAAAGGGTGAGCATATAGTCATCCTTTGAGAAGTGCCAGTCACAGGTGCAACCTCTTGTATTTACCCCTGAACACAGGATGATCACCCCTGTAAGGGCATCTCGGGGTAGAGGACTATGGATTTCAGGACAGCACAGTTGCTAAGTGGTTCGCACTTTTGCCTAGCAGCACTAGTGGTGTTGCTTCAAATCCCAACCACAGCACTACCTGCCTGGAGTTTGCATGTTCTCCCCGAGCCTGTGTGGGTTTCCTCCCACATTCCAAAGACATGCTGGTAGGTTAATTGTATCCTATCTAAACTGGCCCTAGTAAGTATGTGTATGAATGTGAGCTAGGGACTTTAGGAAGCTCATGGAGGACAGGGACTGATGTGAATGCACAAAAAAAAAAAAAAATATATATAATGTATGTATGTGTGTAAAGCGCTGCGTAAAAGTACCTGTAATCACAAACCACCAGCGCCTGGGATGCTCTTCATTAATGGTAGACTTAAAGAGGAAGTAAAGCCTTCCCCAAAAAAAAAAAAAAAAACGGAACCTGCAAGGCAAAGGCATAATGAGCTAGTATGCATAGCATATTAGCTCATTATGAATAACTTACCTGAGAACGAAGCCCCCGAAGCGACTCTCATCCACGACCTTCTCCGGCGCCATCAAGCCCGGAGTGACATCCGGGTCTCGCCGCTCCAGTGCTGTCATTCGCTGGATCGGCGATGACGTCACTCCTGCGCATGCGCACGAAAGCGGCATATCGCCGTGATCTCGGCATGCGCAGTGCGCCTGCGTGCCGCTGTCTCTTTTTTTTCTAAATATCTCCTAAACCATGTAGGTTTAGGAGATATTTCTTGGACCTACAGGTAAGCCTTAATCTAGGCTTACCTGTAGGCCAAAGTGGTTTGTAAGGGTTTAGAACCACTTTAACTACTTGTTTATCTGCAGTCTTCTCTTCCCTACACCCCTTCTAAAGGCCAGAAAATTGTAAAATCCTTCATCTGTCAGGGGTACTGAGGAGGGGACAGAGATGCTGCAATAACATGCGTGTGAGCTGATTGGTGGAAAGGCACCCCCCCGCCCCCTCCACACAGCAGAAGAATTGTGTTCTGAATAGACAAGCTGTCTGTTGAGCCCCCCAGCCCCCCCCCCCTCCATCCTGATGCAAATTTATCTCAGGAAGTGACTCTGATGCCGCGTACACACACTCGGAATTTCTGACAACAAACGTTAGATGGGAGCTTGTTGTCGGAAATTCCGACCATGAGTAGGCTCCATCAAACATTTGCTGTCAGAATTTCCGACAAAACAAAAATTTGAGAGCTGGTTCTCAAATTTTCCGACAACAAAACTTGTTGGAAAATTCCGATTGTGTGTACACTATTCCGACGCATTTTTCTCGGTTCGTCGTACGTCTTGTACGTCACTGCGTTTTTGACGTTCGGAATTTCTGATAACATTTGTGCGACCTTGTGTATGCAAAACAAGTTTGAGCCAACATCCATCGGAAAACGCGTGTATATGCGGCATTAGAGCTTTGGAGAGAGATAAGTAAACACTACAGATACATGTGTTTTGTTTAGATTTCGCAAAACGCAAAACTGCTAACAGGTAGCAAGCTTTTTTAACCACTTGAGCCCCGGTAGGATTTGCCCCCTTAATGACCAGAGCATTTTTTACAGTTTGGCACTGCACTACTTTAACTGGTAATTGCACGGTCATGCAATGCTGTACCCAAACAAAATTTGCGTCCTTTTTTTCCCACAAATAAAGCTTTCTTTTGGTGGTATTTGATCACCCCTGCAGTTTTTGTTTTTGGCGATATAAACGAAAATAAGACAGAAAATTTTGAAAAAAAAAACATATTTTCTACTTTTTGTTATAAAAAAAATACAATAAAACTCAATTGTAGTCACACTTTAGTAATTTAGGCCAAAATGCATTCAGCCACATGTCTCGGGTAAAAAAAAATTCAATAAGCGTATATTTATTGGTTTGCACAAAAGTTATAGCGTCTACAAACTGTGGTATATTTATGACTGATATTTATGTCTCATTTCATGAGGCGCTATAATAGAATGGATGTACAGCCCCCCCCACCCTCCAAATTATCCCAATTTGGAAAGTAGACACCCCAAGGAATTTGCTGAGAGGCATGTTGAGCACATTGAAACAAGTGATTGAAAAATGACAAAAACAATAAAAAAATTTTTTTTACACAAAGTTGTCACTGAATTAATATATTGCTCACACATGCCATGGGCATATGTGAAATTACACTCCACAATACATTGTGCTGCTTCTCCCGAGTACAGGGATACCTCATGTCTGGGACTTTTTCAGAGCCTAGCTTCGTACAGGACCCCGAAAACCAAGCACCGCCTTCAGGATTTCTAAGGGCGTACATTTTTGATTTCGCTCCTCACTACCTATCACAGTTTCGGAGGCCAAGCTGACCTTTTCTTTCTTCATTTTCCAAAACAAATGATTGCTGCAAAATACTCACCATGCCTCTTAGCAAATACCTTGGGGTGTTTACTTTCCAAAACAGAGTCATTTGGGGGGGTTTTGTGCTATCTTGACATTTCGGAGCCTCTTAAACTGTGATAGTGAGGAAGTGAAATCAACATTTTACGCCCTTAGAAATCCAGAAGGCGGTGATTGGTTTTCGGGGTCCTATACACGACTAGGCTCCCAAAAAATCTCACACATGTGGTATCCCCGTACTCAGGAGAAGCAGCAGAATGTATTTTGGAGTGTAATTCCACATATACCCATGGCAAGTGTGAGAAATATATAATTTTGTGACAACGTTGCAATAAAAAATGTTGTCATGTTCCCAAAACTTGTGGCAAAATATGATATAATAATATTATTATTATTATTATTATTATTATTATTATTATTATTATTATATTAATATAAAACAAACACGAGTGAATCTGTCAATCTCAGTTAAAAAATGGCACTCTCCCAACGCACATGGAAATATCATAAAATTGGTAAAACAGGGTATGATAGCAGCTGCTATAAATAACACACTAATAAAACACATATGCTAAAAAATACACTGATGCACTGATTGATGTTTAAACACAATCATTAAAGACACACTGGGTGTTTTATAATTAGCGCTGCTAATGCTTTAGGATATTCATGACTGTTTATTTTTTAGCATATGTGTTTTAAAATCTAAAATATTCCATGGACTCAACATGCCTCTCAGCACATGGCTTGGGGTGTCTACTTTCCCAAAAGGGGTCATTTAGGGGGTGAACTGTCCTGGCATTTTATGCCCAACATCACCCACTCTTCTAACCACTTCAACCACCAAGTCCTTTCTGACACTTTTTGTTTACATGAAAAAATATTTGTTTTTTTCTAGAAAATTACTTTGAACTTCCAAACATTATATATTGTTTTAAAGCAGAGGACCTACAGATTAAAATGGTGGGTGTTACAATTTTTTTTCACAAAGAACTTGCGCAGCGATTTTTCAAACGCAATTTATATGGGGAAAAATAACTTTATTTATTTTTTTAAATATGTTTTATTCAGTTTTTATATAAACCTACAGGATTTGTTGATGCAGGAGTAGCCTGCCAGAAAAGGTATTAAGAGTAATATGACATAGTGAGCAGGATAAAACTGCGTGGTTTGGAGCCTATAAACATTAACAAGAAAACTATAACACTCTTTTGAATATTGGTGCACAAAAACACACTATATTGCCCAAATGTTTGGTGAAATATAAAAGATGATTTTATGCCGAATACATAGATACCAAACACGACATGCTTTAAAATTACGCACACCCACGCAGCAGCGACAAACAATATACATTTTTAAAAGCCTTTACAGATTACCACTTTAGATTTACAGAGAAGGTCTACTGCTAGAATTACTGCCCTCAATCTGATGTTCGCAGGGATACCTCACATGCATGGTGTAATTGCTGTTTACATACGACATGAGACCGACGCTTGCGTTCACCTTTGCGCTTGCATCGGGGGACAGGGGTACTTTTATTTTTATTTTTTTTTAATTATTCATTTTGCTTTTTATTTTATTTTTACACTGTCCCTTTCATTTTATCTTTTTTATTGTTCTCACAGGGAATTTAAATATCCTCTATGATAGCAATATGTAGTGACAGGTACTGTCTTTTTTGAAAAATTTGGGGTCTATTAGACTCTAGATCTCTACTCCGCCCTTAAAGCGTCTGACCATACCAAGATTGGTGTGATAAGATGCTTTCCCAATTTCCCAATGGCGCTGTTGATATTCGGCAAAACCGAAGTCATGAAATGCTCGTAGCTTACGGTTTCTTAGGCCATAGAGCTGATTGGAGCCATTCTAGTCTTCGATCAGCTCTATGGTCAGCTGGTAGAACCACCGGCTGCATTTTTGGGTTCCCTGGTGGGACAGGAGAGCCTGAGAAAACCACAGAAGATGGCAGGGACGGACGTTTCCCCTGCTTGTAATAGCAGTCTAGCGACTAATTTGCCATTAGGATTGCTTTTACATGAAATCCGACCACCGGCTGAAAAGAATGATACCAAGATGATACCTAAACCTGCAGGCATCATTCCAGGATAACCACTCAAAGTCCAGCATTATATCAGTATGTCGCAGGTTCTTGTTGGGCATATATTGCAATGTTGTTTTTTTTGTTTTTTTTTGTGTGTTAAATGAAAAAAGAGAATCAATCAATCAGTGGTATGCCCACTATTAGAATACCGCCCTGCATCCGCCCACTTAAAATGATGGGCATAGCACCGTTTTAAAAATATATGCTAAAGCAGAGGGGCAATCCGCCCCTTTGTCCACCCCTGCCCCTATGCTTCGGCATATGTGCTCTTTTTTTAACTGTGGTGGTGAAGTCGCCTCCTACAGCATTGGAGTCACTGACTTGCGTATTGTGAGAGCAAACGCTGTTGATGTCAAGATAAATAAATCAGTGCTGCAGCTGAATGGCGTACCTGCAAAGAAATTAATGGTTAACAATAAAACACAGTAAAACAATAACATTGCAGTTAAGCATAAAATACAGCAAAACAGAGCAGAATAATAGAGAAAAAGAAAATGACAACTAGGTTTGGCTTTTTTATTTTATATATATATATTTTTTTTAAACTTTATTTATGTATTTATTTTTTTACACTTTTATTTGTAACTGTAAAGGTTCCAGGTTCGGGTCTCTCAAAATGCGATGGCATCTTTGGAGACCCTGTGACAGTGTGTTCTAGAACTGTGCAGTGCTGTACCCTATGCTAATACTCCACTAGTGTGTGGTAGCGACAGAAAACATTCACTGATGCAGAGACCAGGTTGGTCAGGACAGGAGGGACAAAAATAGCGGGTGTCACGCCTATATCCGCGTATTCCTCCACTGCAAGCAAATTATTACATCTCAAGCAGGCTCCCCCCCTCATCTGAATCAAGACTCTGCAAGCCGCTGGGGGAAGCCCCCGTGATTAGATCGCATGGTGCCTCATGCGCCAAATTCCAAAATGAAGAAGGTGACTAAAAAGTGGCATGCTTGTGTAATAATTGTCCACGTACATGTGGTACCCCTTTCCCAATAAGAGTGACACCAAGTCTCAAACAACCTTGCCAGCGCTTCCTATGTAGTCTGGGCAGTTGGGGGGCTCCACATGACTGTCTTTTCCCTCGTAAACCATAAAACTATATGTATAGCCTGTGGCCCTGTCACAGAGCTTCTACATCTTGACCCCATATTTAGCACGCTTGCTAGGGAGAAACTGTTTGAAAGCAAGATGGTCAAAAAATGTAATCAGGGACTGTTAGTTGAAGAGGTTTACGAGGGGCCGAATTTTGTGGAGCCGATCAAATCCAGGGTCACCCCGAGGACGACAGAGTTCATTGTCATTAAAATGCATGCACCGCAAGATCTGCTTGTATTGCGTCCTGGAAGCAGAGAACATGGGCATAGGGTGAATTGGGTCAGTGGACCAATATGACCGCAACCCACTTTTTTTAGTTATGCCCATGAGGAGGGATAGGGACAGAAAGGTCTTAAATTCGGAAACTGTAATATGTTTCCATTCTCTGGCAAGAGTCAAATGGGGATTAGCGACGATGAATTGATCAGCATACAAATTGCTTTGGTCCACAATAGATCTATAGAGATCTTCCGTGAAAAGCAGTGAATAAAATCCATGTGATGCAAAATCAACTGTTTCCACCTGAATTCCGGATTGGCCAGTGAATGGGGGAAGTACGGGTGCTGCAGAAGTGATGAGCTGCCAATCGGGGATAACATATGCAGCGGGAAGGATCCTATGGTCTCTCCGGGCCTGTCTTTGTCTTCTTGGTGGCTGCGGGACACTACATGTGCTATCCACCGCACCAGCTTGAACTGCACTTATGGGACTCACCACGTGACCACGTATTACTACACTGCTGGTTTGTCTAAGACCAGAATGTACTAGGCCGCTGGTGCTTCCCAGTTCACCAGAAAGATAAGCGGCACTAGTACTGGCTCTCAGCTCCATACGAGAGCCCTGCGGTTCTTGCACCTCAACAACAAATGAACAGGGTCGGGTATGTCTGAGCTTAGCATGGACCACTACTCCATCAGAGCTATCTGTTGGGGTGCCGCTGCTCTCTACTGGTTCGTATACTGAGCCCGAGTCTGACAGTGGAGCTTCCCCATCGCTCTCATCTGTCATGCTCAGCAACGTGTAGGCCTCTTCACTAGTGGTGTACCTCTGTTTGGACATTTTGGCCTCTAAATTATAGGTACGGCTAGTGTGACTCACAGGCAAAAGAGCACCTGGTTGTCAAAGCTATTAGCGTTCCCAGGGATTAGGCGTGACTCTGCGAATGCTGCAGTTATGTGTGTTGTGTTTTGTAAGTGACAGTGATCTATTGATACTGCACTTGAGCTAGCAGGTGTCTGGGCTGATCCCGCTAATGCTGCGTTTTTGGGAACATTAAACTACTGGGGGGCGCTAATATAGCTCTGATAAGATCAAAGATATTAATCTGTTCAGACACTATACTAGTATCGGAGCTATCTAGTGTATGTGCGTGTTAGAGTACCTGCACTAATTTGACCCTGCCTGGGATTTACGCTGACCCTAACTGATGCTAAAACTTAACTGATGTCACCCTAACTAGCGTCAACGTGATACTAATACAGTGATCACTGGTGAAAGGGTTAACTAGGGGGCGATCAGGTGGTTAAAACCTTTATTAGGTAACATATGGGGGTACCCTGATGCTATAAAAGACTGACGATGAAACTAACCAACTAGCTTCACCAGTATCACTAATACGGCGATCAGAAAATAGATCTGTACACTATACTAGTGACACTGGTGACGAGTGAAAGGGCTAACTGGGGGTGATCAAGGGGTTAAACCTTTATTAGGGGTTTAATGGGGTATCCTAAACCTACCTGGGCCTACCACTAACTGCCCTAACACAATTTTTTGTCACAAGTGACACCAATACAGTGATCAGTGAAAAATCAAGGGGTTAATTGTGTGCCTACATGGCATGGTGTCAGTGTGCTGCTTGGTGTACTCAGTAATGTTCTATCTACTCTTTCTGGAACCGAAAAGGGATGACATCACTTCCTCTGCCAGTGTTTACATTTCACAGACAGAGGAGCCTCCTCATTCACCAGAACCGATCAGCAGGTCTAGGCAAGAAATCATTTGCCTGGACCTGTATACTGATCAGTTCTGTAATGAATCTGATCGCTGCAGGCACGAGTGCCGTACAGGTACGGCGATTCGCACTTCGCTGCCAACCTGCAGCAGTAAATGTACGTGAGCTCGTCAGCAAGTGGTTAAAATTAATGAAAATGAACACTTGAGCTAGGCATGCGCTGCTGAGCATACATTCTCAGTTTGCTTTGGGTGGCATGTGAGAGAGTTGCATAATCCTGTGCTCTTCCTATAAGATGACCCAACCCAGATGAAGATAAAGAAGATTGCAGTCGTTGCATTGCTGATGGAAGGCACTGTGACAGTTTAGTCTTCCTTAAGGTGTAATATGCTGAGCATACTTGCACATTATGTCAAAAGCCTTGGGACGCACAGCAGACTCGAGTTTTTCTTTTTAAGGTAGAATTCTTCTAAACGCTTGATTTATGGCTCCAATTAAGTTGCAGTATATCTTTAAAAGACTAATAAAAGCCAGGAAAATTGTTACTGGCAAAGCCTTTTGGCGGTCCTTCTTGATCTATGAAGTGCTATATGGAAGTAATTGTACCTCTTAATGATTGGCAGGTTTTTCCTAGGCAGAAATCATCCCTCTTTTAATAAGAGTCTACAGCTCTTATAAAACGGAGTCTGTAAGGCTTTTTAACGGCATTTGTCCTACTCTTATCCAAGTTTATTCCCCATTAACAGTTATAGACAAACAGCAGTTTTACATGTATATAAAATGCTGCAAAATGGAGCCCCTGAGGTCTAAAAGACCGTCAAAATCTATTACGATAACAGCACACAGAAGAGCTTCTGTGCATCATGTAAAACCTGCTGAAGCTTTAAATGATACTGTAATAGATGCTTTACAGTATCACCAACCAGTTTTATAGGACACATGGTAATCTTTAGCCCAGTGTACCCATTTTATTGCATCCAGGCTCAGGATGCAAAAGAATGTTTATTTTAAACTGGTTGCATTTTGTGTAACACAATAGCATCATTAAAGAGAAAACTATAAAGTATCTTTATTGTTGTAATTTGTAGCTCAGTCACCAACGCAAGGTCACATTTGCAATCTAGAAAACATTATTAATGCATTCAGTTATGTCAAAACAAATCTGACATTTAATGTGGTTTTATTTGGTCTTTCCTGGTTTCTTCTTTTCTCTCTCATCAACATGCTAAAAATATTTTTTTATGAAATCTTTCCATTTTTATTACATATCTTAATTTAGACACATTAGTGTCATCTTTATGTCTGTGCATTTCTGCCTAATGCAGACATATCATGGCTGTTAGAAAGGGTCAGCGGGGTGCTGTACATAGATCTAGTTAGAGGAGCAATCGGCGAACAATAAATTACTATAGCAATAAGCAATCGCTGCAGGGAGAAGCTAGAAAAGCTCTGTCCTTGGGCTCTGTACTCTGAGGAAGGGCTTGACGTCACTCATGATGTCACATACCTTTAAATGTAAAAACGATGCAGAAGCATTGTGTTAATGATGATCTGCTGCAAGTGCTCCTATAGAGTGCTGTGTAGCACAATGGGAAACACAGAAGACAATAGCTTCAGACAGCTAGCAGTTCTAGTGCTAGAGCTCACAGGTGCTCCAGAAAGCACTAAGATTGGCCACCCTCCATTGTTTTAACCACCTGATTACTGTGCACTTAAACCCCCCTCGTGACCAGACCAATTTTCAGCTTTCGGTGCTGACGCACTTGGAATGACAATTGCGCGGTCATACAACACTGTACCCTAAAATCATGTTTAATAGTTTGTTATAAAATTTTGCAAACAGGTAATTTTTCTGCTTCATTGATATGCGCTGATGAGGCGGCACTGGTGGGCACTGATAGGCTGCACTGGTGGGCACTGATAGGCTGCACTGGTGGGCACTGATAGGCTGCACTGGTGGGCACTGATAGGCTGCACTGGTGGGCACTGATAGGCTGCACTGGTGGGGACAGATAAGTCAGTACTGATGGGCACAGCAAAGATGGCACCGGTGGGCACGGATGGGTGGCACGGATAGGTGGCACTGATGGATGGCACTGATAGATGGCACTAATGGGCACTGATAGGTGGCACTGATAGGTGGCACTGATAGATGGCACTGATGGGCACTGATAGGTGGCACTGATAGGTGGCACTGATGGGCACTGGTAGGGGACACTGATGAGCACTGGTAGGGGACACTGATGAGCACTGGTAGGTGACACTGATGTGCAGCACTGGCACTGTGGGCACTGACAGATGGCACTGGGGGCACTGTCAGATGGCACTGGGGGCACTGTCAGATGGCACTGGGGGCACTGACAGATGGCACTGTGGGCACTTTTATTAGCAAAGGTGGGCACCATGGACCCTGGGCATATTGCAGTGAGAGGGACTGATGTCCCTCTCACTGCCACCGGTGATCGGTTATTATCACATGATCAGCTGTCATTGGCTGACAGCTGATCACGTGGTAAGGGGTCGGGATCGACCCCTTACTCTGATCTGTCTCACAGACTCGCGGATCACAGAGCGCGCCGCGCGCGCCCTTCAGGGGGCGCGCAGGCAGCTCGTTGCCAGGACGACATCAATAGACGTAGTCCAGGCAAATCAGATCAGCGCTGTAGCCGTCATTCGGCTATTCAAGTGGTTAGAGACCCTCTTTAAAGCAGAACTTCACTCTATCAATCAGAATTGATTTGTTTAATGGGGATATTTAATTTATAAATTGTTTATTTTAAATTTTTTCCAAGAATTACAAACAAATGTAACTTTCCATAAGTGACATAAGATAGGATACATTCACTAATAAAAGTACAGTATGTAAAGCATTTATAGTATTCAAGTTATCTGAATTACAATATACAGAATTAAAAAAAAGAAAACATTATGGTATGAATTTGAACCTGATCATAAATCAGCAGTTTCATCATTAGAACAGTTTTAGCATTCTATTTCACCAAAAAATTGAGTTATCAGTGGTGCATATCTATCTCAACGTAGGAGGTTGGGTCTCTGTATTGTATTCTGAATGTTTTACTTGTTTTAACCGTTTTTCTTTTAGATTTCTTCAATTACTTTCTGGTTTTCAAGTGTAGGAAAATTATGTCATACATCCCAGGAGTCTTCATAAGGGAAGGAGAGGTTTGCCCAGGTAGGCATTCCCTCCTGCTTGCATGCCTGAGCTAAGGGCAAATGGATTCCACTAACTGAATGCTACATGAATCGTATGCCTTTACTCAAGATTGCCACTGCAAGAAATGTTAGGTGTTTTTCAAAGTGATTTCTTGGCAAAATAAAGCATGAAGACATGGATGGAGTTTTCTTTTAATATTTAACACAAATTAAAAGTTCCATGTTTCCAAACAATTTACATAATTTTGAACCAAATGAACTATGTCCCTCACTGACCCGTGAGGCTGCTGGATGTGCGGTATAAACATGCATACAACACTGTGTTCAGAGTGCAAGCCGAGACATATTTTTATACCTGGAACACAGTAGAGTCTACCCCAGCAGCTCTCAGCAGCTCAGAGCAAGCAGTGTTTTCTAGTGTCGGCTTCCCCCCCGGAACAAAGTGTGGTGTGCTGTATGTAGCCACAGCTACATATCGTTTATACCACACATCCAGTGGCCTCACAGAGAGACAGTTCATTTGGGCCAAACTATGTAAAGTGTGTGGAAAGTGTAATTCTTCTTTAAATGGCATCTTTGGTTTGTGGTGCTCAGATGCAGTGTAGTTCCCCTTTAATTAAAAGATGCAAACAGTAGGTCCCTGCACTAGGAAAGTGATAGTCTGTTTTGCCTACTCACTTCCAAGAATGGTAAATGCTTATAGTCAATTTTCACGAACCATATAATCAAGTGGGGAAACAGGCATTCACAGAAGTGTTAAATTGTGAAGTTTCTGACAAAGCTGCAACACTGCAATGTAAGGAAGTTAGGAGACACAGGCCACCAGAGAAGTCAGTAAAATCCCTCTTCCATTGCAAAGGCATGCCATTTGGATTATTATTATTTTTTTTTTTAATATGACAGAGTCTCTTTAAAGTATATGAGACCAAATTACTAAAACCTTATATAAGTTTTAAAATGCTAATGTAATTTAAAAAGTAGGTTTTAATATTTTTAAATCTACAAATCTCATTAAAATAATAGCTAGTGGTCCTTGTTCAGGCTCTTGCTATTATAGTGACACCGCTCTATCTCCTGCATCATCACACTGGCTTCAAATGGAGACTGCAAATTACTCTTTTAATACACAATTTGCAGGAAAGGTTCACTGTTGTCACAATTGGGAAACCCACACTGAGAAATGCCATGACTTGAAGTGTTTGCAAATAGGCAGCAGGATATCAGGATAGCTGACATGCAATAAAGAAGGGTGAAATCATGTATTTTATTTAAAAAAAATGTGTAGGGTAGCACAACGATTTACCAAACAAAATGTTATCTGCTGCTCAAAAGTAGCATTGTGACAGTGCAAACCATTCACCATTGCTAGATGAGTGGCATCTTGATTTGTCCTAACTGTGCTCTTGATTTTGTTTGGTATCTTGCTTAATATATCTTCCTCATGGTCTCTAATGGCAAAGATGTTTAGAACTCTAAGCAGGAACCATTACAACTAGTTATATCAGTTTCTGTAAAGATAAAGTTAATGGCTAACTGAAGCTTAGATGGCTAAAAGATGGCTAGTTAATGGTGCAGCCTCAATGCAAGGGCACATAGAGACCAGTTTTCTGTGTTCCCTGTTCACACCATATCGCTGCATTTTTACACAGTGCCACTCGCAGCAATGCAGCTCGTTGCAACACGCTGCCATGCATAGTGTCATTTTGTGACCCTTCAATAAAGTTGAAAAACAAAAAAAGTAAACAGTGGTTTAGATGTTGTGGCTGGATTAATTAAATTTCTCAGGCTAAAAACTTTTTAAAACACAGAAAACACCTATTGAACTGGAAGCATAAAATCTTAGTTCTGTAAGCCAGTAATCTCCCTATTCTATATCTCCCTATTCTTCATAAAATGGATATGAGTAAAGGCATACATGGAAACTACTAAAAAAAGACAAAATGTAAGGCGTACACACCTAGCATTACCAATAACATTTTAATGAATGATAAAATCCATAAGAAGTGGGTACTCACAAAAAGCAACCCTTATTGAGCCATAAAATCACACAGTGTAGAAACATGTGCTAGATCACATCACAGGGTTTAAACTGACACGCTTTAGGAGTAGGCTAGCTCTGAGGAAGGGGGGTGCGCACATGTCAGTTATACCCTGTGATCTAGCCCATGTTTCTACACGGTGTGATTTTATGGCTCAATAATAGTTGCTTTTTGTGAGTACCCACTTTTTATCATTCATTAACCGCTTGCCGACCAGCCGCCGTCATACTGCGGCAGGTCGGCACGATCCCCACGAACTGTCGTAGCTATGCGTCGGCTCGCGGGATCGGGATAGCAGGCACGCGCACGCTGCACAGCGGGGGTGCCGATGCTCGTGGCCGACGGTCACGATGACAGCCGGCCACGAGTGATCGAGCACGAGGGACAGAACATGAATGTGTGTGTGTAAACATACACACACATCTGTGTTTTGTTTTGAGAGGAATGACAGATTATGTGTTCCTATTAGCTAGGAACCACACTCTGTAACTTTCTCTAGTCAGTCCATTTCCCCTTCAGTTAGAATCGCCTCCCAGGGAAAACAGTTCACCCCTTCACTGCCAGCTACATTTTTATAGTAATCAATGCATTTTTCTAACACTGATCGCTGTATAAATGCCAGTGGTCCCAAAAATGTGTCAAAGTTGTCCGATGTGTCCACCATAATGTCGCAGTCATGATAAAAATCGCAGATCGCCGCCCTTACTAGTAAAAAAGAAATAATAATAAAAATGCTATAAATCTATCCTCTATTTTGTAGACGCTATAACTTTTGCGCAAACCAATCAATATACGCTTATTGTGTTTTTTTTTTTTTCTTAACAAAAATATGTAGAATGATACATATTGGCCTAAACTGAGAACAAATGTGCTTTTTTTTTTTTTTTTTTTAAAAATGGGGATATTTATTACAGCAAAAAGTTCAAAATATTGTTTTTTCTTTTTTTTGAATTTGTCACTCTTTTTCTGTTTATATCGCAAAAAATAAAAACCGCAGAGGCGATCTGTCAGTTAAATCGATGCAGTGCTGAATCGCAAAAATGGCCCAGTCATTCTGCAGCCAAATCTTCCGGGACTGAAGTGGTTAAATGTCATTGGTAATGCACTAGGTGTCAAAGCCTTCCATTTTGTCTTTTTTGTAGTTTCCACCGGATCACCCCATCTGAGGAAGGCAGCATCCACCCAGTCTTGGGATACTGAAGTCCCTGTTTAGAAGATCCCTTAGCGCTGGAAGTAACTGTCTTTTTTCATGTAAAGGCATACGTGGTTTTAGACTTGCTTGAGTGATGGCTATGGCCTCCTCTGTAGAAGCCATGGCTGTGTTACTAGCTGCATTACCAGGTAAAAAATGCCTGATATGCAAACCAGCAACCAGAAAATGTTGACTGGGATCCTGCTTGGCGATCATTGAAGACACATTAAATACAGAAATAAATGCTTTGTTGTTTTTCTTTTTGCTCCTGGTTTAGACCTTCACTGCTTTGATACACTGAGCAGTTATCATACGTTCTATTGCTTTTATAAAATTGTATTGGATTAATAATACACAATCCATTTAGAAGCAAATAGAACTCAGAGAACTTCTTGATTGTAACTGTTTGTGCAAAATGGTTATACTTTTGGAAAATTCCATTTTGTAAGACAGTACAAAATGACAACATAGTTTTTTTCTGAATAATTTACAAAAAAAAAACTAACATTATATTACAAAATAGGAATGCATTTGTCAATTGTGGCTATGAAAGAGACTCTTTTGTGGTTGTCTGTCTAATGCTTTTTCTCTAATCTGACAAATTGACATGTTCTGAAGATGTAAAACTCCTCCTAGCCATCAAGTTAATTGGATACTGGACTGTGAAAAAAAACATCTGTGTTTTTATTCCCAAGAAGCCATGCTAGATTTAAACAATTAGCATTAAAGGAGTATAGCCATAGCTTTTTTGGCCATACTTCTCCTGTGGGTCACAATAGTTCTCTTAGTTGGGCGCTCCAATGACCCATTTTCAGCTGACAGTGGGCTAAAGCCCGCTGTTTGCGAATGCCACAGAGCAGGTCCAGGCTTCGCCCAAAAGCCTGGACTGACAGCTGGCTCAGCCTCTGAGCAAGCCACTGAGAGACTGAGCCAGCCGCTCACCACCCCCCCTCCCCTCCACAGCACGGTGCTCCAGTGAGCGCCAGAGGGAGCAGAGAGCCAGAGACTGGCAGCCACGAGCTCTCTGCAGGCTGAGGACTAAGAGCTCAGTGATTGTGTGTTCAAGGCAGCAGGGACAGTTGCAGCTATCTAGGGATATGATTTTTTTTGTTTTTCATATTTCTGAACTTCTCTTTTACGGCAGGGAAAGGCAGGTGGCTCAACTTTGTATCTTTATCACATGCCTAGCCAGCAGAGACAAAAGTATGTGTTGTGTGGGAAGGAGGGCTTATTTAAGGTTGTTAGAAACATGAATTCTTCAGGAATTTGCTGATGTTGCAATAAATGAGTACAAGAGCGAATTTGGTGGTACTTTAAATATTCCACATCCATGGAATTTTAAAATTCCACAAACATGTTAAAATTAGCATTTTTGCTTCACAGCGCAGTAAAGGTGATCTAGGGGGCTCTACAGCCACCTTGATCACTTTTACTGTAATAGTCGCTAGCAGAAAAAAATGGTACCATGTGCAAGGCTGCAATGCCAGTTTGTTTTACCTACTTGAATTCGGACAATTTATAAACGGCATATTGACAGTAAGCGGTAAAGCAAACCTGCAAAAATCCCCACCCCTGTGGCCTAAGAAATTTTTAGTACCGATGCTTATCCTTACTGCTGCTCCCCTCCTCTCCTATTGCTATCACTCTGTAAACATTCTCATACTTCTGAGCATGCAGGATCATGGGACTCATCACCTGATTACCCCACAAAGCTTGGGACCTGAGTAGCCAATAACTTGGCTTCAAGCTGTTACATAGGGTAAGGGGGACATTCCAAACAAGTGACCACTGCTCCCACCTATAACTGATCTATTACAGCAAGGAGCACTGGAAGGGTGACGTATGTCAAACAAATACAAAAAGATTTCCAAGCTCAAACTTGCCAACCAGCCAGCCACCAACCAAACTACAGGCACTCTGTTTCCTGTAGTCCCTAATTCTAACTTCAGTGAGTCTCTACAAAAAGAGCACATGCATTTTAATGGATAGGTAGAGGGCAGATGGACCTGGAAGGAGCCCATCACCTTCTTAAAGTTACAGGGGCACACTGAACACCCAGCACATTGCACTATGGCAGCAAAGATGTCAGTCCATTGTCTGACAAATATAATCAAAACACAAACAAGTGGTCATTGCCCCCACCTATAACTGGTCTGTTGTAGCAAGGAGCACTGGAAGGGCGATGCATGTCAAACAAATACAAAAAGATTTCCAAGCTCAAACTTACCAACGAGCCAGAAACAGGGTGCCTTGACGGGGCTTGTAGCTTGCACATGTAGGAAAGGAGTGGCACCGCTCCAGGAGGATCATCTGATAACAAAGCTCTTCACCTAGTTAAAGAAGCCACAGGTGCTGGCAATGCATATAGCAATGAATGGATAATGGTTCTGGACAGCCACACTCCGAAAAAAGCCTTTTATTTAAAAAAAAACACAAAATCCAAAATTACATGTCACAGCAGAACAGGAAAGCTTACGCTTTTCACACTACACACAGTGCTTGATCATAGCTGACAATTATAGTGATATATGATTATCAGTTATGATTAAGCACTGTGTGTAGTGTGAAACGCGTCAGCTTTCCTGTTCTGCTGTGACATGTAATTTTGGATTTCGTGTTTTTTTGAATAAAACGCTTTTTTCAGAGTGCGGCTGTCCAGAACCATTATCCATTCATAGCTTGCACATGTATTTGCAAATATGTGCAGACTAAACCCCTGTCCTTAACGCATATTGTTAGACAGGTCAATTTGGTTGGTCACTAGCTGGTTGGTAAGTTTGAGCTTGGAAATCTCTTTGTATTTGTTTGACATGAGGGGTGACATTCCATTTAAAGCGGTAGTAATCTCTGATACTTCTACCCAAAATTACACATAATAAAGTGCATTAAGTTATTTTAAATCAAAGCGCCGCATAGTCGAAATATATGAACGCTTCCTACTTGTAAAAATATTGTGTTTGATAAAGCTCTTTTTTGTTTGCAGCCGCCGCTATACAGACTGTTGTCTTCCACGTTCAATACTGTTCTTACTTCCGCCCTTTCTCCTTTACCATGTCCCCAATCTCGTGCGTGCGCAGTACTTATTAAGCCAAGCCTTGTCAGTCCTGTGCTGCGCTCACTGTCTCTACAACCCCTGTGACATAGCAAGTCACATTGGTTTAAGGCTCAGCTTGTGAATGGAAAACATTCTCGCAGAATCGCAGAGCTGATGTCAGGAAAAGGAAATGATGTAACCCCGACATGTAAACACCTATTTTTTGGGCAAGAAAAGCCTGCCGAAAAAATGGGACTAAGTGCAAATGCGCCAATTACGTCATTGATCAGAAAAGGATGGATTTCACAAAAAGGGATAAGGTAGGAATATCCAAACAAAAGAACTCGCTGCTTCAGGTGAGACAGGAAGCCTAATGATATCACAGGTGCCCGCCTCGGCTCGCCTCCGCATACGATCAACACTGAAGAAACGGCTGCACTCCAAGATCCATCAAAATTCTTATTTAATGAACGAACATCCCAAGTGTTACAGGCAGTTCAAATGGTACATGCGTTTCACACACTAACAGGTGCGCTTATTTATTACGCAGCATTAAGCATACACAGAACAACAACGTCACTAGGTAGGAAAGCTTGATATGGTGAAAATAGCACAGAATGGGTTTACTTGTGCAGTTGTTGACAATACCAGGTAATGGACTTAGTCACTTCATGGTGACTTCACCACATTATCAATCAGAAATGTGTGTGTTGTTATTTTTCATACATCATATGGCACTGCACAATCTGTGTCCATAGGCATTTGTCATTAGAGACGTTTTGAAATGTATTTCTTTAGGGAGTTAGTTCTGAGAACTTCCACACTGTGGACAAATAATAATATCAGTGGCAAACACTAAGGAAATTAAATCAAAGAGGCAATAAATGGAACCATATAAACTATAACTAATTAAAAGGTATTAAGAAGAGATGAAATCGCAGCAAATGGCTGCTCAAAACCCTGAAAGTAATGAAACAATTCTATAAAACGTGTAAGTGAAATGTAGCTTATAATTGAATGTAATTGCTTATGTGCTCCCTTTCTTTTCTGATGTGTCACGAAACAAAACCTTTTTAATTTAGACTCGTGTTTCATTGATCTCAGGAGACACTGTATAAATCATTCAGCTTCTGAAGTCTCTTCAGGAAACATTGGATTTTTTTGGGTCTTTTATACATTTCACTTTATTACACAATACACATGAAAGAAAGAAGAAACTGATTAAATGTATGGATGAGTTCAAGTGTTTATTGTTCTCCGGTACTGGTTTCAGCATTGGTCTGAATTCTAAAGAAAAAGCCCAGAGCGAAATGGGTCTCAAAAATTGTCTGTTGATGGGATTCCATTTTAAAAATGGCCCTGACGGTAGTTTATGGGGAATGTTTTTATCAAAAGTATCTTGCCGCTATGTTGACCTGAATGTTGATAAATCAAACGGGCAGAATCGAGTCTTTCCAACCTGTATACAGTGACCTTTGGTTGCTATGGGCAGTTATATTGCGGCTAATGTTCACAGAAATGTTGGCCGGTGTTCAGGGGTTCATGTCACATTTTATTTTAGGGGGTAGTGGAAGCTGAAAAACTCGAATATGAACATTTGGTGTGTTTTGAAAAAAAAATAAATACAGCTTCTTTTACCAGGAACTAGTGACAACATTCAAAATGACTATTAGCAGCTACTGCCACACAGGGCTTGTCAATCTTTACAGTGCATTTATCATTACAATAATAACATTAATTACCATTTGCTGTTATGTCAAGAGGCTGTTATAATTGTTTGCATGTTTAGAATTTGATCAAGTGGAATTTTAAATACACAATACGATATGCCACATAGCGGTTTTGTCTTCTTTTAAGAAAACTTGTGTTAGAGCTGTTTCTTTCAGGTAATGGCTTTGGGAGTAATTAATAGCTTTTATTTTGAGGCACCTTATTTGTTAACTGCTTTAACAATGCCAAAGCCAAGGTCACTTTACAACTTAATTAAGACTGCTTGTAATGGGAGGATTATTTATTTCTGTATGCTATAATTAATTCAGTGGGCTGTACATAAGGTTAAAAGCAGGTACTTGAAAATTTAAAAGCTCACTCGACATTTGCTTTCATGAGTGAGCTCATTAATTGACAGGTTACCTATGCTGAGGGTATACAGTGAGTCTGATTGCATCGCTTCAGAGAAGCAATTTCTCGGTTGTAATTTCAGTGGGATAAAGTGTTATTATTAGAGCTTATAACTCGTTTCAGTACATATTAGAAAAGCAAATTGATTTGAGTACAAACCACAAGACAATCTTCCTCTTCATGTATCTATCACTAATCACAGGGCTTAGATATGGCTCCCAAAAGGGGGGGGGGGGGATGCGAGTGTTGAAGATCTTGGCTTATACCATGTTCATTGCTCTCTTTCTTAATTTTAAATTGGTGGTCACATATTTGGCATGACTTGTGTACTACATCAACTTAGTATATCCATTTTTTCGCAGTATGTAATAGAACAATAAAAATCTTTATGACTATTTTGAATAGTCAATTATTATTATTATTTTTTTTAATTCTTTATTTAGACTTTGTGCATTTACAAAAGAATATGGCATTCCTACATAAACTATACATGTGAGCAAGAGCTCCACAAAGAAAGAACATTGAAGAATAGTCAATTTTAGACCTTTTTTTACAATTAAAGTGGTATTAAGGCTTTTTTTTTTAAATAAACATGTTATACTTACCTGCTCTGTGCAGTGGTTTTGCACAGAGCAGATCTGATACTCTTCTTTTCGGGCCCCCTCCAGCGTTCCTGGCTCCTCCCCCTCGAACAGTGCCCCCAGAGTAAGCTGCCCCGAGCCGTGGCGCTATGTATCCATGAAGTGCATGAAGGTAAAAAAAAAATTATCAGCCTTTAGAACGACTTTAAAGTGGATGTAAACCCTCACATATACCCAGTGAAGTGAAAGGCCTCAGATGATACACAGATTAAACAAATCTCCCTACAAAAATGTTTCTTGTAAATGTGCTGTTTTCCACTTTCTAGACTGTTTAGAAAGTGCACATCATGTTAGAATTTTCTCTTCCCGTTCCACCACTGGTTGTGGATTCTTGGCATACATTGTGTGACAGCTGACTGGAGGAAAGGCACACACCCCCTCTCTGCATAAGCAGAGGAAGAAAGAAAAGTGCAGAGCTGTGCTGTGAATAGACCAGCAGTTTGCTAATCTATTTATAGCACCCACCCCGTCACACATTTCAGGCTGGTTTTATCTTGGTTGTCGGAGAGCTTGTCAGAAGTTATGCTGATAACAGAAGAACAGAGCAGCAGAAAGACCCCAGACTTAGGGCTTTGGAGAGAGGTAAGTAAACACTACAGATAGATGTGCCCAAGTCAAATTTCATGAATGGGGTTTACATCCACTTTAGGGTTTGCCTTCTGGATGCATGTTAGGCTTTCTGCTTTCACTAGCATGTCTTCTTAAAGTGGAGGGCCACCCTAAAAAAAAAAAAAAAACAGCGTTAATATTCTTATAAAAATAAAAATATTTTTTTACCTTACCAGAAACCCTGTTGCTAGGTCTTCCTAATCTGCCTCTTCCTACTCCATTGTGATCTTCAGTCTTCTCTCCTCCTCGTGTTTTCTTCTGGGTAATGGGGCACGCTGTGTTCTGGGAACTGTGTGTTTCCTAACACAGCGCGTCCCATTCACAAAGTGCCACGCGACTCGCGCATGTGCAGTAGGAAATGGGCAGCGAAGCCGCAAGACTCCGTAGCCTGTTTCTCTTAGTGAGGATGGCAGCGCTGGAACCCCGAGAGCTGAAGGACGTTTCAGCATCGGCGGCCGACATCGCGGGCACCCTGGAAAGGTAAGTGTCCTTATTAAAAGTCAGCAGCTACTTTTTTTTAGCTACTGACTTTAAAAAAAAGAAAAATTCCCACTGGAACACCCCTTTAAGTAAAGCCTTCACTGTATTCATATCCTACGGTTATACACTTAGTGTTTATAGAACACTTCCCAGTTTATCCAATATAGTTTTTTGTATATCAATTATATATACACACATTTATTATTTATTGATCTTATGATGGCAATATTTGTACTATACCATACTTCATTATTTTAGGTGTGTGCTTTACACTGTTGCGCAGGATCACTTTTCTTTATATTTATTGTTTTGTGTTGTGTGAACACTATTAGATTTTGCTGCTGGTTTATTTCATGCCACTGGTTTTGCACTTAAATTACACTTTTTACTATTGCACTTGGTTTTGCAATTGGTTTTTGCACCTTATTTATTTATCTTTTGACATTTATCCTTTTGGAACACTTAGTAGCGCGAAGGCTCCTTTTTACACAAAGCCTTCAGTTTAATTTCTCAGGCTGGTGTACCTCTGACACATGCTGATAAAATTCTGTATGCATCATCTGCTGTCCAGGTTACACAAAACTAGAATATGTTCACCTTCACAATAAGCATCCATTTTTTCTTTTGATGCTCTTTTTAAATGCTTGGTGCATGCTTCAATTTTAGTTTCATTCTAAAATTATTTATAGTTTAAAAGTTTCCTGTTAACAGCTGGTAAAGTAACCGTGTCTCCATTTTGAAAATGTAAAAAAAAAAAAAAAAAACATTTTTCGGTGAACAAATCCTGTTGGAAATCTTGTTTGTGTTTTTAATACAAGTTCATTATTGAACTGAGTATCTAATTTGCTGATTTTAGTACACCTACAGTTTCCTACAGGTTTCACAGCAGAGGCCAGATTTTTCCATTTGAGGGGATCAAAAGCACACGTGAAAGCATTATTTGAAATTAACCTTGTATGTTTTTCAGTGGTGGATGGTGAGCAAGGTAAAACTATAAGGCCTCATGCACACTGGACGTTAAAATAACGTTATAAAAATGCCGGTAGCTTTGCAGTGAGTTTTTTTTAAAGGTTTTTTTAGCGTTTTTTTTTTTCTATAAATTAAAAACGTACAAAAATGCTGGTGAGACGCGTTTTATCAGCGTTTTTTGACGTTATGGTGTTTTTACAGCTGAAAACCTCCTCTCAGAGCCCACTAGTTTTTGTTTTTTTGTTTTTTTTAAAGCCAAAAAACCCCCCAGCCAAAAATTGCTGATAACAGCCTATGTGTGCATGGACACACAGGATAACATGATGGGAAGTTTATTGAATGTAGAAAAAAACATCTGAAGCCAAAAACAGCTGCTGTAATAACGCCCAGTGTGCATGAGGCCTAAAATGTTTCCATTCAGAAATAAACATGTGATTACACAGCTTGTGAAGTTTTCAGCAGTTTGTTGCTAAAAAGGCATAGTTCTTGAATGTAAGAATGTCCAACTATTATAATGTGTAGTCTGTGGGTTGAGCAGCTAATATAAAATGTTAACAGATTCTTTGGAAACGCTAACGAATAAAACCTCTTTAAATTTAATTTTGGAGGGTTCAGCATTAGTGATGGCAAATAATATTTCCCTGATGGCTTTTGAATAATCCGATATCCCAGTAGGCTTTACACTTTAAGGGCACTTTCACACTGGGGCGTTGGGGGTGTCGGCAGTAAAGTGCAGCTATTTTTAGCAATGCTTTATCGTCGTTTTAGCTGCGCTTTTCGGCCGCTAACGGGGCACCTTTAACCCCGATAGCGGCCCAAAAATGGGTTAAAAGCGCCCGCAAAGCTCTGCTGCCGAGGCGCTTTGCAGGTTCTTCGACGGCACTGCCCATTGATTTCAATGGGCAGGGGCGCTTTAGGTGCGGTGTACACACTGCTCCTAAAGCGCTGCAGCGATGCTGCTTGCAGGACTTTAACGTCCTGCAAGCGCACTGGTCTAGTGTGAAAGCCTGAGGATAGGTGCTTTACAGACACTATTTTTAGCGCTATAGCACCTGTAAAGCGACTCAGTGTGAAAGTAGCCTAATGTAAATATATTGACAGCATTTATTCGTGATATTTGTGTTTTTTTTCCTTTCTCCAACCTCCCTTTAAACATAAGAAATAATGTGTCGGTAAGATGTATTATGCAGTAATAATCATTTGTGTTAAGTTTTATTCTATTGATAAAGAACTCATAATAAGAATGTAAAAGATTCTGAAACGGGTGATTAAAGTCTCTGTCAAGTTAAAGCTATCATCTTGGGTAAGGGTATCAAGCCATAGTAAAGCTTTCTGTGTAAAAGCCTCACTGCCTCATCAAGGCTCCTCTGTGTGGGGGTGGTCCATAAATCTCCTGGATTTCCATACCTTGAACTCACCTTTTAATTCTCTATCCTCTTTGTTTTTTTTCCACCGTTTACTATGTAAACTTTCCCTGTTAAGGCAACCAAGGCCCCTTTCAGACAGGTGTTCTGATGAGCTCTGCCTGTCAGGTTTTTTACGTGGACCTGGTCGGAAAGTCCATTCATTCCTAATAACAGGTGGGTGTATATAGAGATGAAAGGGGGAGAACTGCGTCTTCTTCCATTTAGGCAAAGCAGATCAGAGGTAGCCGGGTGTAAGTGGACAGCGGAATGCAGTTTACTACCGGTTGCCCATGTCCACACTGCAGAAGAGACACATAGGTGAGTCATCTGTCCACTCTGCTGCGATCAGCAGGCAATCGGCTCACAGATCGCCCTGCTTATGGCAACAGAATCTCTGCCATGTGAAAGTGGCCTAAAAGGTTAATGATTTGTCTGTAGTTAATTAGTCACTGTTATGATTTTTCTTCAACAAGCCTTGAGAGCTCTTCTTCTCTACTTTTGTATATCAGATAGTTGCAGCAGACATCCAGTTTTATTCATTTGTTTCCCTGCATTCTTTCAAAGTAAACAACAAATATGTAACGCTGTAAATTAATGAATATAATAACTGAATAGGTTTATGTACCAAAGATTCAAGATAGAATCCATTACTTAAAGTGAAACTAAACTCCACTTCATTTATGATGTCCACAAGCTTTGTCACTGACATCAGTGCTCAGTTTTCATCTCACTTCCGGTTTATTTAAAACATGATTAATTGCAGATTTCTATGAAGTAATTTCACATGATGAGGAATACTTGTTGTGACACGAGCAGCAACCAAATGAGGTCTGGTGCACGTTATTACGAGCGGAGCGCTCCAACACTAACCAACAAAATGGCCACCTCCAAGGCAGCGACAACTTCATCCCCGTTAGCCGCTGTGCTGTGAAAACACCCAAATGTTCCTTTACCGGACTGCATTCGGTTGCCGCTGTTGTTTCCAAACACAAATTCATCAAAATCTGCAATTACTGTGGGTTTTAAAAAGCCGGAAGTGACGTGGTTCTATATTCTGCCGAGTTGCGTATTTTGTCAGGACACCTGCATTTTCTTGCTCTTACAACCATGATGTCAGTGTTTGCTTTGCGTATCACTCTTATGAAGTTCCATTCAGTAAATGCAGTGCTAGGTTTTGATATCTCATGATGCCTGCTTTCCTGGTCAATTATTATTTTATGCTATGTGGTGTTGCCATAGGTTCACTTTAATGCAAACATCGTTTTTTTTTTTTTTTTTTTTTTTGCTATTTTCTACTTTTGACTTCATATATCTGCCAACTTATGATAAACATATGATCACTGGATTGTATGATCCGACATGCTCAAAACTACATGACTTTTTCCTGGGCTTTTCACCTAACTGCATAGTATAGATGTGCTTGTCCATATGTGCATATATGTGTGTAAACATTCCAGAATGCTTCTTCTAGCTCCCATAATTGAAAGAAGGGGTGTGATTTATGTATGCACATATGTGCATGGGCCCATAGAAAATGGGCTGATTCAGATCAGAAAAAAAGGCCTAAAACTTTGCATTTTGGTGCACATATATGTGACCAAATGCTATTTAGTTATTTGAACAAACCTTGTGCAGAATATGGAGCAGCTTTTTCCTCAAAAAAGAGCTTTTCATTATGATGTGTATGTTTTCAAACCTAAAAACAAAACGATTATATATTGTAACGTAGCAATCCTAAAATGTGATAACTGCATTAGTTTCCTTTCTTTTCCTTTTTATCTTAATCATACAGTACAACAGTTTCCGGATGTGTTACCCCTCAGTGTGTGTGTGGGCCTCAGGGACTGTACTTGGGCCCCACTGCTTAGAATTGGCCTGCAATGTTTGCTTCAGACACTGGGTCCTGTGTTAGGCGCTCACATAGGCATTGGCTGGGGTGGAGAGGTGGGCAGATGATATCAAGATCTCAGCCAGTCAGAGGAAGCTTTGTATTCATTTATAAAATACAGAGCTTCCTGTGAGTGGCTGAGCAGTGATCATTTCAACTTGATTTTGTTCAAGGAGCAGGATGGGAAGTCCCGATCCTGCTGCTGGAACACAGTGAGGCTACACACAGTTCATACAGTGTTTACATCTGCTGCATGTGTTGGTGAAGGAATTCATTTATTTGGGCTACTTTGGTGGTTCACTTAAAGGGGTTGTAAACCCTCGTAATTTTTCACCTTAATGCATCCTATGCATTAAGGTGAAAAAACTTCTGACAGTGACCGGCCCACCAGCCCCCCGTTTTACTCACCTGACCCCCTTTGATCCCTCGGCAGAGACGCGCTATACCTCTCTGCCTGGGGTTCTCGGCTCTTGATTGGATAGATTGATAGCAGCGCAGCCAATTGTGCAGCCATTGGCTCCCGCTGCTGTCAATCAAATCCAATGATGTGGGGGGCGGGGCCGAGTCCTACATTCGGTGTCATTCGGTGCTGAACTCGGGAGCATGCCCGCTAGGTAACCGCCTGGGAGAGCGCTTCTCCTGGGGGGTTATACGATGCGGGAGGAGCTGATAGCACCGCCGGAGGACACCAGAAGAGGAGGATCGGGGCCACTCTGTGCAAAATCAACGGCAGAGTGGAGGTAAGTATGACATGTTTGTTATTTAAAAAAAAAAAAACACAAAGCTTTACAATCATTTTAATAATGGAGTTAGGCATTAAAGTCTAAGGCTTCTTTTACACGGCTCCGCCTGAAAAACAGACAGGCGGATCCCAGCGGGCTTATCACGTGAAAGGGGCCGGAACTCCTACCAACACTTTTTAAACAGTTACAGCTTTCTTTCCCTTTTGGGATAAAAGCATTTCCAAAAATGAATGAAAGCTAATAATTGTAAGCACCCCTGTCAATGCTAAATGGTTTGTCTAAGCACCCTAGTTGTAACCGATTGCTGGATAGCGAACTAGCTGGATAAGCCAGTGAAATAAAAGAAATAAAAAGCCCAACAATGTATCTTAATGCAGCCACTGCATTTTACGGATTGGTAAGCTGCATTATTACATTTTTTCTATAAAATTGAATACCCCTTTAACTAATGTTAGCTAAACTTTGTTGGCTACATATTTTTTATTCTGTAACTGGTTGCTTGTTAAAGGAAATGGAAAAATAACATCTGGCTTGATCAACCAGTGAAAATAAAGAAAAATAAAGCCTAAAAATGAAACCTAATGCAGCCCCCGTATTTAGAAATTGGTAAGCTGCATTAGGTTAAATGTTTGCTTTTGAATTTACTACTGCTTTAACTGATATTAGCTAAACTTTGTTTGCTACATATTTTTTATGTTTTTATATTCTATATATTTTTTTTTCTTTTTTTTTTGTTTGCTGCTGCTGTTTCAAAGGATTATTTTTTCAAGGTGAAGGCCAATTAGTAACAAGAGTAAATCTTGCAAAGTTGTTTGGATGATTAATTTTAACAGAAATGTATACACATTTTTTTTCCCTGACCTGACTGTTATTTCATTTTATGTGCTATGTAAGGCACTGTATCCTGAATTAATTTGCAGCCAAGTGCAGAAATACCATATCAATGCTGAAGACTGTGAGACTGCAAAATTGCATTCTCCTGGTTTTATTTTTTTCAAATTTACAAAAAAAAAAAGACTGTCCATTCTCTGCAGTGAACAGACAGGGAAAAGGAGGAAAAAAAAATAAAATGAACAGTGAGACGGAGCACTATTGCACGAACTAGTGGTTCAATAAACTATTAATACAAGCTTCTGCTGAAAGAATTCCCAACTAGAATCCCTTAGAGACTTTTTCAGAATACAGATATTGATGCTTTTTTTTTTTTTTTTTTTTTTTTTTATGCATCAATATATGCCAAACATGGTTCTCTTAACATTTTAAACACATGCCAAATAACGGAAATAAACTTTTCTAATCATAAAAAATTTTTTTACAACCTCTCAGAAAGTCTCAGCAATATACTTTTGACAGTGAATGTCCTTAAAAAAACAAAATCTCTATATTTCCAGACTGATAATCTAACTTTTAGGTGATTTTTTTAAAGTTTTTTTTTTTTTTTTTGTCTCTCCTCTGTATACACATTCCTCCACAGATATGAAAGGTGTCAGTTCCTGCAGGATTCGATTTAACATAATCATGGCAAACCTTTCTTCTGTCTGGCGGTTTTTGTTTTTTTATTTACTGCTTCTTTGTATGTCCCATTTGAGTATCTCCTCCTAGGTTCGTTTTTTCCTCTACCATCATGTCTTATGGTACAGTTTTACTGTCAATATTTGTATTTTCCGTAAAAATATAACATATTACAGAGGAGAAGCCCCATTGTAACAAAACAAGTAGGCAACATCACAAGTCTTTTAGATCAGCCTTTTTCAACCAGGATGCCTTCAGGTTTCTTTAGGGGTTTCTTCAGGGGTTCCTTGGCGAATTGCCTAAAATATTTTTTTTATGCAAGCCAGCGGGTGGATCAAGCCTGCCTTTTAGTTTACACAAAGCCACAGGTTTTCATGCACTATTTCGTGCACTATTACATCCTTCTAACCGCCGGCGTTCTAACAACCAATTACATAATTGGCTGATAAGGAAGACATTGGGCCCCTGCACAGCACCTCTAATGTTGGGTGGTCCTACCTGTGTAGATGTTACTGCATTATGTAATACTGTTAGTGTGACGAACGTGGGTGTCAGATCCCTGCCCTTCTTGCTAACTTGCAATGAAGGACCGGCCAACCTCACACCACGCTGTCACTTGCGTAACAATGCCACTCTCAGCAGCGCCCAGCACAAAGATTTTCCAGCTTGCGGGACCACAATCTAGGTGCGAGCAGCCTGAGAGCGATTGTCACTGGGCTAATTACACAATTAACCCTTTAACTGCCACCACCCCCGTTTTAAAAGACTGAGCCGTAATTTTAGCAATACCAATTATACTTTTAGAATAAGCGTCTACAACACACACTGCCACCACAGACAGGTCTGCTCAGAAGCCTTACTCTACAACAGTAACGCCCGTTTATAGCTTGCATTAAGAGCTTTAGGGACAAGGTTAACACTTTTCAACATAAGGGTTTATTATGAAAAGGTCAAAGTTGATGCAAATAAAAAATTTACAGAAAAAGGATGTTTCAAAAGATAAAGACAATATACAGCCACAATGAAATAAGGTAGAATTGGGAAGGAAGAATACTTGCAATTAATGTCCGAGGGTTGATCAGAGTTCGATCGATGAGCAAAGGTAATCGGTTCTCAAACTTGGCAGATGTTCCTGCTTGGATGGTAAAAGGAGAACTGACCATTATCTTGGCATCTCCTCTGTTCTGTCAAATTAAAGGGGGTGTTGACAGCGACCAGTGACCAATCGTCTGGTCATCTTGTTTAGGGGTCGGTTGCTGGGAGGTGTCTACACTCATGACCCTGTCCCAGGTACACTTTGTGATACATATTCATATCTCTGCCTCTATACTGTTTATAGACTGCAGGTATCCACTTTAGTGATCGCCATGATATTTGGTTCAAAACAAGTACACACATTACAGGTTTCCGAGTTCAGAGTTTCAGGACCAACCTAAACTGTCTGCCCTCTATGTGGTTTGAGGTATTTACGACAGATATCTGTTGGTTTTCTGAATGGAGAGGGTGACAGTTTTACGACAGGCCTGAATATCCTGCCAGGAGATATGAGCCATGTTTACTGACCTAGCCTGGTTCTGCTTCCTCCGCTGAGATAACCTTTCGTTCCTTTTGAACTTTTAAAAGCTTTGAATTCCTAAAACAAGGAGGGAGGAGGGAGTTCAGAGTTTTCTGTAATGTTACATGGTTAGCCAAGCTGTCATGGCTGCGTTCCAAACAACATGGCAACTAGCTACAGCGTTTCATGTCCAGTATGTGATATCGTTACAGTTAGTTAAATTTTTTACATTTTAGAATGGAGCGCCTCAAGATTGTGCATAAACGGTGCCTTGAGATTGTGCATCATTTTTAACCGCTTCCCGACCGGCGCACGATGATGTACGTCGACAGAATGGCACGGACAGGCATAAGGGCGTACAGGTATGTCCCCTTTAAGATGCCGCCGTGCCATCGGGCGTGCGCTTGCGCCGGTCGGGACCCCAGTGAGGCCGGTCGCGGTTCCCGCGGACTCGACCGCCGCGGGGATACCCGCGATCGTCTCACGGGAAGGCTGAACGGGGAGATGCGGAAATAAACAGCATCTCCCTGTTCTGCCTAGTAACGCCGATCTCTGCTCCCTGTGATTGGAGCAGAGATCAGCATTCACTAGCTGACAGCCACGCCCCCCCACAGTAAGACACACACCTCTAGGCACACTTAACCCCTACACTGCCACCTAGTGGTTAACCCCTTCACTGCCAGGGTCATTTACACAGGAATCAATGCATTTAAATAGCATTGATTGCTGTATAAATGACAATGGTCCCAAAAATGTGTCAAAAATGTCCGATGTGTCCACCATAATGTCACAGTCACAATAAAAATCGCTGATCGCCGCCATTACTAATAAAAAAAAAAATTATTAATAAAAATGCTATAAAACTATCCCCTATCTTGTAAACGCTATAACTTCTGCGCAAACCAATCAATATTGCTTATTGCGATTTTTTTTTTTTTTTTTACCAAAAATATGTAGAAGAATTTTGTATCGGCCTAAACTGAGGGAAAATTTTTTTTTTATATATTTTTGGGGGATATTTATTATAGCAAAAAATAAAAAAGAATGCGTTTTTTTTCAAAATTGTCACTTTTTTGTTTATAGCACAAAAAATAAAAACCGCAGGGGCGATCAAATACCACCAAAAGAAAGCTCTATTTGTGGGAAAAAAAGGACGTCAATTTTGTTTGGGAGCCACATCGCACGACCGTGCAATTGTCAGTTAAAGCGACGCAGTGCCGAATCGCAAAATGGGACCTGGTCCTTTGGCTGCAAATTGGTCCTGTCTGAAAATGGTTAAAGGGTGCCTTGACTGAAAAAAGTTTGAGAAACGTTGTTTTAGATTATAGACTAGTGGCATAAGTTACCAGTCCAGTGCTTTTGGCCCCTTTCACACTACCGCAACTTCAGAGTCATGCGATTTTGCAGCGCAATTTCAGGGATTGCCTGTGTAAACTTGAGGTCTATGGTCCTCAACTCGCATCAAAGTCAGACCAAAGTAGTGCAGGGACTACTTTGAAGTCGGTGTGACTTGAAGTCGCACAGATATGAAAGGTACTCATTGGAAATCATGGGGTACGACTTGTCATGCAACTTTGCAGTCCCAAGTAAGGGATAAGGAAGGATAAGCAAGGATAAGTCACACAAGTGTGAAAGGGGCCTTAGTATGAGGGACTTTGATATTTTGTAACTAATTGTATATCTTTTATATGTTTAATTTTATAAAATAACATGTTACAATGTGATAAATACACACAAACCTTACCCAGTAGCATTACCATCAAAAGGAAGGTACTGCCAGTCTACAATTCCTTGTATTGAGGAATGACACTAATTGCTGGGTAAGTGAGGTTTTATATAGCATTATCTTCTTAATTTTACTGATATTACTGTTAGCTGTTTTTAAGATGAACTGAACTGCTTGCCTGAGTTTTTCGTGTAGCATGGAGTCTTTTTCTTTGGCTTGTAAGATTTACAGTTACAGTTGTCCACTTTTTTTTTGTTCAGAAGATACAGAATTGGACTCAGACTGATTACACCATTTGGCGAATGTCAGAAGGCCATTAGAAATAAATTTATCTTGACTAAAACTATTAAGAAATCAATTGAATTTGTTATCTTGTTTCTCCCAGCTGTAGCATGGTTACGTATCTTGTCGTAGTGTCCTCTCATTACTATCAGCTTGTGAAAATATACCCCTTATCACAAAAAATAAAAGAAAACACCTTTTTTGTATTATCTTGAAAAGTTTTCTTAAAGTCATGGAATGGTGGTTGTATTCAACATCACTACCAAAAAAAAAAAGCTGGATGGCACAAATTGACCCTAATGTTTTTGAACTTGATTTGTAGCTTCTAAGAAGAAAAGAATGTTGCCGGTTAATTGAGGTCTTTGACAGGCTCACTTTATTTTTCAATGAGAAAATAGCACGACTGCTGTTTTTTTCCTTGCCATTATCGCAACGCCTTTTCAAAATACGAAGAAGAAACTTTGTGCCTTCTTTGTTATATCAATGATGATATTGCAACTCAAAGTGAAAAATGAGTTTTACCGCCGAAAGTTAATTAGTTTGGTATTAATTCATCATCTGCCAAGGGAAATCTATAAAGTCAAAATCAGACATTCTGAGATTATTATTCAAAAGCATTCAACATGTTACTGCTGATGATACAGAAGCAAAATCTAAAGTCATTGGTTTCCCACCTAAGGTTTTTTTATTTATTTTTTTAACCCATTTCAGTCGATTGAAGTTTTTTTTAGTACACAATAGGAATAGATTTTACGAGTGATATATAGATAGACTCCCCAAAATCTTATGTTTTACCTGGGTCTTTTGGCAGAGATGCTAATTTCTCTACCCATTACCCCTTTCTGTCTGTTTAGTGGAAGGTATTTTGTGTCTTTGCCTTACCCACTGTGTCATTAAAGTTGCTACCAAGTGGTGCAAAAACTAAAAGTTCCTGCTGGATTTAGGAATTCCATCCTGCTCAGCATTCATTTGCTGAGGAAAATGAATTGCCACACAGTTTTCTGAACATTCATATCTTGTACAATACAGGACACAGGTAAACTTTCCATACACCATGGAATATAGGCACATACCTTCAGGTGGTTGTACACTGACAAGCTTTTGAGGACAAAGAAAATATTTTTCTCCCTCGTAAAAATTGTGAAAAAATTTATTTCTTTCTCAGTTTAGGCCAATATGTATTCTTCTACATATTTTTGTTAAAAAAAAAAAAAATCATGCCTACAAAATAGGGGATAGATTTATGGCATGTTTTTCTTATTTATTTATTTATTTATTTTTACTAGTAATAGCGGTATTAAATGACACTGGCAGGGAAGGAAAAATAACATCAGGAGCGATCAAAGGTTTAAATGTTCCCTAGGGAGGTGATTTCTAACTGTGGGGGGAGGGGACTGACAGGGAGTAGAGAGAGAGAGCTCTGTTCCTAATCACTAGGAACAAACAATCTTACTCTACCACCCTGAGAGAACGGGGATCTGTTTGTTTACAGTGGCAGATCCCCGTTCTGCCTCTCTGTGGGGCGATCGTGGGTGGCAGGCGGACATTGAGTATGCTTGACCCGCTGATTGGCTCCCCTGTAGCGAATGGCGGCGCGCACCCACAGATCACTGTGTATGCCCCTGACGTACAATGACGGCAATGATGGCCAACTGCGGCGACTTGTTCGGGAAGTAGTTAAAGTAGAACTGAATGCAAAACTTTTATTTTTTTTATTTAGTATAGAGTAAGGAAGGGTTATAACTTCGGTCTAGGTTTTTTTTTTTTTTTTCTTTTCAATTTGTGTTCCATTGGTCATATTTTCCTTTACTTCTGATACCTAAAACAGGAAATAAGAGGAAATCCCTGGTCACCAAAGTCACATGGGGCAACCCAAAATTTGGGATTTTTTTTTACTTTCCGTGATAATGGTAAACGGGACAAATAGAGAGACTGAAGCTCCATGACAGGCACATAGACAGCAATGAAAACCTGAGAAGTGTTCTAATCCCTCTCCACTCTATCCAAAACTAAAAAGAAAAGGATTTGCCTTTGGTTATTCTTAAAGCAATGTTAATTCGATTATACCTCATAGAATGTCCAATTTCATCATCCTGAGAGACAGCTAATGCAGACAGATCTCAAATGTCGATAAAACTGACCACCACCACCCCATATTCAAGGTGCTCATTTACCAGATGCTACAACACTCCCTGGGTATTTGACAGTTTGCCGGCCTCAAAAGATGGTGAATGCTATCTCTCCTTATCCACAGAAATGAGAGAAAAGAGGATGCCAGATAGTGTAATATTATCATTATACAGTGCATCCGGAAAATATTCACAAGGCTTCACTTTTCCCACATTTTGTTATGTTATAGCCTTATTCCAAAATGGATCAAATTAATTATTTTCCTCAAAATTCTGCAAACAATACCCCATAATGTTAACATGAAAGAAGTTTGTTTACAATCTTTGCAAATTAATTTATTTTATATATATATATATATATATATATATATATATATATATATATATATAAACACATGTACATAAGTATTCACACAACCTTTGCCATGACACTCATCCTGTTTCCACTGATCATCCTTGAGATGTTTCTACAACGTGATTGGACTCCAGTGGTACATGCAGTTGATTGAAAATGATTTGAAAAGGCACACACCTGTCTATACAAGGTCCCATAGTTAACAGTGCACGTCGGAGCACAAACTAAGCAATGAAGTCCAAGGAGTTGTCTGTAGACATCCGAGACAGGATTGTATCGAGGCACAGATCTGGGGAAGCGTACAGAAATATTTCTGCAGCATTGAAGGTCCCAATGAGCACAGTGGCCTCCATCATCCATAAATGGAAGAAGTTTGGAACCATCAGGACTCTTCCTAGAGCGGGCCGACTGGCCAAGCTGAGCGATCAGGGGAGACTAAAAGAGGTAATAAAAGTCCTGGGGTGTGGCTTAACTCCAACGTAAAAATGCATATAAAAGAAAATGAGAAGGCCTTCAAAAAATGGCAACACTACTCAAATCTTGTATATAGTCCCTGATCATCCCCTCCAAGAGCTTGCATACTATTGATGTTAGGCTAACTGGTCTGTAATTCCCAAGGATGTATTTTGCCCATTTTTAAATATTGGTGCTACATTGGCTTTTCTCCAATCACCGGGTACCATTCCAGTCAGTAGACTGTTCGTAAAAAATTAGGAACAATGATCTGGCAATTACGTGACTGAGTTTCTTAAGGACCCCCGGGTGCAAGCCATCTGGTCCCGGTGACTGTTGAGTTTGCTGCGATTTGCAGTGGGTGTCAGTGTTAACTTACCAACACCCCAAACGCAAATGCAGTACGTTTGCCTGTACTGGATTGCACGATACAGTAGTACCATGCAATCCTGTTGCTGTGCTTTTGTAAAGTAGTGCATGCACTACTTTCGGTTAGGTCTGGCGCGATTTCTGTTTTTATTTATTTTGCCAGTACACAAATATATGTATTTGTGGTTTAGAGCAATACGTTTCTCCAGTGCATTCTCCACTGATACCAGGATACAGCATCCATGCATTAATTTAAATTAGATAAGCCAACCGGTACATCATAAAAATGTTCTGCCCACATAAAGCAATCAGGAGTTCACCTTAGTTTTCCAGGCTGCACCAGAAAAGGTACAGCTTTGGACAAACCATTCACTTTCATTTGACATTTACTGTCAAAATGTATGTACTGTGGTCCAAGTAATTTTTGTTTGCAAACCATTAAGCCATATTAGATTTTTTTTGTTAATGATCTACTGCTAAAATTGTTAGCATTTGAGTGAAGAGGGTTTTAATGCCATGCCTGTTCCTAATGCTGAGCTTTCTGCTCCCCTCTCATCACCTTGTAAGAAAAAAATGTAGTTGGGCTTCATTGTTACTTATTCAATATATCATGCATGTATTTTTTATTTTATTAGGTGCTTAGGTTTTTATCTGTGGAAACAAAACTGTGATTTAGGTATGCTCTAGGTAATTTTATTTTAGGAAAGAATGCCTTTCTTTTTAAAGGCTTACAAAATCAGCTGCTGTAGTTAGCATTTTCTATGTGGTCCAGTATATTCATGTCAATCTTCATCCAGTAAATATTTTTAGTAACTAATGATCCTTTTAGGGGAAAAGGTACTGGACTGTATGCATCTTTCTCAATTGTCCATCTGATAAGGCATTCATAATTGGAATGCTTTTAGGTTTAGTGCAGCCATGAAAAGAGCAAATAACACATCTGATTGAGTTTGTAGAGCTAAAAGTACTTTCTGTTCACCCCATAATTGGGCAATTTTATTTTATAATTGGTTATATTTGTGGTCTCTAAGTAATGCTGACAAGCGATGTACCAGTTTAACACAAATGTACACCAAAGGAAGGACACTTTTTTTTTTTTATTTTTTTTTTTTTTTTTTAGAAATTGGGCTGCCTTGGCAGCTTCCCTTGCTTTTTAGTCTGTGGTTATTTTTTTTATGGTCTTTTGTACAATGGGAGGATAAATGCATTGTATATTTAATCCTTTTTTTCCTACTCTTCTTTAAGGACAACCCATGAGCGCTAGACATTTCCTCCAACAGGAACATGAAACGCATCACCAAAAACACTTTAGAAGGAAGATCTGTCAAACTTGTCAGTATTTGTGTTTTCCCCTTCCAGAGGAGCACCTGTCTCTCTAAATCTCCCTCTTACCACCCATCCATCCTTTTTTTTTTTGCCCCTCTCCTCAGGGAGCCAATATTTGTCCGTGATACCTTGCCCTCCAGGACCCCTGCTTAGTATGGGCAGAAGGAAGCTTGGTTCCCCTCCCTTTATAGTGCGCAAGGAAAAGGTCAAAATCTAGAATAGATGCACCCTGTTGATTGCAATGGATGCTTTCTTCTTTGCCCTGCGAAAAATTTCTATACAGGGGGTAGTGGAGGTGTGAGGGTACATGCTGGAAAAGATGGCATTGCTTTTATGTCAGTCAGTGGGTCTGGTTCCCGCTATCCGTCCCAGCAATGGAGAAAGCAGCAGCCCTGGCTTAACTGAGTGACACCAGCTGTCATTTCCTGGTGGGTTGATGTCATTTCCAGGCACCGAAGGCTGTAGTTCTAAGCCTCATTATCTGTTCAGGAGAAAGAGGAAGGGCTTGCTGGTGTCTTCATTGGTGGTCCCTCCCAGCAGTCTCCCAGCAGTTGGCTGAGAGGGTGCCACACATGGACACATGGAAGGGCTGATTCTGCACTACAAATCTAGGCTCCCATGGCATCAGTGGGACATGGGTAAGCAGGGTGTTGCTGTTCCTACTTGTTTTGACAAGTGTTTGTTCCTAGGTTCTTCACCTAATCTGTAATATGTTATCTGGGTATTTTTGGTGTTGGGCTTTTCCTCTACTTCCTCTTCTTGGAGGGAGTGTAGGGTTCCTGTCTAATTCCTCTCCAAGAGAAAGCAAGAACGATCCCTCCTATGCTGTGTGCGGCTCTGAACTGTGAAATTCTATGTGAGGCTCTGCCAGTGCCTATCACAACCTCTTTTCAATCATGAACGAGTTAATTTTCACCTTCTAATCTTTCAAGTCTCTCTTGGCGGACATGAGACCCCCTGCTTAACCTGTTTTTGTGCACGAATCTCCAACTTCTGTGCTGTCAGCTTCAGGGGATTCTCAGAAGTTAGATAATGTGGGGGAATATTAATGACCCCACTCCCTCCCCATTGGACCCATTTAGTAAGGCACACAGGCAGAAGGATTTTTCCTTTTAGAAGTTCCAGATGTAAGCAATACAATATCTCTCAGACTAACTCCCTTGGTGTTCTCATTCATAACTGATCAGTTTGGCAAAAAGATTTCCTTTTGTGGAGGTGTCTATCTCGCATGCGTTGGCCTGGAAAATGTATGAAAATAGTTCTGGATTCTTTTTTCACTGCTGCCACTAGACTGTGATAATAATGCTATCAGTCTCATCCAGCACACAGTTTCTAGCTTGCAGGACAACAAACTAAATACCAGCAGACTGAGAGTGAACGGCACTGAGGCAGGTTATGTAGTACAATGTGTATATAGTCTCTGTAAATAAACTGCTCGTGTGTTTCGCCAAGAACTGTTTGCTGTGCCTTTTGTAAACTTATCCAGTGAGTCAAACACACCCTACTGCCAAGTTATTCTCTCATAGATGGTGGAGACAGCAAACATCTGTGTAAGCATGTGTAGTGAAGGCCAGCATGGCAGAGTTACTGAGACAGCTTGTTTTGGCAAATGTTAATTAACAGCAGGCAAATGAACAATTGCAACATAGCCTTGCAGCCCAACAGCAAGTTCAGGTAAAAGTTAAGAAGCCCTGCTACAGGGAATTGCTGTACCAGCAGGAGCAGAGACACCAGCAACAAACAGAAGTGATAATGTAGCAACTTCTGCACAGACAGCAAGCCGATATGGAAAGTGATTCCAGCATTATACTGTCTTTCCGAGTAACCTTATTACCACAGATGGCTGCGGATGATGACCCTGTGTTTTTGACCACTTTTAAAATTACTGTTGAAAGGTAAAATTGACCAAAAGAACAGTGGGCTGACTGGGGGACCCACTGTTATCTGCAGTCCTAAAAGGCCTACCATGACCTGGAACCTACCGAAGCAAGAGATTATGCTGGGCTGAAAGCAGAATAAATGGTTGTAACCCTGGAATTGTCAGGTGGGAAAACCACCCAGATCACAAAGGTATGACGTGATCCATTTGATGATGAAGTGGATACAACCAGAGGCTTTGTCAAGACCACAAATTGTGGAACGTGTGGTCATAGCCTTATTTCTGAGTTTGCTCCCTACTGCTATTCAAAAATGGGTGAGTCAAGGAGATTCAAATACAGTGGACAAACTGGTGGACCTGTTACCTGGTTGGCTCTTGTGTTAGCCTTGGGATTTTTCATTGTCCCACCCCTCATGTTTGGCACTGCTTTGGGACATCCCTATGGTTCTGAATAATGGAGCGATGTGTCTGTCAATGAACGAAAAAAAAAAAAAATAGGATTTTTGATATACTGTAAAATCCATTTCTCTGAGTTCATTGACAGACACTGCACCCACCTGTTTGTTACTAAACTGAAAGCCTTTAGCAGAGAGGGAGTGTATACCACCTAGGACTGCCCATAGGCGTAGCCAAGTATTTTTTTCTGCCTAGTGTCCTACTCCTGTAGGGGGCGGTATTTCCCTATGGTTCTGAATAATGGGGCGCTGTGTCTGTCGATGAACTCAGAGAAATGGATTTTACGGTAAGTCAAAAATCCATTTTTTTTGCTGTAGCTTGTCAGTGTATCATTTCTACACTCTTGTGCTTCTTTCTGAAATCTTAATATGAAATAGTTGAAATAGATTATCCTAGGTCGTAATAGTGAAATGCAAAATTCAATTAATTCAAAGCCTTGTCTTTTTTTTTTTTTTTTTAAACAATTAGGAAGTGTCCAAGCTAGACCAGTATGACTATGCCCAAAAAAATGCACCACAACACTAAGCAGTATTAAACCTAAAAGAAAATAAATATTATATTGCAGGTTTCCAATTATTAGATGTGAAACAAAAGAGAATATATTGGGACTTTATATGAGACCTTGACCATCCAGGACATTGGTCTCCATTCCTGTTAATATGAAAACGGAAAGGGAAATGGGGCCAGGCGGGGCAATTGGGACTTTAGAAAGTCCCAATTGCCCCACCTGCCCCCATTTCCTTTCCGTTTTCAATTCTTAGATGTGATGAAACTAAAATAGTGTGCATTGAAACATATTTGCTTCTAGAAGCAGAAAAAAAAAATCCTCAAAAGCTGCTGTTAGAAGCTTTTTTCTATAAGCTCAAAAAACGCAAAAAAAACCTATGATGATAGCATTTTTGTGCAGGCGTGTAGTAGTGTTGTAGGAGTGTTGTGCCCCGTACACACGGTCGGAATTTCCGACGGAAAATGTCCAGTTTGAGCTGACATGGATTAGAAGCCTGAAAAAAAATAATGCTCTAAAGCTTTTAGGTGTTTGATTCATTTAAATATAGATTTGGTTTAATCCCAGACGATCACAAGTTTGCGATAACATATAGTTTAACACCAATGTGCTGGTATATAAAGTCTGTTTTCAAGAACTTGACCTTATGGCAGTTTCTCTTCTTTTTGAAAACTTTTGTCCAAACATGATGAAAGAAGCAAGCATTGTTTCAGCTATCACAGGAGTATTACTCAGAGGCTTGAAAAGTGTGTAAAATGTAAAGTGTGTTTTCCTGTAAATCAGTGAATGCAGCGCTCTCCAGTGAATTCAGAGACGGTTCAAGCAGGATGTCTTCTTTTGAGCCTGGCCTTTTCCAGCTGTAAAAAGCCGTCATTTCTTCATTACATGTGACATTCATATCTTCTATATTTTGCTCTTAGGAAGAGATAGGAGCCTGTCTTGGATCTAGAATTTGCAATTCCAATTTTGGTAGATTATAAACGATTACTATTGTGAGCCACAGCTTAGATTCTGTATAATATGTACCAGATATCGGCATGTGTCATTGTCCTATATTTTTAAACATTCTAATAAAAGTTTAGATTTTATAAAGGTTTTTATTTTTGCACGTAGCAGAATGTTGCATTCAATTATAATTTGTACAGTCCAAGATGGAAAGTAAACAAAACAAAAGTGTATTTTTCCAAACTATAGGCTGCAGTGGTGACACCGCAATAAAATACTGGCAAATATGCCATTCTTAGGTCATCAAGGCTTGTCTTGCACACAGCATGCAACCGCAATTGTGTTTATTGCACTTCCACTTTTCCTTCTGCCCAAGGTGTCATTCTTGCCTGCGTTATTCTATGTTCACACTTGTGTGTGTGTGAATGCACGCAAAGTCACACACTCTCCCGCAACAGACAAATGCATACAGCCCTTTTGCAGACGTGGTTGTGGCATTATTTTTAATAGTGCCCCCGTGCATCTTGCTAACTTTTGCACACTGAAGTGTTCTACTACGCATGCTAACAAAGTACCATGCGTTTTGATGAGGCAGGGTCTTTTTGTGCAGTGTTTTGCAGAATAAATGCACCTTTTATTTTGGTGTGGGCCAGTAGAACTGGATGTGACTATATTTAAAAATATATGTATTTATTACAGGTATTTATATAGCACCGACAATTCACACAGCACTTTACATATATTGTACATTAACATCAGTCCCTGCCCTCATGGAGCTTACGATCTAAGGTCCCTAACGCACATTAACACATACACATACTAGGGTCAATTTAGACAGACTTGATCTATTTTTCTTTTCTATATAAGTGCAGGTGTGCACCTGCAGTTTTCCTGCATAACGTTTTAAAGGCATTTAAAAAAAATAACAAAATCGATATACTCACCTGCTATGCGCAATGATATTTCACAGAGCGGCCTTGACCACCTCTTCTGGGGTTCCCTACTGGCACTGTCTATTTCCCCTCTTCTGTGTCTGCTTGCTATGTGGCCAGACATGCAGGGATCCATACCGAGTCGGGCTGTGTGCGTCCATTGACACAGCACGGCTCGGCCCCGCCTCTCACTTTCTGCTCACAGGATTTGACTGACAGCAGCGGGAGCCAATGGCCCCCACTGCTCTCAGCCAAGCTTGTGACAGTGGGGAGAGAGGAGACCAGACCGACAGACAGACACTGCCCTGGCTCGATATAGGACTTGGGTAAGAATTAGGAGGGGCCACAACAAGTGGCAAAACATTTTTTACCTTAAATCAGGGAATGCAGTAGGGTAAAAAAACAAAAAGACTTCAGTTTTTGAAAGATTTCCTGCGATTTTTATGAATTCCACCCTTGAGTATGCTACCTAGGGAAGTATGACTATGTGTGTATGGTAATGTGTTTATATGTATATCAGGTCTTGTATATCTTGTACCACTAGTGTGTGGCCAAACTGCAGTGTTAATGTTAACTGTGGTTTAAAAACATTTTTCTTTCTTGCAGTTATTTGAACTTCTTGGACCTGAAGGATTGGCCGTCATTGAAGTGCTCCTACAACAGAGGCAGAAAATTGTGTCAGCATCCCTGAACTGGCAAGACGATGGCAGGCTGCACTCTTTACAAGGTACGACACACAGCAAGATTTGATCATTGTTAATTAATTAATTTTAAAGGTATATACAAACAAAATACCAACTAGTTTGAAACCAACTGGTTTAAAAGTCTACAACAGTAATAAAAAGAGAAAAAATATTGTGATATTCTGTTTTGATGTGTTTGTTTAAAGATTTGTGTATGTATATGTGTGTATGTATGTATTTATGTTTAGTGTATGTATAGCAAAATAAGTTTTCTTAGTTTTGGATTTAAGAATTTGGGAAGGGTTAGATCCAGTGTTGCCAACCTACCAGATTGAAATCTAATGACACAACACCCAACATTTACTGGCACAGCCAAGTTTTTAACTGGCATTTCCAAAAGTTACAAAATTACAGTTTTAAGTGCAAATTTCAGTATTTAGGCTACAAACAAGTACGATATTCAATAGCAACACGATTTAAGGTAGATATTAAGGCAAAAAACATATTTCTTCTTTTATTTTCGATATAGTAAGTAGCTCAGGTACACGACTCAGGAGGGCAAGAAATTTGAATGGACAGGCACAAACACATGAAACTGACTCTCACAGTGACACTGACGGCAGTGTGCAGTAGCACAGATGATGATGACACCTCACCAACACAACACGTCCCCTCCTGAGTCACAGTGATAGTCTCTCTCAATGCCAGGTGGTCCCATCTGTCTACTCCAGTTCAAACAGCACTGACAGTCCCACTCCAGGCTTGCCTTGCTCCCGTCTTGCAGACCTGCACACGAGGCTCCGGCTGCTCCACTCGGCTCCCTTGCACTATGACATCACATGGCACACTCAGGCACCGCCTCCGCCAAACCAGCCCCCCGCCGGTGCTGCCTGTAGCAGGCACTCGGATGGTCTCGGCAGGCTCTGGACTGGAACTGCACATGCGCAGTTCTGATCTGAGTGTCACAGTCCATAGTTTTAACTGGCAAACTTTTCCTGTCACTTGCATTTACTGGCAGGTGAAAAGTGCAGTTTTTTTACTGTCTGCCAGTAAAAATACTAACGGTTGGCAACACTGGTTAGAATTTCTATCAGGTTTTTTCTTTATTCAGGTCTCTGTCAGAGATGTTTTCCCTAACTTCCTGTTTGTGTACAATGTTTTACCAGACAGAAAGTGAGTGAAAACAGACAAAAAGCAGGCAACAGACAAAAATCTGACAGGGGTTCTAGCCGTCCCTCTACTTATTTTCAGTTCTGACTATGCTGCTGTTGAAGAGTTTCCTCCACTTCCATTTACTGTCTGGAAAAAAGGTTGTCCTTGGAATGGGAAGTTAGGTGAAATCACTGTAACTGAGATCCAGGCAGCAGTAAAATCCTATCAGGAGTTTCAGTCCTTTCCCACATTATCAAAAACGTAAACAAATATGGTAATACACTTTAAGAATTTATAGGCAGGCTGGCTATGGGAAGGTGGTTTAAACAAAACCAAAAAGAACACCACTAATCGTTTTACAAAGCAGAGAAGAGCCTTCTTAAAACAGAAGGTTATCTGCATGTTTCATTTTCATTTAAATAAGAGGCTTATTTCTCATAAAAAAATAGTGAAAAAAAATATTGATTGAAGAACTAACACACTCTGGAGACTCCCCACTGGATGTTAATATAAAAATCCCTGGAGACTGGCCTTTGAGTAGTTAATTTACTTACCCTGGAGACTGGTCTTGTAGTAAAAGCAGTAGTAAACTTAATCCAAGTAATGCACTAAAAGCAAAATACCACAATTAAAAGCACTTTGCAATGCATAGGAATAATCTACACTAGAGCATCATGTAATTGTTCTTACAATTAATGCAGTTTATTATTGTAGCCTGTTTCGTCCAAAGCCACCTCCATCCTTGTGGACTTCTCTTGCTCCCTTCTCCACCTGAACTTGTACATCAGTGTAGAAATCTCACACATGCTCAATAAGATTAAACCAAGCTTCAGTTTCGTTTACCAGTTTTCATGGAGCTTTAATCCCGCTTTAGCAATCTAATGCTGTATGTCAGTTTGTGAACTTCCCTTGTGACGTACCTAGTCACATGTTTTATTTTTTTAGTAACTGATGAATGATCAGCATTCTCGCGGGATTGCAATGCCATGGAGTAATGCTAAGAGATACATGGCACATAGCTGTATAGACTGACGGTACACATGCTGTTAGTCGGAGTTACAATGCGCAAGAGCAAGTGACAAAATTGATAGGATAGGGAGATATCTCCTAAACAGCGCACCTTGAAATTTTATTAAAGGCAGCTACCACTAAATCATAATATACTGGTATTATATAATCATATTTTTTGAATTCTTATAACACTAGCTCCCGGGGGATGACACACCCCCATCCCACTGCCCCACTCCCCCTTTCCCTTTTTTCCCTTTCTCTTCTTATTCTCCCCCCCACTCTCTCTCCACCCCTTTCTTGTACTCTCCTTCTCACCTAAGTCTATCCCTGATTTCTACCTGACTTCAGGTATTTAAATAAGAAAAAATGAACGGTGTACTCAGAACCTAGCAATATACACGATCATAAACTTCCGACAGTGACCTGGCTGGTCTCTCTCTCCCTTCAGGATGGAGAGGCTACCCCTAATGCTCATTAACTGGAGAAGACATGGCAACTTGTTATAAGCATCTCCTCTCTCGATATAACAATTATATGCCTTGAATCCTCCACAGGACACTCAGAGTATTGATTATTTTCACGTTGTGATATATTGATTGTCTAGTTTTATGAAGTTACCCCATAATTGTATCTGTTGCATACCTTTCAATAAAAATATTAAAATTGAAAAAAAAAAAAGAATTCTTATAACGATGTAATATTATTGTGGTATTTGATTATAGGAAGGGGGAAAAAAACACTTTCCTTCCACTTTAAGGTAAAAAACCTTAACACAGTATTAAACCCAAAAGCAAACATTACCTAGTTGCATAGTAAGTGAGGTTGAAAAAAGACACAAGTCCATCAAGTCCAACCTATGTGTGTGATTATATTGTCAGTATTACATTGTATATCCCTGTATGTTGCGATCGTTCAGGTGCTTATCTAATAGTTTTTTGAAACTATCAATGCCCCCCTGCTGAGACCACCGCCTGTGGAAGGGAATTCCACATCCTTGCCGCTCTTACAGTAAAGAACCCTCTACGTAGTTTAAGGTTGAACCTCTTTTCTTCTAATGTTAATGAGTGGCCACGAGTCTTGTTAAACGTTTTATCCCTATTGTGGGGTCACCAGTACGGTATTTGTATATTGAAATCATATCCCCTCTCAAGCGCCTCTTCTCCAGAGAGAATAAGTTCAGTGCTCGCAACCTTTTCTCATAACTAATACCCTCCAGACCCTTTATTAGCTTTGTTGCCCTTCTTTGTACTCGCTTCATTTCCAGTACATCCTTTCTGAGGGCTGGCGCCCAGAACTGGACAGCATACTCCAGGTGCGGCAGGACCAGAGTCTTGTGGAGCGGGAGAATTATCTTTTTATCTCTGGAGTTGATCCCCTTTTTAATGCATGCCAATATTCTGTTTGCTTTGTTAGCAGCAGCTTGGCATTGCATGCCATTACTGAGCCTATCATCTACTAGGACCCCAAGGTCCTAGATTCCCCCAGAGGTTCTCCCCCCAGTGTTTAGATTGCATTCATATTTTTGCCACCCAAATACATTTTTACATTTTTCTACATTGAACCTCATTTGCCATGTAGTTGCCCACCCCATTAATTTGTTCAGATCTTTTTGCAAGGTTTCCACATCCTGCGCAGAAGTTATTGCCCTGCTTAGCTTAGTATCGTCCGCAAATACAGAGATTGAACTATTTACCCCATCCTCCAGGTCGTTTATGGACAAATTAAATAGGATTGGTCCCAGCACAGAACCCTGGGGGACCCCCACTACCCACCCCTGACCATTCCGAGTACTCCCCATTTATCACCACCCTCTGAACTCGCCCTTGTAGCCAGTTTTCAATCCATGTACTCACCCTATTGTCAATGCCAACGGACCTTATTTTGTACAGTAAACGTTTATGGGGAACTGTGTCAAATGCTTTTACAAAATCCAGATACACCACATCTACGGGCCTTCCTTTATCTAGCTGGCAACTCACTTCCTCATAGGTTAGTAGATTGGTTTGGTAAGAACAATTCTTTATGAATCCATGCTGATTACTGCTAATGATACCGTTCTCATTACTAAAATCTTGTATATAGTCCCTTATCATCCCCTCCAAGAGTTTACATACTATTGATGTTAGGCTAACTGGTCTGTAATTCCCAGGGATGTTTTTTGGGCCCTTTTTAAATATTGGTGCTACATTAGCTTTTCTCCAATCAGCTGGTACCATTCCAGTCAGTAGACTGTCAGTAAAAATTAGGAGTTCCCTAAGTACCCTCGGGTGCAAGCCATCTTGTCCCGGTGATTTATTAATGTTAAGTTTCCCAAGTCTAATTTTAATTCTGTCCTCTGTTAACCATGGAGGTGCATCCTGTGATGTGTCATAAGGGTAAACACTGCAGTTTTGGTTACTGAAGCCCCCCGATTCCCTTGTGAAGACTGAGGAGAAGAATACATTCAATACCTTCGCCATCTCCCCATCCTTTGTAACCAGATGTCCTTCCTCATTCTTTATGGGGCCAATATGATCTGTCCTCCCTTTTTTACTGTTTATATGCTTAAAGAATTTCTTGGGATTTTTTTTGCTCTCCTCCGCTATGTGTTTTTCATGTTCTATCTTTAGCCGTCTTTATTGCACCCTTACATTTCTTGTTGCATTCTTTATAAAGTCTGAATGCTGATAATGATCCCTCAACCTTGTATTTTTTGAAGGCCTTCTCCTTTGCTTTTATATGCATTTTTACATTGGAGTTAAGCCATCCAGGGCTTTTGTTCGCTCTTTTAAATTTATTACCCAATGGGATGCATTGGCTAATGCCCCTTTTTAATATGCTCTTAAAGCAAACCTCTCTCTCCTCCGCGTTCTTTGTTCCTAAGATTTTATGCCTTCTAGTAAGGTTCCTAGTTTAGGGAACTTGGCTCTTTTGAAATTCAGTGTCTTTGTATTCCCTTTATGTTTCCTATTTGTGTGATTTATACGGAAGCCAATTGACCTGTGATCGCTGTTCCTTAAATTGCCCCGTATTTCCACATCGGTGATCAGGTCTGTATTGTTGGTAATCAGTAGATCCAGTAACACTTTATTTCTAGTTGGTGCATCTAGCATCTGACCCATAAAATTGTCCTGCAAGACATTTAGGAACTGGGAGCCTTAGATGAATGCGCGGTTCCCTCCGCCCAGTCTATGTCTGGATAATTAAAATCCCCCATTATGATAACACTTCCCATCCTTGCTGCTAATCCAAATTGTGATAGGAGATATGTCTCGTCTTCCTCCCTCAGGTTAGGGGGTCTATAGCATACTCCCAGTATTATTTTCCCCTTATCTATATATTATATTGCAGCTTAACAATTCTTAGATGTGGTGGTTGAATTTGATTATTTATTTTTAAGTTTTTTTTATCCTTTATTTTCACCTGGTGATTCTGCCAGTAAGTCTTTCTTCTTCTTTTTTTTTTTTTTTTTAAATGACAAGCTCTCTAGCAGAGTGTATCCATTACAGCTTTGAGACAAACCATTTACCACTCACAGGGGCACATACATTGATCAGCTTTTGTTTATATATGTAAAACCTTTATCCCTAAAGAAAGAAAAAGTTTGCTGTAACTGATTAAGTGTGAGCTGAAGTTTGGCTACAGTTTGTGTATGTAAATCTGCTAGTATGTTTACCCCCCTCCCCCCTTGACTGACAATGCTACTGTCTGCATTGCTTCTTGTCCTCCTTCATCCAGAGTGGTGACACTCAAATACAGGAGGTGTGTTACTCAGATCACCAGGTGAAACAGATGGGAAAAGAAAGCCTAAATTAAAAAAAAAAAAACTGATGCAGCCCCCACATCTAATGATTGGTAAGCTGCAATATAATACATTTTTGGTTTTGGGTTTAACCACTTTCTGACAGCCCTATAGCAGTTTTACTGCTACAGGGCGGCAGCTCTGAGCAGGATCATGTGTATATATATATACACGTGTATACTTGATCCTGCACTGTTGTCTGCAGGGGAAATGCGTATGCCGCTGGTGGGTTGCTTATGCTGTGATAATTCACAGCTGAAGCCGACCTGCGGTTGCCGGGCACTCAATGTCCTCCGGCACCCACCAATCTTCGGTAAAGTACACAGAATGGGGCTATGCCTATGCAAACAAGGCAGATCTCCGTTCTGACCAGGTGGAAGGGATGGATTCTGTGTTCCTGCAAAGCAGGGACTAAAATACATCTCTTCCCCTAGTAAAAGTAGAACACATAGTAAACACAAACACTGGCTAGGCACACCCCCTTTGATCGCCCTAGATGTTTAACCCCTTCCCAGCCAGTGTTAGTACAGTGACAGTGCATATTTTTTTGGCACTGATCACTGTATTCGTGTCACTGGTTCCCGAAAAATGTCAAAAGTGTCAGCTTGCCGCTGCAATATCGCAGTAACTCTATAAGTTGCTGATCACCACTATTACAAAAAAAAAAAAAAAGAAGAAAATCCATAAATATATTGCATAGTTTGTGGACACTATAACGTTCACGTAAGCCAATCAATATACACTTATTGGGATTTTTAACCAAAAATATGTAGTAGGTAAGGTGCTGAGATGTTTTAGTGCATACTCTTATCCTTAAAACGTTAATCTCATACTTTTCTTTTTTTTTTTTTTTTTTTGCAAAAACTGACTAGTGAGTGTCATACTGGTGATATTTAGAAGTGTATACAGGATGGAGGTGGGACATCACTACTGAAGTGTGCTTTATTCCGCTAAATTTTGGATTAGAAGTTGAATCCTACCTTGAATGACCAAAAGTGACAATCTTGCTTTATTACTATAAAGCAGGGTTCCTCAAGAGGTTGCTAGGGGTTCCTTGAGAAATTTGAATTTCTGCCTCTCAGATAAGTTCCCACTGACACCATTGATCTTTTTATCCATCTGTAAGGGGGTAATTCTTTTCATTGACCACAAGTGTAAGGCAAAAAGGGTGGAAAACACTGCGCTAAAAGAGGAGTATCACAATGATATAGTGGAAATAAAGCAGCCGACACTCATACAAACAAAGTGAGCAAAATGTGACGAAAAAATTGTGTAGCGCTGAATGGTGGAGTATAAGTGTGTGAATACAATTACACATATAAAATAAGTGACAATGCACAATAAATAAATATAAAATGAAGTAAAAAATGAACTTTAAAGTATAGAGTCCAAGATCAGGCTCAAATAAGATGGATTTTAGTCCAAAATATCTAAAGAAGTCCAAATGGGATGGTCCGTATAAATATGGGAAATAAGTGGAACACTTTTCTTATGGAGTGGCCCAAGGAATGTGGCCGTGAAGCGGTAGGTATGGTACGAATAAACAGGTGCCTGTGGGTACATCAACGTTCACTGGTAAAATAGAAGTTGGGTACTGTTACCGGATAGGTTGGACACACATGTCATACGACAGTGGGTCAATAGGGCTTGATAACCTGATGAGGCCAGGTCAGGCCTATAGAGAGTGGTCGGATGGGTCCTGTTCGGTCCTATTCTATCCGACTCCGAATCCCAAGGGGCGAATTCCAAATGGTGAATCCTGGTGTCACCGCTTGTAGACTCCGAATAGGTGGGTGCTCCGACCCGGGGTGTATCCAAGGAAGCAGCGAAAGTGGGGGGCTCGTGATGGGAGTATGGAAAAAAAGAGGCTCCGGATGGTGCGGATCAAAACAAACCAGTTGGTTTATTGGGGTGGTCAGATATAATGATAAATATATGACACAAGAATTAAAAAAGTGATCACAAAAATAAAATGGATGGTAGTATAAAAGCAATGTGGGGTACAGAGTATGCTGGCCCGACTAGTTTCGACCTCAGGGTCTTCGACAGGGGCATGCCTACACCACCTACGCTAATGTATCATGAGTTTTAGACTTAGTCATTTTTAGCAGGGGTTACCTGAGACTGGAAATTTATTTCAAGGGTTCCTCTGTGTGGAAAAGGTAGAGAAAGGCTGCTATAAAGGTTGAGGGATTTACAGTAAAATTGTTAGCTGCTCTATTTTGCTTTTCATTAACCTTTTTTTTTCCGACTAGACCCAGAATGTTTTGGTGGCGGTCACAATAATAATCCTTTTAGTGATAATCTACCTTGGTTTTACAGTTATGTCTATATTCAATTATTTTTTTTATGTATTTATTTGTGGTCAAATGAGCAATGCAATGTGTTCTCTGTGCCTGGGCATGCCTACTTTATGTAATCGCTCTATTTCAATGGATGAAGGCTGCTTTGCATTTGCATTAGAGCCTGCTTCTGCCAGCCAGTGTCAACAATCAATCTGAAGCTATCAGTGCTACAGTATATCATGTCCTCTTGATTTCCCATTAGAATGCCTTTCTACCCAATGCCGTCACTTATGCTTTGTCTTAATAAAGCTGCCTTCTTTCAGTTTTACCCTTCAGGTAGAGATTCAGTACCTCCTTTGCACTAATTTGGTCATACATCCTCTCCTCCCTCCTGCCATTTTTCTAGTTCACCTTTTCTCAGCATTTCAATTTCTCTTTTTTTACATTGTGCATATTCTCTATATCTCTATCTATCTATCTATCTATCTATCTATCTATCTATCTATCTATCTATCTATCTATCTATCTATCTATCTATCTATCTAGTTACAGGTTTTACAGGTAATTTATTCTGATGCAATGTCTTTGACTCTGTTTTATTAACTCTTGCAACAACATTTTATATTTCTGTTCATTGTATTATTCTTGGCACTATTTCTAGTAAGCAACTTCTGTGCGTGATTCCTTCATCTCTTTGAATACATACCCCCTGATGGTGCTCCTTCTAGTTTTTCTGCCTTTCTTACAGCACAGCGCCTAATCAAAGGTCATTCATTTTGACTCTTTGAAGTTTCAGTATTTGCTTTCTGTAAGATGTTTCTGCGGAACATCTCACTTCATTGTAACCTTGAATCACATGTTTATAAAACTGGTCCAGGAACTTGGAACAGCTAGTTGAAAGTAAGCTTTTAAACCTTAGTAATTTTCTACATTTTACATGAATGGCTTCTAAAATTTTCATTGAAGGTATAATGGTAAAGACAATCTTTTTTAGCCACTTGTTGACTGCCCTATGGCAGATTTACTGATGCAGGGTGGCCATTCTGCGCAGAATCACGTTTATACTGTATACATGATTCTGAACTTTTGCATAGGGGGGGCGCACCGCTGGCGTGCCACTTCAGCCGATCAGTGGGTGCCGACCAATAGATGACAGCTGTCACCCGTTGATTGTCGAGGAGAGACACAGGATGGTGCTCTGCATATGTAAACAATGCAGTGCTCCATCCTGTCAGCAGGGATGTGGTGGATGTTTTCCCCTGCAAAGGGAATAAAACCCAGCACATCCCTTAGTAAAAACATCACACTGTGTAGACACACATTTACTCCTGTAACCACTTCAGCCCTAGAAGGATTTGCCCCTCAATGACCAGGCAATTTTTTGCGATACCACACTTTTACTGACAATTTCTGCGATGCTGTACCCAAACAAAATTGACGTCCTTTTTTACCCACAAATAGAGCTTTCATTTGGTGGTATTTGATTACCTCTGCGGTTCTTATTTGTTGCGCTATAAACAAAAAAAGACCAACAATTTAAAAAAAGTACTTTCTGCTATAATACATATACCCTCAAAAAATATAAACTATTCATCAGCTTAGGCTGATATATATAATATATATATATATATATATATATATATATATATATATATATATATATATATATATATATATATATATATATATATATATATTGGGGGAAAAAAATAGTTTTCACTGGTAATGGTGGCCATCTGCGGTTTTTAGTGGAACTGCGACATTGCGGTGGACAAATCTGACCCCAAATTACACTTTTTGGGAACGGTAACATTATTGCATTCATTAGTGCTATAAAAATAAACTGATCAATGTAAAAAGTGGCAGGGAAGGGGTTAACACTAGGGAGCGATCAAGGGGTTAACTGTGTTCCCCGGGTGTGTTCTAACTGTTGGGGGATGGGTTTATTGCAACATGACAGAGATCACTGTTCCCGATCATTGGGAACAGTAGATTTGTCATGTCATCTGGCAGAACGGGGAATCGCCTTGTTTACATAGGCAGTTCCCCGTTCTGCCTCTCCTCAATTACAGGTCGCCAGCAGACATTGAGTGCATGGGCACGCTCACGCGACGCTATCCTCCTTGCACGGACTGATGTACAGGTGCGTCTGTTTGTGCATGAAAGTCAACCTACCGCAGTATGTCTGCGTGAGCTGGTCAGCAAGTGGTTAATCGCCTTAAATGATTAACCCCTTCCCAGTCATTAGTACAGTGACAGTGCATATTTTTGGCACTAATCACTGTATTAATGTCACTGGTTTTCACAAAATGTCAGTGTCAAACTGTCCACAGCAATATTGCACTCCCGCTATAAGTCGCTGATCGCCACCATTACTAGTATTAACATTTTTTTTTTTATAAATTCCAGTATTTATATGCCATAGTTTGTAGACGCTATAACTTTTGCGCAAACCAATCAATATATGCTTATTGGGTTTCTTTTTTACCAAAACAATGTACCAGACTACATATTGGTCTAAATTTATGAAGAAATCAATTTTTTTTTTCAAAATTGTCAGTCTTTTTTTTTGTTTATAGCGCAAAAAATAAAAAACCCAGTGGTGATCAAATACCACCAAAATGAAAGAGGACATTAATTTTATTTATGTACAGTGTTGCATGACTGCGCTATTGTCAGTTAAAGTAACGCAGTGCTGTATAGCAAAAAATGGCCTGGTCATGAAGGGGAGTAAATCTTTCAGAGCCCAAGTTACAAAACACACGTTTTTACAGTGCCATATCTTTACTGAGAAAAACGCAAAGTATACGTTCACCTTTAGGCTAAGTTCACAGTAGCCCCTACAGTCAAACCCACAGTTTTACTATGCAGGCTGGTGGCAGCACTGGCTCCGTCAGGGAGCAATGTGATGTACGTTTTAGTGTACTTTTTTATTTTTATTAAAAGTGTCATGTACTTCGCCAAACACAACAATTGTTTTCTATGTGCCCTATCGGTGATCTGCGTTTATCCAGCACAAAAAACTTAGGTCACCATCCTTGGGCCTAAAGAGTAGATGCCCTAGTCACTCTTTAAAAATAAGTTCAACCAGATGCATGCATTCCCCCCTTCAACAAGCTGCTGTCTTATCTAAAATAGATTTTAGGTTTATGTACACTTTTATTTGAGTTTGAATATTTTAGTCATTAACCTTGTCCAGTAACCTAACGCTATGTAAACTTTTATGTGCTATTTGCAAAAGTTTTGTAAATAGTTTTCTGACAGTAAAAAATTTGCTTATTATAATTAATGATTAAATAAATGTTGACTTGGAAGATCTATTCCTTTAGCCAATTTAACAAATAGAAGTATTTAATACTTCATTAACCACTTCGCGCCCGCGCTATAGCCGAAAAGACGGCTGCAGCGCGGACGCTCCCTGCAGGGAGGACGTCCCTGGACGTCCTCCTGTTTACTTCCCTAATGCGCGCTCCTGAGAGCGCGCATCTACGAAGTTCTGTGCTGGCCGTGACCGTCGGACACAGCCAGTCACAGATCGCTGTAAACGGCCAATCACAGCGGCCGTTTACAGCGCGATCGGCTTGTCCAATGAGAGATGATCTCATATGTAAACATATGAGATCATCTCTCAGCGCCACTCTCCCTCCTCACACAGATAGCGTGTGTGGAGGGAGAGATGAACGGCTGCAGCGGCGCCGTAAGTAAAATAGAAAGAAAATAAATAAAGTGCGATCTGTCCCCGCTGCCAACTGTCCCCATTGCCATCTGCCAGTGCCATCTGTCCCCTATGTCACCTGTACCCAATGTCACCTGTCCCCAGTGCCATGTATAAGTGCCACGTGTCGTCAGTGCCACGTGTCATCAGAACCACGTCAGTGCCATCTGTCATCAGTGCCATATCAGTGTCATTAGTGCCATCTGTCATCAGTGCCATGTATAAGTGCCATCTGTCATCAGTGCCATATCAGTGTCACGTGTCATTAGTGCCATCTGTCATCAGTGCCATGTATAAGTGCCATCTGTCATCAGTGCCACGTATCAGTGTCACGTGCCATCTGTTTATCAGTGTCACGTGTCATCAATGCCACGTATCATCAGTGTCACGTATCGGTGCCATCTGTCATCAGTGCCACGTATTAGTTCCATCTTTCATCAGTGCCACATGATATCAGTGCCACGTATAAGTGCCATCTGTCACCAGTGCCACATAGTGCCATCTGTCATCAGTGTCAGGTGTCATCAGTGCCCCGTATTAGTGCCATCTGTCATCAGTGCCACATCAGTGTCACGTGTCATCAGTGCCACGTATCAGTGCCACCTGTCATCAGTGCCACGTCAGTGTCACGTGTCATTGTCCTGGTGCTCCAGGGCCTTCAAAAGTGTAATAGGTAGTCAACAAGTTATATGTGTAATTTATGCTCCTAGAACACGTGATGGCGCTCCCTGCATGTTGGGCCTCTCTAAGTGGCCAGGCTGTGTAAAATTCCCACATATGTGGTATCGTAATACTCAGGAGGAGTAGCAGAATTTATTTTGGGGTGTCATTTGTGGTATACACATGCCATGTGAGAGAAATAACCTATTACAAAAAAATAAATAAAAAAATAATTCATTTTGCAAAGAATTGTGGGGAAAAATGACAACATCAAAAGGCTCACCATGCCTCTTACTAAATACCTTGGAATGTCTACTTTCAAAAAATGGGTCATTTGGGGGGTATTTGTACTTTCCTGGCTTGTTCAGGTTACAATAAATGACATAGGCCACCAGTACATCAGGTGTGATCAATTTTGTATGATTCGCACCACAGATGGTAGACTCTCTAACTTTCACAAAGACCAAATAATATCCACTAATTTGTTTTTTTTTTTACCAAAGATATGTAGCAGTATAAATTGTGGCCAAAATTTATGAAGAAAAATTAATAATTTGCTAAATGTTATCACAGAAACAAAGAAAAATGCGTTTTTTTCAAAAAATTTCATTTATAGCGCAAAAAATTTAAAATCCAGAGGTGATCAAATACCACCAAAAGAAAGCTCTATTTGTGGGAAAAAAGGACAAAAAAATCATTTGGGTACAGTGTTGCATGACTGAGTAATTGTCATTCAAAGTGTGAGAGCACCGAAAGCTGAAAATTGGTCTGGGCAGGAAGGGTGTTTAAGTGCCCAGTAAGCAAGTGGTTAATTAAAGCTTCTGAAATATAGTTTCTCTTATATTCACCGACCGACACAGCTCCTCTCTTAGCCATTGGGTTGTTATGCCACCTTTAGGAGAATACTAGGCATTACTTGTTATGCAACACACAGAACTTTCCAGTTCCGCCCAGGGGGCGGTCCCTTGGGTAACAACCCCCCAGCCTGCCCTGCAGCCATCAGTTTTTTTTCCTAGTAAGGAGAAAAGACCTAGGAACCCTGGCGGGCCCAGCGGTCCGTCTATTTTTCCGCAGAAGCTTGTTTTTTGTGCAAGATGATAGATCCTATGATCTACTATCAACAGCAGGCTGGGTGACAGGCTGGATACCCTTATCCTTGTAGTCTCCCCAGTCCGGCCATCGAGCGTGTGCAGGTCGCAGCTACGGCTCGGCAGGCCACGACGAAACCTCAGCTCCAGAGGTGGTCGGTGAACTTTTATGCTCCGGGGCATACATATGACCGGGCTACTGATGTCTGAGTCACAGTTTTGCCGAGACCAGCAGCTACGTCTGTACCGATCAGAGTGTAGATCTGCAATGGAATGTCTCCCAGCTCTTCAGGACTGGTAAGTACAGCTCTCCCTGCCTTGGTGGGGCTGAGCAGCTGGGCATTCCCTGGGAGGTCGATTCGGGGGCCCTCTCTCACCCCTCTCCTCTCTCCCCTCCCCCTCCCTGTATGCTGCTATGGGGTGTGTGTGTCTGTGCAGGGCTCTCACCTGGGGTTTTTTTAGCGCTGGTTGTGTCCTGGGTCCTGTTTGCCATGTCCCTGGAGGTGCCTGTGAAGTGTTTGTCTCCTCATTTTTTCACATTCGGCGGCCATCTTGGGTGTGGGCATGGGCTTCGGTGGCCATTTTCCCTGTGTTTTTGTCAGCGGCCATTTTCCAGAAGCCTGACACATGTTTTTTCACTGTGCTCTAGCAGCAGCATATGCTCCTGTGTTCTGGCGGCCATTTTCCCTGGGCTTTAAGTCCTTACACTGGACACTGGGCGGCCATTTTCTTTGAGCCTGAGCACACTACAGGACGGTTTCAGTGCCACTGGCAGCTGCTTCACCGACACAGAGCTGTTTCCTCGCACCTGGAAGGCTTACATCTCCATGTGTGAAGAGAAAGGGTGGCATCCACGCTCCTTTTCTATATCCAGAATCCTGCTTTTTCTTCAGCAAGGAGTAGACCAGAGGTTGGCATTAAGCACAATTAAGGGACAAATATCAGCCCTGGCTGTCTTTTTTCCAGTGACCCCTGGCGTCTCACTCGTTAGTGAGTACCTTTGTTCAAGGGGTGCGACATGTGGTCCCTCCGGTGCGTCCACCGTTATCTCCGTGGGATCTGAATCTGGTGTTATCGGCGCTTCAGAAACCGCCGTTTGAAAATATCAGGGAGATTCCTCTGTTGACTCTTTCCCAGAAAGTGGTCTTTCTAGTGGCTATCACATCAGCCAGGAGGGTTTTTGAACTGGCGGCCTTGTCCTGCAAGTCTCCCCATCTGGTTATCCACAAGGATAAGGTGGTGTTGCGTTTCGAACCATCTTTTCTACCGAAGGTGCTCTTGGCGTTTCACATCAATGAGGACATTGTGTTACCATCCCTGTGTCCTAAGCCGACACATCCTAAGGAGGTGGCCCTTCATGCGTTGGACGTGGTTCGGGCTCTGAAGGTGTATTTGTCTGCCACAGCTCCCTTCCGGAAGTCAGACTCACTGTTTGTTTCGGTGGCTGGTCCAAAGAAAGGCATGGCGGTCTCGTCGGCCACCATTTCTAGGTGGATCAGACAGATCGTAGTACAAGCCTACGCCTTGAAGGGGCAGGTGCCCCCCTTTCCGGTCACGGCCCACTCCACGAGGGCAATCGGAACGTCTTGGGCTTTCCGACACCAAGCGTCTGTCGCTCAAGTGTGTAAAGCGGCAACCTGGTCGTCTGTCCACACGTTTACTAAGTTCTACAAGGTAGACGTCAGTGCACTGGCTGATGCCTGTTTTGGGCGCAAAGTTTTGCAGGCGGCCGTATAGTTGCAATTGAGTATGCAATATTTTTATTTTTTCCTGGTTTTCCGATGAAAAACACAGTACCGTTAAGTTAATGCACTGTTGCATTACATTCCGCAGTTTTGGTGCGGTTTTGGGTAGTCACTTCTGTTGAGGGTACCCTGTTTTTGTGGTGGTTTATCCACGCACTGTGGTTTTTTTTGTGGGTGAAGTTTCACTAGTTCCCACTGGCCTGGTGGATGAAGTTTTTTTATGCTGTTTTTCCCACCCCTCGTTTGGCACTGCTTGGGGACGTCCCAATGGCTAAGAGAGGAGCTGTGTCGGTCGGTGAATATAAGAGAAAATAGGATTTTTTGTACTCACCGTAAAATCCTTTTCTCTGTAATTCACCGACCGACACAGCACCCGCCCCTCCTATTTTTTCTTTACGTTATACTGCTTGTTGACGTACTGATGGCTGCAGGGCAGGCTGGGGGGTTGTTACCCAAGGGACCGCCCCCTGGGCCGAACTGAAAAGTTCTTTGTGTTGCATAACAAGTAATGCCTAGTATTCTCCTAAAGGCGGCATAACAACCCAATGGCTAAGAGAGGATCTGTGTCGGTGGGTGAATTGCAGAGAAAAGGATTTTACGGTGAGTACAAAAAATCCTATTTTTTTTAAATTGTGTGCAGGCAAAAGAAAAACTTTACTAAACAGTATTTTATGTGTTATACCCACATACCACAATATAGTTGAGACCAAACACTTTTGATGTCCTGTCCACACACATACATCTAACTGTAATGCACACGTTCTAAGATTTAAATCTTTGCTCTTGTGTTTCACTGGTCCGTCCTACATTTTTAATCGATCCCGGCAGGATGCTAACTGCTAACACTGCACACGGCTAATTACAGGCAATGAGACATTTCCTGATCTGTACAGCTGCAGACTGGGAAATGTCTCACTGCCTGTTATTAGCCACGTGCAGTGTCGGCTTCCTAGCAGGATCGGGGGGAGATGGGATCCCGAACACACCCAAGCCCATTCCGGTAGCTGAGCAGCTCTAAACTGGGGTAAAAGCAAACATGCTTGTATGTGTTATGTAATGCAGTGGAGGGGTTGGCACTGACGGGGAACTTTTTGGTGGGACAGGGTCCTGGTCTTTGTATAAACAGCTATCCTATCGCAGGAAAGTAATTGCAAAAATGTGTTGCCCTTTGTGATTTACCCAAAGCATTGTCTAAGCTGTGTGTACAAATTACATATTTTAAATCCCCGCACAGCTGGAGAAATCGGAAGACCAAACTTTGGCTGTCAAGTTACAGTCCAGTCTGAGCAAGAAAAGCAGCTCATGAAGCAGTATCGGCGAGAAGAAAAACGCAATGCCAAACGTGAGAAACGTGTAGGAGAAGATGGAGAGATTGCTGGGGAAGGGCTAATAGGCTTTGATCCCAAGGAACTGAGAATGCAGAGGTAATAAATGCCAAACACTGAAAAATGCTTCAGCTGTAATTGCTACTTTAATGTGTCCTAATCATTTATTTTCTTTAAGTTCGACTTTTGGAGATTACACAAATTAAATTTCAGGTCACGTCTTATACCAAAGTATAGAATTTTTTTCTCTATGAAAACCTAATTTTCTAGGATAAGGAAGCAGTGATCTGCTTAATTAGAATCTGCTTGGTCGCTTCCACATGATTTAGAAATGCAGATTAAGGAGGTAAGCTATCTTCCTTAGGTGCTCTGTACACACCACTAGTTTAAGATTTATGAAGTCTGTACTAAATGCATTGAAACTATCTGTTTTTCCTCTCGAGATTAATGGGTGCTATTTTCTATGTTGTCATCTTGAAATATAGGGAAAAAAAAGAAAGCAAATAAGGTGTTGCATTGCTGCAGTGGAGTATAAAAAAGAACCTTTAGCCTTGTTGGCTTTTTAAATATTGAGCCCATAAAATGTGTGATCTCTACATTGTTATGTGGCATGGCGTAGGGACAACAGCACTGTAAATAAGGTCTGTTGCAGTTATTGAGTTGCCAATGCCTACAAATTGTACCTATAATTTGCTGCAATTGTTATTGGGAGTGTGTTTTTTTTACACACTTGCAGGCGAATTGTTAAATTGACTGTGACACAGAGCTCACGCTGCAGCATAAATTTCCACCTCTTCCTTCTGTTTTATCTTGTTAGGGTCACTCCAGAGAATTTATTCTATGGAACACTATGCAAAAGCATATTTATATCTGCCTCCATATCTGTTACTGATGTTATTTCTCATTGAATTTGTAAATATGCTGTAGTCAATGAGCAAAAAAAAGCATATACCAAAAATAAAACAAAACTGGCCCATGAATATCACTTTATAGTTTTTTTTTTTTTTTAACTTTACAGTAGTTCCTGTCCCATTTGTGTGATCGGGTAATCATTTTTTTCCTGGTTTGTAAAGAAAACCGCATGTTTCTATAACCTGTTCTCACAAAGAGGCTCAAAAATGGCCCCGTAATATCACAACTTACAGAGGCAGAAGAGGCTTTGTGAAGAATTCTTAAAAAAAAATATATATTTTCAGGATGCTGGTGTATTGTACTTTTGCTATTTTGTTCATATATCTGACTACAAGCAAATATTCTTTGAAAGCTTACATTTATTGTTGTAGCATGTGCATGATATGTAACCTTTTATGCTGGTTTGGTAGCTTTTAATCACTGTCAGACCATCTGATATGGCCCACTCCAGTAGGTGCAAAAAACACTATGCTATTGATTTCTCACTCCTGGCACTTAAAGTACATCTCTAAGCAATACCTTTTTTAGTTTTGGATAGAGTGGGGAAGGGTTACACATTCTGTCAAGTGTATGTTGCTGTATAAGGCTCCATTGGAGTGATTCACCACACCATTTGTACTGGTAGTGTACCAACTTTAAGGAAAATTTTAATTTTAAGGAAAAAAACCTACATTTAAATGCCCATCAATGCAGCCTAGAGGCTTACAATCGGCGTATAACACGCACCCACGATTTTCGCCTGATTTTAAGGGTAAAAAAGTGCATGTTATACGCCGATAAATACAGTAAGTGGAAATCCAAAATTTTAGAGTTGTCCCCAGACCAAGAGGTGAAGGACATTTTCAAAAAGGTACACTACTTCCGCGGACAACAGTCTAAAGGCTCATACACACTATAAGAAAATTGGGCGAACATTTTCGTCCAAAGAATTTTCGTATAGTGTGCACACAACTTTCGACAGTCGATTCAGAATTTTCGTCTGAAAATTCCCGAAGGGACAAACTCCAAAAATGTTCTCATACGGTAACAGAGCAAAGGAATTCAGTTTTAATGTGTACCATTTTTTCTACGATTTGCTGTGAAACATCGAGAAAATTGGAAGAACGTACGCCCAATTTTCTTATAGTGTGTACCCCACTTAAGATGGGATTTTCCTCCACTGTAAGAGATTTGCAATACCTTGTTGAAACTCTGTGACAGGAAATATCCATATTGGTCCACAGACGGCCTAAACACCCTGGCAAGGTTTTAACTTTTGTCTACTCTATAAAAATGGCTTTGCAAACACTTTAAGAAAACACTTTGCAATCCTTCTACATTTAGTCAATGAAAACTTGCAAACACGTATTTAGAGAGGTGAATGGGGCAAAAATGTTGTATACCCACTGAAATGGGGTGGTTATAGGGTCTGCCAAAGGTTTTTAAAAATGTAGTCTAGACATATAGTCTAGAATGTGTAGATCATTAATGGTTTGTTAAAGTGATGCTGTGTAGATTTTTTATGGTTTTGAAATAAGTTGTAATATTCTAAAGGGCATGGCATTTTGTTTAGTAGGACTAATAAAAGTATGTCTTCGGTGCACTAAGTAGTTTTAGAAATGTGTAATAATGTCAACAAATCATATTTTTTTTTTTTATTACCGTATGATTTCGTTTTCTTAAGAATTTCCATGTGATTTATTTTGGAAACTTCTATATCTGTTTTGTATTTTTCTACAGAGAACAGGCTCTTGTAAATGCTCGAACCGTGCCAATACTGAGCAGGGAGAGAGACTATGGTGAAAGAGTTGTATATCCACATGTTTATGACTGCTATGCAGAAGCTTTGAAAACCTCTGCATTTATTGGCGGTTCAAAGGTATGTCAGCAGTGGCAATAGTTTTGTTTTTCATTTGCCTAAATTGCAATTATCATGATAAAGTGAAATGCAGTAATATGTCATGACATCCCCAAAGAAATGTATATGCAATATGTTTTTTAACAGTATTTTAGTATAGTTTTCTATCTTATCCCAGTCTAAATCTATCTCCAAAATATCAGAGTGAAGTCACTCATTCGCTTAAAAAAAAATCCCTCTATTGAAATATGCAGGCTGCCATTACAGTCCTCTTCATGAAAATCCAGTGTCCTGAAAGTTCATGGCTTTTAATATTTTGAGTCCATATAAAATGTAGGTGATTTCAGTATTCCAGAATTAAAGCCAGGGGATCAATGAGACATCCAGGTAATTGGCATCGGAAAATGCTCATAGCATTTCTTATAGCACAATTCATTTTTATAGTAAGCCTGTCCCAAATCTGGGCAGTGCAAACTGAGCTTATAGAAAAAATAATAATAATAGAGTTTCTAGCTGTCCTCTTCTTGCTTTTTGCCTTCCAATCTGCCAACTTCAGAACAAAGGAAGCTTTAATGGCCACCTTGTGTCAACTTGGTGGTTTTACGGTTTCAAGTTTTCTATTCAAATTGATTTGACAGTTCCAAAACCAAATTTGTGGTGGGCGGTGATTGCTGCAGTTAAAAACCATTAAACACATTTCTTTGTGTACCAAAATGTTGGATGGAATCAATGAGATTTGTTATTGCTTGTCTAAGACAAAGACATTTTCTGGCATCAGTGGACAAACCAGATGCCTATCTTTTTATCTTCTTTTTACCCTCACATCAATGTTTTCTGCGTTTTGCTGTGAGAGACCAACACTTACAATTGGTAGCATTTGGGCTCTCCTGTGCCCCCCAAGTGTTAACAAAAGTGCTTGTCCTGCTTCTTTCTCTATGAGCCCAAGGCATACATGCCACAGGTTACCTGGACAACCTTCTGCTGAAGGACTTGAAAGCCCCAAATTTGTCTACCAATGTCCAGAGGACTATTTTTGGTTCCTTTAGAGCTGTGGCTAGATAATCAAACTTCTAAAGTCTGCTTTCCAGCCCTCACACTTTCTGAAGTACCTGACTTTTCCTACCCCAAGAAAAGGTAGGTCAAAAGGGCACCCCTCAGTTCACTTCTGCATGAGGGTTCTAAACTTGATGGTAGTCTCCTTCAAGCCAGTTCCTTTTGCCCACTTTCACTTCTGACCTCTTTAATCCAACAAACTCGTCGTTTGGAACAAGCAAATTCAATCCTGTGCAGCCAGACAAAGCTCTCCATGACTTGGTGGATCTCCAATCCTGCCCTAGAATTACAAAGTTATTTTGCATGTCCTGGAAAGTGGTGACAAGACTGAGACAGGGTTTACAGTTCTTGACTGTCTAGGGGACCTGGTCCTCACAGAAACTTCCCATCAACATCCTGGAAACAAGAGCCATCAGTTTGTTTCTACAACACTGCACCGCTCTTCTGCAAGGTCATCCAGTCAGTGTGCAGTCAGCCAGTGTCACAGCAGTGGCCTAAAAAAAACACCAGGGGGGCACCAAAAGTGAGGCTGCTCTGAAAGAAACAGGTCTGATACTCTGCTGGGCACAAAATCACATTCCAGGCCTTTTGGCTATCCACATCACTGCAGTCGACAACTGACAGGCTGATTTCTTAAGCTGTTAATGCCTAAACCCAGGTGGGTAAAAACAGAAGTGGACACCCTGGACCCCAGGTTCAACAACAAGCTGAACAACATAAACCAGTCTTATAAAAGTGAATAAAATCCCATCCTGTCCGTGATTGAACTACATCTTCAATGAAATCCTTGAACAATATATATGTCTATGTGCCTACCAAGTGAAACAACCAAGATGTAAACACCACCAGCTGTGCCCGAAAATGATTCGTCACACACGTGCACCTCCACAAATCTATGCACTTACTAGATAATCAATAGTAATATGCTGTCAGAGCTGAGCCCGGGAGGGGGTGTTGTTTGTTTGCCACCCCCCCCCCCCCCAAAAGAAGAACCCACCGGCCGGCACTGACCAGACTGTATAATGGACTGTAGAGCTTAATTTGTGCATGTTTGTTTAACTGCTTGCCGACCAGCCACTGCAGTTTTACTGTGGCAGAATGGCATGGCTTTTGGCCACTAGGGACGTGCCCACAGTGTGTGCCTGGAGCCGATGTGAGTGCCCGGCGGGCGCGATGAGTGCTGGGCACCCGCGATCGCTTGTAACAGAGCGAGAACCGGGATCTGTATGTGTAAACGCACAAATCCCGGTTCTTTCAGGGGAGAGGAGACAGATTGTGTGTTCAAACTAACTATTAACACCAATCTCGCTTTTTCCCTAGTCAGTCCCATCCCCCCTACAGTTAGAACACAGTGATGGAACACAGTTAACCCCTTGATCGCCCCCTAGTGTTAACCCCTTCCCTGCCAGTTTCATTTATACAGTAATCGGTGCATTTATGTCAATGGTCTCAAAAATGTGTCCAATTTGTCCGCCACAATATTGCTGTCCCGATAAAAATGGCAGATCGCTGCCATTACTAGTAAAAAAAATAATAATAAAAATGCCATAAATCCATCCCCTATTTTGAAGACACTATAACTTTTGTGCAAACCAGTCAATATACGCTTATTGCTTTTTTATTTTACCAAAAATATGTCGAAAAATACATATCGGCCTAAACTTATGAAAAAAATATTTTTTGGGAAAAAAAAAATGTGGCATATTTATTATAGCAAAAAGAAAAAGATATTGTGTTTTTTTTTCAAAATTGTCGCTCTTTTGTTAATAGCGCAAAAAAGAAAAAAACGCAGAGGTGATCAAATACCACCAAAAGAAAGCTCTATTTGTGGGAAAAAAAAGGACGTCAATTTTGTTTGGGTACAGCGTCACACGACCGCGCATTGTCAGTTAAAGCGACGCAGTGCCGTATCGCAAAAAAATGGCCTGGTCATTGAGCAGCCAAATCTTCCGGGGCTGAAGTGGTTAAGATTAGAGTGCAAGTACTTTTTTAAATGTTTGTGTACAATGTTAACACTTGTGCTTCTTTTTTATTTCTTTCTTTTTTTACTTTAGTTACTCCTGCCAGAAGGTATTCAGCGGGAAAATAACAAAGTCTATGAAGAAGTTAGGATTCCTGCCACCGAACCAATGCCTGTTGGGTTTGAAGAGAAGCCAGTGTTCATTAAAGATCTGGATGAGGTGAGCAGTGCTGCAATCTTGATATCTTCATTTTCAGTACAGTTACTTAACATTTTTAATTGAAATAATCTGTAGAAATATTTACAAAACTCAGATTAAGGTCATCCAAATTACTTTCTGACTTTAGCTCAATTGTTGTTCTTACTAGAAAACATCAGTAGTTCACTAAGTGGTTTCACTTGCTGTTTGAAATTGATCTTTAAAGTTTTATGCCCCCTTTTTTTTTTCTTTTTTCATTATGAAGTTTTTTTCTTTTTACTATTTGAAAACCTATTCCGTCAACTCAAGCTAAGTCCAGGCAGATATAAAAAGTTATATGTTCTGTTTCACAACAGACACTCACAAAATGAAATGAGAGTTTTCAGTCATGGGTATTTTTTTTACTGCACATGTCTGATTACTAGAGGATAGAAGAAAACTCAAATAAAACACATCTTGTAGGACGGTTTACTAACCCAATATCCTATAAAGCTTTTGAAAAGCACAGGACAGATTGCTTGATTTCAAAACAGTTGGTAGGCTAGTCCCTGCTGCTTCTCTGCATACAATAAAGGGGCCCACCTTAGACCCCTTTCACACTGAGTTTTTTTTTCAGGCGTTTTAGCACTAGAAATAGCACCTGAAAAGTGCCTCCCATTCATTTCAGTGTGACTTTTCACACTGGGGCGGTGCACTTGCAGACCTTAGGAAAAGTCCCGCAAGCGGCATCTTTGGGGTCATTCGGGAGCGCTGTATTTAGCGCTCCCAAAACGCCCTGCCCATTGAAATGAAGTGCCGCAACTTCTTTGGGGTTAAAAGCGCCCCGCTAGCTGCCGAAATGTGCTGCTAAAACTAGCTGCACTTTAGCGATAATGCCACCGCAGTCCCAGTGTGAAAGGAGTCCCACCATCCATTTCTGCCTTGAAGCAGTGGGAATGAAGGTCTCGAGCATTGTACCACCAGTGGCGTAGTAGGGGGGGTGCAGTCCACACCAATTGCGCGCTCACTGGAAGTGCTGTGGCCACCGGCACCGCAGTGCCATGCCACTGTTTCAGTGACTGCAAATCTGTGTGTAGAAGTCTCCTCCCCTCTCTGTTTCTATGACAGAGCCAAGAGGACTTTCTATCACTCTGAGCTCATGCTGCATGGTCAGAAATCTGTGCCTAAGGGGTCTGTACCTGAAATGGGGGTGTCTAAACTGGAGGAAAGGAAGGGAGTGATTCTACTACTTAGTGGCCTTTTCTGAGCAGGAAAAGAAGATGGGGGTTTGTATTGGTGAGTAGGGTTGATCAGGGTTGAGGGTTAGTCCTGCCTAACCACTACCCCATTAGCTGCAGAGTGAATAGGGCCACTCTGCATGCGTCCCGTAATCGAGTGCAATGCATGCAATTGTGGTGCGCTATTGTAGTGATCAGGGTTAAAGCCTGCAGTGAGAAGGCTCTACAATGCCTGTTAAATGCTCTCTGAAGTGTGATCTGAACGGGTATCACTCTTCAGAGAGCAAAGCTCATGCCAATGAGCCCTAGGTACTGGGGAATGTTTGTACTGGGGAGGAGAAGGGGTTGTCTATATGAAGGGGTCTGTGCAGGGGGGGGGGGGGGGGGGGGTCGTGGGGGGGCAGGGGGGGGCGGGGGGGGGGGGGGGGGGGGGGGGGGGGGGGGTCAGACTACTTATGGGGTCCATCTGCACAGAGTGGTCTGGGCTGGGGGGGGGGGGCATCTGTACTGGGGTGGGGGGGGGGGTTGTTCTTTGCTCTGGGAGAGGGGAGTACAGAAGGGTGTGTGTGGAGGGGGGGGGGGGGTTGCCTAAACAGGGAGGGGAGTCTGTATTGAGGGGTTTGTGCTGGGGGGATCTGTAATATATTGTAGCCTACCAATCATTATATGTGGTGGCTGCATTAGTTTTCTTTTGTTCATGTTTTTTTCCCCTTACTTGGTAATCTTGGCAATAACACACTATCTGTATAAGGGTGTCTACTTACCCTTAGATGAAGGAGGAACAGAGACTCCATCGGACAGCAGAGTTAACCCACCTATAGACAGTTCAAACCATAGGTAGGCTGAATGTGCCCAAGTTGAACGAACGATCAACTTGGGTGCAACCAGCCTACCGGATTCTTCATTAAATTATTGCAAGCGACTGTTATTCATGGTTGCAGGAAGGAAATCCGCTACGTCTATGGCCGGCCTTAGATATACTAAGCAGTTGAAGCTGAACTCCAGCTAGCACTTTTTAGGCAGTTACAGCAACAATATTCCCTTTTGGGATAAAGGCTTTATATAAATGAATAAAAGTTGATCATTTCTAAGCACCATGTCAGTGGTAAATGGTTTGTCTCAACCCTCAAACGGCTACATCTGCAGGACTAAGATTAAAGTGTCCACAAAAATGTTTGATTGTATGATACAATGGAGTTGATTTATCAGAACTGGAGAGTGCAAAATGTGGTGCAGCTCTGCATAGAAACCAATCCGCTTCCATTTTTTTTTTTCAAAACTTAATTGAACAAGCTGAAGTTAAAAGCCGATTGGCTACCATGCACAGCTTCAACAGATTTTTTGCACTCTTCAGTTTTATTAAATCAACCCCATTATGTCAAGAATATTTGCACTTTTATTGTTGTGTGTTATATTTTAAAGGCCAAGTATATACGGTAATAATAAATGCACATATTTTTACGGAAAAAAAATAGCATTTATTATTTTTTTCCTCCCAGGAGCCTTTAAAGCATTTCACCCATCAAAGGTGAACTGTAAATTAAACTGGCATAAATAAGTGAACTTGTCTTTAATATCTGCTTCCTGTGATGATCCCCTGCACAGCAGTGATCACACTACAGTAGCAGTCCACGCTAGTTTGCCCACTGAAGTCTGTTTAATAGTATAATTGTGCTTACAGTAGTAGAGCGCACAGGGATGCCCTCATATACTGTCTCCTTCATCATTTTCTGCGTCAGTCCTGGACTAGGATGTATTGCCTAACTGCAGCTCAGTTTACAGGGAGATCTATGACCTGGCTTTGCTTTGAGCGGGTATGTCCTGATCACAAGACTAACTTGTAAACAGAAGTTCACATCCTTTGCTAGGTTAACATACACGTAGTGTTTAGTGGTTTCCCAGAGTTCCACTTTACAGACCCCATCAATTGTAGTTAATCATTTGCAACAAAGCTTTGTTTACATTAAAGCAGTTTTCAGCTCTGAATGGTTATGTCAGCAGCCTAAACAGTTATTCAGGAGTAAGTGCACTTTACAAGTACCAAATAGATGCATCCAATTGATTTTTCAAACTGCTGATACAGTCAAGGTAGTGCATAAACCTAGCCTCTCTACTGCAGTAGCTTAATGGTCCGATAACAAAACAAAAATGCACCTCCAGCAATTCGAATTGGTGCTAGCTCTTGCCTCTGGGAATGCATCTGGCTGTGGCACCTGTATTTATGTAAGCTGCATACTTAATGAATAATGCCTCGGTCTTGCATTTGATCGATTTTGCGTTCTGGTCTGTGTACAGCAGAGTAACTTGTTTATATCAACCTAAATTTTAGGAAGGTTTTTTTTATTATAGCAAATGTATTGTTTTAATAAGTAGTCAGTGTATAATTAAATGCCTGAATTCAGGGCTTTCTGACTGTACCCCATTTAATGCACGTAATGTTTTTATTTATAGATGATCAAAATGTAAAGGACTTTATAGGTACATATTGCAGGGCTCAAAATTTCAAGTCCTGAGCTACTAGCCAGGCCTTAAGGGTTACTCGCCACCAGTTGCCCCGCCCAACCCCTACCCTGCCCCGCCCCTAAACCCGCCCTCATAAATTATCTCAGTAAATGACACCTTTAATGTTTTATGCAATTAAGTTATAAAAATATTAACAACCTTAATGTTAATGCAGCCTGTGTCCCCCCCATGTGCAGCCTGTGCCCCCCATTTGCAGCCTGTACCCCCCATGTGCAGCCTGTGACCCTCCCCCCCCCCCCCCCCCATGTGCAGCCTGTGACCCCCCCCCCCCCCCCCCATGTGCAGCCTGTGACTGTCCCCCCCCCATGTGCAGCCTGTGTCCCCCCCATGTGCAGCCTGTGTCCCCCCCCATGTGCAGCCTGTGTCCCCCCCCATGTGCAGCCTGTGTCCCCCCCCCCATGTGCAGCCTGTGTCCCCCCCCATGTGCAGCCTGTGTCCCCCCCCCATGTGCAGCCTGTGTCCCCCCCCATGTGCAGCCAGTGTCCCCCCCATGTGCAGCCAGTGTCCCCCCCATGTGCAGCCAGTGTCCCCCCCCATGTGCAGCCAGTGTCCCCCCCATGTGCAGCCAGTGTCCCCCCCATGTGCAGCCAGTGTCCCCCCCCATGTGCAGCCAGTGTCCCCCCCCCCCATGTGCAGCCAGTGTCCCCCCCCATGTGCAGCCAGTGTCCCCCCCCCCATGTGCAGCCAGTGTCCCCCCCCCCATGTGCAGCCAGTGTCCCCCCCCATGTGCAGCCAGTGTCCCCCCCCATGTGCAGCCAGTGTGCCCCCCCCCCCCATGTGCAGCCAGTGTCCCCCCCCCCATGTGCAGCCAGTGTCCCCCCCCTCATGTGCAGCCTGTGTCCCCCCCCCTCATGTGCAGCCTGTGTTCCCCCCCTCATGTGCAGCCTGTGTCCCCCCCCCATGTGCAGCCTGTGTCCCCCCCCCATGTGCAGCCTGTGTCCCCCCCCCCATGTGCAGCCTGTGTCCCCCCCCCCCCCCCCATGTGCAGCCTGTGCCCCCCCCCCCATGTGTGCAGCCTGTGCCCCCCCCCCCCCCATGTGCAGCCTGTGCCCCCCCCATGTGCTGCCTACCTGTGGAGGAGAAGAGAGGAGAGCCGCCACTGGGAGATCACAGCAGGGAACATTCAGACTTTCGTTTCAAAAGCTGTGTGTTCCCCGCGGTGCGCCGTCACATAAGCCCCTCCCCTTGTACGGAGAACTTTGATACATGTCACCCGTCCTAGGATTGGACGGGTGATCTGTCTGTCAAAGTCCCGGAAAAGGGGAGGAGCTTATGTGACGGCGCACGGCGGGGGAACACACAGCTTTTGAAACGAAAGTCTGAATGTTCCCTGCTGTGATCTCCCAGTGGCGGCTCTCCTCTCTTCTCCTCGCCAGCCCTCAAAAATCACTCGCAAAATGCGAGTGTGCGAGTGTAATTTTTGAGGGCTGCATATTGTATTGAACAACTTGTGTACATAGTGTTTTTCAGCCTTTCGTCTTAGTATTGCGCCTGACAAGCACATCAGCTGTCTTTCTTTCATGTTGTTTGTATGTTCTCTTCCCAAACTAAAAACTGTCTCTGTACCTTGTTCAGACTTTCACATACCTTTGCTGCTAAATAGGCATGCATGTGATGTGACTGTTCTTATCTCTGCAGTGAAAGTGAGAACAATGAAGGATTGTTCAAGAATTTCCATTTAGACATATCCAGCTTCTGACTGCCTTCTTACTTGGGTATCTCAAATGCTAATTGGTTCCTGTATTCATTTGTTGTCTGAGTTTGTTCGATTATTACAGTTAAGATAATGAGGATACTAGGTGTTAAAAAATGCAAAGAAATCTGTTTTCTCAGTACTTCTTGGCCATGCTCATCGGTCTTTATGGTTTTAATATATCGGTGCTTCACAAACTTTGACCCAAAAAAGGCATTATTTAATTTTCTGTGCTGCTGAGAAAAAGCAAGATGAAAACATATATACTTCAGTTGGAAAAATTACTATCCACTTATGTTGGCTCTACAACTGGCAAGCGTGATAACAATTTGTAAAAAAAAAAAAAAAAAAAAAATGCATCAAATTGAGCATGTCACAGCAAAATGGCTAATGAAGAGGAAAAGCCTTTAAACTGGCACCACAATAATTTGCCACTATAGTTTGTTTTTGGTCACTCAGAATTTAGTTCACCAACAAAAAAATCATAAATGCATATTTTTTTGGAGGTTAAAAAATTTGCATTTAATATTTTTTTTTACTAGGCAGCTTGTAAAGCATTGCACCCATAATCACTAGATCATAGGTGCAACCCCAGGATCCTGCAGGTTCTCAGTCAACTGGCTTTCTGAACCTCCCATACAGGCAGACAGTTTACTACACTGCAAGAAGAATCAATGAACTATGAGACAGTCCATCAAGAACCCTTGCAGTTCATTCATAGCTACAAGCCATCTGCCACGGTGGAAAGCGGTAGTTGTAGTTCATTCATTCATTCACGAAGAAGAGGTTAATACCATCTGTGTTGCGGTGCTTCAGAAGCGCTGCCCTTTCATTCCAATTCCAAAAATTGTTATGCATATGGCCAGCTTTAGGGGGTATCTGTGTTTTATCTGCAGTAATGCACATATCTTTTTCCATTTTAAAAGTTCATTCTAAATTGATGTCAGTAGGCATGCACGTTTTTAAACATCATTGTTTGTAGCAATGTGTTTAAAGGAAAATGTTTTGCAATCTTCTGTCCAGCCAGCAGATGAAGCACTAGCCTTTTGCCATGTAGTTCAAGTTTCAGCTACACTGAAAGCTCTTTATAGCTCTTTATAAGCCGTAGATGGATCGAAATTAGGCTAGCTCATAAGGAACCAGACACATTTCAAATCATGTGTGGGCAGGCTGGTTGTACTGAAGTTGATCCATCAATTGACATCAGTGCAACTAGCCTGGTGCTTTTTTGTTTGCCCAATCACTGTTGGCGGGTATAACGGCTAGCCGTGATCATTGTTTTCTGCCGGCGGGAAAGGCCCCTTGCTTGCAGAACACAATAGCACAGTGGGAGGAATTCTCCATCAACACAGTCAGTGTTGATGGGGAATCCCTCCCACAGTGCTATCAAGGAATTTTCTTTCCTTCAACCCATAGTTGAAGGAAAGAAAATTGCATGATGTGTCTCCTGCCTGTCGTCATAGCAATGGCATATGCCTTATCTGCTAGCTCAGTACAAGGTTTAATCAAAGAAAGCTTCAGAGTTGTCTATTTAGCTAACATATAGTGCTTTGGGGAAACTCTTGTTATGTATTAAATATCTTAGAGGTGTGCCGAAACTGAAAATTCCGGATGCACTTGGCCAGAACCGAAAATGACAGCTTTTAAAAAAAAAAATATATATTTTTATATATAATTGTATTATACTCGACTTTTTAATTAATATCATGAATTTAAATGAATATAAATTTATTGTTGGCCATTATCGGCACCTTTAGCGCAAGAAAAGATCAAGAGAATGCATCCCTTACTAGGTTGTAAGCTCACAGGAGAGGGCCCCTCTAACCCTCTTGTATTGAATTGTATTGTTGCTGTATTGTCTCCCTTTATATTGTAACGTGCTGAGCAAACTGTTGGTGCTATATAAATCCTGTATAGTTATAATAATAATCCCTTTTAATTCTATGCATGTCTTTACACTGGTCCATTGCGCTTCCGTTGTGGTGTTAAAAATCTTGTATGCTGCATTTTTGGTCAGATAAAAAAAAACGCACCTCCCCGTTGAAATGCATTGAAAACACAGCAATAATGCACCCATGTTACATTTTTGATGCGTTTTTTGAGTCGGATGCCCTATGAAACACACACTATAAGCACAGCAAAACTGCGGTAAAGTTGCAGCAAAATCACGTTTTCGGGGCCATTACCGGCACCCTTTTCTCTTTTGGCAAAATTCCAATAACCCTATTCTCTGCAGATAATTTTTGGTGGCCGAAATTTTTGTGCATGTCCAAAATATTTATTTGTAAATTGGTAAAAATAATATAAACCGTTATCAAGCAACAATTTAAAATCTTATAAACTTAAAGGAAATAAAAGTGACCCAAAACCTTTAGGCTCGGTTCACACTGCTGCACTGTGAATTTGTTCCATTTTTTTGTCCTGTGTGAGGTGCGAATTTACTGCGATTTTATAGCGAATTTCAGGAGTTGGACATAGCTGCGATTGATGTTCTAGCAAATGGAATCATAATGTAAAAAAAAAAAGTGTTAACTTCCTGTGTACTTCCTGGTTTTTGTGGAGAGTAGTGTGTTGGAATTCGCATATATCTGAACCAACAATGCGATTCCAGAACGATTTACATTGATGTCTATGGAGGCTAAATTTGCAACGCAACGCTGTAAACTCAAATAAGACCCTTTTTTTTATCGCATCGCATTCGGAGAGGAATCGCAATGCATATATGTGAACGACCGTCATTGAAAACAATTACTTTTTGGATGACATGCAAATCTATTTTTTGTTTAACGCATCGCATTCGTTATCAACTCGCACAAGTGTGAACCGGCACTTAGGCCTTTGGTTTTAACCCTTTGGTTACTTTTGAAATTCTGCATATCTGTTACCTTTTTAACAAAGGGCAGAAATATGTTTTTTTAATGTGCGTCTATTAGGCACAGTCTTTAGCTATCTACTGTTTTTATGTTCATTTTTTTTTACCCGTGAGATTGTGTTCAGTTTTTAGTTTCTTAATTCGCTGACAAGTACTGGCTGCCTCTTGGTAGGACTAATTTGCATAAGGCAGGAAAAAAAAAAAAACTCTTCCATCTTAAGAATCACTATCTCTGATAAATGGCTTGAGCTTTTTACCTAAAGTGGGTGCTCGAGGTAGGATTTATTTCTTTGTTACATGCCATTTCCATTTCCTTTTAGTTACAGTACATAATTAATGACCTAAATAAAAAGTGGATTTCTTTGCTTAATGCATAGGAATTATTATAAAATCAATAAAGCCCTTTCTTTCAGTAATGTTTTGTTGCTTTTATAATTTTAGCAAGTAAGCAGGGCTGGGTGAAGTTAGACACATTAGTGCATAAATTACCATGTTTATACTATCCTTTGGAAGGCTTAGCAGTTAATATCACTATGGTTCTGCGGTCATAATTCTCTCCAAGACCTGCATAATCATTCTTTATTTCTGCACTTATTATCATGTGGCATTTCTTGTGTAACAATTAGGGGAGACCAGCACTTTAACATTAGTCTTGTTGGATTTCAGAATACCTCAAGTAGTAATGAACAGCCAAGACTAACACAAATGTTGGCATTGAATAGTTTTTGTTAGTTGGCTCAGGTAGCATATAAAAATTACCAATTTACTGTCATCTGCAGCATTACCATGAGCATTAAACCTTATCGCTTTGCAGGAATTGTCTATTACTTAAAGTGAAAAGTCTTCTAGGATTTACTTTTTGCTATTTTGTTGCAGAAGCTGCATCAAAAGGCATTTAAGCAGAAAGTCTGTCATATTTATGGAAGCTGGTTTCTGCCATGAATGGAAAAATAATATTCTCAGTAATTTTAGCTTAAAATATTGTTTAAGGCTAATTTACTGGTAGCTGCCTTTCCTTTTTTTCATTGCTTCACATTTGCCTATCTGCATTCATGGATTCTGTAGTGTTTGGAATCGTTAAATGTTCAGAATTGAACATGATTTTGTACGTTTTTTTTTTTTGTATTAAAGTTTATTTTCTCTACAGTTCATATAGCAGTTCATGTTCATTTAAGTGATTGTAAAGGTGCTTTTTATTTTTTTTTAATAACAAACATGTTATACTTACATGCTCTATGCAATAGTTTTGCACAGAGCAGCTCAGATCCTCCTCTTCTGGGGTCCCCTGCTGGCGCTCTGGGCTCCATCTCTTCTCAGTGTGCCACCATAGGAAGCTGCTCCCTAGGGTGGCACATGAGCTGTAAGCCTCAGCTCCACCCCCTGCTCCTTCGTCACAGTATTTGATTGACAGTAGCAGGAGCCAAAGGCTTTTGCTGCTCTCACTGAGTCCTGTGAGAAGAGAGAGAGCAATGCACAGTGCTGGATCGGGATTGGGCTCAGGTAGGTATTTAGGAGGGGGAGCTCTACATGAAAGGTGTTTTTTACCTTAATGCAGAGAATGCATTAAGGTAAAAAATAAATAAAAATTTGCCTCTAGCGTCAACCATTTTAAAATCATGATACAGATGTGTAGATAGCATTCTGTTTGTTTGGACACACAGCAATACAATTCAAAGCGGAGGTCCCACAAATATTTTTTTTTAAAGTCAGCAGCTGCTGACTTTTAAAATATGGACACTTACCTGTCCAGGGCGCCCCCGATGTAGGCACCGGAAGCCGATCTTTCGCTCGGATCTGCCGCCGCCGCCATCTTTGGTAAGGGAATCAGAAATTTAAGCCTTGCGGCTTAATTTCCCAGTTCCCTACTGCGCATGCGCAAGTTGTGCTGCGCACTCCGGATGGTCCCTGCTGTCAGCAGGAGGTGCAGCAGGTGCCAGTTACGAGGGGTTGATTCTCCAGAAGCAAGACCTCTTGTACATAAAAGTCCTAGACAGACTGAAGTTTGTTCCAATTCCCTGTGTCTAATATTGGTGAATTATTTGCATACTATATATCTCACTGTATCAGTAAGTGCCACCTCATTAATCTAATTACTCCTAGTTCAGATATTCTCGAGTTCGCAGTGGTACTGACTAAATAATGCAGTCACAACTAGGTTCACTGTGTCATTTTTTTAAGCTGGTTAGAAATGGATCCATTTTTTTTTTTTTTGATCTACCAGCCGACTGATCAGAAAAAAAAAACAGAACCTATTCAGCCATCCATACATTAAGGAGGATAGGGGAATCCCCTCACTTGGCTATTGTATTGTGGCAGCAGTACTCCTCACTAATCGACACAATAGCCAATTAGGTGCAGGTGCTAATTGAGTGTAAATATACTGACATTCCAGTTTGGGAGATGTCGATTCCTAGATCAACTCCTCCCAAATGGGAATTGCTATACATGGTTTGGAATTTGATCCATGTATGGCCAGCTTAAGGGTTCATTTAGCATCCCAGTAAGGCCCAGAGAAGCCACCCCTAGGGACGTGTAGGGGTTGCTTCTCGGTGCCTTATTTTCCTCTGGTGAAATCACGTCCTTCCCATTGCAACTTTTAGAGGCCAGTCAGTCCTCTGGCCTTTTGTTGGCTTTGTACACACTGTGTGTGTTCACAGGGGAAAGGGCAGGAAGTGCACAGCTCTTGGCTCAGAGGAAGCCAAATACTAAGGCCCACCACCACCAAAAACTAATAAAAACCCTTTCAATGAAGCAGCCATTTTCTATAAGTCCTAATGTTTTCTTTATTTTACTTTCAAGATAAGTTTTTATTTGAAATACAATGCCACTATTCCTCTCTTCTGTACTAATGAATCTCATATATTATTTTAGGCATGCAGTCTCAGCTGAAACTAAGGGATAAACTAAAACTCAATTTTACTTCCTGTATTCTTCTTTTACAAGAAGTATAGGGTAATCTAGAAATTTAGTTTAGATGTGAATAATTACATCAGCCTTACTTGGCTTTAGTAAAGTTTATCATGCAAATTATTCAGGTCATATCCTAGTAGGACTCCAACTATATACTACCAAAAGCTCTCAAGACTGGCTACAAAGGGGAATTATTTGCTCACAATTGTTACAATTTATCAAGGCAGTGGTCCTTAGACCCCTTTCACACAGGCATTCCAATCAGGTCTGCCTGTCAGATTTTTAGGTGGAACTGATTGCAAGGTCTATGGAGCCCTATGAACAGGCAGATGTAAACAGACTGTTTACAGCTGCTTACCTCTGTAGGGCCAGCAACAACAAAAAAAGACTGCTTAGTTTTCTGTTTTTTTTTGTATCAGATCGGAGGTAGCCTGATGTCTGTTTACTGTAGCTTCCCATAGAGCTGACAGGGATCCGCACATGAACAGGCTGAGATGTAAAAAAAATGACATCCATCCTGTTCAGCTTCGATCAGTGAAGAATCTGCCCATGGATCCCTTGCTGACCAGAGCAGACTCTGCTCCATGTAAAGGGGCCTAAAACTGTCAGTCACTGACTCTCTGCTCTGCCCCTCCAGTGCTGGCTGGAAAACTGGGCTGTAGAGGGGGCAGAAGCAGCTGACTGTTTCCCAGCAACTTGCTGTAAATTTGTGACCAATCCAGCACCTGTACTAGCTGAGCGACATCAGTCGACAGCGGAGTTTAGCCCACTGTCCGCTGAAAACTGGTCACAGGAGTGCAGAATGTCCTACACTCCTGTGATCTATAAGCTTTGGCCATACTTCTCCTTTAACCACTTTCAGACCGGACCAATTTGCAGCCAAAGGACCAGGCCCCTTTTTGCGATTCGGCACTGGGTCGTTTTAACTGACAATTGCGCGGTCGTGCGACGTGGCTCCCAAACAAAATTGACGTCCTTTTTTTCCCACAAATAGAGCTTTCTTTTGGTGTTATTTGATCGCCCCTGCGGTTTTTATTTTTTGCGCTATAAACAAAAATAGATCGACAATTTTGAAAAAAATGCATTATTTTTTACTTTTTGCTATAATAAATATCCCCAAAAAAATATATAAAAAAACATTTTTTTCCTCAGTTTAGACCTATACGTATTCTTTTACATATTTTTGGTAAAAACATAGCAATAAGCGATTTATTGATCGGTTTGCGCAGAAGTTATAGCGTTTACAAGATAGGGGATAGTTTTATAGCATTTTTATTAATAATTTTTTTTTTTATTAGTAATGGCGGCGATCTGCGATTTTTTTTGTGACTGCGACATTATGGCGGACACATCGGACATTTTTGACACATTTTTGGGACCTTTGTCATTTATACAGCAATCAATGCTATTTAAATGCATTGATTCCTGTATAAATGACACTGGCAGTGAAGGGGTTAACCACAAGGGGGCAGTGTAAGGGTTAAGTATGCCTAGGGGTGTGTTTCTTACTGTGGGGGGGCTTGGCTGTCAGCTAGTGAATGCTGATCTCTGCTCCAATCACAGGGAGCAGAGATCGGCGTCGCGTCACTAGTTGCTAGGCAGAACGGGGAGATGCTGTTTATCTCGGCATCTCCCCGTTCAGCCTTCCTGTGAAACGATCGCGGGGGTCCCCGCGGCGATCGAGTCCGCGGGGACCGCGACCGGACTCACGGGGGGTCCCGACCGGCGCGGTAGCGCGCCGCTCCCGGCGCGCTCCCGATGGCACGGACAGGCATTAAGGAGGGACTTATATATACGCCCTCCTGCCTGTACGTGCCATTCTGCCAACGTATATCGTCGTGGGCCGGCCGGCAAGTGGTTAACTAACCATTTAAACTTTTATTTAAACTACTAATTCACATTAAACTAAATTTTGATTCTAATAGCAGTCCATTACCTTTCATATTTTCGAATTATGATATGCAGTAGTAAATTCTTATGCGCGTGTGTGTGTATGTATGTATGTATATATATATATATATATATATATATATATATATATATATATATATATATATATATATAGTGTATTTATTTTAACATGCAGCTATTGTAAGTATCTGAATTTGACTTATCAGCCTCCGCCTCCCAATCTCCTGTACAGCAGCACAAGGAGTCAGTTGGGAGCTGAATGCAAATGTGAGTAGAGAGTGAGATAAAGTGTTGTCATCTCCTGGGCTGTGTCTGGGTAGCAGATCGGTACAAATCTCTAAACTGAATTGGCAGAATCTACTCCCTTACATGAATTTAATCTGTGTATTTTGATGTTAGCTTTTAGATGTTCATCTTTAAGAGCTGGTGATTAGGGGCAGTTCTTGCTTTAAGGTGATGCTGCAGCCTTTTTTAATTTGCTGTACCTTTGTTTTTGCTCCCTAAAAGAACTACAGTTATAAAAAAAAAAGCCAAAACTACCAGTCCTTCTTTATTTCCTTAAAATTGTCTCTGACAAAATCAATCACTGACATGATCTAAATTGGTTAGTAGTATAAGGCCTCTTGCACACCGCTGCCTACTCAGCTTTCAGGCATGCAGACATTCTTTTTTCAGTGATCTAAATGCAGACCTTGGTTTCCATGTCCCTGTACACACAGGGGAATAAACGTGCTACATATTGATCGGTAGGAAAACAAATACAGACGTCTGAGTTTACGGTCAAATACATGCAAATGCCATGCTTCCTGCTTGTGTGCACACTTGCAGATACACGCAAATATTCGCAAGTGATATACAGCCGTGGCCAGAAATTTTGAGAAGGACGCAAATATTAATTTTCACAAAGTCTGCTACCTCAGTTTTTATGATGGCAATTTGCATATACTCCATAATGTTATGAAGAGTGATCAGATGGATTGCAGTCACTTGCAATCAGGCGGCACAGTGGTGTAGTGGGTATCACTCTCGCCTAGGAGTAAAAAGGGTTGCTGGTTCGAATCCCAACCATGATACTACCTGCCTGGAGTTTGCATGTTCTCGCTGTGCCTGCATGGGTTTCCTCCGGGTACTCCGGTTTCCTCCCTCACTCCAAAGACATGCTGGTAGGTTAATTGGCTTCTGTTTAAATTGGCTCTAGTATATGAATGTGAGTTAGGGACCTTAGATTGTAAGCTCCTTGAGGGTAGGGACCGATGTGAATGTACAATGTATATGTAAAGCTCTTCGTAAATTGACGGCACTATACAAGTACCTTAAATAATAAAAATGAATAATAATAATTGTAAAGTACCTTTGCCATGGGAATTAACTTAATCCCATAAAAAAAGGGGAAGAAGGATTCAGGGCACCCAAGAAAATCCATCAAGCGTCGAGACCGTCTCCTACAATTGATTTAGATGCAGGATCGGGGGACCACCAGTGCAGAGCTTGCTCAGGAATGGCAGCAGGCAGGTGTGAGTGCATCTGCACGCACAGTGAGGTGAAGACTTTTGGAGGATGACCTGGTGTCAAGAAGGGCAGCAAAGAAGCCACTTCTCTCCAAGAAAAATATCATGGTCAGACTGATATTCTGCAAAAAGTACAGGAATTGGACTGCTGAGGACCGGGGTAAAATCATTTTCTCTAAATCCCCTTTCCGGTGTAATGCCAACAGTAAAGCATCCTGCAGCCATCCATGTGTGGGGTTGCTTCTCAGCCAAGAGAGTGGTCTCACTCACAATTTTGCCTAAGAACATAGCCATTGATAAAGAATGTTACAAAAACATCCTCCGAGAGTAACTTCTCCCAACCATCCCAAGAACCATTTGGTGACAAACAATGCATTTTCCAGCATGACACAGCACCTTGCCATAAGGCAAAAGTGATAACTAAGTGACTTGTGGAACATAACCTTACAATTTTGGGTCCATGGCCAGGAAACTCCCCAGACCTTAATCCCATTGAGAACTTGTGATCAGTCCTCAAGAGGTGGGTGAATAAAAAAAAAAAACAGAAATTCTGCCTGCACTGATTATGCAAGAATGGGCTGCCATCAGTCAGGCTGTGACCAAGAAGTTGATTTACAGCATGCCAGGGTGCATTGCAGAGTTCTTGAAAAAGAAGGGTTAACGTAATTGTAAATAAAAGTCCCTTATGAAATGCTTGTAATTATACTTCAGTATACAATAGTTATATCTGACAAAAAGGTCTAAAAACACTGAAAGGGGGGGGGGGGGTGTGGCCAGCGCGTAACCTGAATGGATAACTAAGGAGAGAGCTCCGGAGCAATAACAGGGATTCCAGCGACGGAAAGCACCAAACATCTGTGATGCCACCGCCACTCCCGCCATGTCTAGGAAACCAAAGAGGTGAGGGGACCTAAAAAAAAGCCTTCTTTAAAGACTGCCTTTTTACTCCTGCCAGCGCGAGGTAGCGGACCAGATGGTGCCAGCCGCACGGCCACTGCTACCTACCACACCATCCGCGATCATTACCCAGACCTGCCTGACGAGACCCCCGTGACTGTGGGGTGTTCAGGAGCCCATCTATCACCTTCCAGGACAGACTCACTCAGCCCATCCTCCTGCAGCCCAGCAAAAGCACGCCTGAAGCTGGATTTTACTAACCAGGAACAGGAGGTAAGCCACAATTTTGATCCCCCAGACCCCAGTCTGACTGAAGTATCACCAATATCCTAATTCCCCACGGCAAACCAGACAGTAATGGACACCCAACCTAAAGAGATGCTATTAACCATGCATAACGCACTCCATGCTGACATTCTCACACTGACCAGGCAATTTACCAGGGAAGTTTACCCACTGGGAGACAGAGTCCATACTATAGAGGAATTTATGAGAGAAATGACCACTACCATTAATGACCTGGTGGAAGCCCACGACGAAAACCTAGAACATGCATGGCTCAAAGCAAAAATAGCTGACTTAGAGGACAAGCTCAGTGGTGAGTATGGGGACCCACAACCCCTCCTACCCTGTGCCTTTATAACCAATACTGTGCCATATTGCCAAACATATATATTTTTTCATCCTAGGTACATTGTTACACACATCCACCCCTGAATAGCGAGCTGGATCTCCCAAAACTAGTTGGGTAGTATGATGCCCGTGTACTATGACTGCTACTACATTTATGTACCAATATTCCTTGTTTATGTATCTCTTTTAATTGGCAACTGTTGGTGTTATCTATGCATGTAAACAATTGTACTTGAATAAATCATATACTATATTTACTACTGTTATGTTTACTGGTGGAAACGGTACCCACATATTTGGATCAGTATGATATGGTATTATCTTATCCACAGGTGACCTAAGAAAGGACATGTCCAAGAAACTTACCATTATTTGTTTTACTTTACTTTCAGTTCTTATTATGTTCTTATGTTATTACTCTGTATGTTAACTGACACCTTTTTGATGCTAATGATAGCTCTACCTAATACATCCATGTAATATCAGTGCATAATTTGTTCAAAACCCAATAAAAATCTATTGACCGGAAAAAACACTGAAGCAGCAGACTTTGTGAAAACTGAATATTTGTCTCATTTTCAATTTTCAATTTTTTCTGCCAGGAATGTCTGATGCTCATACATCACTGCAGTGTGCAAGAGACCTAAAACATTATATTCTACCTAGTATAATATATTGTTTTTAAAAAATACAGATCCCAACTAAAACCTCCAATTAGATGTCTAATTCATGAAGAGAAGTAATGTGAAACTAGTACTTTCCAGTACACTTATAAATCTAAAGAGTAAGATCTTAGTGTTGCAAATGTCAAACGCTATAATAAAGCATCCCAGATCACACAACTCGACAGCTTTATTCACTGTTCCTTACCTACTTGTTAAGGTATTGCTGAAGCAATGGAAAAACATTTTTAAAAGTCTGATTGTGGTTGGATAGTGGTGGGAAATCTATAATTCTCTCACCAAGCCTTTCTCACTCCATGTAGGCTTAGCATTACGTCCTTTTTTTTATTTTTTTGTTTATTCCTGAACTCTCTACATTGCAATATTAAAACAATGCATAGATTTCACATTTCTACATCTATGTAGCTTCCTGTGGTGACTAGACTATAAACTCAAATTTATTCTACTTCATGTTACTTTCTAGGCTCACTATAAACCCATTAATCTGTCTACGGTGTGGGCAAGGGTACACATGATAAATTGTTTCTGAATCATACGGCCAGAGAAAGTCTGCCAGCATAAAACTCAGGGATAGGACTTAAGGCAGTATTAAACCCAAGAAGAAAAATTTAACATATTGCAGCTTACCAATGCTGAGATGTGGTGGCTGTTAATTTATTTAACCACTTCCCATCCAGGCCAATTCTGACATTTCTCTCCTACATGTAAAATTCATAATTTTTTTGCTCAAATTACATAGAACCCCCAAACATTATATATGTTTTTTTTAGCAAAGACCGTAGAGAATACAATGGCGGTCGTTGCAACGTTTTTTCTCGCACAGTATTTGCGCAGCAATTTTTCGAACACGTTTTTTAAAGAAAAAAAACAATTTCATGCTTAAAAAAAAACAAAACAGTAAAGTAAGCCCAATTTTTTTTGCATAATGTGAAAGATGAAGATACGCAGAGTAAATAGATACCCAACATGTCACGCTTCAAAATTGCACGCGCTCGTGGAATGGCGCCAAACTTTGGTATTTAAAAATCCCTATAGGCGACGCTTTAAAATGTTTTACTGGTTACATGTTTTGAGTTACAGAGGAGGGCTAGGATTATTGCTCTCGCTCTAACGTTCGCGGCGATACCTCACATGTGTGGTTTGAACACCGTTTTCATATGAGGGCGGGGCTTACGTATGCGTTCACTTCTGCGTACGAGCTCACGGGGACAGGGCGCTTTAAAAAAAAATAAAAATTCTTATTGTTAATTTTACTTTTATTTTTTTAGTTTGACACTTTAAAAAATAAAATAAAAAATTTGATTACTTTTATTCCTATTACAAGGAATGTAAACATCCCTTGTAATAGGAATATGACATGATCGGTACTATTTACAGTGAGTGAGATATAGGGGTCAATAAGACCCCACATCTCACCTCTAGGCTGGGAAGCCTAAAATAATAATAAAAAAAAAAACGATCACGGCTTCCCAGCCGAGGCGGCGCCGTTATTTGAATGCAGAGGCCGGGTGTGACGTCATAACATCGCGCCCGGCCTCTGAACGATCATAGAGACTCCGGCGACCATCTGGTCCGCCGGAAATCTATATGATCACCATCCGGGGGCCGGCGGATTCTGTGTCCGACTCACCGATGGAAGCGGTGAGTCGGTAGAAGCACTGGAGGGCAGCGGGAGGGGGGGGACCTCCCCTCCCACCGCCCGTAAGAACGATCAAGCGGCGGAACAGCCGATATGATCATTCTTATGGTGCAGGGAATCGCCGGCTGAAAATGGCAATATCAGAATGATGTCTGTAGCTGCAGGCATCATTCAGATATACCCCCTGGAAGTCAAGGACGTCCCTGGACGCGAAGTGGTTAAGTAATTTAATTCAAAAAGTGAAACTCCTATTTTATATAGATGCATTACACACTGAGTAATATATTTCAAGCATTTCTTTTAATTTTAATGATTATGGCTTACAGTGAAAACCCAAGATTCAGTATCTCAGAAAATTTGAATATTACATAAGACCAATAAAAAAAAAAGGATTTTTAATACAGAATGTTGGCTTACTGAAAAGTATGTCTATGTACAGTATAATGGTCACTCAATACATGGTCGGGACTCCTTTTGCATTAATTGCTGCATGCTACATGCAGCGTGGCATGGAGGTGATCAGCCTGTGGCACTGCTGAGGTGTTATGGAAGCCCAGGTTGCTTAGATAAGGGCCTTCAGCTCATCTGCATTGTTGGGTCTGGTGTCTCTCATCTTCCTCTTGACAATACCCCACAGCTACTCTATGGGGTTTAGGTCAGGCGAGTTTGCGGGCCAATCAATAACAGTGTACCATGATCATTAAACCAGGTATTTATTACATTTGGTAGTGTGGGCAGGTGCCAGGTCCTGTTGGAAGATTAAATCAGCATCTCCATAAATCTGGTCAGCAGAGGGAAGCATGAAGTGCTCTGGAATTTCCTGGTAGAGGGCTGAGCTGACTTTGGATTTGATACAACCCAGTGGAGCAACACCAGCAGATGACGTGGCTCCCCAAATCATCACAGACTGTGGATAATTTTGCATTTCATTTGGAAATCAAGGTCCCAGAGTCTGGAGGAAAAGTAGAGAGGCACAAAATCCAAGTTGCAAGAGGTCCAGTTTGAAGTTTCCACAGTCAGTGATAATGCATCTATATAAAATGAGTTTCACTTTTTGAATTGAATTACTGAAATAAAATTAACTTTTTGATGATATTCTAATTTTATGACATGCACCTGTATATGTGTAAAGCGCTGCGTAAATTGATGGCGCTATAGAAGTATCCATAATAAATAATATTGAGGGCAGGGACTGAATGAACGTGAATGTACAATAAATATGTAAAGCACTGTGTAAATTGACAGTGCTATATAAGTACCTGAAATAAAATAAATGAAAAAAAGCTGATCATTGTAAGCACCCTGTCAGTAATAAATGGTTTATCTCAACCTTCTAACTGCTACGTTGTCTGGACAGCTTGGTCTGTTACAGTAAGTTGAAAATAAAAAACAGATTTGTTGTGCGGATGATGAAAAACTTGTTTTTTGGATTTAATACCACTCTTCCTCAGTCAATAGGGACATATAGGATGGGGTGGACAAACTTTGTGTTTTTTTTCCCTATATATATATATAATCTCATTGAGGTCACCATTTTTCTAGGTAAATATAATTCTAAAGGTGCTATTAACATGACATTTTCACCACATGTCGGTAACCCATTCAAAACATACATACAAGGAAACCAAAACAAATAGGTTCAGAAGCAAAGTTATGTGTAATAAAATAGAATGGCACAGGGAAAATGTATTGAACATATGAAGAAAGGCGCAATCTATCGGTAATTAGAAAGCAATCCTACCCCTTGTCAGTGCAAAATAATACCACCTGGCTCAGCGTCAACTGATGGCCTATTAAAAAGTATCCCATTACCAAGGTGTCACAAAAGAACCATCTTATGATGGGTAAAAGCAAAGAACTCTCTCAAGAGCTTCACAACTTTATTGTTGCAAAACATACTGATGACATTGGTTACAGAAGGATTTCTAAACTTCTGCATGTTCCAGTGAACACTGTTGTGGGCATAACCTGGAAGTGGAAAGAACATAATTTAGCCATAAAACAGCCACAACCAGGGTGCTTCTCACAAGATTTCTGACAGAGATTTTATGACAGAGTTATCAACAAATTATCAGAAGTGTTGTCCAAGAGCAAAGGACCACTTGAGGAGAGCTTCAGAAAGACCTGGAATTAGCAGGTACGATTGTTTCAAAGAAAACAATAAGTAATGCTCTCAACTGCCATGGCCTGTATGCACGCTCACCACGCAAGACTCCATTACTGAAGAAAATGCATGTTGAAGCTTGTTTAAAGTTTCCTGCACAACATTTAGATAAGCCTGTGAAATACTGGGAGCATATAGTCTGGTCAGATAAGACCAAAATTGAACTCTTTGGATCCTGTAATACACACCCTGTTTGGGGGTCAAATGGCACTGCACATAACACCAAAAGCTCCATACCAATAGTGAAGTTTGGAGGTGGGAACATCATGGTGTGGGGCTATTTTTCAGCGTACGGTACAGCCAGTACCAGTAACTTCATGTCATTGAAAGAAGGATGAATGGAAACATTTACAAAAACATTCTTAATAAAATTCTGCTGCCATCTACCAGGATGATGACGTTGAAAAAAGAGTGGACATTTCAGCAGAAAATTATCCCAAACACAAAGCCAAGGAAACCCAATAGGTTTCAAAGAAAGGAAAAAAAAGCTGCTAAAATGACCCAGCCAATTACCTGACTTGAAACCAATAGAAAATCAATGGAAAGAACTAAAGATTAGAGTTCATAGAAGAGGTCCACGGAACCTTCAAGATTTGAAGACTGTGTGGAAGAATGGGCCAACATCATACCTAAGCAATGCATATGATTAGTTTATGCATATAGGAGGCGTCTTGAAGCTGTCATTACCAACAGGATTTTGTACGAAGTAATAAATAAATTTCAGTTAGCATGTTCAATACTTTTTCCCTGTGTCATTCCATTTTATTACACATAACCTATTTTCTGAAGGTATTTGTTTTGGTTTCTTTGTATGTATGTATCACATGGGTTGTTACCGACATGTGGTGAAAATTTCATGTCAATAGCTCTTTAAGAAATATATTTACCTAGAAAAATGGTGACGTGTTCAATACTTATTTTACCTGCTGTGTGAAGTAGGAAAAATAATTATTTGATCCCCTGCAGATTTTGTAAGTTTGCCCAATTGCAAAGAGATGAATGGTCTATAATTTTTATTTATTTTCATATGTGTATTTTAAATAATGGAGATAGAATATCAACCAAAAACACACAAAACAAATACTATAAATTAAGTTGAAGTTCAGTGAGTAAAATATTTGATTCCCAAGCAAAACATGAATTCGTACTTAGGTAGAGAAGCCCTTGTTGGCAAGTACAGAGGTAAGACGTTGCTTGTAGTTGGTGACCAGGTTTGCACACATCTCAGGAGGGATTTTGGTCCACTCTTCTTTACAGATCTTCTCAAAATCCTTAAGGTCTATTGGCTGTCGCTTGGTAACTCAAAAGTTTCTATAGGATTAAGGTCTGGAGACCGACTAGGCCACTCCATGACTTTAATGTGCTTCTTCTTGAGCAACTCCTTTGTTGCCTTGGCGGTATGTTTTGGATTCGGTGTCATGCTGGAAGACCCATCCATGACTCATCTCTGGCTGAGGAAAGAAGGTTTTAAGCCAAGATTTTACAATACATGGCCCTGTCTATTAGCCCCTCAATACTGCAAAGTCAGCCTGCATGCATGCTTTAAATTGGTGAAGTCCCAAGAAGCTCCTGATTAGGCATTTTAGGAAAATTCTTCTAGTAAATCTGTCTAATAATTGTCCTTGTTTGTATTGCTTCGATATGTGATAAAGTTGGTTGGCAAATCTTTATACAATGAAGGGTGGGGAATCTTTGTCAATTACAAAAATATGGCACTATCCCTAATATTGTAACAATTATAGCATTTTATAACCTGTATGTACCCTCAACAATCAAAGAACAGTAGTGATAGGAATTTTAATGTGCCAAAAATACATGAGAAAAAAAACACAAAAAAATACCAATTGTATTATTACATTAAAATTGAGTTCCTTCATAATTATAAAAACAATGTTCAACAGCTGCACAGATAAGTGGACAATTGAATACATAAAAGTGAAGAAACTGTGGTTTGCCATGTTTCGCCTGATGAGGGCTTCCTCAGGATCCACTTTGTCTTTTGATCTGTACAACAATGCAGCTGGTGAATAATACAATAAAATCCATTATTATACAGAAAGCCAGCACAAGAAAAGAAAGAAAAAAAAAAAAAAAAAACAATCATTATTAACCCCGAAATGACTACCAGAAGCTCAAAAGTTGATATTAAGGGGGCCATAAAGAGCCGAAAAGGTAACAGGCCAGCACCCCCTCGTCACGTATCCAGCCAAAAAGGATTTCTTTCTTTTTTGGTTGGCACATCTGCCTAGAGGTGTTTAAACCTAATATAAAGATTTATTACATTCACTTTGGCCATTCTTGATTACATTAGAAGTAATATGATGTATATACAGGATATATAGTTAGGTCAATATATATTTGGACACGGGCACAATTTTCACACTTTTGGCTCTGTATGCCACCAGAATAAAATTAAAACAAAGCAATCCAAAGTGCAGACTCTAATTGAAGGGGTTGAACATAATATCAAGTACAAATTGTTATATTATACACAGCCCCCCCCCCCCTCATTTCCAGGAGCTCAAATGTAATTGGACAAATGAATATAGTCATAAATAAAATGTAATATTTTTTTATATTTTGTTGAGAATTCTTTACTGGCAATGACTGCCTGAAGTCTGGAACCCATGGACATTACCAATGACTGGGTTTCCTCCTTTCTGATGCTTTGCCAGACTCTAACTGCATCTGTCTTCAGTTGTTCTTTGTGGGTCTTTCTGTCTTTAGTTTTGCCTTCAGCAAGTGAAATACATGCTCAATTGGGTTCAGATCAGGTGATTGACTCTGCCATTGCAGAATATTCCACTTCTTTTCCTTCAAAAGTTCCTGGGTTGCTTTTGTAGTGTGTTTTGGATCATTGTCCATCTGTACTGTGAAGCACCGTTCAATCAACTTTTGCGGCATTTGGCTGAATCTCAGCTGACGATATATCTCTAAACACTGCAGAGTTGATCCAGCTGCTTCTGTCAATCATCAATAAACACCAATGACCCAGTGCCACTGGAAGCCATGCATGATCCACCATGTTTTACAGATGACGTGTGCTTTGGATCACCACACTTTTTTTTCTTCCCGTCATTCTGGTGCAGATTTATCTTAGTTTCATCTGTCCAAAGAATGCTTTTCCAGAACTGGTTTGGCTTTTTTAGATGTTTTTTGGCAAAATCTAATCTGGCTTTGCTATTCTTCAGGCTTATGAATGGTTTGCACCTTGTGGTGAACCCTCTGTATTTGCTCTTGTGACATCTTCTCTTGATTGTAGACTTTGACAATGATACGCCCACCTCCTGGAGAGTGTCTTCAACTTGTCTGAATATTGGGAATGGGTTTCTCTTTACCATAGAGAGGATTCTGCGATCATCCACCACTGTTGTCTTCCTTGGACGTCCAGTGCGTTGTTCATTCCTCAGAATGTACTAAGCTGTTGGTTTGGCCACTCCTAATATTGATGCGATCTCTCTGATGGATTTGTTTTGTTTTCTAAGCCTTACAATGGCCTGTTTCACTTGCATTGACAGCTCCTTTGAACACATGATGTAGGTTCACAGCAATAGACCAAATGCAAATACCACACTTAGAATCAACTCCAGACCCTTTACCTGCTTAATTGATGAAGACATAATGGAGTAGCCCACACCTGGCCATGAAACGGCTTTTGATTTAATTGTCCAATTACTTTTGGTCCCTTGAAAAAGAGGTATGGCTATTATTAAGAGCTGTAATTCCTAAACCCTTCCTCCGATTTGGATGTACATACCCTCAAATAAGCCTGAGTGTGTGCATTTTCAGCCCATATCCATGATTTAACTATAGCTTGAATGTGTTTCTGTAAATACCTGAAAAAAAATTTAATTGTGTCCAAATTATATATATATTAGATTTTTTTCTTTGTACTTGTGTAGTTTCCATTGGGATTGATTCAGCAGCATCCATATAAATACATCAGTAGATGATCTTACCATTAAATTAATGGAAATCTGAAAAAAATATAGATTGTTACACAGAATAAGGCATGGAAAAATATTTAACTTGATGACATTGAGTCTGAAACATATTTAACAGTTTCTACTGGCCTTTCAAAGCTTGTCATGTATTGCCTTCAGGAATAAAATGTTGTTTAGTATACGACCAGTTCACAGTCGGTTTGACTGCATGCCTCCTGCAGTCTTTTTTTTTTTCTTGCCTTTACAACAACACAATGGGGTCATGGTAAAGTTCTCAGTTTCCCTGCCGAGTAGACTAAGAGAGCCTCAAGCAAAGCCAGTAGCATTTCATGCTTGGGACTGTCAAATTGCACGGTTCATTGAAAAAGAAATGTAAAGGAATTGATCACAAACTCTTAAGTCCTGAAAGGCCCGGCTGGTGGCAAAGAAATTGAACTCAGGGGCTGCCTGTGTTGACTCTTTTAATTTTCTGCTGTTATGACAGTGAATCCCAAATGGACCAAATTCATGCCAGCAACTTGTACTTAGACAAGTAAATAACTGCTTTAAAATGTGAAGTGCATAAGAAAGAAGGCTACAAAGAAAGCTGCAGATTATTCTATCATCTGTTATGAATTATAGTATAACTTGACATTTTCTTTTCTGTCATTTTATATGGAAGCCCATATACATTTAAAATTAACAAATAAAGCATTCATTTGTGAGTTTACATAATTAACACTAATACATAATTTACAATAATTAACTGACAAAACCCTTAGACCACTGGTGCACAACATAGGAGCCAAGAGCCATGCGCAGCCATCGTGCCCCAGAAATTCCATAGTGGGAGCATTAAAGCCGTTGTTGAGGTAGTTTTTTTTTGTTTAAATAACCTGTTATGCTTATTTGCTCTGTGCAATGGCTTTACGCAGATCAGCTCATATTTTCCTTTTCTGGGGTCCCCCACCAGCACCCCTGGCTCTCCCCCCCCTTCCAAGGGCTTCCATAGCAAACTGCTTGTTGTTGGGGCATTCGTGGGTGCTGATTCTCAAGCTGGCTCTGACACACACAGTGTGGCTTGGCCCCGTCCCCTCTCTCCTTACAGGCTGTGATTGACAGCAGCAGGAGCCAGTGGCACCCGCTGCTGCCTCCATGTTCTGTGAGAAGAGAAGAGAGCCACTGTACTTGGGCACAGAGTTGGATCGATATCAGGTTCAGGTATGTATTGTGGGGAGGGGGGGGGGGGGGTGGGGAGAGCTGAAGGATTTTTATCTTAAAGTAATTGATGCATTAAAGTGATTGTAAAGTTTCTTTTTTTTAATAACAAACATGTCATACTCACCTCCACTGTGCAGCTTGTTTTGCATAGAGTGGCCCCCAAACATCCTCTTCTGGGGTCCCCTAGCAGCTCTTGCGGCTCCTCCCTTCATCAGATAACCCCCTAGGAGAATCATTCTCCCAAAGGGGGTTACCTTGTGGGCACACTCCCAAGTCCAGCATTTGCATCCACAGACGCCCGCGTCATTGGATTTGATTGACAGCAGAGGGAGCCAATGGCTGTGCTGCTATCAATCTATCCAATCAAAAGCTGGGACCCCATGGAGAGAGGGACAGCGTGTCCCAGCTGAAGAGATGAAGGGTCTCACGTAAGTAAAATGGGGGGGTTGGGGGCAGGTGACTGACAGGTGTTTTTTCACCTTAATGCATAGGTGGAAAAAACACGAGGGTTTACAACCCCTTTTAAGGTGAAAAAAAACTTTCTACCTTTACAACCACTTTAATTTCTAAAGTAAGTTTAAAACCAGTGTTTTTCGTTCTGTCTTTTGTAACATGTCTAGAGTCCCTGATTGTCTTCTACAGCATGACTCCAGTCTCCAACCCTTTCTGCAGCACTGTGTTTGATCATTTCCCTTAGTAAGTCTTCAGTTTTTGACATTCTTTGGTGTTGCATATGATGAATTTAATATGCTTCCCCCTTTGTTACATACGGGACCATCTTTGAGGATTACTCACTTGGGCATCGTTTGCCTATTTTATCAAGGTTCTTTTGTATATGGAAAGAGTGTCTTGAAAAGACAGGCCTTGTTTACATTGTAACATGATTAGTACTCTAACTCACAAGGTAAACCAAGGGTGCCCTAGGAGCAAAGTGGGGTGGAGGAGCACATATAGGTATTTTTCAACAATTCTGTCTGAACTTTTCAAGGTACTTACACTCAGCCCTTGTTTTCGTTTAGAAATTCTCCATGTCATCCAGAATAATATACAGGGGGTCCCGGGTTACGAACCCGTTAGGGACTGTCCTCCTGTTTGTAATTCGTAAATGCTCGTAAGTCGGCCACTCATGCGCAGAATGACAATTACGGACATTTACGATGTTCCATCGAATGCTGTTCTGCGCATGTGCGGCAAATTACGGACATTTCCAATGTTTTCCGAGGCTCCGTCTGGCCGCGCATGCGCAGAAATGGCCAATGTTTCCGAAAAATGGCAGAGGGTTCCCGCAGCGCCCGGTTCGTAAGGAGATGTTCGTAGGTCGGGCGTTTGTAAGTCGGGGACCCCCTGTATGTTTAAAGTGACCCTGTCAGCATAGGATTACTTGAGTGTAAAACATTCACTGTTTGTTCCTCTGCAATTACTTATTTCTGTGAATAACCTGCTCCTCCATGGTTTGCTTAGACTTCTTCCACCAGCTTATACGTCACTATAGGGATTATGAGCTAGGAGAAGGAACCACGGTGAGTGGTGGGGAAAGCAAGTTTTCCACCCATCTGACCTGCCGAATACTCAGAGGAAAGTGAGCAATATAGTGGCAGCTTTTCAAAAAAAACGGACCACCTGAAAGATAAGTGTATATATACAGGCTTAATTTTCCAGGTATGTTTTACATATACAGTGGTGTGAAAAAGTGTTTGCCCCCTTCCTCATTTCCTGTTCCTTTGCATGTTTGTCACACTTGTCAGTGTTTCGGAACATCAAACCAATTTAAACAATAGTCAAGGACAACACAAGTAAACACAAAATGCAATTTGTAAATGAAGGTGTTTATTATTAAAGGTGAAAAAAAAACCAAACCATCATGGCCCTGTGTGAAAAAGTGATTGCCCCCTAAACCTAATAACTGGTTGGGCCACCCTTAGCAGCAACAACTGCAACCAAGCGTTTGCGATAACGTGCAATGAGGCTTTTACAGCGTCCTGGAGGAATTTTGGCCCACTCATCTTTGCAGAATTTGCAGAATTTGCAGAATTGTCCTAATTCAGTTACATTAGAGGGTTTTCGAGCATGAACGGCCTTTTTAAGGTCATATCACAACATCTCAATAGGATTCAGGTCAGGACTTTGGCTAGGCCACTCCAAAGTCTTCATTTTGTTTTTCTTCAGCCATTCGGTGGTGGACTTGCTGGTGTGTTTAGGATCATTGTCCTGCTGCAGAACCCAAGTTCGTTTCAGCTTGAGTACACGAACAGATGGTCGGACATTCTCCTTCAGGATCTCTTGGTAGACAGCAGAATTCATAGTTCCTTTTATCACGGCAAGTCTTCCAGGTCCTGAAGCAGCAAAACAGCCCCAGACCATCACACTACCACCACCATATTTTACTGTTGGTATAATGTTCTTTTTCTGAAATGCAGTGTTCCTTCTACGCCAGATATACTTGGACACACACCTTCCAAAGAGTTCCACTTTTGTCTCATCGGTCCACAGAATGTTGTCCCAAAAGTCTTGGGGATCATCAAGATATGTTGTGGAGAAATTGAGACGAGCTTTGATGTTCTTTTTGCTCAGCAGTGGTTTTCTCCTTGGAACTCTGCCATGCAGGCCATTTTTGCCCAGTCTTTTCCTGATGGTGGAGGCATGAACGCTGACCTTAACTGAGGCAAGTGAGGCCTGCAGTTCCTTGGACGTTGTTGTGGGGTCTTTTGTGACCTCTTGGATGAGTCGTCGCTGCGCTCTTGGGGTAATTTTGGGCGGCCGGCCACTCCTGGGAAGGTTCACCACTGTTCCATGTCTTCGCCATTTGTGGATAATGGCTCTCGCTGTGGTTGGCTGGATTCCCAAAGCTTTGGAAATGGCTTTATAACCCTTTCCAGACTGATAGATCTCAATTACTTTCTTTCTCAATTGTTCCTGAATTTCTTTGGGTCTCGGCATGATGTGTAGCTTTTAAGGATCTTCTGGTGGACCTTACTGTGTCAAGCAGCTCCTATTTAAGTGATGCCTTGATTGTGAACAGGCAATAATCAGGCCTGGGTGTGGCTAGAGAAATTGAACTCAGGTGTGGACAACCACAGTTATAGTATGTTTTAACAAGGGGGGCAATCACTTTTTCACACAGGGCCATGATGGTTTGGATTTTTTTTCACCTTTAATAATAAACACCTTCATTTACAAATTGCATTTTGTGTTTACTTGTGTTGTCCTTGACTATTGTTTAAATTGGTTTGATGTTCCGAAACACTTAAGTGTGACAAACATGCAAAGGAACAGGAAATGAGGAAGGGGGCAAACACTTTTTCACACCACTGTAAGTGACCTTGTGTTGTGGGTCACTTTAAGATGACTGTCAGGCTCTCTTAATTCTGCAAAGCTTGAAACAAGTGCAGCTGTATTCTCTAGTTTAGCAGTCTCCGTGGGCCGGATGGGGAACTTTCCTAGCCTTTATCTGGCCCTTTACCTCACAATAACATTTGGGCAAAATTACTACCACAGACACCAGTGATAGTGGGAGAAATAGCACTCTAACACCAACAATGGGGCACTATTCCTCCTCCTGATACCAAAAATGGGGCACTATTCTGATACCAGTGATGTGGCACTATTGCTCTTGCCAATAACAATGATGGAGCACAATTCCTCTTGCCGATGCCAATGATGGAGCACAGTTCCTCTTGCCGATACAAATGATGTAGCACAGTTCCTCTTGCCGATACAAATGATGTAGCACTATTCCTTTCACTGATACCAACGATGGGGCACTATTCTTCCCACTGATGCTAATAATGAGACATTATTAATACCAGTTATGGGGCCTATTCTTCCCAATAATACCAATGATAGGCTTAGAGGTGCACAGTTTTTGCAAGTCCTCATGCATTTAGATACTCTGTTTGTGATTTGTTTTGACCAAAGGAAGTTTGCAATACTTGAGTTGTGGGGAGTTGTGTTTACCATCATTAACCCTGTCTACTGTGCTGGCAGGAATTGATTACTTTAAAATTAGGTGTACACATTGTCCCAACAATGATCTAACAATCTTAGGCTTGAGTGGTACTTTGTATGTTTCTTAGTTTCACGCTGAGGTGTTTTTCAGGCACTACAGCGCTAAAATAGCGCCTGAAAAAAGCGTCTCCTTTCACTCCAGTGTGAAAGCCGGAGGGCTCTCACACTGGAGCGGTGCGCTAGTAGGACAGTAAAAAAAGTCCTGCTAGCAGCATCTTTGGAGCGGTAAAGGAGCTGTGTATTCACCGCTCCTACCCATTGAAATCAATGGGGCAGCGCGGCTATACCGCCGGCAAAGCCCCGCTGCAGCAGCGCTTTGTGACGGTTTTAACTCTTTTTCGGCCACTAGCAGCGGTTAGAACTGCCCCGATAGCGGCCGAATAGCGCCACTAAAACGACGGTAAAGCAGTGCTAAATATAGCGCTGCTTTATCGCCGATGCCCCCACCGCCCCAGTGTGAAAGGGGCCTAAATCTGTCCCCTAATTGCACATACTGTAGCAAACTATTCTGAACAATTTCAAGCTCTCTTATGTATAAACCTGCTCCAAAGTAACAACCAGAATGGGTACAGTAAATTATTTTCAAATATGCTGTGTGAATGGGAACACATAACAAACCTATGATGGGAGTGTCTCAAATTTGACTAAAAAAAATGTTTAAGCCTCTCTGTAGGCAAGACTCTATTCTTTTGCTGTAGGTAAGCCTGACTAGCTATCAGTATGGAACGAGCTTCATATTTTCTGGATTGGTAGCTATTACACCCACCAAGCCTGTCTCGTTACATTGATGGCTAGCCACACTCACACAAAATTCAAATAAAAGCTTTGTTTCTTTCCTAATGCGCATGCAATTATTTGACAATGCACTTTGCAAACAGAAGTGTAATCATCCTTGTCCTTTACAACAGCATCCTTTTGATGTGCTTGCTCTTATATCTATTGTGGAATTTCGTTTTTGATCTTTGATAGCCGTGTCTGTCTGTAATAGAGATGTAGTCTTCACCTGAGTAATTTTCTCACTATCCGTTATTTAACAGACCCAGTGTTTTATGGTAGCTTTACAATGGTGTTTATATGTGTGCTAAATGTCAGTAATGTTCTTTGTGTTCCATTAAAATTTTTATTGATGCAAACCGCTTAATAACTGCCTGTGTTTTCTCTATTATTTTCTGTTAAAATGATGTGTAATGATGGTTATTACACAAGCGTTAGTCTATTTTGAGCAGGTGTAGTTGCAACCTTAGACTAGGTATGGAGATATTTTTAGTAATTTCATACTATATTTATCATGCAATTTAACCAAATTTCCTGACAGTTATCCACGCCATGGTTTTCCTAGTCATAGACAGCAAGTAATGTAGGCACTACATTATGATTGTAATTTTTTTTCATCTATTGAAGGACAATAGATTTATTCTTAGACTTTCAGATTATGCTGCTGCCTACAGAAAAAATGGATAACAACCAAAAAACACATTGGCCAGCACAATATCCTCAACCATCGTTGCTCATCTGGAAGATTTTCTGATATCAACAGCTGCTGGCACTGTAGGCATGTTGAAAATCAAAAACCCTGTAAGTCTGACTAACAAGTGCAGGTTTTCTCAGATTCCCAGATTATACTAGCAGAGTTGACAGCCCTCCTGGAATTTTTTCCAGTCGGGTACAGGGTGGATATGGAAATCATGTATAGCTCTTTAGTTTGCCAAGCAATACAGGTTTCCAGTTCATTATCTATACTCAAGGCGGTCTCTTTCAAAAGTGCTACAGTTGGTAGCAACTACCAATCTGTGTTTCAGCGCACATACAGTACGAAGGACTGTGTTATGTACATCTTGTCAGTATGTCTAGGGATTCTTATTGGGTAATTGGACCAGAGCTCAAGCAGTTATACTCTCCCATCTCTGCAATGCACAATTGTGAGGGACTAGCATGCTAATGCTGAGTTGAGGTTTACTCTGTTTTGGTACTGAGGCAACATATACAGTATGTGGTATTTGCTACCACAAATACCACATATTGGAGTTGATTGGACATTTTGTAGAAAATAAAATGTTCCTATTCTTTCTAAGCTTGTTTATACTGTACATACTTTGCAAATTGGCCCACTGTTAGAGCTACACAAGAGTAACAGTTTCATTTCTGCCCCCTCCTTCTCTGCAAATGCAACTTTAAGGCACAGCCATAATCCAGCAGGGAGAGCACAGGAATGTGCAGAAACACATGGAAATATGCCCATACTTTATACTTGCTTACTTTATAAGAAAATTTGTTACCTTTTGAGGAATGTCTGGAGTGTCCAGTGTTAAGCAGTACATTTCCTTTACACCCACTGCCTTTTGTATGTGTACAATTACTACTCAGGGTAGAATTACACTGTCAATTTCTGGAATCTTGCAGAGTACTGAATTAGGAATCAGGCGACCAATTGATTGTCTTCCTTTTCTCTGTGGTAACTATATGTTTTTAGTGGACACAGCTCTGTCTGGATTCCTGTTAAAGGCCTTCTTATTGCCTTTGGTAATGCAGTACATCAGGGCAGTTGGGGGATAGTTTGGGTCCTAACCCCCTACCTTGTTTTGTTTGGCCTTCACTTCTATCTCTGGTTCACAGAAGTGTGATCGCTCTGCTTATGCAATCATACTACAGTCCTATTTAGCTCTTGTGTGAAAGGAACTACTTGTAATCTGTTTCTGCTGGGTCCCCTCCTGATGCATGTCACTTATCTTTGTTTCTTCCCCTTCCTATGCTAAATCTGACTGTGGCATTCCGGACACCAGATGCATTTTTCGATGTGGATGCTATACCTTCTCTGAAGGAAGAATTGTTCAGACCGTTTTTGGTTTGCGACAATTACACCCACATCTGGTAATTATCCCATAAATTAAAAATGCAAATGTTAAATTCAACACACTTCTACTTAAATAATGGGGGCATTCACCCCCTTCCTGCCAAGGCCAATTTTCATCCTTCAGTGCTGTTATACTTTGAATAACAATTGTGTGGTCATGCAAAGCTGTACCCATATGATATTTGTATAGTTTTTTTGAGACACAGAGAGCTTTCTTTCAGTGGTATTTAATCACCACTGGATTTTGAATTTTTTGCTAAATAAACTAAATTTTTTGAAAAAAGCAAAAACAAACTTTTTCGATGTTTGTTATAAAATCTTTAAATAAGTAATTTTTCTCTTTTAATGATGTGTGCCGATGAGGCTGCACTGATAGGCACTGATGAGAAGACCTGTAACAGGGCTCCAGCCAGAACTGTGTCCACTAAAAACATATAGTTACCACAGAGAAAAGAAAGGCAATCAATTGGTCACCTGATTCCTAATTCAGGACCCTGCAAAATTGCAGAAATTGACAATGCAATTCTACCCTGAGTAATAAACACATACAAAAGACATTGGGTGTAAAGGAAATGTACTGCTTAATACTGCATACTCCAGACATTCCTCAAAGGTAACTAATTTCCTTATAAAGTAAGCAAGTATAAAGTACTTAAGGGCACTGATGAGGTGGCACTAATATGCAGCAATGATGGGCAGCACTGATATGCTGCACTGATGCAGCACTGATAGGTGGCACTGATGGGCAATGATAGGTGGCACCGATGGACACTACAAGGCAGCACTGACTGGCATCACTGTTGGGTCTGTACTGATAATCATGACCCGAGGGCAGAAGCTGGGTGAGGAGGCAATGCTTGAGGAAGAGATCTGCAATACAGTAAGAATCTAAAAGGAAGGACAGAGCTTAATTTCCACTGTCTGCTACCGACTATGCTGGGATCGCTTTTGTGAGAGACACTGATTGTGAAGGCGCTGTGGCTGCATGTCTTGACAAATCAGGGGTTTGTGTTTTACCTTATAACCGTCTCAGTGTTAATAGAGATTTCTTCAAGAGCTGATCTGTGAGGTGGACAGAGCAAAACTTTCACTGTTGTGAGATATTTATCCATTCAGCAGGATTATAGTATTTTTTTTTAGTTTTTTTTTATAGTTTCACCTTAGGCCAGCCATACACCGTTCAAATTTCATCTGGTTCATGCTGAACCGGTCGAGATTCAAACCGTTAATGGGCAGGCTGAATCTACCTAGTTGATCGATCAACTTTGGTACAACCAGCCTGCCGGATTCTCTTCTGCTATAGCCGCTAGCGATAATCACTGTTTTCTCATGACGGGGACAGCTTTTACCGCCCACCCGGTACCACAATTCGACCTCCCACAGTACCACCAGAACCACTTTTATTTCTCTTCTTCTTATTTCTCTTCTTCTGTTCGCCCTTTTTCTTGCTATTTATCTTGGAATAGAACGCTGCTTGAGACAGCAGGATGCAAAAGGCATAAGCGCAGAGAGAGTCTGTGTCCCCTTAAAAAGTCATTGTCAAACTTGACCATTGCGGAAGTGTTGCTCCTTGATGAGGAAGATGAAAAATTATCTTCAGAGCTGGAGGAGTTTTCCAGTTCAGAAAGTCTATTAGGCTTGATCACATCCATTATGGTTCTGGTAGATGTGCCCTTGTTTGTAATTGGGGCTGTCTAAGGTCTCCAGTATGGGGTCTTTGTTCTAATCCAAAAAGCCTTCTAGGACTTTTTTGGTCCACGCACTGATGTATAATATTCTGTTTGAGTAATTTCTGTGGTTTGATAAATTGTTTACTTCTTCCAAGTGGTTTGCTTAGCAGTATCCTGTTGGGGAGGCCTACCATAATACGTGTAACATTTTGCTGGGGGATACAGCTATTTTCTGTCTACAAATTCCCATTAAGGATGTTTTTCCGGTCTTTAGATACTCGCAGGGAAAGAGGTGGGAATCGCTCCTGAAAGTCTTCTTTGCCCATTGAGCATGACCATGGTGAGCAGTGGTGCCCAACTTCAGGGCTCCAAAAATTAGAGCTACTCTTGGCAGACTTGTGCTGCTGTGCAGACAGGTTAGAGGTCTCTCACCTGGCACTTATGTCAGTCCACATGCAGCTTATGGCTGCAGAACTGTTCTGTGGGGGCGGTCTGCAAGAAGCATCTAGAAAGTATTTCATTTAATGGGGAATATCTCTTTGGAGATTTCTTAGAAACTTTAATTAAAGTGTCATCTAACCCAAATCATTGTTAACTGTCATTGCATGTTATATTACATTGGGTTCATACTCACTTTGGCAAAAATCAGCCACTTTGGAACTTTGAAAGAGTTCCTTTTGTCTCTCCCAGGCCTCAGCATCCAAGTTCTCATGTCATTACCATTACAATTCTCAGACATCCAAGTCTAGTGCCAAGACTACCACATGAGGAGCAGCCCCTTCTCAGCTACCTGGACTTTCGATCCTCATCCAAATCTTCTTGTTTCTCCGTGGAGATTGCTTTCAGAAACTTCTCTCTTCAGGAGTGATTGTTTTGTTTCCTCAGAGGAATAGCTTGTGGTTTTATACCAACCTTTCTATGGTTTTGAAACCACACAGGGACGTTTGCCACATCCTGGAATCAAAGGTTCTCAAACCTTCCTGCAGGTACAAAAATCCCAGATGGAATTGGCTTGGTCTGTCATTTTATCACTTCAATCCAGGATGCCTATTTACATGTCCCCATTTTCCCTCTGGATCAGTGGTTCCTTCTCTTTGCCGCAGGGGAACAGCACTTCCAGTTTCTGGGTCCACTCTAACGCAATGTCATTGACCAGATAAAGTCATGTTCATATATGGCCAATGATGTTACTGGGATCACCAGCTGACAGCTGAATATGCCTGACAGGGTTTAGTCACTGGTTGTTAGTTGGCATATACCAGCTCCCTAACAACTGGTAGCCCTGAGGTGGAAGCAGTCACATTTAGCAGTGGTAAATGTTTCACAATCCAGCTAGAGATTTGCTTGGCCAAACACCCAGTCATTTGCACCAAAAAAATCCATACACTGTACACAGTGCTGAGGCCTCCCTCATATTCTTTCGCCCGGTGGTTGGATGTGATAAGCCTATAGTGTTAAGTGTTTTTCTCACTGTGACCCCATAGGAATTTGTGCCACTCCAAGCATCTATATGGATCCTCCTGGTGACTCCAATCACTGTAAGGTGCATGCATTCAAGGGGCCTGTCCGGCCTAATATTGCTAGCTTACAATAAAAAAAGTGGAGCTGCACACTGTCGGTCAGCCTGGTAATATAAATGTGAAGACAGGCTTCAGCTAGTCTTCTCCCATGCCACGCCCCTTCTGACATGTTTCACCTGGCCACGGGCTTAGTCATATAGGGTCAAACCAAGATCATGGAAGGGTGAAGCACATCAGAGGGATGTGGAATGGGAGGAGACTAGTTGAAGCTAGTGCACTAGTCTTCACATTTCTATTCCTGGGCTGAAACGGGAACACAGAAGAGCAGAAAGAGCCTGGAGAAGAAACACTACAAAGGAAAATCACACAAACTACAGAATACTCACCAAGAAATATCATAAAGCAATTTTTACAGCAAAAAAAGAACATGTCTCAAACACCCTCTCAAAAGCCTTAAACCGGCCACCAGAACTTTTCAAACTAGTCGCCCAGACTATGAACCCCACTTACCTGGAGCCCCTAGAAAATTAAATTCAAGAATACTGCAACGAGTTATCGGATTTTTTCATCAACAAAATAGACAACATTCCGAAAATAATTCAACAAAAAAAAAAAAAACAACCACCAATTCTACTCAACCAAACCCAGGTAAGGAATTTTACACGCACAAGCACCACATTTTTCGCTTACCCCGATCACCACGGATGAAACCAAAAATATCATCAAGAGCCTCCCAGACAGTACATCGCCAAACGATATCATCCCCACAAAACTCTTGAAAGAATGCTCAGGCATTCTGGCCCCCGCTATTACACACCTAGTAAATCAGTCGTTCAAAGAAGGGTTGGTTCCTATTTCCCTCAAGCAAGGCATCGTCAAACCACTGCTAAAGAAACCCAACCTCGACCCCAAAGATCTGAATAATCGCAGACCGGTAGCAAGCCTGAACACCATTTCCAAGATTATGGAGAAAGCAGTAGTAAAACAGCTTCAACTTCACCTGGACACACACAAGCTCTTGGACCCGCTACAATCAGGCTTCCGACCGGGCCATGGCACAGAAACGGCACTTCTGAAAATATGGGATGATGCCCTAGAAGCAGCAGATGATGGAGGATCGCGTCTTCTGGTACTGCTGGATCTTAGCGTGGCGTTCGCCACAGTGGACCACAACACTTTTCTCAGCCGCTTCAAGGAAGTGGTAGGAGTTACAGATGAAGATCTGCCATGGTTCGCTTCCTTCTTAGGAAATCGGTCACAGACAGTAAAACTAGGAGCCTTCACTTCGGAAACCCGGGCAATTTTTTATGGAGTCCCTCAAGGATCACCATTGTCACCGGTACTCTTCAACATTTACATCCGGCCACTCTTCAAAATGATTAGCAAATCGGATCTATGCTACCACTCATATGCGGACGACATTCAACTGTACTTCCGTATCACCGGACAAAAAGACCAATACCAGGAACTAGGAAAGTGTCTCACATTGATAGATGACTGGATGACCACTAGCTCCCTCAAACTTAATGGATCGAAAACAGAACTATTGCTCCTTGATGCAAACCGAAGGAAAAAAACAAAGACCCCATGGACACCACCATCCATCCTTGGTCAGACCATCATCCCAAGTACCAAAGCCAAAAGCCTCGGAGTCATCTTTGATTCAGAGATGACCATGGAGGCACAAATAGGATCAGTAATCAGCGAATCCCATCATCTCCTCCGCATGCTTCGCAGACTCATCCGATTCATTCCGGAAAAGGAGAAAGCAGTAGTAGTAGGAACCATCATCAATTCGCGTCTCGACCAGGCAAACTCACTCTACATAGGATTACCGGATTACTAGATTGCACGCCCTCAAGTCGTCCAAAACACAGCAGCAAGACTAGTCACCAGAAAGAAACCCTGGGAATCCATCTCCCCATCCCTAAGGACCCTCCATTGGCTGACGGTAAAAGATAGAATCACATTCAAGACCCTCTGCCTCACCCACAAATGTACACAAGGAAATGCTCCCCAATACCTTTGTGAGAAAATAGAAAAATACATACCAAATCGCAGCCTTCGATCGACAAACCAGAACCGCCTTCTCATCCCCAAAGCTTGATACAAATCGAAGGGAGAACGAAGATTCGCAGTACAGGGACCTCGGCTATGGAATGCTCTACAGAACAACATCCGCTTGGAAGAAAACCATCAGGAAAAAACTCAAGACCCACCTCTTCTAATATCGCAGGACAACAAGAGCAGACAAGCAAGAGGCGTTTCAGTTCGCATTTGCAGCGCTATATACAAATCATTCATTCATTCAATGATGATGTGCAAGCTCCACTTGTTTCATTGTAGGCTCTATTCTCAGTTTGTGAATGTTCTTCAACTCTTATGTCCAAATGTCCTGACAGCTATTTTCTCTTGAACAAATGTTACATTTGCATGACGAAAGGAAACAAATAGAAAATGACATTACACATAAATTACAAACTTTCTGGGTATTATTTGTTACTTTTACACAAAGGATGATGAAAAAAGTATTTTTTATAAATGGACACCTTAACCGCTTGCCTACCAGCCACCACAGTTATACTGCGGCAGGTTGGCTCGGCTGTGCAAATCAACGTTGATCTACGTCGAGCTCGTACATGGCGATCTGTGGGTGCGTGCACGCCCATTGGCCAGTGGGGGGAGCCAATCATCGCGTCCAACGTAGTGACAGAACGAGGATCTGCCATAGTAAACAAGGCAGATCTCCGTTCTGACAGGAGATAACACACAGATCCTGTCTTTCTGCTATGCAGCAAGATGGCTCTGTGTGTTTTCCCAGGCAGCCCATCCCCCCACACAGTTAGAAACACACTAAGGGAACACATTTAAATACTTTGATCACCCCTGATGTTAACCCCTTCCCTGCCAGTGTCATTAGTACAATGTCAGTGCATATGTTTAGAACTGATCACTAATAATGTCACTGGTTCCCAAAAAAGTGTCAAAAATTACAGCTAGGCGTCTGATCTGTCCGCCGCAATCCTGCTAAAAATCACTGATCACCGCCATTACTAGTAGTAATTTTTTTTTATTATTATAAAAATGCCCTATTTTGTAAACGCTGTAACTTTTTTGCAAACCAATCACTATACGCTATGGTCAAAATTTATGAAGACATTCAATTTTTATTTTTTTATAGGGTATGTTTTATAGCAAAAAGTAAAAAGGACTTTTTTTGTTGTTTTATAGCGAAAAAATCAAAAACCGCAGGGTTGATCAAATACCACCAAAAAGAATATTTGTGGGAAGAAAAGGGCATCAATTTTATTTAGGTACAGCATCGCACGACCACGCAACTGTCAAAGTAACGCAGTGCCGTATCGCAAAAAATGGCCTTGTCAGGAAATGGGTAAATCCTTCCGTGAAGTGGTTAAAGTGGCTTTTAAAGAGTTCCAGCCTGGGGGAAAACATGTTTTAATAAAGCAGCTACACATACTGTAGCTGCTGACTTTTAATATAAGCACACTTACCTGTCCAGGGAGCCCGTGGAGTTGGTACCCCAAGCCGATCCGTCCATTGGCTCCAGGTGCAGGCACCAGCATCTTCACTAAGGGAAATGGGAAGGGAAGCCTTGAGGCTTCACAGCCTGTTTCCTACTGCGCATGCACGAGTCTCGCTGCACTGTCTTTTGGGACCTGTGTCTCCCAGAAGGCAGTCGGGGGGGCGGAAGTTACTTAGAGGAAGCAATCAAGCAGAGCTATAAAATTATTTTTACCAAACACAACTGTAATTGAGGGAATTTTACATTTTCTTTTAGTTTAGTAGTTCAGTAAAGCTATCATACTGCACAGTTTCCACCTTAAATTCCTAAATGGAGCAGCATTTCAGTCATTGTAGAGCCCGGCAGAGAAACTTTCTAGGGGTAGCTGTTACCAGTGAAAAAAATAGTCCATCATATAAGGATTGTCTGCCAAGCTTGGGCATGTAAAGAGTTACTGGCATTAAGTTATTTTTTGTCTTTTCATGAGATGAATGTTGTGCCGCACTACGGTACTGTAATTAGGCAGCCATGATTATGTGTGTTCTTCAAATGGTCTGTTTTAACATTATGGGATTAGAAAATAGGAATAATCATAGTGTACTATATTTAACACATTGTTTTGCTGCTTTGCTCTGGAACCAGAATCTAGTTTGTTGGGCAGTAGCAAGATGCAGGATGTGATAAAAGTAATGGCCATAACAAGCAATGGTGTTAATCACAGGTTCACTTTAATAATGCTTTGCTATTCTTTTTTTTTTTTAATATTCTCCTAGTGTAATGGTAGTGATGGTTGTTCATCTCTCCAAACTTCCGAGCACTATATGCTATATACATTTTTTTTTCAATTTTATAATAACTTTTAGACCTTTTCCTGTAAAACACAATATTAATATTTTTAATAAATATAATAAGCATGTTCAGCAGTTGGCAGTTTTGTTTAGAAATCCAATTTTAGCTTAGTTTACATAGCAAACATTGAGCCATTCTGTGCAACGCAGAATGCAAAATATGTAATCAGGCTGATACTAGTATTCTCTTCAGATACGTAGAAAAAAATGATATTACTTTTATTCTAAACTATTAGAGTGATTCATTAAGCATGTCCAACGTGTCCATTCCCTGGAAATTATTTTCTATTTTTATCAGAGAATTCTAAAATAAAACAAAATGAGGTAGTCCCTAAAATGCATGATCCGTGCCTGCTGAGTGAGTAATCTTTGCGAACAATAAAATTCCTCATCAGGGAACAGTACCTGGGGAATAAAGAGAGATAAATTACCCTACCATATTCTTTATCTCCTCTTTCCAGCCGTCTGTATACTTGAGGTTTGTTGCTACTACTCTCCTGGCACATTAACTTTTTGGTCTAGATTGCTTTGATGTGTTTACTCTCTTGAGAGTTTTTTTTTTTTTTTTTTTTTTTTATTCCTAATACTAAATTCACTTATCTGCATTGTTCATCACAGGCTGGGAGCTGTTTATCGTATATCACATCATGTGTGTTGTAAGCCTTAAAAAAGTGGGAAATAAAATAACTGACTTGATTTTAAGAAGCTTTTGTTTAGCCTGCTAGGTTTTTCATTGAATAGTTTTACAGTGGTTATTGGTTAGTATATTTTCTTATTTTTTTTAGAAAACAACTTGAAGCTAAAGCACTCTTATATCCTTTTGACACAAAAATCATTAATTAATTTTGCCCCCTAGCACACTTAGTGAATATAGCATGACATTTGATATTTTAAAGCTGAACTGAAGCAATCTAAAACAGTGATTGGCTACTTACTACTATACTACAGGTGACTGTCAGAGACTGTGGGCATGCAACAGGAGATGTTCCTATACAGTATCGTCGGTATGCTGCAGTTGTGGTTGGATATTTGGTACATGCTGCAGAAGAAAGAGATTTAGTCATGTTATAACTGCTAGAGATCATTGCCATTACAACTCGTTTACATATTACAGTTTATAGATCAATATTAAGACTTTTTCCCTCAATACAGCCCCCTAGAAAATAGAGCCCCTAAATTTGATCTTCTCCACAACAAGATCCATTATTAGGACAGAAGTAACTGTAATGAGTATTTTCCTTCCCTGGCCTGAGTTTTGGTTATCGCAATGTAAGTAAGGCGGTACACTTGTTTTGGCAGTGTGGGTATTCTAGGAGCATCAGAAATTTCTTGTTGTGCAGCTATAGGGCCACTGAGAGCACTTTCTGTAACCGTCTTTGACCATCAAATTTACAATTTTTAAAATAATTTATTCAGTTCCACATGTGAAAGACAGCAGTTTATTGTAAATAACTGTATAAATGATCATTAACACAGTTAGTACCATGTAGGGCTGGGGAAAAAATCGATTTGAATCCCGAATCAAGTTGAGAGGTCAAATTGATAAAAATTTTCAGCAAAAATTTTTTTTTGGGGGGGATTTTTTTTTCACCAGGACCGACGCTGACACCGCGCCGGTCCTGAGGAGCTGCAGACAGGAGTTTTTAGGTGAGGCCGTGGCTTCGGCCTAGTACATGAGGCCGGACTCCGCGGACTAGGTCGAAGCTTCGGCCTAACCTAAAAACTCCTGCCTGCAGCTCCCCAGGACCAGCGCTGACACTGCTCCTCTGGACCGCCGCGGTGTCCCTCAAAAAAAAAAACACTTGATTCGAATCGTGAATCAAGTTTTTACCGCCATGGTAATAAGGGTTATTTTCAGGGCTGGGCTCAGCCCTTCCTACTCTGAGCTGGCCGCTCAGCTGTCAGCTAATTGCCTGCTCCTATCTCTCCACAGTGACTCACCTGTTGATGATATCCTGCTCGTCAGTCTAGCCTATTTAAGCAGTCCAGCCCATATGATCTCTGCCTTCGCCTTGGTCACATCTCTAGAGACTTGCTCTTAAAGAGACTTGCTTGGCTGACATTCCTTCTGGCTCCAGATCCTGCTTGCTGTTCTACTACACTCATCTCTGGCTCCCTGACATTTTGGCTTGTCTGACTATACGTTCCGGTTCCTGAACTCTGGCTATTTTTTGATTGTTTGCTCTGTTTTGCCTTTTTTTATTATTAAACATGTGAAATTTAACTGTACGTATGTCTGTCTGATTCATGGTTTATGACAGTAGGCGAAGGCCATGAATTGAGAAGATGCAGTGAATCCACTTGTTGGTAATATTTTTCACCAGGACCAGCGCTGACACCACGCCGGCCTGAGGAGCTGCAGGCAGGAGTTTTTAGGCGAGGCAGCAGCTTCGGCCTAGTCCGCGAGGCCGGACGCTGCGGACTAGGCCGAAGCTGCGGCCTCCCCTAAAAACTCCTGCCTGCAGCTCCCCAGGTCCGGTGCTGACACCGCTCCTCAGGACCAGCGTGTCCATCAAAAAAAAAAAACTCTCCTCTTCAAACGCTCCTGAATCGTACGGCTCACCTGGAATCTCCCACTGTGGCTGCTCCGGTACAACCTGTGTTGCAGGCCGTCCCTGCTGCTGCTCCAGTCTCTGTGCAGGCACTTGCCTTGAGTATTACCTCTAAGGTATATCTGGTTCCGCTCCGCTTCCCCATCGATTTGGGGGCGATCCAGTCCAATGCAGAGGGTTTCTCAACCAGGTTGAGGTATACTTTGAGATTCTGCCCCAGGCGTTTCTCACGGACAGAAGCAAAGTAGGTTTTGTCAGAGAGCCTAGGCCTGGGCAAACCCTCTATGGGAGATGCAAATACCTGTTGTTATAAGTTACCCTGAGTTTGTGGCTTCCTTTAAAAGGGTAATTGACGTTTCCTGCACGCTCCGCTTCTGCTGCCAAGTGTCTCATGTCCATCAAACAGTACGGGAATCGTTGTCGATTACGCCATTGAATTCCGTACTCTGGCAGCAGAGGTTGCTTGGAACAATGAGGTCCTCATGGCTGCTTTTTCTCATGGTCTCTCGGATACCATGAAGGATGAGATAGCAGCCCGAGATATACCCACTGAGCTGGAAAAGTTGATTACCGTTGCCATCCTCATTGACACCAGATTCAGAGAAAGACTCTCCTTTAAGGAGCGCTTGCGGAAGCCTTCTGTATATTTGTCTCTGAGCTTTGCAGTCGCACCCTTGCCTCCCTCGCCTCCCCTTCCTCCTGGTACCGAGTCGGTCAGTGAAGATAAACCCATGCACTTGGGCTTCACGTGTCTCTCTGCGGATGAGGGAACCCTTAGGAGGAGGGAGAGATTGTGCCTTTATTGTGGCCAGGCAGGTGACTTTTTAAAGTCTTGTCCTACCCGTCCAGGGAACGCTCTTGAGGTCCTGTCACGGACAGACCTTGGGTGGCGTTGTTTCGTCCCCAATTATCCAATTATCCCTAGTTTTGGTTACCCTTTGTTGGGCTGAGTCGTCCATCGAGCTACAGGCTCTAATCAACTCGGAGGCTGCAGGCCTGTTCATTAATGCTGCCTTTGTATCAAAGCACTCAATTCCGCTGCAGCTGCGTGACACTCCTCTTGCCATTGAGGCTCTTGATGGGAGACATCTACAGCCTGCCCATGTGACTCATGAAACTGTTCCGTTGTCCATGGCCGTAGGGGCTCGTCACCATGCGGTAATCCAAATCCAAGTTATTTCTTCACCCAAGTTTCCGCTGGTTATCGGTTATCCTTGGTTACAGAGGCACAACCCCTCTCTTGATTGTCAACATCTGAGGTTCTCTCCTGGTCGCCACAATGCGGTAAGACATGCTTCCAGAAGGTAGCCAAGGTCCTGTGCACTTTTTCTCTCCGTACCGTGATTTTAGCAGTGTCTTTGACAAAGATCAAGCTGGTAGTTTGCCTCCACACCAGTCGTATAATTGCGCAATTGACCAACCTGGTGCCATACCCCCTCGTGGCTGGGTTTACCCTTTGTCGGTCTTGGAGGATAAGACCATGGAGGAGTATGTTGCAGACACACTTTTTCGAGGTTTCATTCGCAAATCCTCGTCTCCTGCTGGTGCAGGTTCTTCTTTGTGAAGAAGAGTGGTCAACTGAGACCTTGTATTGATTATAGGGGTCTCAATCATTTCACGAGTAAGAATGCCTATCCGATTCCGTTGATTATGGAGTTATTTGACCGCCTCAAGGGAGCAACGGTTTTCACGAAGCTTGATTTAAGAGGGGCATACAATTTCATGAGGATTAAGGAGGGCGGCGAGTGGAAAACTGCATTTAATACCAGAACAGGCCATTATGAGTACCTCATAATGCCTTTTGGTCTTTGTAACGCCCTGATAGTTTTCCAGGAATTTATTAAATATGTCCCTCCGAAATTTGTTGCAGTTATGTGTGGTGGTTTATCTCGACGATATACTCATATTTTCCAAGTCCCTGGAGAGCCACCACACAGATGTCTGTCGTGTAATTCAGAAACTGAGAGAGAACAATCTCTTGTAAATTGGAGAAGTGCGAATTCCACTGTAAACAGGGTCCTTGTAATTTCCACTGCTTGTTTTTCGATGGACCCAGAGAAACTTTCTGCAGCTCTACAGTGACCCCACCCCATGGGTTAACATCCTCTGCAGTGTTTTCTTGGCTTTGCAAACTATTATCGGAATTTTATTCGTAACTTCTCGTCTCTGGTCAAGCCCCATGACTGATATGACCACAGAGGACGGTAACCCACAGTGTTGGTCTCCGGAGTCCATTAAGGCATTTGAGAGTCTCAAGGCTGCCTTTGTTTCTGCTCCTGTGTTGGCACACCCTGATCCTACGTTACCTTTTATCCTTGAGGTTTATGCTTCTGAGACTGGAGTTGGCTCCTTTCTGTCTCAACGTCCTATCTCTGAGAGCGCTATGCATCCTTGTGGCTACTTTTACAAGAAATTGTCACTTGCAGAATGCAATTTATGAGATTGGTGACAGAGAGCTGTTAGCGATCATTTTAGTCCTGAAAGAAGGGATACATCTCCTCCAAAGGTACCACTGTACCGGTTCTCATTCTTACTGACCATAAGAATCTCACATTACTGTCTGAGGCTAAACGCCTCTCTCCCAGAAGGGAGCAATGGGCTCTTTTCTTGTCTAGTTTCAATTGCATTGTCTCATTCTTACCTGGTACTAAGAATGTAAGGGCTGACGCTTTGTCACGACAATTTTCCTCTACTTCCAAGATGGAGTCGGTTCCTGTGATTCCTCCTGATCGTATTCTGGCAATGGTTCGCACCAGTCTCACTTCTCCTTTGGGTGACCACATTTTTGCTGCTCAGGTTCATGTGCCTCCAGAGAAACCTTGTGACCGCTGCTTTGTCAGAATTATATAGTAAATTTTGAAGAATTTGCAGCATAAGGAATGTGCTATCTCCCATTACGAACGCTAGTTTTACCAGACCAAGTGCGTCGGAACAGCATACAGATGAGCGTTTTTTCATATAGGAATTTGTTCCGTCTGAAAAATATAGAACATGTTCTCTATCTAAGTCCGTCTGAATTTTGGATTTACACTATGTGGCGGCATTCTCTTCTTTTCATTTTCTGAAACTACCACCATTATTCAGAGGATTGTGGATGACGTTCGGTGGTCACAACATCTTTGATCGATTTGGTGAAGGGGCAGGTCGAGCATTTGGGCTTTTAAATCCGATCCGTGTCCGGTGTATCCTCTGTGTTGTTCACTGACCAACCAAGGATAAGTTTGAACAGCTCGCCATTTTTGGACCTCATCCACACTTACCGTATTTCGGTACAAGCTCGACTGACTCACCGCCACCTGCCTGTAAGTCCACCGTTTCCCCATCCCCTCTCAGAAGATTGTCCTCAGAAGGTGGAAGCACTATCCTGGGTGTCACTTCAATCATTGAGTGCACAGGAATTTAATACAGAAATTTAGATGCCCTGTATAAAGGCCAGATTTGTGGAATGGATGACTAATAGTTGTCCTGTGGACAGATTCTCCCACCTGAGCTGTGGATCTCTGCAGGTCCTCCAGAGTTACCTTGGGCCTCTTGGCTGCTTCTTTGATTAATGCTCTCCTTACCTGGCCTGTCAGTTTAGGTGGACGGCCATGTCTTGGTAGGTTTGCAGTTGTGCCATACTCTTTCCATTTTCAGATGATGGATTGAACAGTGCTCCATGAGATGTTCAAAGCTTGGAATATTTTTTCATAACCTATCCCAGCTTTAAACTTCTCCACAACTTTATCCCTGACCTGTCTGATGTGTTCTTTGGCCTTCATGATGCTGTTTGTTTACTAAGGTTCTCAAACAAACCTCTGAGGGCTTCAAAGAGCAGCTGTATTTATACTTAGATTAAATTACACACATGTGAACTTTATGTACTAATTAGGTGACTTCTGAAGGCAATTAGTTCAACTAGATTTTAGTTGGGAGCATCAGAGTAAAGGGGGCTGTATACAAATGCACGCCACACTTTTCACATATTTATTTGTTAAACATTTTGAAAATCATTTATCATTTTCCTTCCACTTCACAATTATGTGCCATTTTATGTTGGTGTATCACATAAAATCCTAATAAAATACATTTAGATAGGAAGTGAACCCTGATGGGTTTTACTTCCTCTTTTTTTCCTTTAAAAGTAAAAGCATAATGGTTCGGTATGCATTGCATACTAGCCCATTATGTGGCACTTACCTGCAAACGAAGCACACAATGTCCCCACTGGTGGAAGCGTCCATCTTCACCCCTCTTCCTTCCGGGGCTGCCGACTCCAGCTCTGTGACTGGCCGGAGTCGCGTGACATCACTCCCGCACATGCGCACGAGAGCTGACGGCACGGGCCCTATAGAAACGGCACAATCCTGCCCTTTCTAAAGTGCGCATGCGCCAATGACGTTGGCACAAGCGTATATGGTAAATATCTCCTAATCCGTGCAGGTTTAGTAGATATTTCCAGTACCTACAGGTAAGCCTTAATATAGGCTTACCTGTAGGGAAAAGTTGTCTGTAAGGGTTTACAACCACTTTAAGTTTTTGGTTGTAACATGACAAAATGTGGAAAATTTCAAGGGGTATGAATACTTTTTCAACTGGATAGACTGCTGTCTTTATTCAAACTTACCAACTATGTTATATATGACAGACATAGAAGTATTTATTTCTTTGACACTGTTAACATGTGGTTTTTGTTCACTGTTATCTAACAGTTACAGTATAACACATTCTTTTCTTGTTGTTTGTTCTGACACATAAAAAATATTATTAAATTAGTGTAGCAAGCTGATATTAGTAAAAGAAAACTGATGCTAAAGCATGCATTAATTTAAGTTCTGTATAATTAGAATACATTGAGAGTGCTGACATTTTAAAGAAGTTTTCATGTAAGTTTAAGAAGAACTAATTAAACCCACTAACAAATAAAATGCTGTTTATCAGCACAATAAAGCCATGGTTTAATGGAGCAAATGTAATTGCTGGATTTTTATTGTTTTTTCCCTCTTTTTTTAACTATCCACATATATTTTATTTATTTTTACTCTGAACAAACATATTTTTTTTCACAATACCAATTAAAGACTGACAGATTATAAACTATGGAAAGATGCTGCTTTTTATTATCTTGCCTTCCTCTGCAGTTGCGGTTTTGTGCTTAAACTAAGAAAAGTCCAAGCACAATATATTCCACCTTTAATAAGTTGAGTCTGCAACATAGGGAGCTTTATTATATCTCATTGTGAATTCCACCAAGTATTGCAAAAATAAAAGGTTAAAGAAAATGTTACATTTCCATCCTTCTCGTCTTGCTTGAAATGCTTAGTCTAACAAAGCTGGATGGTGATACGTTTTAAACAAGTCAACCTTTCTTTAGTGCAAAGACCAAAATCCCTTTATCCAAGTGGATTTACACAACACGTATCAAGAAATCTCTAAACGCCAGTGAGGTTGAGTGGGGAAAAAACAACATTGCAAGCCCTAGAGACTGTCATGTTTCTGGTATATAACATAGTTCATAAACACATTGGAGTTCACAAATGGTCATTTAACAAGCACTTACAGGTTGGTTGACATTGAAAAATTATTTTGTAACCCTCCTTTTTTTTGCAAACTATTGCAATAAGGATGGACGTGTGTGGTTACAGTGGGGCATTGTTATGCTGCATGTGCATTGTTACACAATTTGAAAAAGATCAGTTTTACTTCTGTTGGGACCAATTAATTTGTCTGTGTATTCCCACAAAGCTTTCAGCTTTTAAAAGTGCCAAGGTCTGCAGGGATTAGTTGAACATTCTGAACCGGAAAGGGCATCAGCGTTTTGAAAATAAAAACATATACAATGCTATTAAAAGAAATGTATGGCTAAAATATAAAATTCATTTTTATTTATTTGCTATATAATAATATAGAATTATAAACCATAAACGAAGTAAACTGGCACTTGACAGTGTGACATAGATAAAGTTTTCATGAAGGTTTAGCTTATAAATTCTGTTCTTGACAACTTTTTTACAATTATGTTTTGATGGGCCAATACATACCAATATGGGTTCAGTAAAAGTTTGCCTTGGTTCTGCATTTTGGGAGTGTTCACAAAGACATATGCTGATTGTCATGTACCAATTACATGCTCCTAATGGTCTTCCACATTAAAACATCAAAAATCTATGGGTTTACACATACACAAAATATCATGGCAGCCAACACATGTAAGAAATGACTGTACAATTTTGATCCAGAAAGGTATTTGGTTGCCTTTTAGGGGTCAATTTGGAAGGACTCTGTTGGTATGCTTTATCATTTTCTATCCAGACCTGTTAACTGTGCGTTTGAGCGTAATCTTTTTCTTGGTTGAATTTGATTTACAAGTGCTATTTCTCAGCCTGGTATGTAACTATGTTACATGCATTTACTTAAGGCTGATTTCTCTTTCTTAATGACTTTAGAAGGAAATTGAATCACTCAAAGTTCTTCACATTGTCAGGAGTTCCATACACAATTGAGGCAAGATAGGTTAGGTTTTACACTCCTTTCTTTTGCTACCTGATCAGTTTTGCAAAGTGATGTCAACAAAGTAGAGTGATCATTCCTTTCTTTCTGGTTTCTCTGTGGTTCTACTTTATTGGATTCTTGGTTGCACGTTAACATCATGAAAAGGATGACCAGATTTCCTGGCTAACAGTCATTGCACATGCTCATGGTGGCCTAAGTGAAACCTGTACCAATTTAAACATGCTACGAGTGCATAAAATAGCCATTGACAAGACCATAATTTCTTAAATTGCCTAAAGTTGTGTTAAAAATATCAAAAACATAAAAAACATTTCATATTCCTGACATGTACCTGATGTATCAGGTACTTGTATGAAAAAGTATCCTGTTCTCTTTGTGTTACTTCCTTTGTGTGAAATCTCAGTTTTTCTGCCAGTCCTTCTGTGTTCCTTTTAAAAACCGACCACACTAGGCATGAGAGCACAGCATGGTGATTTTCCTGAGCTGGGAACTGCGCTGGGAACTCAGCCTACTCTCCTCCATTTATCAAACCTGTGACTTCGGCCCAGAACAAGAGGGGATCCCACCCGCAGTCATTTGTCTATAGGGCAGGTGGGATCCCCTCTTGTTCTGGGCCATCATATGACGTTGCCCAATCTCACCGCGATCGCGCACCCAACTCTGGCGCGCTGTGTCCCTGGGACACGGTGCGACCCCAATCTCAGTAAAGAGCTTATGATGCGGCTCTTTACTCGTCATTGGCTGTGTCCAATCACAGCCACGCCGGTAATCGTCTCTGCTCGCCTCACACTGACAGTGTGGGAGGAGAGGAGAGCCGATCAGTGGCATCTCCTCACAGGGGAGACTGTCCAGATAACCAGAGCACTGATAATCAGTGCAGCCCCAACAGTGTAAATCAGTGATGCCAGTCACTGCCGCCTATCCATGCTACCTTTTTTTTCCCATAAGTATTGCATATCAGTGCTCATCAGTGCTCATCAGTGCCCATTTGTGCTGCATTTTAGTGCCTCCTAATCAGTGCCCCCTCATCAGCGCCCATTAGTGCAGCCCCATCAGTGCACATTGGTGAAGGAGAAAAATTACTTATTTACAAAATTTTTGGACAGAAAAACTATTTTTTTTCAAAAATGTCAGTCTTTTGTAGCAAAACATAATAGAAAACCCAATGATGATCAAATACCACCAAAATAAATCTCTATTTGTGGGAAAAAAATAAGATAAAAAATTAATTTGGGTACAGCATTGCATGACCGCGCAATTGTCATTCCTTTTCATCTAAAGCAGCCAGGATTGTACAGAATAGTATATAACAGCTACATAGTAGAGTATTCTATATAATGCACTACATGGAAGAATGAAACAGAGCATTGTCCATGTCGTTGGACCATAATTATCTTTTTTTTGCAAGTTAAGGGTGTTCCAATCCAGACATCCAATGCATCAAACTACTGCCAAAACAGGAACAATAAATTACACTTATTGCTCCTTCCCAGCCCCATCTGGCTGCCATGGTTGAACTAGGCTCATGTCTCTAGTAGTGGACCATTAGTATGCCAGAGCCCCTATTGTATAAAACCCCTCTGATTCTTGCTGGGCCACAACTACTTCTTCCTGTTGTTGTGCCAGAAAAACACAGCGTCACCTCACATGTTAGGCATATTAGCATGACCTGTCATTACTGTCTACGAGAGGTAGTAATAACAAATACATAAATCTAATCATAGCAATTTTTTCTTAGTTTCCACAGGAGAGACTGGATGATTCATAGAAAAACAAAGTGAAAAAAAAAATGCAACATGTAGTCTTGTTCTTAGTTGTGCAATGACCAGGTTGGACTTCATGAACAATGGTGCAAAGTCTGCTAAATTTAACTATAGGTACACTGATTTGTCTTTGGCTTTAGACAATGCTGTTACCTCTTCATAAAAGAGGGTGCTTTATACCAGCTTTAGGTGCCCCTTTTTTTTTTTCCTTAAATTCTTTGTTGGATATATAAATATGAATAAAATTGACAAAACCTTTTCCATACAATAAAGCAAACCCTAAAAATCTGTAATAGTTCTTCTTCATATACAATTTTCTTCAGAGGAGGAGACAGAGAGAGTGCCAACACAACCATCTAAAAACTGCAAGGATGGAACATCTGCAGCCCTATTCAATCATGCAGCCCAATCTGCAAGATTAGTTTGAGGGCTGCAAAATTAATAGGGGATGTTTCTTCAGTGCTGGCTGTAACTCCCCCTTGGGAACGCCTATAAACTGGGCTTCAGCTTGGGGCTATTATCACAGGCAGAAATAAAACATTTCATTGCAGAACTACTGCACAATGCTATGTGTACTGGATCCTCTGGGAATACAACAATGACTTAGGCTAGGTTCACACATGTCCGGCTGCGGTTTGCAGTCTGGAGTCCGTTACGTTTTTATTCACTGGTTCAGGTGCAAGTTTTTACTTGAATTCACACCTAAACCAGACCCAAATCTGCACAGGACCTTTTTCAAAAATGGACTGCAGCTGCCCACAGACATGTGTGAACCAGGTTTTAATGTTAAAAAGGTTAAAAATGCATCCAGTTCGCATATATGTGAACCAAGCTTTATGGTGATAATTTCTCTGCAAACACCTCAGACCACTCTAATGTTTGGAAAATGATCTTAATACCTGAGCTCCTGGGAGATGCAGGGGATTCATATCATTAATGACCTCTACCTACCTCAGACTATTATAATTGTATTAAGTTACAACATCTGCTACGTCCCAACCTTAATCTTTGGGTTCGTCCTAATACAATTTTCTTCCACATCCTATGTACCGGAGCTAATATTTATGCCATTGATTAAAAATGTATTCAAGTGAACATTCATACACAGGTTATAATATTCCACATTTAAGGAGAAGTCCAGCCTGATCTTGTTTGGCTGGGCTTCTCCTATGGGTCACAGGAGTGCAATTCGTTTTGCACTCCTTTTACCCATTTTCAGCAGAGATAGTCTGCTCTCTGCGTTCATCACTGCAATAAGTCCAGGCACCGTGTTATCCCAACAATAAAGTCTGGATCTGCCAGGTGCCTAGACTGATGCCCGTCTCAGCCTCTCAACGAGCCACTGAGAGCCTTAGATGCCCGCTCCCCGCCCCTCCACAGCTCAGCGATCCAGTGAGCATGGAGGAGTAGAGAGGAGAACTGCTGATTGACAGTCAGAAGCTCTCTGCCTGGGGAGCTGAGAGAATTGAGCCATCAGTGATGTTCAATCGATCGGTTCTCAGTGTAGAGGTGGCAGGGGACAGATGTAGCATTGGACCGATGCCGCATCCACCTAGGCAAGTATGATTATGGGGAAAATATCTCATACATTTCTTTTAAGGGCTCGTTCACATGGTGCGGTGACTGATATTTTCCACATTGGAAGAAAGCCAGAAACTGCTAGGGCACATAGAAAGCCATTGTTTTTCAGGTTCCCTGGTCGCAACTGCTATTCAGCCTGGAAGTGCGGTGCAGGGAACGGTAATAAGATGCAGACATGCTGTATTGTATTGCAGCATACTGGATGGTACTACATGTCTACTGCATGGCAGCACAATGCACTGCTGTGTGGTGACATGAATAAAGTGTCACTTTGTATGCTTCAAACAAAGGTGCCAAATAATAAAAATGAACCCTGTGATGTGGGACTTATTATTTTACTAACAGGAGTTTCAAATTTAAAGTGATACTAAAGTCTCGTTTTGTTTTTAGTTAAAAATAACAAACATGTTATACTTACCTGCTCTGTGCAGTGGATTTGCTCAAAGCAGCCCAGATCCTCCTCTTTTCTAGTCCCTTTTTGGTGCTCCTGGCCCCTCCCTCCTGGTGAGTGCCCCCACCGCAATCGGCTTGCTATGGGGGCACCCGTGCTGAGCCATGGCTCCCTGTGTTCATTTAGACACGGAGCCATGGCCCGGCTCCACCTAATTTCTCTCCACATTGGCTGACTGACTTTGATAGTGGAAGCCAATGGCGCCGCACTGCTGTCTCAGCAAATGAGGAGGTGAGTCCTGGACAGCCGAGACGCTTGTGGACATCGCTGGACAGACATGGGCCCAGGTAAGTATTAAGGGGGCTGGGAGGGCTGCTGCACACAGAAGGCTTTTTATCTAAATGCATTAAGATAAATCTTCTGCCTTTACATTCACTTTAAAGCATTTAACCACTTGCCGACCAGCCGCCGTCATTATACTGCGGCAGTATGGCACGATCCTGCAAACCTTTCGTAGCTGTACGTCGGTCCCTTTAATCGGGATAGCAGACGCGCACGCTGCACAGCTGGGATGCCGATGCCTGTGACCAGCAGTCACGATGACCGCCGGCCACGAGTGATCGCGGGCACGAGTGGCAGAACAGGGACGTGTGTGTGTAAACACACATCCCAGTTCTGTGAGGAGAGAGAGATTGTGAGTTCCTACGAGCTGGGAACCACAATCTCTCATCTCCTATATTCAAGTCCCCTCCCCCACAGTTAGAACAACATAGGGAATGCAGTTAACCCCTTAATTTCCCCCTAATGTTAACCCCTTCCCTGCCAGTGACATTTATACAGTAATCAGTGTATTTTTTATAGCACCGATCGCTGTATAATTGTCAACCCAAAAATGTGTCAAAAGTGTCTGATATGTCCGCCATAATGTCGCCGTCTTGATAAAAATCGCAGATCGCCACCATTACTAGTAAAAAAAAAAAAAAAAAAATTCATAAATCTATTCCCTATTTTGTAGACGCTATAACTTTTGCGCAATCCAATCAATATACGCATTTTGCAATTTTTATTACCAAAAATATGTAGAAAAATACATATCGGCTTAAACTGAGAAAAAAAATTAGCTTTTTAAAAAAAAAAAAAAATTGGGGATATTTATTACAGCAAAAAGTAAATTTTTTTTTTTTCAAAATTGTTGCTTTTCTTTTGTTTATAGCGCAAAAAATAGAAACCGCAGAGATGATCAAATACCCCCAAAAGAAAGCTCTATTTATGGTGAAAAAAAGGACATTTTTTTTTGGGTACAGGAGTTTTGTTTAGGTACAGCGTCGCAAGACTGTGCAATTGTCAGTTAAAGTGACGCAGTGCCGAGCATCCAGATCTTCCGGGGCTGAAGTGGTTTAAAATCACTGTGCCACTGGTTCCATGTTGCTACAGAGCTGTGTTAAACAGAGGTCAACTAGTTTAAACTAGGAAGTACTTTTAATGAGGAAATTATTGCACAGCATTGAATAGCAACCTCAAATGCTTGGCTTTATGTTTTAAACCAGTACTCCCACTGATATCAGGCACTAGTCCATCCACAGACACCAACAATATAGCACTCATGATGGGACACTATTTGATGTACTAAAGGCAAATCCACTCTGCACTACAAGTGCACTTGGAAGTGCAGTCACTGTATCTCTGCTGATTTTATCATCCAATCATGTGCAAGCTAAAATGCTGTTTTTTATTTTCCTTGCATATCCCCCTCGGATCTACAGCGACTGCACTTCCAAGTGCACTTGCAGTGTAAAGTGGATTTGCCTTTAGTAAATAACCCCCTATATCTTCCACTGACAGCAGAGATGGGGAACTAATCCATCCTCATACCGACCACTGATTCTGAGACTTTCTCTACTCTCACTGACCACAGTCCATCCCAACTAGGACTTGAAGAACGTTAATCTGGCCCTTTGTTGGAGACACCGGTTTTAAACCATTCTGAACTGGAGGACTTTCATTTGCACAACTGTTTTAGTATCTTAAAGCTTTTACCTTGCTTATTCATTGGAAACTTTCTTTGCTTATACAGTATTTCATCAATTATGCTGTGTCTTGATTCCATTTTATTTGGCCCTGTATTTTTTTTAAAGTCTAAGGCCCCTTTCACACTGGGGTGGTTTGCAGGCGCTATTGCGCTAAAAATAGCGCCTGCAAACCGACCCGAAACAGCTGCTGCTGTGTCTTCAGTGTGAAAGCCCGAGGGCTTTCACACTGAAGCGGTGCGCTTGCAGGACGCTGGAAAATGTTGTGCAAGCCGCATCTTTGGCTCGCTGTAGGAGCGGTATATTTACCGCTCCTATAGCGCCCGTTCCCATTGAAAACAATGGGGCAGCGCTCCGAACCCGCCCGCAAAACGCCGCTGCAGCGGCGGTTTGCGGGCGGTCTTAACCCTTTTTCGGCCGCTCGCGGGGGGTAAAACCACCCCGCCAGCGGCCGAAATGCTCCAATAAAACGACGGTAAAGCGGCGCTAAATATAGTGCCGCTTTACCGCCAGCGCCCCCAACGCCCCAGTGTGAAAGTAGCCTTAGAATGTTTATTAAACCATGTTTTCTTTTTTTTTTTAAATAACACAACCCACAAATACAGTAAACCATAATATTTTTCTGCACTCTTTACAGCAAATGTATGACATCATTATATAATTACAGGTGCTATTTACAAGCCTGTTTGTGTTCTTTTTTTTCTGTAGCTGAATTGCTAGAAACCTATGATATTCCAGAAATTGTAACATCAAGCCAGAAATTGTGGTTCTGTCACTTCTGAATAAAAGGACATTTAAATTGCGTTCTCAGAAAATCATGCTTATTATCTGTGCTTACATTTCTCTAAAGAGCCCATGATATCATTGAAAGGCTTCATTCTGATTAGGAAGTTTTTATCTTTGCCCATTGTAGTGGAAAAGAACTAGAAACATTGTGCAGCTGCAGAGCTTCAAAAATGCTCTAGTTCTGTCCAGTGCTTAGTTGTTAATTAAACCTTAAACAACGTATCGGTAAACATTCTAGGATGGTTTCAAGATGAACTGAATAACTGGTTTTTGTTTGTATTCTGCTAATTACAGCCTCTACATGGCACATAAAAGATATATTTAAGCAGCTGTATCTACTAGCAATGATAAAATGTTAATGGTTGGCTTGGAAACGTCCTCCTTTTGTTTGTTTCTGGGCCCAGAGGTATGCGTAATCATTAATAATATCTAATTAGCAGCTATGTTTAGTTGAACAGGTAGTAAAAATAATACTGGCACAAACCTGTTCACCTGTAATGGAGAGTTTAATGGGCAAGTGCACTATTATTTGGCCAACTTTTTTCTTTCTGTCCATTAATCAGTGTTATACATACTATTCTTTTTGTTCTGTCCTTTGTCTTCTTTAAGCATTTGTGTGTTTGTCAGAGTTTCCTTTGTTTTACAATTCATTTTACCATTGTCAAAATATTTTTTAAAGAAAAAGTTCACCTTTTGAAACATGTTAAATGTTCCACCCATATTTATGTTGGAATATGTAACATGCTCCGGCAGCCAGTTTGCCCAATTTCCCCCACGGTGTCACAGCGGACGGGGGATCTTCTCCCTGCACCCTCTGTCACTTTTAGAGTGTTTCTGTGTGGGGATCTTGTGAATGAATCCACTACAACTGCCGTCATCCACTGCAACTGACAGCTTGTAGTTATGAGTGAACTGCGAGGGTGCTGATGAGCACCTTGCAGCTTGTATGCAGGTATGGGCTGAAAGCTGCAGGGCTTGTCTGCAGAGGTTTGATATTGCACCCACGATCCACTGGTCATGGGGGCAATGCTTTCCAAGCACCTGCAGGAAAAAATAATAAATGCACATTTTTGTTTCTGCAAAAATGTGTGCTTTTATTATTCTTTGTAAAATGTAAAAATGAGCTTCGCCTTTAAAGAGCAGTGTGTAGCCATGCTGACCCTACTGGTTATACTAAGAGAGAGGAGAGGGTGGAGAAACTGGAGATAGGTGGCATTGTCTTGGGGAAAAAAAAGAACATTTGGGGCTATTTTTACAACCTGATTCAATGTTTTCAGTGACAGCAGACGGCTTTATTTGTAGGTTCTATATAAATATTAGATCACTACTTGTTCCGGCCTAAAACAGTAAATCAGACAACTATTGCCGCATGTCTGCAGCTACCTTTGGTTTTTCCATACGGTGATACAGAGTTTTTGTTTTGCAGATAATAAGTAGCGAGACTCCTGACTGTCTGCATCTTGTTTAATTTAGCTGGATTCTTTTAGAGGTGCTTCTATCAGAAGAATAATTTACTACATCATTATATATCATATCTGGCTCCGAAAGCAGCATTGCTTGTTTTTATTGGGCATACATGGTTACTCCTAAAAATAATTTTACCCACACAAGTAGTTGAAGCTTTCTAAAGGTTATAGCAAAAAAATTGTTTTATTTCTACACTTTATGCTTTTTTCTCCCTGCGTTATCCATTCACATGTGTTTCAGTTTTATCACTTAGTGTGCTTCCGGCATTCTCTTTGCTTAAGTTTGATGTTATTAACTATGTAAGTAGCACCATTTATTAACTTTAGGCTGGGTTCACACTAGCAGAGGCTCAGAGCAAGGGGTCCGGTGCGTCCCTGTTCTCCGTTTCAGGTGCAAATCTGATCCAAACGGACCAGAAGATGCACAGGACCCTTTTCCAGTGCGGACCCCAGCCGTCCCAGAGCTGTGTGAACCAGCTCCATTGAGAGCCGGGTACATTATTCTGTTTCAGGTGCAAATCTGATCCAAACGGACCAGAAGATGCACAGGACCCTTTTCCAGTGCGGACCCCAGCCGTCCCAGAGCTGTGTGAACCAGCTCCATTGAGAGCCGGGTACATTATTCTGTTTAATGCGAATTGGATGCAGGGATACACACATCCAATTTGCATCCATGTGAAACCAGCCTAAAACTGATTTTTGCACATTACATTAAAGCATTATTAAAGGCAATTTTATTTAAATTAAAATAATAAAACATTTTATACTCAATCCAGCCCCAAACCTCCTTCTGGGGTCATGCTCTAGCTCTCTAGGCTCCCCTCTTCTGTGTCTGCCCCCAAAGCAAGCATTTGCTATGGGGGCAGATTTGCAGACTCGCTCCTAAGCCACGCTCTCTCTCCATAGACAGTGTGGCTCAACTCCACCCCCCCCCCCCCAGGTAAGTATTACAGGTAGGGGATGCTGGGGGGGAGCTGACACAAGAACATTTTTAACTTTAATGCATAGAATGCAATAAGGTAAAAGAACCCTAAGCCTTTAGAACCACTTTAATGCATACTATTAGAGCAGGTGTAACAAACTTGAACCCTTTCCTGCGGCCAACTGAAGGTCCCCTTCCCCACTGTAGGTGTGTGAGCAGTAAGGCGTGTCTGTAGAATAAAAGGTGGTGGCGGGCAGGCAGGAGACACAGCCCCAGCTAAAAGTGGGAGGGCACAGTAGTCAGCATGACCACTGCTCCATGCAGGGAGTGACAGGTGTCAGTGTCAGTGTGGCTGCAGCTCTACAATGATGTTGGCTAGACAGGGTGTAAAGGTTTTTGGCAGTACATATGAGCAGAAGATATTGGTGGGCAGTGAACAAAGTTTTTCTTATGATGCATGCAATATTTTAAAATTAAAATGATTGCTAGTAAAATTATATGTTTAAAATATTTTTAGTTACCGCTTATATCTGCCAAAGTTTGGCCTACAAATGAGGGTGCAACTGCCTTTGCGAGCCATCTTTTTGTCATGCCTGTACTGGATTGAAATGGGGAACAATGTGAGTTTAACTGAGAATTTAGAAAAACGCTGATTCTGCTGCTTCTGGTTACGGCAACCTTGGAAATGTTGTGTATTCTTCATTACTTTATTATTATTATTATTATACAGTTTTTATATAGCGCCAACAGTTTGCGCAGCGCTTAACAAAATAAAGGCAGACATTACAGTTACATTACAATTTGGTTCAAGAGGAATCAGAGGGCCCTGCTCATTAGAGCTTAAAATCTAAAAAGGAAAGGTCAGTTGATACAAAAAGTAATAGCTGTGGGGGATGAGCTGATGAAGTAAAACAATGTTAGTTAGAAGCCAGATAGGCTTCTTTAAAGAGAAGGGTTTTTCAGGGATCGTCTAGAGGATGGATAGATTAGGGGACAGTCGGACAGATTGGGGTAGGGAGTTCCAAAGGATGGGAGAAGCTCTGGAGAAATCCTGGAGGCGAGCATGGGAGGAAGTGACAAGGGAGCTAGACAGCAGGAGGTCTTGGGAGGACCGGCTTGGTTGGTATTTTGGGACTAGGTTAGTGATGTAGCTGGGGGCAGAGTTATGGATGGGTTTGTAAATTATTGTTAATACTTTGAATTTTATTTGTTGGGTGAGTGGAAGCCAGTGGAGGGATTGGCAGAGAAGGGTGGAGGACACTGAATGGTTGGTAAGGTTGATGAGTCTTGCAGCTGCATTCAATATGGACTGAAGGGGGGATATTCTATGTAAAGGTAATCCAATGAGGAGGGAGTTGCAGTAGTCAAGGCGAGAGATAACCAGGAGTGAATTAGAAGCTTGGTGGTGTCATTAATTAAAAAGGGGCTAAGTCGGCATGATTTGGACAGGGATTGTATGTGGGCCTGAAAGGACAGTTCAGAGTCTAGGGTTACCCCTAGCACCCTGGCATGTGAGGACAGACTGATATATGTGCCATTGATCTTGACAGAGAAGTCCGGGGAAGGGGCATGTGGGGGAGGAAATATTAAGAGCTCAGTTTTAGATAGATTCAGTTCGAGGAAGTGGTTTGACCTCCAGGCTGATATGTCTGTTAGTAAATCAGTGATGCATGAGGAGATTGATGGGGTGAGCTGAGGGGCAGAGAGATTTGCGTGTCATCCGCATATAAATAGTAGTGGAAGCCATTGGAGGCTATCAGCTGACCCAGGGAGAACGTGTAGATCGAGAATAGTAGAGGTCCAAGGGCAGAACCTTAGGGGACCCCAACGGTAAGAGGAGTTGAAGAGGAGGAAGTGGAGTTGTAAGTGACACTGAAGGTGCAATGAGATGGGTAAGATTCGAACCATTGGAGAGTGCAGCCATGGAGACCAAGCAAATTGATTTTTTTGAGGAGGAGGGGGCTGTCAACTGTAACTGATCAAAAGGCAGCGGAAAGAGTAAGAGTGTGGTCTATTGGTTTTGGCTGTTAGTAAGTCATTTGTGAGTTTTAGGAGGACAGTTTCTGTGGAGTGCTGTGGGCGAAATCCAGACTGAAGGGGAACAAGAAGGTTATTCTCAATGAGGTGGTCGCTTAGTCTGTTGTAGACTAAACAACGAGATTTATATATCATGTTAAGATACAGTATGCATTAGTGTTAAATACCTGTGAATTTAGATGTATAAAACATTTTAGATTAAACGTACTATTGATTGTGAAGGCAGTATTTATTGCTAGGTTTTCTTCTCTTCTCAAAGGTTTCACTATGTGTTGATTATGATTCTATAGAGTTGCTTGACAGCACTCTATGCTGAATAACTTCATGTTATCAGCAGGGAGCTCAACACCATTATGCAGGTACCCAGGAAAGTTATGACTCTGTACATCGAATGGTCACCATTGATGCTTTAGAGCGAAATTTCTAACTGTGTATTGGAATTTTCAGATTTTTCACCTTGTAGCTTAAAGCACAAGGTGAATAGTGATGAACTGACTACAGAAAAATGCGTGTGGTAAAATGTGTATTCTTTTATTTCATTTTTGGGTCTCTACGTCTGTGTTATTAAAGTTGATATAATCCTGGCATTTTTAACACCTTAACCCCCTAAATTCTTTTTTTTTTGTATATAATGATTTTTTTTTTTTTTTAACCTGACAAATAATTTGTAATTGTGCATAGTTGTCAGTCTTGTTATCTAGGCACATTTTCATACAGCATAACCAGGTCCATCCAGTCCTAAGATTTACAGAGCACATCCCTTGCCTCTCTCCTCCTTGCATTGTGACACACTTTATTGGCTCCTTGTGGTGCTTGTTGCTCCCCTTGTCTCTGCTGCACAGTAGACTGCTAGAGATATCCAATTCAGATAATTACTCTGCATTTAAAATATATATTTAATGATTACACAGCTGAATTAATTTGTGATTTTTGTATCTGCCTGGACTTCAGCTTTAGCCTAGGTTCAGACTAGTGCAGATGCAACCTAATGTTTTTCAATCGTTTTTCATGCTTTTTTTGTAGGGGAATAAGACTACCATTTGTAATATGACAGTTTCAGCTTTCGGGGATGCTGGTTGTTAAGGAGCTGGCATGTCCCAACAACCAGTGACTCATTCCTGCTCTGTTCATTCAGCCGTCAGACAGGGATTCCTGGCTGAGAGGTAAATGTAAACAAAAAAAAGCAAAGGTTACCCCAACTATCCATTCCAAGCCCTTTGGGTCTGGTATGAATTATAAGGAGGACCCAATGCAAAAAAAAAAAAAAACATGAGGTCCCCCCATGAAAAAAAAAAAAAAAATACCAGACCAACATGCAGTGCGGCAGGCCAGGAAAGGGGCGAAGATGATTGTGCTGCACACCCCCCCTTTCCTATACCATACCAGGCCACATGCCCTCAACATGGGTGTCCCCTGGGAAAGCACCTTGTCCCTATGTTGATGAGAACAAGGGCCTACCCCATGGCCCTGGCTCTGTGGTTGTGAGGATCTATGAGTGGGGGGCTCATTGGAATCTGGAAGTCCCCTATAACAATAAGGGGGCCCCTGATTACCGCCTCTCTCATGTAAATAACTTAGGAGTACATATTACAGTAAAAATAAAAACACAAGCACAGTCCTTTATTAAATATGTTTTAAATAATGTCCCCCGATGTATATCCATCATCAATCATGTCAGCCAGCAATGCAGGTCCACATCAATTGTGATGAATGATGGCTACCGCCCTGCACAAAATAAAAAGGCCCCCTGAGACCCGACCCGCCTGGCAGCTTAATGACCAGGGCAGGGATGAGTCGCTGGTTGTTAGGATGCCGGCAGGTGCTGGCTTTTTAACAACCTTCATAAAACCCTAAACAAAAATGCACTAAAAATGCATGCATCTGTACCTTTTTCAAAAACATGCTGCAGCTGTACTGCACTGATGTAAATGGACACCATTGAAAATAATATGATTTCCACTGTTGCGCGATAGTCACATTGAAAATTGCACTAGCGGGAAAGTGGGCTCAAGCAGTATAGCCACCAACCTCTCCCTTCAATCAAGGGGAAGCGGCACTAAAAAAATTGTTAATTTGCTGTTTATTGACTGCACTGTGAAACGTGGTAGAGCCCCCTTTTTACTTACCTGAACCCGATCTTTCCAGTGATGCAAATGAGCACAGCAGCTCCAGCTGCTGTCTCGGGACCCCCATTGGACAGATTGATAGCAATGTCAATCAAATCCAGTGACATAGGAGCCGGGGGGGGGGGGGGGGGGGGGGGGGGGGGGGGGGGGGGGCCCGAGTCCTGCTGTCTGTGTCAATGGACGCAGCAGCAGGAGTTGGGAGCACGCCCGCACAAGTGCACCTTTGGACAGCTGGTCTTGGAGGGGACACTAAATGTGGGGAGGAGACAGGAGTACCACTGGGGACCCCAGAAGAGGAGGATCAGGGCCACTGTTTGGAAAACCCTTGCATAGAGGTAAGTATGACATTTGTTGTTTTTTTTTTTTTTTTGATCATTGCCCTGATTATACAGGTCTCCCCTGTGAGGAGACACTGCTGATTGGCTTTCCTTTCCTCACACTCTGTCAGTGTGAGGCAAAGAGAGACGATAAATGACATCTCCTTGTTTACATGTGATCAGCTGTGATTGAACTCAGCTGATCACATGGGTAAAGAGCCCTGGGACAAGGTGTGACTGGGTGACGTCCTATGGTGTCGAACCAGAACAAGAGGTGATCCCGCCCGCCATTATTTGTCTATACGGCAGGCCGGTGGCGGTCAACCTGTTAATCTAAGCCTAGAAAATTTTTAAAAGTGGTATATAGTGAGTGGTTACCATCTTATTTGACATAAGTCGCACTCCATTATGTACAATGGACTCAAGTCACTCCGACTTAGAAAAAGCTTCCTGTACTACTTTGGGGGCGACTTCAGGGGACTTGCATTGACTTCTATACAGAAGTCGTTTTGCAAGTCGCCGCTGAAGTCATATGCAGGTCGCCTGAGGCAGTCGCGCTGCAAGTCATGCTGCCTCAGTGTGAACCAGGGGTAAAGGTGTGCTACATGCGGGCAATCTCTTACACATTTTTTGGGAATGCAATGTTTTGCGTACATTCTGGCAACCAGTACTTCAACAATTCACAAATTCACAATTCACAGACAAATTGTAATTCACAAATTTACGGACATCTCCCTACATGATAATCTCCTGCAGCAGTTTTTCTTAATCTTACTCCCCTATCCATGAAGCGCTACCATAATTCTCTACTCAAGCACCTGACTTTGGCCCTTAGGGAAAAGACTGGAGGAACATAAGACCAGATGATTCTACTGGGACCTCATTCATTTCTCTGATGAACACCCCCCCTCCCCAATTCTTTTTTTTTTTTCCTTTTCTTGTTCATTTCTTTATCTGCATAATCCTTGTTAAAAAAATCATCTTTTGGTGCGCACAAATCCAGACTAATGTGGATACACATGGTTTCTGCATACTTTTATTTAGTCAATGTAATGCTTTGCTTAGTGATCACTAGTGGAACTTCTCTCAACTCGATGTGCCATGCAGACCAATTTGATGCAGTGTTCGGCTTATGATCTGAGCACTGACAGGCTGACCCCCCACCCCTTCAATCTCTGCAGCAATGTTGGCAGCACTTATACATCTATTTCCCAAAGACAACCTCTGGATATGACGCTGAGCATGTGCACTCAACTTCTTTGGTCGATCGTGGCGAGACCTGTTCTGAGTGGAACCTGTCCTGTTAAACTGCTGTATAGTCTTGGCCACCGTTCTGCAGCTCAGTTTCAGGGTCTTGGCAATCTTCTTCTAGCCTAGGCCATCTTTATGTAGAGCAACAATTCTTCCATTCTTTATGTAGAGCACCAATTTATTCCTTAGAGAGTTCTTTGTTGAACTTACAGTGACCAGTATGAGCGAGTGAGAGCGATAACACCAAATTTAACACACCTGCTCCCCATTCACACCTGAGACCTTGTAACACTAATGAGTCACATGACACTGGGAGGGAAAATGGCTAATTGGGCCCAATTTGGGCATTTTTAGTTCACTCACTTTTGTTGCCAGCGGTTTAGACATTAATGGCTGTGTGCTATAATAAAATATTTACAAAAATGTGAGGGATGTACTCACTTTTGTGAGATACTGTATAATTTCCTAATGTCCTGGAGCACTAGGACAGTAGAATTACCTACAAAATGACCCCATTTTGGAAAGCAAACTCCCCAACTTATATTTTATGAGGCATGGGCTGCAGATAGGTACCCAGGTATTCTGATGGGCTGCAGATAGGTACCCGGGTACTCTGATGGGTTTGTAGACAGGTTCTTGGGCACACTGATGGTCTGCAGATGGGCACTTGGGTACTCTGATGGGCTGCAGATAGGTACTCGGTAATCTTATGGCCTGCAGATAGGTACTCAGGTATTTTTATGGGCTACAGATAGGTACTTGGGTACTCTAATGGGATGGAGTCCGGTACTCGAGTACTCTGATGCGCTGCAGATAGGTACTCGGGTACTCTGGGCTGGAGACAGGTACTCGGGTACTCTGATGGTCTGCAGATACGTACTTGGGTACTCTAATGAAATGGAGACAGATACTGGGGTACTCTGATGCGCTGCAGATAGGTAATCGGGTACTCTGGGCTGGAGATGGGTACTCTGATGAGCTGGAGACAGGTACTCGGGTACTCTGGGCTGCAGATAGGTACTGGGGTGCTGTGATTGGCTAGCGATAGGTACTCTTAGCTGGAGACAGGTACTCGGGTACTCTGATGGGCTGAAGAAAGGTATTCAGCATTTTTATTGGCTTGTTATACGGATTAGGGATGGGCTGTGTTCTGAGGGACATGCCTCATCCCTGATCCCCGGGGACACGCAAGAGTGATCGGACGTCATATGACACCCGCTCGGAGGGACAGAGTGTTCCTGTCTGTGTCATTTCACTATGGACCGGTATAGAAGTGGTTAAGTGCGATTGAGGCGTGTCTGAGTGCTGCGTTTTTAGTGCAGTTGCAGTGCATTTTTTAAGTTTTTGGGCTTCGCTTTCTTGTATTTCCTTTTAGGTCACTGCCTCCTTCGTAGTGTGTGGAGAGAAGTAAGAATGTCTGCTCTTGTCGGCATAATTCTGGTGCTGGCCATTGCCTTTTTGTGATGACGTACTCGTAGGAGGTGGTGTTAGTGGATTTATCCACTACTGATGGAAAGAGAGACCAAAGGTAGTAGTTTGGATATTCTCAAGAGTCTTGGACAAGATGGAATCTCCATACATTTTGAGCAGGCTTAATTTCTGGGCCTAATTTCTGCAGGCACCCCCTCTCCAATGCTAAAAAAATATTTCCCATCATTAATACAGGCAGAAGAGGGGTCCATGTGGTCACTGCACTCTGTTTTGGAACACTTCATGACTGATATGGCTATCCTGATAAACACATGCAGTAAGAAACTTACTAGTGATCTCCTTTCTGTCTATGTCCATTTCTTCATAATCAGATCATTTCTTGCTGTAATTCTGTCCCAGATCATCCCTTTTCTTCTGTTATCCCTATAATGCTGATGTTTGGGGTCATAAAGCACAAGGTACTCCTGGATCATGGTAATGAAATCCTCTGCATCTATTGGTGGCCTGTATGCCATTTTGGCTGTGCTCTGCTCTCCACACACACCACATGTACAGAGCCAGGAAGTTAATGGGAGGGACAGGACATAGGAATGAGGGACAGGTTATAATATTTAGTACTATTATATATTTTTTAAGGGGCGCTGCGCATTTGTAACACGTTCCCTGCAGAAAAATGCAGTATGCTCTTCTTTTTTTTTTTTTATCTGCACTGCAATGATGTGAACTATGCCCATAGGATCACCTTAATTTTGGGCAGTTGGAGTGCAAGTTCAAAATGCATCCAACTGCGTTTGGTGTGAAAGGGCCCTACATGATATTGTTTTATATCTGCATTTAAAAAATAAATATAATGTTTACACCTGTCACTATAAATTCACACAAACATTTCTTACAGTTTGCGTACAAATGCTTGAATGTGTGGTTTGTTAGTAAACTTTATCTGTTTGTTCTAATACTTCCCATAATGTCAGCAGACAGTGTTCTCTGGTGCCCCCTTGTGTTTCTTGCATAATTTTCAAGCTCATACACAGCTTTTTGCTATTCAGGATGTCAGTTCTTAGAGTCGAAAATATGTTTTCGTATCTATGCTAATTTATTTTTCGTATTATGGTATCAGAAGAATAAAATGTTGCACTGTGCCCTAGTTATATCAATGTTGTTTGTCAAACAAACTATATATGAGAGAACAGTATTAAAGTTAATATAATTATAGCTAAAAAAAAAATGGTGAATAGAAATGGCTCACTTAAAGTGATATTAAACTGATATTAAAGTCTCGTTTTTTTTATTTAAAAATAACAAACATCTTATACTTACCTGCTCTGTACAGTGGTTTGGCACAGAGCAGCCCCAATCCTTGAGCCGATCCACTGCTCTGTGTGTGTTCATTTAGACATGGAGCCACTGCTCGGCCCTGCCCCCTCTCTCTCCTTATTGGCTCACTGACTTTGATTGACAGCAGCAGGAGCCAATAGTGCCCCACTGCTGTCTCAGCCAATGAGAAAGGAGAATCCTGAATAGCTGAGACTCTTGTGCAACATCGCTGGATTGAAATGGGACGGGGGGGGGGGGGGGGGCGCTGCTGCATGCAGAAGGTTTTTTTTTTTTATCTTAATACATCAAATGTATTAAGATAAATAACCTTCTGGCTTTAGAACACTTTTAAACCTGGGTTCACACATATGTAAATTGGATGCCTTATTAACTGCATCCAATTTGCATAACATGTTAATATGATTGGCTTTCAATTGAGACGGTTCACACGTGCAGAGTGGCCGAGGTGTGGTTTTGAAAAGTGTCCTATACGTTTTTGGGTCCGGTTCAGGTGCAAATTCAGGTAAAAATTTGCAACGGAATCGCACCTTAACTGCAAACCACAGCCGCATATGTGTGAACGCAGCCTAAATCTTTCTTTATTGTAGTATGAAGAAATTATACTTATTAAACACTTTTTTTTAGGTCTTACTTGAGGTGGCACTAGCCGTAGTAGTGCACTTGTAGCAAAAACAATTGGGTACTGTCCGTGATACTTTTTTAAGGACAAGTTTTCGGGATGTGTCCTCTTTATCGAGGTTCAAGCAGTACTAATCCACCAAGTTTTAGTAGAATGTAAAAGTGGTTGTAAACCCTCACATATACCTAGTGAAGTGACTGGCCTCAGGTGATACACAGAGATTATGCAAAATGCTGAATTTATAAGCTTGTCTGAGAGTTCATAAAAAAAAGGGGGCGTAGAGCTGAAATTACACTCTGCAGAGCTCAGCAAGGAGAGCTCTGACAGCTGATTGGAGGGAAGGGACACACCCCCTTCACACAGCACACAAAAACGGAGCGGAGGCTGTCAATCAGCTGGAGATCCCTTCCCTGTCACCATTTTTCCATGAACAAAGAAAGAAAACCTGTCAAAAGTGATTTATGTTGATAGCAGAGGAATGAAGCAGCAGACAGAAATACCACTTAGTGCTCTGGATTAGACAAGACAAGTACATACTATACAGGGATATGCTTTGTTCATATTTCATGTCTAAGGTTTGCAACCACTTTAAAGTAAATAAATAAAAAAGTCAGCAGCAGGATACTTACTTGTCCAGGTATCCCACAATGTCGGCACCCCTAGCCGATTCATGTGGAGGAGCCGGCATCCTTACTAAGGGTAACCTTGCGCCTTCACAACACTGTGCTTTCTAAATGGTCCTGCTGTCTTCTGGGACCTGTGCGTCTCCCAGAAGGCAGCTGGTGGGAAGGAGGAGGGGTAGGAAAATTTGTAGCTCACCATTATTGTTGTGCAGCGATCTTACCCGGAAGTGGGAGCGAGTACCTGGTTTTGACAGGTATCCACTCCCCCCTCCACCCAAAAAAGTGGCAAATGTGGCAGTGGGGGGGGGGGGGGGTGAACAAATGGAGCTTCCACTTTTGGGTAGGGTAAGGAAATTCTCAAGCAGCAAAAAAGGCATCTCATACCACATTGCCTCCAGATTTAAAATCCTTGAGCAACTACACTTAACTGCTTATTTAGAAGGACTTTAGAAATGTACTAGTAAAAGATTCAAGGAATAACCTCATACACAAATTGTATGGTAAAAAGATAGCATTCAGAAAACCAAAGCACTCAGTTTTTTAAAGCCTAACATCATTGGACCCTACCAGGGTTAACCAAATTAAAAAATGAAATGGAAACTATACTAAAGGCGACTCCAAAAACTTGCAATAAATAAGCAAAATAAATTCAAATGCTACACCAAGAGCAACCTTTTTGGATACAACCCAAACAACATAAAAACAAACCCAACACCTATACATCCTCCTATAATTGACCTGGAATCAATTCCAGAATTCCAAGGTATCCCTTGTGGACATGCATACCTGAAGGAAAAAGTGGCTATAACAGAGAAACTTGGAGTCATCAATTTGTTAGATCACAAACTTTCAAAACCAGAAATAACAATCCTCTCCAAAGGCTTTACATTCTGCTCAACCATTAAAGTGGATAACTTAGTTATTCTCAGATGTGGAGGCTAGGAGACTCCAGGTTCAAATTAGTACCCTTTTCCTAATTGATATACAGCTGTCACATGACACAGGAGGGGCTTTAATCCTCTGCCGTCGGTCTTGTGTTCAAAATAAGCAAAAAAAGTTAAAATAAAATAAGAAAAAAAAAGCCTTTGGAGTACAGAGGAAAAATAAAGAATATCTATAAACTGTTTTACATTGTCATACAAATATATATATTTTAAATTAAATCTTTAATATTTTGTGGAAATAACAGTGCGGGTGGTTTGGCTTCCAGTCACAGGCTGTCACTCCCCTCCAGCCTCTCTTAGAATAAGAGGGAGGTGATTCCTCCATTAATCTACATGTGATATCCTGCCTCCATTGTGTTTAGCTGGTTACTGGGAATGGAAGAGGGAGGGAGTGAGCTGTCATTTACCACGGTGTATACACCCCACACTTGCGACTCTATAGTCACATGGGCTGCTCAGAGGTAGGAGTAAAAGCTCAGCATAGAAACTCACTGAAAACTGAGCATGTGCAGAGATGCCACAACAGCTGCAAAATCCCTAGCTGAATTGAGGACACAAACAGAAGGTGGAGATAAAGGGCAGCAGGATCAACCAGGTTTTTTTGCAGAATACAGAAAAGGAATCCCATAGTGACTGAGTGAGTAATGAACAGCATGTAATACAGCATTTATTGATAGTTTTTATGATGTGGGTTTAGTGACACTTTAAGTCAACATGCAGGATTTTAAAGACGATGAAGCAGCAGACAAGCAAAGTAATAATGTCAGCTGTTGCATTAATACTACTTTAATCCATTCATGATGTGGATATGTTGTGCCTTTGACAAATTGTCTTTACCTGTGCCTCTCTTCCCTCTATTACAAAGTGATAAACAGTGGAATTTCTCTACTAAAAGAGTAGAACATGTTCACTAGTGAATGGGGTGAAGTTAAGAACAATTAACTTTGCAGGGAATACCCAATTGAGGTAAAAATTAAATAAGGCTTTTTGCTTTATTTCTTTAGTAAATAAACCCCATTGCGTGACCTCCTGACTCTAATGCTGCTAGTATGTATGAAAGTTAGGGCACCCAAGACTTATTTTCTGTCCTTGGTGGGTTGATCTACAATAGCATTTTTACCAGATCTAGGCAATCTTTTCAGATGCCGAGCACCTTAATTAGCTACATTGTATTAAAGCCACATAAATCCATTCATGCAGTTTGTATTAGATCTCATTTTACATGTTTGTAGTTCAAAATCTAAAAAGTCTCTCAATCTTGAAAGTCAAGGCAGTCCACATGTGGGTTAAATATTTTCTAAGGTCTAGAACTTACTTTGCTTAGAATTGTATTGTGCACGGGCACCTTAAGCCAATGCTGGACAAATCCAAGTAGCCATATTTATAGCCCTTTTTATTGTCAGTGGAAGGACATTTACTCCAGCTCTTTAAAAATGTTTTCTGCTTATAACCCATGCTGAACTGACTGCTTGTTCGATACTGCTATGATTTGTTCACCTTAAACAAAATGATTTTCAAGCAGTATTGCATGGCAGGTGATAACTTTAAAATGACACTGATTGCCAGCTGGGAATCAGCGTGTTTATTTCTAAGTCTCTTTGCAGAGACCAAGCCCCTTAAAAACAACCTTGTCTAAAGAGATGTACTGTACATGAACTGCATTTACCTGCCATGCATTGTTTATGATGACTTCATAGATGCTACTTACTAGTGTAGTTCTACATTGTGATGTGGGAAACATCTATGATCAGGATCTAAGCCTACTGCTGGTGGACCTTATGAGTCATCATATTGGACACGGGGGCATAAGATATTTAACCATTTCAGGCCTGGAAGCTTTCACCCCCTTCCTGACCAGGCAATTTTTCGCGATACGGCACTGCATTGCTTTAACTGACAATTGCGCGATGCTGTACCAAAATAAAATTGATGTCCTTTTTTCCCCGCAAATAGAGCTTTCTTTTGGTGGTATTTGATCACCCCTGCGCTTTTTTTTTTTTTTTTACTATAAACAAAAAAAAGAGCCGCAATTTTGAATAAAAAACAATATGGGCCAGTTCACACCACATGCAGTCCAGTGTGTTTTTTTTCTGCATCAAAAACGCATGTAAAGTAGGTTATATGATTTTCAATGGCATAGTTCACACCAGTGTATGCAGTTCCAGTGCGTTCCAGTTCCAGAAAAAAAAGTAGAACATGCTGCACTGGACTGTACTGGAACGCTGTAAAACGCATAAAAAAATGCACCAGAACACACCAAAAACGCACTGGAACACACATGTCCTTATGTTTTTTTTTTTTTTTTTTTACTTCAAAATGTTCCTTTATTGAAACGAAAGTCAAGGCATGATACAATAATTGTCCAAAATGGACCAAGTCAATACGACACAGTACAGGCAAGTTTTCATACAATTAAAATTGTGTACAATAACTATACGACATAGCATATCTAACCAGTGTAGTTCTCTCTATATCCACTTAAACAAGTATCAGGGTGGGTACTGTACCCCTATATATCAGGTTCTTCCTGTCAGGGTTACTCTTATCTACGCTGTCCAAGGTTGACAAACCTTATTACATTTCTTGGGGCAATTCCTATTAAGGTATGTCAATTTGTATATATGGGAGCACAGCATTAATTGATTTTTCCCAGGAGCCCACCGTGGGGGGGAGAGGGTGCAGTCCAGCGCAGAACAATTTCCCTCTTCGCGTAGAAGAAAAGGTATGTTATTAGTAGTTTGGTGTGCCTGGGCCTCTGGTCATCGTCCTGTATACCCAGAAACGCCAGCTCCGGGGACACAGGAAGGGCCAGTTGGAGACGGCCATTAATCGAATCTACCACCTCAGCCCAGTATCTAGCAATCTTTGGGCAGCTCCAGAACATGTGACAGAATGAACCTATGTTGTTCTGGCATCTGGTACAATCCTACGATCGTTGTGGGTATACCCTATGGAGCCTCTGGGGGGTGTAATATATCCTGTGTAGGAATTTCACATGTCCTTATTTAAGGTTAAGGAAAAAGAGGGGGAAAAATGCACTGGACTGCATCAAAAACGCACTGTAAATAAAATAATATATATATATACATATATAGTTCCTAGCTGATTCAGGAGGCACCCACATGCCTGGAGTCGAGCAACACATTGGGGGTGGGGAGACAGTATGAGAACGAAGCCCAAAAAGGAGAGCAATTCTGAAAACAGCAAGAGCATGTAAGTTCTTCTATTCAGTTTAGTAAATCCACCTACAATTTATTACATTTTAAAGGCCCCTTTCACACATGCGTACTGTTTGTCTGTTTTTCATCCATCAGTTGATGGATGAAAAATAGTCATCGGTGCATCTCTATGGAAAAACGTATGCAAATGGATGATCATTCATTTACCGGTATATCTGTTTTAGTAACAACCGTTTTTTTGGAACGGATCAAAGCCCCATTTTTCTTCCGTAAAAAAAAAATGGATTGAACGAAAAATGGATGTAAAGGAACAAACAGTCCTCTTTTGCATGAAAATAAATGGCTCAAAAATGGCGCACCTTAGGCCCCTTTCACACTGGCCTTAGTGTTACATCCCAGGAACAAAAGCTTTCTGCATTAGAAGTGGATGCCACATTTTCCTGCTTTACTTGTTTTGTGTATGTCCTGTCGCATATGGAAAACTTTGGAGTTCACCAGGGTATTCGGTACACTGTTCTGTTTCTATTATAGCTTGACAAATATTTTTTTTTTTAATATATTAATTTCATCTAACAATAAGAATATTAAACTAAGACAAACTGTTGTATACAGGCTGACTCATTTTTTCTGCATGACCTACTAGCCTCTATGTAATTACTATGTGATTGGTTCCTAGTAAATTGCAAGAACCGTAGCTGTGAGTGACAGAACAATTTGACAACTAGTAGTCACACGCCGTGTTGGCTACAATTTGTCATAGGTCACAGAAATGATCATTCTCTTAACTTGTGGCATTCTCTCAACTTGTGGTTGGGAAGCTATTGCAGCACTTGTAGTGGGTAAAATACGAGGATAAGAAAAATGTTCAACATGAATCAAATGGGTACCTGTCATTATAAAATTATATTATTGTTTTTTGCAAATAATGTACTTCTTTCTTATCATAAAAGATTCATTTTCATTCAAGATTCATTCAAAAATTTGGACTGTTTACAGTCGTTTGACACGCTGGAACTTGATTTCTACTTATCCAACACTGGCAATAGCCTAGGGTTGCACATAGCCCCCAAGGTATCACATTGCTAACTGTCAGTAACACATTCCTATGTATAAAGTTTAATACTGCCTAGCAGACCAATCTGGCTGGAGCCCTTATTGTTGGCACCTTGGCACATGTTTTGCATTTGTATTGGTAGAAGAGTGTATTGTGTACTTAACCTTAAATCTGTATACCTAGAACTGTACTGCCAGCAGACAAAGCTGACAGTTTGGTGTACTCCTAAAGGAAAATATGTAGTGTAGTGATCCTGTTAATGTAGGCAGGCACTAGAGTAGTGATCCTGTTAATGTAGGCAGGCACAGGAGTAGTGATCCTGTTAATGTAGGAGGGCACAAGAGTAGTGGTCTTGTAAGGCCCCTTTCACACTGGGGCGTTTTTCAGGCGGTACAGCGCTAAAAATAGCACCTGTATACCACCTGAAAAAATCCGGCCCCATTCACTCCAGTGTGAAAGCCGGCGGGCTTTCACACTGGAGCGGTGCGCTAGCAGGACGGTAAAAAAAGTTCTGCTAGCAGCATCTTTGGAGCGGTATAGGAGCGGTGTATTCACCGCTCCTATACCGCTCCTTCCCATTGATTTGAATGGGACACCGCGGTAATACCGCTGCAAAGCGCCGCTACAGCGGCACTCTGCGGGGGTCTATAACCCTTTTTCGGCCGCTCGCGGGGGTAAAACCGCACCGCGAGCGGCCGAATACCGCGGCTAAAACGACGGTAAAGCGGCGCTAAATATAGCGCTGCTTTACCGTCACCGCGGCTCCCGCCCCAGTGTGGAAGGGGCCTTTAATGTTGGAAGAGGCACAGGAGTAGTGGTCTAGGGGAAGAAACCATAAATCTGGCCTTACAAACACTTTTCAGTTGACCTTTAGTGATCTAAGACAAAGTACAACATTGTGCAGCATTACTAATCAGAAAGTAGAACTTGCATATGTCAGGGGCAAATATGTAAACCCAAGATCCATATATAATTACAAATGAATATGTATAGACGGGCTTTTTAAAACATTAACAGTAATAGTATTTACACTAAACTGATTTGTTCTTTAATTATTTATGAAAAATTAAAAAATATACGTCTATCTTTAAAATGTTAAGGAAAAAGCAGAGTGCGGTAATTGCCAGCAGGTGGATGTAATCTTTCATTGTTATTTGGTTTCATTTTCTTAATCAAAACCCTGTACTGTAATTTAAAAGCATATAACTTATCCTCTTAACTTCATACTGCCTACATGCTATTCCATGAAATAAACAAGAGTACTTTTTGCGATTAAAAAAAAAAGTGGAACTTAATGTCTTGCATCTTTTTACTGTTGAATTGTCAGCATACACATAACCAGCTTAGCATATGATTATATTTTAATATAATAAGCATAACTTTTTTCCTGTTGAGGCTTAATGTCACATTAAACTCTTTTAATTGGATTTACAACATGGATTAGCTCATCATCCTATTTTTCACACTTTTCATTGCTTTATTTTTCAAACTCACAAGCGTACAGGCTTTATAATATGTATTATACTTTCTCATATTGTGCTTGAAGTAACATTTCCTTCATTTTTGTATGCTTTCCCACTTCTAGATTGGACAACTGGTCTTCAAAGGAGTGAAACGACTGAACCGGATCCAGTCAATCGTTTTTGAGACTGCTTACAACACCAATGAAAACATGCTCATCTGTGCACCAACCGGTGCAGGCAAAACAAACATTGCCATGCTAACGGTCTTGCATGAAATCCACCAAAATATTCAACAAGGTGTCATTAAAAAGGATGCATTTAAGGTATTTGTTCATTTTAACAAAGACTGGTGTGTGCTAGTAATGTACATGTTATTTATACAGAGGATTGGAAATCTTAGAGACCCTTTAATTGGCAAAAATTTAGATAACGCTTCTAAGGCCACATCCGTATAGAATTCAATTTACAGAAAAAATGTAGAGCCAAACAGCTCTAAGTCGGACTTTACAGGCAAAATAGATGAGAGTATAGTAAAAAATATACTTTATTAACAGCAAATCATTACAAACAAGTCAAGTGGAAAAATAATTTAAAAACATACAATTAACACATAATGGTCGCAAATGTATGGCGTGAACAAAAAGTTGACACCAAATAGACAGCAGTGAGCCACTGTGCGTCAAGGCGTTTTGCTATTTTGCTTCATCAGGACTCACTTGTTGGTTGTTGGAAGGAACAGGTCTCACTATCTAAGATAAAACACATTAATCAGACATTGTGAAATTTGTTGCAAGGTATCATTCACCGGGGATAAACCGTGGAAACCAGGATCATTGGAGTAGTAGGAGGGGAAGGAAATGGTAACAGAACCTTTCCGACTGTATTTGATCCGCAATATTAAGGACTTAAATATTCTCCCACATGGACATATGTATGTCTCTTTAAAAATGGGTGTATCAATCTCTCCTCCAGCTAACCAAGATAAATATGGCTACATGAACTCCAAAGGTTTATTTGGACAGGCTGGAGCGAAAGAAAGACACAAGGAAAAAGCAAAACCAAAAAAGGCATCAACACATTGCTCCAATAGCTATTTGAATAAAAGTACTGCAGTGCCAAAAGTTGGTTGTCTAACAGCTCATAATTGATAGTCTAAGGTTCATTGTACCCCCCGGGGAAAATGTCAGCCACATTGTGGATATGTTCAGGAGAGCTATTTATACCTACCAGTGCCTAAGAACAGCTGAAAGCCACTGTAAAAGCTGATCATGCGTCATTTGGCGGTCATTCAAGTGTGCCGCAATTGGCACGCCCCCAGGCTGACATTCAACCAATCAGCAAAAGGATACGCCTACTGCATTCCCATACCATACAACATCGTAACAGAGAAAGTCAGCTAACCCTTTAATTGGCATACTCTTAAAGTAAAGCCAAAATAAACTATCAAGTAACTTATGCTGTTTACTGTATGGCCTCATTTACATGGTTGCTGATATCCATAGCCTGTGCATGAGCTCCTTGTTTATGAGGTTTCAGTCACCACATCCTGCTTACAGGCAGCCCTTTCATGTCTATTGGGACAGAGCGGCTGTACAGATATTTGACACCCATGCGGGTGCAGCCGCATAAACAAGGCAATCATTCACAGGCTACGGGTGTTCGTGTCTGTCTGAATAATGCCTAGTACATAATATGCAGTCATTATATGTTACTAAACAACATGCCTACTATACAAGTGTATTTGGTGGGAAATGCCAGGTGGTATGTGGGGGTAAGGAGGATTTTTTTTTCTGTTTTGTCTCCTAACGTGTCAGAGGCAGACAACTTAAAAGTGTTGTACTGTCATTAAAATTAAAAAATCACCTAAACATTTTTAACCTGTTTTGAAAAAAAAAGACTGGCATTTTGATAACTGAAGCAGGACAGCCACCCTGCTACACCTTAAGAGACTTTTAGCCAATGTGCACTCTTGTTAATCATTTTCCTAGGTGCTCTGTTGTATGAGTATGATGGACAGCATGCATTATCAATACAAAACCATGTACTCCATTTGTAGGTAGAACAAAAAGTTGTATGATGTTTCAGGAATGCTATCTCTTGTAAAACTTTTTTATATTACATTTTAATTGATAGAAGACTTCAAATGTGGTATACAATTCTTTTTTTATTAGTAAATAATAGTAAGTTTTCAAGGGCATTAGTCAGTCCTAATTCATATAAAGAATGCTGCTTGATTTTGCTCATTACTATAATAGCAATCCTTATTTGTGTCCTGAAAATCTTATTACCCATGTGAAAAGGCTATGAAAATGCATTTAGCTTTGATGCAGAACCAATTTTCAAAGTGATGAGGCTATATAAACAAAATCCATTGTCCTCTAAAGAGCTGCACACTTATCCAGGAAAGCTAACAACTTATCATATATCACTATTAAGATTTTTCACTGTAAGTGCTTGGAATCATATTTCACAATCAATTTTGATTTGTACTGGTTGCTTTGGGACAAATGACATTGTGAGTTTTGCTCGTTTATCAGCTTGGTGTCCCTTTTTGTACAGATTGTGTATGTAGCACCTATGAAGGCCTTGGCAGCTGAGATGACAAATTACTTCAGCAAGCGTCTAGAGCCATTGGGTGTCATAGTGAAAGAGCTGACTGGTGATATGCAGTTGTCAAAAGGTGAAATTTTACGGACTCAGGTAAGTTCAGCTAAGATGAAATGTATGGCTTTTGCTTTGCGCTTTCAATTTTTCACTTGCCTATTGAGCTTGTATTACAATTTATGATTATGATGTGTTACAGGCTAATACAGCCTAGCTCTTGAGATGAAGTAGTTGGTAAGCTACTCTGTCATGGTAACATTTACAAGCTTTAACTTAATTAGGTGATCTTTATTGTATTTGTCTCTAAGATTTGTTAACTTCTTTGAACCTTTGATACCCTAACGTTCGCACAGAATTATTGTCCCCTGTCATGAAAACATATGTAGCTTATATGACCTTATCTCAGAGCAGTCTTTATTCACGTAGTTTAGAACAGCCTGCTGTTTTGTCTGCAGTTTTGTTTTTATATCTCCAAATTTAATGTTTTATTATTAATTAATGAACCACTACAAAATTACCTTTGAGAATTTAAATAATTGAATTCTGGATCAACCCAGTTCACCGGTTAGCAAAGTCAAAGGAGTCAAGTTCAAGCTAAATTATTTCCAAACGAAAGCTGTCTGGCTTTAGTTATTTTCTTTTTGAAAACTGACTGCAAAGGCAAGTGCAGCTTGTTAGTAAATCTTTTGGTTAAAGCGCAGTACAAAAGCAAATCTTGACACATTTTGAGAATTCTGTCAAGCCTTTTATTAATGCATTGTGTTTTAGGTTTTTAGCAGTGTGGTCTTTGGTGACTTTAAAGTAGATCTGTTGTTAAAAAAGGCACTACCACATTGTCCCCTTACATATCAGTGACTTAAGGGTGGTTATAAAGACAGAAGCTTTTTTTTCTTCATGCATTCTATGCATGAAGATAAAAAGCCTTCTGTGTGCAGCAGCCCCCCTAATACTTACCTGAGGTTCATCTCTATTCATCGATATCCACGAGTCCTTCAGCCGACTCTCCCTCCTTATTGGCTGAGACACAGCAGGGCTGCAGCTCTGCTCAGATGCCCCCATAGCAAGCTTGACAGGAGGAAGGGACAAGGAGCAGCGAAGAGGGACCTAAGAAGAGGAGGATCCAGGCTGCCCTGTACAAAACCAACTGCACATAGTAGGTACGTATAACATGTTTATTATAAAAAAAAAAAAAAAAACTTTACAATTACTTTAACAAAAAATAAAATCTACTATGGTGCACCCTGTGAGTCCCTAAACATTGTATTAGAAAAAAAAAAAATCTTGATTTTAGTTACAACAAAACAAGCCAGTTTGTGGTGACCAGTTTGTATCTTTGTCGTAAATGATTCCCTTGAAAAGAAAAAAAGTCTTTGATATAATTGGAGGATAAATGTAATTTCCTCTTTATTTTGGTTTCAAATTTGTGATCTTGAAGCTAAAAAAAAATATATATTCCGCAATATTCACAAAGGATATAAATCCACTTTGGGTCTATCAAATACATTTGTAAACCATGTTATTTCTTGGTAAAAATAGCAATGACATCATCACTTTGCTGTACATAGTTTGCACAGAGTAGCGCTGTGAGAGGGACCCTGCAAGCCCCACCCACTACTGGCTGCACTACTACAGGATGAGGTGGATACAAGACCATTCACCCTGTGCAAGGAAGATACGAAATGATGCATACACATGCACAAGGGACACCCCTCAGGGGCTTCAAAAAAAAAAAAAAAAAATCAAAGAAATAGCAGATAGTGTTAAAAGGCAAACGCCAATTTATTTGTGTACAGTCATAAAAAGGACATAGGTCTATAAAAACAAATACAATGTAACACATAAAGATACAAAACGTGTGTGTGTGTATATGTATATGTATATGTATGTGTATATATATATATATATATATATATATATATATATATATATATATATATATATATATATATATATATATATATATATAAAACATTTCTTTCACTCATGGTGTTTGGCTGAAGCCATTTGTTATCAATCAACAGTGTTTACTAAATCATAATGGCAACAGAAACTACCCAAATGACCCTGATCAAAAGTTTACATACCCTGGTGATTTTGGCCTGATAACATGCACACAAGTTGACACAAAGGGGTTTGAATGGCTATTAAAGGTAACCATCCACATCTGTGATTTGTTTGCTTGTAATTACTGTGTGTGTATAAAAGGCCAATGCGTTTCTGGACTACTGACAGACCCCTTGCATCTTTAATCCAGTGCTGCACTGACATTTCTGGATTTCTGACATTTCTCGGTTCTGAGTCATCCTAAGATCTCCACTGGTTTCTCGGACAGAAAAAATGCTCCAATAGCGTAATTCCGTTTTCACTTTCATTTTAGATTAGATAAAAGTCTTCCATACAAAATCGGCCAAACAGCTTAAAACGATCTAAGTAGACGAGCGTTCCTCATAACACAGGGAATGGTGCAATTCACGCTCTGTGGGCAGCAGCGTCCACCACTTGCTTCCTGGTTTGTCTCTTTCTGGAGACAAAGACTCAGTTGGACCCTATTAAAGAGTCCCAGCAAATTATTGATTTTAATAACCGTATTAAAACGAGACTAGAAAAAGTAGATAGAGATACCCATAAGAAAAAACGAAGAAGTTTTATCAGGACTTAAATGATTTTAAAACTAAATATGATGATGGTAATGGCACTTATTCACCACGCCATTTTTTAGGGAGGGGGGTCAGAGGAGGGGCCGAGGGTACCTACCCTGGGGGGGGGGGGGGCAGACCACAGCTCATTATCTGGAAGTATTTAAAGGACTAGTACTAAGGGATTTGGAGAAAGTGGTCCCTAAGAAAGTTGTAAATCCACACTACATACAGGAAGGTATAGAGATGTTGGAGACAAGGAACAATGTGATAATTAGACCAGCAGACAAGGGAGTGGGGGGAGTCATCCTGAATAAATAATGTTATAATAATCAACTAACAGATGCTGTCGGAAGTTGATGCATATAAAAGACTGGAGAAAGACTCCACGATACAATATAATAAAGAGTTGACAGCCCTAGTTGAATTCCGTTACCAATCGCACGTTTTAACAATGAAAGAGAAAAAATACCTTGCCCCTAGTAGCACACTTATCCCTATTATATATACTCTTCCCAAAATACACAAGTACCCCTTAAATCCTCCTGCCAGGCCCATTGCAACCAGAATTGGATCTGTGACATCAAGGATCGTCCAGTATTTAGATTGTTTCTTACAAAAAAGCATAATAGTGACAAAAGCCTACCTTCGAGACACAAAGAATCTTTTACAATTACTTGAGGAAGTTAGATTCACTGAGAACGATGAGATCTTCCTAGTCACCTCTGACGTACCGTCACTGTATATAGTGATACAGCATGGTGATGCAATACTGGCCCTAAATTGGGCTTTAAGCCAAAGAGAGGACTTGCCGCATCATCAAAAGATCTTTTTACGTGATGCTTTTGATTTTTGTCTTTCTCACAATTATTTTTGGTTCAATAATGATTTTTTTTCCCAAAAGAAAGGTATGGCTAGGGACGCTAAAAGTGCCCAGTATTGCTAATTTATTTATGGGAGAGTGGGTGGACAAGTATGTGTTTAAGAAAAAGAGAGATGAGCTGTTCTTTTATAGATGATGTTATGTTTATATGGGCAGGCTCTGAATCCTCCCTGAAAGACTATTTAGACCATCTGAACTGTAATAGTAATAACATTAATTTAACTAGTCAGTGGAGTAAAAATATGATTAATTTCTTAGATGTAGTGTGTATATATATATATATAGGGCTAATGATAGGTTGGAAACTAAGGTTTACTTTAAACTAATGGATAGGAATCGTTTCCTACCCCTTCAGAGTGGCCATCACCTTTCATGGTTAAAGAACATTCCAAAGGGGCAGATAATGCATGTTAAGAGGAACTGCTCAACAATAGGTGACTTCGAGACACAATCAGAAATATTGAAAGAACGTTTTATAGAGAAAGGGCATGATCCTCATAGACTGGATGTGGTTGTCAATGAGGAAAGGCTATTCCACATGAAGAGTGTTTAAGGAACACAACAGTGGCCAGGACTCATACAGATCGTGAATGGAGTTTTATTACATCATTTCACTCTCAATACAAAGAAATCAAGTCTATATTCAAATCCCATTGGCATCTCCTGAGTCTAGATAAGACCCTCAAGCCTGTTTTACCTTCGGCCCCCAAGTTTATATACAGAAAGGCCCCTAATGTGGGAGATGGTGTAGTAAAGAGAATTTTAGACCCTCCCTCTAGACCATCTAGTTTTTGGACAAAGATGGCTTCTATGAGTGCCGAAAATGCAAGGCATGCAGGGAAGTGACTATCCCTATGAGAGCTAGCTGCTGCCATAACAACGATATCCTCCTTCAAAATAGGGACGTACATCAGCGTGCGGCGGACCGGAAGTGGTTAAAGACCATAATGTCTCATTGCACTTTAAATTACATCATAATCAGGACCCCTCAGGATTAAAGTTTTGGGAAATAGATCATGTAAAACCAGTATGGAGAGTGTCTAATCAGGTGAGAGAACTCTCCAAACGTGAAGTGAGTTGGACAGTAATTGCTTCGTTAGCGATTATTGAGGTTATACAGTAACCGACTCCACTTATTGGACCTTTTTAATAAATGAAAAAATATATATTGTATGTGGGTACCACTCTAGTCCCCTACTGTGCACTTTATTAGGTTATGATGATATTGTAGTCTATTTTTGATATCACTATATCTGTAATGATACTATATTATTCACAATAGTGGCGGTTATATTGAATTAGTGATTTCGGATTTTAGTATGTTTTGAAATGTAAATTCTAATGCTATATGACTGTATGGGCATTATATAACATGGGGATGTTTATTTTATGAGTCATACAGATTGTTGCTCCTTTTATTTAATTAGTTATGAAAAAAGATGCTTTTTATATGATCATTTTTTCATATAATGTTTTAGATATTAGGTTATGTCTTAAGAATGTTTACCTGTTATTGCGACTGTATAATGTTTAATATAAGCATATATATGAGTCCTTTATGTCCCCATGCTGTTATAACAGATTGAAACCCACAACCGAATATGCTTGCCGCGCATGTAAGTAGTGCGCACCTGTAGGGTTAGCATTTGCATATAGTGTGGTTGGTATAAAAATCCGGGACGTTGCGTCATAAGGCCATGCCCTCAGAGGAAGTCGTAATGATGAAACTAGTCAGGTCGTGACCTTACGATGACTGGACGCGACGAGTGCGTTCCACGACCAGGAAGAGACAAACCAGGTAGCAAATGGTGGATGCTGCTTCCCACAGAGCATGAGTCGCACCATTCCCTGTGTTATGAGGTACGATTGTCTACTTGCCTAGATAGATAGTTTTAAGCGGTTTGGCCAATGATTTTGTATGGAAAACCTTTATCTAATAAACTGAAAGTGAAAACGAAATTACGCCTTTTTTCTGTCCGAGAAACCGGTGGAGATCTTAGGATAAGCTGTGGCACCTTCCTAGATGCTGAGGACAGCTGTGGTTTATCTATCCATGCCTGATATTTCCATCCCTCTGGTGAGTGTGTACCCCGAAGGGGAGTGTGATACACAGATTTGGGTGTGGGGTGTTTAATCGTGTAACATAGCAAGATCACCATCTGAGGTTTCTGGGACTTTTCCACACCATCTGTCAACTTCTTATTCTTTGTGTGTTGTATACACATGAAAGCTGATCATAAACTTTGATAGTAGCGCTGCTATAATAATAATTATAGGCACCTGAGTTGTTTTGTGCTAAATTTGTGCTATTTTTATTATTGTTATTTCCTTTTGAAGTGTAAGTAGTATGTATTAAAGTATAACTAAATGCAAAACTTGTTTTTCCTTTTAAATAGAGTGGGGCGGTATTAGAATACCTGTCAGTTTTTATTGCTGTCTGTATACCCATTAAGGAGGTTCATCCTCTCTATTTGTCCTATTTACTATTAACCACTTGCCGACCGCCCCATGTAGATATACGTCGGCAGAATGGCACGTACAGGCAGAACCACGTACCTGTACGTGCCATTCTTCAGGCGGTTGGGGGGTCCGATCGGACCCCCCTCCGCCGGCGGGGACGGTCGGCATCGCTTCAGGAGCGATCCGGGACGAGGGGACGGCCAGTGGTTTCTGGCCACCCCCTCGCGATCGCTCCTGGCGAATGAAAAGCTTCCCCTTCCTGTCTATTGTATAGACAGGAAGGCGGAAGTGATGTCACGCTCGGTGCGCCGGTCTATGTGACCGGAACGCCGAGCACAGAAGATGTAAAGGTTAGTGCACAAACAGTACACTGACACCAGTACACATAGGCACACAATCCACCCCCCTGTCACCCCCAGATCACCCCCCCGATCACCCCCTCCCCCCCCAGTCACAGTGTCACTAATTGCAGTGATCATTTATTTACTGATCACTGCATTTAGTGTCAGTGTGACTGTAATAACTGTCAGGGCAGTTAGTTTTAGGTCCTAGGTAGCCCCCCACCCCCCCTAATAAAGGTTTAACCCCCTGATTGCCCCTAGTTAACCCCTTCACCCCCTTTTGCCAGTGTCACTAAGCGATCGTTTTTCTGATCGCTGCATTGTGTCGCTAGGTAACCATTTTTTTTTTTTATTTTAACCGCCATGTTTTATATAGGTTCATAAATAGTTTTATAGGTCAGGTACCCCCATATTACAACCTAAATAAAGGTTTTAACCCCCTGATTGCCCCTAGAGTTAACCCTTTCACCAGTAATCACCGTATAACTGTCACTGGTGACGCTGGTTAGCCAGTTAGTTATTTCGTTATTTAGGTTCCCCGTCAGGTTTTTATATAGCGTCAGGTACCCCCATATATTACCTAATAAAGGTTTAACCCCCTGATTGCCCCTAGTTAACCCTTTCACCCCCTTTTGCCAGTGTCACTAAGCGATCGTTTTTCTGATCGCTGCATTAGTGTCGCTAGGTAACCAGTTTTTTTTTTAGGTTAACCGCCATGTTTATATAGGTTCATAAATAGGTTTATAGGTCAGGTACCCCCATATTACAACCTAAATAAAGGTTTTAACCCCCTGATTGCCCCTAGAGTTAACCCTTTCACCAGTGATCACCGTATAAAATGTCACTGGTGACGCTGGTTAGCCAGTTAGTTATTTCGTTATTTAGGTTCCCCGTCAGGTTTTTATATAGCGTCGGGTACCCCCATATATTACCTAATAAAGGTTTAACCCCCTGATTGCCCCTAGTTAACCCTTTCACCCCCTTTTGCCAGTGTCACTAAGCGATCGTTTTTCTGATCGCTGCATTAGTGTCGCTAGGTAACCAGTTTTTTTTTGTATTACTGTTACGGGTGACGCTGGTTAGTTAGCTTGTTTTTTATACTGTCAGGGCACCCGCCATTTATTACCCAATAACGGTTTAACCCCCTGATCGCCCGGCGGGTGATATCAATTAGGTTTTAGGGTCAAATAAGGTCTGCGTCGCCCCAGGTTAGTGCCAGTACCGCAAACACCCACGCGCAAAGCATACACCTCCCTTAGTGGTATAGTATCTGAACAGATCAATATCTGATCTGATCAGATCTATACTAGCGTCCCAGCAGTTTAGGGTTCCAAAAAAACGCATTGTTAGCGGGATCAGCCCAGATACCTGCTAGCACCTGCGTTTTCCCCCTCCGCCCAGCCCAGCCCACCCAAGTGCAGTATCGATCGATCACTGTCACTTACAAAACACTAAGCACACATAACTGCAGCGTTCGCAGAGTCAGGCCTGATCCCTGCGATCGCTAACATTTTTTTTGTGGTAGCGTTTTGATTCAGTCGCTAACAGTCAGGAGCTTTTTTACCTGTGAATCTCAAAAAAATAAAAAAAACAAAAATAGTTGTCGTTTTATTGTTCTCTCTCTCTCTCTATTGTTGCTCTTTTTTTACTCCATTCTATTCTGCAATGTTTTATTATGTTTTATCATGTTTTATCATGCTTGCTTTTCAGGTATGTAATTTTGTTTACTGTGTTTTAGTGTTAAGCATTTTTTTGTTTTCAGGTGCGCCATTCAGTTGCAGCGCGGATTTATTTATCTTGACAGCAACAGCGTTTGCTCCCACGATACATAAAGCCGCGACTCCAACGCTGTAGGAGGTGATTTCACCACCACAGTTAAAAAAAAGAGCATATGTGCCGAAGCATGGGGGCAGCAGGGGGCGGGGAGGAGCGATTGGCTCCTAATGCCACGTACATACGGTCGAAATTCCGACCGTGTGTACACGGCATAACTTTTGCGGGAGGATGCCCCCATGCATCGGCATATATAAATGGTGCATGTATGCCCATCATTAGAAGTGGGTGGATGAAGGGAGGTATTCTAATGGTGGGCATACCCACCAATCAATCTCTTTTTTTCGTTCAGCCAAGAGGCTGCATGAAAAAAAAAAAGATTACAATATATGTCCAGTATGTTGCTGGACTTTGAATGGTTATACCAGAATGATGCCTGCAGGTTTAGGTATCATCTTGGTATCATTCTTTTCAGCCAGTGATCGGCTTTCATGTAAAAGCAATTCTAGCGGGTAATTAGCCTCTAGACTGCTTTTACAAGCAGTAGGAGGGAATGTCCCCCCTCCCGGATATAAACCGCGCCATTGGGAAATTGGGAAAGCATTTTATCACACCAATCTTGGTGTGGTCAGATGCTTTGAGGGCAGAGGAAAGATCTAGGGTCTAATAGACCCCAATTTTTTCAAAAAAAGAGTACCTGTCACTGCCTATTGCTATCATAGGGGATATTTACATTCCCTGAGATAACAATAAAAATCATAACAAAGAAAAAAAATGGAAGGAACAGTTTAAAAATAGAATAAAAAAGCTAAATAAATAAAAAAAAAACTAAAAAAAAAAAAAAAAAAAGCACCCCTGCCCCCCTTCTCTTGCGCAAAGGCGTACACAAGCGTTGGTCTGGCGTCATATGTAAACAGCAATTGCAGCATGCATGTGAGGTATCACCGCGAAGGTCAGATCGAGGGCAGTAATTTTAGCAGTAGACCTCCTCCGTGAATCTAATGTGGTATCATGTAAAGGCTTTTAAAGGCTTTTAAAAATGTATGTAGTTTGTCGCCACTGCGTGTTTGTGCGCAATTTTAAAGCATGTCGTGTTTGGTATCCATGTACTCGGCCTAAGATCATATTTTTTATTTCATCAAAAATTTGAGCAATATAGTGTGTTTTAGTGCATTAAAATAAAAAAAAGTGTATTTTTTCCACAAAAAATGCGTTTGAAAAATCGCTGCGCAAATACTGTGTGGAAAAAAAAAATGCAACACCCACCATTTTAATCTGTAGGGCCTTTGCTTTAACAATATATATAGTGTTTGGGGGTTCAACGTAATTTTCTTGCAAAAAAAAAATATGTTTTCATGTAAACAAAAAGTGTCAGAAAGGGCTTTGTCTTCAAGTGGTTAGAAGAGTGGGTGACGTGTGACATAGGCTTCTAAATGTTGTGCATAAAATGCCAGGACAGTTCAAACCCCCCCCAAATGACCCCATTTTGGAAAGTAGACACCCCAAGCTATTTGCTGAGAGCAATGTTGAGCCCATTAAATATTTTTTTTTTTTGTCCCAAGAGATTAAATAATGAAAAAAAAAAAAAAAAAATATATATATTTTTTTTACAAAAAGTTGTCACTAAATGATATATTGCTCAAACATGTCATGGGCATATGTGGAAATACACCCCAAAATACATTCTGTTGCTTCTCCTGAGTACGGGGATACCACATGTGTGGGACTTTTTGGGAGCCTAGCTGCGTACGGAACCCCAAAAACCAAGCACCGCCTTCAGGCTTTCTAAGGGAGTAATTTTTTTATTTCACTTCTCACTGCCAATCACAGTTTCGGAGGCCATGGAATGCCCAGATGGCATAAAACCCCCCAAAATGACCCCATTTTGGAAAGTAGACACCCCAAGCTATTTGCTGAGAGGTATTGTGAGTATTTTGCAGATGTCGCTTTTTGTGACAAAGTTTTTAAAATTGAAAAAAAAAAAAAAAAAATTTATTTTCTTTACTTTCTTCATTTTCAAAAACAAATGAGAGCTGTAAAATACTCACCATGCCTCTCAACAAATAGCTTGGGGTGTCTACTTTCCAAAATGGGGTCATTTGGGGGGGTTTTGTGCTATTTTGGCATTTTATGGCCTTCGAAACTGTGATAGGTAGTGAGGAGTGAAATCAAAAATTTGCACCCTTAGAAATCCTGAAGGCGGTGCTTGGGTTTCGGGGCCCCGTACGCGGCTAGGCTCCCAAAAAGTCCCACACATGTGGTATCCCCATACTCAGGAGAAGCAGCAAAATGTATTTTGGGGTGCAATTCCACATATAACTATGGCATGTGTGAGCAATATATCATTTAGTGACAACTTTTTGAAGAAAAAAAAAATTATTTTTTATTTTTGTCTTTATTCAATCACTTGGGACTAAAAAAAAAAATATTCAATGGGCTCAACATGCCTCTCAGCAAATAGCTTGGGGTGTCTACTTTCCAAAATGGGGTCATTTGGGGGGGTTTTGTACTTCTCTGCCATTTTAGCACCTCAAGAAATGAAATAGGCAGTCATAAATTAAAAGCGGTGTAAATTCCAGAAAATGTACTCTAGTTTGTAGACGCTATAACTTTTGCGCAAACCAATAAATATACGCTTATTGGCATTTTTTTTACTAAAGACATGTGGCTGAATACATTTTGGCCCAAATGTTTGACTAAAATTGAGTTTATTAGATTTTTCTTATAACAAAAAGTAGAAAATCTCTTTTTTTTTCAAAATTTTCGCTCTTTTTCCGTTTATATCGCAAAAAATAAAAATCACAGAGGCAATCAAATACCATCAAAAGAAAGCTCTATTTGTGGGAAGAAAAGGACGCAAATTTCGTTTCGTTACAAAATTGCATGACCGCACAATTACCAGTTAAAGTAGTGCAGTGCGAAATTGAAAAAAGACCTCTGGTCCTTAAGCTGACAATTGGTCCGGGGCTGAAGTGGTTAAAAGTAAAAGAAAATTCCAAATTTTGGGTTGTCCCCAGAAAAGTAACAGAGGGGAAATCTTCCAATAGGGACACCATTTCTGGTGACCTGGAGTCCCCAAGGAATTGCCTTAATTTGCAGTTCCTGTTTGGATGTGGGACAGGAAGTAAAGGGAAATCTCTGCAATGGGACAGAGAGGGAGACATAAAATCTAACAGGGGATATAACCCTCCCTTGCTCTATCCAAAATGAAAAAAATAAGTTGTGCCCATAGTTCTACTTTAAGGGTTGGATACATTCTTGCTGCTAGTAATGCAAAAGCTGGATAAACTTACATTTACATATGGTTAAAAAAATCATAAAGAAATTGCCTTCAGATGGGGCTGTGGTAGAACATATCCCGGCCAAAGGGGGGGGGTGTGTGTTAGCATGTGGGCCCAAAAAGGCAGGTTGAAGCCGCAATGGAAAGGGGTGAACCAGAGGAGCAGGAGGAGGGGGTGGATGATTGGTCCAGAAATTACAAAGTAAACCATTATAAATATAAATATAAGGGGAGGTATTGGGCAAGCAGTGTAAGGAACAGCAAAACTGGTGAAGGACCTAAAAGCCAGAATATATAGTATAATGAAAGTTCCAATGTGGATAGGAGGTAGTAAGACAAGGGAATAGAACTGACCTGTACACTGCAAAATATGTGAATGCATCCCGACCGGATCCCAGCTGTGTCCTAAATGGAGGGGACTGGATGTATGACTGGGATCAGTATATAGCCCACAACATCCTGGGTAGTTAAATACATCCTGTGAAGGTGGGACCTACCTCTTGCTGATGCAACTGTTGGCCTGCACGGATGTCCGGCCAATCCAACCAGAGTGGTGGGTAGGCACGAGTGATGACATGTGGCGCCTCCCCGTCGTCAGGCGGGATGATGTCACGTGGCGTCGTTCACTCAAAAAGAGAGCACGTGTGGACTGGTCTTTATTACAGGAAGCTCCTGCACAAAGACAAAGTTTCACACAGGATACAGCACAGATCTGGAAGAATACACACGGCTCTCTGCTGCTGCTGGCGCCATTCTCGTGAGGGAATCAGGAAGTGTCGAGTTGCGGCTTAACTTCCCAGTTCCCTACTGCGCAGCGCAATGAGAATCGTCCGCGCTGTCTGCTGGGACCCGTGTGTGTCCCAGGAGACAGCGCGCCAGGACAGGAAGTGGCGTAAACTCCCGTGGGAGTTTATGCCCAGAAGTGGGTGTACATACCTGTCTTAGACAGGTATCTGCACCCCCCTCCCCCCCTGAAAGGTGCCAAATGTGACACCGGAGGGGGGGAGGGTTCCGAAAAGCAGAAGTTCCACTTTAGGGTGGAATCCCGCTTTAATTTAATTTATCTTACTTTTGTGTATTGTTGTTTTGTCTTATCATTAAATTGTGTTCTGTTGCAACAAATACAGATATACTCCAAAATTGTGTTTTATTTTTGGTTATGTTTAGGGATTGGTTTAAATGAATACTGTTGCAGAATGGCCTGGCCACAGTGGAGTCTGTAAAACAATGCAGTATATTGTGCTTCATACAGTAGGCTGTGCTGTCTAAATGTTTCTTTTTTGCGTCTGGAAAGAAAGCAAAATGATCCTACCTCATCGCAGCCATGCATGAGTAGCCTCGTATCATCGTATGTCACTGAATATAAAGTGTTCCGAGGTGAAGAGCTGGACAGATGACACCACAGTCTTCACCTCAGCCAATCAGCTTACATGTGCCGCTGTTGGAAAGAGTGAAATTCACTTGCTGTCTAGGTGACAGCTGTCACCAGGTGAATGAGAGGAAACTTCACCAACACCATTAGCGTGTCTTTGGGAGCATGTGTTTGAACAGAGGCCAATGAGATAGCAACTGAGTGGCAGTCCCCCTGTTATGTTACAAACACATTTTTACTGTTCCCCACCATATCTCCCCCCACTACACATAGGTAATATGCAATGCCACCTTTGAATTTGCATATGGACTTAACCATTTCCCCCTAATTTTGATACTTGCCTTACAGTAACCTATTCTTTTCATCTGGATGTTAGCATGGTAGAGCTGTTGTACTCCTAACCTCCTGGATGTTGTGTTAAGGCAGTCCTTTCATGAAAATATCTTCTTAGAGAAAATCCCTATATCATTTCTGGTTTGCCATGTTCTCCCCATGTCGAGCATTGTCATCCACGATCTATTATTATAGCTTAAGTTTCTGTGCTGCGTTTAGTAGAATTTCCCTAATCTGGCACCCAAGGGAATTTCACTTGCCAGTCATTAAAACATTCTGCATTACCCGGCTGCCAGATGTTTAGATATTTATGAAGAATGTTTTTTTTTTTTTTTTTTTTTACAACGTCTATATTCCTGTTTATGTTGTTGGCATAGGTATTATATTATTTACTTCCCAATGTGGTGGTGTGCTAAAGGGTTTTTACGCGTGCATGTAACAGTTTCCTACATTCTGTGTTTCATAGGCAAACGTGATGATCTATATAAAGTTATTTGAGGAAATATATTTTGTTTCCACTGTTTGACAGAAGAAAATTTAAACTGTCAATAAAACACAGCCACTAGATTGAGAGTTCAGAGAGTATTTGCTGTGCCCACTGAGATGTGTACACACATCTTGGAAAGAGCTGTTATATTGGCAGCAGATCTAATTTCTACGAGCCAAATACATAAAACATCTTAATAAACAGCAGTACTATAGATGCCTTAGGTGACCAGACTGAGAAGTAAGCATTGGAAAATCATGTAGATGTGCATGTTGTAAAGCCGTTCATCATGTAGAAGAATCTTTCAATGAATCTTTATTTTTGCTTCAAGCTGTGAAGAAATACCTCCAATTTCTGGATTACTGCCATTTACAAAGCTCAACTCAAATACACTACATTTTACTTGTAATAAAATGGACATAATAACAGTTCCATATGCTGTTTAGTTGTTGTTGTGTTTGAAGGGTAAGCGTGGTCAGCTTTATAAGGCCAAAACCTTTAAACACACAAACATTTGTGCCTTAACCCTAGCTCAGTGTTAACAGGCACACCTCTGTTAAACTAAATGTCAGTCTCAAACAAAGCAAAATATAGTGTCACTGTTTGGTTAAACTGTTATTGTAGATTTGACTTAATTTCTTCTCTTAAAAATTGCATTCAAATGTTTTATGGAAAGTTGCTTATTATATATTTTGTGCATGAGCCTACTTGATTAAGGGAAAAAAATGGAAGTGAATAAACCTAGGATATTGTGGTACATTCTACTTATACTTTTTTTTTTCTTTAACCACTTCAGCTCTGGAGGATTTTACCCCCTCCCTTACCAGAGCACTTTTTGCGATTCGGCACTGCGTCGCTTTAACTGACAATTGTGCGGCCGTGCGACGTTGCACCCAAGCAAAATTGACGTCCTTTTTTTCCCCACAAATAGAGCTTTTTGTTGGTGGTATTTGGTGGTATCACCTCCGCATTTTTTTTTTTTTTTTACGCTATAAACAAAAGAAGAGCGACAATTTAATAATAATAAATATCCCATTTAAAAAAAAAATAAAAAAGATTTTTTTTAACCTCAGTAGGCAGATACGTATTGTTCTACATATTTTTGATTAAAAAAAATCGCAATAAGTGTATATTGATTGGTTTGCACAAAAGTTATAGCGTCTACAAAAAAGAGACCATTCACATTTACACAGCGATCGGTGCTATAAAATTGCACTGATTACTGTGTAAATGTGACTGGTAGGGAAGGGGTTAACACTAGGGGGCGCTGCAGGGGTTAATATGTTCCCTATAGGAGTGATTCTAACTGTGGGGGGAGGGGACTCACAAGGGGGGGAGACCGATCGGTGTTCCTCTGTACTGGGAACACACCATCGGTCTCCTCTCCACTGACAGGACGTGGATCTGTGTGTTTACACACACAGAACCATGGTCCTGCTGTATTCCCGGGCAATCGCGGGTGCCCGGCGGATATCGCGGCCGCCGGGCACGTGAACCAGGTCCCGAGCGACGCCGTGGGCGCGCGCCCCCCCTGGACAGCCGGGAATGGGAGGACGTCATATGACGTCCACCCAGGATGGGAGATCCACCTTGTGGACGTCATATGACAGTGGGCGGGGTTGAAGTGGTTAAGTTAACCATGTCTTGAAAATTTGCATGTGCTATTCGTAATGGGTATAAAATAATTACTGCGCTAAACTCAAAATACAATACAAAAAGGTGAAAGCAGCTACACAAGAATGTGACGAAATTAAAAAGTAATGTGAGTAAAAAATGTAGCGCTAAAATAAGTGAATTAGTGTCAAACTAATTATATAAAAAGTGAACACTCTACCTAGGAATTCTCCATGTGATACATAAATATAAACAAACATGTCCCACATAAACAAAATGGAGAAAATAAGTCATGACGTGATATGAAACGTGAATGTCCCACAGAAGGTGAAGTGATGATGTCAGGACACGGATGTCTTGAATCGTATAAATCCTCCAATAAAGAACTCTCTAGGATATGACTGAAATAGATGTATGCTTACCGGAACAGGTGGGCCCCCTGTCAGCAACAGAGAGTCAAACAGGCATGGAAAGGCTCGAAGAGGCCAATGGGCTGGACTTTCACTGTGCTCCTTGAGGCAGGCAGATGTACTCGGCTGTTCTTTTCATCGGTTCCCACAAGGATGATACCAATAGTCAGACCGTAGATTGCTGAGTCAACTGTAGGCCACCACCGTGGAACAAGGATAGCGGAATCCAAAATAAAGTCTGCAAGGGATGGCTGGAACAAATACTGTATCGCCACAGCAGGTGGGTGCAAACTCGGAAAGGGTACTCCCCCAGATAATTTCAAACCATATGGAAGGAAAGAAGAAAAAAGGGGGGTGCATGTGATGCACTCAGGGAGTGCGCTGCACTGATTCAGGTGTTTTGGGAAGTGGTGGTATGAACCTGGAGTTGGCAGTGATGAACAGGGATAAGTTAGTGTTTGGCACACTGGGGCATGTTTTACCTTTTAATGCTTAGAATACATAAAAAAAATTCTGAGCAGTTAGTACTACTTTAAAGTAGAACTATAGACAAAACAGTTTTCTTCACTTAAAATAGAACAAGGGAGGGTTATAACCTCTGTCAGCCATCTGTGTCAGACTATTGCAGTGGTTTCCCTTCACTTCCTGTCCCATAGCCAAACAGGAAGTGAGAGGAAATCCCTATAAATTAAGGGAATCCCTTGGGGGCCCCCAGGTCACCAGAACTAGTGTCCCCATTGGAGGATTGGAAAACTCAAAATGTGGGTTTTTCTTTACTTTCACTTTCAATGATAATGGTAATGGTAAACGGGACAAATAGGGTGAATTCATGATTGGACTTTTCTTCTAATATATTACTGCTGCTTATTATTTTTTACTATATGGATAATATTTTCATGTTTATTTCTTTAGTTGTGCTGCATTAGTTTCTGTTATCTACATAATGTGGTATTTCCCTTAAATACTGGAGCTTATGATGATAGAAAATGTCCATTCATACATATTACAAACATTAAATTGATTATTGGCGATGATTGTGCAAAGGCTGGTACATTCGCACAGCAAATTTTTTATAAAAAGACTGCAAAGTGTATCCAAAACTAAAACATTTTTCCTCTGTGGAACAGCATTATGGAGAATATGCAAATAAGAGTTATACTACCACCTATAAGTAAAATGGAGCCTAGGCAAATAGAAACTGAGGTTAAGCGCCCGCGAGACTCCAGGCTCACACCTGGTTAGTATGCTTGGTGTTCTCAGGAGGATAGACATCTCCTTCCTCTCTGTTACAGTATATTTTTTATTTGAATTTGAAGAGTTTTCTCACCATAAATTGCTTCTGAAAATCCTGGAACTCTCTTCAGTTAGCCAACAAGCACAGATTTTCCTAGTTCATTTAGTATACTCATTTTCTCCCTGTCTCAGTCTTGTGGTCGGCACTGACATCCTATCAGTGTTCCAGTTAGCACAGGACTCCTATATTCAGATCAGGCCAGTTATCTGGGAATTCATTGCTGAGTATTGGGATCAGAGCTGTGGAAGTTTACCTGACCCCGTCTGCTGATGGAGTTGATCCTTAATACAGCCTTCAAAATGTTCACTCGCCTGTTCGCATATTGCGAGTGAAAATTAGCTTGGGGCGAGTGGAGAGGGGGCGCTCAGAGCATTTGAGTGATAGTGTCCAACTGCCTGAACGATAGGAGTGATGCTGCCGTCACTCTTATCATGCCGAACACCACACAGTGCAGGCTCTGGTGGCTGCTGGAGAGAGGATTTTTCTGGCCCCTCCCTCCAGCTCCGAGACTGGCAATTTCAGGCTCTGGTTGCTTGTTGTGGGGGCGGAATGGGGATGAAGCAATCTTCTGAGATCCCGCCCACCTGCCTGAATAGTCCACCTGCTAACCCGCCCACTCGCCTGTCCATCTGCCTGAACAGTCTGCCTGCTCACCCGCCCACCTGCCTGCACTCCTGAAAGAGGGAGATGTGAAGTTATCAGGAGCAAGTGTGTGCTGAGGTAAGCTCAGCTAACTACTTGTTTCCTTGTTCTGGCTCCCTGTCCAGCACCAGAGCGTTAGGGCAATGGGACTGGAAATGGCTGAAATTGAGGAAGGGGTTAGCATTGCTATGTCCACCAATGCGAGGGGGGGCCAGTGGTAGTGAAAGGTAACCACCTCACATGCATTGGTCTTTATGGCAGTGAATGTTAATCTCCTCAACCCCCACCCCAACTTGCATTGGTCCTCATGGCAGTGAAATTTTAACCCACCACCACCATCTGCATTTGTGGTAATGTCAGTGAAAGTTAACCCCCTCCCCCCACATTGGGGGTCATGGGAGGGGTTACATTTCAATGCCACTAACCACCAATGTAGGAGAGGGGGATATTAACAGCTTCAGCCCCGGAAGATTTTACCCCCTTCCTGACCAGAGCACTTTTTACGATTCGGCACTGCGTCGCTTTATCTGACAATTGCGCAGTCGTGCAACGTTGCACCCAAACAAAATTGACGTCCCACAAATAGAGCTTGCTTTTGGTGGCATTTGATCCACTCTCCGACCTTCAAGAAAAAAAACGCAATATTTTTTACTTTTTGCTATAATAAATACCCCCCAAAAATCTATAAAAAAAACTTTTTTTTCCTCAGTTTTGGCCAATATGAATTCTTCTACATATTTTGGGTAAAAAAAATCACAATAAGCGTTTATTGATTGGTTTGCGCAAAAGTTATAGCATCTACAAAATAGGGGATAGTTTTATGGCATTTTTATTTATTTTATGTCGGCGATCTGCGTTTTTTTTTATATTTATTATTATGGCGGACACATCAGACAATTTTTACACATTTTTGGGACCATTGGCATTAATACAGCAATCAGTGCTATAAAAATGCATTGATTACTGTAAAAATGTCACTGGCAGGGAAGGGGTTAACACTAGGGGCGATCAAGGGGTTAATTTTGTTCCCTGTTTGTGTTTCTAACTGAAGGGGGGAGGGGACTGTGTAGGGGTAGAGATAGATCGCTGTTCATACACTCTATGAACAGATGATCTGTCTCTTCTCCCCTCAGAGAACTGAAAACTGTGTGTTTACACACACAGATCCCGGTTCTCCGTGTGTCAGCGGCGATCGCGACCGCCGAGCACTCACATCGGCTCGGTGGGGCATGCAGCTGGCGCGTGCCCCTAGTGGCCACAGGGCAAAGCAACGCAACATAGCGTCGCTTCGCCCAGCTATGCAATTCTGCCGCAGTACAACTGCGGCGGCTGGTCGGCAAGTGGTAATACTGACACCTGTGCTAGCGGTTAATAATGAGTCCAATTACTTCAATGCTGAGAGTTACTAATGTGTCTTCTGATACCAGTGTTGGGGGTTATAATGATGTCCACTGACATCAATGCTAGGGGTTATTTATGCATCCTCTGATACCTGCGTTGAGGGTTTTTATGGCGTTTGGCACCAGTGCTGGGGTTTTTAATGCATCCGCTGACATCAATGCTAAGGTATTACCACAGCCTCAGATACCGGCTTTGGAGGTTATTATAATGTTCACTGACACCAATGCTGGGGGTTATAATTACGTTGTAATTTTATTTGAGTTTAGGGGCGGGCAGGGTAGGGGTTGGGTGGGGTAACTGGTGGCGAGTAACTCTTAATGCCTGGCTAGTAGCTCAGGACTTGAAATTTTGAGCCCTGCTTAATATATTGTTTGCATTGACCAGATGACTATTGCATCGGGACTCTGAGACAGAAACAGGACTCCCTCCCCTCCTATGCAATCTTTTCTCACCCTCCTATGCAATCTTTTCTCATGATGCTGCTTGCTACACCTGAGCAGGTGTGAGATGGTAGGGGTTGTAGCCTCTACAGGGCTGGCCTTCAATCCCTATGTGTTTAGTGTCTGTTTTCTCCTGTAAGCAGCAACATAACTTTTAGTTGCTTTGTACCCATCAATGGACTCCAAGAAAAGTTTAAATTTTTTTTTTTTATAATTTGTAAAGCTCTCATTTATCCTGGTCATGGTATATCTAGTAGTCACATTTAACTGGACTTGTTCAGTAATGTTGAAGATGTTTTTCTTTTTGTTTGATATAAATAAATTAGAAAGAATTAGACCAAACAATCAGAAACAGACTTCATGAGGGTGGCCTAAGGGCCCAACCTCCTCTAGTGGATCCTGTGCTCACTCCCCGACACTGTGGAGCTCGATTGGCATTTACCATTGAACACCAGAATTGGCAGGTCTGCCAATGGCGCCCTGTGCTTTTCTCAGATGAGAGCAGGTTCACCCTGAGCACATGTGACAGATGTGAAAGGGTCTGGAGAAGCCATGGAGAATGTCATGATGCCTGTAATATCGCACAGCATGACCGATATTACATGGGTCAGCGAGGGTCTGGGGAGGCATATCCATGGAGGGACACACAGACCTCTACAGGCTAGACAATGGCACCCCGATTGCCATTAGGTATCGGGATGAAATCATTGGACCCAGTCAGACCCTACTCTGGTGCAGTGGGTCCAGGGTTCCTCCTGGTGCATGACAATGCCCGGCCTCATGTGGCGAGAGTATTCAGCCAGTTCCTGGAGGATGAAGGAATTGATATCATTGCATGGCCCCCACACTCGCCTGACCTAAATCCAATAGAATATTATGTTTCGGTCCATCCGACGCCACCAGGTTGCACCTTAGTCTGTTCAGGAGCTCAGTGGTCCAGACCTGGGAGGAAATATCCCAGGCCGCCATTGGTCATATCATTAAGAGCATTCCCCAACGTTATCAGGCATGCATACAAACATGTGGGGGGCCATACAAACTACTGAGTACCATTTTGAGTTGCTGCAACTAAATTTTAGCAAAATGGACTAGGCTCCTGCATAATTTTTTCAGTTTGATTTTCGGGGTGTCTTTGAATTTAGCCCTCTGTATGTTGATAAATTTAATTTCCATCAAACAATGTGACATCCTTTTGTTCCTAACACATTACCCAGTCCATATCAGTATACATCCAGCGTGATATTTTTCCCCATTGAGATTTGATGTGTTTTCAAAGTGTTCCTTTAATTTTTTTGAGCAGTGTATATGGAAAACAGATGGTGTCTTATGAGGTCACATCCATTCTCACCTGTATACCAATGGCAGAGTCTATTGAGACAGTAAGTAAATATCTGAAAAGAGATAAGGCTCTTAACAGTCAAACATAACTTTGTTTTCAACACCATCTATTTCAAGTACAAGTATAATTAGCTGTGCTATGGGATCACCTGCATCTCCCATTGTAGTTAAAGCATTTTTAAAATAAAAAAACATGTTACAGTTAGCTGTTCAGTGCAGTCGAATTGTACAGAGCAGCCCCAATCCTCTTCTGGGGTCAACTACCAGCTATTCTGGCTCCCCCACGTATCAATGTATCACCTTAGGAAGCCGCTTCCTATTGTGGCACATCTGTAGGCTTAGTCCTGAACTGTGTTGCCTGTATCTGTAGACACAGATATGTGCCGTAGTCTGGACCCCTCGTCACAGGATTTGACTGACCGCTGCAAGAGCCAATGCTAAGGACACAGCGATCACAGAGTGTCCTGCCCGTAAGCTACAGGAGGCACATGTAGCGGGAGAACGTCATATGATGCCCTCCCAGTATTGGCCAGCCATGCTGTACCCGTCATTTGGCTATAGTGCAGTTGGCAAGTGGTAGAGGGATCAAATGCCTCATGGCTTTTTTTGTTTGTTGTCTGTGTCCCTGAGAGATGCATTCTCTCCATTTGCCCTGGCGTTCCTTGTCACTGGGACTGAAAGTGAGAGTAAGTTCCAAATTTTGTCACCTATAACAAAAATATAGAGGATATCTTCCAATGGGACAGTAACAGTAACAACTGCATTAAAGGGGCTTTCCACACTTTGGAGAGTTTTTTTTCTCTCAATGTGTCACACAGAAAATAAAAAACAAAAAAACATTTATATCCACATAGGCAGCATAGATACCTTAGACCACTTTCACACTGAGGCGCTTTTCAGGCGCTTTCACGCTAAAAACAGCTCCTAAAAAGCTCAGGAAAACTTATTTCCATTAAAATCAATGAACGCTTTCACACTGGGGCAGTGTGCTGGCAGGGCTGTGAAGAACTCCCCTCCCCCATTGAAATGAATGGAAAGCTCTTCAAAAGCACCTGAAAAGCTCTTCAAAAGCGCTCAGTGTTTTTACTGGCAGTTTAGAAGCGCCTCAGTGTGAAAGTGGCCTTAAGCCAATTACCATGGAATGTGTCAAGAACAGGATGGGAGGTGTGAAAGCTGTGGGACCCTATTCTATCATTTGTGTCAAGAAGTGTGCATAGGTGTAAATTCATCAGTTCACGTGGTTGAAGATGTGAATTGTCAAATCACTGGGGTAGAGATATTATATGTGGATGACGTGTATTATATGTGTCAAAGCCCCTCACTCCTGTTTAGGGATAATCTTTCCACTATGGAGTAGTTGACATCTTTCATGCCTTTTGCAAACCACTTGCCAACTGTGTCCAACATGGTTACCTCACTGTCCTCAAAAGAATGTCCTTTTTTGGGGGGGTGAAAGAAAACTGCTAGATTCTTGACTGCTATGTTGGGTCGTTTGTTTTTTTGAGAGTTTTTGTGTTTCTCCAATGTATAGGTCTTTGCATTCCTCACTACACTGCACTGCCCATACAAAGTTACTGCACTTGTGTTTAACCACTTCCTGCCCGCCTTATAGCAGAATGATGGCCGGAAAGTGGTTGCATTATCCTGAATGGGCGTCATATGATGTCCAGCAGGTTAAGCCGCTTGTGTGCGCCCCTCGGGGGGTGAGCAGTGTGGCGATCGGTGGTGTGTCGACCTGACACTGCATCTCCGATCTAGGTATAAGGCTACTTTCACACTGGGGCGTTGAACGCGCTCTGTCCTCTATATAATTGAGATTTTACTTTCTTCAGAGTTGCCAGAGAAATTCAAGTTTTCTTATTATGCCATATTAATTTAGTGATTAAAATTCTTAGAGTTCTAAAATATGCTGGGGGTATATATATAGGGAGCATCTGAAACTTTTACATGATCTTCGGAAGTATTATCATCTTTAGGGAGTTAATCCATGATAGGGGGCATGTTGCTATCCTTTTTATTTCTATTTTTATCTCCTCTAGTAGTGGGATATAGTTTGCTTGTCATATTTGCTCTGGCAATGTTGTTAATTTAACCCTGATTAAATACCACCTAAAGAAAGCTCTATTTGTGTGAAAAAAATTATAAAAATTTAATTTGGGTACACTGTAGCATAACCGCGCAAATTCAAAGTGTGACAGTGCTGAAAGCTGAAAATTGGCCTGGGCTGGAAGGTGCCCAGTAGGCAAGTGGGTAAAGCAGTAAATGTTTTGGTCAAGTCTTAAGCAGTGTAAAGGAAATTATTATCCTTAGACAGCTCTCCCAGAAGATGCTCAGGTAGGGACTTCGCATGCAAGTGGTAAAGTGCCAAAAATAGAATCTCAAGAAAGTTGAAATTTTATTCAGACTCTAGTATAATAAAAATAAAGTGCGTTTTAAGGGCTCAGAGGGTAGCTATTCAACAGGGCTTGGTACTGGTAAAGAATTGTATACTGGACTGATAAAATAGTAGGGATCTGGAGAGATCCTACTAAATACCCCTCAGAATCCTTCCAGTTTTATCTGTCCAGTACCTGCTTCTTTCAAGAGTACCAAGCCACGATGAAGTGTGACTGTTTAAACTCCTGAATTGTGTTGGATTTTTATGATACAAGAATCTGAATAAAATGAACTCTGGACTTTGTTCTTCTTTTGTGCTTGTTTTTTTAATTCACACCCTGTCCTTACATGAGCGATAAAATCCTGCTTTGGATTCTATTACAACTCTATCCAAAACAAAACACAACAGAACATTGGGGGTTATTTACAAAAGGCAAATCCACTTTGCACTACAAGTGCAAACTGCACTTGAAATTGCACTGAAAGTGCACTTTGGAAGTGCAGTCGCTGCAAATCTGAGGGGTAGATCTGAAATGAGGAGAAGCTCTGCTGATTTTATCATCTAATCACGTGCAAGCGAAAATGCTGTTTTTTATTTTCCTTGCATGTCCCCCTCGGATCTACAGCAACTGCACTTACAAGTGCACTTTCAAGTGCACTTTGCACTTGTAGTTTGCACTTGTAGTGCAAAGTGGATTTGCCTTTCGTAAATAACCCCCATTGTGTTGCTCTCTAAAGAGAATATATTGTGTGTTTTCAATGACTGCTTATTGTTTTGCTTACATCGATTATACTGCATATAAACTGTTACATTTTTACATGCTTACTGTTATTAGAGTCACACTATAGACAACTTTCTGTGTCTTAGTGTAATTGCCTGCTCTCTGTCCTATTTTTATGACATTCAGCCACATAGCGTGTGCATTGTTTGCAGTGTCTGCTGATTTATTTACTTGCATTTTTAGAAGCAGTAGAAAAGCCTAACCTTTTATGTAGCAGCACAATAGGGAAGCAGAGCCTGCATATGTGATGAAAATATATGGCTGCAATTCCTTACGAGTTCTCTGTAATTTCATGCACAATCGGCTCCAGAGAGGGGCAGTAGATGGGGAGCAACAGCAGGCTTTAATAACCGCAAATCTAAGGGCTGGTTCCCACTGGGAATCACACAGGAACACGCTTTCCTGTGCGATTCACATGCAGTTCTGTGTGGTGAGAAGTGATTTAAGTTGTAGGACTATTTGTGGTAGTACCTGTGGAGGACTGAATTTAACTAGATGTGTGATTTTCTAGGTAATGATGTAGATAACCTCTGCCATTAATTTTTTCTTTTTGTAGACTGAGTTTGAATTGTCCAGATTTATGACAGGTTTACTTCAATGTCTGCGATGATGACATTTTTTTAAGGTCCCTTGCACACTGGGGCATTGGGTGAGTCGGCGGTAAAGTGACGCTATTTTTAGCAGCATTTTACCATCATTTCCGCGACCCTATTCAGCCAATAGCGGGGCGCTTTTACCCCCACTAGCGGGCGAGAAAGGGTTAAAACCACCGCAAAGCGCTGCTGCAGCAGCACTATGCCGCCGGTATAGCCTCACTGCCCCATTGATTTCAATGGGCAGGAGCGGTTTAGGAATGGTGTAAACATCGCTCCTTCACTGCTCCAAAGTAACAGACAGCCCTGGTAACCTCTCATTTCATGAAACCATAAAAGCAAGAAGAAGACACAGGAATGTGCATAGAAATGGCGTTGCCATGCTAAGACCCTTAAAAAGTGTATTGAGGTGCCATTCAGAATTACACCAGTATAACACAATTTACCATGTGTTTCTGCCACACATAAACAATGTGCATTGGTATTTAATCTTTTACTTTGCACCTTCCAGTTTACCGGTTCTAATATAATAAAACTTTTGATTATATGTAGGTATATTTCTGCCTTGTTTGTTAAAATGGATTAGAATGCCAAACTAATGTGTATGAAACATGCAGGTATGATATACAACAATTATTGTTTTTAAAACCTTGTCTTCGGAGTGTTTTTTCTGGCTGTCAGTTGATTTGGCTTGTCTTTGTTCATGTAGTGTTGTTTTAGAAATCTCAGGGCGCCATGTAATCTCTAAGACAAAGGTTACAATACAGCGACACAATGGGACTAATTTAAAAATTCTTCTTTTCTCCTAAGCTTGACTGTTTCATAATACCCATTGCTAAGACATACATTTTCTGGCTGCAAAGAGAAATAAAAGCCTACAGCACATTTATCAGGGTTCAGCATTTCCCATGTAATATGTGAACAATCAGCCTGCCAGCATAGAGGGAAATGGTTATTTCTAGTTTCATGGATTTTTGCTACAGATCTTTGTTTATTAAAAAGGAACATATGGTAGTTTACAGCCAACTTTTATGGCTTCCCTAGTTTTGAAACAAATCACAAACATAAGCAGACATCAGACATTTCACCACAACAACCTTACTATTTCATTTTGTGCTATTTGGTAAATTTCATTATACTCAGTTGAGTGAAGAGCTTTTACATTTTTTATGGCGTAGTGGCAGCATGCAAAATTGCCTTTGCAAAAATGGAATCTATTTTGTACTTTATGGGAGAAAGGTTCCCGACTCCCGTCTCATAATGCAATGGTCCGTGCATGTTTTATTCCCTTACAGGTATAAAATGGCTATGCAGCATTCAAGTAAGACACACTATTAACAAATGTAGCTTTTTCGTAATGGCAAACAAGACTATTTTCCGTCCTAAGAAAATAAATCCTGCTATATTACTTTTTAGGAAATTACGCAGTGAAAAAAAGGGGTGTTTTTTTTCTTTTTTTTTTTTTGCAAGTTTAAAACTAAAAGACTGCAGCTCGGCTTTTCCTATTAGGTGTTAATGTTACTGGGAAAGGTAATGCACAGTGGTTTTGTAATGGGGGTACAGTGACCTATGCTTTTTATTTTTTATAAGCCTATAACTCTTCTTTTGTTACTTTGTATCACTAGGGAGTATTTGTGCCCTTTACAAACTTTTATAATTATCTTAGTCATTTCTGCTGAATAGATTAAATATAATATCAAGGGCCTTGATTTTTCTGACCAAGGACTTCAGTATGTAGCATTTCAATGATACTTTGGCATACAACATCTGGTGAAAAATCATGTTGGCATAAAGTGGTAGAATTCTCTAAAGAGTAGCACTGTATTTTTTTTTTTTATCAGTTCAATGTTCTCTTCGCACAAAGACTGCTATAGTACTTCAAATGCTAATCCGATTCAGGCCTTCAGTGCTTCTTCTTCAATAAAGCATGACTTTCAGCTGACCTTCTGCTTACCCACATCTAAATGTGTTCATCTGAAGGGAAATCTCTTATAAAACCAGGATTAGAGTGCTAAAACTTCTGGAATCTATATGCGGAGACATATTTTCCCTGTGTTTCCTGCCTTGCTTCTTTTTAGCATAATGAGTCTTTAATTTCCAGCATGCATAAAATAGCCATCTCATTTCCCCTTGAAATTACAGCCACTGTTTTTCCTAAAATATCATTTGTTTGAGCTGAGTTAAGGCTTTTTATATTCTCAGTGAAGCAAGATTGCTGAGCGGCTACCAGCATTTTCTTCAATACAGAGCTCAGATGAAGAGTTTTCTCTTGGCAGATTTTGTTTCTTGAGTTTATTGTGGCACTTCCTGCTGATCAACTTGGTAATCTGTTTTTAAGCCTTTTAGATGAAATTTCAATTACTTTTTACCTCCAGCCAGAAGAATTAGTGCATTCTTCTCCTTCATTAATATCTGGCTTAAACCGTTAATTAGTTCGCCATGTGGGTCCTAATTCTGACAGTTACAGGAGAGTTGCTTTCTTGTGTGTCCATATGGTTTTCACATAATCAGGAGACTGTGATAAAGCATCAATAGCAGTATGTAGCTACACTTGGTTTGGTTGAATGTTTCTGGGCTTGCTGACCTTTTTACTGTTTTCCCGAGGGTTTATGCTGCAAATTTTGTGTACAGTGTACTGCTGATAGATTAAAATTTGTGTGAACCCTTACCTTGTAAAATATCCCATTTTGTTTAAAATAGAAATGTGAGGCATACGATTCAGTTAATCTCATAATGGTTATGTAGTACATGAACATCTAAAGAGGGTGTACCTCCTAGTGAAAGCTTAGGACAAAAAGAAGGCAACACAATGTCCTGATTGGAATGGCATGCAGAAACCACTTTAGGTAAAAAAGATGTTTAAGGCCAAAGAACCACCCTGTCATGGTTTAGTACCAGGAACAGTTCCTTACAGGAAAGGTAGCAGGGTGAAAAGCCCATTCCACTTCTGGAGTATGATTGGCAGACAGAGTGGTAACTTGAAGTTCACCTAATACAGTATGAATTGAATTTTGTCCTGGTCCGCTTGAATCTTGATCCCTCTTTGATGATTTATGTATATCACTGCCATGGCGTTATCTGCCCGGACAATTACAGGGAGACACTTCAGCTGTACCAACCAATACAGGGGAACATGACAGATCCCCCTCAGCTCTAGAATGTTGATGGGCAACAAATCCTCCTGTGGAGACCAAGTTCCCTGGACTGAAAGATGGTCCAGTACTCCACCTCTCCCCAACCCGTCAAGCTGGTGTCCCTCGTCAGAAATTTCCAGAGAAGAGACTATCCAACTCCAGCAGTCTCAAAGACATCCACCAGACCAGAGATTGTAGCATTTTGGGGTGTAAAGACATCAGGCAGTCCAACAATTGCGTCCTCTTGTTCCTTGCCATCAGATCATTGCGTTGTTGAAGTTGAAATGAAACTGGACTAAGGGTACTTCCTCAAAGGAACCTACCATCTTCCCCAGAACCCTCATGCAAAGGCAAATTGAGGGATTTGTACTTAAGAGCAAGACATTTTCTGGGGGGAGGATCACTCTTGCCTGGAGAGTATCCCGGTCAGGTCCAGATATTCTAACCTCTGGGTTGGGAGCAAGGCAAATTTCAGGAAAATGAGAACCCAGCCAAACCTCTCCAGAGTACACACTGTGTGAGACCCATTGTTCTCTAAGAGAGGAGCAGAGTGCTCTCTCACAAGCAAGTTGTCAATTTACCCTATAATAGGGATATGTTGGGTCCACAGGAGGCGTAAAACCAGGGCCAGGACCTTGGTGAACACTTGGTGAGGGCTGAGAACAGATCGAACAGCAGGACCACAAATTGAAAATGGCAATTCTCCACCACTGTCAGAAACCATGAAATCAAGCCGAGACAAAAGTACAGTTAAATCACACTTGTTTAATAATAAAAGTAAAAAGAACAAACGCAGCTAAAACATAGCCAAAGTTCAGTAACCACAGAATACTCAAAGTAGGAGTCTTTTTTTGCATCCCCACTTCTACCGGAATATATTTGTCTCTCTTGCTTCTTCATCTGCTGGTCCATCCTCAACAAGAAGGGGGAGGGATAATTCTTCTGTTTGCAACCCAGGCAATCCAAACCAGCAATATCCCGGAAAGCTGCTGCTATACCAGAAAGTAGCCAACAATATGTATGTCAATACAGAGAACTAAAAACAGGAGAGAAAAGGTACATACCCACATCATAGAGAGGGAGAAAATAAATCCATAGTCCTTACCAACACTGTTGCAGAAGTTTGCACAGATGTGTTGCTTTGCTTCACTCTTCTGTCCAGTTCATCCCAAACCAGCTTGATAGGGTTTAATTTTGGAGACTCTGCTGGCCATTCCACAATTTGAAGCCTACCATCTTGTTCTTTTCTTCAAAGATAGTTCTGACAATTGCTGACTCTGGACCTGGCAAAAAAAAAACCCAGACCATCACGCTTCCCCCTTCACATTTGGCGGCACACACACACCAAGGAACCATCCTTTCACCAACTCAGTGGCGTACAAAAATCCTGTGTGATGAACAGAATATCTAAAAAATGTATTTGTTGATCCATAAGATCTTCCAGTCTTCAGTATTCCACTGGTTGTGCTTCATGGCCCAGACAAGCCTTTTTTTCTCTCTATTTTGCCATCTTAGCAATGGCTTTCTTACAGCCACTCAACATTTTAAACCTTCAGCTTGAAGTCTTCTCTTCACAGTTGAAACTTAAATTTGCTTACATTGATCATTGTTAAGCTGTGCTGGACTCCGTCGTCCTGTGCGACACCTGTTAGGCAAGCTGTTAAATCTCAGAAACTTGTCTTCTGATTCTGTTGTGACTTTGGGTCTGCCAGACCCCCTCCTGTCAGATTTTCCTCCAGCTTTCAAGAGCCTTTTGATGGTGTAGGAAACTACTCATTGACACCTTGGCTTTCTTTGCAATTTCTGTAAAGGAAAGACCTACGCTTTTAAGAGATACTGTATAAAGGTCTGTCGGTCTTTCTCTGTTAAATACCCTTTTCCCACCATTTTGAGAGCATTATACTACTTCCAGCAGTACGATACTTTTCAACTATTACTTAAGAGGGTGTGGTAAGTTTTAACATTGCCTTTATATAGACAGAGCTTAGTAATCAACAAAAGTTGTGACACCTACAGGAATTGTTGGCTTAAACTTTCAAGGCTTAATTTTATTATATTTAAATATAGACGCCAGACATATATTTGTTTTTATTGTTTTGCTTTCATATTTCCTTCTTACATAAACTCTCATTTATTTTATCTCTTTATTTATTTTTTTCTCGTTCTGACTTTTATATTCTTTTTTTTATCCTTTGTTAGTTGTAATGTCACTTCTGCTCCTTGATATTTTTTCTGTTACCCTCCTCTTGCTCATTTATTGGTCTCACTTCTGCTTTTTTTTCTCCTCGTCTTGACTTTTGTCTTTGTCCAAAAAGCAGTTCCCTGAAGTCTGTGTCAGTCTGACTGTGTGAAGGGCGATGAAATTGGTGGCGAGTTTTTATTTTAGCGCTACAGACAGTTTGTTTATGTAGGTATAACTACCAGCATGTTCTCTTCCTAGGTGGCAGAACAAGTTGAGATATTGGAATTCATAAGTAAGTGCAGCATTCATTGACTTTTGAATGATCTTGAATACAAGTCTCTAGTGCACATACATATATCAATGGATATTTTTCCATCAGTAAAGATATTTAGAAGGATTTGACTACTGACATTATTTCTATTCTCCAGCGACCTGTTTGGTGTGGCAATGACATGCAAATGCTCTGGCTTATCCATTTTTAAGCTACAAATGAGAGATTTAGTTCACATAGAGGACTCATAAAATATGTATTAACTGTTCATTGCATCTTAAGTCCACAGCTGATAATACACTGAGAACATTGTGACTGCTTTCAGTTTCTAAACAGTTTTGTCCTTTAGCTTTTTTTTTCCATTTGTTATGGAACTAGTGCATATTTAAATAGTATATGCTCATTACTGAGTGATGTCCTAAATACACTTGATATTATGACCGTGTCTGTATTTGGTAAAATAAAAAAAGTTGAAGTGTCTCATAAGCCAATATACTCTTTTAGTTTTGAATAGAGTAGTAAGGGGCTAGAATCTCTGTCAAATTGTCACCAGGACAGGAATAGAGGGTACATCTTCCAATAGGGACATGTATTATGGTGAAAATGTCTAAGACAGCACTTCCATCCATTTGGAGATATTTCCTCTCACTGGTTGTGTCTACAGTCTACAAATGGCAAAAAAAACAAACATGGTTTCCAACCATTCTCTGCTTTATCCAAATGAAGAAAAAAAAATGTTTTCTGCTTTAAATATTTTTAATACTTCCACATATCTATTTTTGTTGACTGCTTCAATCTGCATATTTATTCTAGTGTGATTAACATTGGAGTATCAGTAGAAGAATAAAGAGTTCTTCTTAGACCAGTAATAACAGCCAATAACTCTATTAGTTGACACAGATAATATTTATCATGAGTTTGTGTAGACCTTCTCTATCAATAATGGTAGATTTCAGCTCACCGAATTCTAAGGGGACTATTTGTAAAATATTTGCTATGCAAATTTATTAGCATTTCTGCAAAGTCACAAATATCACCCAAAATGTTTTAATGATGGGAAAAATTATATTTTCCATTACTTAACATGGACCTTTATAGGGCTGAAACAACTAATCGATTAATCGACAACTAATCGATTATGAAATTAATCGATTACTATTTTCATAATCGATTAATCGGTAATCAGTAATATAATGGGGGTAAAAAAAATAAATAAAATGAGCCCTTTTATAGTACAAAAAGAGCAAATAATCACTACTGTAAATATTACTTTCACAGTTCTACGGTAAAAAAAAAATTAAACCCTTACAGTAGTGATTATCTGCTTTCTTTGTACTATAAAGGGCTCATTTTAGTTATTTTTTAACCCCATTATGTTACTAAACGTCTTAGACCTGGGTCACACCTATGTGTTTTTTGGTGCTTTTTGCAAAAACACACTACAGTTCATTACATGGTTTCCTATGGGACACGTTCACATCTATGCTTTTTTCAGCTGCTGCGTATTTGGAAAGGGTGAGGGACTTTTTTTTTTTTTAACGCAAAACTTTTGTTTGGTTCAATATACTTCAATGGAGAAGCTGCAGAAAAGCATGTAATGTGTTTTTGCAGCAATTTGTGTTTTTTATTCTGCCCAACAACAAATTGGCCAAAAAACAGTATGTCTCTTCTAATAGTGTATACAGTATATCTCCTCTAATAGTATATACAGTATATCTCCTCTAATAGTATATAAAGTATATCTCCTCTAATAGTGTATACAGTATATCTCTTCTGTCTGTTATTCTCAGAGTGGATTTGATATTTTGCTCCCTAACCATATAGTTGGTTGTTTATATTTACCACTGCATAGAGATATTTAAGAATAAATTGCCTTTTTTTTAAACTTTACATATTAACTAAATTATACACCACACATTTTTTTTAAGGTTATTAGCCAATTAATCTAAACAATAATCGGCCAACTAATCGATTATGAAAATAATCGTTAGTTGCAGCCCTAGACCTTTAGTCAGAAAGTGAGGAAAGTAAAGCAGGGAAGGTAACAGGACATGCTCTTCTGCCAGGGAGGACACACGAGTTAAGGGGTATGTTGTCCCAACATTTCATAAACCTTATATGTGTCAGTTGTACCATGTACTTATATGAAAAAGTATCCTGTTCTCTCTGTATTTCTTCCTTTGGTGTCTGTTTATAAAAGAGAGAAAAGCTATGATCCTCGGGATCACGGCTGATCTCTAGTGTACTGGTTTATGTAGCTGAGATGAGGAGCAGAGAACATGTTCTTGGCTTCTCATCACAGTACATAACAGTTCTGTCCCAAACAGCCAGTTTATGAAAGTGAAAACTGAAGATCTCTCTGGCCATTACTCTGTAATATCTCTGTCCCAGATTCTCCACCTCAGAGGTGGAGAATCTGGAAGAGAAGCTAGTACAATTAGAGAAAGTAGACTTCTTTATGTATATCAGCATCTGCGGGTTAAAAATTAATATAAATTATATGCATTTATATATATATTAGGGTGTTTCATTTTCTAATGGAAAAAAATAAACTAACATTTTTGCAGACTTTGCTTACGCCCTGAGTCTGAGTGATGTAAAAGATATATATGCTAAATTTCAAGAAGATTAGATAATATTTAGAGGTTGCACACTTTGATCTGTTTTGTAAAAGTAGGCGAAAAATAAGATTTTTAAATGTTAATTACTTTTATTGGGAAAACTAGAAATCACAAACTTAACTACTTCCCACCCGGCCACGGTGCATATACGGCCGGGTGGGAGCCATCTACTTCTGATAGAACGTTCCGGAACGTCCTTCAGAAGTAGCAGGATCGCGTGCCCGCGCAGCGGCGCGATCCCAATGCGCTCGCGTCACCCGGACACGGCGCATCTCGGATCGGCAGGAGGGCTCTGTGATTGGCCCTTCTGATCACATGACGGCCGTGTCGAATCACAGCCGTCATGTGATGTAAGAAAACAGCCGGTTGCTGATCGCTGCAGCCGGCTGGTGATCAGTGAGTATTAGCTGCTTTTTTACAGCTTTTTACTCACTGATCACCAGTGTAGTGTCCCCACAGTAAAACACACATGTCCCCACACATGTCCCCAAAACACACATGCCCCTAAAACACACATGTCCCCAAATAATAAAAACACATGTCCCCAAATAAAAACACATGTCCCCAGATAATAAAAACACATGTCCCTCACATATGTCCCAGTAAAATAACATGTGCCAATGATTATCTGCACACATATGCCCGTGATCACCTGCACACATCTGTACATGACCATTTGCGTACATATGTCCGTGATCACGCGAACCAATTATTATACACTTAACGGAATTTTTTTTACAAAAAACATGTAGCAGAATACATTTTGGCTTAAATTTATGACAAAATTTGATTTTATTGGATTTCTTTTAAAAAAGAAAGGAGAAAATATTGTTTTTTTTTCAAAATTTCCGCTATGTTTTCGCTTATATCGCAAAAAAAAAAAAAAAAAAAAAAAAAACGGAGTCGTGAATAAATACCACCAAACTAAAGCTCTATTTGTGCGAACAAAATGATAAAAAATTAATTTGGTTACAGCATTGCATGACCGCGCAATTGTCACTGAAAGTGTGAGAGCGCCGAAAGCTGAAAATTGGTCTGGGAAGGAAGGGGGCGAAAGTGCACAGTATTGTAGTGGTTAAAATACTATTAAAACTATACACTACGATTAATAGGTAATATGATAGGCAAAACATGTGTTATAGTAATCGACTTTGAACGATGCAATCCCTTGTATTCTGTCATGTCCTGGATCCCAAACAATTCAAAGAACTTCTTTGCTTTATTAGTAACAAAATGGCTCAAGTCTTTTCCTTCAAAAAACATGTTTTTACCCTCTAATCGTTTCAATTCCTTTTTCTTTGCAGGTTTGGTTAAAACATTTTTAGTCATATTTTCCCTAACAGCCTGAGTAATACGTTCGTCCAAAAAAGCCAATCCCGTGTATGTTTCTGACAGATACCTAAAGTGTCTCTTAGCAACTGTGAGAGCACATTTTTTGATGTCTGCATCTGGGTAAGTGCTCAAAAGCTTTAGCATATCCAAATTATTCTTTGAAGCCCATCGACTTACAATTGCCTCATGCCAAAAGCGAACATATATGAGGCTGACAAAATATGTAGCCCGTTTAATTCCTTCCAATCATCGTTGAGGAATATTTAACTGTTTAGTGAAGAGGACAATTTGAAGTGCCTATATTGCTTTTGCCGTCCACCTTTCTTGATGCAGTGCCCCTTGGATCCTGAAACTGAAGTTGTTTTTAGACCAACCTCCTAGGTACAGGAGTGAGAGTTGTAATAACTCTTTGTAGTCTTCTCTTGGATGACTTCCGTCTTTTAGGACATTTTGGATGTAGTTAACCATTTTCACTCATTCTTCTAGAAAGCCTTGAATGGGACTTTCTTCACCCAGCATTGTTGTATATGACTTCTTATCAAGTAAAGCCCACAGACTTTGCTTTGATAAGTGATCAATGTGTGCAACCCTAAATATTATCCAATCTTCTTGAAATTTGCATTATATCTTTTACATCACTGAGACTCGGGGCATAAGCAAAGTCATATGAAAATCACATCATTGGAAAAATGAAACCCCCTAATATATATATATATAATATATATATATATACACACACTGAGCAAAATTATATAAACACAACACTTTTGTGTTTGCCCCTATTTAACATGAGCTGAACTCAAAGATCTACAACTTTCTAAGTACACAAAAGTCCTATTTCTCTCAAATATTGTTCGCAAATCTGTCTAAATCTGTGTTAGTGAGCACTTCTACTTTGCCCAGATAATCCATCCACCAAACAGGTGTGGCATTTTAAGGTGCTGATTAGACATGATTATTGCACAGGTGTGCCTTAGGCTGGCCACAATAAAATGCCACTCTAAAATGTGCAGTTTTATGACACAGCACAATGCCACAGATGTCGCAAGTTTTGAGAGAGCATGCAATTGGCATGCTGACTGCAGGAATGTTAATTTCTCTACTATAAGCTTTCACCAAAAGCATTTTAGAGAATTTGGCAGTACATCCAACTGGCCTGGTGTAACCACGCCAGCCCAGGACACCTCCACATCCAGCCTCTTCACCTCCAAGATCTTCTGAGACCAGCCATCTGGACAGCTGCAACAATCTGTTTGCATAATTAAATTTCTGCACAAACTGTCAGAAACCGTCTCAGGGAAGCTCATCTGCATGTTCGTCATCCTCATCGGGATCTCGACCTGACTGCACTTCGTCGTCGTAACTGACTTGAGTGGGCAAATACTCACATTCTATGGTATCTGGCACTTTAGAGAGGTGTTCTCTTCATGGATGAATCCCAGTTTTCACTGTACAGGGCAGAGGGCAGACAGTGTTTATGGCGTTGTGTGGGTGAGCGGTTTGCTGATGTCAATGCTGTGGATCAAGTGGCCCATGGTGGCAGTGGGGTTATGGTATGGGCAGGCATATGCTATGGACAACGAACACAGGTGCATTTTGTTGATGCCATTTTGAATGCACAGAACTACCGTGACGAGATCCTGAGACCTATTGTTTTGCCGTTCATCCACGACCATCACCTCATGTTGCAGCATGATAATGCGCAGCCCCATGTTGCAAGGATCTGTATACAATTCCTGGTAGCTGAAAACACCACAGTTCTTGCATGGCCAGCATACTCAATAGACATGTCACCCATTGAGCGTGTTTGGGATGCTCTGGATCGGCGTATACGACACAGTGATCCACTTCCTGTCAATATCCAGTAACTTCGCACAGCCATTGAAGAGGAATGGGCCAACATTCCACAGGCTACAATCAACAACCTGATCAACTCTATGTGAAGGAGATGTGCTGCATATATATATATATATATATATATATATATATATATATATAAAGAAAAAAAATCAAGAATACTTCGAAAACACATCAGATCTCAATGGGTAAAAGTATCATGCTGGATATCTATACTGATATGGACTGGGTAATTTGTTAGGAATGAAAGGATGCCACATTGATGGAAATGAAAATGATCAACCTACAGAGCGCTGAATTCAAAGACATCCCGAAAATCTAATTTTAAAAATGATGCAGCAGGCTAGTCCATTTTCTCAAAATGCTACTCAGTAGTTTGTATGGCCCCCACTAGCTTATATGCATGCCTGACAACATCGGGCATGCTCCTGAGACGACAAATGGTGTCCTAGGGTATTTCCTCCCAGATCTGGACCAGGGCATCACTGAGCTCCTGGACAGACTGAAGTGAAACCTGGCAGCGTTGGATGCACTGAAACATAATGTCCCAGAGGTGTTTTTTTTGGATTTAGGTGAGGCGATCGTGGGGACCATTCAATGGTATCAATTCCTTCATCCTCCAGGAACTGGCTGCATACTCTCACCACATGAAGCCGGGCATTGTGGTGCACCAGGAGGAACCCAGGACCCACTGCACCAGCGTAGGGTCTGACAATGGGTCCAATGATTTCATCCAGATACCTAATGGCAGTCAGGGTGCCATTGTCTAGCTTGTAGAGGTCTGTGCGTCTCTCCATGGATATGCCTCCCCAGACCATTACTGGCCCCACTGCCAAACCGGCTATGCTGAACGATGTTACAAGCAGCATAACATTCTCCACGACTTCTGCAGACCCTTTCACATTTGTTGCAGCTGTCTTGAGACTGTGCTGGGAGACGCAGCAAACCTTCTGGCAATGGCACGTATTGATGTGCCATCCTGGAGGAGTTAGACTGCCTTTGCAACCTCTATAGGGTCCAGGTATCCCCTCATGCTACCATTGGTGACACTGACCCTAGCCAAATGCAAAACTAGTGAAAATCAGTCATAAAAGATGAGTAGAGAAAAAAATGTCAGTGGCCTCCACCTGTAAAACAATTCCTGTTTTGGAGGTTCTCATTTTTGCCCATCTAGTGCACCTGTTGTTAATCAGTTTCAGCTGCTTTGGTAATCATTAAATTAACAACCTCCTCTCTCTGCTACTTAACTGACCAGATCAATATCCCAGGAGTTTAATTGACCTGATGCTATACTTAAAAAATGTTCCTTTCATTTTTTTTGAACAGTGTATATACTGATATATGTATAGATCTATATCATGGCCAAAAATATTGTAATGTTGCGTGGCATATGTCAGATTTGGCTTTTTCTTTTTCCACTTTTTTGTGTCATGCCAATACAAACAAAAGAAATAAGAGAACACCTAAACATTTGTAACAGTTTTCTGGGAAAACAAATGCATTATCTGACAGAGATGCAGTGGTGCCAATATTTTTGCATGTATATGTAATATTATCTTTGTGCCTACACACAGTGCATAATGCTTATTATTTTCATGTAACTGTGTTTATTTTTAACTTTGGTTTCACTTTTTAACCACTTGCTTACTGGGCACTTAAACACCCTTCCTGCCCAGACCAATTTTCAGCTTTCGGTGCTCTCACACTTTGAATGACAATTACTCAGCCATGCAATACTGAACCCAAATGAATTTTTTGTCCTTTTTTTCCCACAAATAGAGCTTTCTTTTGGTGGTATTTGATCACCTCTGGGTTTTTTATTTTTTGCGCTATAAATGAAAAAAGACCGAAAATTTTGAAAAAAAAACGCATTTTCTTTGTTTCTGTGATAAAATTTGGCAAATTATTAATTTTTCTTCATAAATTTTGGCCGCAATTTATACTGCCACATATCTTTGGTAAAAATAACCCAAATTAGTGGATATTATTTGGTCTTTGTGAAAGTTACAGACTCTACAAACTGTGGTGCGAATTATACAAAATTGATCACATCTGATGTACTGGTGGCCGATCTCATTTCTTGTGACCCGAACAAGCCAGGAAAGTACAAATACCCCCCAAATGACCCCTTTTTTGAAAGTAGACATTCCAAGGTATTTAGTAAGAGGCATGGTGAGCTTTTTGATGTTGTCATTTTTTTCCCACAATTCTTTGCAAAATTAATTATTTTTTTATTTTTTATTTTTTTTCACAAAATTGTCATTGTAATAGGTTATTTCTCTCACATGGAATGTGTATACCACAAATGACACCCCAAAATAAATTCTGCTACTCCTCCTGAGTATTATGATACCACATGTGTGGGACTTTTACACAGCCTGGCCACATAGAGAGGCCCAACATGCAGGGAGCGCCATCACGTGTTCTAGGAGCATAAATTACACATCTAACTTGTTGACTACCTATTACACTTTTGAAGGCCCTGGAGCACCAGGACAATGACACGTGACACTGACGTGGCACTGATGACAGGTGGCACTGATACGTGGCACTGATGACATGTGACACTGATGTGGCACTGGTGACAGATGGCACTAGTATGGGGCACTGATGACACGTGACACTGATGACAGATGGCACTAATACGGGGCACTGATGACATGTGACACTGACAGATGGCACTGATGACAGATGGCACTAATACGTGGCACTAATACGTGGCACTAATACGTGGCACTGATGAGAGATGGCACTAATATGCGGCACTGATGACAGATGGCACTGACACGTGGCAATGATGACACGTGACACTAATGACAGATGGCACTGATGACAGATGGCACTAATATGTGGCACTGATGACACGTGACACTAATATGGCACTGATGACAGATGGCACTGACGTGGCACTGATGACACGTGGCACTGGGGACACGGATGGGGACGGGTGGATGGGGACGGGTGGATGGGGACGGGTGGATGGGGACGGGTGGATGGGGACAGTTGGATGGGGACAGGTGGATGGGGACGGGTGGGGACAGGTGGATGGTGACGGGTGGATGGGGACAGGTGGATGGTGACAGGTGGATGGTGGATGGGGTGGATGGGGACAGGTGGATGGGGTGGATGGTGACGGGTGGATGGTGACTGGTGGATGGGGACAGGTGGTTGGAGACAGGTGGATGGTGACGGGTGTATGGGGAGGGGTGGATGGGGACAGGTGGATGGGGACAGGTGGATGGAGACAGGTGGATGGTGACGGGTGTATGGTGACGGGTGGATGGGGACAGGTGGATGGGGACAGGTGGATGGGGACGGGTGGATGGGGACGGGTGGATGGTGACGGGTGGATGGGGACAGGTGGATGGTGACGGGTGGATGGGGACAGGTGGATGGGGACGGGTGGATGGTGACGGGTGGATGGGGACAGGTGGATGGTGACAGGTGGATGGTGGATGGGGTGGATGGGGTGGATGGGGACAGGTGGATGGGGTGGATGGTGACGGGTGGATGGTGACAGGTGGATGGGGACAGGTGGATGGAGACAGGTGGATGGTGACGGGTGTATGGTGACGGGTGGATGGGGACAGGTGGATGGGGACAGGTGGATGGGGACGGGTGGATGGGGACGGGTGGATGGTGACGGGTGGATGGGGACAGGTGGATGGTGACGGGTGGATGGGGACAGGTGGATGGGGACGGGTGGATGGTGACGGGTGGATGGGGACAGGTGGATGGGGACGGGTGGATGGGGACGGGTGGATGGTGACGGGTGGATGGGGACAGGTGGATGGGGACGGGTGGATGGGGACGGGTGGATGGGGACGGGTGGATGGGGACGGGTGGATGGGGACGGGTGGATGGGGACGGGTGGATGGGGACAGGTGGATGGTGACAGGTGGATGGGGACAGGTGGAGACAAGTGGATGGTGACAGGTGGATGGTGACAGGCGGATGGTGGCAGGTGGATGGTGACAGGTGGATGGTGACAGGTGGATGGTGACAGGTGGATGGGGACAGGTGGATGGGGACAGGTGGATGGCGGCAGGTGAATGGGGACACAGATCGCACATTTAGTTTTTTTTTTTTTTTTTTTTCTTACTTACGGCGCTGCAGCCGTTGTTCTCTCTCTCCCCACACGCTGTCTGTGTGAGGAGGGAGAGCGGCGCTGACAGATGATCTCATATGTTTCCATATGAGATCATCTCTCATTGGACACGCCGATCTCACTGTAAACGGCCGCTGTAATTGGCCGTTTACAGCGATCTGTGACCGGCCGTGTCCGACGGACACGGCCAGCACAGAACTTCCCCGATGCGCGCTCTCAGGAGCGCGCATTAGGGAAGTAAACAACAGGACGTCCAGGGACGTCCTCCCTGCAGGGAGCGTCCGCGCTGCAGCCGTCTTTCGGCTATAGCGCGGGCGCGAAGAGGTTAAACTTGGCTGCACTGTAATCTCACAATATCTCATGAGATCACAAGCAGCACACAGATCTCAGCCATTTTTAGAAGAAAAACCGAATCTCTGTTCTCCCTTCGTTCATCTATTCAAACGTCTACCATTTTGCCAGAGGACAGACTGTACTATTTTGTGCTGCAGTGCTGTTCCTTTTAAATGCCTGGTTCAAGATGGTGTGTGTTAACCACTTGCCGACCGCCCCCTGTATATATACGTCGGCAGAATGGCACGTACAGGCAGAACCACGTACCTGTACGTGCCATTCTTCCGGCGGGTGGGGGGTCCGATCGGACCCCCCCCGGCCGGCGGGGACGGTCGGGATCGCTTCAGGAGCGATCCGGGATGAGGGGACGGCCAGTGGTTTCTGGCCACCCCCTCGCGATCGCTCCTGGCGAATCAGATGCTTCCTCTGTCTGTGTCAATCAAAACACAGGCAGAGGAAGTGATGTCACGCTCGGTGCGCCGGTCTATGTGACCGGAACGCCGAGCTGTGAACATCTAAAGGTTAGTGCACCAACAGTACACTGACACCAGTACACATAGGCACACAAAACACCCCCCTGTCACCCCCAGATCACCCCCCAGATCACCCCCTCCCCCCCCAGTCACAGTGTCACTAATTGCAGTGATCATTTTTTTTACTGATCACTGCATTTAGTGTCAGTGTGACTGTAATAACTGTCAGTGCAGTTAGTTTTAGGTCCAAGGTAGCCCCCCACCCCCCCTAATAAAGGTTTAACCCCTTGATTGCCCCCCAGGTAACCCTTTCACCCACTTTTGCCAGTGTCACTAAGCGATCGTTTTTCTGATCGCTGTATTAGTGTCACAGCTGTCGCTAGGTAACCATTTTTTTTTTTTTAGGTAACCGCCATGTTTATATAGGTTCATAAATAGGTTTATAGGTCAGGTACCCCCATATTACAACCTAAATAAAGGTTTTAACCCCTTGATTGCCCCTAGAGTTAACCCTTTCACCAGTGATCACTGTATAACTGTCACTGGTGACGCTGGTTAGCCAGTTAGTTATTTCGTTATTTAGGTTCCCCGTCAGGTTTTTATATAGCGTCAGGTACCCCCATATATTACCTAATAAAGGTTTTAACCCCCTGATTGCCCCTAGTTAACCCTTTCACCCCCTTTTGCCAGTGTCACTAAGCGATCGTTTTTCTGATCGCTGCATTAGTGTCGCTAGGTAACCATTTTTTTTTTTTTAGGTAACCGCCATGTTTATATAGGTTCATAAATAGGTTTATAGGTCAGGTACCCCCATATTACAACCTAAATAAAGGTTTTAACCCCCTGATTGCCCCTAGAGTTAACCCTTTCACCAGTGATCACTGTATAACTGTCACTGGTGACGCTGGTTAGCCAGTTAGTTATTTCGTTATTTAGGTTCCCCGTCAGGTTTTTATATAGCGTCAGGTACCCCCATATATTACCTAATAAAGGTTTTAACCCCCTGATTGCCCCTAGTTAACCCTTTCACCCCCTTTTGCCAGTGTCACTAAGCGATCGTTTTTCTGATCGCTGCATTAGTGTCGCTAGGTAACCAGTTTTTTTTTTGTATTACTGTTACGGGTGACGCTGGTTAGTTAGCTTGTTTTTTATACTGTCAGGGCACCCGCCATTTATTACCCAATAACGGTTTAACCCCCTGATCGCCCGGCGGGTGATATCAATTAGGTTTTAGGGTCAAATAAGGTCTGCGTCGCCCCAGGTTAGTGCCAGTACCGCAAACACCCACGCGCAAAGCATACACCTCCCTTAGTGGCACAGTATCTGAACAGATCAATATCTGATCTGATCAGATCTATACTAGCGTCCCAGCAGTTTAGGGTTCCAAAAAAAAACGCATTGTTAGCGGGATCAGCCCAGATACCTGCTAGCACCTGCGTTTTCCCCCTCCGCCCAGCCCAGCCCACCCAAGTGCAGTATCGATCGATCACTGTCACTTACAAAACACTAAGCACACATAACTGCAGCGTTCGCAGAGTCAGGCCTGATCCCTGCGATCGCTAACATTTTTTTTGTGGTAGCGTTTTGATTCAGTCGCTTCAGTCAGGAGCTTTTTTACCTGTGAATCTCAAAAAAATAAAAAAAAATAAAATAGTTGTCGTTTTATTGTTCTCTCTCTCACTCTATTCTCTCTCTATTGTTGCTCTTTTTTTACTCCATTCTATTCTGCAATGTTTTATTATGTTTTATTATGTTTTATTATGTTTTATCATGCTTGCTTTTCAGGTATGTAATTTTGTTTACTGTGTGTTTTAGTGTTGAGCATTTTTTTGTTTTCAGGTGCGCCATTCAGTTGCAACGCGGATTTATTTATCTTGACAGCAACAGCGTTTGCTCCCACGATACATAAAGCCGCGACTCCAACGCTGTAGGAGGTGATTTCACCACCACAGTTAAAAAAAAGAGCATATATGCCGAAGCATGGGGGCAGCAGGGGGGGGGAGGAGCGATTGGCTCCTAATGCCACGTACATACGGTCGAAATTCCGACCGTGTGTACACGGCATAACTTTTGCGGGAGGATGCCCCCATGCATCGGCATATATAAATGGTGCATGTATGCCCATCATTAGAAGTGGGTGGATGAAGGGAGGTATTCTAATGGTGGGCATACCCACCAATCAATCTCTTTTTTTCGTTCAGCCAAGAGGCTGCATGAAAAAAAAAAGATTACAATATATGTCCAGTATGTTGCTGGACTTTGAATGGTTATAACAGAATGATGCCTGCAGGTTTAGGTATCATCTTGGTATCATTCTTTTCAGCCAGTGATCGGCTTTCATGTAAAAGCAATTCTAGCGGGTAATTAGCCTCTAGACTGCTTTTACAAGCAGTGGGAGGGAATGTCCCCCCTCCCGGATATAAACCGCGCCATTGGGAAATTGGGAAAGCATTTTATCACACCAATCTTGGTGTGGTCAGATGCTTTGAGGGCAGAGGAAAGATCTAGGGTCTAATAGACCCCAATTTTTTCAAAAAAAGAGTACCTGTCACTGCCTATTGCTATCATAGGGGATATTTACATTCCCTGAGATAACAATAAAAATCATAACAAAGAAAAAAAATGGAAGGAACAGTTTAAAAATAAAATAAAAAAGCTAAATAAATAAAAAAAAAAACAAAAAAAAAAAAAAAAAAGCACCCCTGCCCCCCCTTCTCTTGCGCAAAGGCGTACACAAGCGTTGGTCTGGCGTCATATGTAAACAGCAATTGCACCATGCATGTGAGGTATCACCGCGAAGGTCAGATCGAGGGCAGTAATTTTAGCAGTAGACCTCCTCCGTGAATCTAATGTGGTATCATGTAAAGGCTTTTAAAGGCTTTTAAAAATGTATGTAGTTTGTCGCCACTGCGTGTTTGTGCGCAATTTTAAAGCATGTCGTGTTTGGTATCCATGTACTCGGCCTAAGATCATATTTTTTATTTCATCAAAAATTTGAGCAATATAGTGTGTTTTAGTGCATTAAAATAAAAAAAAGTGTATTTTTTCCACAAAAAATGCGTTTGAAAAATCGCTGCGCAAATACTGTGTGGAAAAAAAAAATGCAACACCCACCATTTTAATCTGTAGGGCCTTTGCTTTAACAATATATATAGTGTTTGGGGGTTCAACGTAATTTTCTTGCAAAAAAAAATATGTTTTCATGTAAACAAAAAGTGTCAGAAAGGGCTTTGTCTACAAGTGGTTAGAAGAGTGGGTGACGTGTGACATAGGCTTCTAAATGTTGTGCATAAAATGCCAGGACAGTTCAAACCCCCCCCAAATGACCCCATTTTGGAAAGTAGACACCCCAAGCTATTTGATGAGAGCAATGTTGAGCCCATTAAATATTTTTTTTTTTTGTCCCAAGAGATTGAATAATGAAAAAAAAAAAAATATATATATTTTTTTTTACAAAAAGTTGTCACTAAATGATATATTGCTCAAACATGTCATGGGCATATGTGGAAATACACCCCAAAATACATTCTGTTGCTTCTCCTGAGTACGGGGATACCACATGTGTGGGACTTTTTGGGAGCCTAGCTGCGTACGGAACCCCAAAAACCAATCACCGCCTTCAGGCTTTCTAAGGGTGTAATTTTTTTATTTCACTTCTCACTGCCAATCACAGTTTCGGAGGCCATGGAATGCCCAGATGGCATAAAACCCCCCAAAATGACCCCATTTTGGAAAGTAGACACCCCAAGCTATTTGCTGAGAGGTATTGTGAGTATTTTGCAGATCTCGCTTTTTGTCACAAAGTTTTGAAAATTGAAAAAAGAAAAAAATTTTTTTTTTTTTCTTTACTTTCTTCATTTTAAAAAACAAATGAGAGCTGTAAAATACTCACCATGCCTCTCAACAAATAGCTTGGGGTGTCTACTTTCCAAAATGGGGTCATTTGGGGGGGTTTTGTGCTATTTTGGCATTTTATGGCCTTCGAAACGGTGATAGGTAGTGAGGAGTGAAATCAAAAATTTGCACCCTTAGAAATCCTGAAGGCGGTGCTTGGGTTTCGGGGCCCCGTACGCGGCTAGGCTCCCAAAAAGTCCCACACATGTGGTATCCCCATACTCAGGAGAAGCAGCAAAATGTATTTTGGGGTGCAATTCCACATATAACTATGGCATGTGTGAGCAATATATCATTTAGTGACAACTTTTTGAAAAAAAAAAAAAAAATCTTTTTTATTTTTGTCTTTATTCAATCACTTGGGACTAAAAAAAAAAATATTCAATGGGCTCAACATGCCTCTCAGCAAATAGCTTGGGGTGTCTACTTTCCAAAATGGGGTCATTTGGGGGGTTTTGTACTTCTCTGCCATTTTAGCACCTCAAGAAATGAAATAGGCAGTCATAAATTAAAAGCGGTGTAAATTCCAGAAAATGTACTCTAGTTTGTAGACGCTATAACTTTTGCGCAAACCAATAAATATACGCTTATTGGCATTTTTTTTACTAAAGACATGTGGCTGAATACATTTTGGCCCAAATGTTTGACTAAAATTGAGTTTATTAGATTTTTTTTTATAACAAAAAGTAGAAAATCTCTTTTTTTTTCAAAATTTTCGCTCTTTTTCCGTTTATATCGCAAAAAATAAAAATCACAGAGGCAATCAAATACCATCAAAAGAAAGCTCTATTTGTGGGAAGAAAAGGACGCAAATTTCGTTTGGTTACAAAATTGCATGACCGCGCAATTACCAGTTAAAGTAGTGCAGTGCGAAATTGAAAAAAGACCTCTGGTCCTTTGGCTGCCAAATGGTCCGGGGCTGAAGTGGTTAATGCATTCTTTTGTCAGTATTTACCAGTAAATGTGTAGATCTGCACAGTCTTTGACATTACTATTATAGACATATCTGCAGGTGTGTTGAGCTTCACACTCTGTTTTAATATGGATGCATACCTAGGTACAAGGTGGGTGCCGAGATGAAGCTGGCAGCAAAAGAGGGCTGGTGACTGCTCGCAGTGAGTGTGTACCACTAATAGATGGCCTTTTCTGTGTTAAAAAAAAAAGTTTGTCATCTGCCTTTTTTCAGCTATGCATAGGTAAAAAAAAATAAAACTTGGATCAGGATAAATGATTTACTTATCAATATCACAACAGTGTATTCTGTTTTAAGCTGCATATTCATCTAAGTGTGAGTTTCTTTAACTGTGTGGTGCACGTACAAGCTTCAGTGCATGCTTGCTCACTTGGGATTGCTATTCCAGAATGGGGAGAAAGCTTAGAAGGCTGAATAGATTTTGGCGTCTAAAAGATTACAGATGATTAATTGTAGCAGTGATGACAAAGTAGAAGTGAATGGTGAGACAGAAACCATGATAAGAGTGTCAGACTTGAATAAGGTGAGTAGTGCTGAGGATGGCAAGCCGCATCAGGACCTCTGAGTAATGTGGATGACCGTACTGATGGATTTTGTCAGCTGATGGACTGCAATATTGAGTCGTGAGAGTTGAACTCCTATTGCAATCTGAAGCTGACACATTAAAATAATAGTTTATTTCGTTTAATGTATTGGGTTTTTGTTTAACAGCAACAATTCTAATAAAAAATAGCAGGCCTGATAGCAGTCACTGAATATATTGTGTAATGTTTACTAAAAATATGTTTGCCTTAATAGAGATCTCTAGTCCTTTTAGATTATTTTTTTTCCATAAATGTGAATGTGATCAGCATGTAAGTAATGTTATCAGTGTCTGCTAACGTTTTAAGGCAGTAGTAAACTCTGCTTATTATCTTGTACTTACAGGTAAGCTTATAATAAGGCTTACCTGTAGGTACAGTAAATATCTCCTAAACATGCACTGTTTAGGAGATGTTTACATGTGTAGCAGCCAGTGACATCACTGGCGCATGTGCACTGCACTCTCGATGGACGGCATACCGTCCATTGAGGGAGGGGTGCTGCAGCCGTGACTCCCGTGTGTGCAGGAGTGATGTCATTGTGGCTTGGCCATTCAAACAGCCAAGGAAGGAAGACTGGGTGAAGATGGATTCCCTGCCAGCGGTGACAGTGTGCTGCTGAAGGGATCAATTTTTTTGGTAAGTCTGTCATAATGTGCTAGTATATGATGCATACTAGCGCATTATGACATAAGCCTGTGGGGGGGACCAGATGTTTTTTTTTTTTTTTTTTTTCATTTTAACGTGGTTTATTATCACTTTGAAAAGCTTTATTTGCAGTGGCATGTTTATGATCCTTTCTGCACTTGTTACTGACATAACCTGCAGTCTAAAACTATTCAAAGAATTTCATTAATACAACTTTGCACTCTTGGCTGTTTGGTGCTATCATTGGGTTGTATACTGTATATCTGTTTATGGGACAGTCACAAATGCTACACAGTATCTGTGGTTCCCCTAGAGCTGCACAATTGTTAAAAAATTGTGATCTCGATTCAACCCCCCTGACGATCTATATTGCAGAGTTTGCCGATTCTTTCATATAACAAGTGGAGAGACTTATCTGCTCACTCAAAATAAAAAATCCGGGCAGTCTGTCATTGTAACTAATGCTTCCTTTTTAGATCAAAGGGATAAACTTCTGTGTGTAAAGAAAAAATCCAGGCAGTCTGCCAAGTTTTTAACAACGTGTAAATGCAGGAAGTTTAACCACTTAAAGTCTAAATCTTTTTCTGACACTTGTTTCTTAAGTTAAAATCAATATTTTTTGCTAGAAAATAACTTGGAACTCCCAAACATTATATATATTTTAGCAGAGTCCCTAGGGAATAAAATGGCAATTGCTGAAATATTGTATGTCACACTGTATTTGCCCAGCTGTCTTTCTAACGCAATTTTTTGGGAAAAAATACACTTCAATGAATAATAATAAAATAAAAAATAAAAAACAGTAAAGTTAGTCCAATCTTTTTTGTTTTAATGCGAAAGATGATGTTATTCCGCGAGAATGGTGATCTATCTTCTAAGCAAAAAAAAATCGTGATTCTCATTTTAGCCAGAATCGTGCAGCTCTAGGTTCCCCCCTCTAAATGCAAGTATACCAGTCTGCTCATCAAAACAGTACATTCTATGGCTGACTTACCATGTGATTGATCTTATCCAAACACTTGTTAAACAGGAATGAAAATAAACAGCAAGCATATGCAAGTCCTGTTAATGTTTACTTTAAATTAATAATTACAACAATGGCTAAGTGTGTGCATTCAATATAAAATATATATATTTTTTTTTTCACTTAATACTGAATTAACATTTAAATGTGTCTGGAACACCATGTAATGAATACAAAACTAAAACCACTAAAACCAATTAGCTATTTTCATTGCTTTAAACATTTTATCGCATGGTATCTTTCTCCAAAACATGCACAACTTATAGGTAAATATTGCTGAAGTGTGGAGGTATTTTTTTCCCGTGACACGTATTGTGTGTGTAACATATGAAAGTCTTGTTTTCTCATAAATTATGTTATCACCTTGACAATCTTCTTTTCAGTGGAAATTACAAATGCATTATTCTTTTGTGACCTGAGCCTAATGTATACAAGTGTCAATATCTAAAAATTGGTACCGTAATTCTTTTTTATAGTATAGCCTGTTTTGTTCATAAATTGAACAGGCAACTGTGCATTGCTTTAATGAAAACATTTCAGTGTGTCTATTCCTGAAACTGGGGTCTCTTGTGGCATGACCTCCATATTGCTGCCACAAGTGGTTTACGCTTCAGGACCTGGGTATTTTGGGTCTGTATAATTGCAGTGGTCACATGGAATCTTGTACAAAACCAGCCCCTTGAGCCTGTACAGTTTCTAGGGTAAGAATTCATTTTTTCAGATTTGTACAGCAGTATAGAGATTTTTACTGTTCTAACCGAGCAGCCTTGTTAAATAAAGTTAAGGTTTATTTAATGGGGATACATGCCTGAATTTTTTTTTTTGATGTGCAGCAGTTGTCTAAAGACATATTAGTATTTAGGTTTATTGTAATACTGAATTTGCCTCATTTTTTTTTGTTTAAAATGAAACTATGGTCTCCCATTAAATATATGTGCTGCAGCACTTAAAGTGGAACTTCACCCAAAAGGGGAGATTCTACTTTTCTTCCTCCCACCCCCCTCTTTTATTATGTTTGGATTTTTTTTGTGTGGGGGGTACCTAGATTTGACAGTTGTGGAAGGGAAATTTTCCAGGTGTATTTTTTTCCTAATTTACTAAGATAGAGATGGATAAAGAATGCACTTTAACCACTTTAAGACTGCCCCATGCAGATATATGGTGGCAGGGCGGCCCTCCTGCATGAAATCGAGTACCTGTAGGTGATTTCATGCACGGAGTCTGGGGCACACGCGTGCCGCCAGCGACCCGCTTCCGCTGTGATTGGACACAGTGGAAGCCAATCAGCGAGTCCGCTGGGACTTGCTGATCGGTCTAAGGAAAGGCAGAACGGCGGTCTGCCTATGTAAACAAGGCAGGTTGCCTTTCTGCCAGAAGGGAAAATGGTGATTGATACTGTGGGAGACAAGATATAGTGAATGCAGGGTCCTGAGTTTAGTAACACTTTAATGTTAAATGTGAGTGTTGGCATTTTAGAAGATGACACCTCCAGGTACACAAGGGGGTTGATTTTATTAAAGGGAAATAGAATTTTCCCCTAGTATAATGAATGTGGTGAAAATTCTCTTTGCATAATTTTAGTTACATGATCTATTTTATTTTAAAAATGAAACCATATTTTTATTTGCACATAATTGCATGATGGAAGTAAATAGTAGCACTTTTCCTCATTCACTAAGCTCTGGGGGGAAATGCCCTTGCAAAGTGAACAGCCTACTTGCCCTTAGTAAATCAACCCCAATGACTTAAGCAAACACAGCTCTGTGCACCTTTCTGCCGTGGTTTTGAAATATATCGTAAATCGTGCCAGCTTTTCACTGCTGTATGCTCTGCACCAGTAGTATACTGTACAGGAAGTCATTTCTATATTATGTCATATACTGCAGTTCAATTATTTAGATTCTAATATTACATACAGAAGCGCTATAAGAATATAGAGGACAATTTGCAGAGTATTCATAACAAAGAGTCGTAAATGATCTTGATGTTATATGAGTATAACTTGATATACTGTATCTGCTGTGGATTATTTTGCATTGCATGTCATTATTCTTTGAGCGTTTCTAAAAAAAAAGGCAGAACTGTGCAGATCATTGCTGATGAACTGATTGCATACTATAGGTAATATTGGACAATAAGCAATTGGCAAAACGGACCAGTTATTCCATGTGCTTTAAGTGCATGGTGGGTCATAATCATTTATCTTGTACATTTAATATCTGCTCCTTTTTTGTCTCTATGAAAGCATTTGATATGTTCGCTATTCATGCAATTAATCCAGTAGCAGACATCATTATACTCCAACTGACATGTGCTACAGCCTCTACAGAACTATGTCTGAAATTGTTTTCAAGACCAATAAAGATTTTCTAAATGTGAATAGTGAATTTCCTACCTCTTTGTAGCTCTGAAGGTTTGCATTTTTGTATTGGCACTTCTCAAAAGCAAATGGTGATTCATTTCTATACAAGTCTGTTTTTACGTATAAAAATAGAAGCAATAAATATTAGTTTGTTGTCATAATGAATGTGCTAAATGAGGGTACGGAAATGTAGAAAATAATTGTATTTGAGTCAGATCATTGATCTGTGGCACAGCAGCAAGTGCTGCGGATTAGCCCAACAGTGTCACCTGCAGGTGAATAAAATGTTCCTATAAATTCTCCATCTGGCAAAAGTGATTTCCGTCTGCAAGGATCATTTAGATAATGTTCCTTTTCTAACCATCTAAGAAATACATTTCTATATATGTTTGTAGTATGTGCACATTTTTTTGATTCTTTAGCCAAGTTCTGATTAATAAGGGGAATGAATTTCCTGTTTTTCTAGAGAGATATGCTGGAAAATACAAACAAGCAGATCTGTCTGAAAAGGCTGGCTTTCTATTGAATCAGAAGGTTGATTTTACCATTTATATACATGTGCTGTAGGCATCTATTTGATCATGAACCTGGAAAAAAAAATGCTGTGTGCAGTGTTTGTGTCTATGTATTGTGTGTTTTTCTTTTTCTTTTTTTCTTTTTTGATTAGGTTATGCAACTGATTGGCACATGTTTGCACTGTTCCCAAATACCACTAAGCTGTATATTATTAGTCAATAAACACACAACTGAAATGTCATTTGGATTTTTCACAACCTATCTACTACAGTTCCCCGGATTTTTTCACCCTGCCACAGTCATACATAATCAGGGAGGCTGGTATGCTCCCCTGTTGAAATTGTCATCATTTAAAACAATCTGGCATTAATTGAAAGCTGTTTATTGACTGCAGCGGCAGGTAGGCCATGTTCTTTGTGAGTTTGGTTTTACCACTGTAGTCCCTTTAAAGGCTGAATGTGTTGGTTTACTGCTAAAGTTGAAATGTCAACTGTTACAGGCATTCATAGTATTCTACTTATTCATGAGACTCTTAATGGCTAAACATCCAGACAACATAATGACATACATAGGGAGTTTAGGTGGAGTTTTAAGAGGAGGATAGGCTATAGGCCATGTTCAATGACTAAAAAAATGTAGAAAATGTTGCTTGGATTTGGGCAATAGTTCAGAACTCTGCAGCAGTGTGTAATCACTATGGTAGCTTACATGTGGTACTTAGTGCATGCAACTATCATAACTGCCCTTTGTAATTGTGTCCTGACCCACTCACCCAAGGGACACAATATATATACCTGTATATATATATTTTTTACTGTGATGGTTTATTTTTAGTATACAACACATGTAACAAAACAACTTTTGTTACATGCGTTTTTTTGCCAAAATTATTTATCTGTGTAGACCAGGACATTGCATAGGTCTATTAGCTTAACACACAGAACTTGCTTACAGGAGCAAGCATAAGGTTGACCTTCATTGTCCAGTTGCTTGGCCAGGGATGTGCCCAAGGATGCACCACAGTGACAGCCATCGCTTCATACACACAGTCATCAGTTGGAAAACGGCTATTACTGCATTTTTAAGGGGGTGGAGGTGTATGGAACTGTGCACATGGAAGACTCTTGTATCTTTAGTATGAATTAAGTAATATGTGTAAGGCAAACAACTGAGATATTGGGATTATGATAGTTTGGCTGGCATTCCACATCAAAAGATAATATTGTCGAGCTGTGGCTTTGTGTACTCCAAGTCCTTTAAAGTTAGTCCTGTTCAGCACTAACCATATATTTTATACATTTTTTTTAACAAAGGTAATTCATAATTTTAAAGGAGAAGTAAAATTCCAAAAGAGCATTAGCCCTACTTTTCCTGTGGGTCACAGGAGTGCAATTCATTCTTTACTCCTGTGACCTGTATTCAGCCAACAGCAGGCTAAAGTTTGCTTTCAGCTGATGTAACTCAGCCGGTCCAGACTCTGGAGAGAGCTTGACTTTATTGTCTGGATCTACCCAGATTCCTGTGCCAGCCGCTCCCTTCCCCTCCACAGCTTGGTGATCCAATGATCACTGGAGGGGCAGAGCAGAGACTGACAGTCACCAGCTCTCTCTGTGACCCACGGTTTGTTTAGTGTGCTGCTCAGGCTCGATCACTATGGGGAATAGTGTGGGTGATTGTAAAACCACTGCAGTAGTGACAACAAGGGATGGAGCTCATCCTAGCTCCTGTAGTCCCTGGAAGGAATAGAGGAAAGATCCCTGGTGCCACACATCCACAGAGTCATGTGGTGGTATGAGAGAGACAATCTAAGTCTGGGCTCTCGCCAGGGCACACTCCCGACACGTTTCACTCTGCCTCCCAGAGCCTAGTTATGGGGATGTAAGCTAAGCTCCGGGGGCCGGAGTGAAACGCATTGGGGGCGTGGCCTGGTGGGAGACCAGGCTGAGGTTGTCTCTCTTTTACCACCATAGGACTCTGAGGCAGCGGGAAACACATGCAGCATTGGATCAACGCTGCATCCACCTAGGTGAGTATGATTTTTTTTTTAAATTCCTGCACTTTTCTTTTAATACAGTATGTTGTGGGTAGTGATAAAAACGTCTTACTGTAAGTACAAAGTACTTCTTCATGTAGCATCCATTTACTTATTTCTATTGTCACCCATTGGAAAATGCATGTTTTCTACATTCACAAATGCTGTCTAAGTAATTAAAGTTATGATGCTAGTCGGTTCAATAAGTTTCCTCATCCAAGAAGCCATTTAAGGCTAGATTGGAAAACAGCAGGGATTCTCTCTTTCTACATTACGCTACCTCAAACTTATTAGCAAAGATAATTAAACATTACTTCATAACATTTACTTTTTTAGTAGTCAAACTAATTAGTTAAATTACAGTAATTGGATTTTGGAGCCTGTAACAATTTGCACTTGGAAACATTTTAAAGTAAATTGAAGACAAAGGTAGATTTAAAACATAATAACTTCCAGGTTAGAGATTATAATCTGATTTTCTGTTGCTCTAATATACAGTGGGGCAAAAAAATATTTAGTCAGCCACCAATTGTGCAAGTTCTCCCACTTAAAGATATGAGCGAGGCCTGTAATTGTCATCATAAGTATACCTCAACTATGAGAGACAAAATGTGGAAACAAATCCAGACAATCACATTTGATTTTTGAAAGAATTTATTTGAAAATTATGGTGGAAAATAAGTATTTTGTCATTATCAAAAGTTCATCTCAATACTTTGTTATATATCCTTTGTTGGCAATGACAGAGGTCAAACGTTTTCTGTAAGTCTTCACAGGGTTGTCACACACTGTTGCTGGTATGTTGGGCCATTCCTCCATGCAGATCTCCTCTAGAGCAGTGATGTTTTGGGGCTATCGATGGGCAACACGGACTTTCAACACCCTCCAAAGGTTTTCTATGGGGTTGAGATCTGGAGACTGGCTAGGCCACTCCAGGACCTTGAAATGCTTCTTACGAAGCCACTCCTTCATTGCCCAGGCAGTGTGTTTGGGATCATCGTCATGCTGAAAGACCCAGCCAAGTTTCATCTTCAATGCCCTTTGCTGATGGGAGGAGGTTTGCACTCAAAATCTCACAATACATGGCCCCATACATTCTTTCATGTACACAGATCAGTCGTCCTGTTCCCTTTGCAGAGAAACAGCCCAAAGCATGATGTTGTCACCCCCATGCTTCACAGTAGGTATGGTGTTCTTTGGTTGCAACTCAGCATTCTCTCTCCTACAAACACAACGAGTTGTGTTTCTTTGGTTTCATCTGACCATATGACATTCTCCCAATCCTCTTCTGGATCATCCAAATTCTCTCTAGCAAACCTCAGACGGGCCCGGACATGTACTGGCTTAAGCAGGGGAACACGTCTGGCACTGCAGGATCTAAGTCCCTGGCGGCGTAGTGTGTTACTGATGGTAGCCTTTGTTACGTTGGTCCCGGCTCTCTGCAGGTCATTCACTAAGTCCCCCGTGGGGTTCTGGGATTTTTGCTCACCGCTCTTGTGATCATTTTGACCCCACGGGGGTGAGATCTTGCATGGAGCCCCAAATCGAGGGAGATTATCAGTGGTCTTGTATGTCTTCCATTTTCTAATTATTGCTCCCACAGTTAATTTCTTCACACCAAGCTGTTTGCCTATTGTAGATTCAGTCTTCCCAGCCTGGTGCAGGTCTACAATTTTGTTTCTGGTGTCCCTCAACAGCTCTTTGGTCTTCACCATAGCGGAGTTTGGAGTGTGACTGTTTGAGGTTGTGGACAGGTGTATTTTATACTGATAACAAGTTCAAACAGGTGCCATTAATACAGGTAATGAGTGGAGGACAGAGGAGCCTCTTAAAGAAGAAGATACAGGTCTGTGAGAGCCAGAAATCTTGCTTGTTTGTAGGTGACCAAATACTTATTTTCCACCATAATTTGCAAATAAATTCTTTCAAAAATCAGACAATGTGATTGTCTGGATTTGTTTCCACATTTTGTCTCTCATAGTTGAGGTATACCTATGATGACAATTGCAGGCCTCTCATCTTTTTAAGTGGGAGAATTTGCACAATTGGTGGCTGACTAAATACTTTTTTGCCCCACTGTACATAGTTGGTAAGGTTGAAAAAAGACACAAGTCCAACCTGTGTGTGTGCACGCTTTTATATCAATATTACATTGTATATGTATGTTGTGGTCGTTTAGGTGCCTATCTACTATTTTTTTTTAATTATCTATGCTCCCTGCTGAAACCACTGCTAGTGGAAGAGATTTCCACATTCTTACCACTATTACCGCAAAGAACCCTCTAGGCAGTTTCTGGTTAATCGCTTTTCCTCTAATTTTAGTGAATGGCCACAAGGTTTTTAAATGCCCTTCCACAGAAAAGTTTTATCCCTATTTTGGGGTCACCAGTATGGTATTTGTACATTGAAATCATATGCCCTCTCAAGAGTCTCTTCTCCAGAGTGAATAAGTTCAGTGCTTGTAATCTTTCCTCATAACTATGGTCCTCCAGTCCCTTTATTAGCTTTGTGGCTATTCTCTGTACTCGCTCTATTTCCAGCACCTCCTTTCTGAGGACTAGAGCCCAGAACTGGACGGCATACTCCAGGTGTGGCCAAACCATAGTCTTGTAGAGTGGGAGAATTATCGTTTAATCTCTAGTCAAGTTAATTCCTTTTTTAATGCATGCCAATATTCTATTGGCTTTGCTTGCAGTAGCTTGGCATTGCATTCCGTTGCTGAGCCTGTCATATACTAGGGCCCCCAAGTCTTTTTCCATCCTAGATTCCCCCAGAGGTTCTCCCCCTAGTGAGTAGATTGAATTCATGTTTTGGCCACCTAAATTCAATATTTAAAATTTTTCTACATTGAATCTCATTTGCCATGTATTTGCCCACCACATTAATTTGTTCAGATCTTCTTGCAAGGTTTCCACCTCCTGCAGAGAAGCTATTGCTCTGCTTAGCTTAGTATCATCTGCAAATACTGAGATTGAGCTGTTTATTCCATCCTCCAGATCATTTATGAATAAAGTAAATACGATTGGTCCCAGGACAGAACCCTGAGGGGGCCCCACTTTCCACATTGGACCATTCCGAGTACTCCCCATTTATCACTACCCTCTGAACTCCCCCTTGTAGCCAGTTTTAAATCCAGGTACTCACCCTTTGGTCCATGCTGACAGACCTTAGCTTGTATTGTAAACGTTTGTGGGGAACTGTATCAAATGCCTTTGCAAAATCCAGATACACTACATCTACCGGCCTTCCTTCATCTAGATCACCTCCTCGTAGAAGGTTAATAGATTTGTTTGGCTAAAATCTTGTATATAGTCCCTTATCATCCCTTCCAAGAGCTTGCTATTGATGTTAGGCTAGCTGGTCTGTAGTTCCCAGGGATATATGTTGGTCCTTTTTTAAAGATTGGTGCTACATTGGCTTTTCTCCAATCAGCTGGTACCATGTCAGTAGACTGTTCGTAAAAATTAGGAACAATGGTCTGGCAATTACTTGACTGAGCTCCTTAAAGGGGTTGTAAACCCTTGTGTTTTTTCACCTTAAGGCATCCTTAAGGTGAAATAACACCTGGCAATCACCGGCCCCCCAGCCCCCCGTTTTACTTACCTGAGCCCCTTTATCTCTTCGGCGGGGACACACTCTCCCTCTCTCCACGGGGTCCCAGCTCTTGATTGGATAGATTGATGGCAGCACAGCCATTGGCCCCCACTGCTGTCAATCAAATCCAATGATGTGGGCGTCAGGAGGTGGGGCCGAGTCCGGCATTCGTGTCTGTGGATGCAAATGCTGGACATGGGAGCATGCCCGCAAGGTAACCCCCCTCAGGAGAGTGCTTTTCCTAGGGGGTTATTTGATGTGGGAAGGACCCGCAAGAGCAGCCGGGGGACCCCAGAAGAGTATGTTTGGGGCCACTGTGCAAAATGAGCTGCACAATGGAGGTAAGTATGACATGTTTGTTATTTAAAAAAAAAAACATAAAAACAATCCTTTAAAATCACTTTAAGGTCAGGTGCATGCCATCTGGTCCGGTGACTTATTTAGTTAAGTTTTTCAAGTCTGTTTCTTATTTTTTCCTCTGTTAACCATGGGGGTGGTACAAAAGGTAATAGCTGCAGAGAATGATTTGATGGGGGTGGCTCGGGGACAGTTGTTGTTAGGTGGGTGTGGGATAGGCTTCCCTGAATAAATTAGTTTTCAGGGATCTCTTAAAGGTGGACAGGGTAGGGGCTGATCGGACTTAATGGGGCAGGGAATTCCAGAGGATGGGAGAGGCTCTGGAGAAGTCCTGAAGGCGAGCTAGGGAGGAGGTAACAAGGGAGCGGTTTCGATGATATCTGCAGATGAGGTTGGTGATGTAGATGGGGGCAATGTTGTGAATGGCCTTGTATGTTATAGTTAGCATTTTGAATTTTATACGGTGGGGTAGGGGAAGCCAGTGAAGGGATTGGCAGAGAGGGGCGGCAGTCGTGGATCGATTAGTGAGGTGTATTAGTCTAGCAGCAGCATTCCTAATAGACTGAAGAGGGGGTAGCCTGCTTAAGGGTAGGCCATTAAGGAGAGAGTTGCAGTAGTGAAGGCGGGAAATAATCAAGGAGTGAATGAGTTGCTTTGTGGTGTCATGGGTCGAATTCTGGAGATGTTGCGGAGGTGAAGGTGGCAGAATTTAGCCAGTGATTGGATGTGGGGGCTGGAGGAGAGCACCTTTATATATATATATATATATATATATATATATATATATATATGTATATATATAAAATATAGACCTTGACTTTTGAGTAAAGGGATAAAATCCAGCTCATCATGGATGACCTAAGCCCAATGTACTCTAGGGTGGCCCACATGAAAGCCCAGTTCACCCGAACAAAGGCTTTCTCTGCATCCATGGACAGCAAGAGAAAAGGATAATTAGAACTCCTGGCTGCGTAGGTCAGGTTCACCACCCAAATTCTATTACTCCGAGTCTCACGATGGCGCACGAACCCTGCCTGATCCTATGAATGAGACTTGGGATTTGAGGGAGCAGCCTATTAGCCAAAATTTTTGCCAAATAATTTCAAATCCATGTTCAGAAGCACAATCGGATGGTAGTTCTTGAATCGTAAAGAATGCTTCCCCTCCTTTGGAACAAGGGAAATATATGCTCTTAAGCTATCCAGTGGAAAGTGCTTCCCATTCGTGATGGAGTTTAGGGCAGCAACCAACGGGGCAGTACCTCCCACAGAAAAGGCCACTTGACACTGTCAAAGGCCTTTTCTATATCCAAGGAGGCCACAACCATAGTACCCATATTAAGATGTGAGGTATGGATATTAGTATATAATCTACACATCTGTGGCCCTGCCAGCCACAAACCCTGTTTGGTCTGAGTCAATAATTGTAGGCAATATGGGCGGTAATCGTCGGGCAATGAGTTTTCAAAAATCTTGAAATCTGTAATCAGAAAAGCAATAGACCCTTGAAAAAGTCACATGTTCAGTGACGCTATGCGTCAGGGAAGGAGCCAGGTGTCAGTGTTGTGCTTCCGGTCACGGCCGAGACCGGAAGCGTCCATTATCTTCATAATTTTTTACTATTTCAAATGTAAATTACTATTTTTTCTAGAAAAAATGTATATTGCTTTACTACACATTGGATCCCCCTCTTTTTCTTTCTGAAACATTGCCCATTAAATTACTAACTGGAAATTGGCAGTGCTGCTGTTCCTTGCTGGAGTGGATACAGGGAGTCTGACCTGCCCGAGTGTTGGTATACATACAGTGCTGGAGGCCAATGTTGGAGGTGAGAGGCTGGGGGAAACAGTGGGGAGCACCCTGAATGACACAGAGCTCACTGGATGGATTGATGCACAGAGTAACACTGCTAACCACTGAAATATATTGAACTGTTTATAGACAGTTCCTGGAAGTTTTATCATTGAGGACTATTATAGTGGATTTTTATTACAATATTGCATTCTGAGTCACTGGGATTGGGTGTCCCTATCTCCCAATATTTTTGGCACTTGCAATATTTTTGGCACTTGCACATTATATATATAATTTCTATATACTTATTAATTGATTTTCATATTTTTATGGTTTTTATTATGCATATTTGCACAGTTTTTTGACATTGCACAATGTATTGATGTTGCACTTTTAATCCTTATTTCATTGATATTTCATACTTCACTGATTGGTACATTACTTTATAGAGGAATTGCACTTTATTGGTCACAATACTGTTGGATGAAATTTTTCTTGGATATTTCATATTTATGCATATGGTTGGAATTTTTTGCACAATTTATTTGCACATGAGGATTAATTTATATACATCAGGTTATATTAATTTTTATGCAATTAATTTTTAACACATTATTTAGTACACCTTTTTACGGTATTTATTTAATATTCTAGTAAGGTAGTGCCACATACTCTATTTATCAAATAGGTCTATAAGAGGCACAGGAGGATGTATTTTTTTGATGACTTATGGATCAGGACTATATGAGCGTGACTCATTGAGTATGGCAGAGCCCCCTCCTTCAGACAATGGGAGTAGAGAGAAGCAAGAAAGGGAGCAAGAAGGTCTCCATGGGCCTTATACAATTCTATAGGTCGACCATCCGGTCCCGGTGACTTCCCCATAGGAAAAGAACCAATAATTAGGAGAACCTCCTCCTAAAGCCTCTGTCTCCGTTTCCGAAAACCAGGCAAGTGCTACCGAATCCAACCAAGCCGCCAAATCAGCAGGCAGAAAGTCTGGAGACAACTGAGATGTATTTAATGTCTGGTAAAACTGACGAAAGGCCTCTAAAATATTAGACTGTGAGGAAACCTTATCCCTTAAGGGATACGTGTTTCAGAGATGGAAGTGGTAGAATGCTCATGTTGAGCCATCATGGCCAGAAAACCTCCATTCCGGTCCCCCTGCTCCAAAGACCTCTAATCTCTTGACGGGTCAATTGCATATTGAACTGTTTGCTCTTCCACTGAGGCCTGCAGTGCATCGGTCTTCGCCCGCTGGGCCCTACGGAAAGCCTTTATAGCAGATATATATTGTCCTCGAGTGTAAACTTTAAAGGCATCTCATATGTTTGCAGGAGTGGAAGAACCCTCATTAAACTCCCAGTATTCTGTAAGAAGAGGCAGGATTTTTATTTATTACTTCAGGATGTGACACCCAATGGGTTTCCCATCTTCATTGGGCTGCATTCTGAAAATAAAGGAAGAGACAAAATCTAAGTAACAATGGGGAATGATCAGATAACCCACTTAGCAAATACGTGGCATCTATTATATTGCCTAAAATAGCAGGATTAGCAAAAGCCAAATCTATACAAGAGGCAGTCTTGTACGAGCTTGAAAAACAGGAATAAGATCTAATTAAAGAATTCTTCCACCACCAAACCTCTATCAAACCTGCCACCTGAGCCCAAGCAAAAAGGTCCACAGAAAAATATTTAGGGGGAGTTGGCCTATCCAAGTTAGGGTCAAGTATGGTATTGAAATCTCCCATAAATAATTTAGCTGGGCAGTAGGGGGTGATCCTCTACAGAAAACTATATAGTAGGGCTCCAGAAAAAGGAGAAGGCATATACAAATCAATAACAATATATCTTTGACCCCACATCAAAAAATACAGCCAAAATATATTTTCCTTGGGAGTCAGAGTAAACATATTCCATTACACATGGCAATGAATTGCTAATTAAAATTGAAACCCCTCTAGAGAACGAAGAATAGGAAGCATGGAAGGTCTTCTGAGCCCAAGGCTTCTTAAGCATCAACAGCTTACTGCCCGTAAGATGTAATATGTGGGTAGTGAGTTTTCAAATAGCGAAAGAGCAGCGCTCTCTTAAATTTAGAATTAAGGTCGCAGATGTACCATGAAAAGATGGAAAAATTTGTTTAATCACATGGCACCATTGGAACAATAAAAGATATGATACTGAGACATAGTTTTGCAATTCAATATAATGCATTTCCAAGAAAACAAACATCTAAGGAAACATACCCAAAAAATACAAAATAAGCTCAACGTGTATAAACATATAACAAACGACACAAATAAAACAAACCCCACGGGCGTTGAGACGCCCACCCTGCCATTGTCTAACTCCCTCCAAAAAAAGGAGGAAAGCGTAGAGAAGGCCTAATCACAAGTCACACACAAAACAAGAAAAATGTAGGCAATTATGTAGTACTTATCCTATATATAAAACAAAAAAACCTAAATAAAAAGATTAAGGGTGAAGCAGCAACAGCACACCCAAAACAACGTTCCGAGGTAAGTGGGACAATAAGTGGTAATAACAAAGGGGCCACCTCTCCAAAAAGTAAGGGTAAAGTAATTTCCTAAAATAGAAATAAGGATATAAACTGACATCGTATGACATGAACCAAGAAGGTATAAAAAAAAGTAGGGCCTCTTTTAGTCTCCAAGATGGAGGGTTCTGAGTCACCGGACCCAGCTGAAGAGTCAAATGGACCAGCGCATGGTCCGAGAGAGATGACATCAATACTAGAAGACACTACTCTAGGCAGATCTTTATGCATAATCAGGAGATTCTAGACACGAGTCAATGTGATGAACATGTGAGAAAAAGGAATAGTCGCGTTCTTGAGGATGTAACAGTCACCAGGGATCGAGCAAATGAAGGAGGTGTAGGTCTGTCTTCAATCGCTTGAGGTGAGAATAGGGGAGATGAGACGAGCCACGTAATACACCCAGTAAAGGATCCATAGCGAAGTTGAAGTAACCCCCAAAAACAAGGTGTCCCTCAACAAACTCCATGAGCACAGGGAGGAGCGTCCTTAGAAACTGCGGGTGGTCCACATTCGGGAAATAATCATTGGCAAAGGTGACCTGTGTGTCCTATACCTTCCACTTCAACAGAAGAAAACGGGCCTAGGCACCTGTCTGCATCGCCTCAAAGGTCAAAGGAACCGACTTGGCTATCAGGATGCTGACCCCCTTAGACTACAGGTTGTGGTTTGCCGTCAGAAAAGCCTTATTAGTCAGTTTAGGGACCCGATCCCCCCGGAAGTGCGTTTTCTGTAGGAGAGGAGCTAGGAGCATAATAGGCAGTGGATGAATATGTTTACATGCCATGGGCGCAATGATTCATGCTTGCAGCAAAGTGTACCCGACATGTAAATGGGGAAGCAGCGCAAACACTCGGCAATGCACACAGTTGCAGCATGTTTTTGGGGGTTAAAACAGGCAGTGGGAAGCATCTCTTCCCCATTGCCTGTCAGTAGCCCCTGGAGAGAGCCAAACGTGAATCAGGCTTCAGAGGAAAGAGATTTAGATGCATGTCTAAATCTACCCTTAGAGCTGCGAAAAGTTTTAGCCATAGGCATTAGTTGGGAGCACCATGGATTCTAAACAGGGAAATGTAGGTTTGTTCTATGCTAAAGATCCTTTGTTTTAAACGTTGACTGCTGTATTTCATGAATTTAAAAATAACATACAGAAAAATATATAACTGTGTATTCCGTGTCCCTACATAATTACATTCCCATACTTCTGTTTTCTACTCCATTGCCTAAAAATGTACATGCCCATATATTTGTACTTCCTCACACATGAGAAAGACTCTATAAATTCAACCAAATAAAAAGCACTCTTTATTGTTAAGGCAAATGATGCATTAAGAAAGACCCTTTTCCCAGAGTACATTTTAAAGGTACTCAGAAGTCCAATTATCTTTGATTTAGCTGTAAAAAATTCAGACTAACAGCTGTGCCTGCTGAGTATTCTTCTGTAGAATGATGGTTCATTAGAACAAAGTATGAAAAAAAGGACATGTTCGTGTAATGTTTATCTCTGGCTCCATACCAGACTTGTTGCAGATATTTTCTGTTCTGCTGCATATTTTGTATTCTAAATACAATCTTAGACAATCTGTCAAACAGCCAGACGTATAGTATTTTTTTTACTCCTTGTTGGTACCTCTTTATATCTGCAGGATGTGAAGCTCAAGATTTTTTTAGTGGTCTCACCGTTATCTGCTTTTTATGAATAGCTTTCAAGAAATGTAAAATGAGCAAAGTAAGTTGGTACATACAGATTGAAATGTATTGTGTTTGTGTTTAAATGTACACAGTGATTGTTTCCCTTCCAGATAATGCTATTTACAGTGTTTTCTAAAAACATTGCTTTCCAATGCTTGTATGACATGCAATGACAATCACTAGTGAAACCTAGATTATGGTAAACTTATACAAAACTTTGAGACCTAGCATAAGGAACACTTGCTGCAATGAGCATTTAAAAATATATTCAATATGTACAGTGCCTCGAAAAAGTTTTATATTCACATTTTGTCATGTTACAACTAAAAACGTAAATGTATTTTATTGGGATTTTATGTGATTGACCAACACAAAGTGGCACATAATTGTGAAGTGGAAGGAAAGTGATAAATGGTTCAAATTTTTTTTTTTACAAATATCTGAAAAGTACGGCATGCATTTGTATTCAGCTCCCTTTACTTTGATACCCCTAACTAAAATCTAGTGGAACCAATTGCCTTCAGAGGTTTTCAGGCATTTTAGTTCTAGAAGTAGCGCCTGTAAAGCCCCTGAAAACCGCCTCCCATTCATTTCAGTGTGACTTTTCACACTGTGGCGGTGCGCTTGCGGGACGTTAGGGAAATTCCTGCAAGCAGCATTTTTGGGCCGGTTTGGAAACGCTGTATACAGCGCTCATAAAATGCTCTGCCCATTGAAATGAATGGGCAGTGCTTCCAAAGCTCTTGAAAAGCGATTCGGAAGTGCAGCAACACAGGCACTTTTAACCCCTTCTTCAGCCACTAGTGGGGGTTAAAAGTGATGCTTAAACAGCGGTAAAGCACTGCGCTTTACCGCCTACGCTTAGCGGTCCCACTGTGAAAAAGCTCTTAGACTGGGGCAGAGGTTGCCCTTCCAGCAGGACAACAAACCTAAACATACAGCCAGAGCTACAATGAGATTCATGTGTTAGAATGGCCCATTCAAAGTCCAGACCTAAATCCAATTGAGAATCTGTGGCAAGACTAGAAAATTGCTGTTCACAGACACACTCTACATCCAATCTGACAGCGCTTGCAAAGAAGAATGGGCAAAAATGTCACTCTCTAGATGTGCAAAGCTGGTAGAGACATACCTGAAATTGCAAGCGAAAGGTGTTTCTACAAAGTATTGTAGAACCACCTCCCAGGCCCCCACCACTTTTGAATGCTTTTTCTTTCAAGGAAAAGGTACCAAATTTTGACAGGAGACCACCTAGGCAATCTGAGCAGCAGTTAATTACTTCCAACACCACCCCCAGCACATAACCTCCTGTGTCATGTCACAGGTCCCAGGAGGCTGCATGTCTAACTCGTGCATGTGCAGTGGGGAACTGGCTATGAAAAGGCCACAGGAAGTCACTGCCAGCTTCAAGATGGTGGCGCCAGGGACGTGAAGGCAGGCAAAGACAGTTAAGAGATCTGGAATTTTTTGATTTGTGAGTGCATATAATGCATTAAGATAAAAAAAAATCTTCTGCCTTTACAACCACTTCAAGTGGCATGCTACATATTAGGTATAACAAATATTTAGTATTTTTTTAAATAGGATATTTAATCTCCAAACAGAATGTGTTTTGGATAGAATGGGAAAAGATTGGAGCATCTGTTATTTTTTTTTGCCAGCTCTGTCCCTTTTAAAAAAAAAATGACACTCTTTTCTTGTCATTTCCCATCATAATACAGATAGGCATCAGTGGGTACCGACAATCCCTACCGCACTTTAAATCCGGAGCGCTAAAAGTGATATTAAGCTCTTAGTTTTGTTTAGCACTTTCAGCAGCAGATTTAACCACTTCAGCCCCGGAAGGATTTACCCTCTTTCTGACCAGAGGGTTTTAACTGACAATTGCACGGTCGTGCGACGTGGCTTCCAAACAAAATTGGTGTCCTTTTTTTCCCACAAATAGAACTTTCTTTTGGGGGTATTTGATCACCTCTGCGTTTTTTATTTTTTGGGCTATAAACAAAAAAAGAGCGACAATTTTGAAAAAAACACATTATTTTTTACTTTTTGCTATAATAAATATCCCCCAAAAACATATAAAAAAAATGTTTTCTCCTCAGTTTAGGCCGATACGTATTCTTCTACATATTTTTGGTAAAAGTAATAGCGTCTACAAAATAGGGGATAGTTTTATGGCATTTTTATTAATGATTTTTTTTTTTTACTAGTAATGGCGGCGATCAGCGATTTTTAGTGTGACTGCAACATTTTGGCGGACCCATCGGACAATTTTGACACATTTTTGGGACCATTGGCATTAATACAGCGATCGATGCTATAAAATTGCATTGATTACTGTAAAAATGTCACTGGCAGTGAAGGGGTTAACCACTAGGTGGCAGTGTAGGGGTTAAGTATTCCTAGGGGCATGTTTCTAACTGTATGGGGGCGTGGCTGTGTGTGACACCACACTGATCGCTGCTCCTGATGACAGGGAGCAGACGAGAACAGGGAGATGCTGTTTACATCGGCATCTCCCCGTTATTGAGCTCCGAGACACGATCGCGGGCAATCGAGTCCGCGGGACCCGCAACCATGGTCATGGAGCTGCCACTGGTTTCCTGTTTCAGGGTACCTTCTCTTTCAGCATCCCTATGCAGGGACTAGTCCTGTGCTTTTTACGCTGTGTGCATCAATAGAAACGCACAGCCCAATAGCCTAGGGTAACAAGACACTCCCCTGTTATTGCGTGACTTAAAGGTAAAGTTTTGCTATGGGACACCTAGCAATGTTAGGCGCTGCCAAATCTACTTTTTGTTTTGAATTTCCCCTTAAAAATCACAGTTCACTTCTTGAAAGTGGACAGCACTGTTCTGTAGCCAAATAGCTGAATGTTTGCAGTGTGAGATTTTGCAAGACATTACTAGTCTTGTGAGATTTGGAGTAAGATTTAGTGATGTCACTTTGGTGTTGCTCACATTTCTCCTTGCTGGAGAGGAAGCTTTACACTTGGATCTGCAGTGCAAGGACCTACCTGCTTGTGCTTTCTCCACACACCTGGAAACTTTCTGGAACTGACCTGTCAATGAATTTCGAACTAGATGCTTAGTCATTATCGCAGAATCAGGCATTTCTCTTCAATTCTGCTGCTGGCCTGTAATGTTTATAAACGTACCATAAACATAAACAAAGCATCCATAACGAAAATAGTGTAATCCCTCGCGCGTCTAAGTGAACAAACAAATAAAATCAAATAGAAGTGAATAGAATATACGTGAAAATTGCTGCTAGACCTTTAGTGTACACAGTGCACAAAAAAATGGGTATAAATGTAATGGTGATCAGTGCAACTTCCTATAATTGGATAACATACACTGAAATGATTACTGTGACAAAATCCATCAAAAAATGCACAAAAAATTATAATGATAAAAATCGGTTAATTGCTGTGAAAGAAAGTCCTTTTCAAACAATGTGCCAAAATTCCTGTGATCTACAAATCTTGTGAAAAACAATTCTTGTAATTAATGATTCTTCTATATGTGATCTTTGTGTGAATTTAATGCTCCCAGAGCTCTTACCTCAATGAGGAAAATAAACCGCCTTAACGATCTCCCTGGGACAGATCAAATCTCCATCTCTTGATCCCACAAGATAAGGGGGTAAAGAAAAAGCCTCCCATAGTGTAAAAACGTTTAACTAAACTCAATTTATTAAAGGCCAAAATGGACTCTTACATTAAAAGCAGTAAAGTAGAGCAGTAATGGTGCAAACAATTTGTTGTAGACAGCATTAGACACTTCTTACATCACTTCCTGGTTCTTCCAGTATATCCAGCCACTTCCTACGTGTTACATCAGGACACGTGACTTCATCAGGGTACTAACTAACTAATTCACGTGATAGTCGACTGCATGTGCTCGTGAAGGAAATAGCTTGTTTTGGCCAGATTGGTCCACACTAACGATTTGAAGTTCACTAAAACATGTAGTTCGACTTTAAAGCATAGCCCTATACGAACCCCAGAAAACGTATCCATGGAGAAGTTGTAACAAAGTTTGAATAATTTTTTGCCAATACACAAGAGGACATCTTTTCCAATATTACACAAGTTTAGGACTGTTTTGCTATTCCCTGGTGTATAATTTTCTTTAGATGTTGCCATCTAAACTATCTATTCTATCTAAACAATTAGGCAGGCACTACACTGCACTACACATTTGTAGGTAGATCTAAAGGAGACAAACTTTATATGCAGTGTTTTTTTTTATTTTTTTTACATTGTATCTTTTTCTTTCCTGAAAGGAGAGAGAGAGACACACACACACACACAGTACCTGGCTTTACAGCTAGTGATCACTGTGATAGCCAATCACATCAATCATGTAATCAGGTCCCTCTAGATCTTGATTGTTAATACAAGACCAGGAGCTGCTAGTGCAACTTAACTCCATGCTGGAGGCAAGCTATGGAATGCACTTACTGCACAAACACACTTGTGCTTATATGCAATGCCACCCTCCATGACACTGCATATATGTGTGAGGCCAGCAGTGACAGATTAATTATTTTCATATTGAAGCACATTGCTTTGACTTAGGCACTCCACCTCAACACATGAAAATTTTGGTCCTGCTCTTGTTTTAAAAGGAAACTGAACTGAGAAAGTGGGAGTAAAATAGTCCCCATCGTCGGTGTTGGTGGCAATAATAACTCCCATCATTGATGTCAGTGAACTCAATAATGCCGCCCTAAAATAAATGTCGGTGGATGTTCAGCCACTTAATTGTTTTTACAGGCAGCGGAAGGGGACATCCCCCCCTCCTGCCTCCCTCTGGTGCTTCTACCGTCTCGCCCGTGCAATCGGCTAGCCGGAAAAAGAATCTGCTGGCGCTGTAAGTTTACCATAGAGCAGGCGTGTCCAATCTATTCAAGAGAAAGGGCCACTTAAGCGACGTGGTAACCAGTCGTGGGCCACAATGAGCAGAGCAGGCGTATGACAGGTCTGTGTCCACTCTGCATATGCAGAACAGACACGGACAAAGCCCACTCTACTCAATGTGCCCTCCAATCCGATTCGCCCAGATGGAAGAGACCGATCCCCTTCATTTTTTTTTTTTTTTTTTGCCAATTGGATTGATGCCGCGGTTTACCCACACTGCAAGTTCAGTGCAGCTGTGGCTTTCCTTCGGGTTACTTGCCCTTTGCCATAGACTTCTATTATACCCTGCAGGTGTCGTGCACTTTCTGAAAGCGCACCAAACCCACAGGTAATAACAGAAGTCTATGGCTCAGTGCAGGTAACCAGTTTAAAAGCAGCCCAGTAACCACAGCAGAACAGATGTGCCCATATATAAACTGTGATTTTACTTACCTTTTAATACCTTAACTTTACCTCTACTGCTGGCTTCATTCACAACACTGATACTCTGGGATGGTGGGTCGGCAACCTGCGATCTGGGCTTGCCAACTAGCCATCCCAGAGCAGGAGTTCGCGGGCCACATCAGAGGGCTCCGCGGGCCACATGGGGCCCCCGGGCCACTGGTTGGGCACCCCTGCCATAGAGAATACCGTGAGCCAGATGGCTCCGGCAGCCTCTATGACCTTCGGAGGCCTGGGCGCGACGTTATGACATCATGCCCGGCCTCCGCATTTGAAAACCTTCCATTGCCTCGGCTGGGAAGCCGAGATCGTTTTGTTTCCCAGCCTAGAGGTGAGATATGGGGACTTATAGACCCCAGATCTCGCTATAAAGAGGACCTACCATGCCCTATTCCTATTACAAGGGATGTTTACATTCCTTGTAATAGGAATAAAAGTGATCAAAAAAGAAAGTGTCAAAATAGAAAAATAAAAGTAAAATCATAAAAAAAAAGTAAAGCCCCCCCCCCTCCTCGCTCGCAGAAGAGCGCACATTTGTAGGTCGCGCCCACATATGTAAACGGCGTTCAAACCACACATGTGAGGTATCGCAACAGCAATAATTCCTAGTGCTAGACCTCCACTGTAACTCTAAACAGGTAACCTGTAAAAGGGAAAAAACTGCGCTTGGAATGGGGGAGGGGAGTGTGTGGGTTCCCTATAGGTGCCCTGTGTAGATAATTACAAAAGAAAGCTGCAAACTTATTGTGGGATATACACAAAAATACAAGATAAAAAAGAGAAGTTGCGCTAATAATTAATGAGTGTTGACCAGGAATGTCACAATCAAGTGAAAACAGTACAGCAATAAATAAATAATTTTTCCAAAAATTGCTTACAGGAAAGAATTATAAATAAATACAAAATATACAGTGAATAAATTATTAACCCAATAGTGAGTGTGTTGGTGGATTAATATGAATAAATTTAAAAAAGTCCCAGATCAGAGGTTCCTTATTAATAGTCCTCAAAAACAGGGGCAAGGTGTATTGGTGTACAGGAGACTAAGTCCTTCCAGGAGGGTTCAGAGGTGATAGAAGTATTCTCAGCAAATCAATAACTCAACCTTCCAAGTAATATGCTTACCAGAAATAAGCAACAAATCCGCAGTTGGCCTATACCCGGCCTGGGCCTTTAGATGAATCAGGAACCCGGAACTTAGGATACTCGAGAGTGGCGTATGCCCCCAGTGGTTATTACCCAAAAGAAAAAAGGGGAGCAGACATAGCGTAATATTGCAAAAAAAATTTAAGAAAAAGAGCTATATATAAATATATATATATAACACTTTTTCTGTGTAAAATTTAAAATAAGAAAATTAAATTAGAACACCCAGAGTGAAAAACCAAAAATAAAAAATTAAAAAATTTAAAGCGTGTTCAAAAAAATGAAAATAAAAAACTCCTCCACCATTTAGATATTGCGCTTACCAGAACACAACAAAAGCAAAACGACTGGCATTTATCCCAGCAAGGAGGAGTATCAAACACATACACCAGTGATCCAAAAAGCAAACGACTGACACGTGTCCCGTCACCACACAGAGGGGCTCCTTACCAGAGACCAGCGATAATCAATGCATATAATCTCCCAGATAAGATGGGCCAGTAGTTGGTAGCAAAAGGTCCTGGTCCACTTGAAAGATCGGTACTCACTCTCCTAAGCTCAGCGGCTCATGTTTTACCCAAAAGGGAGAGAAAGCAGCAGACCATGGTGGAGTACGTTTGACAAATTTATTATAAAAATTTAAAGGTTACACTTGCATAAAAGAAGATCGTTTTAGGCATAAAACAGAAGCCGGCCGGCAACATAAAACAGAAAAACCCGTCCTCAATGGCGTGGTGACGTCAGCACGTACGTCCCAGACGCGTTTCGTCATAGGCTGACGTTTTCAATGGGTACGGGTAGCGTGCTGAATCACCACCGTTATATAGACACACAAATAAACAAGCCTCGTTCTGAGCTCCGTGTTGTGAAGCACAAACAACCATTTTAGGTGTGGGCAAAACATAGCTGTATTGGACCAGGTATTGGAAACTTGTTCATTGCAAGAAATACATTAAGACATCATATAATAATGTCAGTTTTAGCCGTAGCACACCTTATTGTTCGGCTAGAAAAAATACTAAGGAGAAAAAATTAATTAAAAATTTAAAAACATTAAAGTTTGTAAATTATCGCTGAACCCGGGGGGGATCACCCGCTCTTAAATGGAACAACGAAGCATAGTAGATAAAAAGGAAGCATAGTATGTAAAAAAATTTTTTTTAGCTTTTTAAATAAATTTGGATTTGAGAAATAGAGAAAAAACACTGTACTTCTCTATAACTTATATATTAACCACGGATAGCAGGTAAACTCCATAGACCATTGGAATCCACCTCTATGGTTAAAAAAAGAAAACAGTGCTGGGAATGATTTTTACAATTTTCTTAAGACCAAAACAGAATAGAAGGGGGAAAAGTGTAATCTTTTCTTCCAACCAGCGTATTTTCAAAAATTTAAAAATACCAAACAGAAATTGAAAAATGGAGTATAGTGTGTGTTTAACACATGCAGCTCAGAACTAGATCATATCAACCATAATCCGAAACCAACAAAATCATGAGTTGTCAATAAATGCGTTAACATCCACATCTATGTTTAACCCATAGGGAACATATGTTTTAACCCTATGGATCCAGGACATTTCAGATTTGGATATTTCTCGCACCAAAGAGCTCCCCCTCCAATTAGCACTGAATTTGTCGATCCCTAAAAAGAGTGTATTAGAGGGGTCTCTGTTATGTTTGAAAAGGTAATGCTTCGAGACCGAGTGGTTCCTAAATCCAGCCTTAATGTTTGTGATATGCTCATTCAATCTTATTTGTAATGGGCGTTTAGTCCGCCCAATATACTGAAGGCCACAAGGGCACTGTAGTAAATATACTACCCCTACTGTACAACAAGTAATAAACGGAGTTATGGTGTGCTGAACTTGAGTACTCGTAGATAAAAACTTTTGTGTCCTTCTACTTCTGCAACTATTGAATGAGCAAACTCTACATTTCCTGCATTGGTAAAAACCAGTTAGCTGATCGAAAAACGTTAATTTTTTGGTAGGGGGATCAAGAATATTAGGGGCCACTCGGTTTCTAAGCGAAGGGGCCCCCCTGAAAACTACTTGGGGTCTTTCAGGTAGAATTTTACTCAATACTCTATCGTTGTTAACTATGTGCCAATGTTTAGAAATGATTTGCTTGATATTCTTATGTTGGAGTGAATATGTGGTTACAAAAGGCACCATTGAGTCACAGAATGTTCCTTGGGGGGCTTTTTCCTTTTCTCTGAGAAGAGACCCTCTATCCATCTCTTCCACTTCCTTAAGGGTCGGTAAGAGAGAGTTTAGAGTATAGCCCTTTTCGAGAAACCTTTAAATTGGCCAATTTATTTATGGCCAAATGGGAGGAGGATGTCATCTATGCCCATAGGGCCCCTCAGCTGGTCCTGTGGGCTAGATATATTGATGACATCCTCCTCCTATGGGATGGCGATGGTCAGGATCTACAAGAGTTCATATCATCTTTGAATCTGAATGATCGCGGTATTCACCTTAATTTTGAAATGAGCCAGACTCAGATTCATTTTCTGGATCTGACCCTATCTATCAAAAATGGGTCTTTTTCTACGTCGACCTACTTTAAAAGTACGGATCGCAACTCATATATTGCCTTGGATAGTTGCCACCATCGGCCTTGGCTTAACGGTGTACCAAAAAGCCAATATATGAGGCTGCGTAGAAACTGCTCGAACCAACAGGAATTTTCAAGTCAGGCTAACATACTCACTGAAAGGTTTCTCGAAAAGGGCTATACTCTAAACTCTCTCTTACCGACCCTTAAGGAAGTGGAAGAGATGGATAGAGGGTCTCTTCTCAGAGAAAAGGAAAAAGCCCCCCAAGGAACATTCTGTGACTCAATGGTGCCTTTTGTAACCACATATTCACTCCAACATAAGAATATCAAGCAAATCATTTCTAAACATTGGCACATAGTTAACAACGATAGAGTATTGAGTAAAATTCTACCTGAAAGACCCCAAGTAGTTTTCAGGGGGGCCCCTTCGCTTAGAAACCGAGTGGCCCCTAATATTCTTGATCCCCCTACCAAAAAATTAACGTTTTTCGATCAGCTAACTGGTTTTTACCAATGCAGGAAATGTAGAGTTTGCTCATTCAATAGTTGCAGAAGTAGAAGGACACAAAAGTTTTTATCTACGAGTACTCAAGTTCAGCACACCATAACTCCGTTTATTACTTGTTGTACAGTAGGGGTAGTATATTTACTACAGTGCCCTTGTGGCCTTCAGTATATTGGGCGGACTAAACGCCCATTACAAATAAGATTGAATGAGCATATCACAAACATTAAGGCTGGATTTAGGAACCACTCGGTCTCGAAGCATTACCTTTTCAAACATAACAGAGACCCCTCTAATACACTCTTTTTAGGGATCGACAAATTCAGTGCTAATTGGAGGGGGAGCTCTTTGGTGCGAGAAATATCCAAATCTGAAATGTCCTGGATCCATAGGGTTAAAACATATGTTCCCTATGGGTTAAACATAGATGTGGATGTTAACGCATTTATTGACAACTCATGATTTTGTTGGTTTCGGATTATGGTTGATATGATCTAGTTCTGAGCTGCATGTGTTAAACACACACTATACTCCATTTTTCAATTTCTGTTTGGTATTTTTAAATTTTTGAAAATACGCTGGTTGGAAGAAAAGATTACACTTTTCCCCCTTCTATTCTGTTTTGGTCTTAAGAAAATTGTAAAAATCATTCCCAGCACTGTTTTCTTTTTTTAACCATAGAGGTGGATTCCAATGGTCTATGGAGTTTACCTGCTATCCGTGGTTAATATATAAGTTATAGAGAAGTACAGTGTTTTTTCTCTATTTCTCAAATCCAAATTTATTTAAAAAGCTAAAAAAATTTTTTTTACATACTATGCTTCCTTTTTATCTACTATGCTTCGTTGTTCCATTTAAGAGCGGGTGATCCCCCCCGGGTTCAGCGATAATTTACAAACTTTAATGTTTTTAAATTTTTAATTAATTTTTTCTCCTTAGTATTTTTTCTAGCCGAACAATAAGGTGTGCTACGGCTAAAACTGACATTATTATATGATGTCTTAATGTATTTCTTGCAATGAACAAGTTTCCAATACCTGGTCCAATACAGCTATGTTTTGCCCACACCTAAAATGGTTGTTTGTGCTTCACAACACGGAGCTCAGAACGAGGCTTGTTTATTTGTGTGTCTATATAACGGTGGTGATTCAGCACGCTACCCGTACCCATTGAAAACGTCAGCCTATGACGAAACGCGTCTGGGACGTACGTGCTGACGTCACCACGCCATTGAGGACGGGTTTTTCTGTTTTATGTTGCCGGCCGGCTTCTGTTTTATGCCTAAAACGATCTTCTTTTATGTAAGTGTAACCTTTAAATTTTTATAATAAATTTGTCAAACGTACTCCACCATGGTCTGCTGCTTTCTCTCCCTTTTGGGTAAAACATGAGCCGCTGAGCTTAGGAGAGTGAGTACCGATCTTTCAAGTGGACCAGGACCTTTTGCTACCAACTACTGGCCCATCTTATCTGGGAGATTATATGCATTGATTATCGCTGGTCTCTGGTAAGGAGCCCCTCTGTGTGGTGACGGGACACGTGTCAGTCGTTTGCTTTTTGGATCACTGGTGTATGTGTTTGATACTCCTCCTTGCTGGGATAAATGCCAGTCGTTTTGCTTTTGTTGTGTTCTGGTAAGCGCAATATCTAAATGGTGGAGGAGTTTTTTATTTTCATTTTTTTGAACACGCTTTAAATTTTTCAATTTTTTATTTTTGGTTTTTCACTCTGGGTGTTCTAATTTAATTTTCTTATTTTAAATTTTACACAGAAAAAGTGTTATATATATATATTTATATATAGCTCTTTTTCTTAATTTTTTTTTGCAATATTACGCTATGTCTGCTCCCCTTTTTTCTTTTGGGTAATAACCACTGGGGGCATACGCCACTCTCGAGTATCCTAAGTTCCGGGTTCCTGATTCATCTAAAGGCCCAGGCCGGGTATAGGCCAACTGCGGATTTGTTGCTTATTTCTGGTAAGCATATTACTTGGAAGGTTGAGTTATTGATTTGCTGAGAATACTTCTATCACCTCTGAACCCTCCTGGAAGGACTTAGTCTCCTGTACACCAATACACCTTGCCCCTGTTTTTGAGGACTATTAATAAGGAACCTCTGATCTGGGACTTTTTTAAATTTATTCATATTAATCCACCAACACACTCACTATTGGGTTAATAATTTATTCACTGTATATTTTGTATTTATTTATAATTCTTTCCTGTAAGCAATTTTTGGAAAAATTATTTATTTATTGCTGTACTGTTTTCACTTGATTGTGACATTCCAGGTAACCTGTAAAAACATTTTTAAAGTGTCACCTATTGGGATTTTTAGGTACCAAAGTTTGGTGCCATTCCACGAGTGTGCGCAATTTTTAAAGCATGACATGTTGGGGATCTATTTACTCTACGTAAACTCATCTTTTACATTATTATAAACGTTTTTTTTTTTTCCAAATACTGTGCAAAATAAAAAATTGCAACGACCAACATTTTATTCCCTAGGGTCTCTGCTAAAAAAAACATATATAATGTTTGGGGGTTATGATTAATTTTCTAGCAAAAAAAAAATTATGATTTTTACATGTAGGAGAGAAGTGTCAGAATTGGCCTGGGTGGCAAGTGGTTAAGTAATAATTATATATGACCGGCTTTATAGATCTTGTTTGCTATATTCCATTTAATGGAATTACAATGGGCATTGCTTCTTTTCCTATTTTAAACGTTTTTTTTTTTTTTTTTTTCTTTTCTTTTTACAGGGAATAGCTTTTTGATGCATACTTTAATTTTACCTAGAACTTTTGATTTGCGATAAAGCGGTAAATTAAACTGTGCTTTTCTGGCTTTGCAACGATATGTTCCCATTTAGTTGTGCACTGTCAAATTATCTTTGTATGTGAAGTCTTTCCAATTAATTTTTACGTTCTGGATCTGTAATTGAAACCTGTCATCCTTGACCTAAATATAATTAACTGGATTAGATTCCAAAACGCTTATTGCTTTACAATAACACGTATATGCTTCATGCATTGTGCCAATCAAATTCTTTGTAGTGAAGGAAGCAATGAGAAAAAACTGTAAAATAATACAGCTCTGTAAAGAAATGTTGTAGCGGGTAAGACCAGCAAGTTCTGCTAAACATCTCTGGGGACAAACACTTGTAGAAAGTTGTCACATATGATTAAAGGAGTCATTGGCAACAATCAGACTTGACATTGTTATATCAGGGGTTAGCAAAAGCATAATTAGCAAAGTGATTAACGACAAAAGAAATGCTGTGTAATGCTCAGGGATCAATTTTCCATTTAAAACACTTACGCCATTATTTAAACTTACATGTGGTTAGTTAATTATATAGTTTACAATACTGAAAAGCTGGATTTCTCAAGGCACACAAGCTGTTCTGTCCCATCTGCAGTCCAGCTATTAAAAATGTGATTTGCACTGACTCCAAACAGACTGTTTTTACCCTGGGAAAATCCACGGAGCAGGTGTTCTTATGATATTACTTTGTAGTACAGTTAATATGGCCCTTCTAACAAAATTGCTTCTCTCACTTGGTTTCTCCTTGGAGTGTATGTAACAGGTATCTGCAGAAGGGGGTATAATTCAGGGTCAAGAAGCATGGTACATGCTGTAAAAATAGAATTGATGCAGCTTTAAAACCTATTTATTAAAGTGATTGTAAAGGATCGTTTTAAATTTTTTTTATTTAAATAACAAACATGTCATACTTACTTCCACTGTGCAGCTCGTTTTGGACAGAGTGGCCCCGAACATCCTCTCCTGGGGTTCCCCTGGCGGCTGTCGCAGGTTTTCCCCACATCAGATAACCTCCTAGGAGAAGTGCTTTCCTGAGGGGGTTACCTTGCAGGCGCGCTCCCGAGTCCAGCATTTGCGTCCACAGACACGCCCAGCCCCCGCATCATTGGATTTGATTGACAGCAGCGGAAGCCAGTGGCTGCACTGCTATCATTCTATCTAGGCAATATGCGGGACCCCGTGGAGAGAGGGACAGCGCGTCCCTGTCGAGGAGATGAAGGGGCTCAGGTAAGTAAAACGGGGGCTAGGGGCCGACGACTGCCAGGTGTTTTTTCACCTTCATACATAGGAAGCATGAAGGTGAAAAAACACGAGGGTTTACAACCTCTTGAATTTCTTTACTGCTATTGACAGGGCTCCTTCTGTCACTCATTTGTAAGCATACATCTGCCGTTGGAAATGTATTTAAAGCATTTTAAATGTTTTATGATTGTGCCGCTACCAAAGCAAACCACCAACAGTACACTGTTAATAAAATAGAAAAAAAACTGAACTATATTAAAATAAATGTTAGCGGTCAGTTTTTGTTTTGTTTTTTATGATTTTTGTGAGTCACTTCTTCTAATGCCGCGTACACACGGTCGGAATTTCCGATGGAAACAGTCCAATGGGAGCTTTTCATCGGATCGTGTGTATGCCCATCGGTCTTTTTCTGTCGGAATTTCCGATGGACTTTAGATTGAGAACCTGTTCTTAAGTTTTCCGACGGAAAACCTTTCTATCGGATTTTCCGATCATGTGTATGCAATTCCGACACGCAAAATTTCCGACGCATGCTCGGAAACAATTTGACGCATGCTCAGAAGCATTAAACTTCCCTTTTATAGTGCAGTCAAACGAATTCCGACGGGAAAACCATCAGAGCTTTTTCCGACGAGAATTCCGACCGTGTGTACGCGGCATAAGAAATGTCTTTCCCTTTCTGCTGAGAGAAAGTGGCAAAATAATGTAGCTCTCGTGTGCAAGAGTTAAATCATTAATGGCCACCCTATGCCCAAAGAAAATAAGCATTCAAGAAGTAGCATTAGCGGAATGAAGAGGGGGGAGTGCAAACATTGAATGTTAAAGGAGACCAAACTGGGAGGTATTTTATTATTATGTACACATAGGATGTAAATGCCACCGTAAGCCATGCATCCTGCTTCTCATATATTCCATTCTTGAAGTTTGTACAGTATGGATTATTTATATAGATATTTATTGCTATCTGGGGGCTGCTTTCAAGAAAATGTCAATACTTTTTTGTTCCAATGGACAATGGTTTTATCAAATAGGAAGTGAGGGGAAATCACAGACGGAAATACAGCAATGAATAGCTGTTCTAGCCTTTCCCTACTCTACTAAATACAATTTTTAAAATCTCAGTGTTGCTGTTGCAGACATGCCCTCAACTCCCTTCTAAAAAATTGTTGTCACCAAGACAGTGTGAGGAAATCCCTCTAATAGAGTTCCAATAGCAGTAAAAACCCCAAAGATGTTCTAATCTTGTCTCAAAAAATATTTATTTTTTAAAAAGGAAAAGTTTTGTCTGGATATACTTAAACATTTCACCTTCTGTGAATGCAGTGACGCAGCAGTTAATTTGTAGTCCAGCATATGAAACTCTCTTGGACTTTGTCAATTATTTGTATTCTCTGCCTCTCTATAGTTTTCTGTTTCAGGATGAAGTTCTAGGCACTAAAAGTTTCTATAGCAACATGGTAGCCTTGTCCAGATCTGCTCAGCACCTCCTCCCAAAAACATCCATAGACGTAGGCAATGACCTGCATGGCCTAGAAATAAATCCAGCCCTTTGTTAATGAGGAAGGTAAACCAAAAATAAAACTTCTAAATTAGGTATATAATAAGTAAACCTGGCCATTGATCTATGTGTTTTTTTTTTTTTTTTAGTTAGTCAGCGGTCTGATTAAAAAAAAAAAAAAAAAGATTCCCTCATCTACACAATAGAGGTGGATGGAGGAATCCTCTCTGCTGCGCTATTGTATTCTGACAGTGCGGACTCCTCTGCTGTCAGATCGCACTGATCAGTGCTGATTGGTCGAAAGTTTACCAACAGTCCTGTTTATGAAAAATCGATTGACTTATCTTGGATGGAAATGACCATTGATGGATCGGAATTCAGCTGGTCCTCACTAAACCAGACACATTTTGATCCATCTATAGCCAGCTTAAGATTTTTTTAAAGGAAAGGGCTGCATATCTAGTAGTATTTTGGAATGTAGTAATTTCAGATGCAATGGTTTTTTAAAAGAGCTAATAGCATGTGCATTTAGCAAAGACAAGTGAGAGATGAAAAAGGTGCTGCTCATTCCCCACTTTGGGGGATATTTTCCTTTTTCTTATAGCATGTGCATTTGACCTTTTCAGTTAATGCTGTTTGTGGGTAAGAATGGACAATGTTCCTCATGCTCTGAACACATTTCTTGCTTTTGATTGAAAAAGATATACTTGGTGAAGAAGACACATTTCCAACAAAATTATTCTGACAATGAAGAAATAAAAGCAATCCAGACATAAAGTTATTCAATTCAAACAGCACAATGTGCCATGTATGTCTTGCTTTAGGCCCAGCCTTTATTTTATCATCATTCAATGGTGGTGGAGGGAACTGTAAATCTTTACATAATAGCCTATAAAAAGCCAAATCAAATGTATTATTTAATATAAAGTCCCCATTTCACACTGGTCTAATGATTTGTGAAAATGTAGAATTTTTGTATTACAGTACTTGAAACAGTGAAGAGAAGCTGGGATTTGATTTTGAATGCAATGTTCCAGTAGCACTAAAGTGATTAACCACAATCTCTTTATTCTCCTGAATCGTTCATGAGTAGTCAGACAGAGATTTTCTTTAAACATAACATTCACTGTCTTTGCAGGGAAATCATTGAAAGGTGTATTGTTGAAGTGTTACCGTGGACATTTACAAAACCATTTTTCTCAGTTTTGTTAGAATTTAATCAGCTTACTGTTTGAAAAAAGAACTGGCAGTACAGTGCGTTTAGTTCCAAAAATAAATGTGAATGACGGCCAATTAACCTCTCCGATTTTTCTATCAGTAACTGATAAATTGCAAGCAACTGCAATTTGAATAATGCTGTGGTCCTTTCTTATTCCCAGAAAAATGAGAAACATACTTAAAGAACTATGATGAGAAAAGACTTATGTCCATCAAATTAAATATTATCTAAATTCCTAATGTGTTGTACTATAGTGAGGTAAAGAAAAACACTCAGTGGTTGCATCAAACCCTTTGATCAGTCCTTGCATTACATTTACTCACCACAATATGTTCAATACGTCTTACAATCGCCTTACTGCGCTCCCCCTGGGGGCACGCGAGATCGGCCGTTCTGGGAAGTCGTCATATGATGTCCACCCAGAACGAGAGCCACACCGCCCAGCCATCATTTGACGGCCAGTGGGCGGGAAGGGGTTAAACACTTTGCTGTAAGCAGACAAACTAAGCTATTCTTAAAACAATGTGGGTGGCGGTACTCCAGTTTAAAATCTCCAAATTCTTTATTAAATTATACCCATAAGGCAAAGTACAAGGATGACAGTTCTTACATGTTTTATGCCCAAGAACATTTGAAGGATACATTCACCTTATCCTCCCAGCAGCCTTAGGAGAATGGTAAGTCTGGTGCAGGACAGTGCAGAGACTCTCAGGGACCAAGCAGCTGTCACAAGTTGCATAGTTAACCAGCTTGAAAAAAAGACACAAGTCCATTCAGTTCAACCATAAAAAAAATATCATACAATCCCATATACACAATCCTATACCCACAGTTGATCCAGAGGAAGGCAAAAACCCTTGCAAAGCATGATCCAATTTGCTACAGCAGGGGAAAAAAATTCCTTCCTGATCCCAGAGAGGCAATTGGACAAGATTTCTCAGGAGGAGCATGGACCTGAGCGGCAAGAATTTTTTCACCCAAATGGAAGTGAGACTGATGCGATCTGTAGCCAAAATATGATCAGGAGGAATCGCAGGAACCAGAACCGACTCCATTTTGGCAGTGGAGGAAAATTGTTGCAACAAAGCGTCAGCCCTTACATTCTTAGTACCGGGTAAGAATGAGACAATGTAATTGGAACTTGGCAAGCAAAGAGCCCATAATGCCCTTCTGGGAGAGGGGCGTTTAGCCTCAGACAATAATGTGAGATTAGGCCACTCGTAGAAAAATAAAGTGCCTGTCAAATAGTCTAGAGCTGCCATCTGATGGTAATCCTAGATGGTGCAGCAAAAGTCCAGTCCAAGGAGTTGATGCAACCGCTGGATTAGGGATACATATAAGCTGGAGAGATGGTCTGACAGCATGGGCAAAGACCCTGTGACAACAGACACCAGTAGGCATAGCTTCACATTTTGAAGTGGTAACACCTCTTTCTCAAGCCTGCCTACCTGTGACACACAGAGCTATTTGTACTCTCTAATAGCAGGAAGGGTATCCATTTGTGGGACTACAATAGACAGTGGAACCCGCAACCTGCCTAGGCACTCAAAAGCAATATTAAATGGAGACTTAAAGTGGTTGTAAACCCACTTTTTGGACTTCTATCTATAGGTAAGCCTAGAATAAGGCTTACTTATAGGTAGGGGAAATATCTCCTAAACATGCGCCTTGGAGATATTTCACTTGTAGTCCGCCGAAAATTGCAACGGCGCATGCGCGGGGAAGAAACAAAATGAAGTGCCGTTTCTTCCCTAGCCTATGCCGTTAATCGCGGCTCCCAATGCGTATGCGCAGGAGTGATGTCACGCGGCTCTGGCGAATCACAGAGCCGGAGTCCGCGGCCTGGAAGGAAGAGGGCCAGACGATGGACACTGCCCACACAGGGGACATCGCTGGATTCTTTTGCAAGTAAGTGGCACATAATGGGCTAGTATGCGATGCATACTAGCTCATTATGCTTTTCATTTGCAGGCTGCAGCAGCAAGCAAAAGAGGAAGTAAAAACCATCATTGTTTACTTCCTCTTTAAGACCTAATTGCGATAAAAAGGAGCACATAATACAATATGGGCAGCTAAAAAAATAGGAAATGTAAACGGAAGCATCTGCTAACATTGACAGCCATATTGTATCAGAATATCGACATCTACCTGTATATATGCAATTGGTGACATAAATAATGTTTTTTCAGATTATACACCAATGTAATAAAGAATGTAACAAAAAATTATTATTCATGCAGTTAAATAATTGACAATGCATACATTATTATTACTTTTTAAAAATAATATAAATAAATACATGGTTGCATGTAAAAAGTGTGTATGTGTTGCCCTCGAAACGTATATGTGCCTGAACATAGTTATTCTGAAAATACAAAGTAACATGATATCTTTGCAAAAAGGTACACAGACATGAACAATGCATATACATAAACACACCTAAATATGCATGAAAATTGAATAATAGACAATGTATATGCACATAAATGACTGTATTAAAAAAAAAAAAAAAAACTTTACAAAACACATTTCTTGCAATAAGGTAAAAATTTTTTTTTACAGATACAGCTTTGTGCGTGGCTGCGTCTTTTTCCCCTCTCTTCCTTTTTTTTTTATATAATCTTTATTTTATTTAAAAAAAAAAAACAAGACACAAATATGGCAGTACAGTCACATAAAACAAGAAATGGTGGGGAGGGGGGTATAACAGTAAGAAAAGAAGAAGAAAGGAGAGGAGAAAAGGGCTCCGGGTGGCATGCGTTTACAAGGTCTCCAGTAGTATACAATCAGTACGTTGCATATGACATCACAATATTCCCCTTTCCATAGGGGATGATATAGAACAAGAAGGGAAGGGTAAAATGGGGGGGGGGGAGAGGCACACCAAACCCTCTCTTTTTTTTAACACAGGGACTTGAAAAGCAGCAGGAGCCATTAGCTCCTGCTACTGTCTATCAAGTGCACTATGAAGGAAGTGGGGGCGGGGCTAAGTCCTGCTGTTGGTGTTTATGAAGTGCGGCTCCAAAGACACACAGCTTGGGAGCGAGCAGACACGTGTGCCTTCATATCGAACAGCTTGCTATGGGGACACACGAAGAAGAGGAGCGAAGATCACCGACAGGGGGCCCAAGAACAGGATTGGGGCCGCTCTGTGCAATACGATTGCACAAAGAAGGTGAGTATAACACATTTGTCATTCATTTTTTTTTTTTTTTTACTTTAGTAACACTTTAACTCAACCCAAGGACAGGGAATTGAGGGAATATTTCCAGTAGGTTTCTCTTAAGCCCCTTTCACACTGGGGCGGGGAGCCGCGGTGACGGTAAAGCAGTGCTATATTTAGCGCTGCTTTACCGTCGTTTTAACCGCGGCATTCGGCCGCTCGCGGTGCGGTTTTAACCCCCGCGAGCGGCCGAAAAGGGGTTAAACACCCCCCGCAGAGCGCCGCCGTAGCGGCGCTTTGCGGCGGTATTGCCGCGGTTTCACCGCGGTGTCCCATTCTATTCAATGGGAAGGAGCGGTATAGGAGCGGTGAACACACCGCTCCTATCCCGCTCCAAAGATGCTGCTAGCAGGACTTTTTTTGTCATCCTGCTAGCGCACCGCTCCAGTGTGAAAGCCCGCCGGCTTTCACACTGGAGTTAAAGGGGCAGGATTTTTTCATGCGGTGAACAGGCGCTATTTTTAGCGCTGCACCGCATGAAAAACGCTTAGGTGTGAAAGGGGCCTTAGGGATAATTTTGTGAAATGTTCAGCCTTGGGCATGTTGTTAGAGATACTCAATAACACATTTTTTACCTGCTACAGAAAATTAATATAATTTGCTTGCAGTGAAAGCTGACATGGACCTATGTTTATTTACCTAGTGAAACTATTACATAAAATAATTGGATGTTTCTCCTGGCTGGAAAATATGCGAATGCCTTGGTTCAAATTTTTGTTAGAACATTAATGTATAACTTAATCTTTAAAATGAGTTTGACCCATTCTGTTTTCATTCAAATATGCACATTTTAGATGCTAATGTTTGTAATTCAAAGAAGTAAAATACATATTTATTTGTTTTTTGTAAGCGGAATGATGCTTCTAAATGTAACCTTCAGCAGGATTTAAAATGTTAATGTATCTCATCTACACCACTCTCTATGGGAAAGATAAACCTGTAGCAAAAGCTATTAATAATTCTGAGTTTAAATGTGGAAAAAAAGGTTACATGGGCTTAGAAAAACCTAATCTGACAGCAAAACGATGTACTATTAACCACTTCAGCCCCGGACCATTTGGCAGCCAAAGGACCAGAGGTCTTTTTTCAATTTCGCACTGCACTACTTTAACTGGTAATTGCGCGGTCATGCAATTTTGTAACCAAACGAAATTTGCGTCCTTTTCTTCCCACAAATAGAGCTTTCTTTTGATGGTATTTGATTGCCTCTGTGATTTTTATTTTTTGCGATATAAACGGAAAAAGAGCGAAAATTTTGAAAAAAAAAGAGATTTTCTACTTTTTGTTATAAAAAAAATCTAATAAACTCAATTTTAGTCAAACATTTGGGCCAAAATGTATTCAGCCACATGTCTTTAGTAAAAAAAATGCCAATAAGCGTATATTTATTGGTTTGCGCAAAAGTTATAGCGTCTACAAACTAGAGTACATTTTCTGGAATTTACACCGCTTTTAATTTATGACTGCCTATTTCATTTCTTGAGGTGCTAAAATGGCAGAGAAGTACAAAACCCCCCCAAATGACCCCATTTTGGAAAGTAGACACCCCAAGCTATTTGCTGAGAGGCATGTTGAGCCCATTGAATATTTTTTTTTTTAGTCCCAAGTGATTGAATAAAGACAAAAATAAAAAAGATTTTTTTTTTTTTCAAAAAGTTGTCACTAAATGATATATTGCTCACACATGCCATAGTTATATGTGGAATTGCACCCCAAAATACATTTTGCTGTTTCTCCTGAGTATGGGGATACCACATGTGTGGGACTTTTTGGGAGCCTAGCCGCGTACGGGGCCCCGAAACCCAAGCACCGCCTTCAGGATTTCTAAGGGTGCAAATTTTTGATTTCACTCCTCACTACCTATCACCGTTTCGAAGGCCATAAAATGCCAAAATAGCACAAAACCCCCCCAAATGACCCCATTTTGGAAAGTAGACACCCCAAGCTATTTGTTGAGAGGCATGGTGAGTATTTTACAGCTCTCATTTGTTTTTGAAAATGAAGAAAGTAAAGAAAAAAAAATTTTTTTTTCTTTTTTTCAATTTTCAAAACTTTGTGACAAAAAGCGAGATCTGCAAAATACTCACCATACCTCTCAGCAAATAGCTTGGGGTGTCTACTTTCCAAAATGGGGTCATTTTGGGGGGTTTTATGCCATTCCATGGCCTCCGAAACTGTGATTGGCAGTGAGAAGTGAAATAAAAAAATTACACCCTTAGAAAGCCTGAAGGCGGTGATTGGTTTTTGGGGTTCCGTACGCAGCTAGGCTCCCAAAAAGTCCCACACATGTGGTATCCCCGTACTCAGGAGAAGCAACAGAATGTATTTTGGGGTGTATTTCCACATATGCCCATGACATGTTTGAGCAATATATCATTTAGTGACAACTTTTTGTAAAAAAAATATATATATTTTTTTTTTTTTCATTATTCAATCTCTTGGGACAAAAAAAAAAAATATTTAATGGGCTCAACATTGCTCTCATCAAATAGCTTGGGGTGTCTACTTTCCAAAATGGGGTCATTTGGGGGGGGTTTGAACTGTCCTGGCATTTTATGCACAACATTTAGAAGCCTATGTCACACGTCACCCACTCTTCTAACCACTTGTAGACAAAGCCCTTTCTGACACTTTTTGTTTACATGAAAACATATTTTTTTTTTGCAAGAAAATTACGTTGAACCCCCAAACACTATATATAATGTTAAAGCAAAGGCCCTACAGATTAAAATGGTGGGTGTTGCATTTTTTTTTCCACACAGTATTTGCGCAGCGATTTTTCAAACGCATTTTTTGTGGAAAAAATACACTTTTTTTTATTTTAATGCACTAAAACACACTATATTGCTCAAATTTTTGATGAAATAAAAAATATGATCTTAGGCCGAGTACATGGATACCAAACACGACATGCTTTAAAATTGCGCACAAACACGCAGTGGCGACAAACTACATACATTTTTAAAAGCCTTTAAAAGCCTTTACATGATACCACATTAGATTCACGGAGGAGGTCTACTGCTAAAATTACTGCCCTCGATCTGACCTTCGCGGTGATACCTCACATGCATGGTGCAATTGCTGTTTACATATGACGCCAGACCAACGCTTGTGTACGCCTTTGCGCAAGAGAAGGGGGGGCAGGGGTGCTTTTTTTTTTTTTTTTTTTTTTTTTTTTTTTTTATTTATTTAGCTTTTTTATTTTATTTTTAAACTGTTCCTTCCATTTTTTTTCTTTGTTATGATTTTTATTGTTATCTCAGGGAATGTAAATATCCCCTATGATAGCAATAGGCAGTGACAGGTACTCTTTTTTTGAAAAAATTGGGGTCTATTAGACCCTAGATCTTTCCTCTGCCCTCAAAGCATCTGACCACACCAAGATTGGTGTGATAAAATGCTTTCCCCAATTTCCCAATGGCGCGGTTTATATCCGGGAGGGGGGACATTCCCTCCCACTGCTTGTAAAAGCAGTCTAGAGGCTAATTACCCGCTAGAATTGCTTTTACATGAAAGCCGATCACTGGCTGAAAAGAATGATACCAAGATGATACCTAAACCTGCAGGCATCATTCTGGTATAACCATTCAAAGTCCAGCAACATACTGGACATATATTGTAATCTTTTTTTTTTTTTCATGCAGCCTCTTGGCTGAACGAAAAAAAGAGATTGATTGGTGGGTATGCCCACCATTAGAATACCTCCCTTCATCCACCCACTTCTAATGATGGGCATACATGCACCATTTATATATGCCGATGCATGGGGGCATCCTCCCGCAAAAGTTATGCCGTGTACACACGGTCGGAATTTCGACCGTATGTACGTGGCATTAGGAGCCAATCGCTCCTCCCCGCCCCCTGCTGCCCCCATGCTTCGGCATATATGCTCTTTTTTTTAACTGTGGTGGTGAAATCACCTCCTACAGCGTTGGAGTCGCGGCTTTATGTATCGTGGGAGCAAACGCTGTTGCTGTCAAGATAAATAAATCCGTGTTGCAACTGAATGGCGCACCTGAAAACAAAAAAATGCTCAACACTAAAACACAGTAAACAAAATTACATACCTGAAAAGCAAGCATGATAAAACATGATAAAACATAATAAAACATTGCAGAATAGAATGGAGTAAAAAAAGAGCAACAATAGAGAGAGAATAGAGTGAGAGAGAGAACAATAAAACGACAACTATTTTATTTTTTTTTATTTTTTGAGATTCACAGGTAAAAAAGCTCCTGACTGAAGCGACTGAATCAAAACGCTACCACAAAAAAAATGTTAGCGATCGCAGGGATCAGGCCTGACTCTGCGAACGCTGCAGTTATGTGTGCTTAGTGTTTTGTAAGTGACAGTGATCGATCGATACTGCACTTGGGTGGGCTGGGCTGGGCTGGGCGGAGGGGAAAACGCAGGTGCTAGCAGGTATCTGGGCTGATCCCGCTAACAATGCGGTTTTTTTTGGAACCCTAAACTGCTGGGACGCTAGTATAGATCTGATCAGATCAGATATTGATCTGTTCAGATACTGTGCCACTAAGGGAGGTGTATGCTTTGCGCGTGGGTGTTTGCGGTACTGGCACTAACCTGGGGCGACGCAGACCTTATTTGACCCTAAAACCTAATTGATATCACCCGCCGGGCGATCAGGGGGTTAAACCGTTATTGGGTAATAAATGGCGGGTGCCCTGACAGTATAAAAAACAAGCTAACTAACCAGCGTCACCCGTAACAGTAATACAAAAAAAAAACTGGTTACCTAGCGACACTAATGCAGCGATCAGAAAAACGATCGCTTAGTGACACTGGCAAAAGGGGGTGAAAGGGTTAACTAGGGGCAATCAGGGGGTTAAAACCTTTATTAGGTAATATATGGGGGTACCTGACGCTATATAAAAACCTGACGGGGAACCTAAATAACGAAATAACTAACTGGCTAACCAGCGTCACCAGTGACAGTTATACAGTGATCACTGGTGAAAGGGTTAACTCTAGGGGCAATCAGGGGGTTAAAACCTTTATTTAGGTTGTAATATGGGGGTACCTGACCTATAAACCTATTTATGAACCTATATAAACATGGCGGTTACCTAAAAAAAAAAAAATGGTTACCTAGCGACACTAATGCAGCGATCAGAAAAACGATCGCTTAGTGACACTGGCAAAAGGGGGTGAAAGGGTTAACTAGGGGCAATCAGGGGGTTAAAACCTTTATTAGGTAATATATGGGGGTACCTGACGCTATATAAAAACCTGACGGGGAACCTAAATAACGAAATAACTAACTGGCTAACCAGCGTCACCAGTGACAGTTATACAGTGATCACTGGTGAAAGGGTTAACTCTAGGGGCAATCAAGGGGTTAAAACCTTTATTTAGGTTGTAATATGGGGGTACCTGACCTATAAACCTATTTATGAACCTATATAAACATGGCGGTTACCTAAAAAAAAAAATGGTTACCTAGCGACAGCAGTGACACTAATACAGCGATCAGAAAAACGATCGCTTAGTGACACTGGCAAAAGGGGGTGAAAGGGTTACCTGGGGGGCAATCAGGGGGTTAAACCTTTATTAGGGGGGGGTAGGGGGCTACCTTGGACCTAAAACTAACTGCACTGACAGTTATTACAGTCACACTGACACTAAATGCAGTGATCAGTAAAAAAATGATCACTGCAATTAGTGACACTGTGACTGGGGGGGGGGGGTGATCTGGGGGGTGATCTGGGGGTGACAGGGGGGTGTTTTGTGTGCCTATGTGTACTGGTGTCAGTGTACTGTTGGTGCACTAACCTTTAGATGTTCACAGCTCGGCGTTCCGGTCACATAGACCGGCGCACCGAGCGTGACATCACTTCCTCTGCCTGTGTTTTGATTGACACAGACAGAGGAAGCATCTGATTCGCCAGGAGCGATCGCGAGGGGGTGGCCAGAAACCACTGGCCGTCCCCTCATCCCGGATCGCTCCTGAAGCGATCCCGACCGTCCCCGCCGGCCGGGGGGGGGTCCGATCGGACCCCCCACCCGCCGGAAGAATGGCACGTACAGGTACGTGATTCTGCCTGTACGTGCCATTCTGCCGACGTATATGTACATGGGGCGGTCGGGAAGTGGTTAACCAGTCTTTCTTTACATTTGTATCAGTTTTGGTAAGAAAAGCCTGCCATAATGTGGCATCAGATTTTTCTTGTCATTGTATTTTTGCATGGAAGGTAATGAAGCACACAGCCTCCCTACATAGTCTCCATTCACACCTCAATTTTTCTGCTTTGTTCCCTCTGCCTGACTGTTCATGTTTACACTTGTTTGCTCAGACACCCTACGCTGTATGCCCTATGCTCAAAAAAGTGCATTATCTCTTTTTTTTTGTTAAGCGTTTTTAGCTGTATTTGGTCCCACAGGCTTCTATAGGGGCTCTTGTAAACACATAAAATGCAAGTTCTTGCATGTTGCTCTTCTCCTATTGCCTAGCTCAGGAAACAAACTCCTGAATTGGAATACATATGCAGAAATATTCGTGAAATGCCTGAAATAAGCCTATAAAATGCCTGAGAAAAAAATGCTTTAAAATCACCAGGAATATGCTCTGCTTAGGTGTGAATGTTGGCTTACTAGGATTTTCTCGTCACCGAGATTGCAGTACATCCATTGACAGTGGCTACAGTGCCTTGAAAAAGTATTTGTACCCCTTGACATGTTCCACATTTTGTCATGTTACAACCAAAAACGTAAATTAATTTTATTGGGGTTTTATGTGATAGACCAATACAAAGTGGAAGAAAAATGATAAATGGTTTTCAACATTTTTACAAATAAATATGTGAAAGGTATGGTGTGCATTTGTATTCAGCCCCCCTCAGTCAATACTTTGTAGAACCACCTTTCACCACAATTACAGCTGTAAGTCTATTTGGGGATGTCTCTACCAGCTTTGTAGCTAGAGAGTGACATTGTTGCCCATTCTTCTCTGAAAAATAGCTCAAGCTCTGTCAGATTGGACAGAGAGTGTCTGTGAACAGCAATTTTCAAGTCTTGCCACAGATTCTGAATTGGATTTAGGTCTGAGCTTTGACTTGGTCATTCTAACACATGAATATGCTTTGAGCTAAACCATTCCATTGTAGCTCTGGCTGTATGTTTAGGGCCATTGTTCTGTTGGAAGGTGAACCTCCACCCCAGTTTCAAGTCTTTTGCAGACTCTAACAGGTTTTCTTCTAAGATTGGCCTGTATTTGGCTCCATTCATCTTCCTATCAACTCTGACCAGCTTCCCTGTCCCTGCTCAAGAAAAGCATCCCCACAACTTGATGCTGCCACCACCATGTTTTACAGTGGGGGTGGTGTGTTCAGGGTGATGTGCAGTCTTAGTTTTCTGCCACACATAGTGTTTTGCTTTTAGGCCAAAAAGTTCAGTTTTGGTCCCATCTGACCAGAGCACCTTATTCCACATGTTTGCTGTGTCCCCCACATGGCTTCTCACAAACTGAAAACGGGACTTCTTATGACTTTCTTTCAAGAATGGCTTCTTGCCACTCTCCCATAAAGGCCAGAGTGCACGACTAATAGTTGTCCTCTGGACAGATTCTCCCACCTGAGCTGTGAATCTCTGCAGCTCCTCCAGAGTTACCATGGGTTTCATAGCTGCTTCTCTGATTAATGCTCTCCCTGCCTGGCCTGTCAGTTTAGGTGGACACCCATGTCATGGTAGGTTTTCATTTGTGCCATACTCTTTCCATTTTCGGATGGTGGATTGAACAGTGCTCCATGAGATGTTCAAAACTTGGGATATTTTTTTTATACCCCAACTCTGCTATAAACTTCACAACTTTATCCCTTACGTGTCTGGTGTGTTCCTTGGCCTTTGCGATGCTGTTTGTTCACTAAGGTTCTCTAACAAACATGTGAAGCTCTCAGAGAACAGCTGTATTTATACTGAGATTAAATTAGACACAGATGGACTCTATTTACTAATTAGGTGACTTCTGAAGGCAATTGGTTCCACTGGATTTTAGTTAGGGATATCAGAGTAGGCGGCTGAATACAAACACACGCCACACTCTTCACATACTTATTTGTAAACAATTTACCTTCCACTTCTCAATTATGTGCCACTTTGTGTTGGTCTATTATATACAATCCCAATATAATCCATTTACGTTTTTGGTTGTAACATGACAAAATGTGGAAAATTTCAAGGGGTATGAATACCTTTTCAAGGCACTGTATATCTGCTTTATTTCTGAGAAGGTCAACACCATCTTTGTGCAGACATTAATCGGGGTCATCATTCACTTCCTGGACTGAGTTGCTGGATTAGAGTTAACACAATATATAATTTTCTCTTATATTCACCGACCGACACAGCTCCTCTCTGTAACAAATGGGTTGTTAGCCTTATCACTACTAGGCATAGTTGTAATACAACACTCAGAACTCTTAGTTCCGCCCAGGGGGCGGTCCCTTGGGTAACAACCCTCCTGTCTACAGACAGACCCCAGTTTTATTTTGCCTAGTAAGGAGAAAGACCTAGGAACCCTGCGGGCCCATCGGGCCGTGTTTTTTTATGCAGAAGCTTGGCTTTTTGCGCAAGATGACTGATCCTGTGATCTACTATCAACAGCCGGCTGGGTGACAGGCTGGATACCCTTATCCTTGTAGTCTCCCCAGTCCGGCCATCGAGCGTGTGCAGGTCGCAGCTACGGCTCGGCAGGCCACGACGAAACCTCAGCTCCAGAGTTGGTCGGTGAGCTTTTATGCTCCGGGGCGTACATATGACCGGGCTACTGATGTCTGTGTCACAGTACGCTGAGGCCAGCAGCTACATCTGTACCGATCAGAGTGTAGATCTGCAATGGAATGTCTCCCAGCTCTTCAGGACTGGTAAGTACAGCTCTCCCTGCCTCGGTGGGGCTGAGCAGCTGGGCATTCCCTGGGAGGTCGATTCGGGGGTCCCTCTCCTCCCTCTCTTCTCTCCCCGGTCCCTATCTTCCCTCCCCCCTCCCTGGTGGGGTGCTGCATGTGGCTGCTGAGTGGTGTATGTCTGTATATACAGGGATCTTTGTGGGCTCTCACCTGAGATGCTGGCTGGCTGGGGGTGTCCTTGGTCCTGTGGGTTATGCTCCCGGAAGGTGCCTGTGAGGATCTGCTGTGGTCTGGTGCGGTGCTGTGTTTCTGCTATCATCTTTGCTTTCTGTACCTCATGGAGCTGCTGGCGGCCATTTTAGGTGTGGGCGAGGGCAGATTGACTTCCTGGACTCCAGCGGCCATTTTCCAAGTGATCTCCTATTCAGGACACTGGCGGCCATTTTCTGGAAGTCTGAACACGTTCTCAGTGTTCTCTAGCAACAGCATGACTCATGTGTTCTCACAGCCATTTTCCCTGTGTTTCCTGTCTGTGTACTGGACACTGGGCAGCCATTTTATTGAAGCAAGAGCACATTTCTATAACTTTTTAGCACTCATTCTAGCGGCTGACACAGACACAGTTTTTGTTTCCTCTGCACTTGGGAGCACTCAGGGACTACAGGCACTACTTGTGGACAGCGCAGAACTCCTCAGGGTGGTGAGTCCGGCGAAAAGAGCCCCTCAGTCAGCGGCGGCAAGGAGGGTGGAACTGTCACTGTCCTAAGTCCACTTCGGGTGGCAGACAGGATAGGGTCAGCATGGCTTCAGAAACTGGTGTTTCTTCCCCCGGAGTCCAGGCAATTGTGACCGGGTCACCTGCGGATTGCGCAGTACCCATGGACAGCCTGACGGCGGTCCTCAATTTACTCGCTGCCAAGATGGAGGCGGTGCGTGGGAAGAAGGTGCACTAAAGAGGCCCTTGCCCCCCCCCCCCGTCCTCTGGGGAGAGCGCTGATGCAGACTCGGGTCCTGCTGAGGCTGGTGACCCCTGCTCTGTCTTGTCAGATGACTCTGACCAGGGCCGTTTCGGACCGGAGGATGAGTCCCCGTCCGGGTCCGGGCGTGACAAAGCGCTTGTTGGAGTACTTAGCACAGCTGTGCGTGATTCCCTGAAGATTCAGGAGCCAGCAGATTCCTCTGCTGATGTACTGGTCCCTTTTGGGTCCCGCAAGCCAGCATGTTCACCTAAGGTGTTCCCGTATCTGACTTATTTTGACAAGTTTATTTACAGGGAATGGGGTCGCCCGCAATGGACCTTCGGTCCCCAAATACATGACGGTGCGTTACCCTTTTGAGGAGAGCCTTCTCAAAAGATGGTCGGCTCCTCCGGTCGTGGACCCCCCAGTATCCAGGTTAAATAAAGTAACCACGATCACGGTTGAGGGGACTCCTGCATTCAAGGATCCCACGAACAGGAAGGCCGAGGCAGTGGCTCGTTCCTCGTTTACGGTGGTGGGGTCAGCCGTGCGACCAGTACTGGCATCCGCACTTGTGTCGCAGACACTGACTGAGTGGGCAAAACTTTTGCACCGCGAATTGGGAGAGCAACAGGCTTCTCCTGTCTGAGTGGAACTAGCAGACCAACTAGTGCAAGGCCTTAAGTACATCTGTGACGCAGCCCTGGATACCCTCCTTCTGTTATCCAGGGCTTCAGTGTCAGCTGTGGTGCTGAGGCGCCTGATTTGGCTAAAATGCTGGTCTGCTGACCAGGCATCCAAAAAAGCCCGGACGGATCTTCCCTTCCTTGGCAACCGGCTCTTTGGAGCCTCATTAGATGACATTGTTAAAAATGGTGGTAAGAGTACACTACTCCCACAGGCCAGGAAGGCTAAGGAGCCACGCCGTAGGAAAGGGCCCCCTTTTCCGCTCACAAACGTTTTTTTCGTCCGCTCGGAGCTTCAACAAAGCGTCCAAGTCCGACAGGACATCCACGGACGATCAAAGACTTCCCTGGAACAGCAAGCCTGCAAATAAAAGTGGTACCGCATGAAGATTTGCCCCCACCCATATCTCGGGTGGGGGGTCGCCTTCGGGAGTTTGCAGCACGGTGGTCCTCACGGTTGTTCGACGAATGGGTCTGCAATCTGATTTCCACAGGCTACAAGATAGTTTCTCTCTTGGCCGCAAAACAGTTTCTTCCCCTCCAGCATGCCCGTATCCCCGGCTCGCCGGGAGGCCCTCTTGGGGGCGGTAAGGGATTTGCTGAATTGCGGGGTGATTGTACAGGTTCCGGAATCGGAAGCTTCCAGGGATTCTACTCAAATCTGTTTGTGGTTCCCAAGAAGGAAGGGGTATGGCCTATCTTGGACCTAAAAGCCCTCAATCAATTTGTAAAAGTGTAGAGGTTCCGAATGGAATCGGTTCACTCAGTAGTCGCTGCACTCCATCAAGGCGACTCCCCGGCATCCTTAGACATCCAGGATGCGTATCTGTACATACCCATATGCCTTCGGCATCAAAAGTTGCTGCGGTTTACAGTCGGGGAAGCCCACTACCAGTTCGTGGCTCGTCCCTTTGGTCTGGCTTCAGCCCCTTGAGTCTTTATCAGGGTATTGGATCCAGTGTTGGCGCTGCTACGGCAACATGGGATCGCGATCATGCGATACCTAGACGATCTTCCGCCTTAGTATTAGACGAGGATGTGGCGATCACCATGCAGACCCTGCAAGAATTTGAGTGGCTGTTGAACCTAATGAAGTCGGTGATTGTGCCGACCCAGTGTCTGGAGTACCTAGGCTTGCGGCTGGACTCCAGGGAAGCGAGAGTGTTTCTCCCTTCATATTCAATTGCAGACTCTCAGATCTGTGGTAAAACAGCGAATGAACCACAAGTGGTCGTCGCTCCGCTTTTGCATGCGAGTACTGGGACTCATAGTAGCCTCCTTCAAGGCAGTACCTTATGCCCAGTTTCACACCAGAGTCCTGCAGAAGAAGATTTTGACAAAATGGGACAAATCTCAGTTGTCCCTGGATCGACAGATCCAGGTGAGCCAGTCAGTCAGATACTCACTGATCTGGTGGTTGAGGTTCCCGGTGATTCAGTCTGGGAAATCGGTCTCTCTACATGGTCGGTGAGACTGCAAGGGCGTCCGATCAGGATCCAGTCAGACAACGCCACGGCCGTGGCATACGTCAATCACCAAGGGGGGACAAGAAGCTCAGCCGCTGCACGGGAGTTCGCTCACATACTTCGGTGGGCAGAGCGACACGTACCGGCCCTGTCAGCCATTTACATCCCGGGAGTGGAGAGCTGGCAGGCGGACTATTTGAGTCGACAGGTGCTGGACCCTGGGGAATGGTCATTGCATCCAGAGACATTCAGGTTACTGTGCCTGAGGTGGGGCACACCAGGCGTGGATCTGCTGGCCTCCCGTATCAATCGGAAGGTGCCAAGATTCGTGTCCAGGACAAGAGATCCGTGGGCCGACGCGTCAGATGCGCTGGTGGCTCCGTGGGATCATTTTCAGCTGATCTACGCCTTTCTTCCACTGAAACTGTTACCACGTCTGTTTTCGCAGAGTGGAAGCTGTGGGGATCCCAGGGATACTGGTTGCCCCAGATTGTCCGCAGCGTCCCTGGTACGCAGACCTGGTGCGTCTGGTGGCAGACGCTCCCTGACGACTGCCGCTGCGAGAGGACCTTCTGTCTCAAGGTCTGATTCTCCATCCTGCCTTACCATCGCTGACTTTAACGGCATGACTTTTTAGAGCCAGGTCTGTCGGACTCGATGATCCCAATTGTGTTGAGAGCACGGAAATCTCCTTCTCGGAAGATATACCATCGTACCTGGAAGGCCTACATCTCCATGTGTGAGGAGAAAGGATGGCATCCATGCTCTTTTTCCATATCCAGGATCCTGCTGTTTCTTCAGCAAGGAGTAGACCAGAAATTGGCATTAAGCACCATTAAAGGGCAAATTTCAGCATTAGCTGTCTTTTTTCAGTGACCCCCTGGCATCTCACTCCTCAGGGAGTACCTTTGTTTAGGGGGTACGACATGTAGTCCCTCCGGTGGGTCCACCGCTACCCCCTTGGGATCTGAACCGGGTGTTGGCGCTACAAAGACCGCCATTTGAAAATATCAGGGAGATTCCCCTGTTGACTCTTTCCCTGAAAGTGGCCTTCCTAGTGGCCATCACATCGGCCAGGAGGGTTTCGGAACTGGCGGTCTTGTCTTGCAGGTCGCCCTATTTGGTTATCCACAAGGATAAGGTGGTGTTGTGTCCGAAACCGTCTTTTCTACCATAAGTGGTCTCGGCTTTTCATATCAATGAGGACATTGTATTGCCATCTCTGTGTCCTAAGCCCCCTAAGGAGGTGGCCCTTCACACTCTGGATGTGCTTCGGGCTTTTGAGGTGTATTTGTCTGCCACGGCTCCCTTTTGGAAGTTGGACTCACTGTTTGTTTCGGTGGCTGGTCCAATGAAAGGCATGGCGGTCTCGTCGGCAGCCATTTCCAGGTGGATCGGACAGATTGTAGCACCAGCCTACGCCTTGAAGTGGTAGGTGCCCCCCTTTCCGGTCACGGCCCACTCCTCAAGGGCAATCGGAATGTCTTGGGCTTCCGACACCAAGCGTCTGCCGCTCAGGTGTGTAAAGCGGCCACCTGGTCGTCTATCCACACGTTTACCAAGTTCTACAATGTAGACGTCGGTGCATTGGTTGATGCCTGTTTTGGCTGCAAAGTTTTGCAGGCGGCCATGTAGTTGCAATTGAATATGCAATATCTATTTTCGTTTTTTTACTGGTTTTTCGAGAGAAACACAGTACTGTTATGTTAATGCACTGTTGCATTACTTCCGCAGTTTGATGTGGTTCTGGGTGATCACTCCTGTTGAGTATACCCTGATTTTTGTGGTGGTTTTTCCAGCACTGTTGTTTTTTGTGGGTTAAGTTTCACTAGTTCCCACTTGCCACGGTGGATGACGTTTTTATGCTGTTTTCCCACCCCTCGTTTGGCACTGCTTGGGGACGTCCCATTTGTTACAGAGAGGAGCTGTGTCGGTCGGTGAATATAAGAGAAAATAGGATTTTTTGTACTCACCTTTTCTCTGTAATTCACCGACCGACACAGCACCCGCCCCTCCTTTTATCTTTGTTATACTGCTTGTTGACGTACTGAGGTCTGTCTGCAGACAGGAGGGTTGTTACCCAAGGGACCGCCCCCTGGGCGGAACTAAGAGTTCTGAGTGTTGTATTACAACTATGCCTAGTATTCTCCTAGTGATAAGGCTAACAACCCATTTGTTACAGAGAGGAGCTGTGTCGGTCGGTGAATTACAGAGAAAAGGATTTTACGGTGAGTACAAAAAATCCTATTTTTAGAGCATTTGCAGTTCTTGGCTGTATTCTCAAATGTCTAACAGACCACACATGTGTTTGACTGTGACTGTGAGTTGGCCAGTTCATCAGACACCGGTCAAGATTCAAACCATATACGGGCAGGCTGAATGTACCAAAGTTGATCAATCAACAACCAGCCATCAAGTCCCACATTACTAGACTGTCTACCAGTCCCCCCATATATGTGGCAAGCTTTTGATTTACTTTGCCTGCTTATAAGGTTTGCAGAAGGAAAGTTTGAAATGGTAACCTCTGTCTGTTATTATACAGATTATTTCTAGCCAGGCAGGGCTTGTATTTTTCTTAGATATCCCCTTTAAGATGCCTTTATTTTTTAAATCCTAGAACATTGTTGCCTAGTTTATTTCTGATAGATTATTCAGTAACACAGCATAGCTTCAACAAATTGCTTAAATAGCTTGGATTAGTTGTCTTCACACCTTAAAAATTGTAATATGCATTGCTAAATATATTCCATTACAGTTTGTTAATTAGTGTTGTGTCGAAGTACAGCTGCTAATTTAAGTAGCTGACATGGTTAATTTCCAAATGATAACAGTTGCATCTGTAGCATTAGACAACGTTCGGGTAATAAATTACCTTGTTAAAGTATTCACATTTTTTTATGTAGTTCATTAGCATACAAAAGACATTTAAAAGACCACCACACTTTTGTGTGCCATTGGGCATATTAAAGCTTTGCTTACTGTTAACGAGGTGAAGTATTTTTTAAATGCTGATGGATAATCACTTTTTGCACTAGCTGATCTAAGATGCCTCTAAACATATGTTGTAGATATGCTTAAATATTTAATTTTGTCCAATTTGGTACAATAGATGTTTATTAGAGTGTATATTGAACGTATGAGATGATTGAAGTGTATTTGAAGGAAGTCTTTCCTTTGTTTTAGAGTGGTAAGGAGTCGAGTGTTTTTGGCTGTTTATGTCCAGCTGTAGATATTCCCCTTTCTGTTTGTCTTGGTGACAGAGGTCACCAAGACAAGAATTGAGAGGAAATCCAAAAATCCAAAAAAAATGAGTTGTCATTAAAATAAAAGGTGAGAGGAAACACTTTCCAGTGGGAACACGTGTTCCTTTGATAACTCCCTAAGATGAGAATTCTGTTCTTTTTTGAGAGAATTTCTCCCATTTCTTCTTGCATCTCAAGGACATAAAAAAAAGGGAAGCAGATAGCAACAAATCACCTGATAAGAAGTTTTAACAATTCCCTGCTCTAAAATGGAAAATAAATAAATAAATAACCAACCACATAGATAATGTTACACAAAATGCTCTCACTAAATACTGGCTTGAGTGTCATTGCAGACAGAGGGAAAATGTTACTGTCCAATAACTGCATCTACTGTACCTGTATGCAGTATGTCAATCCATATAACCATTTATTTTTCCTGCTGTCTTCTAAAACCTAAAGCTGGGTACACACTGGTTACCTGTGGCCCTTTTCAGCTCCTAGCATTGGAAGTGGAAGCATTAAGTTGCAAAGGCCCAGTAATGTCAGCGAACTCTAGCTGTCTCAGGTATCATGTCCCTAGTGTCTCTCTCTTGCATCAGTCTCCAACAACTTCAGTAGCATGTTTGTAGCCTCTGACCATCTTCTATAATACATGTGCAGTCTATGACACTACACTAGTGCTAATGAGTTTGAAATCTTTTGTTTTAAGAATGTTTGTTTGATTTTCCAATAGTTATTGGGGTAAAATCAATGGTCGCTTTCTACTGCAGTAACGAGAAGGTTGAAAGGAGCAGGATGGACATTTTTTTCTTGAAAGAACAAATTTTCAATAGTAAATGTGTTTTTTGTTAAGGAAATTATTCCAACGTAATTCCAAAATCGAATGTTAGGAGCAAACACAATTTTGAAGCACTTTGACATTTGTTGAGTGATTGAATGTATTGAGAGTTTTGACATCAGCCATGACCGCACGCCTCTTTACCCTCTGACCACACTGAGTACAATATAAGAAACTGCATCTGCCTGGATCCTCTCCCCCTCCCCCCCTTCCCGTTCTCCACATGTGTTGCCTATTCTCCTAAGCCTTTAGGGCTCTTTCACACGGACGGATCGTATGTCCGTTTTTCATCCTTCCGTTTTTGGATGAAAAACGGACATACATGTATCCCTATGGGATAGCGGGTGTCAGCGGATGAGCATCCGCTGACACCCGATCTCGTCCGTGCCCGCTATGCTCCGTTTCTGCAGACAGAGGAAAACCCTATTTTTTCATCCGTCTGCAGAGCGGATCGGATGACGACGGACTCTACGGTCCGTCGTCACCCGATCTCCCATAGGGGAGAGCGGCGCTCTGACAGGTCCGTCCCTGCGCTGTGTGCAGAGACGGACCTGTCATCTTTCTGCTCAGTGGAGATCGCTCCGGCGATCCCCGCTGAGCAAGCGGCTATCCACGGGGCGGATCTGCATTGATCCGCCCCGTGTGAAAGAGCCCTTATTCTTTCGTATGCTCTTTTTATGCCCTGGCATTACTGAGCTACTGGACTTTTACATTTTCTCATGTGGTAGCTAGGCTGGCTTAATAACATCATTCTTTTTAATTACCCTAATAGAATGCACAGCATGAAACTTGTTTTTTGGGGGGTGGGAAGTTGGGGGCTTTTTATTAACTTTCCACAATAAACTGTACCATGTTTACCTCTACCTCCCGCCCACTTGAAATTGTCTAGATATCTGAGATCAGTTCAGCAAACATTACAGTGGGTATAGAAAGGAATTGTCCCCATTTAAATGCACATGTTGCTTTGCAACAAGACAGGCACAGTTTTTGTTTTATACAGCTGTATTTACGCAGTGCAACTTATAACATCCATAGTGAGAGATATAATAACAACATGTCGGGGGGGGAAAAAAAATCAAAAACGGAATAACTGAGTTGTAAAAGAATAAGCCCCTCATGTCAGTATTTTGTTGAACGATCATTTGCTTTAATTACAGCCTTTAGTCTGTTGGGATATGTGCCTACTAACTTTGTACATCTAGACTTTGAAATATTTGCCCACCTTTCTTTGCCGAACTGCTCAAGTTCAGTTCAATTTGATGGTGACCATTTGTGGACTGCAGTCTTCAAATCATTCCACATATTTTCAATGGGGTTTAAGTCTGGGCTCTTACTAAGCCATGTTGGGCTGAACGATTAATCGATAATGAAAATCATTGTCAACAATTTTCATTATCGATTAGTCGGTCCAACGGCACGCAACTTCCTCCCTGCCAGTCTCGTCTCCGTTCCAGTGTTAGAATCACGTGTACAAGCCGTCGGCTCCGCTATATTTTCATTAAAATACAACAGCGCTCATGTGACCAGGCACATTCGCCTCTCTCCTCGCTGACTTCAGAATATTCTCTGCCTCAAGGGAATAGCGAGAGAGGCGAGAAGCAGCCGTGAGCGCCGAGCTGCACCTGCGATATAAGGTAGCGGCTATTACAATACTCAGTGTACTGTGCATTAATTTCTGTGATGACAACAAGTGCCCCATCATAAGTATTTCTGGGAGGGGTAGTGCCCCATCATTTTTTTTCCGGGGGGTGGAATAGTGCCCCATCATTGGTTTTCCTGGGGGGGGATAGTTGCCCCATTGGTTTTCCTTGGAGGAGGAGGGGGGATAGTGCCCCATTGGTGTTCCTGGGAGTGGGGGGGGGGTGATACCCCATCATTGCTATTCCTGAGAGAAATAGTGCCCCATCATTGGTGTTCCTGGGAGGAATATTGCTCCATCATTGGTGTTCCTGGGAGGAATATTGCCCCATCATTGGTGTTCCTGGGAGGAATATTGCCCCATCTTGGTATTCCCAAAAGAGAGCCAGCCTTAGCCCCGAGCATGTTACCATGTTAACGTTTTTACATTCAAATGCAAAGTTTCTTGAACAGTTATAGTCCACCTCTTTTCAGAATGTTTGTTGTTTTTGTACTGCTGCACACAAATGTTAATGTAAAACGTTTTTTATTCTGCAGTTTGAGTGTAACACTCAGTTTTTTCATCATTACGTTAAATAAACGAAAAATGGCACATTACGTTTATTTTAATGATTTTATCGGATTAATCAAAACAATAATCGGCCAACTAATCGATTATGAAAATAATCAGTTGCAGCCCTAAAGCCATGCAAGGACATTTACATTTTTCTCCTTCAACCACTGTGCGATCATTTTTGCTGTGTGCTTTGGGTCATTGTCATGTTGGAATGGAAGGTAAACCATCTTGCCATTGACAACTTTCTGGCAGAAGCAGCAGATTGTCCTCAACAATTTGACAGTATTTTGCCCCATTCATTTTTCCTTCTATCCTGACAAGTGCTCCAGGCCCTGCTGCGGAGAAACACTTCCACATGCACATAATGTCCACTCTTTGTCATAAACTCCTGCAACTGCTTCAGAGCTGCTGTAGGCCTCTTGGTAGCCTCTCTGACCAATTTTCTCCTGGCTCTTTCATCCAGTTTGGAGCAACGTCCTGATTCAGGGAGGGTCTGTGTTGTACCAAATACCTTCCACTTCTTAATAATAGACTTAAATAAAAAGGTAAGACTTCACTGATGTCCTGGGCATTGATAAAGCCGTTGACTTTTTTTGTATCCATCTTCTGACTTGTGCCTGTCCACAACTTTAAGATCTTTTGACAGTACCTTGCCAACCATAGTTGATTGCTTGCTTCAGTTGCACTACCAGGGACTTATTTTTTTTCTGACATGTTGGTGTTATATCTTTCGCTTGGATGTTATAAGTTGCACTGAGTAATAAAGCTGAATAAAACAAAAACAGTGTCTGTCTTCATTTCAGGGTGCAAAGCAACAACGTGTGATTTTTTTTAAAGGGAGTTGACTCTTTTCTATATCCACTGTATGTTTTATCCTTGTGTTCTTGTGATTTAAAGCGGTTGTATAGTCTATTTTTTTACTTTTTTATAATGAGGCTTACATGTAGATAAAAAAAAAAATCTCCTAAACCGTACAATATTCCCCGTGCAATGAGCCGCTGACTGCAGCGGCGCATGCGCACAGGGGATTCTCGGCTTAAAGCCCGGCAGGTGCTGGACCTTGCTGGAAAGAAGTCTCCCGCGCGCATTCGCGGGAGTGATGACATTGCAGCTCCAGCCACTCACAGTGCTGGAGCCGCGATACCCGGAAGACACGCAGAGGCAACATGTCATCTCTCTCGGTGTGGACCAGGTGAGTTACCGACGCCTCGTTCTAAGGTGGTGAGTATTTCAAAATGAGCTAGTATGCGGTGTATACTAGCTCATTATGCCTTTTGCCTTACAGGGTTATTAAAAAAAAAAAAAAAAAAAAAAAAAGTGTCAGCGGGTATACAACCGCTTTAAATTCCTAATGCTCATTGTCATTCTGTGTTTAGCTTTATTGTAATATTTATTTACATTTCAATCGTATTCATTCATACCCCAATACAACTTTTGTGAAGATTTTGCGAGATATGTATATGGATATTCATATCAGTATTTGTCTGAAAATCTACTAGTGTATGGGCCTGCCTCAGAGCATGGGAATTTTTGTAGTGTGGGCTGAAATGGGACCCGCATTTGCATGTCATCTTGGGACACAGTGGCACAATACACAGTAGTGAGATGCCATCGTGGGTATGCACTAAGCACCTGTGCATCTCTGTGTTGGGTAAAAATGGCACTGCATGGTGCTTAACGCCCCGTGTAGACAGGGCTTTACTGTGTGTTCAGCTTGCTTATGGAACGATTTAGAGTGTATAGAAAGCCATACTTTGTTCTTATACTTTTCACTCTTACTATGTGGTCACCTGGTCCATGGAAAGAGTTACTGTGTTATATTTACGTATTTACTATGTGGTCAGCTTGCTAATGGAAAGAATTATTGTGTTATACTTTGCAAACTGACTGTGATTAAATGGTCTATGATCTTATATTTAGAAACATACTGTGATCAGCATGGTTTGGAAAGAGTTAGACCCCTTTCACATTGAGGTGGTTTTCAGGCGTTTTAGCGCTAGAAATAAAACCTGTAAAGTGCCTGAAAGACCACTCACATTCATTTCAATGTGACTTTTCACACTGGGGCAGTGCACTTGTGGGACGTTAGGAAAAGTCCTGCAAGCAGCATCTTTGGGGCGGTTTTGGGAGTGCTGTATACAGCGCTCCCAAAACATCCTGCCCATTGAAATGAAAAGCGATTCGGAAGCGCCGTAACACAGGAGCTTTTAACCCCTTCGGCTGCTATCGGGGGTTAAAAATGCCCCGCTAGCGTCCGAAAATCGGCGCTTAAACAGCAATAAAGCTCCGCTAACGCACGGTGGCCCCAGTGTGAAGGGGGTCTTAGTTTGTTCTTATACTTGCTATTTGATAAGTTTATTCATTTAAAAGGGGTGTAATGCTGTTATACTTTGCAGACTAATTCTGGACCATACACGTTTAGAAAATCATTAAAAAGAAATAAAAATGTTTGATACGCTCGATCGTGCGACTTTGGAAACGTTAGTGGGCTAATTTTGATTATAGAAATGCAAAGTTTTATGGCAAAAAACTAACCATCATGTCCGATTTTTTTGAGCCTAAACTCTAAATATTAGTAGTAGAATAGATTGAAAATCTACAGCACATGTGCGTGTTAAAATGTAACCCCAGATCGTGTAATCAATTGACAAAAAATGTACCATTTATGTTGTTGTAGATCGATATTATGTTGATAGGTGACATATATCAATACAATGATGGCTTTAATGCATGCACGTTTGACACATCTTTAGAAATCCGACCATTTTTTTCCAACCTATTTTCTATCCATGTATGGCCAGTATGTGCTATTTATGCCTAATCCTGGATACAAATGTTCTATCCATTCATCAATTTGCTTTATACAGGTATCAGTCAGCATTAAATCATGAACATTTATAAATAATTGTATTTTTGCTGTGTAGTTTGGTGTTGAATTTCAGCTTTTGTTTTCCTTTTGTGTCAGATCATAAATGGTGATCTATGAATCTCTGTGGATTATTTTAACACATGCTGACATTTCTTTTCTAATTATTTCAGCATTAGTGGCTCTATATTTTCTTACCATTGCCAGCATTGTTTTGTGGCCTTTTGATAATACTGATTGTGATTCCAAAAATATGGTGATACTAAAGCAAACAGTCAGCTTTACACACAGTAGTGTATAACTGGCTCATGGGTCATTTTCACTTACTAAAAAAAAATAAAAAACGCATTTGTTGTGGACTCCAGTCCCTAACAATATAAGACATAGGTAATATTTTTTTTTTTTTTGTATGTCAAGTAAACAGCAATATTTTACTATAGCTAATATTGTGTCATTTTTTTCTCCAGATGCTTGTGACTACACCTGAGAAGTGGGATGTTGTTACTAGGAAAAGCGTTGGGGACGTGGCCCTGTCTCAGCTTGTGCGGCTACTCATACTGGATGAGGTGCATTTGCTTCATGAAGACAGAGGTCCTGTTCTGGAGAGTTTAGTGGCTCGTACACTGCGCCAGGTAAGTTTACAGGGCTATTGCTCCTTTGTGATTGATCATTTTTCTTTGTACCTGATAAATGCTTGATGTTCCACTTTTTCCAGTGCCTTAGAACTGGCGTTTCCTAGCAATTAATATGTTTGTGAACGATAAACCATAAATACTGTTTAGGTTAACCACTTAAGACCCAAGGCCTTTTTCTCTCTATATCCCTTTAAGTTCCAGAATGTTTTTTTCTCTTTTTGTCTTTCCATGTGTTATACTTTTTAGCATTTGCTGTCTACACTAACCTATTAAACATTGTTTTTGGGACAGATGGAGCTTTAATTTAATAGCAAATGTGGATACATAGATTTGTATTTCATTGGTTTCTAATTGGAATAACTAGTAAAAATGAATGCATTTTCCCCAATAAAACACAATTTGTACTTCCCCATATATCTACTCCCAAAAAATATCAACAGCGTCTGTGATTAAAGTGATATCACAGTAGTGTAACATCATTGTGGCCTGGGGAATCATTGTGGGGAGGGGGGTCCACACATCCACTTGTTAGGATGCCTGGCTTTTTAAAGAGGCTGAAATGCTCTCACACGAAGAGACTGTGCTATGAATTTGACAGCCCAATAACTGGTTTTAAAATTGACCGTGTGTGCTGTTTGCTATTCAAAAAGCATTCCCTACCAGACTGGGGCTGGTTAAGACTAAGCAAAAGTGTAGTTTTCTAACATTCAGATACGAAGACCTACTGGATCGGTGCCATGTTCTCTCCCATGTGATAGTGTCTGGTTGTGCACCCCACTATGCCATACTGCTCAGTGTGTCCATTGGATCTTATATTTCATGCTTGCAAAAAGCTTGGGTTTGTTATTCTGCAGTCATCTGTGCAATGGTTCTTATTTGTACGAATGTACCATGAATATGTCTGTTGTTTTCTGGAAAACTAGAACCCGCAAAGAATATAATTTATTTAAAAGCAGAGACCCTGGAGAATAAAATGCTGGTTTTTGCAATTCTTTGTTGCACATTTTTTTAAAAAGGCAAATGTTTAGGGAAAAATTAATTTTAATGAATTTTAGTGCACAGAAACACAATATAACCGTGTATATAATAGTGATCTCCCACGCTCCAAATAACAAAGAAAAATAACAACCAATGCTACTACTTACAACCATAAATATCAAAACCAGTGAAAATGAAATATAGCAAAATTCACAGTAGTGCACCAATAACACCTAATTAATTCAGTGTTCAATACAAAAATGCAACTATCAAATATATATAATAATCCATGTGCAAAGAAATTATAAAAAAATATTAAAATGTCATAAAAAGAATACCAAACCAATAAGTCCAATAACAGTCCTTTTTAACCATTTAAAGACTGGGCCTATTTTTCAGACTCAGTGTTTTCTAGCAAAAAACATATATTTTAATTATAAATTACTCAGAACCCCAAAAATTGTATATATATTTTTTTTCTAACACCCTAGAGAATAAAATGGCAATACTTTGTCACACTGTATTTGCGCAGTGGTCTTACAAGCACACTTTTTTTGGAAAAAAATAAGACCACAGTAAAGTTAGCCCAATTTTTTTTTTATATTGTGAAAGATAATGTTACGCTGAGTAAATTCATACCCAGTTTTGACTTACAGAGAAGGTCTGGGGCTAGAATTATTGCTCTTGCTCTAACAATCGTGGCGATACCACACATGTGGTTTGAACACTGTTTTCATATGCGGGCGCTACTCAAGTATGAATGACATGGCCTCTTAAATATGAGATCTGGGGTCAAAAAGATCTCAGATCTCATATTTACACTAAAATGCAATAAAAAAAATGCAATAAAAAAAATTATGTAATTTGAAAAAAAGTCAATGCTATGGAGCCTAATGGGGGCCACCTTCCCCTCACTCGGCAGCCAGGCCACCAGGGGGATGGACGCGTTCGTCTCCACCGCTACTAGCTGCGAAGACCCTCGGAGCCCTCCGGGGGAGGGGGGGCTTTCCCACCCCGATAATACTGATCTTGCAGCGAATCTACTGCAGAGACAACTTTTATCTGAAAGCAGACCGCCTGCTGAAGAAGAGGATAGCTAAGTTATTGTAGCTATCTGCTGCCATAACAACGGTATTCCTCTTCGAACAGCCGATGTACAACTGCGGCGGGCAGTCCATAATTAGTTAAACAATGAAAAAAATGTGTTGACATTCCCAGTGATGTCCTAATTAAGAAAAAACACTGTAAAGTGTGCATCACCGTATGTTTCGAATCATACCCGCTCCCATCAGGTGAAAACTTACCAAATTATGTGATAGACCAACACAAAGTGGCACATGATTGTGAAGTGGAATGAAAATTATGGTTTTCAAAATAAATATTTAAAAAGTGTGGCGTGCATTTGTATGGCGCCTCCCTGAGTCAATATTTTGTAGAACCACCTTTTACTGCAATTACAGCTGCAAGTCGTTTTGGGTATGTCTCTTTGCACATCTAGAGAGTACATTTTATTTGTTCCCCACATGGCTCCTCGGAAACTGCAAATGCGACTTCTTATGGCTTTCTTTCAACAATAGCTTTCTTCTTGCCACTCATCCATAAAGGCAAGATTTGTGGAGTGCACGACTAATAGTTGCCCGGTGGACAGATTCTCCCACTGAGGTTTGAATGTGGAGAGCTGCACTGGGACATTTGAAAGGCGAACAATTGCCTGGGAGAACTTTGCCTGGGAAGAGCCAGTGTACCTAGGATCTATTATGAGTGTTTTTTGAATTCCACTTAACAATTATGGGCCACTTTGTATTGGTCTATCACATACAATCCCAATTTTTGGTTGTAACATGGAAAAATTTGGAAAATTTTAAGGGGTATGAATACTTTTTCAAGGCACTGTAAATATATATATATATATATATATATATATATATATATATATATATATGTGTGTGTTTGTGTGTATTTATCATACATGCGCACACACAGAAAGGCAAGTACAAGCAAGATTATAGCCCATAGTCTCATCTGTTCTTATTACTTTTAGGGCTATATCCTGGTCATTCATCTCTATTCATTTCTTTATTTTTTTTAATGTATTTAAATCATTTGGCAGTGTTGACAACTGCTTATTTTTTTATTTTTTGCCGTCCTTGCTATAATCAAAACTCAGCAGTTGCAACAGTGATTCCGAAAGCAACAATTTTGAAAAAAAACATTATTTTTTTTTTACTTTTTGCTATAATATTCCCCAAAAACGTATAAAAAAACGTTTTTTTTTTCCCTAAGTTTAGGCCGATACGTATTCTTCTACATATTTTTGGTAAAAAAAAATCGCAATAAGCGATTATTGATTGGTTTGTGCAAAAGTTATAGCGTTTACAAAATAGTTATTTTTATACATTTTTTTTTTTTTTTACTAGTAATGGCGGCGATCGGCAATTTTTATTGTGACTGCGACATTATGGCGGACACATCGGACATTTTTGACAAATTTTTGGGTCCATTGTCATTTATACAGCAATCAGGGCTATACAAATGCACTGATTCCTGTGTAAATGACACTGGCAGTGAAGGGGTTAACCACTAGGTGGGAGTGTAGGGGTTAAGAGTGTCCTAGGGGCGTGTTGCTAACTGTGGGGGCGTGGCTGTGTTGTAGACATTACTGATCTCTGCTCCAATCACAGGGAGCAGAGATCAGTGTCACTGTTGCTAGGCAGAACAGGGAGATACTTGTTTACTATAGCATCTCCCCATTCTTCCTCCCCGTGATACGATCGTGGGTATCCCCACGGCGATCGAGTCAGCGGGACCTGCGATCGGACTCACGGAGGTCCCGACTGTCGCGTGCCGCCGGTGTCGCACACACGATGGCACGCTGTCTGATGTACATCGTCGTGCGTCAGTCGGGAAGCGGTTAAAGTGGTTTCCCAGTGGCAATATATATATGACATAATTTCACTAAATCACCAATTTCAGGTATTCAGTGTCTAAGCAGATATATATTGGTCTTTATGGGCATCTCTGAACATTTATGTAACCATAGATAGCCCAATTATCACAAGTGACGCTCCTAATTTCAACCATCACTTGCAATGATTCCTGATTTCTGCTATGATCCTCGTATGTGATGGCTGTTGGAGGCATAATTTTTTTTTAGCCTGTAAAATATCTATATATGCATGCACTGCTGTCACGGTATGTTGAGACATCATGTAATATATTACCAGTAGACCTTCATCTGCACTGTAATTGCTTTATTGATTTTCATATTAGTCACCAAAAGCATTGACTAAATCAGTAAAGGATCTCTAAAGAAGATGCAGGTGTGCATATTGCATAATTTGTTTATCTACAGAGCCATCTTTTGGTCATTGGAACGTACACATTGTTCTGTGGAAGTATTCTGTATAATGTGTGAAAAAGATATAGTTGACTGCAGATCATTTAAGGACAGGCAAATATCTGGCTGTCATTTTTTGGGGATGACTGTCAGTCTGTGACCAGCCATACACATTTCCATGCTAGCAGATTGTCTGAATTATAGGGTAACCGATAGTCCAAAAGGAACCCCTATATTAGCTCACCTCATGTTCTTGGAATTGGTGTTAAATACTGCCAGTGTTCACATTTCTCTGTGTTCCAGCTTCATTCGTTTCAGTTCATGCATGGGCTAACCTGGCCATGGAATAATAGCTGGCTAAGGCATATGAGGTGGCTGTCCATTGTTCTCTATGATCATTCTATACTCGCTAGAACTGCCGGTACACTTAATGCAAACAATGACAAGCCCTGCAAACGTGTGCTCATAAATGAAACATGTGCTCATAAATGAAAAGAAGATTAAAGGGATAATAATCAAGTATTATTTGGACATTTTCATACATAAATGTAGCTTATTTTATTACCAGGAAATGGATGTAGTAATCATTTTAAAAACTAAAACTTGTGGTGGTAAATTCTTAAGCTTCAGTTAGGTTTTTACCTATTCTGAAGCATGCCATATCTCTTAAGAGTTCTGGTGTTGACATTATCAGAAGTCCAACTGCTTATAGCAAGTATGTAATGCCAATATGGAGATAGTAGGCTTGTCATTTGGAACAAGTGATTGATGTCAGGAGGAAAACAGCACAGGTTAAAAGGAAAAAAAAAAAAGTCTTTTAGTTTCTCATTTTCAAGTTCACCTTTTGTAACACATTCAGTTGTAATGCCCAGTTATTAGCATTCTTATATCAGAGCTGGTGTTAATAATTTGTTTTAGGTTCTCGTTTATTGCTATCTAAAAATGCAGCATTTTTTAGCTGAAACTGTAAAGCATACCAGGTCATCAGCTTATGGAGACTTTAGTGCAAGATCAGCCCCTATGATCTAAACATTTCCAGTGTATTCGAGAACTGTTCTCAAGCCCTAAATGAAAACAAGATTGGTTACCATTAAAAGAAATATGATGGACTAACCTCATCACCATGTATTTTCTTTTTCTCTCAACATTTTTCGATATTCAGATTTGCATAAGACCAAGCCCTGCTGCAAGAAACATTTGGATGCAGATCTCATGAACAATTTCAGATGTCTAATAGGAAAGAATTAGTACTGTGAAATACTTTATACTCATTGCCATACCCTGGTTCACAAACCTCATTTAAATATATGTTGGTGTAGCCTTGTAAGCAATGCAGATATTGTGGAGATCACTGGACCCTGTTACACCTACTACTGACTAACCAGAATCTTCATTACCACATGCGGACTTCATAAGTAGAAAATGGTCATTTTTAAATCTGAGTCCCAGGTGCATAAAAATATAATTTTAATGCAATTTTGTATTCAGAAAAGCATCTGATGTATTTTTGTTCTTATGCATGTCTTACTTGTGATGCAAGAATATAGATTAATTTAATGCATACACCAGATTACCATAAAAAAGATGCTGGGTGAATTAACCCTCATGAACACTATGGTTAAGCGGTCAATATGCAACAATTGGGTTTCCATGGGACACAGGCCTTAGTGGCTGGGTTTTTGCTTGTGTTTAAAACGGCAACTTATAGTGATTGTAAATGATCACCTTGTAAGACAACCTATTCAGTTTAAAATGGAAATGAAAGGCAAACCATTTTTGTGTGTATGTATGTGTGTGTGTGTGTGTATGTATATATATATATATATATATATATATATATATATATATATATATATATATATATATATAATACATTATAAATGCCTTTTTCCCCTTTTTTTATAAGTGATCACATACATTCCCTCTGTTCTCAGCTGCATAAGAGCTGGGGGAGGAGAAGCAGCAGCACAATGATCTTCCCAGTGAATGTATAATGTAAATCCTATATAATATTAATTGCTGTGCAGGCAGAGCACAGCTAGAGAACTGACCACGTTGTGTTCTCTTGCTTAGTGTGATCAGTTTTTAATAGGAAATGGGGACTGGTAGGGACACCAGGGATTTCACACTAAGGAAACAATACAAAGAGAACAGGTTGCTTTCTCGTACAAGTACACAGTACAGCAGGCACATATCAGGAATAGGAAGTGTTGGGGTAACAAATGCTTTAAAAGCACCTTTAGGATCCATGCTTAAAAATCTCTGCTTCTACAGGTGTTTTGTGTCCATGCACATTAGGGTGACTACAGGCATATTTTGAGCTCAACGTTTAGAGACAGGGGAAAAAAAAAAAAAAACCCCGGAGCTTTCTTGTAGAAAAAAAAATGCTAAACTCGCCTAAACCGGGAAACGGCATTTTTTTTGCCCAGTGTGCATGGAGCCTTAAGCAGGTTAATGAAGCTTAAAGGAAGGAGGTCAAATTAGATTCACCTACCTATAAACTCAGAGGATCACTTCAGAGCTATTAAGTCTGTTGTTCAAGAAATTTTATTGTATTAACCTGTGTTCTGTTAAGACATTTATTATGAAAGGGCTGCCAATGCCACGGGTCCTTTTTTCCACCTCAGCCCCCCAGTATGTGCATTATGGTACACTGCTATGCATTGGCTGCTAGTGTACAGTTTGCTGGGGTGCCATTCACAATCAATATAGATGTGTGTTATGGTAATGTGCGCTCTAATGTTTATTGCTTTACAACAATGCAATAGTCTAAATCGGCCCTCAGTGATCTTAGAAGGGTCTCAAACTAAACTCAAATACAAGCTGAATCCCCCTGAAAGCAAGCTTTTAACCCCAAAGAAGGGGTTGAAAACTCCCGAAGCACTGCCCATTCATTACAATGTATGTCCAAACCCGCCCAACAATGCTGCTTGCAGGACTTTTTCTAACGTCCCACAAGCGCACCGCTGGGGTTTGAAAGCACCCATTGCAATGAATGGGAGGCAGTTTTCAGTTGCTTTACAGGCGCTATTTCTAGCGCTAAAACACCTGAAAACTGCCTCAGTGTGAAAGGGGTATAATGGTGGCAAAGTGGAATTATCCTACCTTCATTTTGGAGCCTATTACCATATGAATGATAGATTAACAGCTTGCACTTACCACTAATGCCCCGTACACACGGTCGGAAATTCTGACCACAAAATCCGTCAGATTTTTTCCGACGGATTTTGTCCGACACTGGCGTTGCATACACACAGTCGGACAAAGTTGTCTGAACGTGGTGACGTTCATTGCGTACGAAGGAACTACGTAGAGGCTAGTAGCCAATAGCCTTGGTCTTGTAATGTGATCTGAGCATGCGTGGCACTTTGTCCTTCGGAATTCGCTACACACGATCGGAAAAAGTCAGATCGGACTTTGTTGTCGGAAGATTTGAGAGCAGGATCTCAATTTTTTTCCGACGGAAAAAGTCCGATGGAGCCCACACACGATCGGATTTTCCGACAACATGGTCCGATAGGACATTTTGCGTCGGAAATTCCGACCGTGTGTACGGGGCATTAGAGTTAAGCCTAGTACACACCACTAGTTTTTCTTTTGTTCAACCAGTTGAACGGAAGAAAACTGACAGCTCAGGTCGGAGCTGCTGTACTAACAATCCACTTTTAAGTACAGCGATCTCCCCCGCTGAGCCATTGTATTCTGACAGTGAGATGGCTCCCCCGCAGAACACTCCGGTCAGCGCTCTCAGCCATTGGCTGAGAGAACTGACCTGGAGCCGGTCGGCAGACCTTTTACGGTCATGAGCCTTCATCTAAGCCAGCTGAACCAGGGCCATACACACAGGCCGAATGTCGGTCAGTTTTTATCGAACCAGCCATTGCCAGCCGACATTCGGCCTGTGTGTACTAGGCTTAAGTTCACCTTTTGGAACACGTTATACAAGTTCCACCTGTATTTGGGGTGGGACGTGTAACATGTTCCAGCTCCTGCCTCCTCTCCTCCCACTCCCTTTGACAGCAGGCAAGGAGATCTTCTCCTTGCACCCACTATCACAATTTAATTACTTACAGACCGGAAGATTTGCCTGCTTAATGACCAGGCTTTTTTTGTGATACGGCTCTTTAACTGACAATTGCGCGGTCGTGTGATGCTGTACCCAAACAAAACTGACATCCTTTTTTTCCCATAAACAGAGCTTTCTTTTGGTGGTATTTAATCACTATTTAATCACTGCTGCGGTTTTTATTTTTTGTGCTATAAACAAAAAAATGCGACAATTTTGAAAAAAAAATACTATTTTTTACCTTTTGCTATAATAAATATCCCCAAAAATGTTTTTAAAAATGAAATTTATTGATCAGTTTTGGCCAATATATATTCTTCTACATATTTTTGGTAATAGAAATCACAATAAGCGTCTACAAACTATGGGAAAGCTTTATGGCATTTTTATTATTATTATTATTTTATTTTTACTAGCAATACCGGTGATCTGCAGTTTTTCTTATCGGGATTGCGACATTGTGGCAGACAGATCGGACACTTTTGACACGTTTTTGGGAGCTATCAGTGCTGTAAAAATGCACTGGTTACTGTGTAAAGGTCACTGGCACAGAAGGGTTTAACACTAGGGGGCGATCAAGGTGTTAAATGTATTCCCTGAGTGTGTGTTTTAACTGTAGGGGGAAGGAACTGACTAGAGGTGGAGACGGATCGTTGTTCCGAGCTAGTAGGAACAACGATCCTAGGGTAAGCGGATCTACCATTTTCTGAAAAGGTTTGCTATCTCAGAGATTCAAGAATCCATACAAATTAGAATGAATATTTTCAAAGAGAATGACACATTCAGAAGCTTACCATAAACAGCTTGTTTCTTTGCAATTTGGATTTTTCATACATGTACTAGAAATTTAGTATTTTACTTCAGGCCCAAAGATTAGCAACATTGTTATTGAGCAATGAGTAGTGCAGATTGATCATCTGTCTCTGTATACTGTAGTCTCAGCAGCACAGCATGAATCCTGGTTATTTTTCTTTGTCAAACATTATTCATTTGTAATGTCCATTTCATGACATCTTGCAGTACAGTCAGTTGTATGCATAACACAAGAATATTTAATATTGGTGCCTATATGTGGAAAGCAAAGTAGTTAAACATTCCATCTGTACATTGATATTTTCCCAATGTCACATAAACACAGTAGCAGTGTTTTTTTTTTCTTTTTTTTTTTTTTCTTTCTTGCAATGAATGTGTAAATAATATTTTTTTTTGTAATATAGGTATACTTAAAGTAAAAGATGACTTTACTGACTATACCTTTCAACATAGCTTAATGGTAGTTAAATCATAATTGCAGGCATTGTTATATTATACATACTATAGTTATATAGATCCAGCTTGGAAAATTTAACTATGTATATACCATAGAAAATGGAAAGAAAGAGGGTGCACCAGCTTAGTGCATTATCCCCAAGAAAGGAGTATAAGGGGGGGGGGGGGAGAGGCACAAACTGGGATAGTCCTACTGTTAATAGAGTGTTAGTGTAGTATTTACACTTACAGGTTCACAGGGTGAAGATGCTCGTCAGGGAAAGAGGTGTCCTGGGGTATGTTGACGCTGCTCTGTGGGCTCTGGTAAAGTTCCCTCGGCCATATGGGTGTTGAATCGGGTCAAAGGCTTCCCTGCGGTGTCCACTTGACAGGAAGCTCCACGCTGACCAGTCTGGAACGCAGAAGTGACGTCACCATGGCAGGGCGAGCATCCAAGCACAGAGTAGGGAATGCACAGGCTACACGCTCGGGGCTCACAGCTTCTTCTACTGGCCAGGGAACGTTACCAGAGCCTGCAGAGCATCCATCAGCATACCCCAGGACAGCTCTATCCCTGACGAGTATCTTCACCCTGTGAACCTGTAAGTGTATATACTGTAAAAGATATGAAGCTGCACTAAAGATTAACTAGTGAGACACAAACCATTGGAAATGAACAAATGCGCTTAACAATGGCAAACGTAATGTGAGAAAAAAATATATGTGCAAAAGGCTGGTGAAAACCAGTGTAATACTATGCGAGTATAAAAAAAAAGTACCTATTAAACAAAATAAATAGAAAAAAAATTATATAAATGCTAGAATCACTGAGTATCTATATAAAATAGGTTAATGAAACTCAATCACGTGATAGTAAAAAGTAATAGCAGATAATAATCATAAACATATGTGACAATGATAGGATAATAAAACAAATTAATAATGATTATATACAAAAGCAATCAGGAAGACCATATAACATGTGATAACTGATGAAAAACAGATCCAAGCACAATATGTGGTTAACTTGTTCACGGTGACATAAATCCAAACACCCCAGAAACTTGTGAAGAGAATAAAGAAGTGCCTCCACCTACAGACACACTGCTGCTTACCGGAACAATAAGGTCCCTTATTACAGGGGACCCAGGAGCGCGAGTGGCTTATAACCCAGCCTGGGGTCTCAATGGCATGCACCAAAATCCTCACTCTCAGCAAAGATAATCCTAATCCCAATGGAGCCAGATGGTTAAATCCCCATAAAATAAGGAAAGGCTTGCAATGTGTAAAACATTCAGTATTTTATTAATCATTAAAAGACAAATGGACACTTACATTAACGTTTGCCATTGTTAAGCACATTTGTTCAGTACACTCCTGCCCACAATAGTCCTTAGTTGCACCTCCAGTGCAGCACTGGACAGGTTGATTACACTCCAAAATCTGATGCCATTTTTTTTTTATCAAATTTTATTAAGGTTTTTCATACAAACGTACAAAAAGAAAAAAATGCCATAAACAAGCGACATATATCAGCAAAGGCATCAAAACACATAACAAAGCCTTTACAGAGCAGAAAAAAAAACAGTAGTAAGCAGATTCAACAGCATGGCTTAAAGAGGAAGTAAACCCTCCTTCAAAAAAATAAAAACACACCCTGCAAGATAAAGGCATAATGAGCTAGTATGTATAGCATACTAGCTCATTATGAATTACTTACCCAAGAACGAATCCCCCGCAGCCATCCTTGTCTCCCCCTCAGGCCGCCGACATGTCGCCCGGGGCTTGCTTCCGGGTATCACCGCTCCAGTGCTGTGATTGGCCAGAGCCGCAATGACGTCACTCCCGTGCATGTGTGCGAGAGCCGCCATGAATGGCACAGTACAACTGAAGCAACGGCACATACTGCCATTTCTTCAGTTGGCTTAAGTGCGCATGTGCCGCATGCCGTAGGCACATGCAAATACAGGGATATCTCCTAAACCGTGCAGGTTTAGGAGATATCCAGTGCAGCTACAGGCAAACCTAATTATAGGCTTGCCTGTAGTTTAAAGTGGTTATAAAGAGTTTACAACCACTTTAAAGTCAGTAAACATTTGTAATATATCTAATAACTAAGTATCTGGCCTAACGTAGGTACCAAACCAAGGGATCCACCAAAGAAGCAATCTGAGGAGTGGAAGCATGTAGACATTCTAACCGGATAGGGAAAAAAAGACTGTTAAGGTTATTGACAAATGCACAGTTTAAGTCAAATATAGCAGTAAAAGGTCAAACCAAGCATATGGAATGCCTGGGGGGGCTAAAAGGGGTCTGGGAGTCAGTGGTATCTCGGATCCTAAGTTTTCCCACTGTGTTGGCAAGGTCTGCACGCAGATACCAGTCTGTATATCAGAAGGGGGTCATAAGGAAAAATCTCTTCTGGTGAAAAGGAATGTTCCATGAAGCGGCACCGTTTGGCAATAAAATGTTTCAAGGACTTGGAGTGTTGGGTGACAGTGTCCAGCTTTTCCATGAGGAATAGGGTTTGAAGCACATGTTTCACTGAAGCAATTTGAGGAGGGGGGTGGGGGGATTCCAGGTCCCCATGAGGACTCTGCAAGCTATTAGAAGGCAGCTATGAACCCACTGAGGGAGACAGTCACAAGTAGATGATGATGAGGAAATCGTAGAAACATCACAGCTAAAAAAGACATAACAAGGGGTCTTTAGGAAGAGTTATCTGCTGAATCTTTAAATATGTTTTAATCTTTGATCCCAGAAGGTGGACATCGCTTGGCAGGTCTACAGTCTGAAAAAGAGATGGTCGGGAGGTGGCACACTAGGGGCATGTAGAAAGGAAAGAAAGGAAATATGCCCGGTTTGGCGATTTTGAATTAGATTTCTCACCGTGTTTCACAGATCCCCAAAGAGCAAGTTTTTTGGTATCTTGCAAGGCTCTTTGCCGGTGGGTCCTGGTTGTCAAGGATAGATATCCAGGGGTTGAAGGGAGTAATGCCGTATTTGGAAGCCTGATGCTTGATAAGGTTAGAGTATATCTCTGAGATAGAGTATTGGCCCAGATTAAGCAATGTATCGATGAATGAGCGCTGCAAGGGTTTTGGTGTGGGCTAAAGCCGGATTTGAGGTAGCTGGTGGTAGTGAAGCACCTTTGACAGTGGGAGAGAATACTGTTTAGCCATCTCTGAGAAGGTTCTAAGAGTTCTTTGAATAGAATTGAAGACATTGGAGACAGTCAACAGTCCAGAGGAAGTCCATTGAGCAAAGGCTTTGTGCGCAGTGGAAGGGGGGGGGGATCATTAGGTTGTCAAGTATGGGCAGGTGGCATGAGATGGTGTAGTATAAACCCAGGAGTCTCCAAACCTCCCTCCAGGCTATATCGGTGTCTCTAATCAACAGACTAGATTTTAAGCAAGGAGGTAGAGCATGTAGAGAGTGTAGAACCCCCTGAAGGTTGAACGGGGACCCAAGGGTGCCCTCCAGCATGTAATTAGAGTAGCGAGAATTTTTGGACAACTAATCAATGCCCTGCCTTAATAGGCATGAGAGATTATAAAATCTAATATTGGGCAGGCCTGCACCGATCTCACTCTTCGGGAGACATCATTTTTTTAAGCGCAGTTCTAGGTTTTTTGCCATGCCAAAGAATCGCAAGCAGAGCAGTATGTGTTCTTTGAACATCCATATGTTTCAGTAGAAGAGGAAGGGTCCGCATTTGGTACAATAGTCTTGCATACTAGACCATTTTGAAGAGATAGCATCTCCCAAAAAGTGAAAAAGGGGCAGGGCTTCCAACTCCTGTACAATCTTGTCTATCACTGGAGGGTTATTCAGACTATATAAAGAGGAGGGTTCCCTACCAATGTGTATACCTAGGTAGGTGATGTGTTGCTTCGCCACTATAAACGGGGAGTCCGATCCAGCCTTGAGACAACTGTGGGTTAGGTGCTAACAATTCCCTCTTACCAAAATTGATAAGTAGCCCGAGGAGTAGTACAGAGAGCAGGTGGTGAAGGAGGAGGGGACTTCAAATGGCAGCGCTGATCACAGACTGTGGGAGGGAGCATGGAGCTTGAGCACATGGCGGGATAAGGAGGTGAGATCCAATGATGAGTCTGTGTAAATCCAGCAGTGTGATTCAGGGGGAGAGGAGAGAGCTGCAGCATTGTGTGTATAAGGCATTTAAAATTCATGTTAGTTTTCTGCAGGTTTCAAAATTGTGAGTTTAATAGTTTGTGAGATCTGAAAAGTTAGCGATCATTGCGCTAGTGCATCTAAACACTGCCCTGACCCCAGATTGATATCTACATTGCTTTTTGCACCCCAAGATAAGGGAGTGTGTGCTACCAGCCCACTAATTTAAAGTAGAACTATAGACAATTATTCTTTTATATTTATTTAACATTTTTGGTTAGAGCAAGTGAGGATTAAAACCCTTGTCAGATTTTTTTTTTTCACCATCTGTGTCCCATTTTGGAGATTTCCCTTCCCCTCCTGTCCCATATCCAAACAGAAGTGAGAGGAAATCCCTGCAAAATAAGGGAATTCCTTGGGGACCCCCAGCTCACCAGAACTAGTGTCTCCATTGGAAAATCCCCCCTCTATTACATTTCTGTGGACAAACTAAAATTTGGGACTTTGATTTACTTTCACTTTTAATGATAATGGTAAACAGGACAAACAGAGAGGGTGAATCTCCTAAACGGGAGCACGGGCAGCAATAAAAACTGTCAGGTCTTGTAATCTCCACTCTAGCTATAAAACTAAAAAAAACATTTTGTGTTTTAGTACCACTTTTAATGTTTAAATGTCTTGTATAGTAAAACTGGCCATCAACTTGCAGATACTCCACCAAGATGATGTGTGTTAAGATATTTTCCTGTTCTCAAAAAAATTGTAATTGAGAGGGTCAGGAACTTTTTGAAACCATTTTTCCCCAATCTTTTTACAGTAAATTAAATTCAAATTGGTTGCATTGCATTATTCCATTTCCTTGAAATAAGGAAAACCATACACTAAGGAAATATTGCGTGTAAGACATTACACACCAGATTTATGCAAAGTTGAAATTTTTTTCATTTTTTGGGTAATTAAGGTTTTATTTTTTTTAATCCTTGGGTAATTTCATTAAGCCGGCTACTAAACTGTGAGTCCAGGAAAATAAATAAATACATTGGTTTGTAGTTTTAGCTGTTGCTTGTAAACTGTTCCTGTAGTAATTAAGATAAAATGATCACAAGTTGTTGACTAATTGCCTGTGTTGAAGTCAACAATTGCTCGTGTGCTTGACATTTTCTGTAGTAATGTAGATGGCACTTCAGATGTATTCATTTCTTAATTCTGCAAAATTAAGTCTTGAAGTACAGTTTTCTAATTACTGCTATATAGTTTGTAATTTGTTTAGATGATGTAAAAGGAATGACTACCATACTTTAGTTTTAAAATCATACTTTCATGTTTCATTTCTACTATATTGTGTTTAAAAATAATTGTCCTCTTACCTAGCTATTATACATTTTATAACCATATAATATATATATATATATATATATATATATATATATATATATATATATATATATATATATATATAATATAGCATTATGTGTTGATTATTTTAGCAATGATCAGAAATTGGATAATTGCCTTTTTACTAGATGTTATACATTGGTCAGTTTCTCTCTCATAAAAATTCCACATGCATTGCCAGTACAACTTTGTTTCCTTAGCTGAGAGATTGAGAAAAAGCGATCACCTAGAATTGAAACCCGTCCAGCTATTTTCTTGGCAGTTGCCACTTAGGTATGATAGCGTTTTATGTTATGGCACAATGGTAAAAAAAAAAAAAAACTAGTTAAAGTGGCAATTCATTTAAGAATTTAACTTGATTTTGATTTTAAATATATATATTTATATATATATATATATATATATATATATATATATATATATATATATATATATATATATATATATATATATATATATATATATATATATATATAGGTTTGTGTGTAAGGTCCCATTCACAATTGTGATGTGGTGTTTGCAATGTTTTACAGAATCTAAGCACAAGGCGGGGAGTACTGACAGAGCCACAATGCCAGAACATATCGTGGGACACATGTCTAAATGTTAAAGGTCCTGGGAGCCTATGATGGGGCTGCCCCTGGTGTCACCCGGGTGCAGCCCGCCCCTCCCCCCGCATCCCTATAGCGACGACACTGGGGGTTAGGGCTGGCATAGTGCTAGAATTAGAGTTCGCAAAGTGCTAGGATTAAGGTTAGTAAAGTGCAAGGATTAGGGTTAGCATAGTGCTAGGATAAGCAGGCTGCTATAAGGGTATGTCCTAAGGGTATGTCATAAGCATTTGAATTTTTTCTTGACAATGGGGAGTATATAAACCCAGCAAAAGAGCCTGTAGTGTAGGAACAAAAGAAACATAAATGCAAATGCAACCCAAAATGCTTGAAGAATAGGGCAGTCCCTCCAGATATGGTACAAGGGATCTTTTTGTCTGCATTTTCTCCAACAATCTGAAGAACAGTTAAGATAGATGCTGGCAAGCCTAGTTGGTGTAAAATACCATTTACGAAAAACCTTCTGAAGGGATTCTTAATGGGTGATACAATGGGAGGTTTTATAGGTAATGCTTGTAATAGTTTAAGTGGAGGTCCTTTGGCAATTTGAGGAATATCTGTCTAGGCTTTGATGTTGGCATTAATTAAGTCTAAGAAAAAGTGCAGTGGACGTAATGTAAGGAGTGAGGCATATTGAACAGGAGCTTCAGAGTTGTCTCCAGGGCTGTTCGTTTGTAACCAGGTAGTTTGTTGGATGGGAGACCACCAGTACTCAGCTTGGTCAAGGAGAACTGCCCCTGTAATTAGCATGGATATTTGGTTGTTCCCAGCCTGCATAAAGAATGGGAGTGCAAAAGATAGATCTGCTAATTCTTGGGCGTTTACCCTCCCAAATAAATGTTGTTAAGACTGCTTGAATTTTGTTTATATACAAAGGTAGAAACGGCAGAAGCAGAGTACCAGAAGTATTTGAGTTAGCAAGTATATTTTGGCTAATGCAATCCATCCAGCTCCAGATGCACATGTAGTGCAAATATCTCAAGAAAGACAATGCAATTTCTCCAGGGGGATGGATAAGTTGGGTCGAAGAAAGTTAATTGGATACCTAAACAGGATAAGGCTGAGTTGGGGGTCCACGAAAATCAAATTTATGAAGGGTATAATGCATTTGGTATGGTTATCAAAGCAGATTTCTAGCATACAAGATTTTGTATGGTTTACCTTATGAAGGGAGATAGCGCTAGACTGGTCTAGGATGCGTTATAATTCAAGCAACTGGATATAATTAGAGCAATTATGACATCTGTGCACAGGCCAGTTTTATGTTCAGTATCACCATTGGTAATACCAGAGATAAGAGGAGCGGAGCAAATTGCTTGTGCCAATGGTTCCAAAATTAATGGAGACAGTGGACATCCCTATTGTGTCCCATTACTGATTGGGAAGGGGTCTGAAGGGAGCATAGATGCCCACAATATAGCACTGGGAGAAGAGTAAAGAGTTAAAATTGCCATTCATAGGGTACTAGTAAGTCCAAATATATGGAGCGCAGCTTCAAGATATGCCCAGTGCACTCTGCTGAATGCCTTCTCTGTGTCAAGTGAGGGAAGTAGAGAAGGCCTTTGATGGTGTTCGACCCTTGAACTTGAGTTTGAGTGTTTGGCAACATTATTTTTCTGTGAATTCACATAAGTATAATCCCTATATGATAGATTATTTTTAATCTTCTATATTTTAGTTATACAGCTTTCATTTTTTGTAAATCATTTAGATATGTTGGTACACATTACATCAGTGTCGTCTTTCCAAAATATACAAAATTCCCAAATTTTATACATGTAACAAAAAAGTGGATGACTGTTAATCAGGACAGTGCGGGGAAATTGAAAAGCAATCATCTTCTAGGATAGAGATGAGTTGGATTAGTGACTGCGAATCAATACAGATTGTTCCTAGTACTGGCATTTTGATAAATAGGATCCCAGAGGAGAACATCTAAATATTAATAGACTATTATAGTAAAAAAAATAATAAAAATATATATGCAGGTAAGCCTATAATAAGGCTTACCTGTAGGTAAAATAATATCTCCCAAACCTGTACGGTTTAGGAGATATTCACTTTGCATGCAGCATGCGCTGTAAAGGCCCGGCTGAAAGTCCGGCAGAAGCACGCATGCGTGGGAGTAACGTAAACCGGAAGAAACGCAGAGGGCAAAATGTCGGCTCCCTCTGTGTGGACCGGGATCAGGTTCCGGTGCTTCGTTCTAAGGTGAGTATTTCATAATGAGCTAGTATGCTCTGCATTACTAGCTCATTATGCCTTGGCCTTACAGGTTTTTTGTTTAAAAAAAATAAATAATTCTGTGCAGGTAAACTACATTAACATTGTTGTTTTAAACCATTTTACTGTAGTTTTGCATTCATGCTTAGAATTCCCTTGCTGGAAGACGATCTTCTCCACAGGCACACATTTCTGGCAGACTATATCAGGGTTATCTCCAGGAATTTCCCATTATTTTTCTATTGTTAGTATACCTTAGCCACACATCCAGGGCTTGCTTCCAGCTCATTAATATGTGGTGCACTGTTTGGTTTATACCAAACATAGCTGCTTTGATTATGAAAAAAAGCTAACTATTGGTCTTCTCTAAACAGAGAATCTTTTTCCAGGTGACCTCAAAGTCTCCCACATGACTTCGGGCAAGCTGTAGTGGCTCATCACCCAAAAGTCTGGTCCCTAAAAAGTCCCCAAAAGTCCCCCCCCCCCCAAAAAAAAAAAAGTTGATAGCATTTTTCATTATTAGAAGAATATACCATGTTAGTTTGTGTGTGTGTTTGTATCCCACCTTTATCTGTAGCCACTTGCTTACCAGGCACTTTAACCCCCCTCCTATCCAGACCAATTTTCAGCTTTCGGTGCTCTCACGCTTTGACTGACAATTACTCAGTCATGCAACATTGTACCCAAATTAATTTTTTGTCCTTTTTTTCCCATAAATAGAGCTTTCTTTTGGTGGTATTTGATCACCTCTGGGTTTTTTATTTTTTGCGCTATAAATGAAAAAAGACCAAAAATTTTGAAAAAAAAACGCATTTTCTTTGTTTCTGTGATACAATTTAGGAAATTATTAATTTTTCTTCATCAATTTTGCCCACAATTTATACTGCTACATATCTTTGGTAAAAATAACCCAAATTAGTGGATATTATTTGGTCTTTGTGAAAGTTACAGACTCTACAAGCTGTGGTGCAAATTATACAAAATTAATCACATCTGATGTACTGGTGGCCTATCTCATTTCTTGTGACCGAACAAGCCAGGAAAGTACAAATACCCCCCAAATTACCCCTTTTTTGAAAGTAGACATTCCACGGTATTTAGTAAGAGGCATGGTGAGCTTTTTGATGTTGTCATTTTTTCCCACAATTCTTTGCAAAATGAATTATTTTTTTATTTTTCATTTTTTCCTACAAAATTGTCATTGTAATAGGTTATTTCTCTCACATGGCAAGTGTATACCACAAATGACACCCCAAAATACATTCCGCTACTCCTCCTGAGTATTACTATACCACATGTGTGGGACTTTTTCACAGCCTGGCCACTTAGAGAGGCCCAACATGAAGGGGGGGCAATCACGTGTTCTAGGAGCATAAATTACACATCTAACTTGTTGACTACCTATTACACTTTTATAGGCCCTGGAGCACCAGGACAATGACACGTGACACTGACGTGGCACTGATGACACGTGACACTGACGTGGCACTGATGACACGTGACACTGACGTGGCACTGATGACACGTGACACTGACGTGGCACTGATGACAGGTGACACTGATGTGGCACTGATGACAGGTGACACTGATGTGGCACTGATGACACATGGTACTAATACGGGGCACTGATGAGATGATGACAGATGCCACTAATATGTGGCACTGATGAAAGATGGCACTTATACATGGCACTGATATCACGTGGCACTAATATGTGGCACTGATGACAGACGGCACTAATACGTGGCACTGATGACACCTGACACTGATGACAGATGGCACTGATACATGGCAATTTAGGACAGGTGACAACAGATGGCACGTGACACTGACAGGTGGCACTGATGACAGATGGCACTAATACGTGACACTGATAACAGATGGCACTAATATGTGGCACTAATGACACTGATATGGCACTGATGACAGATGGCACTATGTGGCACTGATGACATGTGGCACTGACTACAGATGGCACTGACTACAGATGGCACTGACTACAGATGGCTCTGACTACAGATGGCTCTGACTACAGATGGCACTGACTACAGATGGCACTGACTACAGATGGCACTGACTACAGATGGCACTGACTACAGATGGCACTGGCAGATGGCACTGGGGATGGCACTGGGCACATATGGCACTGGCAGATGGCATTGGGGACAGATGGCATTAGGGACATATGGCACTTGCAGATGGCATTGGGGACATATGGCTCTGGCAATTGGTATTGGGGACAGATTGCAGTGGTGGCAGTGGGCACAGATGGCATTTCGCTTTTTTTTTTTTGTTTGACACTTACGGCGCTGCAGCCGTTCATCTCCCCCTCCTCACACGCTGTGTCTGTGTGAGGAGGGAGAGCGGCGCTGAGAGATGATCTAATATGTTTACATATGAGATCATCTCTCATTGGACACGCCGATCGCGCTGTAAACAGCCGCTGTGATTGGCCGTTTACAGCGATCTGTGATTGGCTGTGTCCGAGGGACACGGCCAACACAGAATTTCCCTGCTGCGCGCTCGTGAGCGCGCACAGGGAACGAGGAAAGGGGAGGCCGTCATATGACGGCCTCCTGGGAATTGACATCCGCGCCGAGGCCGTCATTCAGCTATGGCCGGATGTCAAGTGGTTAGGCACTGTTTGAATAAAGATCTAATATTTGCTTGTTCAGCCACTGCATTTTGAAAAAGTTGACTATTTCCATGGGTTGTACCTATGTTTTCACATGACTAGAACATTAGTTTGGAGGGTATTCAGTTTATTCTTGAATTTCTTAGAATTTTTATAGCAAGCTGAAGACAGCAGATCTACATGTAAAACTTATGTAGGGATATTTGTTCCATCCCTGTGTATCATCTGAGGCTGTCCATTTCACTGGGTATAGGAGAGGGTTCACACCCACTGTAAAACACTGGTCAAAAAAAAAAAAAAAAAACCTAGAACTTCTAGAACACAAAAAACATTTTTGCAAAACAATATTGGCAAAAAGGGGGCAAGTCATCCATCCCCTTCCACCCTCAAAAAAAAAAAAAAATATATGTATTATCACCAAATGAACAGGTATGAGAGCTGAAGTGGTTAAGGAGGCCAATTATCTAGACTTGCAGTAGATATTAAAACAATTGAGACATTCAGAGTCAAAATCTGAATTAATATACTTCACAATTCAGTAAACCATATTGTCAGTGATTGTTTATAATATATCTATGTCACAGATACATTTAGTATATAAAAAAAAAGGTTCTGATAAATTGTGATTTGACAAATCTGATTAATATGCATTTAATCAGGCAAACAAAAAAGCCAGTAATATTTTGCAGGTTTCCTACTTCAAAGACAACAAAAAAAAACTATTCACGCCTAACCAATTTTGTGCTGGTTTGTGGGCACCCTGCATAGAATTAACATTTTCAATACTGAAATACTGTGCTGGAATTGTTTCCATTCCCTATCCAGAGAAATATGTGTAAAGCGTGTACTATTCAACTGTAAAAAATGTATCTGGGATACTGCAAATAACATTTAACCCAGTGTTTAAGTTTCAGGGCACCTACCAGAAAAGAAAAAAAAAAATCTTTGCTGATCATTATCTTTATGTTGTTTAGATACAGAATATGTTTTTTTTTTTTTTTTTTTACATATACTTTCTCTATCATTTAAGGTGGAATCCACACAGAGTATGATAAGAATCCTGGGCCTGTCTGCAACTCTTCCAAACTACCTTGATGTGGCTTCATTTCTTCATGTCAATCCATTTATTGGCCTTTTCTACTTTGATGGACGATTCCGACCTGTTCCTCTTGGACAGACATTTATTGGAATAAAGTCAACCAACAAGGCAAGTAGAAATGCTGTTATCTGAACAGAGAAGCTAATTTAGCTGAAAATCATTTTGTGTTAATTACTGTGTCGGTGTACCCCAGATGCTTCCAATATCATAACTCCTGCGTGAAAAAACAATTATAGCATTCTTGTATAGTTTCCAACTCACTCATTTCTTATTTTAGTTATGCCACACATTACACCGCAGTGGCTAATATTTCCTAATACTTACATATTCTTGTTACATTTATAAAACATTTGTCTTTTTATATTTACAATAAAAAGTACTTGGTAGTTTTATTAATGCAAAAAGAACCTATTTCTTAAAACATATAAATTTCTTAAAACAAATAAATTGCGGAATTCAATAATGCAATAATAACACTTTTGCTTCCTTTAAAACTACCTGCCCTTAAAGAGGAAGTAAAGCCTCTTAAAAAAAAAAAAAGACACCCTGCAAGGCAAAGGCATAATGAGCTAGTATGCATAGCTGAAAACGAAGCTCCCGAAGCCGTCCTTATCCTCGATCTTCTTTGCCGCCATCCAGGGCTGGAGTGACTTCCGGGTCTCGCCGCTCCAGCGCTATCATTCGCTGGAGCGGCGAGACGTCACTCCCGCGCATGCGCACGAGATCGGCATATCGCCGTGATCTCGGCATCTTCAGTGCGCTCTCAGTGCGCATGCGCCGTAGACAGCGATGCCTTTTCATCGCTAAATATCTCCTAAACCATGTAGGTTTAGGAGATATTTATTGGACCTACAGGTAAGCCTTAATCTAGGCTTACCTGTAGGCCAAAGTCATATGGAAGGGTTTACTTCCACTTTAACTGCTTCCTGACTGGCGCACGACGATGTACGTTGGCAGAATGGCATGGACAGGCATAAGGGCGTACAGGTACGTCCCTTTGAATTTGTCGCCGTGCCATTGTGTGCGCGCCGCCCGGTGCCCCCGTGAGTCCAATCGCGGGTCCTGCGGACTCGATCGCCGAGGGGATACCCACGATCTTCTCACAGGGAGGAATAACAGGGAGATGCCGATGTAAACAGCATCTCCCTATTCTGCCTAGCAACAAGTGACACTGATCTCTGCTCCCTGTGATTGGAGCAGAGATCATTGTTCAGTAAAACACAGCCACGCCCCCACAGTTAGCAACACGCCCCTAGGACACACTTAACCCCTACACTGCCACCCCCTGGTTAACCCCTTCACTGCCAGTGTCATTTACATAGGAATCAGTGCATTTGTATAGCACTGATTGCTGTATAAATGACAATGGTCCCAAAAATGTGTCAAAAATGTCCGATTTATCCGCCATAATGTCGCAGTCACAATAAAAATCGCTGATCACCGCCATTACTAATAAAAAAAATATATATTAATAAAAATGCCATAAAACTATCCCCTATTTTGTAAACGCTATAACTTTTGCGCAAACCAATCAATAATCGCTTATTGCAATTTTTTTTACCAAAAATATGTACAAGAATACGTATCGGCCTAAACTGAGGAAAAAAAAGTTTTTTTTAATATATTTTTTGGAAATATTTATTATAGCAAAAAAGTAAAAAAAGAATGCGTTTTTTTCAAAATTGTCGCTCTATTTTTGTTTATAGCGCAAAAAATAAAAACCGCAGGGGTGATCAAATACCACCAAAAGAAAGCTCTATTTGTGGGAAAAAAAGGACGTTAATTTTGTTTGGGAGCCACGTCGCACGACCGCGCAATTGTCAGTTAAAGCGACATAGTGCCGAAACGCAAAAAGTGCTCTGTTCTTTAGCCAGCAAAATGGTCCAGTCTTAAAGTGGTTAATTCAGGCAAGCATTTGTGTCAGTTTTGGTAACATTACCGACACGCATGCCAAGGTTTGGTAGTTATAACTACTGCCACTTTAGGAACATTTTTGCTATAGAAGTTACAGATTCTTTACTAATTGACCCCTTGGCCAATTCTGTCATACGTGTAAAAATCTTTTTTTTTTTTTTTGCTAGAAAATGACTTAGAACCCCCAAATATTATATATATTTTTAACCAGAGGCCCTGGAAAAAAAATGTGGGTGTTGCAATTTTCTGTCACAGAAAATTTGTGCAGTGGTTTTCAAAAATGATTTTTAGAGACAAATATTTGTTTTATTGTTTATAACAATGAAATAAAAATAGAGGGCTACCCTCACATCAAACTTCAAAAGTGTGGTATCGATAAAAGATACAACAGTATTGTGTGTATCAAGTTGTTGAGAGTAGTAATTGTGGTTGCAGAAAAATACAATCATATACTGAGAACAGAAAAGGAAAGGCTCTAGGTAGTATAAAGTGAAGAAAGAAGAAAGGAAAAAAAGGGGAGAGAATAAAACAGGCCCTGGAAAGCTTAGGAAGAAGGAACAAAGGAAAACTTGAGCGAGTTACTTGAACCGAGCTATGGTGGGGGGTGATCACGGTATAGTTCAAGACTCATCACCATTTAATAACATGTCTTTTAGGGTATCAGAAGTGGAGAATTTAAGCCAGATATACCATAAATTTAACGAACTAACTAACATCTTTTCCATACGCATGATATCATTTACTGTGGAAACTCATAAGGATGACAAAGGTGTAATAGCTGTTTTCCAAAGAAAAGGGATTTATTATCTTGCAGCTGACAAAAAAATAAAAAAAAGTTTTTTTAAAGATAATACACTTTTCTTTATCGTACATCACGGGACACAGAGCCATAGTAGTTACTATGTAGGTTATATAGGCCACCTTTAGGTGATGGACACTGGCACACCCTAAGACAGGAAGTTAACTCCCTATATAACCCCTCCCATTACCATTACCTCCGTTTTTTTCGCCAGTGTCTTAGGTGTTGGTCATGAGTAAAGATGTGCTATGCTAGGCTCCACTGGAGTAATCCTTGCTGGGGCAAGCTATGCAGCCAGATCCTTTCAAACTGTCTTTCTGGCCAAATTGTTTCCTGGGGGGGGGGGGGGGGGGTTCTATACGGGTCCAAGGGAGTGGAAACCCCAATAAAAAGGGGTCCCGGTCCTTGAAGGTTTTTTTAATGGAGCCCGCCGTGATGGGTGAAGATTGGGACTGTTTGGTTTTACCACAGAATCCCTGCAGCAGGATAAGGTGGAGATTCCTAAGGAATTTTAAATTTTCTTATGGATTTTCTCCTTATAGTAAATGTTGTCATGCCTAAATGTCACCACCAGGGGCTGTAAAGAGCACATACCTGTTCCATGCATTCTATATTTTGCTTTGTGTCAGCAGAAGCTTCAGCCTTCCTCCAACTAAGCAATCCTAAGCCCCCGGTAAGATGTTGGAGGGGGGGATTTTTTTCAAAACTTCCCCCACCTGTGCAAGATTTTCACTTTCTCTCCAGAGGGAGTCCAGGATGGTCGGCGGTATGCCGCTCCGCTCCTTCTGCCGCTTTGAAACAGTGACGGCTCTCCTGCTCTTCCTCCTCTCCCTCTCCACCACCCCCACCCATACGCCAATCTGGTCGGATCGGAGGCCCGCGTGGGAAACAGCCTTTTTAGAAAAGGGTGGGGGTGGGAAGATGGAGGCGTGGCTTAGCACAGCGATGGCATGCTTCAATGTCCTCAGCGCAGGTCTGCATTAGCTATGAAGTCTCCATTGCCAGACTTCATTTTGGCTGTCGGAGGGACGCGAGAGCAGATATGGGGCATGTAAGTGTGGTGACACAGGCATTCACCAAGGCATGTTTACTTAGCACCAGGCTGAAGGATTAATAGCAGCGTCAGTGCTTGACTACTCAGCAGTGGTTGCGTTTTTCTTCTGGCATCACCTTTGCGTTTGTACTTGGGGACTATGCCTGGCAGAAGGGGAGGGGTAAACGCCTCAAAAAAGGGGCCCAAGGGTGTCACCTTCTGGCTATGGAGACCCCAATCTCGCCTCTGCAATACCATCCTCCCCTGAAAGACCTGGGGTGGCTGGTTAGGGTGAGCCATTGGGTCCGTCAAGTGTTGCAATTGTTTCCAACATGTCAGTCCCTGTCTATATTTTACTGAAGATGTTTTTTCCTCAGCCTTGGTGGTTTTGAAGGAAAGTTTAGCTGCTTTAATCGCATCCTCCCAGAATGGGAGACGGAATAGGTCCCCTTCTACCACCCAGGTCCCTCAGACAGAGGAACGGTGGGTGCGAGAGGATGAATTCCCTCAGGGGACCATGAAGAGGCTGTCAGTTGGGGAAGATCCCTCTTCAGCTTCACAATCTGAGAAATTGCTAGTTCAATCTCTTACAGAAGATACCCTTAACTGAATCAGCTGAAAAGCCTACTACTTCTTTGGGTTCGCTAAAAGCCTCCTCAAGCTTTGCGTGCCTTTCCTGTCCATTCATTACTGGAATAGCTTGTGTATCCTGAGTGGGATCACCCAGATAAGCATGTTTTTTTCTCCTAAAAAGTTCAGTACTTTATCCCATAGGACGAAAAAATTCACTAAAAGGTGGGGTATACCAGCAATTGATGCTGCCATACCCTCTGTGAATAAAAGTTTGACTTGTCCGGTAGACCAACACATTTTCTTTGGTAGGTTCAGTGGCTCAACCTGCAGTGGCGGCAATTGGGGTATGTCAATCCTTGAAGGACCAGTTGAGACAGGTGTTCAAAGTTATCCCTGATCAGCAGGCCTAGGATTTAGCCAAGCTGCCATGGGCTTAATGTTTGCAATTGACGCTATGAGAGATTCTATTCTTCAGGCCTCACGGGCTGGTGCATATGTATAGAATCTTATGGTTGAAAAATTGGCCAGCCAAAGCGCTAGGCAAAAAACTCACGGCTGTTTTTTCCTTTCCGTGGTGAATGGCGGTTTGAGGATGATTTGGTCAAATATATCCAAAAAAGTACCCCTTTGCCAGTTAAGAAAAGGAGTAAACGTCCCTCATTTAAACGGCTCCTTCTCCAGGGCCAGGGGCATCAGCCTCCATCCAGGTAGTCCAGACAGCCTTCACCGTTGGATTCAGAAAGTGGACCTCAGGGTCAATCTCAGGGACAGAACAAGTCCTAGGGAAGGAATCCTACAAACAGAATGCTAAAGCCTCTTTATGAAGGGGAGCCCCCGCTCGCACGAGTGGTTGAAAGACTTCTGCAGTTCAAAAGGGTCTGGCAGGAAGTGTTTCGAGACAGATGGGTGATCTCCACAATAACTCTAGGTTACTGTACACTGGAGTTCCGAGAGTTCCCGTCTCCTCATTTTTTCTAAGGTTCTGGCCCCTCCTCTGGCCAGATTAAGGGCTCAAGGTATAACAATTATAGCATACCTAGACGACCTGTTCTTGATAGACTGGTCGGTAGCCCGTTTAGACCAAAGTATGGTTACCGCAGTCAACTACCTGGAATATCTAGGTTGGATTCTCAACCTAGAGAAATCTTCCTTAAAACCATCAAGGAGATTATAGTACTTGGGTCTGATCATGGATACAGCCCAGAAAAGGGTATTCTTGCCCCAGGCAAAGATCAGCGCCATAAAGGAGCTGATTCAGGTGGTCAGAGCAAAGAAGAATCATTCTATTCGGCTTTGCATGAGGTTATTGGGAAAGATGGTGGCTTCATTCGAAGCCGTTCCTTGCGCTCAGTTTCTTTCGAGACTGCTGCAAAACAGTATCCTATTGGCTTGGAACAATAGGGTCCAAGCTCTAGATTTTGCAATGCGTCTGTCTCCAAAGGTGCGCCAGAGCCTCAGTTGGTGGTGGATAATCAAAAATCTGAAGAAAGGAAAATCCTTCTTACCACTTACCTGGAAGGTGTTAACAACAGATGCCAGCCTTTCGGGTTGGAGAGCAGTCCTGGAAGAGGTGACTGTCCAAGGGAAATGGTCCAGAACCTAAAGGACCTTGCCCATCAAATTCAAGAAATCATGCGGCCCAGAGAGGGGGGAATCATATCCTAACTTGGGCAGAAAACAATGTGCCCTGCCTATCGGCAGTCTTCATTCCAGTAATAGAAAATTGGCAGGCGGACTACTTGAGTCGCCAGCAGTTGTTCCCGGGAGAATGGTCCCTTCACCCCGATATCTTCCTGGCAGTATGCTGGAGATGGGGGATCCTGGACGTAGACCTGTTTGCGCCCAGGTTCAACAAAAATATTGACAACTTTGTGTCAAGAACATGGATCTGCTAGCCTGCGGAACAGATGCCTTGGTGGCCCCGTTGGGTCAGTTTTCACAGATTTATGCATTCCATCCTATTCTACTTCTTCCACGACTTCTTGGCATAATCGAGCAGGAAGGGATGTCTGTGATTCTAGTGGCCTCGGCGTGGCCCAGAAGATCTTGGTATGCAGAGATCATAAAGATGGTGGTAGGGGACCTATGGACCCTACCACAACATCCGGACCTACTCTCGCAAGGTCCAGTATTCTTTCCTACCTTACAAATGCAAAAATTTATGGTTTGGCTATTGAGACCCACATTCTGAAGAGGCGTGGGCTATCAGGATCAGTTGTATCTACCTTGATTAGTGCAAGGAAACCGGCCTCCAGAGTCATATATTATAGCGTCTGGAAGGCATATGTTTCCTGGTGGGAATCCAGGGGTTGGCATCCCAGAAAATATGTCATAGGTAGAATCCTTGCCTTTCTACAAATGGGGTAAGCTGGCCTTGAGTACTGTAAAAGGCCAGGTCTCGGCCTTATCGGTATTGTTTCAATGACCTCTTGCTTCACATTCTTTGGTCCGTAGCTTTATACAGGGGGTGACGCGGTTTTAGGTTAGGTCACCCCTGAACCCTTGGGACTTGAATTTAGTTCTGTCGACATTACAGAAACAACCTTTTGAGCCAATATTACATAGGGATCAAATACCACCAAAAGAAAGCTCTATTTGTGCGTTTTTCCCACAAATGTAGCTTTCTTTGGTGGTATTTAATCACCTCTGCGGGTTTAATTTTTTGCGCTATAAACAAAAGAAGAGCGACAATTTTGAAAAAAACACAATATCTTTTACTTTTTGCTATAATAAATATCTCACATTTAAAAAAAAAAAAAAAAACATTTTTTCTTCAGTTTAGGCCAAAATGTATTCTACATATTTTTGGTTAAAAAAAAATCACAATAAGCGTATATTGATTGGTTTGCGCAAAAGTTATAGCGTCTACAAAATGGGGGATAGATTTATGGCATTTTTATTATTATTTTTTTTTTTTTTTTACTAGTAATGGCGGTGACCTGCAATTTTTATCGGGACTGCAATATTGTGGCAAACAAATTGGACACTTTTAACACATTTCTGAGACCACTGACAATTATACAGCGATCAGTGCTATAAAGATGCACTGATTACTGTATAAATGCCACTGGTGGGGAAGGGGTTAACACTAGGGGCGTTCAAGGTGTTCTAACTGTGGGGGGATGGAACTGTCTAGAAGGAGAGACAGATCAGTGTTCATACTTAGTATGAACACACAATCTGTCTCTACTCCCCTAAAAGAACCGGGATTTGTGTGTTTACACACACAGATCCTGGTTCTCGCTCTATCACTCGCATCGGCTTCGGGCACACACTGCGGGTGTGGCCAAAAGGAAAAGTGACGCAAGATGACATTGATTTGCCCAGCCCAGCCAACCTGCCGGCGGCTGGTCCGGAAGTGGTTAAAGTAACGCAATCCCATTTCTCAAAAGAATGGCCTTGTCATGAAGGGGGGTAAATCTTCCAGAAGTCAAGTGGTTAATGAGCTTTATTGCACAGGAACACAATATAATACCCAATTGTTTAGTAAGATGAAAAAGATGATGTTACACCAATTAAATAGATACCTAACATGTCACTCTTTAAAATTGCAAACGCCCGTGGAATGGCATCAAAGTGCAGTGCTCAAAAAACTCCATAGGCGACAATTTAAAAGCCAGGATACCAGTTTAGAGTTGCACAGGAGATCTAGTGCTAGAATTATTGCTCTCACTATAACGTTCGCAGAGATACCTCACGTGTTGTGCGAACACTGTTCACATAAGTGTGTAGGACCTACATATGTGGGGGGGGGGGGGGGGGTTCGGGTGATATTGCTCAAATTTTTCAACAGTCTTTTTCTTTTATCACTTTTATTGCTATCACATGATTGAACAGCATCTCCTGTAATACAATGGACAGAGTGAAAGGTGCTCTTTACTGAGACATTTGGGGTCTATAAGACCTCATATTGTATAGTTTTGGTAAATGTAAAATGTATTGTTATTTTATTTCATCCTAAAATAATAGGTGCAGTTTTATAAGAATTTGATTTAGCTTTAAAGTTCACCCTTTTAAAATATAAATCATTGAAAATATGATGAATATGAATGAAAAAATGGTAAAAAAATGTGTTATTTTTTTTCTATGGAGCCTACAGAGGATTGCACCTGCGTTCAGCATATCCGGCTTCTGCAAACTCTCAGGATGGCTATCTGACCATACCTACAATACGGCCGGGCAGTTACTTGAGTGCTGGAAGGTCAATGAACTACAAGGATACTCACCAGCACCCTTATAGTTCATTGAGAACTACAAGCCATTAGAACCCTTTCACACTGGGGCATTTTCCAGGCACATTTGGGTTAAAATAACGCCTGTAAAGCGCCTGAAAAACGCCACCCCTGCAGCCCCAGTGTGAGAGCCTGAGTGCTTTTACACTGGGATGGTGCGCTTGCAGGACATTAGAAAAAGTCCTGTAAGCAGCATCTTTCAGGCGGTAGGGGAGCGCCCCATTAGCAGCCAAAAAAGTACCGCTAATGCCCCCCTGTCCCAGTGTGAAAGTAGCCTTAGCTGCAATGGCTGATGGTACACTATATTGTCAAAAGTATTGGGGCGTCTGCCTTTACGCATACATGAACTTTAATGGCATCCCAGTCTTAGTCAATAGGGTTCAATATTGAGTTGGTTCACACTTTGCAGCTATAACAGCTTCAACTCTTCTGGAAAGGCTGTCCACATGGTTTAGGCCTCATGCACATGAGACGCTGTTAAACGCGCGTTTAGAGGCAGTAGGACACTTTTTTCAACTGCACCTGAACGCATGCAATGTTATCCTATGTGTCCATGTACACAGTCTCGTTTTTTCCAGTTTTTATGCAGTTGCGTTTAACCTCGTTTTTCCAGAAGCAAAAAAAATGCGTTCAGACACTTTGCTTTTCCACGTTTCAGACGCAAAACGCAGCTAAACGTGCCTAAACGCAGGCACCTGCGTTTAGCCGCGTTTGCGTTTATAAGCCTTTTTAAAGGAACCCAATTTTTTGGACCAGAAAACTCAGCAATATGATGGTAAACCATATAAAATACTAGAATAATTTGTTTAAAATGTCGTAATTAGTTTAGATAGTTCATAGAGCATATATACTCACTAATGCATACATGTTTGTGAAATGCATACATGTTTGTGAAATATCCAACGGACATTCCCTGTGCCATCAACGGATAGGTCCAATATCGACAAGCTCTGATTCTGGACCTCTCATGCAAATTTGCGACGACGTTGCTGCCTCATCAAGAGCAACATCAGGAGCATTTCCTGACATATATTCAATATGGGATCCATTTCCAAAAAAAAAACACAGAAAGAGAGGCAAATGCAAGTGTACAACTGCTCTCTCTGCTGCTCACTCTGATCAAAATGGCAGAAATAGTTAATAATACATGCTTTCTGAGCTTGGGGAGGGTCTATATGATGTTATCTTTACAAATGCTTATAGACGTAAACGCCGCACAAAACGCACGTTTTTAAACGCAGGTTTCTGCTTTTTAAAACATGCGTTCAGCAGAGTTTGCATCTTCATCTCGTGTGCATGGGGCCTTAGGAGTGTGTCTATGGGAATGTTTGGCCATTCTTCCAGAAGTGCTTTTGTGAGGTCAAGCACTGATGTTGGATGAGAAGGCCTGCTTGCAGTCTCCTCTCTAATTCATCCTAAAGGTATTCTATCGGGTTTGAGGTCAGGCCATTTTAAGCTCTTCCACCTCAAACTCTCTCATCCATCTTTATGGACCTTGCTTTGTGCACTGGTGCGCAGTCATGTTGGAACAAGAAGGGGCCATCCCCAAACTGTTCCACAAAGTTTCATGAGAGCATTAAACTGTCCAAAATGTCTTGGTATGCTGACGCCTTTAGAGTTCCCCTCACTGGAACAAAGGGTCCCAACTCCTGAAAAACATCCCCACACCATAATCTCCCCTCCACCAAATGATTTGCACCAGTGCACAAAGACATGGATGAGCGAGTTTGAGGTCGAGGAATTTGAATGGCCTGCTCAGAGTCCTGACCTCAACCTGATAGAACACATAGGATGAATTAGAGTGGAGACTGCAAGCCAGGCCGTCTCATCCAACAATCAGTGCCTTCAGGAAGAATGGTCAAACTTTTCCACAGACACACTCCTAAACCTTGTGGGCAGCCTTCCCAGAAGTGTTGAAGCTGTTATAGCTGTAAAGGATGTGCCAACTCAATATTGAATCCTACAGACTAAAACTGGGATGCTATGAAGTTTGATGTGCGTGTAAAGGCAGGCATCCCAATACATTTGACAATATAATGTAGTTGTAGTCCATTCATTTAGCAGAAAACTGAGAAGATTCCCTGCCCACTGTCACAGGGAGGATGAGAGTGGAGAAGGTACAGATGCTATGTAATCCACCCTAAAAACTCGTGGAACGTGTAACGTTCCAAAGGTGAACATATCCTTTAAATTGGTAGTAAACTACCATTAAACACTTGTACCTACAGATAAGCGTATAATACAGCTTACATGTAGTACAAGGAATATCTCCTAAATGTGCACCGTTTAGGAGATATTTAGTGTCTCTGCAGCCGGTGAGCTTACTAGCGCATGCGCTCTGAAGCAATGGCATACCCATGCTGTGCCTCCAGAGCTCTGTGCTGCGGTGGAGACTCCCACTTTGGCTATTCAAGTGGCCAGAGCCCACAAAAACCCGAAAGGAAGACTGAGTGAAAATGAAGCCCTGTCAGCGGTGACAGCACGCTACTGATGGGCTTCGCTTCGAGGTAATATTTTCATAATGTACTAGTATGCGGTGCATACTAGCACATTATGCCATTACCTTGCATGGAGATTTTCTATTTTTTTTTAACTTTACCACCACTTTAAGCATTTGCAGACCGCTGCACACCTATATACGTCGGCATGTATGTCCCCTTTAAGAGCCGGGGATAGCAGGTGCACGCACACCACCGCATACAGCGTGACCATGCCCGCGGGACCAGTGGACTCTTATGTCCACCGGTCTCCCTGCAATCGTGTCACTGAGCCTCAGAACGGGGAAGTGCCTATGTAAACAATGGCATTTCCCCATTCTGGCTTGTGTCATGACATAGATCACCACTCCCTGTCATCAGGAGCAGTGATCGCTGTCATGTGACTTGAAGCCCACCCCCCCACAGTTAGAATCACTCCCTAGGACACACTTAACCCCTTCATCACCCACTAGTGTTTAACCCCTTCACTGTCAGTGTCATTTACACAGTAATCAATGCATTTTTATAGCACTGATCGCTGTATAAATGACAATGGTCCCAAAATAGTGTCAAAAGTGTCCGATGTGTCTGCCATAATGTCACAGTCCTGATAAAAAAAAATCACAGATCACCGCCATTACTAATAAAAAAATAAATAAAAAAATTACAAATAAAAATGCCATAAAACTATTTAACCTATTTTTTAGACGCTATAACTTCTGCGCATACCAATCAATATGCGCTTATTGCAATTTTTATGTTATTTTTTACCAAAAATATGTAAACAAATACATATCGGCCTAAACTGATGAAAAAAAACGTTTTTTTTTTTTTTTATATTTTTGGGGGAAATTTATTATTATAGCAAGAAGTAAAAAATTGGTGTTTTTTTTCAAAATTGGCACACTTTTTTTGTTTATAGCGCAAAAAATAAAAAACACAGAGGTGATCAAATACCTCCAAAAGAAAGCTCTATTTGTGGGAAAAATAGGACGTGAATTGTCAGTTCACAGTGCCGAATCGCAAAAGTGCTCTGGTCAGGAAGGGGGTAAAATCTTCCGGGGCTGAATCGGTTAATGTTTCCATTGACTGGTATTTTTTGTTTTACTTTTTTTTTTGTGATAAGCTGTACTTTGTATACATTATCTCACAAAAGTGAGTACACCCCTCCCATTTTTGTAAATATTTTATTATATCTTTTCATGTGACAACACTGAAGAAATTACTCTTTGCTACATTGTAAAATAGTGAGTGTACAGTTTGTATAACAGTGTAAATTTGCTGTCCCCTTAAAATAACTCAACACACAGCCATTAATGTCTAAACCGCTGGCAACAAAAGTGAGTACACCCCTTCGTGAAAATTTCCAAATTGGGCCCAAAGTGTCAATATTTTGTGTGGTCACCATTATTTTCCAGCACTGCCTCAACCCTCTTGGGCATGAAGTTCACCAGAGCTTGACAGGTTGCCACTGGAGTCCTCTTCCACTCCTCCATGACGACATCACAGGGCTGGTGGATGTTGGAGACCTTGCGCTCCTCCACATTCCATTTGAGGATGCCCCACAGATGCTCAATAGGGTTTAGGTCTGGAGACAGGATTGGCCAGTCCATCACCTTTACCCTCAGCTTTTTTAGCAAGGCAGTGGTCGTCTTGGAGGTGTGTTTGGTGCAGTTATCATGTTGGACTACTGCCCTGTGGCTCAGTCTCCAAAGGGAGGGGATCATGCTGTGCTTCACTATGTCACAGTACATGTTGGCATTTATGGTTCCCTCAATAAACTGTAGCTCCCCAGTGCTGGCAGCACTCATGCAGCCCCAGACCATGACAATCCCACCACCATGCTTGACTGTAGGCAAGACACACTTGTCTTTGTACTCCTCACCTGGTTGCCACCACACCCTTGACACCATCTGAACCAAATATGTTTACCTTGGTCTCATCATATCACAGGACATGGTTCCAGTAATCCATGTCCTTTGTCTGCTTGTCTTCAGCAAACTACCAGGCTTTCTTGTGCATCATCTTTGCTTCCTTCTGGGATGACAGCCATGAAGTCCAGTTTGATGCAGTGTTTGGCGTATGGTCTGAGCACTGACAGGCTGATCCCCCCCCCTTCAACTTCTGCAGCAATGCTGGCAGCACTCATATGTCTATTTCCCAAAGACAGCCTGTGAATATGATGCTGAGCACATGCACTTAACTTCGACCATGATGAGGCCTGTTCTGAGTGGAACCTGTCCTGTTAAACAGCTGTATGGTCTTGGCCACCATGTTGCAGCTCAGTTTCAGGGTCTTGGCAATCTTCTTATAGCCTAGGCCATCTTTATGTAGAGCAACAATACTTTTTTTCAGATCCTCAGAAAGTTCTTTGCCATGAGGTGCCATGTTGAAGTTCCAGTGACCAGTATGAGAGAGTGAGAGCGATAACTCAAAATTTAACACGCCTGCTCCCCATTTACACCTGAGACCTTGTAACACCAAGTCACATGACACTGGGCAGGGAAAATGGCTAATTGGGCCCAATTTGGACATTTTCACTTAGGGGTGTACTAACTTTTGTTGCCAGTGGTTTAGACACTAATGGCTGTGTGTTGAGTTATTTTGAGGGGACAGCAAATTTACACTGTTATACAAGCTGTACACTCACTACTTTACATTTCTTCAGTGTTTTCACATGAAAAGATATAATAAAATAGTTACAAAAATGTGAGGGGTGTACTTACTTTTGTGAGATACTGTATGCTTATTATTAGGCTCATTTAAATGTTATTTTGGGCAACATAATATTTAATATAAAAAGCTATAGTCCTTTACCTGAATCATAGTGTATAATTGGATAGCTAAGCCTCAGTCAGGCAATGTCACACTGAAAATATAAAGAAAAAAAAATGATATCAATTATATTGGATTCAAAGTGCAATTGAATGTGATTACAACCCCCCTCCCCCTTATTTTCTTTCATGAAATATTATTTTTTTTATCCCACCTTCCTTGCTGTCACATACATATTGCAAGGCTCATTAGTCTTCATATTATTACACATGCTACTTCAAAACCAATCTTGCTTCCTGCGTTCTATGTCAGCAGTTTCCTCTGTAAATTTAAGTATGGTTTTGCAGTGACAAGCTTTTTGTGTTAAGGGTTAAAATAAGCTCCTCATCTGTGTTTCTGTAAAAAGAGATGCCCGCTAACCATAGGGAGTGGTTTCAAGTTTATACACAAAAGGATAGTTTGCCATATGGCACTTATTGCAATGTGCATATTTTAACCTTCATTAATTGTATCAAGTATCTGTCTATAAAAACTGCCATTGCTTCTCCTTAATTATCCTTACAGATTGCAGTTTGGTTGCACATTTGAATTAAAATGAATAGCTTGTTAAAGACATGCAGTTGTATGCTTAATTGTATCTTTAAAAGTTGACCTTGCTTTTTACAAGTTCTACAGTGAAATCCAAGCTTGGCCATTCTGTCTGGTGTGAGTTGTAGTAGACACAACACACATTTATTAGCACTTTCTCACTGCTCTGTTGAAAAAATGCAATAAACATGCATCTGGACTCCTGACTCGTGCACCTGTGCAACTTGTGACTCAAAACAATGGTTTTTGATGATTTTTGGTTCGTTTTCTAGAGAAATTACAGGGAGATGCTTTTTTGGTGCACATTTGAAAAGCGCACCAAAGATGCAGCATGCAGGACTTTAAAAACACACAGCACCCGAAGCACACTTATGTGACGAGTTCCATAGGATTTAAAGGGACACATTTTACATGCATTTTAGTTCAGATTTTATTATTTTTTTTAACCTCAAAAACACATCAAAAATGGATAATTGTGAACAGGCCCTTATTCTGTGACTAATATGTATAAACTGAAATAGGCAGCCTTTCATTAGTAATAAAGGGCTGTTTTAAGAGCATGCTTTATGAATATTTTTGCCATTAAAAAATAAACAATGGTGTGTGTATAAATATATATATACACACACACACACACACACACACACACACACACACACACACACACACACACACACACACACACACACCAACACAGTATATCCTGGACAGCCAAGACTCTCGCGCAACATCACTGGATCTAGGTGAGGCTCAGGTAAGTATTAGGGGGGCTGAGGGAGTCTGCTGCTGAAATTTTTTTTTTTTATCCTAATGCATAGAATGAATTAAGATAAAAAACATTCTGTCCTTAGAATTACTTTAAAGGGGTTGTAAAGGTTCGTGTTTTTTCACCTTAATGCATCCTATGCATTAAGGTGAAAAAACACCTGGCAGTGATGGCCCCCCCATCCCCCCTTTTTACTTACCTGAGCCTGCTCACCTGCTGTGCGCGTCCCCCGGCATCCTCTTCTCCACGGAGTCTGCCCGTTGATTGGATAAATGGGAGAGATTGATAGCAGCACAGCCATTGTCTTGCGCTGCTGTGCAAATGCAATGACGCGGCCTGCTGGGGGGCGGGACCGAGTCATACACGCTGTGTCTATGGACAAAGCGTGTATGAGAGGGAGCGCACCCGCAAGCTAACCCCCTCGCTATAGAGCTTCCCAGAAGGAGGTTAGCTATTGTGGGGAGGAGCCGAGACAGCTGCTAAGGCACCACAGAACAGGAGGATCGGGCCACTCTGTGCAAAACAAACTGCACAGTGGAGGTAAGTATGACATGTTTGTTATTTTATACATACAACCCCTTTAATAAGGAAGTAAACTCTGACGGGTTTTAATTCCTCTTTATTCCCCTGCAAAGTAAAAGCATACTGGGCTAGTATGCATCGCATACTAGCCCATTATGTGGCAGTTACCTGCAAACGAAGCCCGGAATCTCCCCGCTGGTGGAAGCATCCATCTTCACCCCTCTTCCTTCCGGGGCTGCGGACTCCGGCTCTGTGACTGTGTGTGGGAGCCACCAGTCATGGCACATGCTGGGGAAGAAACGTCCGTTTCTTTACTGTGCATGTGCCGATGACATCATCAGTGCACTACAAGGTAAATATCTCATAAACAGCGCACGTTTATGAGATATTTTTGTTACACATAGGTAAGCCTTATTATAGGCAAAAATAGCTCAGGGGGATTTACAACCACTTTAAATGCATGCATACTACGGTAGTTCAGAAAGCAGTTTGATTATAAGTAAAGTAACATAAGCCCATATCCTGTAAAGAACCTTTTAATGGTCTTACACAAGGTTACATTTGTATCAAGGCCTAAACCCATTTCCTTTCTAAGGTGGTTTTGCCTTTCACCTCAACAGGACATTGTTCTTCCAACTGTGTCCAGCTCAAGTATATAAGAAAACTTCCCTTCACTTCCTGGATGTTTTGTGCTGTACAGGTTTACCTCTTAAATCAAACACTATAAATGGTTCCTGCAGTGCTCACCCACACATTCTCTGTGCAGAAATGAACATAAAGTAATACATAACATGTTTAACAATAAAAACAAGACACACACTCTATATTGCCAACTGCAGTTAATGTTAACTGTATTTCTTCAATGTTGCTAATGCAGTGCAAGCTTGTGTGTGCATAATGGCAGATACAATAAGAGCAAAGCAAGGAAGAGGAGTACTAATCTACTTTACCCAAACTAGCTTGGCCCTGGCCACTGGCAACCAGCTTGTATGCACACTCCACAGCGATGCCCCTGTACTGGTGACCATTCCTCTACCGACATGTTTCGATCGGATACCGACAATCCTTGAGAAAGGATGTACAGCCTCTGCACAGTTAGCAGTACTCACCCCTATAAATGAGTCTCTGTTCTTCTGCAGGGTGGCAATTAACAGGATCCAGTGAAAGGTGGAGTGTGATGCCACTGCTCTGAGCTGCACTGCATGACACAGCCCAGGAAGTTTTCTGTGACTGTGCCAGCAAAACAGAACCTCAAAACTTATTTTTTTTTTTTTCACAGATTGCTAATAGACATACTTGTGCAAATTAGGAAATTTTTCTTTATTTTTTTTAACTGATGGATGGTAAAACTACTGAAGGGGGTGGGGGGGGGGGGTTGAATCAAATCCCCACGCACATTGTCTATTCCCCTGGACACAGGTCAATTCTCACTGTAATTTGTATATGTCCAAATTAAGTGTCTGGTATGGTGCATTGGTTGGTCTTTAAATAGGCTACCTTAATGCAGTCCATGTACCCGAAATAATGCATGTTAACACACTGCAACAGACTGGGCAGATCTGAATGAACCTCAAAACCCAACACTTTTAAAGTGGTTGTAAACCCTCCCTCACAACTTTATTGCATTGTAATCCTCATAAAAAAATACTAATGATTGCTGCTAATAATTGTCGCCTTACTTGTTTTGTTTTGCTGTAATCTGTCCCATTTTGATTAATGACGTCACCAGCGCATGCGCTTACCTTTCCTTGATTTACGGCATGCTCTGTGTACACTCCATCCACTGACATGGTGCAGTAAATGGGATTTCCTCTCCCAGCGGCACAGCCATTTAAGCTTGCGAGACTGCAGTTTTTTCTAGTTCCTGGTACTCTCCATGTGACCGTGTGATGTCACATGGGGGATAAACCCTGGTAATCATGCTGCATTCTAGAGCGGCCATCCAGCTGCAGCAGGACTGACAGGCATACTCGGCAATGATCGGCGGTTGTCCTGGAAATATCAGATTGAGAATGAGGCTTGGCTATAACACAATTGTGCAAGCACAAGATTGCAGCGAAGGGAAACATGAAAGGGCGGAAATTCGTCTCGGATAACAGTACTGAAGATGGCGCTGCCTTATCCATGAAGAAAAAAAAACGTAATAGGCGATTGTGGCTGGATTAGGTTATGTGATGCTTGCTAACAAGTGCTTAGAACAAAATAGATGAAAAGCACCATAGGGATTGTAGGGTTTACTTCCTCTTTCATGTGAACACGTTCTGTTAGAGTGCATTGCAATTTGCTGGTGCCCTTTGCAGAAACTTGGCATTTGTTTTCACTCTCTTTTCCTTGGCAGCTATAGTTCAGCAAGCATAATGTAGGGGAAAACACCTTATCTGACATAACAGGAGGCACTTTTTCAGGTGTAATCTGTGCTGTCAGTCAGTGTGCTCCACCACATAGCATATAAGGGTGTTAAAATGGAGGGACAGACACAGCCCTGTAGTATTTGAGGGCGTTCGATTCTAGATGGTGTAGTTACTAATCTTCCATGAAAAAGAAAATAAGCAAGAGTGTTAACTTCTTTTTATCAGGTTCCCAATGGTACTTTTTGACATATGCCACGTACACACGATCAGAAATGCGGCCAGTAAAATTCAGATGAGAGCTTTTTGTCGGAAAATGTGACCATGTGTATGCTCCATCGGTCTTTTGCTGGCGGAATTCCAAAAATGCGATCATCTGTATGTAATTCGGACACGCAAAAAATCATGCATTCTCAGAAACAATTTGAAGCATTGAACTTAATTTTCTCGGCTTGTCGTAGGGTTGTATGTCACTGCGTTCTTGACGGTCGAAAGTTCAGAGAACTTTTGTGTGACCGCGTGTATGCAAGACAAGCTTGAGCGGAATTCCGTCGGAAAAACCATCCAAGATTTTTCGGACGGAAATTCCGCTCGCGTGTACGTGCCATTATTTGACATCTCTGTTTGACTCTAAAATGATCATCTTGAATTATCATTGTAGTTAATATCCCACTAGTGGCTAAGTGGTTAGCATTTCCACCTAGCAGCACTAGGGTTGCCGGTTCGAATTTCAACCACGGCACTACCTGCTTGGAGTTTGTATGTTCTTCCTGTGCCTGCATGGGTTTACTCTGGGTGCTCTGGTTTCTTTCAAGACTCCAAAGACCTGCTGGTGTGAATGTACAATATATATGTAAAGCACTGCATAAATTGACGGTGCGAAATAAGTACCTGTAATAAATAAAATATATACATAGATAATACTTGCTGGGCAAGTAAACCTTCAAAATGTTTTGTGCAAAGCAGATTTGTAGCTTCTGTAGAATGGGCATGTCTCTTGCCAATGTGTAGTGTGTAGGTTTGATATTGAATTTGACTTTTTTCAGTGTTTTTGACTATTCAGTTGGACGTTTGCTTCATTGTAATGTTTTTTTGAAGCCAAATTAGAAAGCAAATTAACAGATGGTAACTTTCTCACAAGAAATAAATACTGCCAACTGAAAACATAATGTTGACTATCACCTCATCATATCTTCTAGAAAACTGGCTTTGAATAGTGAAATAACAATGTAGCAGATATTATAGTTTTTTTCTAAGTCAATTTCCATACTACTCTGACAGTGCATGATAAGGTCAGTGCTGTGCAGCATATTGTATATGAGAATGAGAAGATTTGGCAGTCACTAGAGAGGCTTACATTTAATATGCTAGGGTGGCATTTTGTCTGTTTAGTTATGGAAATGTATGTTTGCTCATTGTTCATAAAACTTTGTCTTAGATCCTGTTCCCATTAACAAACCTAGTAGGTAAGCGTTCACTGTTCCCAAATTTATTAACGCTATATAACATACTCTAATGTTGTGGTAGGCTTATCATTCGACAGTTTATAAATATATTAAATATTTTTTAAAGAGAACTGGGTACCAATGACCATTTGAATAATTATAATAATGGAGCCTTCAGATTCAGAGATTTTTTTAAATTAATTTGTATTTTCTGTCAGAGTGTTGGGAAGTAATGAAGGAGGGTGAGGGGATGGGGCAATCTACCACTGACAACTGTACTTGTTCAGAGTGAGGAAACCTCTCCTTAATTCCTTCTCAGCTCCTGGCACATAACACAGCTGAGGGAAGACTTCCTCTTACTCTGATTTGCCTAGTTATACTGGGGAGTGTGTTTCAGGGAGGGGTAAACTATACAAAGGGGGGTGATCTGAGTGGGTGGGGAGATCTATACTGGTTCTACACTTCTGATCCATGTGCTCTGGGTGTTGCACACAGCCTGCCTGCACTCTGTTATGGACTTCTGACCTCTGTGCTTTAAAGAGGTTGTATACCCGCAAAAAACCCTGTAAGGCAAAGGCATAATTAAAGTGCTGTTCCGTCAGCTGACCATAGACCTGATTGGAGAACAGAACGGCTCCAATCATCTATATGGCCTAAGAAACCAGAAGCTACGAGCATTTCATGACTTAGGTTTCGCCGGATATAAACAGTGCCATTGGGAAATTGGAAAAGCATTTTATCACACCAATCTTGGTGTGGTCAAATGCTTTGAGGGCAAAGGAGATATCTAGGGTCTAATAGACCCCAATTTTTTTCAAAAAACTACCTGTCACTACCTATACTTATCATAGGGGGTATTTACATTCCCTGAGATAACAATAAAAATTATAAATAAAAATGAAAGGAACAGTTTAAAAATAAAATAAAAAAGCAAAATAAATTATAATTAAAAATAAACTAAAACAAAACACTCCTGTCCCCCTGTGCTCACGCGCAAAGGCGAACGCAAGCATCAGTCTCATGTTGTATGTAAACAGCAATTTCACCATGCATGTGAGCTATCACCGCAAAGGTCAGCTCGAGGACAGTAATTTTAGCAGTAGACCTCCTCTGTAAATCTAAAGTGGTAACCTGTAAAGGCTTGTAAAGGCTTTTAAAAATGCATGTAGTTTGTCTCCGCTGCACGATTGTGCGCAATTTTAAAGCATGTCATGTTTGGTATCCATGTACTCAGCATAAGATCATCTTTTTTATTTCATCCATCATTTGGGCAATATAGTGTGTTTTAGTGCATTACAATTAAAAATAAATTATTTTTTCAAAAAATCGCTGTGCAAAGACTGTATGAAAAAAAAATGCAACTCCCACCATTTTAATCTGTAGGGCCTTCTCTTTAAAAAAATATATATAATGTTTGTAGGTTCAAAGTAATTTTCTAGCAAAACAAAAAAAAAAAAATGTTTTCATGTAAATAAAAAGTGTCAGAAAGGGTTAGAAGAGTGGGTGATGTGTGACATAAGCTTCTAATGTGCATAAAATGCCAGGACCCCCCCCCCCCCAAAAAAATGACCCCTTTTTGGAAAGTAGACACCCCAAGCTAATATGCATATTGAGTCATTGGAATAGTTTATATTTTGCCACAAGTTTCAGGAAAATAAAACTTTTTTTTTTTTTTTTTACACAAAGTTGTCACTAAATGATATATTGTTCAAACATGGCAAGATTATATGTGGAATCACACCCCGAAATACATTCTGCTGCTTCTTCTGAGTATGGGGGTACCACATGTGTAAGACTTTTTGGGAGCCTAGCTGCGTACAGGACCCCAAAAACCAAGCACTGCCTTCAGGATTTCTAAAGGCGTAAAATTGTGACTTCACTCCTCACTACCTATCACAGTTACGGAGGCCCATAAGTGTCCAGATAGTACCCCCTTCCCCCCATGACTCCATTTTGGAAAGTAGACACCCAAAGGTATTGCTACGAGACATGCAATATGCAGATTTTTGCATTTCTAAATGAAAATTTAGAAAGAAAAGAAAAAAATATATATTTTTTTCAATTTTCAAAACTTTGTGACAAAAAGTGAGATCTGCAAAATACTTAACATGCCTCTCAGCAAATTGCTTGGGGTGTCTACTTTCCAAAATGGGGTCGTTTGTAGGGGGGGTTGTGATATGGGCATTCTATGGCCTCCAAAACTGTGAGAAGCAGCAGAATGTATTTTGGGGTGTAATTTCACATAAGCCCATGGCATGTTTGAGCAATATATCATTTAGTGACAACTTTGTGCAAAAAAGAAAAAAGTTTGTAATTTTCCCACAAAATATAAAATATTCTATGGACTCAACGTGCATCTCCGTAAGTAGCTTGGGGTGTCTACTTTCTACTTTTAAAATGGGGTCAATATTGGCATTTTATGGCCTTCGAAACTGTGATAAGTAGTGAGGAGTGAAATCAAAAATGTACGCCCTTAGAAATCCTGAAGGTGGTGCTTGGTTTTCGGGGTCCTGTACGCGGCTCCCAAAAATAAATGTGGTATCCCCGTACTCAGGAGAAGCAGCAGAATGTATTTTGGGGTGTAATTCCACATATAACCATGGCATGTGTGAGCAATATATATATTAGTGACAACTTTGTGTCGTTTTTGTTTGTAATTTTTTAATCACGTGTGACAAAAAAATTAAATATTCAATTGACTCAACATGCCTCTCAGCAATTGTCTACTTTCCAAAATGGGGTCATTTGGGGGGGAAGTTGTACTGCCCTTCCATTTTATCACCTAATAGAGATAGGCGGTCATAAACAAAAAGCTGCATAAATTCCAGAAAATGTACCCTAGTTTGTAGACGCTATAACTTTTGCGTAAACCAATAAATATACGCTTATTGACATTTTTTATTTACCAAAGACATGTGGCTGAATACATTTTTGTCTAAATGTATGACTAAAATTGAGTTTATTGGATTTTTTTTTATAACAAAAAGTAGAAAATATCTTTTTTTTTTTTTTCTTTTTTTAATTTTCGGTCTTTTTCTGTTTATATCACAAAAAATAAAAATTGCAGAGACAATAAAATGCCATTAAAAAAAAAACTATATTTGTGGGGGAAAAAAAGACACAAATGTTGTTTGTGTACAGTATTGCATGACCGCACAATTACCAGTTAAAGCAGCACAGTGCCAAATTGTAAAAAGTGCTCTGGTCATTGAGCAGCCAAATCTTCTGGGGCTGAAGTGGTTAAAAGACTATCTGCAACCAATCATAGAACATTTATTAGGATTCCATTGTTTCTATAATTTTGCTATATTCTTCACAATCTATACAAATTACTGCCTCATTCTCAACTCTTCTGAGATTCTGGAAAAAAGTTAAATATAATTAACCTTTATCTATAGGGTTATGCACTATTTCATGTGAATTAGGTGTATTTAAAAGCCAGTAAGGATTCCTGTCAAAATAAAAATGCATGTACGCTAAGAGCTTTTTATTCAAGTCATAAAGTTCAAAGGTCATGCATGTCAATGTATCTAAATACCAGTGGTGTTGTAAAACTATAATTATGCAGTCCATCTTAGTAACCGCTTTTTCAATTGTAATGGTATAGATGGGAAGTTTCTTTTTAATCATCCTACAGAAAGAAAAAAAAAAATATATATATATATATAATTATTATTTTTAAATATATGTTTTTATTATTTTATAGACTCAACAACTCCATGATACAGAAGAGGTTTGCTATGAGAATGTACTTAGGGAAGTCAAAGCTGGTCGACAGGTATGAGTTATTATGAATACTGTATTTATTTACCATAATAGCTGAACTATTATGGATGTTTAATGTGCCTGTTAATTAATGCTGCACTTCCTTTGAAGCTATATCAGAATGCTATTTATATTTCATTACTTGGTTATATTCTCTTTACCCTGCTATTTCTTTTGTGTATCACTCCCTGTCTTAATGTGATAGTAATAGTAATAAATACAATGAATCCATTCCATTATGACTATATTAGTCTTTCTTCTGTTTTTATGACCTCCATTGATGACGTGTACATACACACAGTACAGTATAAACTAGATTTGAGTCTTCTAAAACATTACTTTATTTACTGCTAGCCCAGTTTGATTATGAGAGTTGTTAGTGCAATGGTCTCAAAACCACAGCATACGCTAGATCACTTTATGGGAGCTCATGCATCATATAACCACATGTTTAAATGAGAACTTTTTCTCAATCTTTCCCACTACTACCTCTCAAACTATCTATATATATATATATACTCGAGTATAAGCCGAGTTTTTCAGCAAATTTTTTTGTGCTGAAAATGCCCCCCTCCACTTATACTCGAGTCATGCATTTTTCTGCAGCAGAGAATGACATTTTCCAAACCAACTTTGGGGCCCCATATCTCTGGGCCACTTGGAGCTAGGAACCCCACATTACGGGGGCCTCAAAGTCTGTTCGGAAAATGTCATTCTCTGCTTTAGAAAAGTGCTTGACATTTTCCAAACCAACTTTGGGGCCACTTGGTGCTAGGAACCCCATCTTTGTATATATGTAGTGCAAATTTGGGGTTCCTAGCACCAAATGGCCCCGATATACCGGGCCCCAAAATCGGTCAACTGTGTCCATCTGTAGCAATGTCATTTCGGGACCCTTTGGCATGTAAATGGGCACAGTGAGGCTACAAATGGGCATTATTGACCCTATTTTCCATTTACAGTAGCTGTGCATCTCTCACCCTAGGCTTATACTCGAGTCAATAAGGTTTCCCAGTTTTTTGTGTTAAAATTAGGTGCATCGGCTTTATATTCAGGTCGGCTTATACTTGAGTATATACGGTCTATATATATATATAGATATATAGATATATATATATATATATATATATATATATATATATATATATATATATATATATATATAGATATATAGATATATCCGCCTTTAAAGCGGTAGTAATCTGCAGTTGAAAAAAAAAAAAATTCCCTGCAAGGCTTTGCATACTAGCACATTATGAGAGACTTACCTTAAAATTAAGCCCTCCAGTGGTACTGTAACCACTAAAAGGGCTTCCATTTCCACACAGTCTTCCTTCCAGGTTCACGGCCTCCAGTTACTTGAGTGGCCAGGGGCATGATGACGTCACTTCCACACATTCACACTGGAGTCACTGTTTACGGCATGGTCTCTGAAGGTCCGACATTGTATGCCGAACCTTCAAAGTGCATGCGCCAGTGATGTCAATGGCTGCATGCAGTGTGACTATCTCCTAAACAATGCAAGTTTAGGAGATATTCACAATACCTACAGGTAAGCCTTATTATGGGCTTACCTGTAGGTACAAGTGGTAAAACTGAGTTTACTACCACTTTGGATTAAATTAGGTCTACAAATTATGCTGTGCACATGAGCATACACAGTTTTTTCCAAGCACTAATGGGTTGTAGTATTAAGGGAAAGGACAGCCCTTAGCCCTCCCCAGTGTTCTTCAGGTGTCTCGCAGTCCAGAGGTGTGGAGGTTACTTGGTAGCGAGCATATGCTTCTCCTCATTTTGTACTGCAAGTGCACATAATATTACAACCGCAAGCACAACCAATCTCTAGGGCTCAGTCTAAAGATCTTCATCCAACCTTGTTGTGTTCGTTGCAGACCCCTTTGAACAGCAGTGTCAGAGCTAGATTTTTCATATATTTGTAGTGCTTACCCCTGAAGTAGCTGCTATGTGTGGGTCACCAGATTTTGGATGCCAACGACCTTACCAGCAATGCCACATCCTCTGACGCACCAAGGCTAGTTAAGGAGGATATACTTGGGACAATACTCTCAATGGGAACAAGAAAATGTAGCATTAACAGTAAACAGTAACAAATATTACATTTTCACAACATAATAAATAAATGGAGGACCAAAACTATTTGCCCCTAAAACCAGGAGAACCTAACTGGCATTGGGAAATAAAAGTCTGTTAGTCTCTCCAAACCCTGACTCACCAGGCACGAGTACCCAAACTGTATACTAAAATTAGGTGTCCTTTTAAGAAGTGTAAAGGAAGTTGTGGCCAAATGATGTGTGATTACACCTCCTCCCTCTCTCTGTCTGGAGCTGGTGACATCAGCTGTGACTCAGTACAATCTCCCACAAAAATGTTAATATTCATGGTGGCTCAAGACTCTGCAATGATTATCTCTAACAGAGATGTTAGCAGTCACTCGTGAACGTGGTGATCTCTCACAGCTCTGACCTCTGGGAAGATGTGGCAGCACAGTCTTTCTCATTAAAATTTGGGTTGAATATTAAGGTAGAGGACTCTCCACTACAGTAGCTTTCTCTCTATTGATCACCTCTCAGCTCCCCACGAGGCTGCCCCTGAGCGTCAAGCTTCCTTCCCTTTTCATTTCCTGTTGCCACTCCCCAGTTTCCTGGGACTCGTAACCCTGTCCAGTCCTTGGCTTAATAGGAAAAGGTTTCTTGGGTACTACATTTCCTATAGTCCCAGGCAGATCCCAGCAGTCCTCTTTACTCTGAGGCTGGAAGGGCAATCACAACTGCAACTGGATGCAGCGGGTGGGCTCTCCTTAAGCTCATCAGTGCCTCTCGGAAGCAGAAAACTGGCACACAATAGCCCGTTCTATATGCACAGTCCCCCCCCCCCCCCTTTCCTTTGAGGTATGCTGTCCTTCTCCTTGCTCCAGGCATCATCTTGAGCACATTGCTCTGAAATAAACAAGAAAAGCACACTACAGTTCCATCTGCTACTATGCTCCAGTTTGTGGCTAAGTTCACACCAGGTTATCCAGCGGCCTCATTTGTGGGACACAAGAGGGCTGCACCCCTTCTGTTCCACATCAACCGTTTCTGCACAGATTAGGAACTCCACAGTATTTCATCTTACCCTCTTGGAAGGTGTCAGAAAGAAGGGGCCTGGAATGAGGAGGTAGGCTTGTTCCTCTTCAAAATCTGCAGCTGGTTCTCCAGACCTTAGAATCTCCCTTTATTTCCTCAGCTACTCCATGTTAGAGAGGGATTTTCAACCTGTATGGCAGACCAGATGAGTAAAGTTTTGCTGACAAAAAGACTGGACTGCCTGTTGGCATCCCCTGCTGAGTCATTGTCCAAATCATCCATCCTGTCAGTGTTGCTTCCCAATACTAATGTGAAGTGAAAGTCTGAGAACTCCTCCCAGGAGGGTGGGCTGTCTGCTTCAGACGTTCACATGCTAAAAAAAAAGCATCAAAGGTGTTGGTGGATGGGGTTGCCCTCCAGTTTAAATTTAGAGCCATCATCTTTTGTTGGGCCTAATGTTCCTAGTATGGGATGCCTTTCCAAAATCCTGTTCCTGGAGTTCCTGGGTGGTCCTTTCTGTCCTCATGTTTTCTGCTGATTGCTTAGTTTGATAGCTGATCAATAGTCAAGCTTTAAAGGAGCCTATGTCCTGTTCTTCAATTTTGTGCTTTTTTAAATGCCAACCTTATTTAAAAAAAAAAATTAATAAATAAGTACAAAGGAAAAGGAAGTTAATTGGGGCTGATTAGGATACACTAAGGGTTTATAAGGGGTTAAATAGAAGCACATTCCATTATTTATGCAAATAACATCATATGCAAATCAAGCTTTTGATCTGCACATGAGTGGAACAGAATGAATTCAAAGTAGCTACAATTATTCTTTGTATCTCTGGAGTCTAAACGCCATTTATAAACAATAGCTGCTGTATAACCTATTTGGGAATTGCTGGCAAATAAACACTGTCAGAAGGTCAGTTTTTTAGGCTGGGTTTATACTATTGCGAATTGTATGTGGATTTCCCTGCATCCAATATGCATGTCAGAAGATTGTGTCTGGCTCTCTATGGAACCTGTTCACACAGCTCTGGGATGGCTGCAGAGCGAATTGCACAGGAGTCCTGTGCGTCTTCTGGTCCATTTAAGGTCCGGATTAAGCCAAAAATTTGGACAGAAATCGGACCTGAAACGGTAAACAGGATCGCACCGGACCCCTGCTGTGAGCCGCTCCATGTGGCAGTGTGAACCAAGCCTTAACAGCATCAGTTGTATAAGCTGTTATATAACATAGTTGGAAATTGCTGGTAATGAGGTGGGGGAAATGGCAGCAGGGGGAAAGGGCATGCTATGTATGCCCTGTGTACTTCAGTGAGCTTTGTATGGGTGTGCATAATGAGCCTAATGTCCATAGCTGGTAAAATTTGTAGTCCTGGCAAAAAGTTAAATGCACAATTGAAAAAAAAAAAAAACACTTATACATCATGTAAACTGTTTTATCTGCTAACAGATTTTAAAATGTTAAGTCAATCTTGGACCCTGCCAAACCCTACCAACAGCAAAGACAGGCCCTTTCCTTTCAGACTGAACTGCCTTGTCCAGGACCCACTCCTGTCTTTAAGGCCTCTCACCCTATTTCTGTATGTGTGCTTAAAGTTTAGCTTTGGGTAATGGGAGAATATTTCAGCATGGATGTCCTAATGCAGCTTAATCACTTCATAACTGGATACTTTCTCCCCCTTCCTGCCAAGGCCATTTTTCAGTTTTCAGCACTGTCACTTTGAATGACAATTAGTCATGCAGCACGGTACCCAATTACATTTTCTATCATTTTCCTTGAGACAGATAGAGCTTCCTTTTGGTGTATTTAATCACCACAGGATTTTCTTATTTTTTGCTGTATAAATTAAAAAATCCTCAAAGTTTTGAAAAAAAAATACAAATAAATAATCTTTATTTATAATTGTATTATACATTTCTTTGGTAAAAACACAGGCCCCTAAAAAACAGCAATACAAAGTTTTTTGTTTTGTTTTTTGTTAGAAAGGGGAACTTATCCTTTAAAAAATATCATGTCCCCTTCACCATAAAAAAATCATTCTTTGCTACCTCTGCTCTATTAACAAATGACTTATGAAGGATTAAAGTTGGGCAGCCAATGTTTCAATGTCTGTATAGGGTGGAGAGTGTCTGCTTTATGACAACAGGTGAAAAAAGTTTTTTTCTTCTATTCATAACTTGGTCAGAAACTATTGGAACATAGAGTATCTCACAAAAGTGAGTACACCCCTCAAATTTGTGTAAATTATTTTAGTATATTTTTTCGTGTGGCAACACTGAAGAAATTACACTTTGCTACAATGTAAAGTAGTGAGTGTATAGCTTGTATAACCGTGTACATTTTCTGTCCCCTCAAAATAACTCAACACACAGCCATTAATATCTAAACCACTGACAACAAAAGTTAGTACACACCCTAAGTGAAAATGTCCAAATTGGGCCCAAAGTGTCAATATTGTGTGTGCACTTCCTTAACCCTCTTGGGCATGGGGTTCACCAGAGCTTCACAGCTTGCCACTGGAGTCCTCTTCCACTCCATGACAACATCACGGAGCTGGTAGATGTTAGAGACATTGCGCTCCTTCACCTTCTGTTTAGAGGAAGCCCCACATATGCTCAAAAGGGTTTAGGTCTGGAGACATGCTTGGCCAGTCCATCACCGTTACCCTCAGCTTCTTTAGCAAAGCACTGGTTGTCTTTGAGGTGTGTTTGGGGTCGTTATCATGTGGGAAATCCTGGCCTGTGGCCCAGTCTCTGAAGGGAGGTGGATCATGCTCTGCTTCAGTATGTCACAGTACATGTTGGAATTCATGGTTCCCTCAATGAACTCTAGCTCCCCAGTGCCAACATCACTCATGCAGCCCCAGACCATGACACTCCCACCACCATGCTTGACTGTAGGCAAGACACCGTTTTCTTTATACTCCTCACCTGGTTGTCGCCACATACGCTTGACACCATCTAAACCAAATAAGTTTATCTTGGTCTCATCAGACCACATGACATGGTTCTAGTAATCCATGTCCTTAGTATGCTTGTCTTCAACAAACTGTTTGTGGGGTTTCTTGTGCATCATCTTTAGAAGAGGCTTCCTTCTGGAACGACAGCCACGCAGACCAGTTTGATGCATGGTGTATGGTCTGAGCACTGACAGGCTGACCCCCCACCCCTTCAACATCTGCAGCAATGCTGGCAGCACTAATTTGTCTATTTCCCAAAGACAACCTCTGGTTATGATGTTGAGCATGTTCACTCAACTGTTTTGGTTGACCATGGCAAGGCCTGTTCTGAGTGGAACCTGTCCTGTTAAACCGCTGTATGGTCTTGGCCACTGTGCTGCAGTTCAGTTTTAGGGTCTTGACAATCTGCTTATAGCCTGGGCCATCTTTATGTAGAGCAACAATTATTTTTTTCAGATCTTCAGAGAGTTCTTTGCCATGTGGGTCTGCGAGTACCTGTGTATTGTCTTTTTGAGTACCTGTGTGTTGTCTTGTTGAGTAATGGTGTCAGAAAGCTAGTTGTTAGGTAATTTGGACAGGGTATAATCCCCAATCCTCATTAAATTAGTAGGTACGATGCCCGGCGGGTGTGGAGATGCGACTCGTGCACATCTTGCGGCATGTATGCATTCCTTGATCATCCAATCGAGGCCGATTGCTGCTTTGCAAACTGTAAACACATTGTTTCCCTGGAAGCCCAGGTCCTGAATCTGGGGAAGCAACTGTCAACCCTGAGAAGGGAGGCTGATCCAGGGCTGAAGCATCCCAATAAGTACACTCCATTGAGTGACATTGGTGAAACCAGTCAGGGACCTGCACCGCTGGAGCTGAGGGACTTTCCTAGCTGCCAGGGGAAGAACTCCTCCAGTGACAGTGGAGGGGGAAGCAAAGGAAAAGGAAAGAAAGATTCTGGTGGTAGGGGACTTAATTCTTAGGACAAAGAGGGCAATCTGTAATAAAGACCTAAAGCGCCGAACTGTATGTTGTCTACCGGGCGCTTGGGTTCAGCACATCACGGTTCTGGGGGACAGATAACTGAAAGGGCCTGGGGAAGACCCGTCTGTCATGGTGCACATTGACACCAATGACAAAGTTAGAGGCAGATGGAGTGTCCTAAAGAACGATTTTAGGGACTTGCGAGCTAATGTGAGGAAAAGGACCGCCAAGGAAGTATCCTCAGGAATACTACTGGTACCTCGAGCCACACCAGAAAGGCAGGGGGATATTAGGGAAGTAAACAAGTGGCTGAGGAAATGGTGTACTAAGCAGGGATTTGGGTTCCTGGGGGACTGGGCCGACTTCACAGTCAGTCACCAGTGCTATAGAAGGGACATACTGCACTTAAATGAGGAGGGTGCAGATCGGCTGGAAGTGAAGATGGCCAAAAAAAATGTTTTTAAACTAGGCACCTCGGGGAGGGTCCAGAGGTAGTGATAGTCAGCACGGAACATATTCCAGAGGGTAGTATTGGGGGCATTTGGGGCAGGTTGACTAAAGCACATAAACCCAAGGTAAAAATAGTAACAAGTCCTAGTTGCAATCTTGGAACACCCAATAAGAGGATAGTATGCGACCGGTCTAAACTCTGTGGCATGTTCACCAATGCCAGGAGCCTGGCGGACAAGATGGGTGAACTAGAGATACTATTGTACGAGGAGGATTTGGATTTTGTGGGAATTTCAGAGACCTGGTTCAAAGCTCTCATCATTGACTGGCAGCCATTCAAGGGTATACCCTTTATCCCAGGTATAGAGAGGGTAAAAAAAGGGGAGGGGTATGCCTATATATCAAGAATAATGTACAAGTGAATGTGCGAGATTACATCACTAAGGGAGCTAGGGAGGAGGTGGAATCCTTATGGTTAGAGCTCCAAATGGATGAAGCTAAAGGGAAAATATTACTGGGAGTATGCTATAAGCCCCCTAACTTGAGGGAGGAGGGGGAGTCAGATCTCCTATGACAATTTAGATTAGCAGAAAGGATGGGAAGTGTTATATTAATGGGGGATTTTAATTATCCAGACATAGACTGGGCGGAGGGAACCACGCATTTGTCTAAGGCTCGCCGGTTCCTAGATTTCTTACAGGACAATTTCATGGTTCAGATGGTAGATGCACCAACTAGAAATAAAGCGTTACTGGATCTACTGATTACCAACCATACAGACCTGATCATGTATGTGGAATTACAGGGCAATTTAGGAAACAGCGATCACAGGTCAATTGGCTTCAGTATAAATTTGCACAAATAATAAAACATAAGGGGAATACAAAGACACTAAATTTCAAAAGAGCCACCTTTCCCTAAACTACGAACCTTGCTAGAAGGCATAAATTGGGATAAAGTCTTAGGAACAAAGAACACAGAGGAGAGATGGGTTTGATTTAAGAGCAAATTAAGTAAAGGCATTAGCCAATGCATCACACTGGGTAATAACTTTAACAGAGCAAACAAAAGTCCTGGATGGCTTAACTCCAATGTAAAAATGCATATAAAAGCAAAGGAGAAGGCCTTCAAAAAAATACAAGGTTGAGGGATCATGATCCACATTCAGACTTTTTTAGTATGTAAACAGTAAAAAAGAGAGGACAGACCTTATTGGCCCCATAAAGAATGACGTAGGACATCTGGTTACAAAGGATGGGGAGATGGCAAAGGTATTGAATTTATTCTTCTCCTCAGTGTTCACGAGGGAATCGGGGGGCTTCAGTAACCAAAACTGCAGGGTTTATCCTCATGACATGTCACAGGAAGCACATCCATGGTTAATAGAGGATATAATTAAAATTAGACTTGGGAAACTTAACATTAATAAATCACCCAGGACCAGATGGCTTGCACCCAAGGGTACTTAGGGAACTCAGTCAAGTAATTGCCAGACCATTGTTCCTAATTTTTACTGACTGGAATGATACCAGCTGATTGGAGAAAAGCCAATGTAGCACCAATATTTAAAAAGGGCCCAAAATACATCCCTGGGAATTACAGACCAGTTAGCCTAACATCAATAGTATGCAAGCTCTTGGAGGGGATGGTAAGGGACTATATACAAGATTTTAGTAATGAGAATGGTATCATTAGCAGTAATCAGCATGGATTCATGAAGAATCGTTCTTGCCAAACCATTCTATTAACCTTCTATGAGGAGGTGAGTTGCCATCTAGATAAAGGAAGGCCTGTAGACGTGGTGTATCTGGATTTTGCAAAACCATTTGACACAGTTCCCCCTAAACGTTTACTGTACAAAAGAAGGTCCGTTGGCATGGACCATAGGGTGAATACATAGATTGCAAACTGGCTACAAGGGCGAGTTCAGAGGGTGGTGATAAATGGGGAGTACTCAGAATTGTCAGGGGAGGGTATTCGGGTCCCCAAGGTTTCTGTGCTGGGACCAATCCTATTTAATTTGTTCATAAACGACCTGGAGGATGGGGTAAACAGTTCAATCTCTGTATTTGCGGACAATACTAAGCTAAGCAGGGCAATAACTTCTCCACAGGATGTGGAAACCTTGCTAAAAGATCTGAACAAATTAATGTGGTGTGCAACTACATGGCAAATGAGGTTTAATGTAGAAAAATGTAAAATAATGCATTTGGGTGGCAAAAATATTAATGCAAGCTATACACTGGCGGGAGAACCTCTGGGGGAATCTAGGATGGAAAAGGAGATGGGGGTCCTAGTAGATGATAGGCTCAGCAATGGCTTGCAATGCCAAGCTGCTTCTAACAAAGCAACCACAATATTGGCATGCATTAAAAAGGGAATTAACTCCAGAGATAAAACAATAATTCTCCTGCTCTACAAGACTCTAGTCCTGCCGCACCTAGAGTATGCTGTCCAGTTCTTGGAACCAGTCCCGAGGAAGGATGTACTGGAAATGGAGTACAAAGAAGGGCAACAAAGCTAATAAAGGGTCTGAAGGATATTAGTTATGAGGAAAGGTTGCGAGCACTGAACTTATTCTCCCTGTAAAAGAGTCACTTGAGAGGGGATATGATTTAAATTTACAAATACTGTACTGGTGACCCCGCAATAGGGAAAAAACTTTTTTGCGGAAGGGAGTTTATCAAGACACGTGGCCGTTCATTAAAATTAGAAGAAAAGAGGATTAACCTTAAACTATTCAGAGGGTTCTTTACTGTAAGAGTGGCAAGGATGTGAAATTCCCTTCCACAGGCGGTGGTCTCAGCGGGGAGCATAGATAGATAGTTTCAAAAAACTATTAGATAAGCACCTGAATGACCACAACATACAGGGGTATGCAATGTAATACTGACATATAATCACACTCATAGGTTGGACTTTTTTCAACCTCACCTACTATGTAACTGTGAGGTGTCATGTTGAAACTCCAGTGACCAGTGAGAAAGTTAGAGCGATAACCCACACCTTTAACACACCTGCTCCCCATTCACACCTGAGACCTTGTAACACGAACGAGTCACATGACACCGGGGAGGGAAAATGGCTAATTGGGCCCAATTTGGATATTTTCACTTAGGGGTGTACTCACTTTTGATGCCAGCGGTTTAGACATTAATGGCTGTGTTGCGTTATTGTGAGGGGACAGCACATTTACACCATTATACAAGCTGTACACTCACTATTTTACATTGTAGCTAAGTGTAATTTCTTTAGTGTTGTCACGTGAAAAGATATAATAAAATATTTTCAAAAAATGTAAGGGTGTAAAAAAAAAGAAATATGTGAGGAGGCATATTCCACACTGGAAAGGATAAGTTGATAGTTTAACAGATGCATTTTACACGAGACACATTTAGTAGAACAAAAATAGTGTAATATACACATTCTATGGTTATGTAATTACTGTGTTCATGGACATTACAAAGCTGTTACCTCTACCAGCAATAGACATTGTAGATACTGCACATGATTTATACTGAGCATGGAGCACTTAGTAAAGCATTATTTTAAAAGCAATACAGAACTATGGCTGCAAGGTAATTTAGTTACAGGTCCTTTGGTTTAGTAGCATTAACAAATGTGACTGCTCATTTTCTTAGAGCTGTATATTACTGAATGTTATTACAGAGGTCATTAGTGGTAGTGTTCTTGTATTGTTAAGGTTATTAAGAAATAATTTATACTTGATATAGGTGCACAAAAAGCAAAATTTCATATTGAGGGACAGTATGAGTGCAATGTGTCTCTACAGTGGTCTGCAAATGATATGCAAAGAGTAACAGTGTGCTTTGACTCATAGCAAGAAATCACTTTCATTTAACTACAGTGAATTGTCAAAAGATTACTTGGTGATTGGTTTCTGTTGAATAAAAAGTATACTAACTAATTGAGAAGTTGTAGGGTAGACAAAACCATTCTCACAAACTGCTTATCAGAAAGCAGAGTTTTCATATGTAGTGAGGAAATATGGACTCCTCATAGACATTTATTATTGCCCCCTACATGGTGATAATTATCAGTAAAGTTGCATAGTATGGATACATTTTTTAGGTTAGATAGTGATGTCTACAGAAAAAGAGAAGGGCACTTATATAGGAGTGTGGATTGCTGCTCACCCCTAAAGAATGAACTCAAAGGGATTTTTCCCCCCAGAGGGGAGGTGGTGTTTTTAGGCAGCACAATATGAAAAGTTGGATAATTGATACAACATAAGTCAAAGATAAAAGAATAAATGTTTTATTGTATTGGCACCAATGTGACAATAAGTTTAAAAGACATGAGCCCCAATGGAGTACCATACAAAGACCATACGATGAAACATACGGTATTATATCAGCGGACATTGATTTTTAAAACATCACATTTACTGAAAGCATAATGATGCAAAAAAACAGAAAGTAGAGTCTGACGCGTTTCAACTCTTATCAGTATGAGTCTTCTTCAGAGGATTACTTTTTAAATGTGTCTATGTCTGCTGGGATAGAAAGCAAAATAGTATAACAAGCTTGTAAGCATATGTTAAATACAGTCATCTCTTTATGCATAGTAGATGTTGAGGCCATCCATTGTGGCAATATTTTGTATATTTACCCAGGTATATGTGGTTGATGTCATAAGTTTCCTTACATGGGGGTCCCTTTAAAATGATTCCCTTTCTCCATGCGGCTCCGAGGCGCCTCCTAACCGACCAGGAAGGGCCAGGCAGAGAAATCCGGGTGCGTGGCTTACAAGAGGTCACATGAATTTTGACCTTTGACAGCTGATTTAGTCGGGCGATGTTCGGGACTGGGGAAGGGACAGGGCCCAACGCCTGCAGCAATAATCCAAAGGGGGGGTTGTTATGAATTTATCATGGTATAAAAATTTTAAAGAGGCGCCCTATTTCAGCACGGCCCCTCATGTGTAGTGCATATAGCATAATTGCCTCATATGAGCCATTGCTCAGCATGTGCATATCTCTCCTCTCCTCTTTTGTTAAAGGTCCCATATACCAAGTGCTGCTGTGGGTGAGAGGGGGGAGGGGGATAGGTGATAGATGAGGGGAACGGATGCCAGGGGTGGAAGGATTAGGAATGGGTAATAAGGGGAGAAGTGAGAAAAGGGAAGGGAGGGGAAAAGGAAAAAGGAAAAAAGGGAAAGGATAAGAAAGGAAGAGGGGAGTGACGAGGAAGGGGTGGATTTGAAAAACAAAAGAGGGGAAAAAGAAGGGGATGGGGGGGTGGGGGTGAGGGCAAGTGGGGAAAGCGGGGAATGTTGAAAAGAACAGGGGGAAGGGAAAGGAGGGGAGGAGAAAGGGGAAGAGAAGGGGAGGGAAATGTACATACATTGTGTAAATGTACACACATACAGAGGAAAGGGAAGGAAAAGAGGGCAATGGGGAAATAAGGAAATTAGGGGAGGAAAGAAGAAGGGGAGTGATGAAGAAGAAGAAAGTGATGTCTATGGGTGTTAGTACTTGTCTTTCAGATCCTTGTATGGCCTTTTCTCTGATCACACCCCTCACTTATACATTTTAATGCAAAGAGCTACTGTTACAACAATTATGGAAGGCTTTCAAAATTGTTAAAGTAGAGATGAGTTAAACCTCCCCATAGATGATCTAAAGTATATGTACAGTTTTCATGCACTACTAATAGGATTATATTATTCAAAGTAGCGTTTAATCTATTCCCTCCCCAAATCTTTATTTTAACATTCTCCAGCACAATGCCCCATGTTGGGGATATGTTAATAGATGCCCTCTTTTATGAGCCATCAGATAACATGTTGTAGGACTGATGGCTCTAAATCTCAACTGTCACAGCTCCAGTCCCCATTGATGTTCAGGAACTTTTCAGAATAGTTCTCTATTGTCCAATCACTGACTGCTATGACATAGTGATCCCACGCAGGACGAAAGTTTCATTGACAAAATATGCCTTCACCCTGCAGATGGTCATTGCTGTCTTCATTCCTGTACTGGGGAGCAAAGTGGCATTTGCTTAATACTGCAATTGTCATGTAAAATTACAGTATACAACAAACCATAAACAATTGAGAAAAAAGTTTTCTTTTTTTTTTTTTTTTTTGTGCATTTGTCAGCCTAGGTTGGTAAAAACTATTAAAGTGGTTGTAAACGCACATGAAAAAAAAGACCAGCAAGACAAGGGCATAATGTGCTAGTATGCATAGCATGCTAGCTCATTATATAATACTCATCTGAGATCAAAGCCCCTGCTGCGGTGCCCGTACACAGCATCGGCAGGTGACATTTCTCCCCGGAGTTACTTCTGGGTATATCGGCTCCGGCACTGTGATTGGCCGGAGCCATGATGACATCACCGGTAACAGCACACTCACTGAAGCAAACGGCACATACATGCCATTGCTTCAGTGCGCATTTGCCAATGACGTCGGCACATGCAGATACAGGGGAAATCTCCTAAACCGGGTTTAGCAGGTTTAGGCGATATCCGGGGTAGCTACAGGTAAGACTTATTATAGACTTACCTGTAGCAAAAACTGGAATGGAAGGCTTTACAACCACTTTAAGCTGTGTATGTGGAAGCTGACAAGCTGTAGGCTTGCTCAGCCTGGTAGTTAGGACCTGTAAATATTATATAGTTAGTGCCGAGACACAACTATATTTTTGTTCCCATTTGCTTTTCTAGGACCCTGTACAGCACTTCTATATAGACTTGTATATATCACAAATAAACACTGCACTGTTTGTCACTTCCTCACTGGATTTGGTATCTGTACCTGAAAGAATGCTCATGCAGGGAGCTTTGTACCTGCTACCTGTCCCCCAATGTTACATATAGTGGAGGCTGCGACCAGCAGTTACTACTTAAAGGGCCAGTGACTAAACATATGATGTTATCCAACGCTGTACAAAAGCAAACTAACGCTATTATACAAGAGCAATCGCAGAGGCTGTTTGAACAGCTAGCCACTGAGGAAAAATCGGATAGGAAAACCCTGACTAAGGTTGTGGAGATGCTAGCACAGTTGTCACCTGCTAAAATTGATGATGTTGGAGACGAGACTGCAGTCATCCATGTGGGTCAATTTCTTTCCAAGATGACTGCAGATGATGATCCAGAGGCCTTTCTGCTAACATTTGAACGCACCTCTGAGAGAGAAGGTTGGCCTAAAACCCAGTGGGCAGGACCGGACGCCCCCTCGCTTTCTGGAGAATTGCAGAAGGCCTACTATGATCTTGACTTTGCAGAAGCAGGACACTATGAAAAGGTCAAATATGAAATCTTGGCCAGACTCAGTTTCACCTTGGCAATTCTAACACAGTGGGTCCACAGCTGGTTCCTCTAAGACTAGAGGCCCCCAAGATCGCAGATGTTTGACCTAATCCACCTGGTGCGGAAATTTCTACAGCTGGAGTCCCTGTCTGGGCCACAAATAGTGGAGCGTGTGGTCATGGACCGATTTCCACCCAAAGCCACGGTCTCCCCAGGCAACCGGTAAGACAGTTCCAGTGGTTGGTAAGCATGGAAAGGAGATAGGAGGGAGGATTTTTGGTACTAGGGCTGAAGTTTGGCATCCTAAAAAAGGGAAGCCACTGCCTGTCAGCAAATCAAATTGGGGCAACATCAGGTGTTTCCGTTGCCAGGAACTGGGACATGTTGCAGCAAATTGACAGATTGACTATGCAGTGTGATGTATCTTATAGAATGCAATCTGTTTGCTGCTGTTTAATGGAGATACCCGGGAGTAGGTACAGTGATCCATCCGGTCGGACTTGGTGCATGAAGCCATCATTGGTAGGGACTTTCCTAAGTTTTGGGAACTCTTGGATCGTCCTAACTCAGTCATAGTAACTGACTCAAAACTCTCACTCTCTCATACTGGTCACTGGAAGTTCAACATGGCACCTCATGGCAAAGAACTCTCTGAGGATCTGAAAAAAAAAGAATCGTTGCTCTACATAAAGATGGTCTGGGCTATAAGAAGATTGCCAAGACCCTGAAACTGAGCTTCAGCATGGTGGCCAAGACCATACAGCGGTTTAACAGGACAGGTTCCACTCAGAACAGGCCTCACCATGGTTGACCAAATAAGTTGCACGTGCTCAGCGTCGTTGAGTTGAGTTGTTTTTGGGAAATAGACGTATGAGTGCTGCCAGCATTGCTGCAGAAGTTGAACGGGTGGGGGGGTCAACCTGTCAGTGCTCAGACCATACACCACACACGACATCAAATTGGTCTGCATGGCTGTTGTCCCAGAAGGAAGCCTCTTCTAAAGATGATGCACAAGAAAGCCCACACACAGTTTGCTGAAGACAAGCAGACAAAGGGCGTGGAACCATGTCCTGTGGTCTGATGGGACCAAGATAAACGTATTTTGTTCAACTGGTGTCAAGCGTGTGTGGTGGCAACCGTGTGAGGAGTACAAAGACAAGTGCATCTGGCCTACAGTCAAGCATGGTGGTGGGAATGTCATGGTCTGGGGCTGCATGAGTGCTGCCGACCTTGGGGAGCTACAGAATTCCAACATTCTGAAGCAGAGCATGATCCCCTCCCTTCAGAGACTGGGCCGCAGGGCAATATTCCACTGCCTTGCTAAAGAAGCTGAGGGTAAAGGTGATGGACTGGCCAAGCATGTCTCCAGACCTACAGTGGTGTGAAAAAGTGTTTGCCCCCTTCCTCATTTCCTGTTCCTTTGCATGTTTGTCACACTTAAGTGTTTCGGAACATCAAACCAATTTAAAAAATAGTCAAGGACAACACAAGTAAACACAAAATGCAATTTGTAAATGAAGGTGTTTATTATTAAAGGTGAAAAAAAATCCAAACCATCATGGCCCTGTGTGAAAAAAAAAGTGATTGCCCCCCTTGTTAAAACATACTATAACTGTGGTTGTCCATACCTGAGTTCAATTTCTCTAGCCACACCCAGGCCTGATTATTGCCACACCTGTTCACAATCAAGGCATCACTTAAATAGGAGCTGCTTGACACAGTAAGGTCCACCAGAAGATCCTTAAAAGCTACACATCATGCCTAGACCCAAAGAAATTCAGGAACAATTGAGAAAGAAAGTAATTGAGATCTATCAGTCTGGAAAGGGTTATAAAGCCATTTCCAAAGCTTTAGGAATCCAGCGAACCACAGTGAGAGCCATTATCCACAAATGGCGAAGACATGGAACAGTGGTGAACCTTCCCAGGAGTGGCCGGCCGCCCAAAATTACCCCAAGAGCGCAGCGACGACTCATCCAAGAGGTCACAAAAGACCCCACAACAACGTCCAAGGAACTGCAGGCCTCACTTGCCTCAGTTAAGGTCAGCGTTCATGCCTCCACCATCAGGAAAAGACTGGGCAAAAATGGCCTGCATGGCAGAGTTCCAAGGAGAAAACCACTGATGAGCAAAAAGAACATCAAAGCTCGTCTCAATTTCTCCACAACACATCTTGATGATCCCCAAGACTTTTGGGACAACATTCTGTGGACCGATGAGACAAAAGTGGAACTCTTTGGAAGGTGTGTGTCCAAGTATATCTGGCGTAGAAGGAACACTGCATTTCAGAAAAAGAACATTATACCAACAGTAAAATATGGTGGTGGTAGTGTGATGGTCTGGGGCTGTTTTGCTGCTTCAGGACCTGGAAGACTTGCCGTGATAAAAGGAACTATGAATTCTGCTGTCTACCAAGAGATCCTGAAGGAGAATGTCCGACCATCTGTTCGTGTACTCAAGCTGAAACGAACTTGGGTTCTGCAGCAGGACAATGATCCTAAACACACCAGCAAGTCCACCACCGAATGGCTGAAGAAAAACAAAATGAAGACTTTGGAGTGGCCTAGCCAAAGTCCTGACCTGAATCCTATTGAGATGTTGTGGTATGACCTTAAAAAGGCCGTTCATGCTCGAAAACCCTCTAATGTAACTGAATTAGGACAATTCTGCAAAGATGAGTGGGCCAAAATTCCTCCAGGACGCTGTAAAAGCCTCATTGCACGTTATCGCAAACGCTTGGTTGCAGTTGTTGCTGCTAAGGGTGGCCCAACCAGTTATTAGGTTTAGGGGGCAATCACTTTTTCACACAGGGACATGATGGTTTGGATTTTTTTTCACCTTTAATAATAAACACCTTCATTTACAAATTGCATTTTGTGTTTACTTGTGTTGTCCTTGACTATTGTTTAAATTGGTTTGATGTTCCGAAACACTTAAGTGTGACAAACATGCAAAGGATCAGGAAATGAGGAAGGGGGCAAACACTTTTTCACACCACTGTAAATCCTATTGTACATCTGTGGGGCATCCTCAAACGGAAGGTGGAGGAGAGCATGGTCTCTAACATCAACCAGCTCTGTGATGTCGTCATGGAGGAGTTGAAGAGGAGTCCAGTGCCAACCTGTCAAGCTATGGTGAACTCCATCCCCAAGATGGTTAAGGCAGTGCTGGAAAATAATGGTTGCCACACAAAATATTGAAACTTTGGGCCCAGTTTGGATATTTTCACTTAGGGGTGTACTCACTTTTGTTGCCAGCAGTTAAGACATTAATGGCTGTGTGTTGAGTTATTTTGAGGGGACAATAAATTGACACTGTTATACAAGCTGTACATTCGCTACTTTACATTGTAGCAAAGTGTCATTTCTTCGTGTGTGTGTATATTAGAGCTGCACGATTAATCGTCAAGAATCGCGATCTTGACTAAAGTGTTTCCCAATTCTTTCTATGCAAAGAATTCTCTCTGCTCTTCTGAAGCCACAAAGCCACATAGAACAACTGGACAGTCTGCCAATAATCAAAACATTCTTTATCAACTTAACCACTTCAATACAGGGCACTTAACCACTACAATACTGGGCACTTTCGCCCCCTTCCTTCCCAGACCAATTTTCAGCTTTCAGCGCTCTCACACTTTCAATGACAATTGCGCGGTCATGCAATGCTGTACCCCAATGAAATTTTTATCATTTTGTTTGCACAAATAGAGCTTTAGTTTGGTGGTATTTATTCACGACTCCATTTTTTATTTTTGGCGATATAAGTGAAAAAATAGTGGAAATCTTGAAAAAAAAACTATTTTCTCCTTTCTTTTTTAAACGAAATCCAATAAAATCAAATTTTGTCATAAATTTAAGGCAAAATGTATTCTGCTACATGTTTTTAGTAAAAAAAAAAAACTTTTTAAGTGTATAATAATTGGTTCGCGTGATCGCGGACATATGTACGCAAATGATCATGTACAGATGTGTGCAGGTGATCACGGACATATGTGTGCAGATAATCATTGGCACATGTGATTTTACTGGGACATATGTGGGGGACATGTGTTTTTATTATTTGGGGACATGTGTTTTTATTTGGGGACATGTGTGGGGACATGTGTGTTTTACAGGTGTTGGTGACACTAAACTGGTGATTAGTGAGTAAAAAAACAGCTAATACTCACTGATCACCAGCCGGCTGCAGCGATCAGCTCTCCTCTCCTCACCGACGACTTCCGTGTGAGGAGAGGAGAGCCGGTTGCCTAGCAACCAGCTGTTTGCTTACATCACATGACGGCTGTGATTGGACACGCCCGTCATGTGATCAGGAGGGCCAATCACAGAGCCCTCCTGCCAATCCGAGATGCGCCGTGTCCGGGTGACACGAGCGCATCGGGATCACGCCGTTGCGCGGGCATGCGCGCGCGATCCCCCTACTTCTGAAGGACGTTCGGGAACGTCTGATCAGAAGTAGACGGCTCCCACCCAGCCGTTTATATACAGTGGCCGGGTGGTAAGTAGTTTAACACCTTCCTGCCCAGACCAATTTTGAGCTTTCAGCGCTGTCGCACTTTGAATGACAATTGCGCGGTCATGCTACACTGTACCCGAATGAAATTTTTATCATTTGTTCCCCACAAATAGAGATTTCTTTTGGTGGTATTTGATCACCTCTACGATTTTTTTTTTTTGCTAAAGAATTAAAAAATACCGAAAATTTGGAAAAAAAAAATGTTTTTTTTTTGTTTCAGTTTCAAAACTTTGTAAATAAGTAAGTTTTCTCCTTCACTGATGGGCACTGATGGGGCTGCACTGACTGGCACTGATGGGCACAGATGAGGTGGCACCAATGAAGTGGCACTGATGAGGTGGCATTGATTGGCACTGATATGTGGCACTGATGGGCGACGCGGATGGGCACTGATAGGTGGCACAAATTGGCACTGATAGCTGGCACAGATTGGCATGGGTAGGCGGCATGGGTGGGCACTGATAGGCGGCATGGGTGGGCACTGATAGACGGCGTGGATGGGCACTGATAGGTAGCAAGGATGGGCACTGATAGGCGGCATTGTATTTTTTTGTTTTTTACTGATGGATGCCAATCAGTGCCAAACAATAATGCATGCCAATCAGTGATGCCCATTATGGGCACTGATTGGCATCCATTGTGGGCACTGATTGGCATCCATTGTGGGCACTGTGTGTCATCCCTGGTGGTCTAGGGTGGCATACCTGGTGCTGGTCATCCCTGGTGGTCTGGTGGCATCCCTGGTGGTCCAGTGTGGGCATCCTCACAGACCCCCCCTGTCAGAAGAGCAACCGATCGGCTCTCCTCTACTCGCGTCTCAAGAGTGAGGAAAAGCCGATCACCGGCTCTTCCTATTTACACTGTGATCAGCCGTGATTGGACACGGCTGACCACGTGGTAAAGAGTCTCCGTCAGAGACTTTTTTTTTTAAAGTAGACACCCAAGAGAATAAAATGGTTGTTGTTGCAATATTTTATGTCACACACGGTCTTTCAAATGCAATTTTTTTGGAAAAATTAATTTAAAAAAAAAAAACTAACCAGTAAAATTAGCCCAATTTTATTTGTATAATATGAAAGATTGTACGTCGCGAGAATTGTGATCTTTTTATTCTTTTATTTTTTCTATATGGCACTGCGCCGCTTTAACTGAGAATTGCGCGGTCGTGTGGCGCTGTACCCATACATAATTGACGTCCTTTTTTTCCCCCACAAATAGAGCTTTTTTTTTGTGGTATTTGATCACCTCTGCTGTTTTTATTTTTTGCACTATAAACAAAAAAAATACTGATTGTTTTGGAAAAAAAAGCAATATTTTTTGCTATAATAAATATTCCCCAAAAATATATGAAAAACAAATGATGTCTTCCTCAGTTTAGGCCAATATGTATTTCTCTACATATTTTTGGCAACAAAAAAAATAGCAATAAGTGTATATTGATTGGTTTGCGCAAAAGTTATAGCATCTACAAAAATAGGGGATAGATTTATTGCATTTTTATTATTATTATTTTTTTACTAGTAATGGCGTCAATCTGCAATTTTTATCAGGACTGCGACATTGCTGTGGACAGATCGGACACTTTTGACACAATTTTGGGACCATTAACATTTATACAGCGATCAGTGCTATAAATAGCCACTGATTACTGTATAAATGTCATTGGCAGGTATGGGGTTAATTGTGTTACCTAGGGAGTGATTCTAACTGTGGAGGAATGAGACTGCCCAGGTGAGTAGCCGGCGACCATCGGGGCCGCTGGTCAGGCGCACAAGCTCCTACGTCACGCTCTGGGTGCGCGAGCCTCTATAAAGTGCCCGCGTTGTACAGCTATGGCGTTTTGCACAGGAGTGCATTTCTGCTGAAGCGGTTAAAGTGGTATCAAGCAGAAACAAAGCAAAAAAAAAAAAGTTTCATTTCAATATTGGGTATTCCTTTTCTTATTCAATATGGTGGTGTACGTGTGTCTTACAGACAGGACTAATAGTGGTAATTTACTAGAAGTGGAGCATGCTATCTTAATTTTCTTTGCTTAAATGCCAACTGTCTTGATATAGAACTAGTTTAAATGATTATATATGGGTACAGTTGTATATTCATGTGTTTAATACACATTCCACATATCCTTGCCATTTACAGAAGAAAGGACTGTGGGAGGTAGTTGTATTTCACTCCAGCATGTGTTATGACAGATGGAGAAAATCTTTTCATGTTGGTTTTTCAACAGTCATACTCTGCAAGACTCCAAGCTCTTCCTGGCTACTGGGAAATTAAAAGTTGGCGATTCAGCCTTTAATTTTTATCCATCTGCTCCAGCTAATGAGACATCTCATTTGTAGGCTTCACTTTGAATTACCAAATGCATGTGCAGCTTTATCATTCTTCCTCCCTATGTGCTGTCTCCTCCTGTGTAACTTGCAAAGATGGATAATAACAGTAATAATAGATAGCTTACTTGTTCCGAGGATTTTTGATAGACTTGTATGGGGCTAGTTTGACAAAATTGGTCCCAAAAGTGCTTTTTATCTATAGTCTTTAGATGTATACTTAATTCTTAACTCAAACCTTTAAAAAAAATCCAAATTCCAAGTTTTGGTGCAATTTTGAGTTTAAATAAATATCAACAACTAATAGGGTGGCATTAGAGTTGATGCACTTAAAATGGAAAATCATTTGTGTCTCAAAGAAAAAAAAAAAATACCCTCAATACTTGATATAACTGATATTGTCTGTATTTGTGTAAAGTTTCTACCAGATTTGCACGTCTAGTCCTGTAATTTTTCTATTTCCTTTTTTACCAATTTTATTTGAAGGTTTGAAAGCAGCAGTTTTCACCACACATTTCTAAACAGATTAGGCTGTTAGCTATCTGAGGCATTTTGAAAACATTTTAAGCCATACACTTATCAAAATTCAATCAGCGTATGGTTTCCCCACTCATCAGTGGCCAATCAGCTGCAGCCACTAATCAGTGTATTCTGACAGCAGTAGGTTCAACCTTTTTTGTGTGAATGGGGGAATTTGTTAGTTTAAACAAAAATAAAAAATCCAGACTTGTTTCAGTAGTTGGTCTTTATAATGCTTTTTAGATAAGTTCTATAGCTCTGTAGCCTAAAAAGGAGAAAAAATGTGTGTTTTATTTAAAGATTAAAGACTTACCACTGGGGGGTGTACTAATGTTTATAATAAAAGAGAAGTACCTTCCCATGTATTTATTTTCAGTATTCATTTTTTATTTAAGTTTTTATTCTTAATTGAATTAGAATTGAATCTAATAAATATTGCTCATGTCCATATAAGATGATTACACAAATCGGAGGAGGGATTTTACCTTAAAGCGGTTCTGCACCCATTTCATTTAGTAAATCTCTTTGCCTTCCAAATCAGGCAAAGAGTACTAAATGAAATGTTTTTTTTTTTTTTTTTTTTACTTACCTTGTAATTGAAGACTTCCGGTCTTCTCTCTCTGCGGCGGGCGGGGTCTCTGCGTCGTTCGTCGTCACGCCGCACTGTCTCCTGGGATCTGGTGTCATTGATCCCAGGAGTCAGTGCGGGCATCTTCCGAAATCTCGCGAGATTTCGGCCACATCTTCCGAAATCTCCCGAGATTTCGGCCACATCTGCCGAAATCTCGTGAGATGTCGGCAGATGTGCCGTTACTGCGCACGCGCGAGTAACGGCGGTGCATGCTGGGCCATCTAAAGTTCCTGTGGGTGTTTCACATGCCCACAGGCAAGATGGCCCCCAGCACAAAAGAAGAAGACGAGGAACTTCATCGGACGAAAACCGGCGGCGATCGAGATGGAAGATGGAACAGGTGAGTCCCCCAATAAAGGTAAGCATCCTTTATATTCCGTTCCAAAAAAAAAAAAATTTTTACAGAGTGCATAACCGCTTTAATCCATTTTTATTCCACTCCAGGGTTTTGTAATATAATTACCGCACATCAACATATGAATGGGGCATTATGCCCATATGCAAGATGGCGCGGATAGCTGACCTCCTACATCTCAGGAGGAGGTTTGGCTATTTAAGGTGGTGCGTCGCTGCGTCCCCCGTTCCCCATTGATAACGTCACTTGTGACGAAACGCGTATGGGAAGGCACGCAGCGACGCCACCACGCAGTTCTGAAGGGAGGACGGGTTCAAAACTGACCGGCCGGCAGTTTTTCGTTACATGATCGAAATTTTCGACGTTTGTAAGTCTTTTTAATCTATCTTTCGAAATAAACTTGTCAAATCAATATCACACTATGGGCGGCCCCTTTTTTATTCTCTGAGCATTAGTGGCAATCTTCTTGGTGGAGTGTGCTAAGCAGAGGGACCGGTTTCTTTTTCCGGACGATCAATATCTGCCAGACCAGCCCCATCAACTGATCCCGGTTCAAGAGGCCGCCTACTATTCATCCTATGTGCCTATACTGCTTGGCCATCCGGTAAGCGAGCAATTTATCCGGTGGTCGGGCATAACCATATATATTTTTTATGTCACAATCAAGGTGAAGAATAGGCACTGTGGTGCTTTTTCCTCCACTATCTTGGGGTGGAATATTGTATATTGAAGTATTCAACAGGACTATGTGTTGAACTTAATTGTATTGTGGACTGTTACGGATTCAATCTACGTTCCGGGTCACCATCTATGTGCTCCTTCGTGGCCAACAATTATATTGTCACATATTTTGTCATTTAATATTGATTTATTTATGTCATATATTTTTATTTTTTATTTAAATTAAAAAAAAAAAATTCAATAATTTTTTAATTTTCACTGGCGCAGCTTTATATAATTCTCCATTTGTCTATGTGTGTGTATCCCACTTTTAGCAGCCGCCTTTTATAGATTATTTACACTCTAAGCGCGGTTTATTTATTTGCATTTAAAGATAGATAATATGGCACTTTGACTACACACATGTGATCTCTATTAAACCAACCATGTGACTTTTAAGGAAGTTGGTAGCACCAAAGATTTTTAGGGACTTCATAGTGAATGTGTTAAATACTGAAATTTTGAATACTATTTTCTTTTGAAAATAGTTTGTGAAAGGCTGATTATTTCTCCACTTCAATATTATGGGCAATTTTGCGCAGATCAATGACATAACGTCTCAATTAAATCCTATTTAATTCCAGGTTTTAGCACTGCAGAATTTGTAAAAGTCCAGAACCTTTGCAAGACACTGTACACAAATATACCTTTGAACTTAATTCCTTTCATAGCAATGGTCTGTGTCAAGAAAGCTACTTTTTTTGTTTCTTCTTTGTGGTCTTTAATGTTTCTGCCTGCTTTTTTTTTTTTTTACTGTATTTTTATTACATCTGGGTCTCCTACACTGTCAGAACAATATGTGATTATACTAATGCTAATCCTCTTATACCCACAGAACAGCTTTGCTTCAAAATGCAATATATTATTTCTTATACTGCTAGGTTAAACATTGAGTAGTAACTAGGCAGACCATTTTATCTGTTTTACTTTAAATGTACTTTAGGGTCTGTTCACACAACTGTGGTGTGGTAATGTTAGGGGCATCGGTGCGCATGGCGTCTCAACATACCTGTGTTGTATTGTTCAAGTAGTGCACTGCTGTGTGCTGTGGTGTGCTGCACTAGCAAAAATGTAGCATTTTTTTGATTCTTGGCCCATTGCAGTCAACTTACATATTGGGCTGCCTTAAAGCCTAAGTAAAGTCAAAATAAGAAACACAAATTAGCACAAGGGGCATTACTTACAAATCAGGATGTGTGCTTTGTGCTGATGTCTCTTCTATTAGCTGAAATCATCCTCCATCAATGTCCCACTGTTGTAATGTTTGGGTGTGGCAGGGGTTAATGGAACTGATGGAGTTGTGACAGGCAATCATCAAGAGTCCCCCACTATACCATTTTCAGGCAGCTCAGCCGTTCATATAAAATGTTCTATAAATAGAGCCGGCAGACCTTTCAATCATTTTCCTGTCCGCCATTAATTGTTTTTCACCTAAACAAACAAGCTGTAGTTGCGTCTTTTATGAAACCATCTTTTTTTTGCCAGTAACAGAACTAACTTTTTTTGTGCATGAGCAGAAGTAACCTCATCCTGGGCTGACCTGTCAAAATAGCCAAAGACTTTGAACCCAGAAGAAGACTAGTCGAAGATGTCCGTATAAGAGCATTAAGGAAACTATTAGACATACTTTACTGCAGGAGGGCTTTGGGAGGTAAGTGCGCCATAACGTGCAAATATGCTGTGCACATGCTTGCGCAATATGGCAGCAGCCTCCACAAGTCAGGAAAACTTAAAGGGGTTTTAAACCCTCGTGTTTTTTCACCTTAATGCATCCTATGCATTAAGGTAAAAAAAAACACCTGGCAGTCACCAGCCCCCATCCCCCCATTTTACCTGAGCTCCTTCATCTCCTCTGCAGGGACATGCTGTCTCTCTCTCCATGGGGTCCTGGCTCTTGATTGGATAGATTGATAGCCCCTGCTACTGTCAATCAATTCCAATGACGCGAGTGCCAGGGGGGCAGGGCCGAGGCCGGAATTTGTGTCTGTGGATGCAAATGCTGGACTTGGGATCGTTCCCACAAGGTAACCCCCTCAAGAGAGGATGCATGGGGCCACTCTGTCCAAAACGATCCTTTACAATCACTTTAAAGCAAAATGTTTTTTCTCTTCTTGACCATAAGGTTATAGAACTGTCTTAAGGAGTAGGACACTAGGCTGAAAAATAGGGCAGTCCTTATGGGAGGCTAAACCCCCCACCTGCTAATGACATCTTAGTTTTTGTGTGTACTGTTGGACGGAGCAGACTCATGGACATTCAGTCTTGATCCAGTCAGCCAATGCCACGGTGGTAGTCTGTGTCAATCACCAGGGCAGACGAAGGAGTTTGGTGGAACTGAAGGTCTCATTGGTGGGTCGAGCTCCTTGTCCTCGGTTTATTGGCGATTTGTATTTCTGGGGTGGGGAACACTGGCAGGTGAATAACCTAAGCCATCTAATGGATTTCTGGTGTCTCGCCTCCACAGAGGTGTATCCAGGTTCCCAGCGAGGATGATTAGTCCTTGGGCGGATGCGACCAATACCCTGGTGTCACCCTGGGACTGTTAAAGTCTCTTTTATATCTTCTTTTCTTTTGAGCTTCTGTGTTTCCTACCGGGATGGGGCAGAATGTCATTCTCGTAGTTCCGGTTTGCCCTTGTCAGCCGTTATTCGCAGCTGTAATGTGCCTGGTCACAGACACTTTCTGGCATCTTCCTCTCAGTAGGGTCTTCTTTCTCCAGGGGGGATCTTCCACTCTGCTTTCTTGCCTTTGACTTGTTGGCCTTGAACATGAAAACTGAGTCCTGAGCTTTGGGGGTTGTCTGTGTTTAATTTCCTACTGTTTGAGAATGTATGTCATTATAGACTAAAGTTTTTAGTCCCTTGCATTTTTCTTTATATGCCCTCTGTGTGTTCCTTACTTCATGCCTTAAATTAGGAGTTGACATGCAACTCCCGTGGTGCATTGTTCATACTGCCATGTGACTTGGACCTGGTTCTGTTTGAAGATGTCAGGGTAATGTCTATCCCTTCTGTGCCGTGTTGTTGACAATGGTCCATGATTGGTTAGCAGCTACTTATGCTATTTCTTTACATTGATAAGACTGCTAATCTTAAGGCCTATGCTATTCGGGGTCTGGCTCCTTTCCTTTTTCCTGTTGTGGAGTATGACACAAGGGCTGTTTGTGTGTATTGGGCTTCAGCTTCTGGCGTTGGTGTCTCAAGGTTTTATTTAACAAATTTTACAAATTTACTGCATTCATGTTATCAATTTTTGCAGTACTTGTTATGTATAAAAGTACATATATAAATGCTGACTCTAATATTTTTTGGGGCCTATTCACATCTGACCTTTTTTGAGAGGTTGTGTCAAGCATGTGTTGCATTAAAGGCATTATACACTTTCAAATGTTTTTGTTGTTTTAAAGGATATATATATAAATATATATATATATATATATATATATATATATATATATATTTTTTTTTTTTTTTTTTAACTACAATAACAAGCATGTTATACTTACCTGCTCTGTGCAATTGTATTGCATAGAGAGGCCCCAAACCTCCTCTTCTGGGGTCTCTCTCTGGCAATCTTGGCTCCTCTTCTTCTGTGTCTGCCACCATAGCTAGCTGCTTGCTATGGGGGCAGATGTATGGGCTCGTGTCTGAGCCAGGCTGTGTGTGTCCACAGACACACAGCACAGCTCAGATACCGCCCCCAGTTTAATTGACAGCAGCAGGAACCAATGGCCCCTGCTGCTATCTCTGTGATCTGTGAATACAAGAAGAGAGATACTACAGGGGGACAGACTGCTGAATCAATTGAGGGTTACGGTTAGTATTTAGAGGAGTGAGGGGCGATACTGCTACTGAAACTTTCTTTTTACTTAATCGGGGAATACCTTAAGGTAAAAATAATTTTTTTTATAACTTTAGAAACTCTTTTAAAGATTAGTGTAGTTGTATTCCTTGTGGTGTTTATTTGCCTTGGCTTGTAATGATGTGCTAAAATTCTGTAATTGCAGTTTGTAGTGTCAGAGCTGATTGATCCCCTTATGTCATTGTATTCATTCACCTGTTGTGTACCTATTTGCTGAAGGGACAGGGGACTTCTTGTTCCAGGTCACAATTTGTGTCTTACTATTTTCTAGGTGTTGCATCACAAATGTGGGAGAGTTAACATTATGAATGGTGGTCTCTTTAATTGCTCTGCCTTCTGGCTGTGTCGGATTGAAATACTGTTAGCTCTCACCTGAAGAGCAGTAGTCTGAGAGGCCAAGAAATTGTGGGATATATAGTTTATTCACAGTGTCAAGTGTCAGTTCTCAGACTACAGACAAATGATATTCGTTAGCCTATGCAATGCCATGCCTCATGTTGGAACACTTACCGAAACTGCTGACACTGGAATGTAAAGATTTACTCTACTATAGGCTGTGCATACAAGACAACAAATGCCACTATGAAACTACATGGTCAATACACATCCTATGCATTTGAAAAACACAAGTTGCAGGTAGGAAGATTTATAATGCCTTTTAAGACAAGCAGTTCATTTTGAAAAAGTCGCTAAGGCACAAGAATGGAACCATGCATAGCGGTACACTGTAACCCATATGCATCAGAGCTGCATTGTAATAATATTGCATCAAAATTCCATTCAGAATAAATGGCACCACAACACACTAAGGCAAATACCATGAATGGTGGTAACGCACACATTACTGCAGTACATCACAAAGGGTTGTTTCCTCCTTTGGATAAGAACATATTAAAACTAGTGTTTTAGCATTACATCCAGTTAGCTAGCATTTTCAAAATTAGGTCTGCAATTTTCTTCACCATATTCTTCTAATCAGTTTGCTATAGGTTCAGGTAATGCAGCCTGCACCAATTTTCACTTTGACATTCATCTGGTTTTAAATGGGGGAAACCACCTTAACTCCTATAGTCATAAGTCTGTACTACAGCTGCACTTAAAACTGAGCTAAATCCTCCAATCGCTTTGCAGTCAACATCACCTTACCCTCTATTTAGATCTGCAGTTCCAATGGTGCTATGACACCAGCTATTTGAGGTCTTAAATATTTGGTTTCTACCTAAAATGAACACAGGAGCCATTGAATGTAGCATACACTGTGTGTGCACTGGTTAGGCAAAATATAAATAAAAACATTGCAGAAAACATTGGTATGTTTTGATTAAGGATGTGATAAAAAATTTTAAATGTTTCTAATTTGAGACTCTTTAGGAAGCAGTTAGTCCTGCTATAAGGCGAGACAACACATTCCTAAGCATTATTTCCTTTATTTTATTTATTGGTTGTAGACATTATTTTGGAATACTTTGGATAGCTGTTTTCCTGTTAAAGATATAAGAAGATCCATGTTTGGTTAGTGCTGTCTCAATAAATGATGATGATGACCATCTTACAGCTGGAAATGTTTGATTTGCTGATGTACACCCCACATGATGAATAGCTGTTATGTTAACTTTGAAGTGTGCTCATTGGGATAATGCACATTTATTGATTGTGAAGGTAATTCTAGATAAAACTCATAAAACAATTCACTGAGTGTATCCCTAAACAGTACATCTGAGTGTTCAGGCATGAATAATAACCACATCTTTGTGATCTATCCAACCATGAATCTAAGACACTGAAACTAATAGCAATCAATCACAGATTAAACTATGATGGTAGTTTATTGAGTGGATGTCAGATATTTCATGGATTGTCCCGGTATTATTGATACAAAAAGAAAGCAGCATTTCATGTCTGTGGTGTTTCAGGTGTGTTTTGTCCACTTAAATATCTGGCCAGACTTTTTACCACTATGCAGAATTCCATGTGCATAAATGGATAGTGAATCTGACATTCTTATTGGTTTTACTGGTCATTAAATAGTACCCATAAATATTGATATATTCATTTTTTGTACCAGCTTTTTTCTCATTTGACCAAAATACGCATACATTCCCGAAAGAGGAGGAAAATCCATTAGCCAATTGCCAGTTGTTTCTCTCTTGTACTCTGAGTGGACCAAGGCATCCTGGAGATTGCGAGCCCTACGTGCCACAAGTTGTAACTGGAGATTTAGTCAGAATGTTCCAATGTTTAGTAAAAACATTTCTGACCTGTTTCCATTGCGCTCCATAGGCAGTGATTATCCCTGAGGGTACATCAATGCCCATGTTTTCATCGGGCTTGGGCTTGACTTGAAGTAGAGTCCTTCTGTCTCTCAACCAGGCTTTTTTACAAGCTTTCCTGATCTAGTGAGCAGTTGCTGCAAATTCGCATAAACTGACCCACTGGTTTTCACTTAATTAGGGGTTCTGGATGGTGTCTAGAAGCCTGCAGCAAAGTGTTTGCTTCAGTAGGTTTCCTGTATGTACAGATATTAATTTTGCCTCCAATGTTGGATATTTGTAGATCTAGGAAGGGGATAATGTCCCAATCCGCAGTGTACGTTAATTTTATATTCCTATCATTTCTGTTCAGAGTATGGATGAAATTATCAAGCTGCTCCTCATCCCCCTTCCACAGCATCAGGACATGATCGATGTACCTCAGCCAGGTAGCCACATGTCCGAGGTACATTGGTGAATCGCACACCATCTTGGTCTCCCAGAGACCCAGGTGTAGACATGCATAAGCCGGGCCCAAGGGGCCCCCATAGCTGTGCCCCTGTCTCTGCTGGTAATAACCACTGAGAAATTGGAAAAATAGTGATATTCAAAGCAAAGTCTAGGAGCTCAGTAATGAACAAATTTTTAGCTCCAAATTCGTTGTGTTCTAAATGAAGAAATTGGGAAACTGCCCTGAGGTCCCACTCGTGGGGAATCAACATGTAAAGGAATTCCACGTCGATCCCCACCAGCAGGGTCCCAGGGGGATCCTCAAGGTTCTCCAGTTTTATAAGCACCTCCCGAGTGTCTTGGACATACCATGGGTAGCCAACACAATTGGTCTTCCAGGTGGGTCGATGAGAGATTTGCGTAATTTTGGAATAATATAGATTTGAATTGAATTCCATCACCCTCTGGTATATATTGATGAGTCACTCAGTTGTCTAAATACTTCCTTTTCATACATTTCATTAGATATCAAGACAACATTCCCTCCTTTATCACTTTTATTTATGGTTGGATTCTTTGCCTGCACTAATTCACGCAGGGCCTGTCTTTCTGTGAGAGATTATCTAGGCTAAGAAAAAAAGCACTCACATTGCCTCATCCGTGAATATTGGGGAAATAAAGAAAAAGGATATCAAAAGAAGAAACCTATGGTCGGACAACAAAGGCACAACAATCACTGGGAGTATACAAAAAATATTAACATTTATTGAAAAATACATTGAGTACAAAGAACAGAGACATAAAAGAGATGGAAATAAAAATCATATATAAAGACGACAATCTATATATGATGTGAGCCCTAATGCGTCAAATGTGCCTTTAGTCCCACCATAGGTTTTCTTCTTTTGGAATCCTTTTTCTTTATTTCCCCAAGATTATCTAGGTCTCACCATTAACATTTTTTTTTTTTTTTTTTAAGTCAAAGAATATTTGGTTCCAATGATATTTATGTAGGGGGGAGGGGGCATCTTAGTGGATTTAATGTACAGATTTTTTAGTCTTCTAAGATTAGCGGATTCTTCCTCTTCAGGGTCTAGTTGTTCATCTGGAAAAGTTATAAGGTTATCCAAGGCTGCTTTTTCTTTCCTGTCCTCAGAAAATAAAGACAACAAATCAACCCCGTCACTCTGCCCACTGTTAGTGTTGTGGGCAGTGTGCCAGAGTCGGAAGATAACCTTCCATAAAAATAAGTTGACGTCTTTATAGACTGTGAATTCATCCATTGACTCAGCTGGAGAAAAAGACAGACCTCTACTCAGAAGGTTTATGTGTATATTACTGAGTGGAAAAATAGATACATTAATAACTTTCAAATCTTTTTCTGGATGTTTAGTAGCTAGTATGGACTTGTTTTTGTTTTACTTCTCGCTGCAGGTCATCATTTGTTTTGGATTCCTGGGCGTTGCTCCCCTGGTGTTTACGCCTCCTCTTTTTCTTTTCCTCAAACTCTTCTGCTTTCCTGCTCCTCCTCTCTGCAGTGACTCCTTAAGTCTATCTGTCGCCTGGATCTCTTCTTCTAAAAAAGTGACAGATTTGACTCAATCTTCATTATCACTGTCGGAGGAATATTGTCTAGTTCGATATTGAGTATTGGATCTATTCCTATTGCGTTTGGATCTACTCCATCCTCTGGGTACAGCTAAATCAAAAACATCCCCCTTCTCCCAATCATCTAAGTTCTGTCTGAACTTTTGTTGTTTGGTACTTCTGAGGTGTTTTTGAACTTTTTCTACCTCCCCTTTGAGAAGGTCATTACATTTTTCAAACTCAGTTTCCCCTTTAAGGGGTTCCAGGACTTTGCTGCTCTCATCGATTTCTGACTGTATTTCATCTAGTTGAATTTTTTCTTCCTCATTTATAAGTTTTAAAATAGAAATCCCATATTCAATACATTTAAGTCTCAATTTTTCTAGAAATCTGGGTGTAAGTAGGTGCCATAGTGTTAGTATGTATATTACCCCAGCTATGCTTTGCTATATATGATATGTGTGTGGATATGAATGTCGCAGCTGCATCTTGAACCAGGCAACGTTGTCTATTTTTAATCTTGACTGAGGCGTTGGTGGTGGGACTCTTATCCGATGAATCTTTGTACTACTATTTTGATATTTTTGTGTAATTAATGTTCCCTTATTCTTAAGCTGCATTGTCCTTAGTAATTACTTTAGGTGAAGTCCTATATCACCTTTACTTTTTGTATGTATGAGTTTTACTCCACTCCACAGTTTTAAGATTATTCTGAAGTAATTAGATATGCTTTTAGTGGCTGATGTGTACAATCATAGGTGCACTATTACAAACGTTATTCAGAGAAACACTATGTTGTTTACACAAGTCAAAAAACTTGAGGACTGGAAGATTTGCCCCCTTAGGCCGGGTTCAGACTGCTGCGGTGCGGGAGATCGCATATGATTCGCACCGCACTGCAGTTCAAATCATATGCGATCTCTGTGCGATGCAAATTCAGCCATACAGATAGTATGGCTGAATTCGCATCGCATTCGGCCCAAAATCGGACAGGACCCTTTTTTTCGCTCCGCAGCAGAATCGGATCGCATGGTGTTCTCACCATGCGATCCGATTCCTGTCCGAGTTTGCAGATCGCACTGCGATATGCAAGCTGCTATGGGGGTGTCATTAACATTTCATTGACACCCCCAGCAGCTCGCATAGGGCAGTGTGAACTGCCGGCGGGAGACATGCGGTGCGGGAACTCGCAGTGTATTCGCAGCGTTCCCGCACCGCAGCAGTGTGAACCCAGCCTTAATGACAAGGCCATTTTTTGTGATACTGCACTGCGTCGCTCTAACTGACAATTGCGCGGTCGTGCAACGCTGTACCCAACAACAAACTTTTATTCCCACAAATAGTTTTCTTTTGGTGGTATTTGATCACCTCTGGTTTAAATTTTTTGCATTATAAACAAAAAAGGCAGTCAATTTTGAAAAAAAAAAAAACAATATTTTTTTACTTTTTGCTATAATAAATATATCCCCAAAAAAATGTAAAAAAAAATAAACTTCTTCATCAGTTTAGGCCAATTAGTATTCTTCTAGTACATCTATCCCATATTGGGTGACTGGAAAGTCATTTGCAGGAGCCCCATACAGTGTTTAACTGACCTGCCTTCAGTCCAGACCTTTCACCGGTTGAAAATATTTGGCACATCTGGAAACGAAAAGTATGACAAAGAAGACCTAGGACTGTTTGAATGGAATGGGACAACATTCCTCTTCCAAAACTACAGCAACTGATCTCCAGTTCCCAGACGTTTACAGAGTGTTGTCTTTTAACAAAAGACGGACCGCCCACCATCGCTTTTCATCACTATTTTAAAGAGGAATACCGTTGTTATGGCAGCAGCTATCTGCTATCCTCTTCTTCAGTGAGCGGTCTGCTTTCAGATAAAAGTGGTCTCTGCGGCGGATTCACAGCGAGATCACTTTTATCAGGCAGTGGGAGAGGCCCCCCCTCCCGCCGCACTCCGGTGCCCTCCGCCGCTTACCGGAGCCGTTGGTAGCAGCGGAGGCAATCGGATCGGGGAAGATGGCCCACCGTCTCCATTCCACTGCAGGGCGGAAGCGATGTCAAAATGTCACTTCCGCCCATAGCTCTTAACCGGTTTCCAACCGCCGCACGACGATGTACGTCGACAGAATGGCACGGCTGCGCGAATGGGCATACCTGTACGTCCCTTTGAATTTGCCGCCATGCCATCACGTGCCCGCCACGAGCTCCGTGAGTAGGATCGCGGGGTCCGCAGGGATACCCGTGATCGTCTCACGGAGAGGAAGAACAGGGAAATGCTAATGTAAAAAACAAGCATTTCCCCATTCTGCCTAGTGACACTGATCACAGCTCCCTGTAATTGGGAGCGGTGAGTAGTGATGTCACACGTAGCCCCTCCCCCCCACAGTTAGAATCACTCCCTAGGACACACTTAACCCCTACAACGCCACCTAGTGTTAACCCCTTCACTGCCAGTCACATTTACACAGTAATCAATGCGTTTTTAAACACACTGGTCAGTGTATAAATGTGAATGGTCCCAAAAATGTGTCAAAATTGTCGAAAAATTAGGTGATCAAATACCACCAAAAGAAAGCTCAATTTGTGGGAAAAAGAGGACGTCAGTTTTGTTTGGGAGCCAGGTCGCACAGCCACGCAATTGTCAGTTAAAGCGATGCAGTGCCGAATTGCAAAAAGTGCTCTGGTCTTTGGCCAGCCAAATGGTCTGGGGCTTAAGTGGTTAAAGCGACATTTTATTTTTTTTAAATGAAATTTTTTTTTATTGCATTTTAGTGTAAATATGACATCTGAGGTCTTTTTGACCCCCAGATCTCATATTTAAGCGATCCTCTCATGCTTTCTATTACAAGGGATGTTTACATTCCTTGTAATAGGAATACAAGTGACCCATGTTTTTTGCATTGTTCTTTAAAAAAAATAAAAGGTAAAATGAATAAAAATAAAATAAAAAGTAAATGTGCCCCGTCCCGCCGAGCTCACGCGCAGAAGCAAACGCATACGTAAGTAGCGCCCACATATGAAAACGGTGTTCAAACCACACATGTGAGGTATCGCCGTGATCGTTAGAGCGAGAGAAATAATTATAGTCCTAGACCCTCTCTGTAACTCAAAACATGGAACCTGTAGAATTTTTTAAATGTCTGAGATTTTTAAGGGGAAAAAGTTTATCGTCATTCCACGTGCGGGCGCAATTTTGAAGCGTGACATGTTGGGTATCAATTTACTCAGTCTAACATTATCTTTCACAATATAAAAAAAAATAAAAAATTGGGCTAACTTTACTGGTGTCTTATTTATTCAAAAAAAGGTGTATTTTTTTGTTAGACCGCTACGCAAATACGGTGTGACATAAAGTATTGTTATGACTGCCATTTTCCCAACTTTTTTTGAGATGTTTTTTTGTTTATGTTTAAAAAAAAAATAAAGTTTAAACATTTGAGGTTTTCTATTATGAATAAAATATGAGTTTATGAGATTTGGAAACCATTGCACTCTTTTTAGGTAGATTTCACTGTTTGTGTATGTATGTAAGGTATGTATATATATATATATATATATATATATATATATCATAAAGTTTTAGTGCCTTGAAACAGTATTCACCCCCTTGGCATTTTTCGTGTTTTGTTGCCTCACAACCTGGAATTAACAATAGACTGTTTGAGGATTTGCATCACTTGAAGATGTTTTTTTTTTATTATGAAGCAAACAACAAATAGGACAAAATAACAGAAAAAGTCAATGTGCATAACTATTCCCCCCCCCCCCCCCCCCCCCCCCCAAAGTCAATACTTTTTTGCGGCTATCACAGCTCCAAGTCGCTTTGGATAGTTTGCACTTGTGAACAGCAATCTTTAAGTCTGACCACAGATTTTCTATTGGATTGAGGTCTGGGCTTTGACTAAGCCATTCCAGCACATTTACATGTTTTCCTTTACCCACTCAAGTGTTGCTTTAGCAGTGTGTTTGGGGTCATTGTCCTGCTGGAAGGTGAACCTCTATCCTAGCCTCAAATCACACACAGAGTGGTACAGGTTTTGCTCAAGAATATCCCTGTATTTAGCACCATCCATCTTTCACTGTGTTGTGACGTGTAGGGTTGGCGCCAGACATAGCATTTTCTTTGATGGCCAAAAAGTTAAATTTTAGTCTCATCAGACCAGAGCACCTTCCTCCATACATTTTGGGAGTCTCCCATGTGCCATTTAGTTTTTTGCTGAAAGTAATGGCTTTCTTCTGGCCACTCTGCCATAAAGCCCAACTCTATGGAGCATATGGCTTATTGTCGTCCTATGTACAGATACTTCAGTCTCTGCTGTGTAACTCTGCAGCTCCTCCAGGGTTACCTTAGGTCACTGTTCTGCCTCTCTGATTAATGCCCTCCTTGTCCGGTCCCTGAGTTTTGGTGTGTGGCGGTCTCTTGGCAGGTTTGCTGTTGTGCCATGTTCTTTCCATTTGGTTATGATACATTTGATGGTGCTCCTAAGGATCATCAAAGATTTGGATATTATATATATATATATATATAATCTAACTCTGACTTGTACTTCTCAACAACATTGTCCCTTTCTTGTTTGGAGAGTACCTTGGTCTTCATGGCAGTGTTTGGTTAGTGGTGTCTCTTGCTTAGGTGTTGCAGCCTCTGGGGCCTTTTAAAAAGGTGTGTATATATAATGACAGATCATGTGACATTTAGATTGCACAGAGGTGAACATCATTACACAAATTATGTGACTTCTGAAGGTAATTGGTTGCACCAGAGCTTTTTATGGGCTTCACAACAAAGGGGGTGAATACATACGCACATGCCAATTATAATTTTTTTTATTTCTGAAAAATAGTTTTATGTATATATGTTTCTAATTTTACTTCACCAACTTAGACTATTGTGTTCTGATCCATCACATATCATTCAGATAAAAAAAAAAAAAAAGTCTGTAATGTAACAAAATAAGTAAAAAGCCAAGGGGGGTGAATACTTTTGCAAGGCACTGTGTGTATGTGTGTATATATACATACACCGAGCAAAATTATAAGCGCAACATTTTTGTGTTTGCCCCTATTTACCATGAGCTGAACTCAAAGATCCACAACTTTTTCTATGTACACAAAAAGGCCTGTTTCTCTGAAATGATGGTCACAAATCTGTCACAAAGTGTCTGAGCACTTCTCCTTTGCCGAGATAATCCATCCACCTCACAGAGGTGGCATATCCAGATGCTGATTAGACTGCATGATCATTGCACAGGTGTGCCTTATGCCACGTACACACGAGCGGATATTCCGTCTGAAAAATCTTGGATGGTTTACACAGTGGATATAAAAAAAGTCTACACACCCCTGTTTACCACTTTCAGACCGGACCAATTTGCAGCCAAAGGACCAGGCCCCTTTTTGCGATTCGGCACTGCGTAGCTTTAACTGAAAATTGCGCGGTCGTGCGACGTGGCTCCCAAACAAAATTGACATCCTTTTTTTCCCACAAATAGAGATTTCTTTTGGTGGTATTTGATCGCCCCTGCGGTTTTTATTTTTTGTGCTATAAACAAAAAAAAGCGACAATTTTGAAAAAAAAACGCATACTTTTTTATTTTTTGCTTTAATAAATATCCCTCAAAAATATATAAAAAAACATTTTTTTCTCCTCAGTTTAGGCCGATACGTATTCTTCTACATATTTTTGGAAAAAAAAATCACAACAAGCGATTATTGATTGGTTTGCGCAGAAGTTATAGCGTTTACTACATAGGGGATAGTTTTATAGCATTTTTATTAATAATTTTTTTTAATTAGTAATGGCGGCGATCAGCGATTTTTATTGTGACTGCGACATTATGGCGGACACATCGGACATTTTTGACACATTTTTGGGACCATTGTCATTTATACAGCAATCAATGCTATTTAAATGCATTGATTCCTGTATAAATGACATTGGCAGTGAAGGGGTTAACCACTAGGGGGCAGTGTAGGGGTTAAGTATGCCTAGGGGTGTGTTTCTTACTGTGGGGGGAGGCGTGGCTGTCAACTAGTGAATGCTGATCTCTGCTCCAATCACAGGGAGCAGAGATCGGCGTCACTAGTTGCTAGGCAGAACGGGGAGATGCTGTTTATTTCCGCATCTCCCCATTCAGCCTTCCCGTGAGACGATTGCGGGTGTCCCCGCGGCGATCGAGTCCGCAGGACCCGCGACCGGCCTCACGGGGGTCCTGACCGGCGCGGGAGCGCGCCGCTCCCGATAGCAGGGAGGCATTTAAAAAGGGACTTATATATACGCCCTTATGCCTGTCCGTGCCATTCTGCCGACGTACATCGTCGTGTGCCGGCCGGGAACCAGTTAAAATGTCAGGTTTCTGTGATGTAAATAAAGAGACACAGATAAATCATGTCAGAACTTTTTCTTCACAACTATGCAACCATATTTTTTATTTTTACTTCCCTCCACCTAAAAGATTTCAGTTTGATGCTCAACTGAGTTGTACAGTTTATAGGTCACATTAAAGGTGGACAAAGTTCTGAAATTATTTATCTTTGGCTCATTTTTTTACATCACAGCAACCTGTTATTTTAACAGGGGTGTGTAGACTTTTATATCCACTGTATGTATATGTGTGTATATATATATATATATATATATATATATATATATATATATATAAAAATAATGTTATATACATTTATACAAAAATATTGTATTTTTGTTCTTGCGTTTAGTTACCCTTTAACATGAGTCATATTAGCTTAGAACTGATTTCTGATTCTTATTGCTTACTACAGATAGTCTGCACTGTCTCATTGACATACTGCTCTGTTATTTGTTCCCTTTATTGTAAAGTAAAAGCCAGGTAATGAGAATACCCCTGAACAATCTCTGGAGAGGCAATGTTTGTAGGGACAGTACACTGATGAGTCAGGGATACGGAGAGTGATGTTTTCAGCAGCAGGATGGATGCTCTGAGGATGGAGGAAGTAATACTTTCAATAACACAGCAAGTGGACTAGGATGGAGGCAGTAATGCTTTCAAGAACATTGCAAGTAGTTTGGGATAGGGAGAGTAATGTTTTCAGAAACACTCCAAATAGTCTGAGATGGAGGGAGTTAATATTTTAAGGGCACTGTGCTGAGTCATCAATGGGAAGAGTTATGTTTCTATTGGCCCTGCAGTGTGGCACAGATGGACAGAATTATATTTTTAAGGACAGTGCAAGGAGCCAGGGATTTTTTTTCCAGGGGAACTGCCTGGGATGGGGAGAGTTACATTTTCAAGGAAACTGCACAGAGCCAGGGATAGTGAAATGTGCAAAGACACTGCACTAGTGTAAAATGTCCAAAAGGTTACACACAAGAAAAAAAAACAAAAAAAACATGAAATATCATTTTTTTCCTTTTGCATTAAAGTGGTTGTAAACCCTTACAGGCCACTTTGACCTACAGGTAAGCCTAGATTAATGCTTACCTGTAGGTCCAAGAAATATCTCTTTAACCTACACGGTTAAGGAGATATTTTACAATGAAAGGGCATCACTGTCTACGGCGCATGCGCACCATAGACAATGGCGCAGGCGCACTGGGAGCGCCACAAGTGAAGGCAAACATGCCGTCACTTACGGGTCCCGCGCGCATGCGCTGGAGTGACGTCATTGCTGCTCCGGCCACTCACAGCCCCGGAGCAGCGATACCCAGAAAGAGTAGTCCATTATGCTTTACCTTTGCAGGGAAACAAAGAGGAAGTAAACCCAATAGGGTTTACTTCCTCTTTAAATATCTGGTGTCCTTTTTAAAATTCAAATTTGCCTAATATTTATTACGACTTCGTATTCATTTATTTTTCTTTTATTAACAATTGTCTCTTGAGAATAATGAATTGACTTTATAGGTGCAAAATGTCTAGTGATGCATTTGGTTTATTTAATTTTTTTCCTCTTTGTTCAAAATAAATCAGTGCTGGCTCTGTTATCACTGCATTTCCACAACTGCTGAACAGGAATGATAACTTTTTACTAAATGACAAAAATACATTTTAATTTAGTTTTATGTAATGGAATTGAAACAAGCGCTGTCTTGTAGTCTGCTCCAGTAGGTTCAATATAAAGGGTGAGAATAGAAAATTAACATTAGTTTGTTAAAGCAACATCAATGTTCTCAATTCAATTTGCAAGATTGATATGCCTTATTGGATATCTTTGTAGAAACTAAGGAGTTGGGCTCCATTGCCTATATTTGTTAAAGTGATGTTCTCTATGGTTCATGCTAAAGTGGATATGGCTATGTTCACTTAGATATAATAGAGCAAAACTGAAGAATTAATATTTGTAACATGTGCCTCATTTACAAAAGTAATCTCACCCATGCACATAGTTTCTTTCAGTGTTTTCTAAAATAAATGTGGTTTGAGCAGTGTAATATGTTTTCAGTGCATTATGCTGTTAAATGGATAGTGTATACAGTTAGGTATTCTATCCTGGTTCGTGTGGGATAAATATGTTTCTAGATTAGTTAATGTCATGTGAATTTGTATTTCAATCTTTTTGATTTAGTTAACTAGAGTTTTCAATTCTATGTATACATTTTAGATTAGTAGTGTTAAACCCAATCAATAAAATCCCATGTAACGTTTACCATGTAATTTTAGCTAAAAGTTTAGAGTTTGATTGTAGAAAACATAAAGAAGAGGGACCTAAGGCATCTCAAGTGCTTACATTTTAATAACTTAAGTTAGCCAATAAAGGGTATAATTTATAGGGTAATATTCTGTTTATTGTGACAGTGTTGTGCATTGTCACGGTGTCAGAAGGGATAGATGTCACCCAGGGTTCTCATTCATGCAAGTTAAGGAGCTCCAGGGTGTCTTTTCAGAATGGAGAAAGTGCATTTTTCAGTCTTTTCCAAAACTGTTAACCCCAGCTTGGGTTCCAGAGTCTTTATAGAGACTTGAATGAATGAATGAAAGACTTGTATAGCACTGCAACTGCGAACTGAATCGCCTCGAGGCGCTTGATCAGTCCTGTGCTTCCTGCTTGTTAGAAGAGGTGGGTCTTGAGTTTTTTCCTGAAGGCCCGATGGTTTTCTTCCATGCGGATGTCAGTGGGTAGAGCGTTCCATAGCCGAGGTCCTTGGACTGAGAATCTTCGTTCTCCCTTGGATTTGTAGCAGGATTTAGGGACGAGGAGGAGGTTTTGGCTAGTTGATCGAAGTCTGCGGACTTGGAGGCATGAAGCCACTAACCCAGGTTTTGCGTTGTGACACTAAAAAAAAAACACGCAAGGGTAACCTTCTGTGTGTTTTTGAGCTTTGCTTTTAAATAAAAGTGTGAAAAATATTTTACTGTTATTAAAAAATGACCTTTTCTTTTTAATCTGCAGTCACTGTAATTGTTTTATAAAATGCAATGCAATTTGGCAACCATGAGGCGTTCTGTACACCAGTGTACGTAACACCCCCAACAATGTAATTTTCTGTTTACGTAATTGGCTCACTTTTCTTTCCAAGAAGTCTGTACTAAAGCACAAGACTCCCCAGCAGTAGACATTTCAGTTTTTGTGAGATCCTTATCAAGAGTTTAATTCTTCTAAAGCAGGGATATGTAATTAGCGGACCTCCAGAATAACTACAAGTCCCATCATGCCTCTGCCTCTGGGTTTCATGCTTGTGGCTGTCAGGACCTTGCAATGCCTCATGAGACTTGTAGTTCTGCAACAGCTGGAGGGTCCGCTAATTGCATATCCCTGTTCTAAAGGGATGCAGGTCCTGCAGCTTTTCTCATTTCAGTAAGGAGAAAAGTTGGCGCTTTACATCAACCTTGGTGAAGATCCACCTGTCTATTACACACCTTGGTATATAAAAAGAAAAGGGGTAAAAACATTTTTGCAAGATGTGACTAGATACAGTCCATAGAGTCTGTAATGAAGCACTTGAAGGCAGCTCAGTGGAGATTAGAAGCAGAACTCTGTGGAAGCTGGGAGAGAAAGCACAACACGCCACTCTAAGTGCAGTATTTTAAACAATTTATTCAGGCAAAGGATATATTGTACTCACAAAGATATGTGAAAATTAGGCATGCCAAGAATGAATGGGAAAGCTGTCCAGGAGGGAGTCCATCAGGGGCAGAGGCGTGGAAGCCGTGGATCGTGTTGCGCTGGTGGATGCCAACGTTTCCTATTCCTCAGTCGCACGGGATGCCGATGGATGACTTCACTTCCAGTCAGACAGGATGTCAGTATAGCATCGTTTGCCGAGCATGCACTCCTTCAAGCCTGACGGGGGCCATTTTAGTTGTGGGCTTTATACGTTGTGTTTCCAGAGCGCTTGGGTCCTAGTGACCCTAGTGGTGGAACAATTAGAACACTGAAAGTATACCAATTGAATTGTAATGAACCTGCCTCTCCCATACAGAATTAGTCTGCCAAGGATACAACAAAACAAACAGCTATTTCATCAGAGAAACAAAAGGTAGTAATTTGCTACCGTTTGTCAAAATCTCTGCACGGAAGTTAATTATCTAGAGGAGTTACCATTTAACCACTTCTGCATTTTTGGCAATATGATTAGTTGAATACCCAGGAACTTTTTTTTTTTCTTTAAGTTTTTAGTGTTTATAAAAAAAAAAAAAAAATACAAGAATGATGAATATTCATGTACTTTGTCAGTGAACGTCCACCAGATATGACAAGCAAAAAGCAAAGAAAAGGGCGAGCATAAAAGAAGTACAAAATTGTAGTAAGCCCAATACAATGTCTGTTATATTCCTTAGTTACTCTCCGTTGCTTGTAACAGTTGAGGACTCACAAAGTGGGACAGGGTTATAGGAAAGAAGGCACCCAGAGCATGTGTCCTCAAAAGGTTTACCAGTGTCTAATAACTGGAAGGTAACAACCTATACCCATGGTTTTTGTATATTGCCTGTGTCCTGTACTGTACTGTACTGGAATTTTCCAGGCAAGTCAAAATTGCCCTTTTTCAGAGTGCTAAATTGATGGTAGAGTTCCACAACCCTCTGATTATTAGGGGTGCACCAAATGAAAATTTTGGTGCCGAAACTGATACCGAAAATGAAGGATGCACTAGGCTGGAAACCAATACCGAAACAGTTTTAAAAAAAAAATAAAAAATAATATTTTTATATGTCATTTTATTATATTACATTTTTAAATTAATATGAATTGAATGTTTGCCATTATTGGCACCTTTAGTGCAAGAAAGGTCAAGAAAAATGCAGTCTGCAGTCTCTAACCATCTCTTGTATCATGTCTGCAGTCTCTTACTTAAATACATTGCTAATAGTATTAGCAAAATTACATGCACCTCTAGCAGATATGATACAGAAGATAGTAAGACTGCAGACATGATACGAGAGATCAATGCAGCCTCACCAGTATTTTTCAAATGCAGCCTGCTTGTGCCCAGCAGCCTCACCAGTGCCCGCCATATGCAGCCTGCCTGTGCCCAGCAGCCGCACCAGGGCCCGTCATATGCAGCCTACCAGTGCCCGTCATATGCAGCCTGCTTGTGCCCAGCAGCCTCACCAGTGCCCGCCATATGTAGCCTGCCTGTGCCCATCAGCATCACCAGTGCCCATCATATGCAGCCTGCCTGTGCCCCGCAGCCTCACCAGTGCTTGTCATATGCAGCCTGCCTGTTCTCAGCAACCTCACCAGTGTCCATCATAAGCAGCATGCCTGGGCCCAACAGTCTCACCAGTGTCCATCATATGCATCCTGCCTTTGCCCGGATCAGAGTGGGATCTCTGTGTGTCACGGAGCAGGGTTTGAATTGCCTGGGCCGCAATAACAATGTCCCACCTCCTGGGATCATGCCACACTGATTCAATGTCCCGCCGTTGGATCAGTGTGTCGTCTATCACAGGAGGCGGGACATTGTTACTACTGCCTGGAAAATTCAGCTCCATGACACACAGAGATTGCAGGGAGGGGAGGGGATGAGAAGGGAGTGGAGGACTGGGGCGCATCAGGGTGACTCCTGCAATAGGCGGCACCCGGGGCAGATCCTGCCCCCTTTCAGTATTGACAGTTTTTTCGGCCAAATGAAAAAAACACAGTTTTCAGCGACCAAATTTTCTGTGCACCTCTACTGATTATTGCTGTTAATTGCTTGAAGGCCATAATTGGCAATCTGTTTACATGCAAGGGCAAGTGAGCAAATTGAAATGTACAAATGACAAGGATAGGCCTGCTCCTGCTTCAGGGTTTGTGTGTTTCTGACCACAGGATGTAATTTGTAAGTAAGCCTGCTGTTAGCATTTCTTAATGCCATGTGTGCTTTGCTTTATATATATATATATATATATATATATATATATATATATATATATATATAATATAATACAGTACCTTGAAAAAGTATTTATACCCCTTGAAATGTTTTACATTTTGTCAGGTTACAACCAAAAATTGGGATTTTATGTGATAGACCAGCACAAAGTGGCACATAATTGTGAAATGGAAGGACAATGATGTATGGTTTCACATATTTATTTGTAAAAAAATAAAATAAAAAGTGTGGCATGCAGTTGTATTCAGCCCCCATTACTCTGATACCCGTAACTAAAATCAATTGCCTTCCAAAGTCACCTAATTAGTAAATAGAGTACACCTGTGTGTAATTTAATCTCAGTATAAATACAGCTGTTCTGTGAAGCCCTCAGAGGTTTGTTAGATAACCTTAGTGAACAAACCTCATCATAAAGGCCAAGGAACACACCTGACAGGTCAGGGATAAAGTTGTAGAGAAGTTTAAAACCGGATTAGGTTATAAAAAAAAAAAAAACTTTGAACTTCTCACAAAGCACTGTTCAATCCATCATCCACAAATGGAAAGAATATGGCACAACTGCACACCTACCAAAACATGGCCACCCACCTAAACTGACAGGCCGGGCAAGGAGAGCATTAATCATAGAAACAGCCAAGAGGCCCATGGTAACACTGGATGAGCTGCAGAGATCCACAGCTCAGGTGGGAGAGTCTATCCACAGGACAACTATTAGTCATGCACACCACAAATCTGGCCTTTATGGAAGAGTGGCAAGAAGAAAGTAATTGTTGAAAGAAAGCCAGAAGAAGTCCTATTTGCAGTTTGCGAGAAGCCATGTGGGGGACACAGCAAATGTGGAAGAAGGTGCTCTGGTCAGATGAGTGCAAAATTAAATTATTTGGCCTTAAAACAAAACTCTATATGTGGCAGAAAACTAACACTGCACATCACTCTGAACACACCAAACCGTGAAACGTGCTGGTGGCAGCATTATGTCATGGGGATGCTTTTCTTCAGCCATGACAGGGAAGCTGGTCAGAGTTGATGGGAAGATGGATGGAACCAAATACAGTGCAATCTTAGAAGAAAACCTGTTAGTCTGCAAAAGACTTGAGACTGGGGCAGAGGTTCACCTTCCAGCAGGGCAACAACCCTAAACATACAGGTAGCGCTACAATGGAATGGTTTAGATCAAAGCATATTCATGTGTTAGATCGGTCCAGTCAAAGTTCAGACCTAAATCCAATTGAGAATCCTTGGCAAGGCTTGAAAATTGCTGTTCACAGATGCTCTACATCCAATCTGACAGAGCTTGAGCTATTTTGCAAAGAAGAATGGGCAAAAATTGGACTCTCTAGATGTGCAAAACTGATAGAGACATACCCAAAAAGACTTGCAGCTGTAATTGCAGCAAAAAGTGGTTTTACAAAGTATTGACTCGGGGGCTGACTTCAAATACACGCCACTTTATTTTGTAAAAAAAAAAATGAAAACCATTTATCATTTTCCTTCCACTTCAATTATGTGCCACTTTCTTTTCCACTATAAATTCCCAATAAAATACATTTACGTTTGTGGTTGTAACATGACAAAATGTGTAAAATTACAAGGGGTATGAATACTTTTTTTAAGGCACTCTCTCTCTCTATGCTAGATTGCTAGATTGACCATTTTAATAAGGCCAGAAGGGAGCTACATAACCCATTACATAACCCATGTGAAGATGAAAAGAAAACTGAGACCAAATGCTGTGCATTGCAGGAGAGGGAGGAAAGACTGAACTTACCAGGATACTCGCAAACTGAAATAATGAAGAAGAAAGTAGAATGCATGAGATAAACATATCTTTTTAAGTCTGAACAAAATTCATTGTCATGTCTTAAATGATTTTGGGAAAGTTTAGTTAGTTGCAAGAAGTAAAAAATCAAGTTATGTGCCTTTTGTAAATAGTAGAAAAAAATAAGATATTAGTGCATTCGACAATTAATTGAGCAATAATGCGCTATGTTTAAACAAAACACTTAAACACCTCAAAAAAAAAAAAAAAAAATGAGTGTGTGACAATTCCATACACATAATCAAAGATATATATTCAGCATGTCTCATCAGTGAAAAAAATAGATGCACATAATAAAAATAAATGAAAACTAAATATAGTCATCTGCATAAATTGATAAAAAGTGACTTGTTGAAGTGTTAATAAAAGTGCTGATCCAGAATACACATTTTCAGTGACACAGTGACACCACCTCCATCACCAAGTGCAATGCCCGCTCACCTCAGGAAGCGACCCCACTGGGTCTAATCGTGCCTTAGAGATATCCTAATCTTAAACTAACTTGACCGGATTGTGTTGCTGCCTCAAATCTTTTCAATAAATCCTGGGTTGTGTAGATAACCGCTGCTCTCCAGTAAATCACCAATGAGAGTCACCAAATTTGTCCACACCTCCCGGGGAGGGCGGCACAGTGCGGCCACAGGGGGCTGCGGCCGACTCACCAGTGGGGTTTTGGGGAATCAATCCTTCAGTGTATTTCAGCCCTTTACTCCTCCCCTTCTGCTAGTGTTACATATGCTGATCAGCTCTCCTCTGCTTTCCCGATCTTTTGTTGTCCCCTATCACCAACTTTGTTCATCCTGGCCCTTGAACCTCTGGTTATTGCTCTTAGAGAAAATCCCAACATTTCTGGTATTCTATATGCGGGTGTAGACCACAAAGTTAGCCTCTTTGCTAACGACACCCTCCTGATCCTGAGAAACCGTCTGATGACTCTAACTTTTAAAGCCTTCTCTCTCCTTTTTCAGCCTTCTTGGGTCTACAGATCAATCCTCGCAAGACCACTGCTTTCATTATTATCATGCCATCCTCCACGGTGTCCCACCTACAAACCTTCTTTCCATATCTTGGAATTCCTCCACCCTGGACAATATAGGCCTCAAACTCCTTCCTACTCATCTTTCTACCACCAATTATCATTCCTTGTTACAATTGCTTACATTCTCAATGCAATTGTGTCAGTTCCCCTCATTATCCTTTGATAGGCCCCATTCATGCAGTTATCATATCTTTCATCTGGGCTTACCAATGCCCCAAGGTTTCACATCTCACTCTGTATAGACACATATTACGGGTTGGTCTTGGGGTCCCTAATTTATCAAAACACTACCAGGCCGATCAGATTTCTCAACTGACTTTACTCCACGCAACTTTAGACTTCCCCTTGTGGCTGCTCCCTAACTCCCTAACTGTGCTCCATTCCTCTCTCGGCCCTACTGTGCTGTGGCTTTCTCATAAGCTCCCCCCCCACACTCTTAGTCCCTTTATGTGGCACAGTTTGAAACCTTGGGACTGAGTCTGTTACTCTGGTAACCTTATTTCACCCTACCTCCCACTTCTCTCCCTCTTCAACAGCCCTCTATTCCCGCCACACTTTGACCAACCAAGATCTTTCTCCTGGTGGTCCACCCACGGTTCACTGAGATCTGCCACTTCCTTTAATCCCACACCCTCTCTTCCTGATCCTCTTTTTGGGACACCCAAGAGGAACCACCTGCGGGAATCCTTTTGCTAAGTCCAACTGCACCACTGGGTGTCTTTGCTGAGGCTCCTCCTACCTCTTGTAAAAGACAATCTTCAAACACATCTGCCTCCATTCCCCGACACTGTCTTGAGGATCTGGTCTTCTCTTAACATTATATACACTCCTGCAACAGCTTCTTACAAGTTGCAGTGGGAACGCAATCTCTATTGATCCAGGGGAATGAAACAAAGCCTGGTCTTCCATTGCTAAGTGCTCCTTCAACACGGCCACCCTAGAAGCTGCATACAAGGTTCTCCTAAGATGATATTACATCCTGGCCAGGATAGCCAGTTCAAACGCATCCTATAGTGACAGGTGTTTTAGGGGTTGCGGCCAGCGAGGAAACATGATTCACACTTGTTGGTCCTGTCCCCGTATTATCATGGTTCTGGTCCAGGGTGTTTGGGTTCCTCTACTCCTTGTTCCACATACCTATTCGCAAGGATATTAAAGTTGTTTTATTGCACTGCCTGGTCCAGTAATTGTTCTGCTACCAACAAAAGTTGGTATCTTACCTCTCCATAGCTGCTATGATGAACGGATGATTGCCAGAGCCTGGAAGAAACCATCTGTTCCGTTTGACATGGTGAAGGGCATTTTGACAGACCTCATGATCAATGAGAAAATGTCTAGCATCTTTCATGATTCTCACTTTTATCAATTTCTTAAAGTATGGTCACCCTGGCGGTCTTATGCTCTTTCCACCCTGCATCGGGACAGTCTGGATCTTTCCTAATGTCCACTACATAATTTCCCCAACCTGCAGGACTGCTCCCCCTCCCCACCCTCCTTCCCCTGTTCTACCCCCCTTTTTTATTCCACTCTTCTCCTGTTTCTCTCTTTTTTTGGTTGCTGAGGTCGACCATATGGCGGGTTCTCGGTCCCCCTCAGAATAGTGTAATTGAGCCCCAGGACCTAGGGCTTTTTTTGTTGACTTGCTGCTAATGTCACTAGGTCAATTATTTTGCTCTTTTCTTACTAAGTTATTCCACTGGAAAAGGTCCCTCTTATCTCTCTGCTTCTCTTAAATCATTTTAATAATCCCCCCCCCCCCCCACCGGGTGTGTCCAGTAGATTTACACACACACACACACCATTTCTTGACGCAAACTAGAGCACCTGAAACACGGGCTTCCTTTGTTGGCCCTTGGGCCTAGGGGACATATGTGGACCTTTGGCTTGTACCCCTAGGTCGCTTAGTGGACATTCAGTATTCACAAAAGTTAGCTGATCATATTTTTTCTTGCCCATGCCTTTGTTATGTCTGATATGTTGTACCCCTGCCTGGTGAATAGTTGTTACGCTGGTATGCTTACTACAATAAAAACGATTGTACCAGAAACTAATATGGGGGATATCACTACTACTGTTAACAAACTTGTTGATGCACACAGTGACCACATTGAGGAACACAAATGGATCAATGATAAACTAGCAGACATTTAGGATAGGTCTCGCCACAAGAATATAAACATTTGTGGCATACCAGAAACTGTGAAAGCTCTTGAATTATCTTCAAATGTCCAGGGCATGATTAAAGCTTTACTACTGGATCTGAAAAATATTTAACTAGTCATCAATTACATCCACAGGCTCCCCTAACCTCCATTCTTGCCCGACTCTGCATCCAGGGATGTATTTCTGCCCATCCACTTTTTACATGTAAAAGACCAGCTTATGCAAAAAGTGAGATCCCTAGGAGACCCTACCTGATCCCTACGCTCAGCTGCAGCTTCTTGCAGACCTGTCCCAACACACCCTGCAATGCCGCAGACAATACAATAACAAAGTCTTTGTGTAAACTTCATATTTAATGACAATGGGCAGCTCCACCTAAAATGGTGATCATGTACAATGGTACCAAACATATTGTGTTGTCACGTCAGGATGGCCTGCACCTTTTACAGGGATGGGGCATCATCCCTGACTCCTCCACCTCTATACCAATTGAGAAGCATGTCAAGACCACCCGCTGCCTCAAGGCACCAACAGATTTCGGCTTCGGTAATATGCTGTCATCAGATTTCACCCATGTTTGCCACCCCACCTGGTGAGTGGCCACATTCTGCCTCTTGTAACTCTTTACCCCTATTGTTTTTTCCTTCACACTATAATGTCCACTCTCAACCCATTACTTGGTTGCCTACAGTTCAGACCCTGATCTAACCTCACTGGTACCTTTTATAGCCAATGTATTGCTGCTGCATTTCAAGCGTTTCTTCGGTGACAATCCTATCAAAAAGTTCCTCTTGTGTTAACCACTGCAAACGCCACAGCCTGCATCTCCTCAGATAATATGCATTTTGCCATCACAATCATATCCATCAACGCCAAGGATCACTGGCAAAAAGATCTGCACTATGGAAGCTGGCTGCACAATCTCATTGCGATATCCTCTGCGTGCAGGAGACTTAATTCCATGTATCCAATCCACCCACAGTACTTGCACTAACCAGAATTTTATCTTAACAGCCAACTCTGCAGTAAAAAAAAAAGGGCATCCTTGTTGCCATTGCATCAAAGACCATGAGGGACACTTCCTTATTCTTCTGTGTTCTATGAAAGCATTTGTTAACCCCAAAAAATAAATCGATTTTATGGTACCTTAAAGCAGATTAAACAGCACAGTGCTTGTGCTATGTAATCTGTCCCCCTCTAAACTGTAAGAAAAAAAAAAAAAAAAACCTGAATCTGGCACTTCCTGTATCCCCTCTCTAAACAGACCACAAAAATAAATGCAGCTTCACTCTGATCACCGTGGTCTAATTGCGGCCCTCCATCATACGCTGCTGTCCCCTCTGCTCCCCTGTCTCCCCCCTCACCCCCTCCTTCCTGTTTGTCAGCTAGTGTCTGTGTCTCCGTCTCCGCCCCCCCCCCCTTCCACTTCTAGTAAAATTAAAAATCTTTTTTGCTCACTGCCAGTAACTCTTTTATATCCTGGCAGAGCACACTTTCTTTTAGAAAAACGAGCACTGTAAATACCATTTTACCGCTGTCTTCAGGTCGGTCATGTGACTCTCGGCTGGTTTCTATGGCTACTGCAGGAGAGACTGAGCAGCCATGTGATCTCCTCGGCTGACATCAGAGGAAGATCACAACCCCTCCTGCAGTATGCTTTCATCAGAGCTGTACAGCGGCCGCAAGTCATGTGACCGGCCTGAAGACAGCTCAAAAGCAGTATTTACAAGGCTTGTTTTTCTATAAGAAATGTACAGTGTCCTCTGCCAGGCTCTAATAGAGAGTCTGGCAGAGTTTGAGCTATATGGGTTAACAAACCCTTTAATAATGCTCCATACACCATTGTAACAATATTTGCACCAAGCATCCACCAGCTGTGTTTCCTGCGCAAACACCACAAAAAATCTAGTGTCATTCAACAAGGATCTATTGTGTGGTGTGGAGACTTCAACATCACTCCTGGCACTCTTCTAGACTCCTCATCTCTTTCCAAAAGGTGTAAACCTGCCATGGGCCCTCTCCTACCGACCTTTCAACTATACAACATATAGAGATGTCAGCACGCAGAAGAACATGACTACACATATTTATCCCTATGTCACTCACAAATTGACCTTTTCCTTCTCGACCAGTGGACCCTACAGAAAGTATCAGACTCTACTATTTTCCCCACTACATGGTCCGAACACTCCCCTGTATGCATTACTATAGAAGACAGCACAAGCTCTCCACCCACCTATCTATGGCGAATGAACAACCACATCCTCATACCTGACCCATATGTGGCTACCCTCTACGACCAACTTGAGAACTTTCTTGATAAATAAGGACTCCTGTCTCTGACCCGAACATTTTGTGAGTCACACATAAAGCTTTTATGCAATGTCTATTCTTACAGTTGGGGGCTAGGGATAGAAGGCAAAGGACGCAGCACATTGACAACCTCCTAGCAAATATTCTGGCCAATGATTCTCTTAACAAACGGCAACTCGTCCTGATCTGAATACTAATTCCCTTTTAGAAAACTTTGATAAATCAAGAAAGGTTACTCAGTCTGCCGGCCATAGCGGATGCTTTTAGTGCTTACTACTGTGCTCTATATCATTTAAAAGACGCAACCTCTTTGGACCAACCTGATACCCCCACCATTTAAACCTTCTTAACCACTTCCCGACCGCTCAATGTATATATACGTCATTTTTTTGAAGAGGGATATCTCGGTAACGGCAGCAGCTGCTGCCACAACCGAGGTATCCCTCTTCACAGTGAGCAGTCCCCTTTCCGATAAGGGTGGTCATCGTGGCGGATTCGCCGCGAGATCTTCGTTATCGGTGGCGGGAGAGGTGCCCCCCCCTCCTGCCGCTCTCCCGTGCCTTCCGCCGCTTACCGGAACCGTCGGCAGCGGCGGAGGCGATCGGGTCCTTTCCCCTCCTGTGCATAGAGATGAGTGATGGTAAGATGGCCCCCACTCATCTCTATACCATAGGAGGGCGGAAGCGACGTCAAAAACGTCACTTCCGCCCATACGTCTTAAAGGGGAATTTACAAATGTCATTTTTTTAAATGACATTTTTTTTTTTTCATTGAAGTCCAAATATGAGATCTGAGGACTTTTTGACCCCAGATCTCATATTTAAGAGGACCTGTCATGCTTTTTTCTATTACAAGGGATGTTTACATTCCTTGTAATAGGAATAAAAGGGATCAATTTTTATTTTTTTTTAAAAACAGTGTAAAAAAGAATACAATTAAGTAAAATAAATAAGAAAAAAAAAACAAAAAAAACATTTTTAAAACACCCCGTCCTGACGAGCTCGCGCGCAGAAGCGAACGCATACGTGAGCAGCGCCCGCATATGAAAACGGTAGTCAAACCACACATGTGATGTATCGCCGCGATCGGTAGAGCGAGAGCAATAATTCTAGCCATAGACCTCCTCTGTAACTCAAAAAATGCAACCTGTAGAATTTTTTAAATGTTGCTTATGGGGATTTTTGAGGGTAAAAGTTTGACGCCATTCCACGAGCGGCGGCAATTTTGAAGCGTGACATGTTGGGTATCAATTTACTCGGTGTAACATTATCTTTCACAATCCAAAAAAAAAAATTGGGCTAATTTTACTGTTGTCTTATTTTTTTATTCAAAAAAGTGACTTTTTTCCAAAAAAAGTGCGCTTGTAAGACCGCTGCGCAAATACGGTGTGAAAAAAAGTATTGCAATGACCGCCATGTTATTCTCTAGGGTGTTAGAAAAAAAACAATATATAATATTTGGGGGTTCTAAGTCATTTTCTAGCAAAAAAAAAATGTTTTAAACATGTAAACACCTAAAATCCAAAACGAGGCTGGTCTGGAAGTGGTTAAACTTGGTGCACCTCCCGTGCTTGACTTCTAAACAATTGTAAGCCCTTAATGCCCCCTTTACTGCCCTAGAAATAGTAGATGCTATTGACTCCCTTCCAAACAACAAATCTCCAGGCCCCAATTGGTTTGTAGGGGAGTATTACAAGCATTTTAAACACATCCTTGTTGAGCCTCTTACTAACCTATTTAATGCTGCTACTTCCCCAGCCTCATTACCGCAGGTTTTGCTAACAGCGATGATCTTTACCTTACTAGGGCTGCAACTAACGATTATTTTCATAATCGATTAATCGGTTAAAATCATTAAAAAAACTTAATGTGCCATTTTTTCGTTTATTTAAAAGTATTAATGAAAAAACTGAGTGTTACACTCAAACTGCAGAATAAAAAAAAAAAAAAACATTTAACATTACACAACTTTGCAGCAGTACAAAAACAACATACATTCTGAAAAGAGGTGAACTATAACTGTTCAAGAAACTTTGCGCTTGGATGTAAAAATGTTAACATGCTCGGGGCTAAGGCTGGCTCTCTTTTTACAAACAATGTTGCCTGCAGCAGAAAAGAGGCGCTCTGATGGAGTGGAGGTACCTGGGATGCACAAGAAGGATTTTTCAAGTTTTGCCAAAGTAGAATATTTATCTTGGTTACCCTTCCACTAATTCAAAGGGTTTCCCTCCTTCAGAAGTGGCTTCTCAGCAAAATAAGTCTGCACTTCATTTCGGACTTGTGTGTGAATATCCTCCTCAAGTTGCCCCTCTTCCTCTTCACTGCTGCCCCCAGACTCAAGGAGTATGTCACGTAGAGAATGAGATGCTGTAGATGTTGAAGGCTCAGCATCTCTAGTTTTAGGCGATGTGGCGGTCATTTGCTGCTGCACCACCATCTTCCTTCTTAAAGCAAGCACCTCTGTCTGTACTTTTGCCTGCACATTTATGATCTGTTCTGGTGATAACAATTTTTGTCTTCTAAATCGTGGGTCCAGGGCAGAGGGAAGGATTACCGTGTTTGGGACGTGTTCAAGGAACCCGCTTCCATCTGCTTTGAAGTTGGTCTGTTGCAGTGGCTTGGAAGCTCTTTAGCGGAGATGATTCAAAAGAAGCACCTTCATTGGACCAAAACAGCCCCTTTACCAGTGCAAGCACGGATGATAGGGTAACATATTCTTGGCCAATCATGAATACAGTGCAGCATTCAAAGGGCTTAAGAGCACTGGGAAGTTATTCAAGAATACTCCACTGGTCTGGTTTTAAGTCCAGATAATGTTTGCCCCTTTGTGTAACTGATGGGTCAGACAGAGTTGCAGTTACTGGCCACCTTTGTTCAATGAGTCGTTCAACCATATAGTATGTGCTACTCCATCTTGTGCTTACCGTATATATTCGAGTATAAGCTGGGATTTTCAGCCCTTTTTTTAAAGCTGAAAGTGCCCCCCTCGGCTTATGCTCGAGTCACCGCCATCTGCCTACATGATCAGCGCGTCATGCAGACAGATGGCGGCCAGTGTGTCATAAAAGCATACGGCAGCGCTTCCAGTGTTCAAAAGCCGCGCATCCTCTTCGTCTGTGATAGGCAGAACACTCAATTACCCAGCAGTCAGTGTTCAGCCTATCACGGACATCCTCCCATTCTCGTCTGTGGTATGAGGATGAGCAGAATCTGTTATAACTGCTGATTGTTGGGGAGTGCATGGACGATTTTGCTGCACAAACTCTGTCATGGTGCGCTGTTTATTTCTGCAATGAAAAAGATAATATGAATTATTAGTGTGCAGGAAAAGCTATTTCTGTGTAACAAAATATATCATTTGGGTTCAACTTACCGTACTGATGTTTCCCCTCCTCTGTGAACTCCACATGTTTCTGTTTCATGTGCTCATTCATCGTTGCTGTGCTTCCGTGTCATGCAAGTTCCATTTTGCAAAGTTTGCAGGTGACCACCTTCTTTGCAGCATTTAAAGTAAAATGCTCCCATGCCTTAGAAGATTTGGTTGCACAACTTTTTCTGAGGTCATTGTGTCAGCAGCATCCTCTGCCATTTTTATAATGCATTTTTTTTTTTTGCAGCTAGAAGTAAAAAAAAAGTGTGGAGATGGAGTGCAATTAATACTATGTATTGTACAGTTTTGTAAAAATAAATGATTCTTAAATATTTATATGCACTGCTATTCCTCCCGGGAGCACCAATGATGGGGTGCTATTCCTCCCGGGAACACCAATGATGGGGCGCTTTTCCACCCGGGAACACCAATGAATGGGGCATTATTCCTCCCGGGAACACCAATGACGGGGCACTATTCCCCTCCCAGGAACACCAATGGGGCACTATCCCCCCTCCCCCTCCCAGGAACACTAATGGGGCACTATGTCCCCCCCTCCCAGGAAAACCAATGATGGGGCACTACTATCCCCCCCCCCCCCCCCCCCCAGGAATACGTAGGAGTTAGGATGGGGCACTAGTCATAAAAATTCATGTACTGTGTATGTAGTGAGTTTTTACTGTTATATTAGCCACTACCTTTCACAGTCAGTGTGCAGCTCGGCTCTCCTCACGGCTGCTTCTCACCTCTCTGTTCCCTCGAGGCAGCAGCGGACGGGGCTGAGATGATCAGTGGGGAGCTGACGTCAAAGGAGAGGCGAGGAGGAGAGGCGCAGGCGTGCCTCGTAACATACTGCGGCGCCTTTTACACAGAAGTACAGAACATATTACAGCGCACACATTCAAGAATGACATTTCCTGCAGGCTAGTTAAAAACACCTGAACATATTCAAAAAATACGGGGGTTTTTATCACACTATATAGTTATATAGTGCTAAGCCCACTTACTGCGTCAAAGTACCCCGAATTAGTGGGTCCTACCCTAGTAATATAATGAAAGATCCTGCGTCTCAACAATGGGAGCCAAACTCCTCCTGGTGGCCACTAAATAAGAGGTAATGAGAGGGGGGGAGGGTGCTCCTTTTTTTGGTATGGATCACCGCTCCCTGCTCTCATTACCTCTTCTTATTAAGGTGGCTATCCAGTGCATAGGAGGAATCCCTTCAGTTCTCCCACATAGAGGAGTTTGGCTCCCATGGTTGAGACGCAGGATCTTTCATTGTATTACTAGGGTAGGACCCACTAATTTGGGGTACTTTGACGCAGTGAGTTTTTTTTTGGGCTGGAGCACCCCTCTCCCTCTCATTACCTCTTATTTAATGGCCACCAGTGCATAGGAGGAATCCCTTTAGTTCTCCCACATAGAGGAGTTTGGCTCCCATGGTTGAGACGCAGGATCTTTCATTCTATTTCTAGGGTAGGACCCACTAATTCAGGGTACTTTGACACAGTAAGTGGACTTAGCACTATATAACCATATAGTGTGACCAAACCCCCGTATTTTTTGAATATGTTCAGGTGTTTTTAACTAGCCTGCAGGAAATGTCATTCTTGAATGTGTGCACTGTAAAATGTTCTGTACTGTTTGTTGGTCTTATAGCAGCACCATCTTAAATTTAAACGCATTAGGGTGTGCCCCCCAAATATGTTTTTGTATATTGTACGCAGGAGGATTTATTTAACAGACGGACAGGGCGGAAGGTGCGGAACAACTAATCGAGAATTAAAATTGTTGACAACAATTTTCATTATTGATTATTATCGATAATATTGATTAATCGTTTCAGCCCTACACCTTACCAAAGCCAGGCAAGGAGTCTACCTCACCCTCATCTGTTCCTATCATTTGACAGAGAAGGCATTCAACAGAATTCACTGGCAGTATCTAGCTATGACATTGCAAAAATGTGGCTTTCAGGGCCAGATAATGGCATTGTACTTGCATCCTTCAGCACAAGTGTACTGTTCCTCCATGTTATCCACATCCTTTCACATAACAAATGGTACAAGACACAGGTGCCCCCAATTTTCAACCTGATAATGGAACCTCTAACAGATAAAATTAGGTCTCAAGGTGACATTCCAGGCTTCATTATTGTGTCAAGAGGGCACAAAATCTATTTATTTGTGGACAATGTCATACATAAGCCTCATACACACGATCGGACCGTGGACCAACTTTCCCGTGGATTTTTGTCCAAAGGGCGTTGGCTCCAAGTTGGTATTGCATACACACGGCAGGACTTTTTCAGCCAACTTTCACCAAATCACTTGGTTTTTCTGCTCTTTACCGCCACCTTTGGTCAACTTCTGTATTGTTGTCTGATCTTTTGCATTGGTTTTGCATTGGTTTGTACAAAAGTCCGTTGGTTTTGTGTACACACGGTCGGACTTTGGTCCATCGGACTTTTGTTGGCAGAAAGTTGGTCCGTTCGCACAGCCAACAAAAGTCTGATGAAACCTGGAAAAAGTTGGTCCGATGGAGCGTACACACGGTCGGATGTTGGTCCAAAACAGCTCATTTGCATGTTGGTTGTCAAAAAGTCTGATCGTGTGTATGGGCCTTTATGCTGATTAATCCTGCTTTCTCCCTGGCTTTGGTATAGCGTATATTGGTGTCCATTTATGAAGCAGTGATCAGCAGAGATCCTGAGGATCGCCGCTGATCACAGCCCATAAACAGTTTATGAACCAGAGATAATCGGGGGAGAAGTGTTTGAACTTGTTCTACCGCCGATTATCTCCACACATGGAGAATCCTCATAGAATGACACAGTAACGGCCAATTTATGAAGCTGCAATCTGAGCGCTTCACTGGTGATCTGTGTCAGAATTCACACTCCCCGATTCACCAACTCAGAGGTGGAGAAGCGGGGAGTTAAGAGGGAATCTCGGCGGATCTGAGGTGGAAAGAGGAAGATAATTAACTTGCTTTTACCTCGTTCAGACCCCCCAAGACAGTAACCATGTCCCCCTGTCATATGTATGTGTATACATATATATAATGTGTATATGGGTATATATATATACACATATGTGTATATATAATGTGTGTGTGTATATATAATGTGTGTGTGTGTATACATGTATATATTATGTAGGGGGGACTCTTTATTTTATTAACATTAATCACACCGTCTGTCCGTGTACTGAGCAGTGATATTCTATCACTGCTTAATAAACTGACATCTTGGTGTTTCTGTGAATTTCTGGTGCTGTAATCTAGTAAAGTCTCACGAGATTCCAGTATCGGGGGCCGTGTCCAGTGTTTTGTAGATCACTCCACTCCTCCAAGGGTGAAGCAATCTACTCCGCTTCATAAACTGGCACACAGAGGAGAAAGATCTCCTCTGTGAATGCCGGAGAATGAAGCAGTGAATAGATTTCACTGCTTCATAAAAGGACACCTAAGTCTGAATATAGCTGTGTTTCATGTTATAAAGTGAATGACTCTATATAATTTATCCTACTCCTAGGGTTAACACCAGAGCAGCAACCCACATTAGGGAGCAAATATCCATATGTACCAAAGACTCTCTTATCTGGGGATCAAACTACCCTTTTCCGTATCCTCTCTTTATCAGGCTAACTTTACTCCCTTCCTGAGTAATCTCCCTAAGGAGCTAGAGTATATTTCCAGGCTCACGCTCTCTTGGTCAGGCAGACTAGCAACATTTAAAATGCTCAAACTGCCTCAGTTATTATATCTGTTTAGATTGCTTCCCACCCCAGTTCCCCTGTCCTTTTTCATCTCCATACAGGCTTTTTGGCCGAATTGTGTTGCAAAATAAAAAGGTTCAATGTGCACGAACCAACCTAATGAAACATAGGTCTGTGGGGGGGGGGGGGATTTATAAAGCCAGAATCAGGATTTTCGGGGTCCCGATCATTAGTACAGGGCTCCTGACTCTCAGTGAAACCCCAGTCTCTGTACTGGGAGCGCTCTGTGAAACGTGCTCCCAGCAGAAAGGGAGGTACGCATATGTGCGGCCCCACAGAAAAAGCCCAGTGCAGGGGGCCACATATGCGTGTTACATTGGCGAGGTTATTAAAAAATAAAATAAAAATGATATGTCTTCCCTCAATCTAAGTTGTATTCATCTTTATGCCCACTAAATAGGTGTGGGCTGACATCGAAATAACTACAGTGGTGTGTAAACTCCCACTAAACAGACTATTTTCGAGGCACAAAGATCTCCTTGCCTGAATTTCCGCAAAGTGAGAAATAGCATTGAGGAGACCATGATTAGAAAAAATGATAGCAAAACTGGTAGACAGAATGACCGCCTTTGACATGATCTGGCAAAGGGACATGAGGTTATAGTAAATATTTCCCAAAGGAACACAAGTACTGATAAAAGCATATTTTTGGTGTTCTTTCCACTGGAGGTATGGGATCTTGTGGTGTAAGCATTGTGCACCTTGTTGACTTAAACAAACTGCTCTTTGCATAGCAGTCCACTGCCTGGCAATATAGGCAAGAACACTAGGGGCAAACCAGGGGTAGGATGATATAGCAGTGTTCTCATCTACCGTTCCTTCTGAGGTTGCAAGGTATTCTTTAACTGCTTGCTGACCGCCTGCTGTCTATTGACGGCCAGGCGGCGCAGCTCTCAGGGCGGAAGGGTGTCATATGACGCCCTCACCTTTTCAGCCCACCAGGGGGCGCACGCCCGCCATGTTACTAGGGACTCGGTGCGCGTGCCCGGCGGCCGCGATGTCCGCCGGGCACCTGCGATTGCCTGGTAACACAGCAGGACCGTGGATCTGTGTGTGTAAACACACAGATCCACCGTCCTGTCAGAGGAGAGGAGCCGATGGTGTGTTCTCAATACAGGGAAACACAGATCGGTCTCCTCCCCTTGTCAATCCCCTCCCCCTACAGTTAGAATCACTTCCAGGGAACATGTTAACCCCATTCAGCGCCAGTAGTGGTTAACCCCTTCCCTGGCAGTCACATTTATACAGTAATCAATGCTGTTTCATTGCACGGATCGCTGTATAAATGTGAATTGTCCCAAAAATGTGTCAAAAGTGTCCGATATGTCCGCCGCAATATCGCAGTCACGTAAAAATCACAGATCGCCGCCATTACTAGTAAAAAAGAAAATAATAATAAAAATGCAATAAATCTATACCCTATTTTTTAGGCACTATAACTTTTGCGCAAACCAATCAAAAATCGCTTATTGCAATGTTTTTTACCAAAAATATGTAGAAAAATACGTATCAGCCTAAACTGAGGAAAAAATTTGTTAAAAAAATGGATATTTATTATAGCAAAAAGTAAAAAATATTGTCTTTTTTTTTTTCAAACTTGTTGCTATTCTTTTGTTTATAGCGCAAAAAATAAAAAACGCAGAGGTGATTAAATACCACCAAAAGAAAGCTCTATTTGTGGCAAAAAAAGGACGCCAATTATGTTTGGATGCCACGTCGTATGGGCGCGCAATTGTCATTCAAAATGTGACAGCGCTGAAAGCTGAAAAATGGCTTGGTCAGGAAGGGGGTGAAAATGCACTGTATTGAGATGGTTAAACATGGTAGACTGATTTCCAACTCACAGTGACTTTGAAAGCCACGGCGCATTCTTCCACTAACCACCAATGTATATGGTCACTTCTACATTGACCACTTATGTTAGCGGACACCATAGCTTTTATTGTATGTATTTATTTTCTGCAGTTGTTATTTATTCCAAAAATGTTACTGAATATAATTTTGTAAATACACAAAGTATGCCACATTACTTCTTTTATTTTAAAAAAACTTTCTTTCATGCTAATGCACTGTGTTCTGTAACTATAATACATTTTAGCAGGGGTGTTCTAAGAACCTATAGATTATTTCAAGAGATTCTCATGAGTGAAATGGTTGAGAAAGGCATTTTATTTGATGAAGATAAACAAGGACCTTCATATTAGCCCTGTTTCTTTTAGCTAAACATAGCTGCTGCTGTGGCTCTCTGACCATTTACTGTATGTGTTTTAAACTCCACTTTATACATGGTTAGTAAATAATAGTTACTAACCATGTAAAAAGTATTAAGGAACAGTGGGTCTGCTGTGCTAAATTAAATTCCATCTGATCGAGGGCCTGTAGCCAGAGAAATCAACACACACATTTACCAGTCCTCAATCCAATCCAAAACAGCCTAAAATTATAACGCTCCTAAGATCTACAGTATATATATATATATATATATATATATATATATATATATATATATATATATATATTTTTTTTTTTTTTTTTTTTAATTTTTTTTATTCTTTTTTTTTTTTTACACAAAGTCGCACTGAAAAGTGAAAGTAAGACTTAGCAGTTTATTTTACTTTCATGCTTCACTTATGAAAAAATTGCCATTTTAGAGTCTAGTTGTCTTTTAAATGTTGCATACAAATTTGAAGAACTCATAAAAGTTGCAGTTTCACTTGTGTTTGAAAAATACATGTTATATAAATAGTTTTACTTCTTTAAACGCTTGACCAAAGAAACAAGTAAATTTTATCAACTGGTTACTGGTAATATGCATACTGTATGATTGAAGGTCCATGGAGACTGTGTAAGTTCTCAGAAATATGTGAAACTACTCAAGCTACATAATTGCTATGTGAAGCAAATTAAATATTACTTGGGCAAGCGACGTTCTATGTCTGCCATGAAAATTTGTTAGAGAAGCAGTATATTACGTTTTCAGTTACTATAGCAAAATTTTTCATCCTTTTGACAATTGCGCAGTCTGTGACTCTTTACAACAAAAAGACTCCTAAGCACATTTTGCATTTAAAATGGCCACATTATTTTTCCCTATTATAGTTTTAGAAAAATCACAATTCATTGTGTAAAAAAAGGTGTTCCCATGACCTTAACAGCCATCCACACTTGCAAGGATATAAATTCTAGCTCTATTGTGGTTACTCCTATTCAGAACATGTATTAGGTGAGTAGATCTCATACAGCAAGGAAGCTATTCTTCTGTACATAAATATTCCCTGTTCTGATGTTGGAAAGGTATGCTATTAGTCAACATGGTTTATTAGAGGAGGCAAAGACATTTTTTTTTGGTGTCAAATACTTGAATGTGTATTTTCTTATCCCATGACATGAAAATAGAAAAAATATTTAATTTGTAGAATTTACTATTTCAGCAGCTCTTTATTTTAAAACAATATCCTGTTTCTCGTAGGTTTGTGTTCTTAACAAACGTTTTAACTGCCAAGATATCTGGAATTATGATTCAGCCATCTACCCTTTCCATACTGCACCACCAATATAGTGACACAGTTCTTTGTGGTAGCTTTGCCCCCCGACTATTTGACTATGTGTAAATCTGTTCTCATATTTTTACATTTTTCCCCTGGCAGAAACTGTAAGATGTGATAATTTTTAAGAAAATATGATCCGACTATACACTTTTTTTTTTTTTTAATGTGGATAAAATTATATCCTTTCCGCCTAAGGGTAAAACAAATATGAATGCCTAAGCACAATGCAACTACTCTGTGCATCCAGGTGAATTACATTTTTTTTTTCAGGACAAATTGGGCTTTCATTTGGTGGTAAATGGTTATGGATATCTCTCTTCTTTTTTTTTTTTTTTTTTTTTTTTATTATTATCAAAGGAAAACTGACCCAAAAAGAGTAAACAAAATAAAATGCGTTTTGTTAAATAATAAAAACAACCCAAAATAAATTCTCCTGCTCCTGACTATTGCAACAATACTACATATGTGTATGTTAGTTGTTGTCTGTACCCGTAGTACAGACCAGAAACAATAGTGCACTTTTTTTCCCTACCTAAAATACACTGACACTAATTAAGAAAAAAAAAAAATCTTACCAAAAATATACTGACCTTGACCCAAACACTAACCCTGACCTAGATCAATCCAAATCTATTTTTTTATTTATTATATTATTTATTTATTTTTAACACGGTTATGTTTTTTTTTTTTTTTTTTTTTCACCCTCTCAATGTATCTCTCACCTCCATTTAGAGTGGGAGAAAATACAGTACCCAAAGTTCCCCATTGGCAACATTTTAAAAGTCTTTACAGCCCCTAACCACCTGCACTGTAAACCATCCAAATCACTTTAACATGACAGTTGGGAGCCACCTGTTTAATATGGTAACAAGCTCATGAACTTGTTTTAAACACTTCGCTCTCTGGATGTACATGGTACATCGGAAATAAGTATTTAAAGCAGTTCTTAACCACTTCAATACCAGGCACTTAGACACCTTCCTGCCCAAGGCAATTTTCAGCTTTCAGCGCTGACGCAATTTGTATGATAATTTTGTTCCCACGTTTTGTTCCCACAAATATAGCTTTATTTTGGTGGTATGTGATCACCTCTGCGATTTTTATTTTTTGCGCAACAAATAAAAAAAGACAAGTTTTTCTTTGTTTCTGTAATTTTTTTTGTAAATAAGTACGTTTTTTTCTTCAATGACGGGCTCTGATGAGGTGGCACTGATGATGGGAACTGATGTTCTTCAATGACGGGCACTGCTAGGTGGCACTGATGGACACTGATAGGTGGCACTGGTATGCAGCACTGATGGGCACTCATAGGTGGCACTGATGGGCACTCATAGGCGATACTGATGGGCACTCATAGGTGGCACTTATGCATAATTATGGGTGGCACTGATATGTGGCATGGATGGGCACTGATAGGTGGGCACTATGTGACACTGATGGGTGGCATTGCTGGGCATCCCTGTTTTGTCATGTAAATAAGAGGTGCCAGTCAGTGCCCATTTTTGGGCACTGGCATATTTTAGGCATTTTTTTTTACATGTGGATGGCCATGGGGGATGTACCTGGTCATCCACATGCTGCGGGCTTTCCTGGTGGTCCAGTGTGGGCATCGGAGGGGGGGCTGCACTGATAAACAATCAGCGCATACCCCCCTGTCAGGAGAGACGCTGATCGGCTCTCCTCTACTTGCGTCTGTCAGATGCGAGTGAGGAAAAGCCGATCAACGTCTCTTCCTGTTTACATCGTGATCAGCCGTGATTGGACACGGCTGATCACGTGGTAAAGAGCCTCCGCCGGAGGCTCTTTACCGAGATCGGTGTAGAGGTGTGTTAGACTGACACACCGCAACAATGATCGCCACGATGCACGCCCCTACGGGCGAGCGGCGGCTGTTATCCTGAAGGATGTCATATGACGCCCAGTCAGGATATCAAAACCACTTCCCGGACGACAATCTGCTATTGACAGAGCGGAAAGTGGTTAAAATGTCAAGTCAGCTGCTACAAAATTTTAATAAACAGACACTCGCCTGTCCCAAGATCCCAGCGCTGTGCTCACCCAGGTAGGATTTCCAGCAGTCTTAGGGTCCCCAGCACTGGCATATTAACTGTGGGCAGCCATCTGTGACTGCTTGCAGCTTTACAGCCATCTGCCCACTGCACATGTGTAAGCTACGCTGCACTTTGTGAATGCTGATGTGTCCCAGAAGGATGCGAGTAGGGAGAGGATGGGGGAACTTCTGCTCACATCACTTGAGCGAAAGTGGGAGCCAGTACCTTTTAATACCAGGTACCAGCTCCCCCACAAAAAAAAAAAAAAATGATGTGTGCCAAAAAAGTCAAGCAGGAGGAGGAAGAGTGGGGTGTCCACTTTTTGGTGCATTTCCACTTTAAGTTGATTTTGTATTAGAAAGCAATTTTTACTGTGATAAACTTTCGGAATTCTTATTTTCATTGAAATTAGTATAAGGAATCACAAGGACACAAATTCTATGAACACATCTATTTTTCACGCTTCAACCACTTTCAGACCGGACCAATTTGCAGCCAAAGGACCAGGCCCATTTTTGCGATTCGTCACTGCGTCGCTTTAACTGACAATTGCGCAGTCGTGCGACGTAGCTCCCAAACAAAATTGACATCCTTTTTTCCCACAAATAGAGCTTTCTTTTGGTGGTATTTAATCGCCCCATGCGGTTTTTATTTTTTGCGCTATAAACAAAAAAGAGCGACAATTTTGAAAAAAAATAACGCATTCTTTTTTATTTTTTGCTATAATAAATATCCCCCAAAAATATCTAAAAGAATATATTTTTTTCTCAGTTTAGGCCGATACGTATTCTTCTACATATTTTTGGTAAAAAAAATCACTATAATCGATTATTGATTGGTTTGCACAGAAGTTATAGCGTTTACAAGATAAGGGATAGTTTTATAGCGTTTTTATTAATATTTTTTTTTTATTAGTAATGGTGGCGATCAGCGATTTTTATTGTGACTGCGACATTATGGCGGACACATCGGACATTTTTGACACATTTTTGGGACCATTGTCATTTATACAGCAATCAATGCTATTTAACCACTTACCCACTGGGCACTTAAACCCCCTTCCTAACCAGACCAATTTTCAGCTTTCGGTGCTCTCACACTTTGAATGACAATTACTCCGTCATGCAACACTGAACCCAAATGAATTTTGTGTCCTTTTTTTCACACAAATAGAGCTTTCTTTTGGTGGTATTTGATCACCTCTGGGTTTTTAAATTTTTGCGCTATAAATCAAAATATACTGAAAATTCGGTAAAAAAAATAAATAAAAAGTCCTTGTTTCTATTAAAATTTATTGCAGAGTATTGGCAGAGTATTGGCAGAGTATTGGCAGAGTATTGGCAGAGTATTGGCAGAGTATTGGCAGAGTATTGGCAGAGTATTGGCAGAGTATTGGCAGAGTATTGGCAGAGTATTGGCAGAGTATTGGCAGAGCGTTGCACAGTGGTTGCAGAGCGTTGCACAGTGGTTGCAGAGCGTTGCCGAGCGGGGGCAGAGTATTGCACAGTGGTTGTAGAGCATTACACAGTAGTTGCAGAGCATTGCACAGTGGTTGGTGGCAGAGCATTGCACAGTGGTTGGTGGCAGAGCATTGCACAGTGGTTGGTGGCAGAGCATTGCACAGTGGTTGCAGAGCATTGCACAGTGGTGGCAGAGTATTGCACAGTGGTGGCAGTGTATTGACGAGCGCTGTGGGCACTACACATCCAGCCCACAGCGCTGGTCCCGTCTTTCCCCCTCTCCGCTTCTATACCGATTGGTACAGAGAGGAGAGGGAGGAACCGGCGTCATGACGTGACGCCGGTTTGTGTACATGTGATCGCTCCGTCATTTGAAGGAGCGATCACGTGGTAAACGGCCGCTATCAGCAGCCGTTTACCGTGATCCGTGATGCGCCGGGTCCTCGGGACCCGGCGGTCACGGATGTTCCCGAGTGCGCGCCCCAGGGGGCGCACGGGAGCAAGTTTCTGGGAGGACGTCCATAGGACGTCCTCCCAGGATAAGCCGACCGCGCTGTAGCCGTCTTTTGACTATAGCGCGGTCGGCATGTGGTTAAATGCATTGATTCCTGTGTAAATGACACTGGCAGTGAAGGGGTTAACCACTAGGTGGCAGTGTAGGGGTTGAGTATGCCTAGAGGTGTGTTTCTTACTGTGGGGGGGGGGGTGTGGCTGTCAGCTAGTGAATGCTGATCTCTGCTCCAATCATAGGGAGCAGAGATCGGCGTCGCTAGGCAGAACGGGGAGATGCTGTTTATTTCCGCATCTCCCCGTTCAGTCTTCCCGTGAGACGATCGCAGGTGTCCCCGCGGCGACCGAGTCCGCGGGACCCGCGACCGGCCTCACCCGCTCGTGGTGCGCGCCCGATGGCACGGCGCCATCTTTAAGGGGACGTATATATATGCCCTTATGCCTGTCCGTGCCATTCTGTCGATGTATATCGTCGTGCGCCGGTCGGGAAGCGGTTAAAATAAATAAATAAAACATAGAAGAACTGGCCACATGTGTATATCTACATGGTCTAGGTGTTCAAATGTATTGACCAATAATTAGGAAGAAAAAAAGTTCAAAGCACTTGTGAACCCAACCTTAAAGTAGAAGGACAGACAGGTATATAAAAAAAAAATATATATATATATATATAGTATAAGTTGGCTCCAGCAGGGGAAAAATAAATTCCTTCCCTGTCACCCAGAAGGCATCCAATCGTTCCAGGTGTTATTACTCATACATTTTAATATGCAGTTATACTTTGTGTATGTTCTTTTTTTAAAACAATCTATTGAGCTGGCCGGAACTAGTTCTTGAGGGAGCCTATAACATATTTTCACAGTTCTTAATGTGAAAAAGCTTTTTTCAATGTGTGGAGGTTAAAGGGTTAGTTCACCTTTACCAAAAAGCTGCCTATGCAGGTAAGTAGTATCTATAGATAAAAAGCAAACTGTGCAGCTGGGACTAAAAATAAAGTGTTTGTTACCCCTGCATTTCATATTTGTGATATGTGTTTGCACCATGTACTTGTATGGGAAACTATCCTGTTCTCTTTGTATTGCTTCCTTTGTGCAAAATCCCTGGTGTTCCTGTCAGTCCCTCTGCTTTCCTATTAAGAACTGACCACACTAAGCATGATAACACACTGTGGTCGGTTTTCTAGCGGTCCTGAAAACTTAGCCTGCTCCCTTCCAGTGGTCCCAATTGTCCTGGCATGCTTCCCCCTGCACAACCATTCACTGAGAAACTCTGTGTACTGTTGGTACACTGAGAACAGAGGGCACAGAGGGAATGTGATCACTTTAAAAAAAAAAAGGCGGTGGGTTAAGGTGTGTGTGTGTATGTGTGTGTATATATATATATATATATATATATATATATATATATATTTTTTTTTTTTACAAGGGGACTTTTTACAATTATTTTAAATAATGCCCTTGGTACAGGTGTAGGCCATTTACATATTACCTGAAGCCAAACTGGAATACTCCCAGGATGTTGCACAGAGAGGCCTAGTCATTACTGCTCACCTCCACCATCACAAGAAAGAGCAAGCTTTCAGGCAGTTTTTTTTTTTTTTTTCTTCAAATTAGTTTTTATTGAGAAAAACGATTTTGTATAAACATAGTACAAACTGTGTAAAATAAACATAGAAAAAGAGAAATAATGGTGGTTACATAGTGTGATAAGTCAGTATTAGAATTACAATCAATATGTAGTTGAGAAGATACATGAATCATGCATCCGAGAGTGGTAGGGGAAGCCCTTCCCATAGGAACATGTGTTTCTATTATAAGCATAGGCAGGTAGAATAGAGTGGAGGAGGGAGGAGGAAGGGGGGGAGGGGATGGGGTGGACCGTAACAGTAGTGAGTTGGGGACACATTATCAGACAGAAATATAGTACAAATATACAATTATCTTTTATACCAGTTGGTCCATATATCCAGTGGTTATGTAGTAAATGGCTTCTACCTTCCTTTTTTGCTAGCAATGACTCAAAAATGTAGTTGGTATGTGTGATTTCTAGAACTTCAGATACATTGGGAGCTTTGTTTGACTTCCAATTTTTGGTTATGACTGACCTAGCTGCAAGAGCTTTCAGGCAGTTTTGAACTCATCGTTTAACTGCTATTTATGCATTGTTTACTTTCAATAAAATGTTAACACATTGCGATAAGCTACCTGTGGAAAGCACAGTGGGAGCTTACTTATGACTTCTCTGATACATCAGACACATGACTAAGATGGATGCCAGTTCAGTTGTTTTGTTCCCACTGCCTGTCTCTGCTTTGCCATTTATAAATGTATAAACCACAGCCTGTGATGATGCTGTGGCTGGCCTAGAGACAGGTTCTTCTGATAAGGCTTCAAACTCTTTTTCCCCTCACTGCTCTCTTCCAAGTATTGGGAACTATTTGAGCTTTCTCCAACAATGCAGGGACCCTCCGTGGCTAACTAACTGGCCAAACACTCTCACATGGGGAAGTTTTATAACAACTGGAGGGATGCAAGTTCCCCACTCGTGGTTTAACATGTTGGTGCTCCAACATAGACCAACATGTACCTTAATCATTGCTTTAAATTTAGTTAATTTAGTTTACAAATGGGGCTTTCATTTTGTAGTAGAACTAGATAAATATATTTTTATTTCCTAGATGTCCCTGTTTCACATAAGACTTAGTTCACACTGGGGCAACTTGTCAGGCGACTTAGCCGGCTAACAAGTCGCGTTCCGTTCTGTACAATGGAACCGTTCTAATAGGAGCGACTCAAGTCGCTCCAACTTAGGAAAAGGTTCCTGTACTACTTTGGGGGCGACTTGCTGAGGCAGTCTCAGTGTGAACTGCATAAAAAACAAAATCAACAAAAAACACATATAAACATATGTAGGTGTGTGTGACCTTTTGTACTATATATTTGATTCATTGTAATCAATATGTCATGTAGCTCATGTTGCTCATCTTTCCAACATTGTTGTCATTACCAATCTTTTGAAATAAAACGTCCTAGATTTTAGCATTTTTGTCAATTTAAAAAGCCCTAATCTGCATTCTACACAGAGTTGTACAGGCTGTTGCTTTAAACATCTTTTGAGTTTAAAGAGTGATTTTTATGGCAATATAATGACTTGTACATAACCATTCTACCCATGTATTGTATTTCTTTGGTTGTCAATGTAATTCAAGTATAGTGGGGTTTTTTTTTCAGTTTTTTTTCTTTTTGTAGCTCTAAGAGGATAATGATGCATAATCTTACTTACTGAGCATACAAGCTAATAATCCAAAACAGCCTAAAAAGAACTTGATGCACAAAGCTAAACCACTTTTTTTTTTACACCTCATTAAAACAAACTGCAGTGGAAATTAAACCATTGTTTACATCATTAAAACAAACCTCACTTTAAACCTTTCTTTGAAAGGGTTCTTTAGGATTGTCTGGATTTTCTACTGCTTAAATTTCCAACGCATGAAAAAGTTATGCCATGTACTTGAGGTCTATATTGGACACTCATGCTGTGTTTTAATTAAAATTTCAAGCAAAGTAAAGCATTATTACCAGTGAGAATATTTTATTGCAAATGTATTGTCTGTAGGCAGTTTTGCTCTTTGTGTCCCACAACATACCTTTCAGATTTGATTCTGTTAAAGCAAACAGAGAACCCAATATAAAAAATGATGAGACCACTTCTGTTATACTTTGATGTTTTCACTGTTCTCCTAAGATAGGCTTATACAGCCAGATCTTTCATCGGCGAGGACAAAAGACTTGATTATTGTTGTATCCCAATTGATCAGTGAGCTTCAAACAGAACTGCCATTCCTTCTAGCATAGCAGATTTCTAACCAAAAGGATCACAATATATGGTCAAATAGCAGAGTGACAAATATTGGTGAATACTACTGCGGCTTTCTATATATTTTTTTAAGTTTTGTTTACGTTTGATTTATTAAGTTCAGGACTAAATGTAAAAAAAAAAAAAAAAAAAAAAAAAATGTTAAGAAACATTGTGGCTACTTCACAGTTTCATCGGGCTGATTTAAGTAAGTATACTGTCAATAGCACATGTTAAAAAGAAACCTAAATAGTAGCAGGAGCCAATATTTTTTACTCACTATAGAACACTACTGCTTTATGGATTTTTTTTTTAAACTTTATACAAAAAAATAAAAATAAATACAATACATTCTAAAAATTGGAAACATAAAAAGTAAACATTAAAATATAAATGACGATTTCAGAAAGTGCATAGTTGGTGTCAGATTGCTTTTACATTTCTCACCTTTGTGTATGTACTGCTTTCAGGTAAAATCACACCAAAAGGGTGGATCTACACGCACTACCTTCTCTAGGATAGCATTGTTTACATCTGCAGTATTCTCACCCTTCCAAGTACACTTCTGAGTTGGACTACAGGTCGTCATGCTAGTGCTCAGTGGCAACGCATTCCATTTTAGTAACTGCACTGTGATCTTCAGCCACTGCTGGAGCATACAGATAACCACATAAAGTTTGTACAAAAAGAGGTGAAGGGAGAGGAACAAAATAAAGGGAGAACTGTATTTAATAAAATAGGGCTGCATTTTTTTTTTTTTAACAGTACTCTGCAAAACGACTTTTATTTAGTGAGAGCTTAGTTTTAGTTATCCTTTAACTATACTTGTTAACTAAATAGTTTACTTTACCATGGTATAGTGCAATGCCTTTATTCCTAAAAAGGAACATTTATAAGTGGTAAATGACAATACAGAAAAAATAAATATATATATATTATATTTTTGACAAATGAATTCCATAGAGACATGATAATGTGCAAAGGTTAGTAGCATATAACTACCATTTGTTTTTTGGTTTTGTGTTTTTTTTTTTGTGTTTTTTATTGTGTACCAAAACCAGTAAAGATGTATATAAATTATGGCTAGCAATGCACTTTGCTGGAATCACCTAGCTTGCATTATACTGTTTTATGTTTTTATTTAGGCTATATACATCCATATCTTTTTTTTTTTTTACTTTCTTTTGAAGGTAATGGTTTTTGTTCATGCCAGAAACTCCACTGTGCGGACAGCCATGGCCTTGAGGGAACTAGCAAAAAACAATGGGCACATTTTACATTTTTTGCCACACCAAGGATCTGACTACGGCCATGCTGAAAAGCAGGTAAGAGCTGAATACTCCTCCTTCAATTTGACCTTGTCCTTGAACTTGTTAGACCTGTAAAATATGTTCACAAGACAAAAACATGCATTTGTTACTGTTAACACTTTAACTCTTTCAGATTTCAGAGAAGCATTAAATAAACATTTCCACAAGCTCTTCATTTTTTTTTTTTTTTTATAATTCATGCTGGTTTGTTGAGCTAAATGTGCTTTCATTTGAGATGTTGCAATTAGCATGGGGCTTCATGCCCTACTTAGTGCCACTTGTATCTCTACTCTGATTAAAGATTGAGTGTATTTCCTTTTTGTGTCTGCCAGTTTAGCCATATAAGCATGTTAAAGTAGAATTACATGTTTAGCAGAAATCTTTTTTGTTAACTGTTTCAGCACCATCGTCTGACGTTCTTGTTTAGTGTAATGGTGTTCATTGTTCTTTCAGGCAACTGAAGACTTACATTAAACATTTCATTGTAATTTAATTTGTATTTATAAAGGTTCAATCCAACAATAATTTTACAAATACAAATTCGTAAGACCTTCCTCGCTTACACAACTCCATGTTTAAGCTTAGCAGAAAATTATCATATATAATAAACATTAGGGTAAGGGCTGGTACAATTAAACTGACAAACTCAATAAAAACAACAGAAACCTGGCTATGACTACTAAACCCCACTGGGTAAAAAAAAAAATATATGAAAAAAAAAAAAAAAACACCAAATTGGTTAAACACATACCGTATATACTCGAGTATAAGCCGAGATTGTCAGCCCTTTTTTTAGGGCTGAAAGTCCCCCCCCTCGGCTTATACTCGAGTCAGCACCGTCTGCCTGCATGAACAGCGTGTCATGCAGACAGACGGCAGTGTTAAAAAGCCGCTCCTCCACCTCCTCCAAATTCAAAAGCTGCGCCTCCTCCTCCTCCTCGTCCGTGATAGGCGGACACTAGTTTTCCCAGCAGTAAGTCAGTGTGCAGTGTTCCGCCTATCACGGACGTCCTGTCATTCTCATCTCATGGACGAGGATGAAAGGATGTCCGTGATAGGCGGAACACTGCACACTGACTGCTGGGAAAACAGAGTGTTCCTCCTATCACGGACGAGGAGGCGCAGCTTTTGAATTTGTAATGTCGCCTTACACGCTGATCGCTAGGATCAGCATGGGGGACACAGGACATCCAGCGATCGTGCTGACAAGGAGGCAGTAACGATTGCAAGCCTGCAATGGTGGACAGATCGAAGGTGACAGATCGGAGGGAGGCAGATCGGCACATCAACACAGGTAGGCTGCAATGGGGACACAGGGGGGGTTTGTACAGGACACAGGGGACATGCAGCTGCAGATGGGCATTTGCTGACCCTCTTTTTCACTTACAGTAGCTGCTGCATTTTTCACCCTCGGTTTATACACGGGTCAATAAGTTTTCCCAGTTTTTTTTGTGGTAAATTGGGGGCCTCGGCTTATATTCGGGACGGCCTATACTCAAGTATATACGGTATATACACGTTATTTTTTTTTTATTATTCTAACTTCTGTTAAAAGAAAACAAACAATAAAGAGTATAAAAATTATTGGTCAAGAATAAGTCAAAGAACACCACTCACTGGTAAATAAGTCCCTCATACTGAATATAAGCCTGCCTCTGGCACAGCTGGTGCTTACCAGCAAAACCGGTCATGCACTTTTGTTACCATTTACTACACAGTCGACCCCGTTCACATTCCTACAGAGACATGTGGAAGACAGAGACATCAAATGAAAAGTAAAAAAAAATTAAGTAAGATGTTGTTAGGCAAGCAGCTACATAGGTTAATCAAATATAAGCCATCTGTTACTAATATGTCTGTAACCATCAAGAGCCATGGAGAGGGGGTAAACATATACTTCTAAATCCATTGAGTTTATTTGCTAAAAGTGGAGAGTGTAAAATCTGGTGCAGCTCTGCATAGAAACCAGCGGCTTCCAGGTTTTTTGTCAAAGCTTAACACCTTCCCACCTGGAGTCTAGCAAAATGATGGGCGCGCAGGGGGTTTCATTGATCGGACTGGACATCATATGACATCTTTCAGAACCAGCCGCTCGTTTATGCCCCCGGGGGTGCGTGGCGATCAGTGGTGCAGTGTGTTTCTCGGACACACTGCATCTCCATTCACGGCATGGATCCTAAGACGCAGGCTCTTTACCATGTGATCAGCTGTGTCCAATGACAGCTGATCACATTGTAAATAGTAAGTGACGGTTATCAGCATTCCTCTATTGACGCTGACAGCGAGCAAGTAGAGGAGAGACAATAAAAGGCTCTCCTGATGGGGGGGGGGGGGCTGCACTAATAATCAGTGCTTTGATTATCAGTGTAGTCCCATCAGCGATGCCCATCAGTACCAATCAGTGCTGCCTTTCAGTGCATGTGGAGCATAGCTGCCTATCAGTGCCCATCAGTGATGCCTGTCAGTGACTCTTGTTGCCTCCTCATCAGTGCCACCTATTGGTGTCATCTATCAGTGCCACCTATCAGTGCTCATAAAGGCTGCCCATCAATGTTGCATATCAGTGCCCATCTGTGCTGCATATCAGTGGCTCCTATCAGTGCTGCATATTAGGGCTTCCTCATCCATGCCACCTCATCAGTGCCCATCAATGCAGCCTCAGCAGTGAAGGAGAAAATATACTTATTTACAAAATTTTATAACAGAAACGTTATACAAAATATATCTATATATAGATATATTTTTTTAAATGTTTAGCAAAAAATAAAATATTCAGTGGTGAATAAATACTACCAAAAGAAAGCTCTTTCTGTCTCAAAAAAATGATAACAATTTTTGTACCCAAACACATTGCATGACCGCGCACTTGCCATTCAAAATGTGACAGTGCTGAAAGCTGAAAATTGGCCTGGCAGGAAGGGGGGGGGGGGGAGTGCCCCATATTGAGGTGGTTAATTGAACAAGCTGAAGTTAGAAGCTGATTGGCTACCATGCGCAGCTGCACCTGATTTTGCACTCTCTAGATTTAGTAAATCAACTCCATGGATTTATAAATATATGTTTACCACCTCTCCATGGCTCTTGGTGGTTAGACATATTAGTAATGAATATCTTATATTTAATTGTCCTATGTAGTTGCTTCATTGACATCTGCAACATCTTACTTGGGAACTTTCATTTGATTTGTTTGGATGCATAAAACCCACGGTTTGAAGATGGGAACAGATGCAGAGCCAATCTCCCCTGTTGGGGGTGTTCTGGCCAATACACCAGGGTTTATGGATACATACAGCTCCCATGGTTTATCTAGCCTCTAATTATACAGATGGGCTCATGCATCTTCTAGATTTGGTGTTATGTTCTCAGTTTCACATTGAATAATCATAATCTTTGATGGAATGTATTGAGCAACATAATGTTGCTCTTGTTTTATCCAAGGACAGCAACCATTTGTATTGAGTCATGGTCTGCTTGTGGGTCTCTTAGCTCGTCTTGCACAACAATAATCTTTGAGAATACTTCATTGCTTGCATTCCAGCTGGATACATTGTGTACAACTGTGCAGACTGTTTCCTTTTTTAATTTATTTTATTATTTAGACTACATCCCAAGTCTATATATATGTACAGGGGGGTTACTTACTAGTGGGTGGCGTTCTTTGACTTATTATTGGCCAAAAATTGTTTACTCTGTTTCCTTTTAACGGGAGTTTGAATAAAATTGGACTTTTATATACATTTAACCACCTTGGTGTTTTGTTTTTTGTTTTTCATATAATCTTATCTACCCAGTGGGTTTTAGTAGTCATAGCTGGGTTTTTATTGTTTGATGATGTTTTCAGCTTTGAAGAAAAACATGCAAGCTGTCTACTGGAATTTTATATTAGTTGAGGACTCGGCAATGCATGTGTGCTCACATCTTTGCCCACCTGCTTCAGGTGTTACAAGGCATGTCATTCTTTGTTGGAATCCTCATTTATTTTAAATCAATAAAAATGCAACTAGAAGAGGCATTTATCTCTCATTCTGCAGCAGCAAAATCTAGGCTCCATGACAGAAGGTCTCAGATGTAGAACCTCTGATCAGATAATCCCATAGTGCCCTCAAGATATTCCAAAATATATTAAAAAGTGATGGGACAGTCAGCTCATCTAACCAGTTATGGATTAATTACACAATGGGATTAATTCTGACATGGATTTAGAACACATCTTTTGAATTGAATCTTATGCAGAACTATACTCTTTTCAAACATATTTATGTGATGGTGGCAGACAATATCCAAAATAAATAATCACAACAATATTAATATAAAGCATAGCTTGTATTGATACTGTACCACAAGTGTATAGTCCCTTATGCGTTTTGGAATTCCAGTACCAGTGCTCTGACTTTTTCATCACCACCTACTGCACAAATACACAGTACCTTCTCCTGTGCAAAATCTTTTTTTTCCAGTTTAGAGGATGCACTTCCACTGCCACTCTTCTCTCAGATTGTGATACTCCACTCCTGGAATTGATTCCTCATCCAAAAATGTCACAGGTCTTGTGAGTTTCTTTTGTGCAAGCCAGTGCCCCCCCCCCCCCCCACCATGTATTTATGTTTGCCCTCCACAAATATTCAAATATTTGCTAAATATAAGCAGACTGTTTTGCCAGAATGAATCTTTTTTTTTTTTTTTTTTTTTCATTATTATTCAGTCATTGCTGCAGTGGACAAGCACACTTTTATTCAGTAATCTGTAAACTACTGTGTAATCAAAAATCTCAAAGGCATCAACTGCAGGCTTTTTGGTGTCTCTTGTAAAATCTTGTAACAGCTTCAGGGCTTTTATTCATTCCAAAAAGATAGCAGACATAGTTGCCTTATCTTAATTGCACTCTCTCTCTTTCCCCTTACCTATCAGGTCTGATCTATTTGTCCTTGGTATCCACTTGTGAGGTGTCTTCATTGCATTATGGGATGTCAGACAAACCTTAAACCTTTTCAAAAAGTCAGCTATTGCATACAGTATATGCCATGGAGTGATGGGGATTCCTAGGCACCATTTGGGTACATTTGTCCACACAGAAGTTTTATGTTGGCATCATTTGGTGCTGATAATTACATTACTTAGTTGTGCTAGCCTGATAGCAGGTTTACTTATAGTTGTTAAAAAAATAATAATTAAAATTTGTAAAGTATATTGGAAGACAAGAATATTGTCATGATTGTTATGCCTTAGAGAATGCATTGCTGAAGCAGGTAATTGCATTCAGTGCATGAGAAGCTTCTAAGCGTCCATGTCTTTAATTTACCGTAGTTATTTCCCATGAGAAATTGCAAGTTTTCACTTAGAAAGAAAACATGATCAGTACATGAAAATATATGCATAATTCCAGGTCTGTGGTTTTATGCATTTGGGGAAAATAATATTTTAATTTTGGCCTTTTCAGTTGGAAAATAGTTTTCATTTTTATCCATTAGCTGTGCAATTAGTGTTGAAACTAAGCTGCATACATTTCAGCTTCATATTTATTCCTGGCAAATTAAAATCTTACTTTTTTACATCATTACACATGTCGAGCAAGTTTTGTAAAACTGCCTGTCAAAACTATGGATCTCACTCTCCTATCTTTTGTCTAGTTTTGAATGTAAATTTTCACAGTAGGAAAAGATGACAATAGGGAAAAACAATTTGATTTCAGCTAAATGTGGTGGTGTTCCATAGCTGCATATTAGTAAGTTGTTTGACTAGATATTTTATGCCATTTTTTTATTGGAAATGCATAATTACTCTTCTAGGCTTGGGTCAAACATCAGGTGCCTGCTGAAGAACAACAGTTATAGCATAGGGAACATCAATGTATGTTCTTAGATCCATAGCAGCTGGTAGGTACTCCTGGGAGAGTGGTATACAGAACAAGCAGGAGAAAAAATCCTGAAGTGCTTAGATCCAGCATTTACATGTCAGGAATTCCCAACATTGTGGATAACAGTCCAAGATAACTTGAACTCACCAATAAGTCAGAAAATGAATGTAAGAAAAAAACATTATGTCAAAGAATTTGGAATTTAACGTGTATCCCCACAGGGTGACACTGTGGGTACACGGGTAGTAATATGCCAGTCCCAGTATTGTTAGAAATTGGAGATTGGAAAATGGACTTTATAGAGTAAATAAAATAAATAGAAATTTTAATTGGATAAAGTTAAAATCATGGTTTACAAACATAAAAAAAAAAAACATTATAATATTATATGACCCAAGGACTCAACACCTCCAAATTATATATTCTAATCCAAATCGGTGCAATTAGAAATAACCAGTAGCAGCATCCAATAGGAGTAAGGTGCGTGGAGTGGTTGAGTCACAATATGAGGTCACAGAGAAAATTTGCTCTACATGTTACGCACACATTTGCGCTTCTTCAGGAGAATGTAAAAGAACACCAAATAAGTATATCATAATATCCAATACATAAAACAGAAACAATATTAACAATGAGATTTTAATAAAGTCTGGCGAAGGAGAAGCTCAAGTCTAGTGACCACTAGGGGGCATGAGACATAACCCTCCCATAGGGGCACAACCATATATACAAAAAAGGGGAATCTAGTATAAAAATTAGCTGAAGCATGTACAACTAACAGATCAAGTATCAAGTACTATAGTCCACAGGAATAAATACTTACATGGTTAGAAAATTTCAAGGTAGCATATAGGGACTTTGTATAAATGTAAGTCAGACAAGAAGTCCCCAGTATTAATATAGTAAAATCTGTGAATGAAAAAGAAGGGGGAACAAAATATACCATGCCAGGAACTGTGTATATACAGTATATGCCATACAAGGCCACAGTAAGTGTAAACAGAACGCAGTCAGGCATAACATAAAGTCCCTAGCCAGCTGTGAACCGTGAACCGTGAACCGTGAACACACAAAGAGGCCAATATATTGAGATTATAGCAAGAGGGAGCGGGCTTACCAGTGGCTAAAACAGGCCTATATCCAACACTAGCTGGTAACCATCGTATCCAGTAAATATACTATAAAGCACACAATTTTGATAGAAGGTAGTCTATCCCAGCATTATAAGCCACCAATTGTCACTGTAAAGCCACTGGTCACTGCCACTGGTAAGCCCTCTCCCTCTTGCTATTATCTCCATATATTGGCCTATTGGTGGACTGGATGGTACCCATCCAGCTCTTGGGGGGAGCTGAAGTCCTGCTGTTTGGTGTCAGAGCCATAACCGGAGGGACTGGTGATACCTCAGGATGTAGTAAGATGCCGCTTGGTTCGGCCACTAGTGATGATGTCACTAGCTGCGCCAAACCTGCCGGGGGCAGAAGCCTGCTGTTGGAACGCACCCCCCAAAGCGCTTGGAAGGCAAGCTGTAGTGGGATAACACACTGACTTTTTTTGCTGCTTGTTTAGAAGCAGATAATATCCTATGTGGTACAGAGCTGTAGTATTGAAAGCAGGAGAAGTGTGTCCTTGGAAGTCTGTAAGGCTAGCCATAGAGACTTTGAATCTCGGCCAGTTGAGTAGGAACTGGCCTTTTAATCTTGACTGGTACAGCAGGAACCAGCCGAGATTATAACCATGCATGGGCAGGCTGAACATACCAAGTTGATCAACTTGGGTACAACCAGCCTGCTGGATTTTTCATATGATTATCTCTAGCGGCTGGTAAAGTCGTGGTTGCAGGAAAGAAATGATCTCTGTGTATGGCCTGCAATACAAATTGATTGTACAATCTCTTTTAGATTTACCATCAACTATGTAGTTCAAGAGCCTACCTGATAGGAGAGGGAAAAGGGAAGTCTGGATGGCCGCACTTCAGCAAAACCGTCTTTATTAGGCAAGAGATAAAATCCAAAGTAGTGACATCTCATGCGATACAGCAAAACAGCAACAGTAGCTTACGCGTTTCACGCCTCAAATGCAGAGCCTGCACCAGCTGTACCGAATCAGGGTGGACATCACTTTGCCTCCAGACTCAGAGCGGTATTCATATTCTTACCTACCTGATACAAAGATTGGATAGATGGTGTGTCCTCCTATTATATAGTTTTGCTAAATCTAAAGGAGATCATACATCATTGTACAATCAGATTGTATAGTGTATGGCCACCTTTGTACACCTAAATAATTGTTAACGGTACCCCAAACACACAAACCGATCTAAAAAAAAAAAGTTCTGGAGCTTGTCACGCCTCATGTGCAATGAGCGAAAACTCTACAAAACAAATAAAGATTTTGTGTGCAGTAATGTGGGTTCCTGGTATGTAAAGATGTGAATGGGGCCTGATAGCTTTGTGTTTCTGTCCACTCCCTTCTATGTACTTGTATAAATATGGCCATAAACTGTGCAATCTGAATGTACAATTTATTTTTGATTTACCAGAACTATGGCATAGGAAGACCCACCTGACCAACTCGATATATATTAAATCAGACAGGCCCTTTCACTACATAACTGGTGGTAGATATAAAGGAGATTGTATAGTCATAGTGTACAGTGTATGCTAGCCTTAAGGGAAGAATTAGGAAAGTGGGTAGAAATAAAATAAGAGGTGATATAGCGATGAGGTGGGTCTAGACAGGTCATATGCCCTATGTTGTACTTTGTGATACAGCATAGCAGTTCATGATGGGAAATGACCTGCAGGAATTGATGGACGATTTTTCTTTAATCAAAATATCATCTCAGTGCTGCTGAGCTGGGTTCTAAATGCAGCTAATCTTAATTTCAATAGTTTTTTATTGAGTTTCTTGACAGACACAAATATGCTAGTACCGTTACATTAAGGTACATTTATATTGCAATAGTGTCATATCATAGCATAACAGTAACTAAAACTCAAAAAGTAGGAAACAAGCTATTCAACACTGTGTTTTACGTTAAGAATAGTAATCAATCAAACTTAGGCGAAAAAGAGATAAGTACAAGGAAACCAGTTGTAATTTTAATGTCACTTCCTGTTACCCTATGGGTTGTTTGTTTTATACCAGTTTGTCCAGGTTTTCCATGTTAATGAGGCTGGTGAGAGACAGTTTTGTGTACTAGCATACATTAGCTCGTATGTGGCATGGGAATTGGTAGTCGGCACTACTTCGCGTAATGAGGGGGTTGGTTGTTTTTTCCAGTGGCGGGTTAGTACTAATCTAGCACTCATGAGGATATGGGATAGCACTGTCCTATGTTCCCCTGGGATTGTTTCAATGGACAAGGAAAGGAGAGCTAGCTCCAGGCATGGGTTAACTGTGAAGTTCAAAACCTGTTCAGCAAGTTGGAACACTGTTTCCCAGTATTTTTTAATCACTGGACAAGACCATAGAATGTGATATAGGGTCCCCACTTCACCGCATTGTCACCAACAAAGAGCAGTGGAGTGTGGTGCGAACTTCGCAATGCTATGTGGCGATAAGTACCATCGGAGTGATATCTTATGTGTTAGTTCCCATAGGTTTACGCTTTTGGTTGATAAGTAGGTCACTTTAAAAGCTTTTTGCCACTGTTCTATAGTGAAGGTGTGCCCTAAATCTTTTTCCCATGCAGACATCGCTGATGTTTTGATGTATACCTCTTTGTTATTAAGCATCATATAGAATAGGGAAATACCCTTGGTTTTGATATGTGAACTCCTATAAAATTGGTTCATATTCCATGGAATAGACAGTTGTTTGTAGGGGTTTGCTTGAAGGAAGTGGGTGATTCGAAGGTAAGTGTATATGTCTTGTGGAGTCTTCCTTTATTCCTTTTTTTACCCACTGGTCTACATTCGAGTCAGGGATAGGTATTCATAGGCTCTGTAGTGGTATTGGTATTGTTGTTGTTTTTGTCTGTCGGAAAGGGGATTTTATCAAAAAATCCCAGGCTTGTAGGGAAGCTAATATAGTCAGAGACAGGAGTCTATCCTTTAAGTGAACGTGGCTCTGTTGGAGAAGTAAGTGGTAGAGGTCATGATGTTGGAGTTGGGCGTCTTCTGTTTCTGTCCATCTATTGTGTTCAGTAGTAGGGAACCATGCCTTAAGTTGTGTGAGTATTGTGGCTAAGTAGTAGTCTTTTAAGCTGACCATGCCTATTCCACCCACTCTCCTGGAAGTGACTAGGTGTGCAAAAGCACATCTTGCTTTTTTCCCTTGCCAGATATATTGGTTAATCATTGAATGTGCTGTATTGAAAAAGGTGTTGGGTATAGGTATTGGGAGTGTTCTGAACAAATAGATTAGTTGGGGTAAGATAGTCATTTTAAAGGCTGCCAGTCTCCCTGTCCATGAAAGTTCTATTTTAGCTAGTCCTTGTAGTTTGCTTCTTAGTTTGTCTAAAATGGTGCATAGTTGGATCTGTACAAGTCGTCTGTGTGGGGTGTGAGAGTAATGCCTAGGTATTTGATCCCTTATTGCTCCCATGTGTAAGGGTAGGTCTTATCTAGTTTTTGTTGTAAGAGTGGTGGTATGTTTAGGCCCAATATATACAATTTTGATTCATTCACTTTATAGTATGACAGTTCGCTAAACATTTGCAATGCATGGTATACCGAAGCCAGGGATTTCTCTACCTCTGTGACCATTAAAATTACGTCATCAGCGAAGAGACGTATGCATAGATTTGTGCATTCTGATTCCAGTTATGTGAGGGTGGTTTCAGATGTGACACGCCAAGGGCTCCATTAGTAGATTGAATATCAATGGTGATAGAGGGCACCCCTGGCGTGTCCCGTTCGTGATAACGAATGGGGTTGATAGGACCCCTGATGTAAAGATCTGGGCTGAAGGATTGGTATATAGGGCTATAATTGCTGAGAAAATAGGACCTGAGAATCCAAATGCAGTTAAGGTTTTGGCTAGGTACCCCCAATGTATGCGATCGAACGCCTTCTCTGCATCCAGGGCTAGAAGCAGAGAAGGCGTTCCTGACACATTTGTACTATGTATGATATTTATTAATCTTCTGGTGGCGTCAGATGTTTGCCTACCCCTGGTGAACCCTGACTGATCCAGGTGGATGAGATTAGGTAGGATACTTGTTAGCCTTTGGGCAATGAGTTTGGCGTAAAGTTTCAAATCGATATTCAGTAACGAGATGGGTCTGAAGTTTTGGAAGCAGAGGCAGCAGCATCATTGACGACTCTCAGGATGTGATTAAATGTTTTATAATATTCCCCAATGAAACCATCTGGTCCTGGGGATTTGTTAGATGGTAGGGATGCTATAGTTTTGATTATTTCTGGAAGGGTAAAGGGTTGGTTTAACTAAAGAAGTTGGTCCTCAGCTATTTGTGAATGCAGCTAATCTTTAGTGCTGCGTTGGAGGCCATGTCTTGCTGGATCAAAGATTGCCTGGCCAGCCTAGATAAGACTTTTGGGCACTGAGCTCTGGCAGTAGCCCTTTCTAGACCTCTAGGTATTGTGTTAGCAACAGAGCACTTTCCAAATTCAGAGCCATGGCACAGCCTTTAGTGTAACCCCCGTCTCTATGGTCTATAAATGAGTACGCTGTCTTATCCCAGCAACAGGAGCTACTGCTTTGTTGGTTGCTTTGAAAGAAACCATTATATCCCCTGTCTCGTGGGATGCCACATAAAGAGTTAACATGCTAAGAATTGTTATGCTGCATCCTTAGTTGAGTGTCCCAACCCCACTCTCTTCTTTTCCTGCCTTTTTCCTTTAATGAGCAGTAGCTTCTTCCTGCCATGCCTTCTATCTGCAGGAGACACCCAGTTCACAGTCCTTGCTGATTCTTACGGTGACCTGGTCACCACCAACCATTAACCTCCTGTGCTTATGCAGTTGATTGTAAGTAAACCAAGACTTTTTACCTGGGATAATCTATTGATTATTGCCATTAACACATTAAAATGTTGGATTCCAATCACAAGGGTAACATCAGAGGAAGTCTACCTTCCCATCAGCAATTGGATCATTAATGTCCTTTTAACACTGGACTCCTCAATTGCGAGGGCCCCCAATGACAATCAAGTTGGACAATGCCAAATCCCTTGCCTACATCAGCCTTCAATGAGGAACCAGAATTCATGCTGCACAAAAGGAAGCAGACTTGATTGTCTGCTCCTTCTGGCTCTGTCAGTCATCCACATCTCAGGCATGTAAATTTTGCTGGTGCCTGCAATCTATTTTTCCAAGCGCTTTGTCACCATTGGTGATACCGGATGTGGATCTTCTGGTGTTCAGATTCAACAACAACGGAAACAGGTTTGTCACTGCATCCATTCATAGTGGGCCCTCTGGTGAATCCAAGGGATCAGTTTATACGGATACTGTATATTCTTTGCTGTCCATCCAGATTCTTCCTTGTTTGCTCCAGAGGATCAAGAAAAATTGCATTCTGATGATTCTCATTGCACCAAATTGGCCCAAGAGGATATGATGCTCAAACACATGAACACACAAGGTAACTGTCTGTGGGCCCTAGTCTGGAAGACCTATTTTATTAGGTGCAAGATGAGGAATTTCCATCCTAGAAAATACTGGATGGTGTATTTTGTCCTGCCACAAATTTGGTCTGGATCAACATCTAAACTTGAGTACCATCCAAAGGACAAATCTTAGCCCAGACCATTTTAGTGCAGATCTTCGGCCACTCACTTTGAAGTCAAGATCTTTGTACATGGCATAGCACACATCAATTCCCCTGTACAGTCGTCTTTGTTCCCTTGGGACCTTAATCTGGTTCTCGGCTCTTAAAAGCCACTTTTTCAGGATGTTCTCTCGTCTGACCTTACTCCAAGGGGTCTTTCTTGTGCAATGTGATTTTTAGCCCATTAATTTGAATAAGCTGAAATTGCATTAAAAATAGTGCATGCACTACGTCTCAAAAACCCACAGCACCAAATTGTATAGTACGGCGGTACTGTGCGATCTGGTGCAGGTGTCATTACAAATATATTAAGGAGGCACAGTAGCCTCGCTGCTACATGGCAGTCAGGGAAATCCTTCTATAATGCAGCCTCTGCTTATCTGCTGGCAGTACCCCTACCTCCCGCCACCTCAGTACCAAAGTCAGTATGCCTCAAAGGAGATGCCACTGCCACAAAAGCTATTGGGGTTTTTCCCCACTAGTTGGCACCCAGAGGGTTTCACAAAAATGGTGGCTGTGGCCGGTCCATGCAGAATGTTGGTGCATATTCAGCAGCGTCCTAGGGCAGACACAGCACATGGGACCCTCAGTGAACCAGGATATCCAGAGCTCCTCATTCTCAGGGGCATCAATTCCTTCCACCACAAATCCAAGCCTAGACTGGACTCTAATGTAACTGAAGCTGAACCAACTATGGAGGTGAGCTCTAATAATGACTCTCTAGGGCCCAGTACAGACCTTCCTGATCCCATTTCTGCTTTTCCAACTTCCAACCAACCTGTGTCTGACTCTACTCTAAAAGATATGTTATTGTCCCTAAGAATCTCTTTACGCTCAGACATGCTGACGTGTGTACAGCAGATTAAAGGACAAGTGCAGGAATTAGGGGACAGGTTGAAGCACGCTGAGTGAAAAATTGAGAAATTTGCCTCCTCTTTTAATACCCTGGTTACATAGTTACATAGTTAACACAAGTCCATCCAGTTCAACTATAAAAAAAAAAGAAATAATAAATAAAAATAAAATATATCGTACAATCCAATAAACCCCATATTATACCCACAGTTGATCCAGAGGAAGGCAAAAAAAACCCCAAAAGAGCATGCTCCAATCTGCTACAGCAGGGGAAAAAAAATCCCTTCCTGATCCCCCTAGAGGCAATCGGATTTTCCCTGGATCAACTTTACCTATAAATGTCAGTACCCAGTTATATTATGTACATTTAGGAAAGTATCCAGGCATCATTTTATCAACATTAAACCTCATCTGCCACATAGTTGCCCAATTAGACAGAGCATTGAAGTCAGCTTGTAAATTGGAGACCTCCTGTAAGGACGTTATTCTACTGCATAGCTTGGTGTCATCTGCAAAGACAGAAATGTTACTTTTGATCCCAGACCCAATATAATTTATAAAGATATTAAAAAGTAAGGGTCCCAGCACTGAACCTTGGGGTACACCACTGATAACATTAGACCATTCAGAGTAAAAATCATTAACCACGACTCTCTGAATTCTGTCTTTTAGCCAGTTTTCTATCCATTTACAAACCGATATTTCCAAGCCTGTAGACCTTACCTTACACATGAGCCTTGTGTGGGGAACTGTATCGAACGCTTTTGCAAAATCCAAGTATACCACGTCCACAGCCACGCCTCTGTCCAAGGTTTTACTTACCTCTTCATAAAAAGAAATCAGGTTTGTCTGACAACTTCTGTCTTTCATGAACCCATGCTGTCTGTTGCTTAAAATGTGGTCTTTTATTAATCTCTCCAGTATCTTCCCAACTATAGAAGTTTAACTAACAGGTCTATAGTTACATGGTAAAGACTTTGTTCCCTTTTTAAATATAGGCACCACGTTCGCTCTGCACCAATCCAGTGGTACTATTCCCGTCATTAATAAGTCCCTAAAAATTAAATACAATGGCTTAGAAATTGCAGAGCTCAATTCTTTTAAGATCCGTGGGTGGATGCCATCTGGTCCAGGTGCTTTATCCACCTTTATTCTGTCTAAATATTTCTGGACCATATCACTTTTGAGCCATTGTGGATCATTTGGGGCAGTGTAAATACCACCCCCATTATGGACATGAGCCCCCCCATGCTCCTTTGTATACACAGAGCTGAAGAAAGTATTTAATAAATTAGCCTTCTCTTTGTCCCCTGTCACCCACTCTAGATTATTTTGTAAAGGGCCTACATGCTCAGACCTGACCTTTTTACTATTAATATATTTGAAGAATTTTTTTGGGTTTGTCCTACTATCTTTTGCAATCTGTCGTTCGTTTTGAATTTTTGCATCCTTGATTTCCTTTTTACATATTCTGTTAAATTCTTTGTAACATTTAAACAACACTAGTGTTCCTTCACTTTTATATATATTTTTTTTTTTGGTTGATACACTTAATGTAAAAGTGAACACTTGTCCTGTCTTAAGACCAAGGTTGCCTGACTTAGAAGATAGGTCCTGCCTTAATGCCCACCTACAACAATATGAGCAAGACCTTTTTCCCTTCTGTCTTACCATTTCTTATAGCAGCTGAGCTCACTATCGACTGGGGGCATTGCATCTCCAAACCTCCTTTTCTGTCTAACGTCTCATGTGATGTACTTTTGCATGTATACTTCTGTTGTGTGAAGGAGAGAGTGTTGGAAGCTTTTTGAAAACCTGACCAGCTTTCTGCATCAATACTCAAAGCCGCAGGTCTTCTCTGGTCTCTTACAGTATACCCTGCAACAAAAATCTTTTGCCCATTACTAAGGCCTTGAAAAATCATAAAATCTTCTATCACTGGGGGTACTCTTCAAAGCTCATTATCACATATAATGGCACCACTTCTTCAGTCACAACAGTGAATAAGGAACACCAGCTTCTTTGATAATGGGATATTCTCCCTGGAACATCATCTTCACTTTCTGCAACTATGCCTGCATCCAATTTTCCTCTAAGTGGCAAATGGTTTTCAACAAATGTCAGAACGGCTAAGAGAGTACACACCATCTTACACTCTTTTCCATTTTTTTCCATCAGTCCCTACTGCATCTGGTTTCTACATATGGCTTTTTTTAATACATATTTGTTTATTCTTTACATATGGATCACTATGTATGACTTGCATTTCTACATGTTTTTGGATTCTATCTCCTTTTTCTTCTACAGTTTAAATCCTGCATTACTCATCCGACTACACCCCTGTGTGCCCACAATGGACTCCTTTCACAACTGACCTATTCTGCCTTCCTGCTGGTCGGTTGATTGTTCACAGTGAGACATTACTTTTTTTCTGTTTTATGATTTCACTAGAGGTTTTAAAATTGTGTCCCTAATGCCTGTGGGTTGAATCACACGGCCAAGCAGTCATCTATGTGACAGATACCTGTAAACTTTAAGCCAATATCCTCTTTGTCCAGGAGACCCATTTCCAACTCAACACCTCTAAATGCAGCCACGGGTACTTTCCACATATCTTCATGGCCTGAACATCGTCCAAAAAGTGGGGTCTTGATTGCAGTTAGGAACTCTCATTTTCTCTGTGTTTATTTGTTGGATCCCAAGGGCAGATTTTGAATTCTTCATTGTGAGATCAACGCTAAACCCATATACATTGGTTCATTTATATGACCCTAATTTCCACCAGCTGTGTTTCCTTTGTAAGCTTTTCCATAAAATATCAGCCATTAAACATAGAAGCCTTATTTTTTTGTGGTGACTTTAAAGCGGAGGTTCACACAAAAATTGAACCTCCGCTTTTCGGAAACCCTCCCCCCATTCGGTGTCACATTTGGCACCTTTCAGGGGGAGGGGGTGCAGATACCTGTCTAAGACAGGCATTTGCACCCACTTCCAGGCATAGACTTCCACGGGAGTCTTTGTCTCTTCCTGTCCCGCCGCGCCGTCTGCTGGGACACACACGGGTCCCAGAGACAGCGCAGACCATTCCCATTGCGCTGCGTGACTCGTGCATGCGCAGTAGGGAACAGGGAAGTGAAGCCACAACACTTCACTTCCTGATTCCCTCACCGAGAATGGCGACGGCAGCAGCTGAGAGCCGAGCGGTTGCTCGGCCTCGGCTGCCGACATCGCTGGACTCCAGGAAAGGTAGGTTTTCATTTATTAAAAGTCAGCAGCTGCAGTATTTGTAGCTGCTGGCTTTTAATATTTTTTTTTTCAGGTGGACTCCCTCTTTGACCTCAATGTAAACTCATGGGTTCTCCATCTCCCCCCTCAGGGGAAGCACCCACACCACATTCCTTCTTTCATGCAGAGGATGTTTACAATGTTTGAAGGTGCCACCATGTTTATAAAAAAACGACTCCACCTTGTGTTTCTCCCAGACACAACTCATATTCACAAATTTACATGTTTGTTTGTTATGTAGTTACTGCAACAGGTATCCTCCTTTGCCAATTTCAATATTACCTGATCAGACCTTGCCACTATAACTATAAAAGTGGAGAAGGATACATATACTCTTGCATACTTGTGGCACTGTAACACTAAAGTTTTAAAAACTCCATGTAATGCTGCTTTGCTTTCTCAGCGTTTCCAGGGGTATTTTGCTTTTAATGCCCCTTCAGTCTCAGACACATTTATTCTATAGAATGCCCATACTGCTAATATGAGAGGTATAAACTTGTCACTATAAAAACAACATACCCTATGACTTAACACTATTATTTCTGACATTCATGGTTTAGTTATTGAAAATAAACTCATCCCTGATTGTGTTCAGTCCTACACTTTATCTAGACTCAGATTTGAACTAAGAGGCCTACTGTGTGAGCAATATGACAAATAATGTGGACAACTTGGGCTCCAATATTATTCTAATAATAAAGCCGTAAAATTCTTAACCCCTAGGACATTGCAGATTATTTTGCATAATGTTATGGCTTTTTATACAATTTTAAAAAAGCACACTCAGACCCCCCCCCCCCCAACCTCCTGAAACAAATATTGTCGCCTTCTTAAAGTGGTTGTTAAGCCACTGTCATAACTTTATATAATCATGTTTGTTCCCTAATGCTGTGTGCCCCTGTCTCTGTGTTTTATTTAAAAAATAAATAAATAAATGCTGTGTATACCTGATTTCAGAGCGCCGTTCTTCCCTCTCCCGATCTGACAGCTAGAGTGGGAGGGGTCAAAAATCCCCCGCTGACGTCAGTTGGGAGGAGAGAGACGAAAGCTGACCGGTCATGTGAATGACAAGCGGCGATCTGACATCAGGTATACACAGCATTTTTTTTATAAAACACGGAGACAGGAGCACACAGCATTAGGGAGCAAACAGGATTATAAAAAGTTATGACAGTTATTTTAGCAGAAGGAGGGGCACGAGTCCTGACACAGAGCTGACAGGCGGGGGGGAGCACACAGAAGGATAGAGCAGGGCTGCAGATTACGGAGGCATGTAAACCAACCACAGTGTCAGGGCTCAGCATCCATGATAAATCCTGGTCAGTTTGCAGGGGGAGATCAAGATCAGCCCACTGTGCTGTATATACATGTTTTAAAGGAACAGGATCCATTTAATCTAATATTTTTTCTAGAGTAACAGGCACTTTAATTAAGCTGTACCTGTGCCCTTGGAAGACCAACTATCCTGACTAAATGCTCCTTTGAAGCCATCCAAGTTTGCCAAAACCATTGATTCATTACCAAATTGTAAATCTTCACACCCTGATCGCTTTTCAAATGAGTACTATTTAATTAAAAGTTATTTTAAAGCCTTCTAATACCTCATTATAAAAACCTCTTCACCACTGCAGCTACTGTAGCTGGCTACTCCTTTAGATGCTAAAAGCATTTATTGTCACATTACCTAAACCAAGTAAAGATCCAACAATCCCTTCTAACATTAGACCTATTTCACTGCTGAACAAAGATGTTAAGATCTATGCAAAACTCCTAGCAAAGTGTTTAACAGATATCATGCATACTCTGATCCAACCAGTTAAAATGGGATTCACCACAAGGAGGTAGGTCTCCAATGCTACTAGGAGTATACTTCATGTACAGCACTTTGCTGAGACAACGCAAATGTCTGTTCTGCTTTCTCTGATTTTACCTCTCAGCCGCTGCTTCCACTACAAAGGTTGCAACTCTTTTTAATGTTCCTTGACATTTCAGCTTTTCCTGTCAAGGCACACTCTACCAGATTGGTGTGTGACCCTTGGACTTTTAGGTATCAGGTAACTGTTTCTCAAATTGTCAAGGCTGGTCTTCTTTGTTTTTCCAGGTGGATGTTCAGGTCTCCTATGATGCTAGCTTTGGGTGTAAGGTCCTTCAAGCTGCAGGCTGTCCTAGTTTTATTATTTTTGTTTGTGGGCCTGATGTTGTTTTGTTTGCTGTGTTACCCACACTACAGTTGGATTGCATTTAGATGCCCCAAATAACAATTTCAGAATAACTGAATCATGTGTCCATAAATGAATAACAAGGAAATCGGTGTTTTTGTACTGTCAAGTCAGTTTCAGGTTTAGTAAAGGACAACGTACCCACCCATATGCATGTGTGCTCTTCTCCTATGTCAGTGATGGCGAACCTTTTTAAGCCCGAGTGCCCAAATCGCGACACAAAACCAACTTATTTCTTTCAAAGTGCCAACACAGAATTTAGGCTCGGTTCACACTGGAACAGGCTGCGGATTGCACGGGAAAGCTGTGCGTCTCCATTCTCCGCTTCAGGGTCGAATTAGGGCCGAATCTTTGCCTGAATTCGGCCCTGAAATGCAGCTAGAGACACACAGCGTTTCTGTGCTGTGCACTCTGCAGCCGCCCCGGAGATATGTGAACCGTCTCCATAGAGAGCCGGTCACATTCTCCTGCTATGCCAATTGGATGTGGAGAAACCCTCATCCAATTCGCATAGGTGTGAACCCAGCCTAAACCTACCAGCGGCTCTGTACAGAGGATGGGAATGATCATCCCTCTGAATGAGCCATAAGGAACCAAAAACTTAGGATTCTGCCAGATTCACTCAGAATGCAGGGTTCAGGAATGTGTTGTGCTCAGAATACACTGTGCAACATACACTGACCTACCTGATACATGCACTGACCATTACACTCACCTAGCTGACACATGCACTCACCTACCTGACATTACCCTCACCTACCTGACACGTGCACTCCTACCTGACGATTACCCTCACCTACCTGACATTACCCTCACCTGCCTGACACGTGCACTCCTACCTGACCATTACACTCGCCTACCTAAAACAGCAAGTGAAACTGGACAGGAAGGAGTTAAAAGGGGAAGGTACCCACCAGTAGGTGAGCTGCTTGAGCCTCTGCCACTAAGAAGCGGGACACCATGGACTGAGAAGCTACTCAAAGGTAGCAGGATGGCCACACAACAAATTAACACCTTTATTGTGCAAAATTGAATAAAATCCAAAACAGTCAATCCATGTACAGAAGAGGTACAAAAAGAACAGCTAGCTTTTTGTACATAGATTGACCGTTTTGACCGTTTTGGTTTTTAATTAATCTTGCACAATAAAGGTGTTAATTGCAGCTACCGTTATTGATTGTCTGCAGTGCACGTATGCAGAGCTGGCACCTGATGTCTGAGAGTGAGGCAGAGTGGGTTATCCATGGGATAACATGCCTGGAGCGGTGTGAACCCCTTTTTATTCGGACTGAGAAGTGTACATGTCCACTACACATCTCTCACCTGTTTCCAATCTCTCAGTAGCTCATTCCCGCCCGCAAGCCTCCTCCGATCCCAGCCGCATGTTCTCTCTGTCATGCCCAGCACGTCACCGCTGACCCCAGAGATTTGTGGGAGATATAGTTTGATGGTGGGTGTAGTGTGGATGAGACAGCTTCCATGATTGGATTTCCGCCCGCACGTCACCCCTGGCTGCTTCTTCTTAGTCACACCCACCTCGGACATGTCACTGCTGTCCTACAGACCTGTGGGAGTTGTAGTTTGCGATGGGGGGTGCGGTGCGCGATTGGATGTCAGTGTTTCAGTGTGTTTTCTCAGTTTTCTTGGCGTGCCCACAGAGAAGACTCGGCGTGCCGGCAGTGGCACGCGTGCCACGCGTTCGCCATCACTGTCCTATGTACTGTATTTCTACAAAACTGATTTCCACTAACACAAACCGAGGTCAGGGCATTTTGGTGTCTGTTTCAGTAGAGGAAGATGAAAGGAGTAGAACAAACTGTATTTAGATGAGAGAGAAAAAAGTAGTTTAACTTGCTCAGGACTGGGTTTTTGCTTTGTTTGTGTGTGTAAAGGGATACATCTTGAATGTTATTTTATGGGATGTTCAGTCAGAAATCGTTTAAATTGCCCTCAAACATCTCTGTGTTTTTTAAATGTTATAATAAGCTTGTGTATTAAAAAAAAATATATATATTATAAAATTGAGTGGAATACAGATTATTTTATTTATTTTAATACTGTCTTACTTGTGTAAACAACATAGGATTTCGCTGAAAAAAGTTTGTAATTCATGTAGCTGACCTTACTAAATTAAAAAAAATAAAAATTATAGCTCAGCATTTAAAAGTGACTGATGAATAGAGCCTATCTGGTGTGCTGAGAAAATATAGCCTTGTGTTCCACCAGGTATTTATCATAGTAGAGTATAGAAAACAATGGAAAGATTTATTAGGCAGAGTCATCCTACTGTTTTGTGTGTTCGCTTTTGCGGCATGCATTCGTTTGGATTGATTCCAAACATCTGTTCTTAAATAAAATTCTCTATTGTTTGAGACAAATACTGTGAATGTTAATTTGTGGATATCATTTGTATATTCATAATTGAAAATAAGAAGCGTAAAGCTTAAAGTTTACAAGCAAATGCTAATGTTAGGCACTGTGTTCCTGCCCTGTGCTTGTTACTGCAGTTACCCAACATCACAGCAGGGACCACTACATTCACTTTGTTCAGCATGATTAGTACTGCTTTTTTAATTTTTTCCCCCTTGGTTTCTTTCTAAGACTTTGTTCCTTTGACTTTGCCGTTCATCAGTTTTCCTTGTATTTTTTTTTTCTTTTTTGCTAGCTATACTTTGTGTTTTATTATTTATTACAAGTGTTTATATAGTGCTGAAAATTTATGTTTACAGTTTACATATTGTACTTTCACATCAGTTCCTGTGCTCAAGAAATGTATCTAAGGTCCCTACCTTGCTTGCATACATATAAATATTAGGGTCAACTTAGACAGGAGCCAGTTAAATAATATGTACAAACTCTATGCAGGTAGTGTCCTAGTTGGGATTCAAACTGTTAACCCTAGTGCACCAAGGCAAGAGTGCTAGCTAAGTGCTAAATCAATGTACTTAGCGATAGACTTCTTGAATATTTGTTGTGTTGTAGAAGAGCAAAGCTGGGCATAGACATGTTTTTCATTCAGCTGGTTGTACAAAGAAAAAAAATATAAACAGATTATTTTATTAATACAGGCAAAGTAGATGGAGGAATCTCCTCCGCCGGATCATTGGCCTTTTTTGTCATCTATGTAATTCCAAGCATGGTCCAATTTGGTGGTTACCCAGGTCTCCCAACTTGTCAAAGTCCTTCTGTTTTCCTCATAACAACAAACTTTTAAACTACCTCCAACTGAAGCATATCATTGCCTTCAAATTAAACACTTTTCTTTACCGTACATCACGGGACACAGTGTAGGCCATAATAACGACTATCTGGTTTATATGCCACCTATAGGTGAATGGGCAAACCAATAAACAGGAAGTTCCCCCTATATAATCCCCTCTCACATAAGGAGTCCCTTAGTTTTTTCACCAGTGTTTTGAAGGTGATAGCCATGGCTTTTGAAAGCTCTGAAATCGAAATGATATCCCAGTAAACATGGGTGTTTTATTGGATCCATTTGGGGGGAGGGGGGCTTAAAGACTAAGCTGAATGGTACCCGAACCTCAGAAGGAAGGTCAAAGGTTTTGCCTGTAATGCGACCCGTTGGGTCCGGCCCCAGTGGGAATCTGGTTTTGCTCCTGGACGCCAATACCGGGGGGAGGGGGGCTGAGTTAGAACCAGAATGGGCAGAGGATGTCGAGGAGATGACCTAGAGGAGGGGCAAGCTGGGATTTCTTCTCTTCATTGGGCTCTTTACTCCCTCAGCAGAGTTCCCAAGCCTTCCCTTTGCACCCACTACTGGAGCAGGTAGTGTATGAAGACTGAGATTACCCTGATAGGAAAAGTTTTCTGGAGGCATAAATACCCTTACTGTATCCCATGGAAGAAAAGTTCAAACAGAAGTGGTGTATGGCTGGTGGACGCTGCTATTTCTTTAATGAACACAAATTTAACCTGTCCTGTAGATAATGCCCAGGTGTTCAAGGACCCAGCATATAAAAAGCTGTAATCCCTACTAAAAGCCTCTTTTGCCATTGCTGGGTTGGCAGTTCAGCCGGCAGTAGCAGAAATAGGGACTTGTCAATCTTTGAAAGACTGTTTTAAAAGATTGGTGAGAAACATGCCTGTGCAAGGGGAGGCTGCCAAGGAGTTGGCAAAGCTTTTTCGTGCCTTGTGTTTTGCATTAGACACCCTTAAGGGTTTCATTCAACAGGTGTCTCAATTTGTGCTCCTATCAGTGCACATGCACAGAGTCTTGTGCCTAAAGAATTGCCATGTAAAAAGTTACTGGCGGGAAGGTGAGGATCTGGATATATCCCAAAAAAGTCAGGAGGAAAGAGTGCACTTCTTCCAGTTAAAGCGTTTGTTAACCCAAAAAATAAAAAATACAGATCCTGTTCCCTTAAAGCATGTTATACAGCAGTGCTTGTGCTGTGTCATTTGGACCCCCGTATCACCTGAAATACCTGGCTGTTTCTGCCTAGCTGTGCACTCCCCTCTGAAAACAGACCATGATAATCATGGCTGCTGAGCCCCTGACATAGTGGTCCATTTGCATGCCTCTGTCATTCTTGGTGCGAGTCCAAGAGGTGGCATCCTCACAAGTATGTTATTGGAAGAGTTCTTGCCTTTCTTTGGTTAGGAGTAAAATTAAAGCTGTCATTGGGAACAATCAAGGGACAAATCACAGCCTTATCTATTTTTTTCAGTGACCGATTGCAATGTATTCGTTGATCTGGTGCTAGCTGTGTTACAGGAATAACCTTTTGAGCCTATCGTGCACATTCCGTTGATCCTTTTGACTAGGAAATTGTATTTTCTGGTCGCCATAACCTTGCCCAGAACGGTGTCATATTTGGCGGCCCTTTCTTCCAAAGAACCATTTTTGATGCCATCCTAACAGTCTGGAGAGAAGTGTTCTAATCTCCCACTGTGTCACAGGACATGGTCACCAAGGGAAGCCTAGCTCCCTGTCATTGTCCTGAAACTCAGAGCGATAAAACTAGCTCTGAATCACTAAATCCCTTATTTTTTCAGGGTCACCTGATCAGGGCGCAATCCAACAACACCTCAGTGATTGCCTATATTAACCACCAAGAGGGTACTAGGAGTCGGGCAACATTATTGGATGTAAATCTGATCATCTCATGGTCAGAAAAACACTGTCCAGCCCTCTCTGCTGGTTACATCCTAGGAGTGGACAGTTGGTAGGCAGAATACCTCAGGCATCACCACCTGAGCCAAGGGAAGTCTTCAATCTCCTATGTCAGAAATCCAGAACTCCAGATGTGGACATCTTGGCCTCCAGGTTCAACAACAAGTTACCCTTGTCTGCAGCCAGGACTGCAGACCCTTTTGGAAATGGTATTGGATGTGCTAATAATTCTCTGGACCCCATTTCAGTTCATATATGCCTTTCTTCCAGTGCACATTCTGCTTTGAATGTTGTGCAAAATAGAGCAAGAGATGAAACTGGTGAACTTCTTTTCAAAAAACTATCTCAGAAGAACCTGTTTTTTCATATATACTCAAACATCTAGATGATCCCTGGCCTTTTCCAAACAGGCCAGACCTTCTATCCCATGACTGCCTGCCCCATCCTGCTTCTCATTTACTGGCTTTAACAACATTATTGTTGAAACCCAGGTCTTAAAGGACAGGGGTAGCTGATTCTGTAATTTCCCCATTACTCAAAGCCAGAAAAAATACTTCCAGAAAATGTTCTATCATACCTGGAAATGCATTTGTTGCCTAGTGTGAACACAGGCATTTCAATCACAGATAATTTTCTATGCCTCACCTACAATTAGTACTTTACCAGAATTCAGCCTTAAGTAATCTTAAGGGGTAGGTTTCTGTCTTCTCTATTTTATTCCAAAAGCCTGTGGCTTCATTTTCCCTGGTTACAAAAAAAAAAAAAAACATTTAAGGTGTTTCTTGGATTCAACCTCCCTTGCAGCACCTTGTGCTTGCTTGGGATCTTAATTTTGTTCTATGTGCCCTGCAGAAACCACCCTTTGAACCCATCAGAGAACTCTTTGGATGGCATCTCCAGCAAGTGCCTTGTCCAAGTTCTACCAGATATAATTCCCAGCTTTGTGGATGCAATGTTCGGCTGTAAGGTTCTCACAGCAGCACTCTCAGTTGGGTTTGTTGGCCTTTGTTGTTGTTGAGCATGTTGTAACAATTCTGTTTGCCTTGTGGGTGCCCACCTTTCTCATTTATTTGTCCCAGGGTCTATGAATATCCAGCCTGTGTCCTGTACAGTACGAATAAGATAAGAGCAATTTTTATTTACCTGTAAATTTTACAGTATAGCTTGTAGTACGGTACAGGACACAGCCCCCTCCCCACATAGTGTTATAGACGTGATCAATGACCTGAAGGTAACAGCATATAATCCAGGGTCTATGAATATCCAGTCTGTTTCCTGTACTGTACTCCAAGATATATAATTTACAGGTAAGTAAAATATTCCTCTTGAACTAATAGCTGATGGTGAAGAATTCAGCTACAGTCATTACTGACCCTTTGCTTGTAGAGTACATAGAGCTTTTGTCTTCAGCCCTACATTATTGTATTTTCAGTCACAGAATCTTGAGTCATCCTACTCTAAAATACTCATCATATCAGAAGTCACATTTTTACATCAGAGTCTTCCCCAAGGTTTAAGGGAGGGGTCAAGTGCCACCGCAAGCCTTGATCCTCTAAGGGTCCTTCTACATGGGTGGTCTGCCCGGCGGACTCCGCTTTGCTCAGCAGGGGATTGATCCGCTGATCCCTGCTGAGCAGCCAGGTGACAGGTGCTCCTGGCCCCTCCCTCCTGTTGCGTTTTCCCACAGCAAGTAGCTTGCTATGGGGGCACCCAAGCCACAGCTTTGTATGTCCATTTAGACATGTAAAACAATATTTAGTGCAGCGCAATAATTAAAGGAAAAAAGTCCATTCCACATATGAGGACTAAACGTCCAAAAGGTGAAAGGCAAGATCCCTCGTGATAAAGAAAAGATATAATATCTCCAGTAATATATTGGTGACAAGATCCTCCACCACAGACAGCCAGAGATGTGCTTACCAGAATAGTTGGACCTCTGTATTACAGGAGGTCATATACGCATTTATCCACTCAGGGATGTGGGTACACTCAAGTACAGCTCTGGGGATCCTCAGTCCAGCAAGATGGAACACCAATCCAGCAAAGGAATGCAGCGATAGCGTGGTGACACGACAGTCCCAAATATGTGTAAGAGATATAAGGACACACTCTAAGTGTACTCCGTACATTTATTATATCAATAAAGGGCATAAAAAACTAGTGCTGACACGCGCAAACAGTAAAAATGCCAGCAGATAAAAAAATGTGAGATCCATAGATCAAAGCACTGAGAGATGGCAGCGGGTGGCGTCCGTGCTTAAGCTCCTCCCCACTTTGATAGCAGCCATTGTTGTGTCTCAGCCAATCAGGAGGGAGAGTCCTGGACGGCCGAGGCACTTGTGCACATCGCTGGACCGAGATGGGGCTTAGGTATTAGGGGGGGGGGGGGCGGGCTGCTGCACACAGAAGGCTTTTATCTTAATCCATAGAATGCATTAAATAAAAGAAAAAAAAAAAACCTTCTGCCTTTACAATCCACTTTAATGTAGACAGTCTAGACCCTATAAAGGCTTTTTGGATTCAGCATTTTTAGAAAGGAATCAGCACATCCCTTTAAGTATCTGGGTCTAATTATCCATATAAAACTTCTGACTCTGCACTCCCAGACTCAGAATCTACAGTCCAGGTGCTCTTTAACATTGTGATTCTGCACTAGAGTTGTGGGCTTGATGGTACCCTCTTTTGAGGTAGTTCTATTTGTTCAGCCCTAGTCCAGACTCTACAACAAAACATTATGTTTTCTTAGGACAAGTAAGTGCAATGGACAATCCTTTGTGTCTCACATCGAAAACCACATTTTCTCTTGCCTGGTGTCTCAGGAATCCAGTTCATCACAACAAATGACAGCCTGAAATGCTGGGCGAAGTCCTAGACACCCTATCACTGTAGGGGAATTAGCTCCACCAAAATTCTGGAGCTCCAAGCAATGCGATTGTCCCTGCAATGCTGGACACCTGGCCTGGAGGTTCATTCAATTAAGATCTAGTCACCAAGAAAAAATATATTAGCTACCTTTGCTGAATTTCTCCTGGAAATGTTAGTTACCTGGCTGTTTCTAGATTTAACAATTCCTTACTAACAAATATGCAACTACATGTGTTGCAGGTCATATATTTTGAAAGTTTTAAAGCCATTATGTTATCACAACAGATAAGTACTTCCAGAAGAGATCAGCAATGGTAACCTTCATGTTTGATCACTACATGTTTCCTTTAAGGACTTGTTTTCACATGTGGTATTTTAAGAGGCAGTGAGGAAGCATTATGTTGCCTCCTCATTGCCTGTTTTAACCCCTAAAAGCCAGCACCACTAAATAATATGCACTTGAATGGGTCATGTTTGAATGCAAGCGGAGAAAGTAATTTTTGATGTGTGATGCAGCATTTATATACCCCCTTTACAGCTGCCTTTGCAGCTTGGGGGGGGGGGGTGAAACGGTCAGGCGGTTGAGCCATATTTTCATTATGCTCCCTAAAAGTCTAAAACCAAGCCCAAGGGGGGAAAACATTAAGTTTTCAGAAAAAAATAGGAATGCTATTTCACATTGGCATATTTTTACATTAACTTGTTTAAATGGCATATATTAATTCATGACTTATTAAAATCTAGAAAGTGGGACATTCTCATGGTAAATTCAGTAAGCATCTCTGCCTCTTGGTTAAAATATTGATACCTTTTTGCTTGACTAAACACTCTTTGAGTCAAGCGTGTTTAAAGTCTTAAAGGGGATCTTTAGCTTTTTTTTATTTATTTTTTCCTTAAAAATGTATGCCAATGTGTTCAGCTTAATGTAAGTATTATTTTATTTTTTAGCAAAGTATGTTAACATTTCTAAAAATGTATATTTAGTTCATAATTATATATGTACATGAGGGCAGCCATAGTTAACTTATGATATACACCTTTTTTCGGTACCTGCTTGGAAGTGCTAAAAAAATAATTGTGCTTTGCTTTTGCTTTCTCCTGTTGTCTCTGAGAACCAGCGGTGGAATCCTACAGTGACTGGTTAGATCAGCCCTATGAATGGCAAATTGAAATGTAAACTTTGGTGAATGAGCATTCAGTTTTTATTGTCAAGTGAAATGCAGAACATTTTTAAACAATGTAAAGACAACATGAAGTATAAACAAACAGGAACACAAAACAACCTAACACAATTAAAAATGTAAGACAATAAAACATTTGTAGAAATATACACAAAACAGTATAGTAATATAGAAGATCCAGAAAAAAAGAGTAAAAGGGGGATGAATTGTTATACCAGGAACAGGTTAGGCTAAATTTAGTTTTATCAATAGGAAAGTGAGTACCAGGTTTGGTTAGGTCAGGAACATAGAGAAAATGCTATGGGACATGGTAAATGGCTGGGTTAAGTTGCACCACCGACTTATCTATTTATTTATTTTATATAGATATATATATATATATATATATATATATATATATATACAGTTATCTATTATATATATATATATATATATATATATATATATATATATATATATATATATATATATATATATATATATTATTGGAGATTTAAAGTGACAAAACATGTGCATAGCAAGAGCATGTAAAACATGATCTACAGATTGAAGAACTTTAAATCAACACCCCATGTTGAGGGCACGCGGCCTGGTACGGCTCAATAGGAGGGGGGCGCTCGCTCGTCCCCACCCCCTTTCCTGACCGGCCGAGCTGCGTGCTCGGATAAGGGTCCGGTATGGATTTGGGGGGGTGCACGCCGTTTTATTCGGCGTAGGGATTCCCCTTTAAATCCATACCAGGTGACGGGGCTAGCGTGGCGGCATTGACTTCCTTCGCTAGTCCCGTCTACCTGGAGTCACGTTCTAAATGAACGGACTTTCCTCCGTGTGTGTGGCAAGTCCATTCATTTCAAAAGTCCCACGGACTAGCACACAGACGGCAGGATTGTCCTCCGGATTGCCAAGTCGGGCGGACAATTTTAAGTCAAAACTTAAAACTAGGTCCGCCGGACTTTTGGGAATAAAAAGTCCGCCGGAGCCCTACACATGGTCGAAATGTCCGGCAAACTCTAGTCCAGCGGACAATCCCGCCGAAAAGTCTGATCGTGTGTACGCGGCCTTAGTAACAGTAGGGGCCTTAATGAGGAATATCTTTTGAAGTTTGCATAAGTGAGTTCCATACTCTGGAGGTGGCTGATAAAGCGTCCATAAAGCAATTGTCATGGTGTTGACCTAGAATGTAAGAGCTCAATAGCCATTTAGGATCATAGCCCAGTACATGAGATTCAATTTGCTTCCAGGAGGTATTAGATAAAGGGGACCAGAGTTGTTTGGCCTGTGCTAAAATAGTAGACTTGTAATAGAGTTTGATGTCTTGATGTCGGGTGCTCCCATGCCCAAAAATGTCTGGGTGCACAGAGAATTGAGGAACGGATGTGAGGTCACTTTTTTCCAGCATATGAAGGAGTTGACAATATTTAGAATTGTACTGAGATGAGATGAGGGAAATGGTAAAAGTAGTGTCCTAAACATGTATAGCACATGTGGGAGTAGAAACATTTTACACAGTGCTACTGCCCAGGATGCAAATGTAGCCTTAAAAGACTCACATAGTTTGGTTAACTTCTTCAATAGAATATTATAATTATGTTAGACGATTCCGGAGCTTGGTGACACCAGCTGAATACCTAGATATGAAAGAGAGCAGGTTGGAGCCCACGAGAAATAAGAACCCTGCAATATATTTGTTTGTGTGGCTGTCTAAGCAAATTGAGATCATCTGGGATTTGGAGCGATTCATTTTATATAGCCAAACCTTGCTGAAACAATCTGATCTGTCCTGTAGTGCATGGAGAGAAGGCATTGGATTTGTTAACGACAGTAATACATTGTCGGCGTATAAGCCAATTTTGTGTTCAATTTTTCCAATCATGACTCCAGATATCAATCGTCAGATCAAATGGATTGGGCAAGAGGTTCCATTATGATGGTGAATAGAAGGGGGAAGAGGGGGCATATCTGATGGGTGCCATTTGTAATTTGGAATGGTTTACAGAGGAAGCCCGACATCCATACTCTGGCATTTGGCACAGTGTATAGCGCTTGGATAGCTGAGTTTATTCAGCCTAATATGCCAAATTTATCTAGAACCACTAAAAGGTAGCCCCAGTGGAGCCTGTTGAATGCCTTCTCCATGTCCAACAAAAGCAGCAGGGAAGGTATTCGACAGGGCTCAGACCGCTGAATTAGATCTTTGAATCTTCTAGTGCCATAAGAGGCCTGTCTCCTTAACAAAGCCAACCTGATTGTTGTGAACTAGGAGAGGGATAAGGGTGGCAAGCTGATTAGCTAGGAGCTTGGCTTACATTTTAGTATCTGCGTTTAAAAGCGAGATGGGGCGATAATTAGTAGGGTCATCATGGGAATAGTTACGATGAGTGCTGCAAGTGACTCTGAAGGGAAACTTCCCATGTCAGCAATTTGATTATACGTTTTGCCTAGATGTGGCACAAGGCTGTTATGGAAGAATTTGTAATACTCAGTACTAAAGGTGTCTGGGCCTGGAGCTTTATGAAGTGGAAGATTTTGTATTTTTTTTTCTTTTTCATATATCATGGGATGATGGGACACAGAGTCAGGCAAATATTCATTACCTACTGGGTTATACTCCATGGCGCACATGTGTTTGCAAGAGTGCCGCTGGGCTCAGCAGTTTGTTTATTTTGCGGCCATGGCGCACAAGCCTTCGCTGCACATGCACTGTAGCCTTTATCTGGGCGCACAAAGATTTGCATTATACACAAATACAGTCATGCCCACTCTCCAGGACCGCACACACACACACACACGCATAGAATGTGCTGGCGCACACCCAGCTTATTTAAGCTGTGCAGGCCAAGCATGTGGTGCTTCCAAAAGGCAGCTGTGGGATACAGAGCAGGCTCTGAACAGACACTTGCAGTGGCTCATTTTTCCTTACCCGGGTCACATGAGTCACCAGGTGTTGCTAAGCAGGCTAAAGGTGCTTTGCAGGATTGTTGCAAAGGGGCTTGTTGAGCCCTATTAAAGGGTCTCCCTTCTGAGGTATTTTAACTACACCCAAGTACTCTTTGTTTGCAATTAATGTCTTCCAAAAAGAGGAGTGAGACTAACACCATAGGGAAGGGCACACCCATGACATCATTAGTTCCTGATTAACCTAGTCTTATCCCTACTGTTGTATCCCCTGAAAGACCAGAGGCTCCCAGGCAATCTGAGCTCCTGCGCCTATCTGGTATTGTGCCTACAGTCAACGCTGCTGCTTCACCCTTTATTGCTAAGGATTAACTGTCCTCAACCCTAGCTGGGTTAGAGCACAGGATTGTCAGCATGATTGACTTCATCCCACAGGGTGGCAGGAAGCATGACAAATCCCCCTCCCCGGAGTCTCCTACTCTGGAACAGGAATGGGTTGAGGATGGGGAAGAGCTTAAAGCTCAGGATTCGATGGAGTGCCCAACAGATGAGTCTGCTTCTGAGCAATCTGGACAAGAAGATATACAGTCAATGTCTGCCTCGCAGTCGCAGAGGCTTTTGATCCTGACTCTGACCGAAAGTGTTTGTTCTGCCTTTAAGTTGACTCTTGCAGAGATGACTGAGCCCCCCTGATCCTCTTTGGGATCCCTGAGACATTTCAGGTCATACAGACTTTCCCGCTACACCCACCTGTTGGTGTATGCTGTTTGGGAACATCCTGACAGGACTTTTTTGCCTCCTAAAAGGTTTTCCCTTTTTATATCTCATGAATGAAAAGTTCATTAAAAAATGGGGCATGTCAGCCGTAGATGCAGCAGTCTTAAACAAGAACTTGTCCGGTAGATCAGCCCTCAAATTTTCTGAGTAGAAAATGAGGGCTGGTGAGGATCTGGGCTGCCTGGAAGTGGGGGGGGGGGGCAAGCACTGCCGCCGGGAGGGGTTGATCACCCCGTTGGAAGAGAGCATGGAGGAAGAGGACAGCCGCATGATCACCGAGCTGTATAGCACGCCAAAACATCTTACATTGAAATTGCCTCCGCTCTGCTCGCCATCACACACAGCCCCGCCTCCTCCTAACCCTGCACCTGTGATGGACAGAATGCCGGGATAAGCTCTGTCTATCACAGGCACAGGGTTAGCAGGAGGCGGGGTTGTGCGTGGAGGGTGGTATCCCATTCATATGGCAGCTAATAAGTGCGAGGGGTATTGGCGAGATTTGTGGCTTCAATCAGAGTCCAGGGTTGCAATGAGGACATATCCCATAACTTTTTGGTTTGATCCAATATTATAGCTTTGTAAATATGATCTGAGGTCATGAACTCGGAGACCAGCATATTTTGTATGTGTATTGAGCAAAGAAACTTTAATACGTGGTTTACATGCTGCCCATATGAAATTATTGATGATCTGCTGAAGTGAGGCTATTTCTGGTTGTAATATTGGTACTGGTAGAGTCCTGAAGAAATATAGAATGTGTGGTAAGAGGGACATTTGGGCAGGGCTATTCGGCCTGCTCAAGAGCCATTTGTGGAAAGGAGTGATTTGGCAATATCCTGTAATTTCTGACTTAGAAGAGAGATGTTAGTGCGCAGATGGTAGAAGGGGAAGCTGGATACCTAAGTATGTCATGGATGAGTTGGGGACCCAGGAAAAAGGGGATGATGAAGTAATGATTGTCCTGAGTTGTGGGGATAGGGAGACCCCTAGCATAGGTGATTTAGAATGATTTAATTTATACGTGGATACCTGACTGACTAAATTGTTGTAAAAGGTTGCAGACCGGGGGGCAGGGATTTCAAAGGATCAGCGAGCCATATGATTATATCGTCGGCATAGAGGCAAATCTTATGGGCGACTTGGTCGACCATGACACCAGCGATATCCATATGCGCTCTAACTACTTGTGCTAGTGGTTGAATCACTAGCGCAAAAATTAGGGGGGACAAGTGGCAGCCCTGTCGGGTCCTGTTGGTGATAGGGAAGGGGGAGGATAACATGCTAGATTTTAGGACTTTTGCACTCAGGGTCGAGTAGAGACCTAGGATAGCTTGTCGAAAGGGGCCAAGTATGCCAAACTTCTGTAGGACTAAGTCAAGGTATAGCCAATTGACCATCAAGAGATCAGCAGAGAAGGTATTTGGTGGTGTTGTGCCCAGTGGATCAGATCTATAAACCTATGAGTGCCATCTGAGGCCTGTCTGGAGGGAATGAAACCTACTTGATCTGGGTGCACTAGATTGGGCGTGTAGGTTGTGAGATGGGTAGCTAACACTTTTGTATAGGGTTTGAGGTCCGTGTTGAGCAGAGATATGGGGCGATAATTGGCTGGGTCGTGGGAAGGTTTGACGGGTTTGTGTATGGTCGTTATCACTGCTTCAAGGGATTCTAATGGGATCTTTCCAGTGGTTAAAAATCTATTAAAAGTGTTGCATAGGTAGGGTACAATTTGATTTGTATATGACTTGTAATATTAATTTATGAAACCATCTGGTCCTGGAGCTTTGTGTGGGTGGATTTCTCTTATAGCTTTGAGAATCTCTTGGTGGGAGAATGGCTGGGCTTCATGTAGGAGTCTACGGGGTCCCTTGGCCTTTGGTTTCTTCCGGGACATAGACCGGTGGGTGCCCTGAATGTGGCCCTCCGTTCGGGAGGGTGTCTGGCGGGTAGAAGACAGCTGGAGAGGCTCGGCTGTGCTGTGGAGGAGTGGAGCAGTGATCTCAGGCAGCCATCTTCATCAGCGGCCAGGCCACGCCCCCGTGTAGACTTTTTATATCCACTGTAGATTTACAGTATATTCTTGGTGGCTATTTGTCTACATTTACATGTGGTTCCTTCATGTTTTCCAAACCTTAAGTACTTTTACTTTTTTATTTTTCAAGTTTTGTTGCCCCGTTTATTACAATGATTTCTGTTTCACCTTTTTTCTTTTACAATTAATTTCAGTTTGATTTCTTTTGTGTTTTTATTGTCCTATTATTGTGTTTTCCCAGTTATGCTTAAACAAGTTTATTTGCTTTCTGATTTTTAAGGCCCGTACTTGACTTCTAACAGTTTAATAGACAACAGTGTTGTGCCCTGTGTGAGTGGTAAGCAATGAAGCTCATAGTTACTGCTGGAAAAATTGCTTAGCAGAAGAAACAAATGGCAATTATGCTTTGTATTAGCTGGCTGTCCTTAGAATGTCTGGTTAGCTGGTGGCAAATCGGTTTAATTTTTGCAACTGTTGACATGTTTTTCGACAGAGATCTAAGCTGCAAACAGGTAATGTGATAGGGTGTCGCAAGTGGGGAACAAATCATTTTATAGATTGCAGCACGGCGTTGTATTCCACATTTACAGGAAAAGCTTTGGCTTATGGTTTTCAGAAATGATTCATGTCACTAGAAGATACCTTTGAGAATCAAGGAATACTGTAGCAGTTCTAGAGTGAGAAATGGGAAAGGTTAACCATATTTAATATTAAAACGAAAAAATTCCCTGTAGTTTGAGAAAAAAAGAAAAGAAAAATATGTATCTGATTATTGCAGCTTATCTAAATATGTGATGTTGACAATTTATAAATTCAGAGAATCTTGTATTGTAGAATATCTCATTACTATGTTATTTAATGTATTTATGTATTTGTCTTTTTTTTTTCATAATGAACAGTTGGATACAGGACTGCAGTGCAGAGATCACTGTAAATGCTTCTTATATTCCATTCCTACAATTATGCTTATGCTGAGCCAAAGCAAGGTGGCCAACATAGGCTTCAGCAGGTTAATGTTAAGTATCTCACTGTTTGCTCAGTCAGGGAAAGGAATGGGCACTGTTTTGTGCCAGAGCTGGCAGCTCCACTTAATATTTTCAAGAAACAGCTTGAGAAGATTTTACAATGTGACTGGTGGACTGGCAGGCATTCCCATTTTCAAATCATTTACACAGAATTTGTAGGACTCATTTAATGCCAAGTAATTCTCTCTTTGAGTTAATTAGGAAAATTGGGCATTTTGTAGTTTCAAGTAATGTCAATGTCTAGTCGTCACACTCTACAGCCTGCTTCAATTGAAATGACACTTTAAGCAGAGATGGCATTGTTAGTGTGCTAAACATTACCCTTCAGATCGGGCACACAATATTTTGTAGAAATGCATGTAGGTATAAACTGTGTAGAAAAGAAATACAAAAATCTTTAATATATAACACAAATACCTGACTTGAGCACAAATGTTCCTGTACGTTTTGTGTGCATCTGTTGCCATTGTAGACTGTGTAATCTATTGTAGCACAAACATACATTTTTGCAAAGCTTTATCGATGTTGTATACTGAATTTTTTGACTGCAAATATTTTAGGACTTTTCATTAAAAATGCATACAGTTGCATGTAAGTTTGTAATATCTGCCTTTATTTAAACAGTATACCACTGGAGTCCTAGGAGTCTGCGTGTGTGTGTGTGTGTATGTATATATATATATATATATATATATATAGCTAATCTCAGCATTTGTGAAAGTCATAATAATCATCATAATGTTTTTTTAAAGTGCTACTGAACCCACAACAGTAAAACAAGTCTGTATATACAGTAAAGCATGCTTGTTGTAATGGGGTTAATCATCTGCATTGTGTAAAAAGGCTGTTTGATCCTGTATTCTCTGATCCTCCCCTTCTTCCAGTGTTCCTAATCCATCTCCTGATAGAACAGAGCTTTGGGGGCACTCTATACATATTCAGTTGTGTTTGTGTGTATAGCTAGAGAGTTTTTTTTTTTTTTTTTTTCCTTGGGAGGGTGGATGTGATTAGCACAGGGTCAGTCAGGACTGTCCAGACAGAGGGTCTGGGGTCCTGCAGCCTCATAGGATAGTCAGAGTAGAACGAAAACTCATCCTACAATCTGTAACCAGACACTGATAGATGCCATAGGACTGCTAATGAGAAAATGTATTTAACAGTTTATATTTATTAAAATAATCGCATTTCTCTATGCTGTGGGGGACCAGATATAATAAATGCAGGGTCCTGGGTTTAGTAACATTTTAAAGGCAATTAAAAAGAAACAGCTATGTTATACTTACCTGATCTGTGCAGTGGGTCCCCGACCAGCGCTCCTGACCTCTCCCTCCTGTTAAGTGCCCCCAGAGCAAGCAGCTTGATTTGGGGGCACCCAAGTAGGCTTGATCCTGAGTCATTGCTCCGAGTGGTCATTCTTTAACTTTTGACCAATAGAGAAAATAGCCTAACACTATATTAATATAAATAATATGAGAGAGCCCTGCTCCATAAAAAAAAAAAAAAAAAAAAAAGTATACAGGGATTCCCGTGTTCACCCCCAACAGTGTAAAAAAATCAACTACTGCCAAGAGAACTGCTATACAGTAGTCCAGAGGTGGAAGTCTATTGTTTGATAAGTTTACCAGACTGAAACCCTTTTCACATGAGCAGCAGATCAATTGTTTATGCAAGGTAAACAACAAAGTTCTGTCTTTTCATCATTACCAATTTTGTATCACTGTTTACTGTATTAGCAGTTCTCTGACTCTTCTGGTCAAACATTCTTAAGGCTATCCTCTCAAGGAAGGGTTAAGCTGGGTACACATGGGGCCGAATGTCGGAAGACTTTGGGCAGTTAAAAAGAATAAAAAAGGCCATCATTCGGCCCCTGTGTTTGTCGGTCTGTTGGATAAGCATGCTGGAAAATGAACATCTGACCGACTCAGAGAGCAGAGAGCACTGATCAGAGTGTTCTGGCGGGGGGGCTGTCCCCCTGTCAGAACACAATAGCTTAGCAGGGGAGTTCACTGGACTAACCTTGCATGGTTAGTACAGCGGCTCCGATCAGGACTGACTGTTTTTTTGTTTTTTTCGAAAAACAAATAATGTGTACCCAGCTTTAGTCTATCTTGTTAACAATGACCTGCTCTTTCAGAACTTTGTTTCTGTACAGCACAGCCTTTGTGCATTGTTGGTAATTTCCAGTGCAGATCAACTTATAATAGCAACAAAACTGAGGATTAAGGACACATGGACACATGAGCAGGTCTGCTTCAGGCTGACCCATATGGAGTTATGGGCAACCTAGGCTAAAACCCACTCGCTTGTTCTCAGCTACAGGCCGAGCCCAAGGCCATTACGCAAATGGTAAAGCTGAAGGATGGGTACCTTGCGAACAGACAGTGTTAGTATTGACATCAGATTTTGTTTTAGTCATAGTCTTTTGACTAAAATAACACACGTTTTAGTCGACTAAAATTGTGTTAATTTAGTTGATGAAAATAATTTGGTCTATGAAATTAACACTACACAGACCACTTAGATTTATTGAAATGTTACAATTACTGGATGCGTGCAGAATGCAGGATGTGAACACTGCACATAGGCTATTCAGTGCAATGGACAAGGTGCAGGGGCAGAAGTCACTAAAGTTACTGTTAGCAATGTCCTTTGACTTTCACATGGTTGTACTCAACCCTAAGTAACTATGTTTTTGTAATATAAAAATGTCAAATTAATTAATAGAACTAGCTTCTATTGCAGCCTTGAACTTGTTTACATTTTTTAAGCACAGCTCACATGTTTATTGTGGAAGTGGGCAGTGCAAGGCTGGTGCAAGGCTGGTACCAGGCGCAATTCTATGCCTGTCTTGGCTCTGCTGTCATAGGTTGGATGGCAGGCAGGAAGATCTTTAAACACACATTTTATGTTCATTGATCTCCTTTCTGCTGTGAATACAAACAGAAGTGTAGCAATTTCATGTTTATACTATTTATGGCTTTAGGGAGAAGAGGCACCGGGACTCTGTCCCTAATTTACATCTGCAGTACACAGAGTAGATATCTCAGTGTCTGTTATACTCTTCATGTCTCTAAAGTGGACTATGTACATACTGGTACATAAAGGTTTTGTAACCCCATTGTGACAGTAATTAAAAAGTAAAAAAAAAATAATATAAATGCACAGTACACATTTACATACAAATGAATAAAAAAAATGCAGGTGTCCAACAATTAGGATATACAAATACACAAGTCTCATAATACAGCAAGCACATTAGTTATCACTGCATAAATTAGAGTCTGTGGAGTTTGGCTATAAAATTGACTAAAGAGCCTGCCTGATGAGCTCTACTTCATATGGTGTCATCCATTTTGTGCACCTTACTGTTGTGCCTGCTAATTATCGATTTTACTATTTCCATTTGCTTACATTAAAAGAAAAAAAATACAGCACAAGGATTGCTAAAAAAAAAAGTGTCTCCATTGTGTTTTTCGGCATTGAGCTGTGATTCATGAAAATGTATTCCTAAGCTTTTTCCTTAGAAATTGCAAATTTCATGGTTTACTTTGTGGGTTTCAGTTGTCCAACGTGCAAACTGTTTTTAAAAACATAGAAGTCAATAGACAATAGAAGTCACAATAGAACAATAGAAGTCACGCAAACTGTTTTTAAAAACAGTGATTGGCATGGGCCCAGGAACCCCCATGGCTATTATGATATCTGTTTTTTGGAGTAACCTAAGCATGAGTAATGAAGGTCAAGTGAGAATAGCTTCTGTGGTTCTCAGAGAAGCAGATTGTTCTACACACCATCATCAGCCAGGAAGCTATAGTTTTACCGAGTAGCACTGTAAATAACCACTTCTCCTTTTATAAGGCTTCAATTCACATCAGTCAGCATATGAGCATAAAACAGAATTAAGCTCACTAAATTACTATTGCATGCCCAGAATTATTTCTTTCAGCTGGTGACGCTTTCAACTAAACAATGGACACATATTTCATAAAAAGTTAATGAGCTTTGTGGAGGTCATACTGCAATTGACCAATATCATGAAAGCACTTTTACACAAACACACAGGTGAAAATAGCCCAAATAGCTTAGCTGTAATTATTCTGTCAGCTGGATTCCTACTATATTACTTACCCTGTAAATTGTAATTGGATATGCTTTAACATGTATTACTAGCGTTGAACATCAGTAACTGTGCCCAAAGAGCCATTGTATTCTGTATTCTTTTCTTTTGTTGGCCTTGTCTGCTGTATCTCTTTTATACATTTTATGCTGTGGGTAAAATACTCAGAGGATCTAAGTGGAAGAAAAATAATAATGTAGATAACACATTTCTGCGATTTAGGAATATAAATGTGCACAGGAAAATTGCTTCTTTTTTGTTATTTCATGCTCCAATTCATACATTAAACTAAATGGAATGGTTTCTAGAGTGCCCGATTAGATCATTTCTAAACTACCCACCTAATGCACATTGGACCACGTGTAAAAACAGTTGCAGAATACAGTTCTCAGCTGCAGAAAGAGCTACTATATATACATATAATTTTAGGCACGTTTTTCGTTTAAGATCAAGCTTGTGATACCTACTTACTCAAGGGCTTTCAGAAATGAATTACTGTTGCTTCTTTTCTTCCTTACGATAACAGACGGACTCCAGTCACCACTTAGATTTTCTGTTCTACTTTTTGTGTGTGCGTGGTCTGTTTTTATGCCAGCTCTGGCCCCAAGTGGAACAAAGTGTTAAAGTAGAATACCTGTGACATAGGCAAGTTTTACCTGCCAAAGAATTTGCAGCCACCCTTGTGAGTTACACACTTTCCCAACACTATATAGCTAGTGGGTAAAACCAGTATTCAGTGTATTTAACTTTGACGTTTTAGTATTACCTACCCGTTGGAGCATGCATATTGATATATCAGTGGAGCACCACAGAGGTGAGGTTCTGCTTCTCTTGTTAGTAGTAACCTTATTCCTTCCTCCTCTGACCTCAATAGCCTGAAAATGTTATGGATTAAAAACACTGCATACATAGATTTTAAGTAATTAACTACAAAACATAAATAAATAAAAAAAAAAAAAAAACTTGAAAGTGTATATATATATAGAGAGAGAGAGAGAGAATATAGTTCTGGCCAGCAACACATCACCTGTATTAGACTTCTTTCACACTGGGGTTCTTTGCAGGTGCTACAGCGCTAAAAATAGCGCATGCAAAGTGCCCTGAAACAGCCGCTGCTGTCTATCCAATGTGAAAGCCTGAGGGCTTTCACACTGGAGTGGTGCACTAGCAGGACAGTAAAAAAAGTCCTGCTAGCAGCATCTTTGGAGCGGTGAAGGAGCAGTGTATTCACCGCTCCTAAACTGCTACTACCCATTGAAATCAATGGGGCAGCACGGCTATACTGCCGGCAAAGCGCCGCTGCAGCGGCACTTTGCAGGTGGTTTTAACCCTTTTTCGTCCGCTAGCGGGGGTTAAAACCGAATACTGCCACTAAAACTACGGTAAAGCACCGCTAAAAATAGCAGTGTTTTAACGCCGACGCCCCCACCGCCCCAGTCTGAAAGGGGCCTTAGAGTGCTCCCATCCTGGATAAAAGCACACAGGAGCACCTTTGGCCAGCAGCATTATCAGCTGAACTTTAAGCTTTACTATATTACTTTCTTCCAGGTGCTCATGAATTTGCCTTCTTGCTCTTCTCCATAACACGACACAATTGACCAGGTCTGAATGGGGGGGGGGGGGGGGGTTCAGCTCATGGTACAGTAAGAGTTTTTTTCAGCTCTCACCTGACATGAGTTTGGCTGTCAGTCAGAATGATGTGGTAAAATAATTAGCTGCAGATTTAGTGTTTGTGAGGGTGTCGGGAACTGAAGAGTTGTTATCTTGTGTATTGGGGAGACTGATCTAATGAAATGGAAAGAAAGTAAATGTGTTAATAGTTTAATTTCTGTGAGTTTAAGAATTTATTACAACATTGTCATTTTAACAAACTAATGTCAGCTATTAATATAATAGTCATGAGCTACTTAATTGTTTCATTGTTCCCTTAAAAAAATGTTCCTGTAGATGTAGGAGGCACTGCACACCCTGTTTGAGTATACATTTGAAATGGAGATTCAATTATTTCAACGTAAACTCTGTCTGTGATGCCGAGAAAATTAGACACATACAGAGATATAGGTAATTAAGTTCACATTATACAGAGTAATTATTTTCCCCCTATCGTTGTCTCATTAGGTATGCATGCACATTATTCTCCATGGCTTCCTTACCTGTCTTAAATTAGCTACTTTTTCTTAGTGATGGTAAAGATTACAAATATCTATGCAAATCAATAAGTAATATGCCAGATGTATATGCAGTATATGTTTATTTATTTTTTGTTATTACCCTCACAGATATTTACATTTTCTCACTTTGTAACATAGGCAGGGAAATATAAGGTTAGAAAATGTATAAAACCTTGGTGCCTAGCCCGATACACAACGTGATTGTAAAGCTTCAGTTTTTTTGTTTTTATTAAAATAATAAACATGTAATATTTACCAGGTTTGTGCAATGGAACATCCTAAATCCTCCTCTTCTGGGGTTCCCCGCCAGCACTCCTGGCTGCTCCTCTTCAGCAAGTGCCCACGCTAGAAACCTGCTTTCTATTTGGGCACTCATGTGAGCTCGATCCCGAGCCACCCTGTCTGCGGCTACAGACACAGATAGAGCTGCTTGGTCCTACTTCCTCCTCATAATTTGATTGACAGCAGCTGCAGCCAACAGCTCCCTCTGCTATTAGTCTCCCTAGTGAGGTGGGAGAGAGCAACAGCTCTTGTGCACAGCAGTGAATCGAGAATGGGCTTAGGTAAGTAATGCATAGAATGCATTAAGGTAAAAAAAAAAAAATAACCTTAAGGCCCCTTTCCCACATGCGGACCATATGTCCGTATTTCATCCATTTGTTTTCGGATGAAATACACACATACATGCATCCCTATGGTATAGCGGGTGTCAGCGGATGAGCATCTGCTGACACCCGATATTGTCCATCTCCGCTATGGTCCGATTCTGCAGACGGAGGAAAATCGTACTTTTGTATCCGTCTGCAGAGCGGATCGGATGAACACGGACAGACGGTCCGTGTTCTTCCGATCCTCCATAGAAGAGAGCGAAGATCTGACAGGGCGGTCCCTGCACAGTGTGCAGGGACCACCCTGTCTTCTGCTGGCTCAGCGGGGATTTCGGAACGATCCCCGCTGAGCAAACGGATGTTTACGGGGCGGATCATTATGGATCCGTCCCGTGTGAAAGGGGCCTAAGACTTTAGAACCACTTCTAGCATAGTCAGTTATCTGATTCAATAAAATCTTGTATTAGCTTTATAGCAGTATTAAACCCAAGAGGAACATTTATTGTGTTGCAGTTTACCAATTCTTAGATGTGATGGCTGGATTAGTTTTATTTTCTAGGCTCTCTACTTTATTTTCTTCTGGTGAACTGGCTAGTAATCTGTTATTTCTCAACAGAGCAAGCTGTCCTGCAATCCTTTATCAGTTAAGAGTATTGAGACAAACCATTTACCATTGGCAGGTGTGCTTACAATGGTCAGCTTTTGTTTAGTCATGTAAAACCTTTATCCCAAAAGGAAAAAAAAAATTTTTTTCTGTAAGATAGAGTAGATGCCTGACACCGTTGGGAGATAGGAACGTGTTATAAATCATGCCGCTTTTTCTTCAGCCCTCTGTGTGTATATATACAGTATCTCACAAAAGTGAGTACACCTCTCACATTTTTGTAAATCTTTTCATGTGACAACACTGAAGAAATTACACTGTGCTACAATGTAAAGTAGTGAGTGTACAGCTTGTATAACAGTGTGCATGTGCTGTCCCCTCAAAATAACTCAGCATACAGCCATTCATGTCTAAACCACTGGCAACAAAAGTGAAAATGTCAAAATTGGGCCCAAAGTGTCAATATTTTGTGTGGCCACCATTATTTCCCAGCACTGCCTTAACCCTCTTGGGCATGGAGCTCACCAGAGCTTCACAGGTTGCCACTAGAGTCCTTTTCCACTCCTCCGTGATGACATCACGGAGCTGGTGGATTTTGGAGAACTTCCACTCCTCCACCTTCCATTTGAGGATGCCCCACAGATGCTCAATAGGGTTTAGGTCTGTAGACATGCTTGGCCAGTCCATCACCTTTACCCTCTGCTTCTTTAGCAAGGCAGTGGTGGTTTTGGAGGTGTGTTTGGGGTCATTATGTTGAAAAACTGCCCTCTGGCCCAGTCTCCAAAGAGAGGGGATCATACTCTGCTTCAGTATGTCACAGTACATGTTGGCATTCATGGTTCCCTCAATGAACTGTAGCTCCCTAGTGCCGGCAGCACTCATGCAGCCCCAGACCATGACACTCCCACCACCAAGCTTGACTGTAGGCAAGACACACTTGTCTTTGTACTCCTCTGCTGGTTCCTGCCACACACGCTTGACACCATCTGAACCAAATATGTTTATCTTGGTCTCAACAGACCACAGGACATGGTTCCAGTAATCCATGTCCTTAGACTGCTTGTCTTCAGCAAACTGTTTTCAGGCTTTCTTGTGCATCATCTTTAGAAGGGACTTCCTTCTGGGATGACAGCCATGCAGACCAATTCGATGCAGTGTGCGGTTTATGGTCTGAATACTGACAGGCTGACCCCCCATCCTTTCAACCTCTGCAGCAATACCGGCAGCACTCAGAGACAACCTCTGTATATGACGCTTAGCACGTGCACTCAACTGCACTCAACTTCTTTGGTCGACCATAGCAAGGCGTGTTCTGAGTGGAACCTGTCCTGTTAAAGCACTGTATGGTCACAAAGGGTCTTTGCAACCTCCTTTAGCCTAGGCCATCTTTATGTAGCGCAACCATTCTTTTTTTTTTTTTTTAAGTTCTTTGCCACGAGGTGCAATGTTAAACTTCCAGTGACCAGTATGAGACAGTGAAATCGATAACACACCTGCTACTCGTTTACATCTGAAACCTTGAAACACTAATGAGTCACATGACACCGGGAGGGAAAATGGCTAATTGGGCCCAATTTGGACATTTTCACTTAGGAAAGTACTCACTTGTTGCCAGCAGTTTAGACATGGCTGCGTGTTGAGTTATTTTGAAAAGATATAATAAAATATTTACAAAAATATGGGGGGTGTACTCACTTTTGTGAGATACTGTATGTGTGTGTGTGTGTATGTGTGTGTGTGTGTGTGTGTGGTGTGTGTGTGTGTGTGTATATATATATATATATATATATATATATATGTATATATATATATTTTATTATTATACATACATATATAAGTATCTTAGCTTAAATGTCATATTCCATCCCTACTATATATTCAATTTCATAACTTACATTAGTGGACAGTACATTAAAGTCTCAAGTCAAGATGGTATCTCGAGAGGTGGTGTAAAATATGCATACCCCAAAACACACGTGTTGGAAAAAGGAGAGTGGAAAGGATTTAGTTTCCAGTCAAAGATTAACTGTGAGTCCAAGATAGAAACAATAGTATACTCAATCAGTAAAGCTTGCCAAACCATCCCATAAAAAGGAATGTGTATAATGTTTGACACCTTTACAGGCGGTCCCCGGGTTACAATTAAGATAGGGTCTGTAGGTTTGTTCTTAAGTTGAATTTGTACGTAAGTCAGAACAGGTACATTTATTAAATGTAGCTCCAGCCAAAAAAAATATTTTTAAGGTTTTTGGATAGCATAGGGAAGGGTTAACACCCCTTTAGCTTTTTTTTTTTGTTGCTGTCTGTGCCACTGTTCAGAGGATTTCACCTCACTTTCTGTCCCAGTGACAATTGGATTTTAAAAATGTTGGGGTTGTAGTGGAAACAAGGATTGGTGATAAAGCATCCGTGGAGGTTCTTTTTTTTTTCCATAATAACACTTACAGGAGTGAATTTCCCTTCCTAGGGGGAGATTTCCTCTCACTTCCTGTTTTCTCCCTCCATTTCTAAGTAGGAGTCGTTTGTAATTTGGATGTCTGTAACTCGGGGACCGCCTGTATATGTGTTTTTTTACACAGGTGTCCCTAAATTGCTTTGTTAGGAGTCTGATCTCTTGAGAACTCTGGTAAATATGTCTAACAATTTTCATAATTTTTGATACCCAATTCAATACTGTAGAAAACACTGGTAAGTCAGGTGATCTGGTTTGTTGTGAAGGTTGATTGGTTAATAGGTTTGTTCTATTAAAATGTCTAACTTGGAGGCAAACTTTTTTGACTTGTGATCCAGATAAAGTAAGGTCAACAAAGTTAGTCTCTGTTTGATTTTCTTCTATTGTGAACCTTAAGTTCAGCTGGTTGTTGTTTAAGTAGTCCAGGAACTCAGTGGTTACAACTCCTGGTTGACAATGAGGATCAAATCATCAATGTTTCGAAAATATGAAACCATATGGTCTCTGTAAGGTTTGTGAGCGTTGTAAATGGGTTGCACAATCAAACTGATGTCAAAATCCATGGCTCAATGTGGAACTGTAATATACAAGATGTAAATAAGATACTACTGGTCTCTGTGACTAAATTGGTGTCTTAACTGCTGTTGTCTCACACTAGAGTGACATCCTTGTTGACAGGGATCCATAACAAGACTTTGGTAAAAGATTACAATGACGTGTGTCTTGCTGGTATCATCTAAGCGTAGGGTGTTACTTAACAGATATTTTAAAGCCAAAACCCTCCTTTTAGTGTGAGTGGTTAGAACCTCTTCCCTTTTTTGTATTATTATTGGGTCCCCATTAGGGAGATACACTTTCTCTGTTTGTCCTAATGACCATTGTCATTAGTAAAAGAAAAATAATAATTTTGAGTTGTAACCAGAACAGGAATTAATGAGTGATCTTCCATCAGGAACTGTTGTGCTGGTGAAACCTGGGAGAAAATATTATTCACATTGGCAAAATGTTCTGCTCTGTTAACAGAACAGGAAGTAAAATGAAAATTCCACAATGGGGAGGGAGACTTTGGACCAGGTTGTCTGGACCAGTGACATACTCAAAAATGTATGGATTAAGGCCGGGTTCACATCTAAGCCAGATGCAGCTCGCAGCAGGGGTCTGTCCCTGTTCTCCATTTCAGGGGCGAATCAGGGCTAAATAATTTTTGCCTGAATTTGGCCCTTAAATGGAGCTAAAGATGCACACGACCTCTGTGCAATCCCCTCTACAGCTGCCAAGGATATATGTGAATCGGCTCCATAGAGAGCCAGTCACAATCTCCTGTCATGCGAATTGGATGCGGGAAAACCTGCATCCAATTTGCACTAGTGTAAACCCAGCCTAAAGCTATTTTTTCTTTATCATACATCATGGGACACAGAGCAGCTTTGTAATTCCTTTTAGCAGGTTATGCACCACCTACAGGTAAGTGGACACTCCCATCCCTAACCCCTCCCCTGCCAGAAAAGGCTTCAGTTTTCTTTGCCAATGTCTGAAAGCAGGGCTTGAAAATTTGCTTGGAATCTAGGAGCCAGCTAAAAAAGTTAGGAGCCAGGTTTTCTTTTTTTTTTTTTAACGACATGGAGACGAGTGAGGGGAAGATGGCCCCCGCCTGTCTCCAAGTCATTGCAGGGCAGAAGCGACTTCAAATCGTCACTTCTGCCCATAGCTCTTAAAAAGGGACATTTTTTTTTTTTTTTCAAATGGCAATTTATTTTTTTTTGCATTTTAGTGTAAATATGAGATCCGAGGTCTTTTTGACCCCAGATCTCATATTTAAGATGTCCTGTCATGCTTTTTTCTATTACAAGGGATGTTTACATTCCTTGTAATAGGAATAAAAGTGACATTTTTTTTTTCAAAAGAACAGTGAAAAAATTAAAAGTTAAAATAAATAAGAAAAAAAATAATAATTTTAAACGCGCCCGTCCCGCCGAGCTTGTTTGCAGAAGAGTAGCGCCCGCATATGAAAGATGATCGGTAGAGCGAGAGCAATAATTCTAGCCCTAGATCTCCTCTGTCACTGGAAACATGCAACCTGTAGAATTTTTTTAAATGTCACCTATGGAGATTTTAAAGGGTAAAAGTTTGTCGCCATTCCACGAGCGGGCAAAATTTTGAAGCGAGACATGTTTGGTATCAATTTACTCGCCGTAACATTATCTTTCACAATATAAAAAAAAATTGGGCAAACTTTACTGTTGTGTTATTTTTTAATTAAAAAAAGTATTTTTTCCCAAAAAAGTGCGCTTGTAAGTCCGCTGCGCAAATACAGTGTGACAAAGTATTGCAACGACCGCCATTTTATTCTCTAGAGTGTTAGAAAAATAAATATATATAATGTTTGGGGGTTCTAAGTGAAGGAGATAGGCAGGCAGTGAAAACAAAACAGCCTTATTAGTATTGCTGGGTGTCATACCAATGGCCACCACAAGAGGGCGCCAGATTATAGAAAGGACCATAGGACTGCACAAGGCCGCAAAGCCGGGGCTTCAATTACCGGCCGGCGCTGCCCATCGTGCGGCGGGGGGGTGCACTATGAAGACAGGATACCCCCAGCTGTGCTGCCCCAGGCGCCAGGTCGCTAATTCTAGTCGCCAATGCGACCTGGCGCCTGGTATTCGTCGAGCACTGTCTGAAAGTGATGCTCACTGTCGTGCACCTTTTTGCACTTTCTACAAGATTCCCAACAGTTCCAGTAGGGATCAGAAGATTTGTTTGATCCATATCTATTCTTAAAGCTGTTATCAGTTAGACGAATGGTATCTAGACCATGTATAGGACCTGGAAGGACATTACACAGAAATGGCCTGCAATGTTGCCAGTTGGCATTGGACCCTGCATTTATGGATCTTAAACAGGTCCAGGACAGTGGACTCCAGCCCAGGGATTGAGTCCTTGAATGCGCTTGAATGCAGCCTGTCATGATGGGTCCAGTGTGTTGTGACTCACAGCTAGAGCCTAGAGCTTTCCCCCTCCCCACTTCATGCTTTCAAATATTGTTTTAAATCAACAAAGACGTTGGCTCTTTTGCAGGTCCTGGATTATCTTCTTTCTCAGGGAGTGGGAGTGCTCCTTCCAGACCCAAAGGATGAAAAGTTACATGGTTTCTATTCTAAACCTCTTTATGGTACCAAAACTGAACAGCAATGTCTATCTGATATTGAGCCTCAAGTATCTTAACAAATTTCTCTGCATGTGGACATTTCAAACAGAATTGCTGCGGTGTACTCACTCTATAGCCATGTGATTTTTCTTCAGTGGACATGAGGGATTTGCATCTACATTTCCCAATATTTCCAATCACCAGAGATGTTTGCAGTAGAAGAACGCCACTGTCAGGAATCAACTGCAAGGATGACCAAATCTGCATGACACCTGCAATCATAAAGATATAAGTGAGACAACTAAATACTAAATTAAATACCTAGCTAAATGAGTTAACAGTATGACAAAAAATAAACTAACTATATACAATATATACAAATGGGGAACACAGAAGAGCAATGTATAATTGGAGGTGCAGGGAACATATACAAAGGGTGAACCAAAACTGGGACCAGGAACAAGGGGGAGTAGGAACAAGGTAGCAGGATTCAGGGTAAAGGTACTAATCTGAGCGCACAATCAAAGAGCAGGAACAAGATAACAACTATTAGTATCTGGTAGCAAGCAAAACACTAGAGCAGGGTGCCGGATCAGAAGACAGACTAAATACCCTCCCAGCAGCCAGCACCAGGTGGAGCTGAGACACACCCGCTGATAGACACTGGAACTACAAACTTCCCTTGGGAAGCACTGTGCCAGCAGCAGGTAATCCAGGTTCTGACAGCCACTTTCAGTGTGTAGCCTTTCCGCTCATCCTGCCTGTGGTCCTCAAGATCCTGGCTTTTGTTGTCTGCCTTCTGCGGACCAAGGTACTACTATGCTGGGGTATCTGGATAATTTGTTTCTTCTGGAGCAATCTGCTTTTCTGGGGAGGTTTGTCTGGGTGGTCAGTCTCTAAAAGTTTGCATTGAACCCAGCCCAGGGATGATCCTGGATACTGGCCAAGTAACACCACCTAAGGAAAAATACCTTACCCTGAGGTCTCACGCAGATTCTCTCAGGACACTGAGAAATCCCTTGATTTGCCTTTGCATATGGGTCATGGGAAAAAGTTTGCCTCCTTCAAGGTGGTCCCCTTTGCTCAGTTTCATTACAGACCTTACAGGAAATTTTGTTAATGCAACAGAATGGCATGGGACAGAAGTCTGCAGTCCTTGAATTATCTGTAAGTCTTGTATCTATAAGTCTTTACATTCCAGCACTCTTCAGTCTCTGTACTGGTGGGTGTTCTTGATGCTGCTTGAGACAGGAAAATTATTGAGTGCTGACGATGGATGCCAGCCTGATGGGTTGGGGGGTTCTAGAGCTCCTTATGCTACAAGGAGCTCTCCACAGGAACGGTTGTTGCCCATCAATATACTAGAACCGAGGGTGATCTGTCTTTCTCTCCTGCATTTGTCAAGTTGGCTACAGGGACTTCCCTTAAGAGTCCAGTCCAACAATGCAAAGGTCATGGCGTAAATAAATCACCAAGGAAGCACAAGGAGTTGAGCAACCTAGGAAGAAGTGGATCTCATCCTCTCCAGCCCTGTCCTTGTTTAATTTTCCAATTTTCCTTAGTCAACAACAATTGTTGCCAGGGCAATAGGATCATCACCCAGAAATGTTTGAAGAGCTTTTTCATCAACAAGACACCCCGGGTGGTGATCATCTGGTGTCCTGGTTCAATACAAGGATTGACAGGTTTGTCTCCAGGACCAGGAATCCTCAGACATTTGTGGTGGATGCTCTGGTGACTCCATAGGACCAGTTTTCCCTGATCTATGCCTTATTCAATGTCAGCTTTTTCCACGGATACTTTGCAGGATTTCAGTGGAAAGCATACCAGTGATGTTGATTTCCTTGGCTTGGCCCAGGATAATGTGGTATTTAGAAATTCTAAGCATTTTAGGGGACAGTTCCTAGACTTTTCCAAATCATCCCAACCTCCTGCCACCAGGTCCCATTTTACATTCTTCTTTACAGCTGCTGGCTTTAGGGGAATAGCTATTGAAGCCAGAGTCTTGAGAGGTAGGTGAGTTTTGAGTACTGTTATTCCTACACTTTTAAAGGCTAGGAAGGTCACATTGCGGAAGATTTATCACAGGACCTGGAAAGCTTATATAACTTGTGTTCCAAAAAATGTTCATTCTCCCTCCCAGCTATGCCATGGGCCCTTTTTGTGGCTTGTATGCCTGGTAGCCATTACTTTAGATGGGTAGGGTCCTCAGAGTTGGTGTCTCTCAGAAATGGTCATCCATTTCTGATGACCTCATCCATCTTCCTTGACTAAAGTTGTCTTGACTTTTCATTTTTTTTATTTCAATAGTTTTTTATTGTTTTCAACAGATTGACATATCAACATAAGTAATGCAAATAGACAGTATTTGTATCAAATACATTAAAACACAACATAGTGAGGCATACATTTAACATGTAACAGCGAACCTTGGAATGTTATTCTGCTTTTACGCGTGCATTCCTGCTTGTCAATGATTTTTCTCATATATAGTTTTTTCACGCGGGTGTCCCTTTTAGTTAGTGGGGACGTTGCTAGGAGCGGTTAGTCTCCCCCCTGGCACCCCTCTCGGGATCTTGCTGTGCCCTGGGGGAGGTCGCCGCCCCTATGAAAAGCAAAAGGGACCCTCTATGATGCTGTTCAGAAGGTGCTCATCAATGGTATTCAAATATGTCCGCTTTGGGCAGTGTAAACTTTGTTTTACCTCTAGCATTTTTAAGTAAAGCGCTAGGAGAAATATCTAAATTGTGAAGAGTAACATACAAAGTAAAAGAGTAAGAGAAGAAAGAAAAAGTAGGATAAATAATAAATAAAAGTAAATCATAAATAGCATCGGAGTAACTCATGTCCTCTATATATACTGCTCTTTGATATCAGCATTAATCAAGTAGTTTGGTTGTAGAATACCAGTCAGCCCACGGTTTCCACATGACTTGCGCAGTGAGAAGTTTACCCTGAGTTGAGGCGAACATGGTTTCGTATTTGGCATGTGTATCAATTGTCATTAGGATTTCTCTCAATGGGGGGGTTGTGTGGTTCTTCCAGTGTCTTGTTATAACTAGTCTAGTGCCCAGTAAGATATGGGAGATGATTGTCCTGGTATCTCTAGGGACTAGTTCTATGCCCAGTGAAAGGATCGCTAGTTCTGGCGTGGCAGCTATGTGCATATTGGTAATTTGCGAGATTACGCGAAATATTTGTTCCCAAAGTTTTTGACTTTTCATTTTAATCAAAACATAGTATTGTTTTCCTTTTGTTCCTTAAATGCCAGGAGACAATGCTCTCCATACTTTGGATATGGTCCAGGATGTCTGAGCGTACCTGATGTTGACTGCCGCGATTAGGCATTTCCTTTCTATACTTCCTAAGGGTACTAAGAAAGGGTACACCTCTTCAAAATCTAATACTGTATATCCTGTTTGGGTTTGGCAGTTTATTTTTTCAACCTTTCCAGTAAAAGCACATTCTACCAGGGGTGTGGGTGCCTCCTGTGCTTTTCACCACCACTACGTTTCTGTTGTTGCTGGACTTTTGTTCACACTTTTACAAAGTTTTTACCAAGATGTTAGGGTCACTGAAGATGCTACTGTTTGTAGTGTTTTGCAGGCCACTCCATACATTTCTTCTTTCCTGTTTTTATTTTTTTAGGGGCTTATTGCCGTGTTGCCCTCCTTTCATTTAAGTGTTTTGGGACATCCTGCTAGTAAGGATTACTAAGCTGCTCTGTGTCCCCTGATGTACAATAAAGAAAATTGGATTTTTGATTTACCTGTAACATCTATTTTAGGAGTACACCAATGTGACTGATTTTGGAAAAGGTTTCTGTGCTACTTTGGTGCTATTTACTGTGCAATTTGGCCCCACATAATATGCCAAATACATCCAAAACGCAACCAAAGTTGCACTACCAAGTCACACTGAAATTTGAGTCAAAATTGCATCACTGTAGTGTGATCCAAACCATACTGGATTTCGGAGTGAAGGCTGAAGGAAGAGCATGAAGTAAAGTTGAGGTATGTCCTAAAATGGACAACATAGTAGTGTGGTTCAACACTGGACTTTCAAAGAGACATCCAAAATATGCACAAGCTATAAAAGTTTGCTACAATGGAATTGCACTAAAGGCTTATCACTTTTGGCTAACATTATTGTTATTATAAAAATACACTAGCTATTCAAGAATCTGTTACCCTAATATTTCATATTCCTGATATGTGCCTGCTGTACAAGGTATGCTTGTGTGAAAATGTATCCTGTTCGGTTTGTATTGTTTCCGATATGTGAAATATCAGGTGTCCCTGACAGTTTCTCTGCTTTCCTTAAACTGACCACGCTAGGCAAGAGAACAGTGTGTTATGTTCTGGGAACTCAGCCTCTAATGATTAAGCTTGTGCTGACACCCTCCCCCTACCCCCCATATCCTGCACACCCATTCACTGGAAAGACCAGTGTACTGCTGTTTCTTCGCCCATAGCTCTCTGGCCTCATAATGCAGCTGTGATCACTGAAGAATAAAAAAAAACAGTTAGGTATAATGTTTTAAAAAGATATGTATACACAAATACTTTGCCTTTAATTTATTTTTAAGACTGAATAGGTTTTTTACAAGGTGAGGGTTCACATATAGTTTAACTACAATGGTCACAATTTCCCATCAGTATAACATACATATGGACCAGTCTGGGTCAATTTGTGTGAACCTTTGATGCTTAGAATTTGCAAAATAAAATGTTACTTGTTTTTCAAGATAACAGGACAACCTCAATACGATTACATTTCCGATAGACTAAGGACATTTGTTTTATAGGTTCTAGCTTGCAGTTGTCAACAGCAACAACCTAATTTTTGAAAATCATACTGAACAGACATGATGAGGAAACAGAATCTGAAAAGACAGCAGCTGTTCTTTGCAGATGAAAATGCTAATGGTCCATTTCAGATTTTACTTTCATCATTACACTGAACTTTAAAGCAGATCAGTATGTGTGACTACTTGAGTAAAGGGAGACCCCTGCTGGATTTCTGCAAGTGTGTATGACAATATTGTTGTACAGGAGGAACTTCTGCATTCTGTTTTAAGGATCAGTTTAGTATTAAATTCTGTATCTGGAAATATGCAGCCTCCTGTTATGCACACGGTTATGTTAGCAGGGCCATCGAGACCTTCATTGAAACCACCCAGTGTCTGCTGATAAGTAGCTTTACAGCGGACTACTGACAAAAAAAAAAAAAAAAATTAAGGAAACTGTATATATATATATATATATATATATAGTATATACAGTATGTATATGAAGTGTTTATGCAGATTGCCGCTGAGTTTCTCTTTGTAACATAAATGTGTAATGAGGTCACATTTGTTTGAAGAAATTAAGCCATTCTAACATGAGACATATTGTTTCTTCTGCTATACATTTTCAAGGACATTTTTTGATTGTTCTTATTTTACAAATACTTTAATTCTTATCGTAAGGTTTATGTTTTATTTTTTTTATTTTTTTTCTGTAATGCATGCTGTCAATGTTCAGCTTTGCTTTTACAGTAGGTTATGTCTGAATATTGTGCAGAGGGCCAGAGAGGACAGACAAAGTGACGTGGTAAAGAACAATTTGTGCACTCCACATGTGTGCTGATGCAGAGCCTGGTTGGTTGTCTCAGAGTTCTGTAAAAAATAAGTTACACGTGTTATGCAAAAATATCAAAATCAGATAATGATTAGGTAATACATTGGTTGCTTAGCTATGTGTATTGCCTTATAAAGCTGACACATTCCCAGTGTAGTAGTCGTGGCTAGACAAAATGAGAGTCATTACTGATAGTAAGAACTGCATTTGATACTCAGAGCAACCATCTGAATTTATTTCATCTGCCTTCTATGGATGCTACATTTTCCTTTTTTTTTTTAATCCCCTTTTCACAGCTTGCTCAGAATTTCTTGCCTGTTCTTTATATATCCTAATAGTCCTTGACCCCCCTATGGCTTTTGGTGATTCCAGTTTATCAGATTCATAGCTATCTTATACAATATCCTATATAGCTGATGTCTTCTTTCAGAGTAGTGTCTGTGATGTACAGTGCAGCAAAACCCTAATTTCCAGAGCCTACTGGGCAGCCTAAAGACTTCCATCATAAGTTCTTCCATCACTCACAATAGGCAGAAAATAGTGTCAGTCGTTAGTTGTGTTGTTGTAGTAGTTCCAGCCATTTTGTTAAATTTTGCTTTCCTTGTTATTAGGCAAGACTGAAATTATTTTTAATGCTGTGATGTTATTGACTGAAGCCAGTATTGAATTCCACTAATGAAGTTCTAGTTTTATTTTCTTAACAATTGATTCTTACATTTGTTAGGATTTTCAAATACTGTGATGTGTTTGCATAGCCTAAGTATTTTTTTTTTTTTTTTTTTTAACATAATAAGGAAATGTTTTAATAGTTTTGCAAAAAAAATAATTCTAAAGAATGTTAGATATACCATAATTAATCATGTTTACGCTAAAAGAAATCATTAGATCATTAGCTACCCCTAAATATCTCTTCACTTAAACTAATGGACATTTCAGAATTCACTGAAGCTATGCTAAAATCAAGGCAGGTTTATTTTTATGCATTGATTCAATATCAGCAATAGATTTATGGAGCTGAGTCATGCGTAGTTGTCTTTTCTTTCGTTCTCTAGAAGCAATCTGGATAAGAGCGCCCCTAGTGAACGCTTTGTGGGCACACCATATAGTGGTGGGGGAGCAGTCCTTGGAGCTGTTAAATTGGAAGAACTCTTTAAGCTTACCTTCTATTTCAGCCCGTAGTTGGGGATGGGACAGGAGGAAGGTATTGTTGCGCCAGGGGGGTCTGGATTGTGGTCTGTAGGTATCCATAAGCTCAAGCGTGATCGGAGCATGATCCGACCACGTGATATTATGGATATCTGATTTTGTCACATTCTGTAGGGTGTACATGTCAGTGAGGAAGAAGTCAATCCTAGAATAGCTATTGTGTACGGCAGAGTAATAAGTGTAGTCCCTCTCGGTGGACCTGGAACAGCGCCAGGGGTCAAAGAGTCTTTCTTCGTGACAGAGAGGGCCTAAACAAGGTCTCTGTTTCAGGGCTACCGAGGAGGAGTCTAGGTCAACATTCATAACCGTATTGAAGTCACCACATAACACTAAGTTGCCTTTTTGTAAAGACTTAGCTTTGCTTATCACTTTACGAATAAATCTTAGTGGTTTAGCAGTGGGTGCATACAAATTTACCAGCGTGTAAACATTTCTGTTGATTTCTGCAATCAAAATAATGTAGCGGCCACGTGGATCGACATGTTCCTGTAATAAAGAAAAGGTTACAGAGTCCCTCACAGCGATCAGAACACCATTTCTTTTTGGGTCATCGTTTGCATAAACAATGTAAGGGAATTTTTTGTGAGTACATTTGGGTGGATTGTTTTTGGCAAAATGCGTCTCTTGCACGCAGAGGATGTCGCAGTTTTTTTCCAAGGCCGTTTTCCAAAGTGCCCTTCGTTTATAGGGACTATTGAGGCCTCTCACATTCTGTGATAGGATTTTAAGGTTCATGTCTGTGTAGTAGGGAAGCAACATGTCGCCATCCAGTGGAGGAGATGATAGTGATGATATTGCATACAATACATTCAAGCATGTGCAACAAGAGGTGTGTAGCCGCACGATTAGGCAGCAAAACAAAAACAAAACTAAAATAAAACCAACGATAACTAGAACTAGACCTCAGTTGGTCGTACGGAGAGCAGGATATTGGGTTCATCCCGCAGGTGGGTATTGGGGGGAAGTCAATGTTCGGAATCAGCCGAACAGCGGCTGCAAATTGGAGTACCAGTGTAGAAGTGTGAATGTTGCTAACAAGCTTTGGGGAAAAACGTGAGGGCACAGTGCTGTTGGAAGAGAAAAAAAAGGGATGAGGGTGGAGTGATAGATTTGTACTCATCTGTTTCTTCTTTCTTGTTGTTGTTGGGTGCGTCGATCCCGAGTAGGGTCAGGGTCTGCAGCATCTGCATCCGCGGGTAGTAGGCGCCATTTTCGTAGGAGCTCCAGACCTTTTTCTAAGGAAGAGATGGTATGAGGTTGATTGTTCCAGTCAAGCAGTAGTTTAGCAGGGAACCCCCATTTATACAGGATTTTATGATTGCGTAGAATTTTGGTGATGGGGACCAGGTTGTGTCTGGCAGAAAGTGTAGCTTGCGATAAATCCGCGTACAGTGCAATGCCAGTAAAGGGGTCAGGGAGGGATGGATGTTGTCTGGCATATCGCATGAGTTGGTCCTTCACGTGATAAAAGTGAATTCTGGCAATGACATCTCTGGGAATTTGTTCGGATAGGAAAGAGGGTTTAGGCAGTCTATGCGCTCTGTCAATGATGACGTCCGCTGGTCCTAACTCTGGAAGGGCTGTGGTCATTAGCTTTTGAATATATGCAGATAATTCAGCTGGCTTGACTGTTTCAGGTACCCCTCTAAATTTTACGTTATTTCTGCGTGCTCTGTCTTCGATGTCCGCCATTTTGAGGCGCATCGCTTTGATTTCATCTTCCACAGTGAAGTGAGCGTCCACCATCTCATTGTGGGCAATAGTGAAATCCTCCATTTTATTTTCCACATATGTCATTCTATTGCAGAGTACTGACATTTCAGCTTTAGTTGTGTGCATAAAGGACACTATATCCTGCTGAATAGCCCCCCTTAATGTTTGCAGCATCTCCTTCATTGTAGTATCAATGATGGGCTGGCCTGAGGTGGGAAAAGCATCTAGCTGCTGGGCATATGAGGAGGATTCCTCCATGGAATCCTCATCTGCTCCTGTGTGTTCTGTGAGGTGCCCCTCTGTCCCTAGCCTCCGCTTCTGCTTCACAGGGCTCACAAATGGGGATGCAGGCATTGGGGTCAGGTTAGATAGTGACTCACCCTCGGATGGATGCTGGGAAGCTGGATGCTGGGGGGATTGTGCTGTGTAGGCCGCGGCCCGCCGTTCCCCGCGGGCGCCATCTTGGATCGTCAGACCGGCCGCTGGAGGGAAGAATTCGGTCAGTTTTCTGGGGCCATCCCGGTCCTTTCTCTTGGCCATCGGTCCCGGAGTGTACCTGGGTCTTTCCCCTGGCATATGTGCTAAAATTTTGGGCTGGATACTCGCTGTGTGCCGCTGTAAATGAGCCGCTGTGTCAGAGCGCTCTCCTCAGCCGTCCATGCGCTCTGGCCGCCGGCTCCGCCCCCAAGGCAGGTTTATTTTTAACACCCCCCCCTCCCGGTAAGTGTTTTCCTATTAGGAAAATAATTAAGGAGTATCACTCATTTGTTTCTTTAACCGATTGACCTCTGGAAGACCCCCCCCCCCCTTTCATAACCAGGCCATTGTTTTGTGATATGGCATTGCGTTACTTTACCTGACAATTGTGTGGTCATGCAACACTTTACCCAAATATAATTTTTTTTCCCCCACAAATGGAGCTTTCTTTTGCTGGTATTTGATCACCACTGCATTGTTTATTACTTGTGCTATAAACAAGAAAAGAAAACCTACCAATTTTGAAATTTTTCTTAATTTTTTTTTTACTTTCTGCTATAAAACGTATCCAATAAAACAATGGAAAAAAATATAATTTATTCTTACATTTAAGCCAATATATATTCTGCTACATATTTTTGGTAAAAAAAAAAAAAAAAAAAAAATCCCAATAAGTGCATATATTGATTGGTTTGGGCAAAAGTTAAAGTGTCTACAAACTATGGTGTGTGTGTGTGTGTGTGTGTGTGTATATATATATATATATATATATATATATATATATGTATATATAGACTGGCATTTTATTATTATCTTTTCCTATGCTAGTAATGCCGGTGATCACCAACTTATAGTGGGATTGTAATATTGCGGTGGAGAGTTGGACACTAACTGACACTTTTGACACCTTGTGGGAACCAGTGACACTAATACAGTGATCAGTGCTAAAATATATACTAATGACACTGGCTGGGAAGGGGTTCAAAATCTAGAGTGATCAAAGGGTTAACTGTGTGCCTAGCCAGTGTTTTACTGTGCTATGTGTGCTGCTTTTACTCAAGGAAGTGATGGCTTTTATTCCCTTCTTTGTAGGGACACAAAATTCATCCCATCCCCCCTGTCAGAACTGAGATCGGCCTTGTTTATATAGGCAGATTTCCATTCTGTGTGTCTGCCTGACGATCAGTGGGTGTCAGTGGACATTCAGTGCCTGGTAACCGCAGATTGGCTTCTGCTGTGAGTAATCACAGCATGAGCAGTGCACACTCCCCATAGGCAGAAGTGTAGAATCACCCATATATACTGTACATGATTCTGCACAGGAGGGCCACCCTGTGGCATTAGTTCTGCAATAGGGTGGACCTTAACTGGTTAGGGAAAAATTTAACCATATGTAAATATGCTTTGGTTTATACCATTATCATACTTAATGGTGATCATTAACCACTAGCCGCCCGACGTCGACAAATCACGGCTGATCACAGTGTAAATAGGAAGAGCCGGTGATCAGCTTTTCCTCGCTCGCGTCTATCAGACGCGAGTAGAGGAGAGCCGATCGGTTGCTCCTCTGACGGGGGGGTCTGTGCTGATCGATTATCAGCGCCCCCCCCCCCCCCCCCCCGAGGATGCCCACACTGGACCACCAGGGACACCACCAGACCACCAGGGATGCCCAGCACCAGGTATGCCACCCTAGACCACCAGGGATGACACACAGTGCCCACAATGGATGCCAATCAGTGCCCACAATGGGCATTACTGATTGGCATGCATTATTTGGCACTGATTGGCATCCATCGGTACAGAACAAAAAATACAATGCCGTCTATCAGTGCCCATCCGTGACACCTATCAGTGCCTATCCATGCCCATCTGTGCCACCTATCCATGCCTATCCATGCCGCCAATCCGTGACAGCTATCAGTGCTTTTTTTTTATTTGTTTAGCAAAAAATAAAAACCATAGAGGTGATCAAATACCACCAAAATAAAGCTCTATTTGTGGGGGGAAAAAAACAAATGTCATTTGGGTACAGTGTAGCATGACCGTGTAAGTGTCATTCAAAGTGCAACAGCGCTGAAAGCTCAAAATTGGTCTGGCAGGAAGGTGTTTAAGTGCCCAGTATTGAAGTGGTTAAAGGATAAGTTCACCTGTAAAAAAAAAAATAATAATAATAATAAAACAAAAAAATAATGATAATAAAACATTTTTACAAGTAAAAACAGGTGCATTTACTATTTTTTTCTTAGAAGTCTGCAGAGCATTGCACCCACAACCTCCCATAAAGGCAGCCATTTGGTGTGGGGAAAGGTCCCCCCACCCGTTGTCACAATGGGCAATTGAGGGGATGCGGCTCTCCTGTTTTAGTAACATGTTACATCCCACACCCCACAAGTATAACATGTTGCAAAAGATTCAATTCTCCTTTAATGTGGGAATACTGCTAGTGTAACTGAAATTGAATGTTGTTCTTCTACCATGTCACTGCAAAAATAAGACTGTTAATGTATGTAGTGCATCAGTCAATCTTTTATTACATTTCACAATTTCACACAGCTGTTGATAAACATGTTTTTCACAATAAGACCCCTTTCATACGGTGTTTTTCAGGTGCTTTAGTACTAAGAATAGCACCTGTAAAGCGCCTCATCTGCAATCCCAGTGTGGAAGCGCTAGTGCTTTTACACTGGGGCGCTGCACTGGCGGGATTTAAAAAAAAAAGTTCTGCAAGCAGCACCTGTGAGGCACATTAGAAGCGGTTTATACACCGTTTCTAAAGCGCCACTGCCCATTGAAATCAATAGGCATTGCTGCCGAAGCACTTGCAATGCGCCTCGGAAGCGGCGCTCTGTGGGCGTTTTTTAACCCTTTATTCGGACACTAGCTAGGTGTTAAAAGTGCCCCACTAGTGCCCGAAAAGCGCATCTAAAACGACAGTAAAGTGCCGCTAAAACTAGTGGTGCTTTACCGCTGACCCCCACAAGCTGTCAGTGTGAAAGGTTACAAGACATGTGCAGGGTATAACAGAGTGAATCTGCAAATGTGTTATTTGCTCTTTCATAGTACAAGAGGCAGGCAATTGATGTGGCCAGTTACAAGGCTACAGGAGGGAATAGTGATGGTTTCTTCTTGGCTATGCATTGTGGCAGCAGTATGATATCACAACTGTTGCTGATCAGAATTACAAATATTGTGTTTGTGAAATGAGATCAAATATATTTATTTAGTTGTTTTAATGTTCACTCTAAGAAAACAAATACTGAAAAAAATGCATAGACTGTCATTGCTGACCCCTAGGAAAATTCAGCATTCTAGGTCTATATAGTCAGTGCATGATACGTTATTCTCTGCATATTTGTCCCCAGTTAATGGCTCAGAAAGTTTCAAAACTAGAACAGTTTACAAACTGTTAAGTTAGCTTTTTTCAGAAAAGCTCAGCAGCTGCAGTCTGCTTATTCCCCTTAACACAGCCTTTACTTTATTCTTTAAAGGAAGATGATATACAGTGTTTATAGTTCCTATATTTTATTCTAGGCAAGTTTTAAGTAAGTTTGAGATAAAAATGTATCCTGCAAAAATTATACTTGGACAACCGTCTTCCAAAACCCCCAGTTTGTTCTTTAATGTGATAGATGCCACTAATGACCAAAAGGTGGGTCCAACCGGCAGGACAGATGAGCTCACTCTGTGCAATTTTTCCTATTTTTTTTTTTTTTTTAACCATGTGCTCAATGTGCTTGAGTCTGTAACAGGTTAACTTTAAAGTCAGTGTGAAAGCTAAGGTATAATGTGCCATCTCCCAGAAATGCATACACATACCTGCAGCGTCGCGTCATGGGCCCTCCTTTCCTTTTCAGAGTTTTGCCTATTCAGAACTGCATTTGGCCATGGTAGGGAGGTCTGTGTACTCTTTTAGCTGCACCCCTTTTTACATGTGATATTTTTTAGCTCAGGTGGATTCTGACTAAAACTGCATGCCTGAACTGATCTCTAGTAAAGGAAATGTCCTAGAAATGTTGGTGTTTGTTTAGCGAATATCTCCCATTTTAAAAATGTGCAAAAAAAAATGATTTAATATATCTGTAAACTGAAAATGATCAACATGCAACTAAAACCGATCAAGAGTACAAGAGGGGCTGGTGAGGGACAGAATCACATAAGTGCGGAAGAGAATTCAAAGCGCTTTTAACAAATTGTGAATGAAAGAGAGAAGTGGAGTGATTTTTCTTTTTTGTAAAGAAATGGGCTTTAAAGTGGTGTCCCCCCCCCCCCAAAAAAAAAAAAAAAGCTTAAAATTCCTAAAAAATAAATAATTGGAATTTGTTTTATAACTTGCCTCTAAATGCCTGTTGCTAGGGGGTCCCTCGTAGTCTGCCTCCTTCAGTGCCTGGGCTAGTGACATCACTTCCCCTCGGCGCAGTCAGTCATCTGGGACACGTGACAGGTCCCAGATGACTGCGGGGCGTATCGCGGCTCGCGCATGCGCAGTGGGTGCCCGGCTGTGAAGCCACAGCTGTGTGCCCACAGTAAGAATGCCAGCGGAGCGGGGATCGAGCGGGGCTTCCCAGGTAAGTGTCCGATTATTAAAAGTCAGCAGCTGCAGTATTTGTAGCTGCTGACTTTTAAACATTTTTTTTAAGGGGCACCCCACTTTATATACCCTGCCTAGCTTACATGACTTATATTCAATTTGCACAGAACATAAACGAGCAGCTTTTGTCAAACTATTTTTTTATTGTTTCACTGATGTCTCCTTTTAATGATTCAGCCTTTAGAGGAAGTGTAACCATTGAGCAGTGCTGTACATTCCTATGAAAAAACAACAGTCCTACTAATGTAAGACCATCACTATGAAGCCAATATTGAGCTTGCAAGCATTATATACTGGGCTTCATGGCTTGCTTTTCTAAGCAGAACAGTAAAGGTCAAAGCGATGCAAACTTAATCCTATACATCTGAACAGAAGGTCACATAATATGAATGGTAAATATATTGCTACACAAATCATTTGCAATATTGTGGTAAAGTCTGTGATTTTGAGGTAAAAATCTGATTTTTTTTTTTTTTTTTTGAAGGAATGATAATTTGCTGCTACCAACCTTGAGTACAAAATTAAACGCTTTTAACCAAATAGAAATAATTAGAAAATCAAATTAAAGAAAAGTGTAATTTTTCAATAACAGCAGCCTAGAGCAGTGGAAGTATTGAGGAAAGGAACAACTTATCAAAGGTATACTACAGCAATCATATAAAGATAAGACAATGAGAGCTAAAAGAAAAATGTCTACTGAGCAAGGCAGATGATTTTAGTGTTACTGTGCAATAGCAGCAACATAGATAACCATTTGTCATCTGCATCAGTTTATAGATATGAATAAGGACTGGTCTCACCTAGCCCTTGCAGTGCACATATCATATCCCCTTCACCTAAGGTGAAGTTCTTAAAGTCCCCTTTCTCTGAATTGAGAAAGATGGAGCTTTCACATTCTTGCAGATTAAAAAAGCTGCTGTAAGATGCAGAAGTGGCAACAACCAATATTTGGCCTTCAGGTTTCATGGAAAACAAACAGGATAGGGAAAGGTTTTGGGACATGATTAACCCTTCCATGGCCAGAGTTCATTAATGCCCAGATGTCTGGACCAAATTTAGCAGGGTTCATATGTTTTGGTTAAAAACACCTGTCAGTCTGGGCAACTCAAAAACATACCGTATTTATCGGCGTATAACACGCACTTTTTCCCCCTTAAAATCGTGGGAAAGTCGTGGGTGCGTGTTATACGCTGATACCCCCAAAAAAAGTGACAAAAATAAAAAAAAACGAAGCGCCGCCGGAAAAGACCGAGCCGACTGTTCGGCTCCGCTCGTAGTCCAGCCTCCCTGCGCTTGCTCCGGAAACAGCAGGGAGGCGGGACCGCGAGCGGAGCCAAACAGTCGACTCTGTCTTTTCTGCGGTGCTTCGTTTTTTTTCGGCGGCGGGAAATTTAAACGCGAGCAAGACTGCAAATGACGCTGGCAAGCTGCAATGACCCTGGGCAAGCTGCAATGACCCTGGGCATGCTGCAATGCCCCTTGGCAAGCTGCAAATGACGCTGGGCAAGGCTGCAAATGACGCTGGGCAAGGCTGCAAATGACGCTGGGCAAGGCTGCAAATGACGCTGGACAAGGCTGCAAATGACGCTGGGCAAGGCTGCAAATGACACTAGGCAAGCTGCAAATGACGCTTAAATGTAAGTTTTTTTTTTCCCCTAAACGTCCCTCCTAAAACGTTTTTTCCTTAAAATGCCCTCCTAAACTTGGGGTGCGTGTTATACGCCGATAAATACGGTAATAGTATTATATCTTGCTTCTCAGAAATAAGTTATTTAGTAAATTCTAATCGTTTGAGTGGGGGGGGTAGCCAAACTCTGCTACTAAGCCCTGGATCACATTGATGCTACTTTGAAATTGTGCTACTTCACTTGAAGTAGCGCGATTTCAAAGTAGCAATGTCAGTGCGATTTCAGGTGCTACTTGATAGACATCTGTATGTCCTAAAGCACAGATGTCTATTGAAATCACACCTGAAATCTGCAAAGGTACTGCAGGAACTACTTTTGCAAATTGATGTGGCAGCGCAAAATCGGTGTCGCACCAATTGCAAAAAGTGCCATTGCCTTCAATAGGCTGCGACTTGTCATGCAATTTGATCTCTCAAATTGCATGAAAAATCGATTCCAATGTGAACCTAGGCTTAGGTTAGGTTGTGGAAGACCGTTCCATGTCACAAATCATACATGTTGTGGAAAGATTGGCTGTACATAACCAATCTCACCTGTGCTAATAAGCGCCACTTCACCATAATGGTATAATGCGTCTTAAAATAACCCATGTCTCGCCTTTTCCCCAGTAAACAGACACTATCACATTCTTATGTCCTCATCTTAGCAAAACTGCCTTGCCGAGCAGTTCACTGGTGCTTTTATTCACACACAAACAGGAAGCCAATCGCCTCCTACACATGATGTGACCTCACAGGATATGACCAAATAAGGATGTAACAACACAGGAAAAATTAATTTATACAACAACCAATGAACAATGACTAGGGCGTGTCTGGGAGGGGACAATGTGTACAATCTCCAGCCCCCTGTCTCTGTCAGCATGATCACAGGAAGCCTGAGATCATGAACACTTCTCCCGACCACAACGATTCAAAGAATCCCGTTTTTATCGTTTGTTCGTGAATCCTTATTCTGCATTGTTCAGAGAACAACACATACCCAAACTATACTTCTGTCTCTGTGGATGAGAGATTATCTGCAGCTGTATGCTCATGGCACCACAAATATGTTGATCAGGCATACAGAGGTGACACGAGCGCACATCTGCTAAACCAATAATGTCTTTGCAGAGCGAACACATCCCCCCACACGATCGTTCTGTGCATCGCACAGGGGCCCTTTGTTGACGGGCATGTCCCCACTCTGCAAACACTTCTCTACATCTCCAAGGAGCTTTCCACTACCAGACGGATCTCAACCAGCGTCAGTCTGCCCCGGTCAGCTCTTTAGAGTGGGTTGCAGGAGTACTAACACTGGGAGACACAATACATATTAAAATGCATCTTCATTAAATTTTCACAACATATATGATGCTGCTTCAGCAATTTCAAAGCAGACTGGGGTTTTCAAGATATGCTATTCAAGCTATTTTGAAAAAGCTCAAAGAAACAGGCAACACTGAGGCCCATAAACACAGTGATTGGCCAAGGAAACCTAATGCAGCAGATGAAAGACACATCATGCTTATTTCACTTCAGCATTGAAAAATGTCCAGCAGTGCCATCAGCACAGAACTGGTGGAGACCAGTAGGACCCAGGTGCACCCATCTATTGTCCAGAGAAGTCTGGCCCAAAGTGGTCTTCATGAGAGATCTGAGGTAAAAAAAACTGTACCTCTAACACAGGAAGAAAGCTAAGTGACTCGATGATGCTCAAAAACAGTAGTAGTTTGTTTGCGAAGAGCTGGTACAATAATGAGTGTCTGTAGGCAAAAGTTAAGCATGATGGAGTTTCCTTGCAAATTTGGGGCTACATTTCTGCAAATGGAGTTTGAGAGATGTGTGATTAGCCCCAAACATATTCTGCAGCAGAATAAACATACAGCCAGTGTCATTAAGGACAATTTTCAGCATAAAGAAGAACAAGGAATTATGGTTTAGCCACCACAGAGCCCTGATCTCAACATAATTGAGTCTATCTGGGAATACATGAAGAGACAGATGGATTTGAGGCAGCCTACATTTACAGAAGATCTGTAGTTAGTTCACCAATATGTTTGGAACAACCTACCAGCCGAGTTCCTGCAAAGACTGTGTGGATGTGTACCTAGAAGAATTGATTGTTTTGAAGGCAAAGGGTGGTAACATCAAATATTTGATTTGAATTTCTCTCCTGTTCATTTACTTTTCATTTTGTGATCTGATAAAAGATAAACTATTCAAGCTTCTATTTCTAAAAACATTCTTAATTTACAGCATTTTTTCACATCTCCCTAAAACTTTTGCATATATAGATCTATATATACAGTATCTCACAAAAGTGAGTACACCCCTCACATTTTTTGTAAATATTTTATTATATCTTTGCATATGACAACACTAAAGAAATGGCACTTTGCTACAATGTAAAATAGTGAGTGTACAGCTTGTATAACAGTGCAAATCTGCTGTCCCCTCAAAATAACTCAACACACTGCTGGCAACAAAAGTGAGTACACCCCTAAGTGAAAATGTCCAGATTGGGCCCAAAGTGTCAATATTTTGTGTGGCCACCATTATTTTCCAGCACTGCCTTAACCCTCTTGGGCATGGAATTCACCAGAGCTTCACAGTCCTCTCCCACTCCTCCATGACGACGTCACAAAGATGGTGGATGTTAGAGACCTTGCGCTCCTCCACCTTCCATTTGAGGATGCCCCACAGATGCTCAATAGGGTTTAGGTCTGTAGACATGCTTGGCCAGTCCATCACTCAGCTTCTTTAGCAAGGCAGTGGTTGTTTTGGAGGTGTGTTTGGGGTCATTATGTTGAAAAACTGCCCTGTGGCCGAGTCTCCAATGGGAGGGGATCATGCTCTGCTTCAGTATGTCGCAGTACATGTTGGCATTCATGGTTCCCTCAATAAACTGTAGCTCCCCATGCCAGAAGCACTCATGCAGCCCCAGACCATGACACTTCCACAATCATGCTTGACTTTAGGCAAGACACACTTGTCTTTGTACTCCTCACCTGGTTGCCCCCACACACGCTTGACACCATCTGAACCAAATAAGTTTATCTTGGTCTCATCAGACCACAGGACATGGTTACAGTTATCCATGTCCTTAGGCTGCTTGTCTTCAGCAAACTGTTGTGGGCTTTCTTATGCATCATCTTTAGAAGAGGCTTCCTTCTGAGATGACAGCCATGCAGACCAATTTGATGCAGTGTGCAGTGTATGGTCTAAACAGTGACAGGCTGACCCCCCACCCCTTCACCCTCTGCAGCAATGCTGGCAGCACTCATACGTCTATTTTCCAAAGCCAACCTCTGGATATGACTTTGAGCATGTGCACTCAACTTCTTGTGTTAACCATGGTGAGGCAAGTTCTGAGTGGAACCTGTCCTGTTAAAGTGCTGGATGGTATTGGCCACCGTGCTGCAGCTCAGTTTCTTTTTCCAATAATCTCTATTGGTTTTAGCAGATAGAATATACAATAAACATTTTGGAAGTGCAGAAAATGAAATATGTCTTGGCCAACATGGCCTACATGGCATTAAGAGAACATTATGCCAACCACAGTGCCACATTGTTTGATGTGTCATGGGTGATCAGATAATTTCATTCAGTTTTGGCTAAACATACCCCATATGTGATTAGGCTTTATTGCGGAAATCATGGCTTGAAAACTAACAGAAAAACAAACAAACCAAAAATAACTGTTTAGGCACATATTGCCCCTTAGATTGCCTTAACTATACTTATTATCGTATGGGAGAGGAGAGGGTAGGCGAGAGTCCCACCATCCACCCCGTATGGGGGTCACACTGTGGGTGGAGGGACCCCAGCCACCACCCCCTGGCTGCAGCTCAGTTTCAGGGTCTTGGCAATCCTCTTTTATAGTCTAGGCCATCTTTAAGTAGAGTAACAATTCTTTTTTTCAGATCCTCAGAGAGTTCTTTGCCATGAGGTGCCATGTTGAACTTCCAGTGACCAGTATGAGAGAGTGAAAGCGATAACACCAAATGTAACACCTGCTCACTATTCACACCTGAGACCTTGTAACACTAAGGAGTCACATGACACTGGGAGGGAAAATGGCTAATTGGGCCCAATTTGGACATTTTCACTTAGGGGTGTACTCACCTTTGTTGCCAGCGGTTTAGACATTGATGGCTGTGTTATTTTGAGGGGACAGCAAATTTACTGTGATACAAGATGTACACTCACTACTTTACATTATAGCAATAATCATTTTATCAGTTGTATTTATATTAATGTATATGAACCTTTACCCCCTTCATGACCAGGGCATTTTCTCCAGTTTAGCTTTGTGCTACTTTAACTGGCAATTGTGCCATCAACACTGTACGCAAATGTAATTTATATCATCTTTTTCACAAAAATAGTACTTTTTTTTTTTTTTTTTTTTTTGGTGAGATCACCACTGGGTTTTTTTCTTCTTTTTTTTTTAAGAAAAAAAAAGACACATTTGTTTTTCTACTTTCTGTTATAAAACATATCCAATAAAACATAAGAAAATTAAATCTATTTATAAATATAGGCCAAAATTTATTCTCCTAGATGGCTTTGATAAAAAAAAAAAAAAAAAAAAAAAAAAACAATCCCAAAAAGAGTGTTTTAACCACTTTAAGACCAGTCTCGTTTTGGATTTTAGGTGTTTACATGTTTAAAACATGTATTTTTTTGCTAGAAAATTACTTAGAACCCCCAAACATTATATATTGTTTTTTTTTTTCTAACACCCTAGAGAATAAAATGGCGGTCGTTGCAATACTTTTTTTCACACCGTATTTGCGCAGCGGTCTTACAAACACACTTTTTTTGGGAAAAATTCACTTTTTTGAATAAAAAAATAAGACGACAGTTAGGTTAGTCCAATTTTTTTATATATCGTGAAAGATAATATTACGTTGAGTAAATTGATACCCAACATGTCACGCTTCAAAATTTTGCCCGCTCGTGGAATGGCGTCAAACTTTTACCCTTAAAAATCTCCATAGGCGTCTAGGGCTATAATTATTGCTCTCGCTCTACTGTTCGTGGCGATACATCACATGTTAAAAAATGGTGTATACTAAAGCGCTGATATATAATTTAAAAGCCCCAAATCTAATAGAATAAAATAAGATTACTAAATGAAATGCTGCTACCATTAAAAGTGTTCCCACACTTGAAAATAGGTGAAAGATATACAAATAGCGTATAAATGGTGCGCAATTCAACCTTAATTATGTGAGCATAGATCTTTAAAAATAATTATTGCTACAATGTCAATTGTGGTCAATAGTGCACAAGTGAAAAAAATTAAATAAAATATATATACAATAATATATGGCAATAATTATTTTTAAAGATCTATGCTCACATAATTAAGGTTGAATTGAGCACCATTTATACGCTATTTGTATATCTTTCACCGATACATCACATGTGTGGTTTGACCACCGTTTTCATATGCGGGTGCTACTCACGTATGCGTTCGCTTATGCACAAGCTCGTCGGGACGGGGCGCTTTAACATTTTTTACTTATTTTATTCTTATTTATTTTACTTGATTTTATTTATTTTTACACTGTTTAAAAAAAAAAAAAAAAAAATTGTCACTTTTATCCCTATTAAAAGGAATGTAAACATCCCTTGTAATAGAAAAAAAAGCATGATAGGACCTTTTAAATATGACATCTGGTGTCAAAAAGTCCTCAGATCTCGTATTTAGACTTCAATGCAAAAAATAAATAAAAAAATGTCATTTAAAAAAATGACATTGAAAAAATGTTCCTTTAAGAGGTATGGGAGGAAGTGACGTTTTGAAGTCGCTTCCGCCCTGCTATGGTATACAGACGGGTGGGGGCCATCTTAGCCTCACTCGTCTCCATACCCAGCAGAGGAAAGGACCCGATTACCTCCGCCGCTACCGACGGCTCCAGTAAGCGGCGGAGGGTGCAGGAGAGCGGCAGGAGGGGTGGAGGGCACCTCTGTGTGACATATGCACACACAAATGGGTATATTTTGGTGAATCTGACATTCACCAAATATTCTCTGCAGGTGAATCTTCCAGGTGCATGTGTTTAAATGAGAGTGATTGATTCACCACCAGTGAATGTTTGGTGTAAATCTCATTTGTTGTTTTTTGGTAGCCTTTGTGCATTCCAATGTAAAACACGGGCTTTACATCAGACGATAGGAACACTGCCAATTCACTGCTACAACTGTTGAGCAATCAGCCTGTACCCGCTATACTACCTCTGGTATGAACTTTGAGGATGACTTGCTCAACAATGCCTACAGCTACAGAGGTAAATGAGGGATTGCTGTAAAGCATATTCTGCTTCTTAAGAATGTGTAAATGCTTTGTGTATCGCCTGACCTTAAGCTTACATTAATGTTGCTATATAGTCTACCTTTTGCTCGTAGCCACCCCTGTCTTTATTGCTTAAGACTGCATACTTTGTGATGGATTTGAATACAGCAAATATGTGCACTGTTGAGCTAAATTCTAAAATATTTATTCAGTGCATCCCTAACTAATCTCGTTGGACCGTGGAGTGTTTACTACATGTAAATGGATGCATTTGTGTAGCTATAAAATTTGATTATCCACAAAAATGGCAAAGTGTTTTATTACTCCTCCTATTCAGCCTACAGTTTGTACTCCTTCTAATCTGTCATTACACTTCTGACAGGTCCAAACCAACAGACAAGATATCTGGCCTACATGTAGAGTTATAGACCGTATAAATTTTCAAGCACAGGCCTCAAATAAGCCAGGCAGCAAAATCTCATTCTGCTGAATTGATTTACTGGGAAAAAATGGTTGTAAGTTTATGAGTTGTGTTTGGACTAAAGTCAAACCCTTAGTGTGTGAAATTGAGAGCAAGCTACAGATGAAATGGTCCATTTTGGCGCTTAGTGACATACTGATGTAGTTGTAACTTTAACAATATTAAACATGTGCATATGCCTTATAGAGGGGAGAATTAATAATTGTGCTTTAATTGCCAAGCAAATCTACTTAAATTGTATATTATACTGTATTTTACTTCTTGATTTATGTTTTTTTTTTTCCTCTGATGTGTTTAATTTGACCACACAGATTTTACTGTGCTGGTCTGTTTCTAAGGACAACCTTACTTTTAAACTTGTTTTAGCACAACAGGGCAAAGTTTGTTTCCACAATGCTACCTGGAACCTGTATTTATGTTTGCCATGTTAAAAGGGGCATCTGCCATATTATAGATGTTGTCTATTAGAACTACATCTATTTACAGAGATAAATTGCAGAGGGTTGCAGAACAGCTGCCATGTAGTAGGGGGAATCCCAAACCTAAGGCTAAGCTGTGTCACATTATCTTCCAAAAAGAGTCCACTTCTTGGTCCATTTTGACCATAGTTTTCAACATGCGTGAAGATAAATGTGCAGGTAAGCTTGCAGGAATGCTATGTAATCAGTCAAAAACAGTGTATGGTGCTAAACCTTGGCTCATGGCAACTGCTAGGCAGCCCTCTACATGGAAGTAGGAGAATGAAGAATCTCTATCGGTGAAGTGAAAAGTTTACCAATCAAATAATTGTTCTGTGCTTACACTCAATATTCCCTTATTTCCCTAATCACCTTTGCTATTATGTCTTGAATTGATGAATAATAAATGTGAAATAATATATTGATACAGTTGTCCTTTTAATAAATATATCAATACATCTCTTTCAATAATTTTTGTTTCACTTACAAGAAAAAAAAATGTTTAACAGCAGTAGCACCCACACAGGGGATAGTAAACAGTAGATAGGGTACAAGATAAAAGCTAAAATATTTATTGCAGTACGAATAACACAAAAAAAAAGTCAGAATCTAAAGTGGCCATAGATGGATGATAATTTGGCTGGTACAACAGGGACCGGCTGAATTTAGATCCAGGAGTGGTCACTGCCGCTCAACAGAGACAATCTATTGTTTGACTTTTGTTGAATGGACCTGTTGGAAAAAAGCTGCCTAATTTAGTAGCTGCAGTCAGTGGCTGCAATGCTGATCTGTGTATTCCGACAGTGGAGGAGTCCTCTTGCTGTCAGAATACAATATTGCAGTGGGGAGGATTATTTCATCCACAAGTTCAGTGTTTTTGGGGTATGAGACTTAAACTGTATGGTCAGTTTAAGTCTCTTAGGTAGAATGATAAAATCGCCAAGGTTTTCAGTGAGGTCTTCACAAGGGATACAATTGTAAGATAAGATAATAGTAGATATAATAAAGTTATGTACACATTGTGGTGTTTTCCACACCTCTCAAACTGTATTATTGCCACATTGATTTTATAGTGCAGAAAAACTCAGTGTTGACAAATTAGGTATTCTGTTAAAGTGTGAAAGCAAGCATGGAATAAGCGTATCACTCAAAGCACCCACAACAAAGTGCTGTTTTTTTTTTTTTTTTTACTTATCCCCAACATTTTTTATTTGAGTAGGACTAGTGTTCCTATTGTGTTTTTATTGCGGTTTGGGTCTTTGCTGGTGACCCTTGTCACAAAGGCAGAAAGTGATGGGAAAAACTACATTTTACAGTTGTCAGCAGAGCAGGAGATGAAGTGAAACCTTCCACTAGGGACACGTTCTTGTGAAAACTATAAGAGGGAATTTTAAAAAGGACAAAGTCAAAAAAGTAAACATTTGCAGGGGTTGTAACCATTCAATCGGTTGTAACCATTCACTTCTTTATCCCAAAAAAATAATAATTTAAAATGGATGTACTTGAATGTTAAGGTTAAGTTCAGGCTTAGTTTTAGGATAAGGGCACAGGGTAACCAATAGAGGAAGTTGAAAAGTTCCACATTCAGGTTAAACAGATATTCAGGCAAAAAAAAAATGGATGAACATAAATAGCCCATTAAAAGATTAAAGTATAACTAAAGACAAAAAAGTTTTGCCTTTATTTCTACTTTAAAGGATAGGGTCTCCTTTGGAACATGTTACATGTTCCACACGTATTTAGGGTGGAACATGTAACATGCTCCAGCTTCTGCCTCCTCTCCTCCCGAATGATGTTCTCATTTTGATGGCCCTCATCACTTAACATATGCCTTTGACCAGTGGCGGCTGGTGCTCAAAATTTTTTGGGGGGCGCAAATAAACTGAAAAATTCTGAAAAAAAAGCCAATCAAATGCAGCCACTGTACCAAACGCAGCCACTGTGCCCATTAAAACGCAGCCACTGTGCCCATCAAAACGCAGCCACTGTGCCCATCAAAACGCAGCCACTGTGCCCATCAAAACGCAGCCTCTGTGCCCATCAAAACGCAGCCACTGTGCCCATTAAAACGCAGCCACTGTGCCCATCAAAACGCAGCCACTGTGCCCATCAAAACGCAGCCACTGTGCCCATCAAAACGCAGCCACTGTGCCCATTAAAACGCAGCCACTGTGCCCATCAAAACGCAGCCACTGTGCCCATCAAAACGCAGCCACTGTGCCCATCAAAACGCAGCCACCGTGCCCATCAAAACGCAGCCACTTTGCCCCTTTAAAACACAGCCACCTTGCCCCTTTAAAACACAGCCACATTGCCCCTTTAAAAAACACAGCCACATTGCCCCTTTAAAACACAGCCACATTGCCCCTTTAAAACACAGCCACATTGCCCCTTTAAAACACAGCCACATTGCCCATCTAAAACACAGCCACATTGCCCATCTAAAACACAGCCACTTTGCCATCAAAGCTGTCCCTGCAAAGAAGCTGCCACTGTGCCCCCCCCCCCCCTCGCCCTGCACTTACCTTGTGTTGGGTGACGGCGGCATCGTGTCCTCCATTCCCTCTCCTGCCCGCTCCTCCTCTCATCCTCTGCTATGATTGGACGCCTGATAGGCGCCCAATCACAGCGCCTGTCGTTTCAGCCAATCAGGGCACAGGTAACACAGACCTGTGCTCCTGATTGGCTAAGGGGCCGTACAATGTTAGCAAACCGAATTCCTTCGGTTTGTTAACGCTGCTGCTGAGTGACAAGGAACGCACAGCGTTGCGCCCGCTTGTCACCTTTTTGGACGCCTATTAGCGCCTACGGCGCTAATCAGGTGTTTCCAAAAAACACCCCCACCGCTGTTATTCAGGCGCCCGGTGACCGAAAAGGGGCCGGACACCTGAATAGGGGGTGTCAGCAGCGACCATAGATAGATTCATGCAATGCATGAATCTATCTATGGAGTATCGAGAGTGACAGGAGAGGGGGGGCGGCGCTCCTGCGCCCTTTATGGACGCACCGCCCCTGCCTTTGACCCACTCCAACCTGTGACCGGTCAGTGAAAGGAGGATTGGCACAGTGAAGAACTCATCCCCCTGTAATACTGCTGTCTCTTCCATTAGCATGCCTCGTCAGCACATGAACTAACTGGCTTCTTGTTCTGCTGTGCCCTCTCGCACTCAGCCCTGATATATAGGGATTGCATATGGCTGATTCAGGTCAAATATATATTTTGCCTAGAGATCAGTTTTAATTTAGCAGGGCAATTAAAGAAATATCTCTCCTCTTTTTTGATGCTGAATCCTCATACTAAACACTACATTTCAGGGTTTACAGCACCAATACTGTACAGTACTGTACTTCTAAACCTGTATAGCAAAGAGCACACAATTTTGACTTACCGTAAGCCTTTCTAAATGATTGGTTAGACTAATTTATGTAAAACGGAGTAAAGATCAGCAAACCTGTTAGCCAGAGCAGCAAACCATACATAGTTCTAGTGTGGAATAACAAATTAAAAGTGGGACAGTAAACCAATTTTCTCTTTAGTCATGGACACAATATGTATTGAATAAACCGCTGTAAATTTTTCAATGTTCTATTTTTTTCTTTCCATAAATGTGGAGCAGTGGAAGAGGTGAAATTTGATGTACAAGCTGACTCTGATCGCACAAGAATAACAGTGATTTATTTTAACCATGCAATATAATTCACACACATAAACCTAAATGCTTTCTAAAATCATAAAAAAGTTACATAAGGCTTATCAAGAACATAGGAAGAACAAAATAACATCAAGAACATTAAATTGTACTTTGATGCAAGTGGGTGCATTTTGTTCTTTTAAGATGTATTTATCTTAACCTTTCTAGATATATATATATATATATATATATATATATATATATATATATATATATATATATATATATATATATATATACAGTGGTGTGAAAAAGTGTTTGCCCCCTTCCTCATTTCCTGTTCCTTTGCATGTTTGTCACACTTAAGTGTTTCGGAACATCAAACCAATTTAAACAATAGTCAAGGACAACACAAGTAAACACAAAATGCAATTTGTAAATGAAGGTGTTTATTATTAAAGGTGAAAAAAAATCCAAACCATCATGGCCCTGTGTGAAAAAGTGATTGCCCCCTAAACCTAATAACTGGTTGGGCCACCCTTAGCAGCAACAACTGCAACCAAGCGTTTGCGATAACGTGCAATGAGGCTTTTGCAGCGTCCTGGAGGAATTTTGGCCCACTCATCTTTGCAGAATTGTCCTAATTCAGTTACATTAGAGGTTTTTCGAGCATGAACGGCCTTTTTAAGGTCATACCACAACATCTCAATAGGATTCAGGTCAGGACTTTGGCTTGGCCACTCCAAAGTCTTCATTTTGTTTTTCTTCAGCCATTCGGTGGTGGACTTGCTGGTGTGTTTAGGATCATTGTCCTGCTGCAGAACCCAAGTTCGTTTCAGCTTGAGTACACGAACAGATGGTCGGACATTCTCCTTCAGGATCTCTTGGTAGACAGCAGAATTCATAGTTCCTTTTATCACGGCAAGTCTTCCAGGTCCTGAAGCAGCAAAACAGCCCCAGGCCATCACACTACCACCACCATATTTTACTGTTGGTATAATGTTCTTTTTCTGAAATGCAGTGTTCCTTCTACGCCAGATATACTTGGACACACACCTTCCAAAGAGTTCCACTTTTGTCTCATCGGTCCACAGAATGTTGTCCCAAAAGTCTTGGGGATCATCAAGATGTGTTGTGGAGAAATTGAGACGAGCTTTGATGTTCTTTTTGCTCAGCAGTGGTTTTCTCCTTGGAACTCTGCCATGCAGGCCATTTTTGCCCAGTCTTTTCCTGATGGTGGAGGCATGAACGCTGACCTTAACTGAGGCAAGTGAGGCCTGCAGTTCCTTGGACGTTGTTGTGGGGTCTTTTGTGACCTCTTGGATGAGTCGTCGCTGCGCTCTTGGGGTAATTTTGGGCGGCCGGCCACTCCTGGGAAGGTTCACCACTGTTCCATGTCTTCGCCATTTGTGGATAATGGCTCTCACTGTGGTTCGCTGGATTCCCAAAGCTTTGGAAATGGCTTTATAACCCTTTCCAGACTGATAGATCTCAATTACTTTCTTTCTCAATTGTTCCTGAATTTCTTTGGGTCTCGGCATGATGTGTAGCTTTTAAGGATCTTCTGGTGGACCTTACTGTGTCAAGCAGCTCCTATTTAAGTGATGCCTTGATTGTGAACAGGTGTGGCAATAATCAGGCCTGAGTGTGGCTAGAGAAATTGAACTCAGGTGTGGACAACCACAGTTATAGTATGTTTTAACAAGGGGGGCAATCACTTTTTCACACAGGGCCATGATGGTTTAGATTTTTTTTCACCTTTAATAATAAACACCTTCATTTACAAATTGCATTTTGTGTTTACTTGTGTTGTCCTTGACTATTGTTTAAATTGGTTTGATGTTCCGAAACACTTAAGTGTGACAAACATGCAAAGGAACAGGAAATGAGGAAGGGTGCAAACACTTTTTCACACCACTGTATATATATATATATATTTTTTTTTTTATTGTATTTCAAAGTACTTTAAAAATGTTTTCAGAGCTAAGTGATTTGATGTTGTTGACTGTGATTTAAATGGGTAACTGGTTCCCAATGATTTATTTTGCGAATTATTTTGGGAACAGCCAAAAGATTGTTTCAAGGTACTGCCTATTGCAAGAGGTTAAGACTGTTCTTTCTATTTGTGGGAATTAATTAGGTGGTGCTTGTTGTGCGTGTGTGGAAAATTCAGTGTATAAGACTCTAAGAATAGTGTGTTTTTTCACTGTTGTGTATTGACAATGCAGAGATAGATTAGCAATGCAAAGCTCACCTGATCACATATGTTATACTAGCAAGGTGGACACATTGTGGTTGATTTACTAAAGGAAAGTACACTATTCACTCTACAAGGGAAGTTACTCTTTGCGTGTAAATTTTCCACAACATTTAGTGAATGTGGTGCAGTTTCACTTTACAAAGAATACCTAATCACATGCACAGAAAGTGCTTATAAGTGTTTGGGTGATGGAAGTCAGCAGAGCTTCACCTCATTGAGCCCCGTGCATAATTTCCATGCAAAGTAAAACTTTGCCTTTTAGTGAAGCAAGCACTAGTAACCCACCAGGACACTGCAGTGGAATCATGGACTCTTAGTCCTGTGGATCACCCCTCTGAATAGAGTGTCTTTATTGATTGGTGGCACATGTGCAGGTCTGATGGCATAGAAAGTAATACTACTGATGCTAGTTGGAGCAAAAATTCTGCATCATGTGTATGGGAGAGCCAGTGAAAAACAAGACTTTTTTTTCTGCACAGGGACATCTATTGCATTGTCCATGACTATGTAAAAGTTAACGATGAAGAATCTTAAATGGGTTTTGTTGATTTTCTAATGCACACTGTATGCTTGGCTTACAGTATAAGTCTAGTGTTTGTTTTATTGATACTGTATGTGAAGCTCAGCAGTTAAGGATCAGCCTGAAAATGTAGGGAATTTCTGGTACTTGGTACTTGAGGGGGTTGGCTGCAGAATCCAAAAGAGAATCACACTGGAATCTCTAAGCATGTGATCAATAGTATGGAGATAAAGTATGCACACTTCATTTAGATTGCATTTTCTCCTTTTGCAATCATAATCTAATCACATTATTTTTACCCCTCACTGTCACAAGGGTCTACTTTTTGTGCATCCCACTGTGTACAAAAACAAATATTTTCTGGCCTGCCCCCTTACAACACACAATCTATCACACTCTGTACAGAAATGTTGCACTGTGGAATACTTGAGGGATCGCCAGTGTGCTTAAATTGTTTGTAAAGCTTAGTTTTTTTTTTTTTTTTTTTAAAACAACAAACATGCCATACTTACCTGCTCTGCATAATGGTTTTGCACAGAACAGCCCCGATCCTCATCTTCCGGGGTCCCCTGATGGTGCTACTGGCCCCTCCCTCCTGCGGAGTGCTCTCATAGGAAGAAGCTTCCTATGGGGGTGCCCTCGTGTGTGCTTGAGCCCAAGCTGGGCTGTTTGCATCTAGATATGCATTTCAGACAAACACCCCTGCTCAGTCCCCCCTTTCCCCCACACTCTGTTCACATGTTTGACTGTCACAACAGCAGGGACCAGCCCAGCCTGTGAGAGCGGGGAGAAGGGAGAACAGCTGCTGTAGACATGCACAGTGCAGGATCCAGATTGCAAGTGAGTATTTGGGGAGGTTTTTTTTTTACCTTAAAGCAGAGAATGCATTAAAGTAACAACTCTTCTTAGGCCTACCCCGATATGCACAAGGTGCAAGAGGGATCGTGGTGACCTGATCCACCTACTGTGGAGGTGCCCGAAGCTTTACTCCTACTGGAGTGGAGTGGTGGATACCATAAATAGGGTGTTTCAGATCTCTATACCCACCGATCCCAAACACTGTTTGTTAAATATATTGGAGGTCTTTGAATGGGAGGAGGGTGTCAGAATAGCTGTTATCAGAACCCTGCAATGAGCACGTATGATGATAATGCTTCACTGGATATCGGAGGACCCGCCCACAGTTAAGGAATGGATTTCCGCAGTTGGGAATATTATTAGAATGGAGAAAATGGTATATCAACACAGGGGATGCTCCCGAAAGTTTGAGAAACTGTGGGGCCCGTGGCTGGATGTACCTGGATTGGTCCCGGTGGATCTAGTGATGGGAAGATTACTAGGTGTAAATGCTGGATAAGTAAACCTATATGGAATATTGGTCAACTAGAACACGGAGACTGGACTGTAAGGTTGGAGTAGAGTGGGGTGTGTATCAGCTATGAAGGTATTGTAGCCATTCGGTAATGAAAATGTGCAAAACATGCAATGTAACTGTGAAATGTTGAAGCCTGGTTCTGTTTGTTTATGTTGTACTCAATAAACTTTTCTTTGGATTAAAAAAAGTAAAAACTCTTAACTTTTACAACCACTTTAACGTGCCTCCCCAAATTAGTAATTGCATCCAGCATATTTTAGGGGTTGGGGCCCCTAGTACACACAGGTGAGGTGCACTTCTCCTCTATAAGGTTAGCATTTGGATATCTGCAAGCATCTTGTGTTGTCTCCTATTTGATATATACTGTATATAACTTTATTATAGTGATATGTTTATGTTAAAATTTAATTTACCTTCAACAGTGTGTGTGTTTTTTTTGTTTTTTTTTTATTTTAAGTCCAGTGGGTCTATATGGGGGATATCCTGCTTAGTGACATTGTTCTGCTCTGTGTAGTAGTGAACACGATAAAGTATATAATTATAAGTCTGAAGTCTTAATAATACCCTTTTTTAGTAGACATTTCCTGTTCTATCTGGCTTTCATTGTATCAGTACCGATATGTATAGTATGGCTATAGAATGCTTCATAACATTAAATTGTCATTCTGCTTACTTAAGGATTATGACTCATTCATTCATTCAAGGATTATGACTCATGTATTTAGAAAGGCTGACCAACAGGCAGCTTATTACCAGTAAATTTTATATTGAACAAACACTTAATTTTGGAAATAATTACATATACACAGGCAAGCAAGAAAACATAGGTTTACAGTTTAAAGAGGGGTAATCTTATTAGGAGTGGGATAATAAGCATTTAGAGGGCAGCCAGTAAGTTGTTATCTTTCATTTGCAAAGCTCAACCAAGCAAACTGAAGATAGAAGATGATTGGTTACTATGCACAGCTGCTCCAGGTTTTATAAACTCACCCCCTTTAAGTACATTTTGTCTTGTGTACATCAAAGCAGGGTAATTGCTGCTCTTGGAATCCAGTTGCCACTGATGAATCAATTTTCTTTTCTTCCGTAATGGGGGTGGAAGAAAAGAAAATCGGTCAATTCCCCTATCAACAAAGTCAGTGTTGATGGGGGAATGTCTCCTGCAGTGCTATTGTAGTCTGCTGGTGGGGAAAGGGGGGTCGCGGGGCAGTAATCACTTGTAGAAAAATCTGTCAGGCTGATGTACCAGATTGATGGATTGACTTGGGTATAATCAACCTGCCCATACATGGATTGAAATTCATCCGGTCCCTGTTGAATGGGTCGGGTTTTTTTATTATTTTTTTTTATATTTTTTTTTAATTCAATCGTTTTTATTGATGATTTTCACATATAACAGAAGCAATCAAAAACTGTTGTTTGTTGCAAGGTGGTAGAATAATGGCATGTAATAAGTACAAATAAGGTAACAGAGTAATATCAACATTTGGTAAAGTTATTGTTATACAAGCTTCCTAATACTTGTTATACAGTGGCAGTATGGGTTGACTACTGTCCTGGACACCCCTTCAGGTTCAAGACTGTGCCCAGGGCTGCAGACAGCTCCATTCTCCTTTGTGTTATTCCATTCAATCATGCAGTTTGTTATACATTGAAGAGAACCATATTACGAACATTAGAAAACAAGATAATTTTTAAACTTGGAAATTAGATGCATAACCTTGGCAATCATTCCTAGGTAAACTTAGCAATAGATATAGTCAGAATAGTCACCCTTTCTGGGGAAGTCTTGTTGAGAGCTTACATTAATATTTTCTGAGGCTTGGTTAGATAGGAAAGTAGGCCTACGAATAGGGATTCAAAGATTTGTCTTTGTTCCAAACCAACCATGGGTGCCACAATACAATCCCTATTTTGTGTCTTAGTGCTAAGGTCTGTTCATAGGTAAAATGTAGCTGGGTCATTTGCACCACACCCCGCATTGTGGGTGGATGAGGGTTTTTCCATTTTCTGGTGATATATATATTGTGTGTCTAAGCTGTTTTGGGTATTGTTCCAATTCAAGAGATAACAGTGCTAGGCTAGGTCGTGAAGGAATTTATCAGTTGGGTCATTTTATATATTAGCTGGAAGATTGTTGCCAATAATGAATCAGCTTGGGGCAGCTCCAAAGTACATGTCCACCTTGTCTTCAGCATTTATTGTCCAGATCTTTATGGAATCTGCACACTTTATTGGGGGTCAGATATCAGTGTTATGATAGTTTAGTTTAATAGATAGTTCCCAAAGTGTCATTCTTCTACAGTGTATGTGCATCTTAGGTCAGATTCCCCTTTGAGTAGCGGAGTTGTTTTAGAAAAGATTCTTTTTTTGTTGAAAGAGGTTGTAGAATGCCTTGTGTGGGCTCCGGCGGGAATTTTTCTCATCAAAAGACCGGCGGACTTAGTAAGAAGTTTTGACTCAAAATTGTCCGCCAGACTCAGCAGTCCGGCGGACAATCCGGCTTTCTGTGTGCTAGTCCGTGGGACTTTTGAAATGAACGGACTTTCCCCACACACGGAGTAAAGTCCGTTCATTTAGAACGTGACTCCAGGTAGACGGGACTAGCGAAGGAAGTCAATGCCGCCATCTCGATTGACACCTCGCTAGCCCCGTCACCTAGTATGGATTTAAAGGGGAATCCCTACGCCGAAAAAAAAAAAAAAAACGGCGTGGGGGTCCCCCCTGAATCCATATCAAACCCTTATCCGAGCACACAGCCCCGCCGGTCAGGAAAGGGGGTGGGGAAGAGCAAGCACCCCCCCCCGAGCCGTGCCAGGCCGCGTGCCCTCAAAATGGGGGGTGCCCTGGGGAAAGGGGGATCCTGCAGCCCCCCCACCCCAAAGCACCTTGTCCCCATGTTGATGAGGACAAGGGCCTCTTCCCGACAACCCTGGCCATTGGTTGTCAGGGTCTGCGGGTGGGGGGCTTATCGGAATCCGGAAGCCCACTTTAATAAGGGGGCCCCCAGATACCGGCCCCCCACCCTATGTGAATGAGTAGGGGGTACAATGTACCCCTACCCATTCACCTAAGGGAAAAAAGTGTAAATAAAAAACACAACACAAGTTTTTAAAATACTTTATTACACAGCTCCGGGGGTCTTCCGTCTTGGGGGGTCTTCTCGCTGGACTCCTCCGCTAGCTTTTTTTACTAGCGGAGGAGCCCGGCTTTCTTCTTTGTCGTCGCCGCGGTCTGGGGGTCTTGCCCCGCTCTTCTGTTCTTCTTGCCGGGCCTCTGCTATCTTCTGCTAGCTCTTTTACTAGCGGTGGCCCGGGCTTCTGTCGCAGTCGCCGCCTTCTGTTTCTGCTGCTTCTGCTTCTTCTTCTTTCTTCATCCGATGTTGACACGACGCTGTCTCCTCTTGTAATGGCCCAGACGTGTTGCGCTGCCAGTTATATAGGGACAAGGGGCCACCGACTCATGTCACATGGTGATCCCGCCCTCCTATGATGTCACAGTCCCGGAGGATGCTGGGACCTTTCCCCAGGGCACCCCCCATTTTGAGGGCACGTTGTCTAGTACGGCTCAGGAGGGGGGGGGCTCGCTCGTCCCCACCCCCTTTCCTGACCGGCCGGGCTGCGTGCTTGGATAAGGGTTTGATATGGATATGGAGGGGACCCCCACGCCGTTTTTTCAGCGTAGGGATTCCCCTTTAAATCCATACCAGGTGACGGGGCTAGCGAGGTGTCAATCGAGGCGGCGACATTGACTTCCTTCGCTAGTCCCGTCTACCTGGAGTCACGTTATAAATGAACAGACTTTACTCCGTGTGTCTGCAAGTCCGTTCATTTCAAAAGTCCCGCGGATTTACGCCAAAACTCCGGTGATTGTCCGCCGGAAAAGTCCAGGGCAAGTCCACACGTTCGGAAAGTCCGGCGGACCTCCCCTGGAAAGTTCGGCCGAAAAGTCAGATTGTGTGTACGTGGCAGAAGAGTGAAATTCCTTTTTGACGTTATATGGGGGCGCTAAGAAAGATCCAAGCAGGTTAGGGAATTTTACAGGACCACAGTGAAGGTGTAGTTAGATAGTGTTTTGTGTGTATATAAAGATAAAGGTCTGATTTGGGTAGTTGGTATTCTTTTTGTAAGGTGGGAAATTATTTGAGCATGTCATTATTAAAGAGATCATTGATGTGCATAATACATTTTGTTTGCCACTTTGCGAAAGATATTAAGTAAATTTTGTTTTGAAGGGCTGATGTGGGGATTTTCGGGGTGGACTTGATAGGGTAAATTGAGCTGAGTCTTACAAATTTATTCCAAACTTTAACTGTTGCAGACATTGTAGGAGGGGCATAGCAAGGGGTTTTAGTTTTATGTGACATAGAGAATAACCAGGTAGATAGTTTACCTCCTGGAATAGTGGAGGCTTCCATTTGGCCCCAAATTGTGGATGGTGAGGGTAGAAACCACTCTTTTGGTTGTGTAGGCACTGAAGCCATGTAGTAATCCTGAAAGTCCCCATAGCCAGTACCACCGGCCGTGCGATGTTTAATCAGTTTGGTATGTACGCATCTGGCTTTTTTACCTTGCCATGTAAAACTAGAAAGCATAGTTTGTAGTGATTTAAAGTCACTAGTTGGAATGTTAATTGGGAGGGTCCTGAAGAGGTAAAGGATTTGGGGGAGATAGAGCATTTTAAAAGCTGCTAGGCGTCCCATCCATGAGAGTTTAAAAGACGCCAGTCTGTTAAGGTTCTCCTGAAGTTTGGTGCAAAATGGTAAATAGTTGTGGTGGAATAGCGTTTTAGTGGTTTTGGTTAGCTGGACGCCAAGGTAGGTTATACTTTGCTCTGCCCACGTATAGGGGAACCCGCTGTTGAAGGATTGCTCTCCTTTTTTTTTTTTTTTTTTGTTGCACCAGTAGACAGCCAGCAAGATATAGTAATTCCAGCAGACGTAAACACACCCGCCTAGAATTAATGACCAATCAAATATCACCACTCGTGTGAAATTAGCTGGACTGGTAAACCATCATATGCGTAGACTTAGGATCGCTGTGATTTATATTATAAAATGTACAAAATACTTATCCACATCTTTAATTTATATCTATCTTATGTCATATTATTCCCCATTGTCACCCCCCCCCCCCCCCCTTCCCTCACCCCCGGATCTGTTTTCCTTGTTACCCTTCTAATTTAGCCTATGTCTAACATTCCCTGCGCGTATATTTCAGACGTTTTAAATACATTCTATTTCATCCAGGTAGCTCTATAAGCTTTGATCTGTCCCTGGTCAGCCCCGCAAAGGTACCCCATGTTGCTTATATATTCCACTCTCTGTAACCATTCTTTTATGGCTGGTTTCCTAGTACACAGACATTTTTTTTAGGATTAAGCCCCTTTGCGGCGTTGAGCAAGAATGGGACCAACGTTTTCCTGTATTGTATCACAGTTTTAGCTGTCCCATGAAACAAGCAAGTCCAGGGGTGTTGCGGAATCTTTTCCCCTGTTATCTTCTCTATATATAGTAGTATTTCCTGCCAGTATTCTCTTTTGCACGGGCATACCCACCATATATGCATTGTTGTTCCTATTTGTTTACAGTTCCTCCAGCACTGGGGAGGGTTATTTGGATGAATTTTATTCATTCTAGCTGGGGTCAAGTGCCAGCGCACCATGAATTTGTAATTTGCCTCTATCGAGATTATGTCTGTTGCATAATTGTGTACTGCACCTATCATTTGTATTTTGTCTAATTTTGTACCCAAATCGTTTTCCCATTTATTTATGAAAGGTAAGGTCCCAGGACTTTCTAGATCTGTTAAAATTGCATATATTTGGGATATTCCATGTCTTATTGGTATTTTTCCGTTACAGAGATTTTCGATTGGGGTCAATCCTTCCTCATCTCTAGTTGGTTGGGGGATTGTGCTTACAAAGTGCTTTTTTTGTAAATATTCCCAGTCCTTTAAATAATGTCACCCGTGAATCCTAATTAAATCTTGCCTATCTATAATTTTCTTGTGCGTTGTAATATCTTTTAATTGTGCACCCCCCATTTGTTTTCCCATCTGTGTCCCATTTCCAGGGATAAAAAAAATTGGTACCCGATAGTGAAATTAAAGGGGAATTATATTTCCATTTTTCTTTTTGGTGTAGTGTGTCCCATATTTTAAGTACTATTTTGGTTAGCTCATGCGTGTTTATGCTATGTGTTCTAAATTTCCGTGGAATCCATATAATTTTTTGAAGTTGTGTCGTGTAAAGTGTATCTTCCAATTTACCCATCTCTTTTTAGTATTAAGGTTTGCCCACTCCACCAATCTTGTCAAGATAATTTCCATGTAATACCTTTTTACATCTGGGCATGCCATCCCTCTTTTTTTTTTTTTCCTGGATAGCAAATTATTGTTTACCCTGGCTTTTTTATTCTGCCATACATATTTCAGGATTATTGTTTTCATTACTTTAAAGAAGGTTGATGGTATTTCCATCGAGAGCATCTGAAATTGATATGCTATCTTCGGTAAAATCACCAGTTTTAATATGTTTATTCTACCCAACCATGAGATTGATCTTTTCTCTATTTTTTTTTTAACTCTGCTTTAATTTTGTTGAGTAGTGGAATGTAATTGGCTTGATATAACTTATCTATGGTGGGGGTTAGTTTGATTCCTAGATATGTTATCTCTTTTCTTTCCCAAGTAAAGGGGAATTCTTGTTGCAGTAGGTTTACTTATTTTTTTATCTAGGCCCACATTCAATATTACCATTTTTATGGGGTTAATCTTGAAATTTGAGAGCTCACTATATTGTTTAAGTTCTTTTATTAAATTGGGTAGTGACAGCCTTGGTTTGGTCATATATAGGAGTATGTTGTCTGCATATGCCGCAAGCTTATGCTCTTCCTCTCCAATTTTAACTCTGCTTATGTCTAAGTTATTACGTATTTTGGTTAATAGTGGTTCTAATGCGATTACATACAAAAGTGGCGAGAGCGGGCATCCTTGCCTTGTACCGTTAGACATTTCAAAAGCAGACGACATACTCCCATTGACCCCAACCCTGGCTGTAGGCTGTTTATGTAGGTTGCTAATCCATCTCATGATTCTTGGTCCCAGTCCTATGCTCCTGAGTGTTTCAAACATAAATATCCAATCAACACGCTCAAATGCCTTTTCGGCATTGATCGAAATTATAATCATTGGGACCTTATTTCTTTTTCTTTATTCATTAATAATAGCGTTCTTATGCTAATTTCTTTCCCCTCCCTACCTGGTAAAAAACCTGTTTAGTCAATATTTATCAGGTCTGGCATAAGATTTTTTTATCTTGATGCCAGAACTTTCGCGTATAATTTTGTATCTGCATTACAAATGCGATGGGACGAAAACTTGAGCAAATATTTCTATCCTTCCCTACTTTTGGTATAACTGATATATTTGCTAGGAGAGATTCCTTTCTTATTTCTTTGTTTTCCCCTATACTGTTAAAGTATTTACATAATTCTGGGACTAGATGTTCCTTAAATCTTTTATAATATTTAATTGGGAACCCGTCTGGGCCTGGGCATTTTCCCCCTGGGGTTTCTTTTAGAGCCTTATAGATTTCCTCCTGGGTAATGGGATCATCCAATATTTCAGAGCTTTCTGTTGTTATTTTTAATAAATTAACTTCCGCTAAGTATTCCTGTATTTTTGTTTTTCTACACTCTTCCTCTTGACGTGTCTCTCTAGTTCTTATTGCGTATAGAGCACTGTAATATGTTTTAAACACATTCACAATATCTGTTGTTTTATATTTCAGTTCCCCTATCTCATTTTTTTATCTTTTCAATATAATTGGATTTTTTTTTTTTTGCTTTAGATATTTTTGCTAGGTGTTTCCCGGGTTTATTGCCCCACATGTATCTTTCTTTCGTCACATTTTTAAATATTTTTCTAGTCTCTTGTTCCATAACCACTTCAGCCCCGGACCATTTGGCAGCCAAAGGACCAGAGGTCTTTTTTCAATTTCGCACTGCACTACTTTAACTGGTAATTGCGCGGTCATGCAATTTTGTAACCAAACGAAATTTGCGTCCTTTTCTTCCCACAAATAGAGCTTTCTTTTGATGGTATTTGATTGCCTCTGTGATTTTTATTTTTTGCGATATAAACGGAAAAAGAGCGAAAATTTTGAAAAAAAAAGAGATTTTCTACTTTTTGTTATAAAAAAAATCTAATAAACTCAATTTTAGTCAAACATTTGGGCCAAAATGTATTCAGCCACATGTCTTTAGTAAAAAAAATGCCAATAAGCGTATATTTATTGGTTTGCGCAAAAGTTATAGCGTCTACAAACTAGAGTACATTTTCTGGAATTTACACCGCTTTTAATTTATGACTGCCTATTTCATTTCTTGAGGTGCTAAAATGGCAGAGAAGTACAAAACCCCCCCAAATGACCCCATTTTGGAAAGTAGACACCCCAAGCTATTTGCTGAGAGGCATGTTGAGCCCATTGAATATTTTTTTTTTTAGTCCCAAGTGATTGAATAAAGACAAAAATAAAAAATATTTTTTTTTTTTTTCAAAAAGTTGTCACTAAATGATATATTGCTCACACATGCCATAGTTATATGTGGAATTGCACCCCAAAATACATTTTGCTGCTTCTCCTGAGTATGGGGATACCACATGTGTGGGACTTTTTGGGAGCCTAGCCGCGTACGGGGCCCCGAAACCCAAGCACCGCCTTCAGGATTTCTAAGGGTGCAAATTTTTGATTTCACTCCTCACTACCTATCACCGTTTCGAAGGCCATAAAATGCCAAAATAGCACAAAACCCCCCCAAATGACCCCATTTTGGAAAGTAGACACCCCAAGCTATTTGTTGAGAGGCATGGTGAGTATTTTACAGCTCTCATTTGTTTTCGAAAATGAAGAAAGTAAAGAAAAAAAAATTTTTTTTTTTCTTTTTTTCAATTTTCAAAACTTTGTGACAAAAAGCGAGATCTGCAAAATACTCACCATACCTCTCAGCAAATAGCTTGGGGTGTCTACTTTCCAAAATGGGGTCATTTTGGGGGGTTTTATGCCATCTGGGCATTCCATGGCCTCCGAAACTGTGATTGGCAGTGAGAAGTGAAATAAAAAAATTACACCCTTAGAAAGCCTGAAGGCGGTGATTGGTTTTTGGGGTTCCGTACGCAGCTAGGCTCCCAAAAAGTCCCACACATGTGGTATCCCCGTACTCAGGAGAAGCAACAGAATGTATTTTGGGGTGTATTTCCACATATGCCCATGACATGTTTGAGCAATATATCATTTAGTGACAACTTTTTGTAAAAAAAAATATATATATATTTTTTTTTTCATTATTCAATCTCTTGGGACAAAAAAAAAAAATATTTAATGGGCTCAACATTGCTCTCATCAAATAGCTTGGGGTGTCTACTTTCCAAAATGGGGTCATTTGGGGGGGGTTTGAACTGTCCTGGCATTTTATGCACAACATTTAGAAGCCTATGTCACACGTCACCCACTCTTCTAACCACTTGTAGACAAAGCCCTTTCTGACACTTTTTGTTTACATGAAAACATATTTTTTTTTTTGCAAGAAAATTACGTTGAACCCCCAAACACTATATATAATGTTAAAGCAAAGGCCCTACAGATTAAAATGGTGGGTGTTGCATTTTTTTTTTCCACACAGTATTTGCGCAGCGATTTTTCAAACGCATTTTTTGTGGAAAAAATACACTTTTTTTTATTTTAATGCACTAAAACACACTATATTGCTCAAATTTTTGATGAAATAAAAAATATGATCTTAGGCCGAGTACATGGATACCAAACACGACATGCTTTAAAATTGCGCACAAACACGCAGTGGCGACAAACTACATACATTTTTAAAAGCCTTTAAAAGCCTTTACATGATACCACATTAGATTCACGGAGGAGGTCTACTGCTAAAATTACTGCCCTCGATCTGACCTTCGCGGTGATACCTCACATGCATGGTGCAATTGCTGTTTACATATGACGCCAGACCAACGCTTGTGTACGCCTTTGCGCAAGAGAAGGGGGGGCAGGGGTGCTTTTTTTTTTTTTTTTTTTGTTTTTTTTTTTATTTATTTAGCTTTTTTATTTTATTTTTAAACTGTTCCTTCCATTTTTTTTCTTTGTTATGATTTTTATTGTTATCTCAGGGAATGTACATATCCCCTATGATAGCAATAGGCAGTGACAGGTACTCTTTTTTTGAAAAAATTGGGGTCTATTAGACCCTAGATCTTTCCTCTGCCCTCAAAGCATCTGACCACACCAAGATTGGTGTGATAAAATGCTTTCCCAATTTCCCAATGGCGCGGTTTATATCCGGGAGGGGGGACATTCCCTCCCACTGCTTGTAAAAGCAGTCTAGAGGCTAATTACCCGCTAGAATTGCTTTTACATGAAAGCCGATCACTGGCTGAAAAGAATGATACCAAGATGATACCTAAACCTGCAGGCATCATTCTGGTATAACCATTCAAAGTCCAGCAACATACTGGACATATATTGTAATCTTTTTTTTTTCATGCAGCCTCTTGGCTGAACGAAAAAAAGAGATTGATTGGTGGGTATGCCCACCATTAGAATACCTCCCTTCATCCACCCACTTCTAATGATGGGCATACATGCACCATTTATATATGCCGATGCATGGGGGCATCCTCCCGCAAAAGTTATGCCGTGTACACACGGTCGGAATTTCGACCGTATGTACGTGGCATTAGGAGCCAATCGCTCCTCCCCCCCCCTGCTGCCCCCATGCTTCGGCATATATGCTCTTTTTTTTAACTGTGGTGGTGAAATCACCTCCTACAGCGTTGGAGTCGCGGCTTTATGTATCGTGGGAGCAAACGCTGTTGCTGTCAAGATAAATAAATCCGCGTTGCAACTGAATGGCGCACCTGAAAACAAAAAAATGCTTAACACTAAAACACAGTAAACAAAATTACATACCTGAAAAGCAAGCATGATAAAACATGATAAAACATAATAAAACATTGCAGAATAGAATGGAGTAAAAAAAGAGCAACAATAGAGAGAGAATAGAGTGAGAGAGAGAACAATAAAACGACAACTATTTTATTTTTTTGAGATTCACAGGTAAAAAAGCTCCTGACTGAAGCGACTGAATCAAAACGCTACCACAAAAAAAATGTTAGCGATCGCAGGGATCAGGCCTGACTCTGTGAACGCTGCAGTTATGTGTGCTTAGTGTTTTGTAAGTGACAGTGATCGATCGCTACTGCACTTGGGTGGGCTGGGCTGGGCGGAGGGGGGAAAACGCAGGTGCTAGCAGGTATCTGGGCTGATCCCGCTAACAATGCGTTTTTTTTTGGAACCCTAAACTGCTGGGACGCTAGTATAGATCTGATCAGATCAGATATTGATCTGTTCAGATACTGTGCCACTAAGGGAGGTGTATGCTTTGTGCGTGGGTGTTTGCGGTACTGGCACTAACCTGGGGCGACGCAGACCTTATTTGACCCTAAAACCTAATTGATATCACCCGCCGGGCGATCAGGGGGTTAAACCGTTATTGGGTAATAAATGGCGGGTGCCCTGACAGTATAAAAAACAAGCTAACTAACCAGCGTCACCCGTAACAGTAATACAAAAAAAAACTGGTTACCTAGCGACACTAATGCAGCGATCAGAAAAACGATCGCTTAGTGACACTGGCAAAAGGGGGTGAAAGGGTTAACTAGGGGCAATCAGGGGGTTAAAACCTTTATAAGGTAATATATGGGGGTACCTGACGCTATATAAAAACCTGACGGGGAACCTAAATAACGAAATAACTAACTGGCTAACCAGCGTCACCAGTGACAGTTATACAGTGATCACTGGTGAAAGGGTTAACTCTAGGGGCAATCAGGGGGGTTAAAACCTTTATTTTGGTTGTAATATGGGGGTACCTGACCTATAAACCTATTTATGAACCTATATAAACATGGCGGTTACCTAAAAAAAAAAAAAATGGTTACCTAGCGACACTAATGCAGCGATCAGAAAAACGATCGCTTAGTGACACTGGCAAAAGGGGGTGAAAGGGTTAACTAGGGGCAATCAGGGGGTTAAAACCTTTATTAGGTAATATATGGGGGTACCTGACGCTATATAAAAACCTGACGGGGAACCTAAATAACGAAATAACTAACTGGCTAACCAGCGTCACCAGTGACAGTTATACAGTGATCACTGGTGAAAGGGTTAACTCTAGGGGCAATCAAGGGGTTAAAACCTTTATTTAGGTTGTAATATGGGGGTACCTGACCTATAAAACTATTTATGAACCTATATAAACATGGCGGTTACCTAAAAAAAAAAAATGGTTACCTAGCGACAGCAGTGACACTAATACAGCGATCAAAAAACGATCGCTTAGTGACACTGGCAAAAGGGGGTGAAAGGGTTACCTGGGGGGCAATCAAGGGGTTAAACCTTTATTAGGGGGGGTAGGGGGCTACCTTGGACCTAAAACTAACTGCCCTGACAGTTATTACAGTCACACTGACACTAAATGCAGTGATCAGTAAAAAAATGATCACTGCAATTAGTGACACTGTGACTGGGGGGGGAGGGGGTGATCTGGGGGGTGATCTGGGGGTGACAGGGGGGTGTTTTGTGTGCCTATGTGTACTGGTGTCAGTGTACTGTTGGTGCACTAACCTGTGTGTGTTGACAGCTCGGCGTTCCGGTCACATAGACCGGCGCACCGAGCGTGACATCACTTCCTCTGCCTGTGTTTTGATTGACACAGACAGAGGAAGCATCTGATTGGCCAGGAGCGATCGCGAGGGGGTGGCCAGAAACCACTGGCCGTCCCCTCATCCCGGATCGCTCCTGAAGCGATCCCGACCGTCCCCGCCGGCCGGGGGGGGTCCGATCGGACCCCCCACGCGCCTGAAGAATGGCACGTACAGGTACGTGGTTCTGCCTGTACGTGCCATTCTGCCGACGTATATGTACATGGGGCGGTCGGGAAGTGGATAATGTCATTTAATTGGCCCCTTTTTATAATAAGCTTCTGTTGTATTTCTCTATCTTGAAGAAGGATTGAATGGTCTTTTCAGCGTCTAGAGACAGGAGCACAGAAGGGATACCGGAATTTTTTCTTTTGTGGGACATCTGGTTGGGAGTCTCGATGGGGCTGAATTTTGCGGTGGTTGTCCGGCCGGCTGATGAGAGCTCCAGGCTTAGGCTGCCATCTCGTGCGAGCAAGCCATGCCCCCCGAACAGGCTAAGTTTTGATCTTTGTATGGCCAGCTTTGGAAAGGAGAATACTGTCCATGAAATACCTGAGCATACCATTAAATTTTACATCTTCACTGTAGACCTTTGATTTAAAGCTCAAAGTAAATATTAATCCCCCTCCCACACCATTCCTCCAACCAAAAAGATATACTCCCTTAAAGCTGCTCTTGACAGTCCTCCCATGCTGACTTTGCTGTTGCAGACTCCTCTTCTGGATCCTGAGATGACCCAACCCCTGGACAGCCTGTAGGAAATCTCCACTTGCAAAAAAGGACTCCACCTCATGTAAACAGAAAAAGAGAGAAGACTTGGAACTGGATTGCCTTGTGACCATTTCAAGAAAAAAAACTACTGCTACTGCAGTTACTATGAAGATGTCCCCATGTATATAATATGCCCAACATGATTTGGACAATATGTTTTGTCCAAAAATGTGAACCCAGTAGCCAATAGTCTTATTGAATAGCACTTATCCTTCAACCACAATGGACTTATTAAAACATAGTTTTGTTGAACTCCAGACCTGCCAATGTTGTTTATTTTAACAATCTAGTCACAGAATTCTAGCTAAAACTTTTAGATACTGGTTCATTAGAAATATGACCAGCTGACAGAATTGAGCTTTTACTATAACTGTATAACACGTCACCTTTGGACGGAAAATTTGCATAGTTGTAGCATATGTATACCAACTAGCATATACAATGTCCCCTTGCACAAAATACATAGTACCCTTTGTAAAAAAAAATATATTTTAATTTTCTAATATGAACTCCATTGTTCTGAAATGTCTTTCAGTTCATTAGAGACCATTAACATTACCAAAAACAATAAATAGATTTGGCATTAAAGCTCAAATCAATACAAGTCAAATATTTTAGAGAGCTGTTGTTGCTAGCCACAAATCATTGCTACCACTCTAAAGAGCGCTTGTTGTAATCCACTGTGGATGGTTTTCACACAGCTGCTTGCCAAGACTGCAGACTAAGGTCATGATCCTGTGCTATGCAGCTTCCCTATGTACAATGTATCATTCTATCTGATAAACTGTAAGTGCCGGTTCACACAGATGACTTTGAAGCCGCCCCGCACAACGCAACCTCATTGCGGCTTGCAAACGACTTATTTTATTTTATTTATTTTTTCATATTTTTTATTGAAAAATGTTCACTTGTACAAAAATGCACATACAACATAGTCCAAGGCATGGTTGGATAAAAGGAGGATCAACAAGTGTAAGCTAAGAATGTATAACATCCTGATATCTAGTCCTAGTAATAACTGACTATCATTGCCCTCTCCAGCCACCCCCCGTACCCCACATAGGAACAGACTGTGTCAGGGGTAGCCATAGAGTTTGGCCCGTTACTTACAGATAATTCAGAGTGTTGTTGTGAAAATGGGCAGTCCTTATAGCGAAACACCTGTGATTTTATAACCTTGGATTATATATGACTAAAACAGATGAAACCTTTGAAACTGTATAGAAAGGTGAGAATGAAAGATGCATTCCTCGGCACATCAAAGTTACGTTATAGGTACAACATAATGCCGATATCTAAAAATATGAGATTCTTGCCTGTAGAGGCTAATGGGCGTACTTAGTACAGGAAGAGTTAGGGGGTGGAAGGAAAGAATAGAAAAGAAAAAAATGAAAATCAGGAGGGAAAGTGGACATATAGTAGCAATAAAGGGGGAAGGGGGCAACTTTCACGGAGAGCTAGAAGTACGGTCTATATGTGATGCAGGCTAGGCCCCTGATGGAATGCCACTCCCCCAAAGCTAAAGGGATGCTCCGATATGTTGGGCCCAGGGATCCCAGATACTTTTGAATTTCTCCAAAGTGTCTAGGATAGTGTTGGAGATGTTTTATTGGGACATTATCCAGGAGATTTTATGTTGTGTTAGACGGTATGAGACAGATGGGGATTTCCAAGCACGTGTGAGTGTTAGTTTGGCCCCTAGCATTAGTAAGTGAATAAGAGTCTTGGCTAATTTAGAAATCTTGGGAATCCGCTGGTTGAGGAGTGCGATAGTAGGGTCTTGGATAACCGCAATCCCAGTGGTCTTGGGGATTAGATTGAAAATGTTGTTCCAGTAGCCCCTGATTCTAGGACATCCCCACATGGTGTGAAGGAGTGTGCCTAAATGACCGCAGCCTCTGAGGCAGAGGGTGGAGGACTGAGGGTAATATTTGGCTAGGCGAGTGGGAACCAGGTACCATCGGGACATTACCTTGAGGTTGGCTTCAATCAAGGAATTGTTAAGAATCCCTTTTAAATGATCAGGCAAAGTTAGAGTGCCATGAGTCCAAGTCCCAATCTATCTCAAGGTCATATTCCCAGCTCAACATATAGGCCGCTTTCTCTGAAGGCTCAGCCAGGGCTGAGTATATCAGAGAGATACCCCCTCTCGTATCCATGGCTGTGGAGCACCATTGCTCATAGGGGGTAACTGATAGAGGGCTTGCATTTAAGTTCCGTATCGAGTTCAGGAAGTGGGATATTTGGTAAAAGTGACATTTTTTCGAGGGGGGCCATTTCTAGTTTGTAGATACCGTAACTTAGCTTGAGGGTGCCATTTTAGTTGAAATAGTGCCCTATTTGATACAGACATTTGTCTAGCCACCACTGGAAGGCTTTGATTTTCATCCCTGGGGGGAATTGGGGATTATGAAAAATATAAGCTAACGGGTGCCAATCTGATGTTATGGAGTTGAATTTGTAAAGTGTGTCACATAGAGCTATCGAGTGGGACAGTGTTGGGGAGAGAATTGGGGGGGGGGGTTCCAGAACAAGTAATCTAAGGTGTAAATTGGAACCGCTTGTTGTTCCATCCCCACCCAGTCCGGTTTTGGGCCCCTAGAAAATATTATAGATATTTGGCTTAGTTGTGCCGTCTGCTAGTACCACCAGAGGTTAGGTAGACCTAAGCCCCTTTTCCTTCTCGGTCTAAAGAGGACTGTTTTCAGAGGCAGTACTCAGTCTTGCCCCAGATAAATCAAATGATTGAAGCTTGTTGACATGTAGTTTTGTGACAGGGATAGGGAGGGAGCGGAAAAGGTATAGAATTATAAAATTTTTTAAACATGGGCGGGTAATTATGTTTGTATAGTTGGTTGATGTTGGTCGTACTTAAATATGGAATGAATGTATTCTTCCAGGAAAAGGGAAAGTGGCATTTTAATCTGTATACCAGGGACGGGGGGGGGGGGGGAACGTTGAGGGCTATTGATTTAGTCATACTGACTTGCAGACCAGAGACTCAACCAAAATTGTTTAACAGATGGAGCATATTAGGGGTCGAAATAAGAGGGGATGTTACGAAAAGGAGAACATTGTCTGCAAATAGAGCACACTTATGGGTCGATTGACTACATTGGACACTGTGAATGTTGGGATGGCGTCTGATCGATATTGCTAGAGTTTCTATGGCGATTGTGAAAAGGAGAGGGGAGAGGGGGCATCCCTGCCTTGTTCCTTTTCTAACAGGAAATTGGTCAGAATAGTGTCCGTGTAGTCTGACTTGTACCTTGGGGTGCAAGTAGAGGGTCTCCAGGATTTTAAGGAAGTTAGGGCCAAAGCCCCATCTCTCCAGCATAGTGAACAGGTATGGCCAGGTGAGTGTTGGATGCATGTTGTGTTCTGGTTAGTGGGTGCAGCCGTATTGTCCACTGCCTGTTCTATGACATCCATGTGGGCACCAAGGCTTTGTAGGTCTACCTTAATAGATTATGTGATCTGGATGGCATTTTGAGTTAGTCCCACAGTCAGCATTTCTGAAAAGCTGTTCAGGAGTTGGGTCATGTCAGGGAGATGGCCCTGAGGCATTGGGGAGGCCTGCTGGGAGCCTGCATGGCTATGAGGGGTGCTCAATAGAGGGGTATGGAGGAGATCTGACATTGTCCTGCTTAGGAGCGATTCGGTGGAGGCAGGGTAGACACCATAGTGAAGAGAGTTACTCACAGGAGTAATAATCATATTACTGGCTGGCTGTTGTGCCGATAGGGGGTCTGCAATCGATTTCCTGGTGGAGCTGCGGCCGCCATCTTGAAGGGTATAGGTGAGGATAGGCCAAAATCGAGTTAGCGACTAACCTCCTTCTTGGGGTGCTCTACCGACATGCGGGCAGATGCTCCAACTCTTCCGAAGTTCGGGAGGTCAGCCTCAGGTGGGCCCCCGCTCGTGTGTGTAAGCTTGGGGGACGTAATGAGGCCGGAGCCGGTCGGAGCTCCCGGCTAGTGCGTCTTCCCAGAAGTCCTGAGCAATGCGCAAGTCAAATAATTTCTTTAATAGAAGTCAATGTGAGTCTCCGAATTCACCCCAAAGTAGCACAGGAACCTTTTTTATAAGTCGGAGCGACTTGAGTCGATCCTATTAGAACTGTTCCATTATACTGAATGGAGCACGACTTGTCACCTGACAGGTTGCCCCTGTGTGAACCAGCACTTAGGGGACTACAATGGCAAGACTACAATACCTGACTTGTATTATTATGGCACAGTATGTAGTGTTGCCAGAGCAGCATGGTGGCCTGTTACACTACAGCTTTGTCTATTGGAAGCCCTGAGCTGTGTAAACTGTATGCATTCCCTATTTTCAGTTTGACTAGAGTGTGGAGTGTACTAATAATGTGTAATAATGGATCTTTAGTGATACAATCCATTATTTGGGTCCTGTATCATATCCAAATATAATTTCAGTTTTAAAGCCTCCTAAATCACTACTGTATCGGTCAGCACATCCACCCAGGTACTGATCTTTACATTAAAGTCACAGATAAGAGCCCATCAAACTGTTGTGGTGCCTTTTAATATGTACTTTTTTATTTTCGTGCTTTGCAACCCATACATTTTGAATTGGTTGTAAATGCAACTTTTTGCATGAAGAAATGACCCTGCCGTATATTTTGTTACACAGCATGGCACAAAACAGATTGTATTTACATCCACATTATGGTGTGATGTGTTAAAGTGTTTTTAGTTACTGTATGTGTGCATTAGGGTATTGTTCAGAATGAATGTCACTGGACTGCAACAAATACTGTATATACCTGAGCAATGTGTGGTGGTATTGCATGTTGAAAAGAATGCATTTATTGCTGTTATGCTTATGGAGTATATTCTGGAGTACGCCAGAATATTCTTTTCATATTTTGTGTGGGCTCTCACACTTAATAACAGACAGTCAGTGTTTTTCTTGAAGCATTTCAGGATATGTTAGCATACAACATTGATAACTGAGAGTTTCTTCCGATTTACCACACAAATAAGCATATTTTGCAAGTGTTTGCATTGTACAGCAGAACATGCAAATTCACTCGCTAAAATCTCTTGTAAGCTTTAACGAGTTACTACGTTCAAAAATGTTCATTAATTTTAAATCTGCAGCTTTAATTAAAATAATACCTGGTGATCCTGCCATGAAGGTCTTTGTTCAGACACTTCCTGTTATAGGGTGAAAACACTCTGTGCCTTTTTCTTAATTGTGCTTCTGTATTATCACCTTGTCGGATGGGCATCCAATTGAGAATAACAAATGGACATTTTAACAAACATTATGCAGGTATTGTCAGGAAGCCCCCCCCCAAGAAATGTCATCTCAGGAGCACTTGCATGTAGGTAGTATGTGGCTATAGAAAAGGCTTCAGAAGATCAGCTGCAATAAACGACGAAGAAATAAGCAAAAACAAGTATCAAAAAGTCAGTTTATGATAAGCAGTGCTTATTGTCATTAGGTTTACCCTACCCTGATTGTCTGTGCAGTTGAGTGTCCCCCATCTTCCCCCAAGGAATGCAGCACTTTAAGTAAGGCATTCTGGTCAGTTGCACTGAAGCATAAAGCGGAGCTAGCAGACCTTTGCTGCGTCCAGTGAATATTAATCTGTCCATTTTGGATGTAAACTCTCACACCATCCTCTGGAAACTATTATTGTGAACATTTGTCTGCCTGCTAATTCAAGATACTAGTATAAAGAAAATGTTCATCATTGCATACTCTGGTTCTAAATCTTTTTTTTTTTTTCTTTAACTACCAGTAGTTTTTTAATTAGTTTTCTAGGTAAAATTAGAATGTATAAATAAAAAAAAAAAATGTTTTGACAGTTTGAAATGACATGCAGGGGTTTCTATCCACACAGCCCTGTGTAATTTACTTTTAGAGTTATGTAGATTATATAGTTTTATACAGCGTGATTTCATACAGTACAATATGTTGGAATGGGAATGTATACATGAGGCATAATGCCGATCTGCCGCTCTTACTAAGTGCAAGCCCTGTGATTGTATGTGCTAGGCATGTATTGAGTGCTGTACATGTTTTAGTACTTGCAATTTCATCTGTTCAAATTAATGCTGGGTTTGAGAAGAGCACTTTTTACATATGTTCCTTTTGAACATGTGTTCTGTTTGTGTAGCAGTACTCAAACAGCTTAAAAATACTTGCAGTTAATTATTGGAAATCTATATTGGTGTAATTGCAGTTGAGAAGGGTTTTAACCTTTGTGTAGGAGGACGGTATTATGTTATTACTTGAATGTTTTAATGTCTGGCAAATGATTTTTTATAGTCGTACATAATGCATACTGGAAAAGCTATAGTATTTAATAATATTACTGGAGCAATAAATAGGGTCTGAATTATAATTTTCTGTTACAAATCATTTTAAAGAGTATTTTATATAAAACAAATAGAAAACCAACATTACATTTTAATGGATGTTTCTCAAAATTCAACACCCACTTTTTTTTTTTTTTTTGCTTTTGGTGTCCCTGTTGGCTCGCTTTGCTGTCATTTGCTGCCTCAGTGACCACACAGTAAGTGAAATATATCCCCAGTGGATACTGCAGTAAAACCTATCAGAGATTCTAACCCTTCTCCACGCTATCCATACATATTTTTTTTCCTGGGGGTCCATGTTTAGCGATTACAGATTTTACCCAGATGAAAACATTTTTTGAATTGATTAGTTGGCTAAACGATTTATCCTTGTAAGATGGAAGCTGTTCTGTTGATAGGATATGCACAGTTTGAGAAGATCTGAATTGAAGAGCTTTGCATCAAACGTGTAGGTGGTTTTAAAAGTAGTAAGGTAGAACATGTGAATTTTGGTATAAGGGTCATAAATAAGTGGTTAATTTTCTTAGAAGTAGATGTTTGAAATTGCTGAATAATCTGCACAATATATATATAGTTACATAGTCAGGTTGAAAAAAGCCACAAGCCCATCAAGCTCAACCAAAAAATAAAAATTTACAACCCCATATATACAAACCTACTGTCAAGAAGGACGCTCTGATCGCCCGGCTGTTCCCAGGAATCTTGCCTACAGAATCCCCAGCAGAGTAGCCAACCAGCACACACTGGTGCATGTCAATGCCGGTGTGCGCACGCGAGTGCGTGAGGGCGGGTGCGTGCTAACGCTGTCGGGCGCACGTGGGTGCGCGCTAACGCTGATGGGTGCACGAGGGCACTAATGGGCGCGGTAATGATAATGTGAGCGGCCGAACACGCACGAGTATGTAAGGGTCTATTTAAAGGGACCTGTCACCTGGCATTCCCGCTGTCCGGTCTAGAGCGTTCCTGAGAGACCCCCTGTTATACCTTACTTGGTACCTGATACCTGTTACCCGGCTTGCCTCTGACTACCGTCTGTTTGCTGCCTGCCACCGACCCCGGCTTGTCTTGACTACTCTTCTGCCTGCTGCCTTGGTACAGATCCTGCCCGCCTGTGTATGACCTGGCTTGGGTATTCCATAGACTTTGGATGCCCTCATTAACTTATCCATCCTGATAGATAGGCATCTAAGGGAGCGAAGATCTGAACGTTCTGCTGGTCCTTCTCGCCCAGTCTGGATGCTCCCTCACGTACCCAGTTTCCCGCAGTCGGCCTCTCCTGCTCCAGTGACTTCTACTCCAGACTCCTCCAAGCCTATGCAGCTAGGCCTCTTGCGTCCTTCTCTTACACCAGAGGAACGGCAACGCATGAACAAACAACCTTTGCCTCTACTGTGGAGAACCTGGGCACTATAGGAGGACCTGTCCTGTCAAGTTCCGTAAGTGCCTCGCCACATCCTCTGTTCCTGCTTCCGCTTTGTCTAACAATGCTTCTCACCTGGCTGTACAGCTCCCAGGAGGGAATATCCAGGTCACCGCAATTATTAATTCCGGAGCCTGCAGCGGTTTCATGGACTTGACTTTTGCCACCAGACACCGTGTTCCTTTGCGGCCCAGAGCGAAAGGACTTTCAGTTCACTCGGCCGACTCGGTTCGGCTCTTAAATACAGATCTTGGCACCAAAGGGTCTATTTAAAGCAGGGGTCTCAAACTGTCGGCCCTCCAGCTGTTGCAAAACTACAAGTCCCATCATGCCTCTGCCTGTGGGAGTCATGCTTGTAACTGTCAGCCTTGCAATGCCTCATGGGACTTGTAGTTTCACAACAGCTGGAGGGCCGCCAGTTCGAGACCCCTGACTTAAAGGGACCTGTCACCTGGCCTCCCTGCTTTCCGGTCTACAGTGTTCCTGAGAGACCCCCCTGTTATACCTTACTTGTTACCTGATACCCGGCTTGCCTCTGGCTACCCTCTGTTTGCTGCCTGCCACCGACCCCGGCTTGTCTTGACTACTCTTCTGCCTGCTGCCTTGGTACTGATCCTGCCCGCCTGTGTATGACCCGGCTTGACTCCGACTACGCCTTGCCTGCCGCCTGGGTGCTGTTCCTGCCTACCAGCGTCCAACCCGGCCTGCTTGAAGATCTGCTAGTGTCCTGATCTACAAGACATCTCCCTCTCTGTTCCATTGTTCCTGCTGCTCCTGCTCTCCGATGATCCTGGTCCCAGCCTGCATCTGGTTCCCTGTCTGCCACTTGGAGTCCGGACCAGCCCTTGCATTTGTGATCTACCAGGCATTTGTGCCCCTTCTGTGCTCCTGAACAGCTTTCTGCTCTATCAGGAGTTCTTGAGACAGAGGAATACGAGAGGCCGCTCCCTGCATCTGTGGGCTCAACCATCAGGTACGTGACACCTACACAGTTGACCCAGAGGAAACCCCAGCAAAGCATGCTCTTATTTGCTACAGCAGGGGAAAAGATTCCTTCCTGATCCCCCGAGAGGCAATCAGATTTTCCCTGAATCAACTTTACCTGTTAATGTTAGTACCCAGTTATATTCTGTACATTTAGGAAATAATCCTGGCATTTTTTAAAGCAATCGATTGAGCTTTCCAGAACCACCTTTTTTTTAGGGAGTCTATTCCACATTTCCACAGCTCTTACTGTGAAGAAACCTTTCCGTATTTGGAGATTAAATAGTTTTTCCTCTAGACTGTACCCCTAGTCCTCTGTGATGACCTTAATGTTAATAACTCAACACCAAGTTCACAATATGGACCACTTATGTATTTGTACATGTGGATCATATCCCCGCTAATCTTCTCTTCTCAAGACGGAATAGATTCAGTTCCTCTAATCTTTCCTCATAGCTGAGCTCCTCCATGCCTCTCATCAGTTTGGTTGCCCTTCTCTGCACTTTCTCCAGTTCCCCGATATCCTTTTTGAGAACTGGTGCCAAAAACTGAACTGTATATTCCAGATGAAGTCTTACTAATGATTTCTACAGGGGCAAAATCTCTCTCTCTCTCTCTCTCTGGAGTCCATACCTCTCTTAATACAAGAAAGGACTTTGCTCGCTTTTGAAACCACAGCTTGGCATTGCATGCTATTATTGAGCTTATGACACACCAAAACCCCCATATCCTTCTCCACCATTGATTCCCCCTGTTGTACTCCCCCTACTATGTATGATGCATGCATATTCTTAGCCCCCAAGTGCATAACTTTCAATTTATCAACATTAAGCCTCATTTCCACTTAGTTGCCCAATTAGACAGAGCATTGAGGTTGGCTTGGAAATTTGAGACATCCTGTAAGGATGTTATTCCACTGCATAGCTTAGTGTCATCTGCAAAGACAGAAATTTTACTTTTAATCCCAGACCCTATATCATTTATAAAGATATTAAAAAGTAAGGGTCCCAGCACTGAACCTTTGGGGTACACCACTGATAACCCTAGACCATTCAGAGTAAGAATCATTAACCACTACTCTCTGAATTCTGTCTTTTAGCCAGTTTTCTATCCATTTACAAACTGATATTTCCAAGCCTGTAGACTTTACCTTGCACATGAGCCATGTGTGGGGAACTGTGTCAAACACTTTGGCAAAGCACGTCCACAGCCACCCATCTATCCATGGTTTTACTTACCTCCTCATAAAAAGAAATCAGATTTGTTTAACAACTTCTGTCTTTCAAAAATCCATGCTGTCTGTTTAATTTTATTTTTTTTTCCAACAGGAACGCGTCTATGTGGTCTTTTATTAACCACTTCAGCTCTGCATAATTTGACCCCCTTCCTGACTTTTTACAATTTGGTACTGCGTCGCTTTAACTGACAATTGCGCGGTCGTTCAACGCTGTACCCCAGGGAAATTTGCATCTTTTTTTCTCACAAATAGAGCTTTCTTTTGGTGGTATTTGATCAACCCTTGTGTTTTTTTTTATTTTCTGCGCTATAAACAAAAAAAATGCGTAAATTTTGAAAATAATTAATATATTTTTTAACTTTTTGCTATCATAAATATCCCAAATTAAAAAAAATAAATACAAATTCTTCATCAGTTTAGGCCAATATATATTCTTCTACATATATATATATATATATATATATATATATATATATATATATATATATATATATATATATATATATATATATATATATATATATATATATATATATATATATATATATATATATATATATTTTTTTTTATTTTTTTTTTTCAAGGTACAGTGTTAGCAAGGTATCAGTAAGGTGCCGGGTCTGATGAACATAAGGATGACAGGGGGTGGGGTGTTAGCAAGGTTGCAGTGCGGTGCCAGGTGGGATGAGGATGACGTGGTAGTGTGTTAGCAAGGTGGCAGTGGTGTGGCAAGTGGGATGAGGATGATAGGGGAGAGAGAGAGGAAAGGCACAGAAAGAGAGAAAGAAGGATCACAAATATGATAAAAGTAAGCATAACACATGGCACAATCTGTATTTATGAATTTAGAATTTGGGGAATGCATGTATTTTTAAAAGTTTAGAAATAGTTATTACCTTAATATGCACGTCTGCAGGCTGTAACTGATGCTGTTGAAAGGTCAAAAAAGACAATAGCAGTAGTAGGTAGTAGAGTCGAGCTGGGTAGGTGAGATGCGAAGAAGCTTTTGTGGGGGGGGGAGGGCTGTGGAGAAGATGTGGGCAGCCTGTGAATGAGAGCTGAACCCCACACACTGTGCATAGCACACCCCATACCCTGCCCTCTGTATATAGCACACTCCTCAACCATGCACTCGGCGCACTCATGAACTTTGCACTCTATACATAACACTCTCCTAAACTCTGCATTATGTACAGTGGTGTGAAAAAGTGTTTGCCCCCTTCCTCATTTCCTGTTCCTTTGCATGTTTGTCACACTTAAGTGTTTCGGAACATCAAACCAATTTAAACAATAGTCAAGGACAACACAAGTAAACACAAAATGCAATTTGTAAATGAAGGTGTTTATTATTAAAGGTGAAAAAAAATCCAAACCATCATGGCCCTGTGTGAAAAAGTGATTGCCCCCTAAACCTAATAACTGGTTGGGCCACCCTTAGCAGCAACAACTGCAACCAAGCGTTTGCGATAACGTGCAATGAGGCTTTTACAGCGTCCTGGAGGAATTTTGGCCCACTCATCTTTGCAGAATTGTCCTAATTCAGTTACATTAGTGGGTTTTCGAGCATGAACGGCCTTTTTAAGGTCATACCACAACATCTCAATAGGATTCAGGTCAGGATTTTGGCTAGGCCACTCCAAAGTCTTCATTTTGTTTTTCTTCAGCCATTCGGTGGTGGACTTGCTGGTGTGTTTAGGATCATTGTCCTGCTGCAGAACCCAAGTTCGTTTCAGCTTGAGTACACGAACAGATGGTCGGACATTCTCCTTCAGGATCTCTTGGTAGACAGCAGAATTCATAGTTCCTTTTATCACGGCAAGTCTTCCAGGTCCTGAAGCAGCAAAACAGCCCCAGACCATCACACTACCACCACCATATTTTACTGTTGGTATAATGTTCTTTTTCTGAAATGCAGTGTTCCTTCTACGCCAGATATACTTGGACACACACCTTCCAAAGAGTTCCACTTTTGTCTCATCGGTCCACAGAATGTTGTCCCAAAAGTCTTGGGGATCATCAAGATGTGTTGTGGAGAAATTGAGACGAGCTTTGATGTTCTTTTTGCTCAGCAGTGGTTTTCTCCTTGGAACTCTGCCATGCAGGCCATTTTTGCCCAGTCTTTTCCTGATGGTGGAGGCATGAACGCTGACCTTAACTGAGGCAAGTGAGGCCTGCAGTTCCTTGGACGTTGTTGTGGGGTCTTTTGTGACCTCTTGGATGAGTCGTCGCTGCGCTCTTGGGGTAATTTTGGGCGGCCGGCCACTCCTGGGAAGGTTCACCACTGTTCCATGTCTTCGCCATTTGTGGATAATGGCTCTCACTGTGGTTCGCTGGATTCCCAAAGCTTTGGAAATGGCTTTATAACCCTTTCCAGACTGATAGATCTCAATTACTTTCTTTCTCAATTGTTCCTGAATTTCTTTGGGTCTCGGCATGATGTGTAGCTTTTAAGGATCTTCTGGTGGACCTTACTGTGTCAAGCAGCTCCTATTTAAGTGATGCCTTGATTGTAAACAGGTGTGGCAATAATCAGGCCTGGGTGTGGCTAGAGAAATTGAACTCAGGTGTGGACAACCACAGTTATAGTATGTTTTAACAAGGGGGGCAATCACTTTTTCACACAGGGCCATGATGGTTTGGATTTTTTTTCACCTTTAATAATAAACACCTTCATTTACAAATTGCATTTTGTGTTTACTTGTGTTGTCCTTGACTATTGTTTAAATTGGTTTGATGTTCCGAAACACTTAAGTGTGACAAACATGCAAAGGAACAGGAAATGAGGAAGGGGGCAAACACTTTTTCACACCACTGTATGTAGCGCACTCCTGAACTCTGCACTCTGTGCATAGGGCACCCCTGAACATTGCACATAATGCACTCCTGCTATTCATTGTCCCTTTAAGATCCTCCCACTGTTGGCCACACCCAATGTTCGATGCATTTCCGCGAGAGAGACGTGGTTGAGGTCATGCACTTATTTTCTGAGAAAAAAGCCATGGATACATTTATATAGTTCTACGGATACAACCAGTCCTTTGAGGGCAACCATAATGCCGATGTGGCCCACAATGAATTTAAGTTTGACACCCTTGGCATAGAGATTGCACTTATTTCTTCATGAGAGCAGACTTGCTCAAATATGATATGCTAAAGAGGAAGAATAACTCTTATATATAACTCTAATACTCTTATTACTCTTATACATAAGAGCAGTAAATACTTAATTGAAAGGGCACATTGGTACAGGGTTTTGGGTGCGGTTAAGTTACAAATAGCACTTGGCATAGCTCTATAATCCAAAAGTAAAAGTATTCGGTGAACAGGTTGTATCCGTGAAGATCATTATCTGCAATAGAAAGATCATTGCCACTTTTAAAGGAAGATGTTTTTTTACTGCATTTTTTTATTTCAACCTAAAACCAAAAACAACCAGCTACAATGACCTGGATTACTGTTATGTTTAAAGTTAAAAAAAATGACTTTTTTAGAGTAATTTTATCTATTAAATATGCAAAATTGAAAGTAATGTGTGAATATGCACCACTCATACATATGGCAGTTTATACAGCCATCTGCTGTTCCATCCTTACCTGTTTTTAAATGATAACATTTCTATACTTTGTGGAAAAGAGTTTAGCAATAAACATATGACCTTAGTTGAACGGCTGCTTGTCTGATTCATTTTAGTAGCTCAATATACGGTAACAGGGCTGCAGTCACCTGTGGTGATTCACAAAGTTTACCAAGATTAATAGACAATCAAGAGGAAGGATAGAAATTGTCTATGGCAATGCTCAATATGTCTCTCTTAATCAGATCTCCCATACAAAGTTAGTAATCAATACTCCCCATAATGAGAAATGTGCCAGGTAGTCTGCATTATAATGAATGGAAATTGTCTGGTACAGCAAATAAAAGAAGACACCACAAAATATCCCATTCACTATTTATTATATCTCCTTAAGCAATGGTTATCTATTTGGGAAAACAGTTCAGATTGATCTATGTTAATAGCAGTTTACAGATGTCGGTTCTTTGAGGTTTCTTGAAGTTCAAGAAGAATTAATCAGAAATTGAGATGCTCTTTCAGCAATTAGGGTCCCTGCCTTTTTGGTGGTTGTAAAATGAAAGAGCTGAACATTGCAGGTAGATTATAGGTGATAATGAGAATATATTTATCTCAGTTTCCTAGTAGATGTGTGTAAATTGTTTTTCTTTATTCAAGGTAGAATGCAGACTTTAGCTCACTGAACAAAAATAAAAGCACTCTGAGCATTAATGGATGAATATCCAAATGTTTTTCTTACAGTACATCCATCAAGCAGATGGTAATATCTCACATGAGATAATATCACTTTGTGGGCAATATTATCCCACAGCTTTGATTCATCATTGTCGGAAATAATGCAGTGTTTGATAAATTGACCCAATAAAGTAACAATGTGAAGTGGTCTTATCGCGCTAGTGATAATATCACCTGTTTAAAAAAATATGTCCAATTGCAGTTGTTGTTAGCAGTTGGTAACCAGAATTTAGCATATGTTAACTTGTCCTTTCATACTGATAATGGATGAAATTTTTAAAGGGTCTGAATTTCAAAATGGCAGTATAAAACTATTCAGTTAAATACATATATGTCGAATCCACCATGCTTTGAGGCTCTGTGTTAATATTTGCTACCAAAGTGCATTAACTTTCTTTACAACAAAAGCCATTTCAGACAAGTTGGAAATACTGACTGCACCGTGCTTGAGTTTGATTGCTTGGCAAAAAGTGAGTTTGTGCAGAACAATATGTTTCTTCTTAATAACAATCCTGCAGTATCTTTAGGTTAGGGTTTTTTTTTTTTCAGGTAGACATGTCATTTCTGGTTCATTTTATTTATTTTTGGTTTATTGATTGCTGAATAAGCTTCATGATTTAAGGCAGTTAATATTTATGAATGTTAAAGTTGACCTTCCGGCAAATATAAAAACATGCATTTTTAATAGTTATGCATCCATCCAAAATTAATTAGGATCTTTTTTTTTTTTTTTTTAATACAGTTAGTTAAATATTTGACTCTGTATTTATTCTCTATAATCCTCTGTATAACATCAGAGAGTAGATTTCCATCTTCCATCTGACATATGGAGAGACAAAATCTTATGGGGCAGCCATAAGTGCCTTGTATACACAGTAAAAACCAAGGTTTACCAAACTGGAGTTTCATACATTTTTCAAAGTAAGTGAAAGGTTGTTTAGGACATGGGGGGGGGGTTCATGTTGCAAACCGGAAGTGACAGAACTGGAGTGATGGTTTACCAGTCTCTGGATGGCAACCGTGGATGTAAGAAAGATCCACGCTATCAATTTCCTGTACATTTGGGGATGGTTTAAACTTGAGGAGGCACTATTAGGGACAAAATCCTGATCTCTAAATATTGGTGTCTAAGGGGAGGGAAGAAGAGAAAGAGTGGAACAATATACTACATGGAAATAGGAGGGTTAATGTGAGCCAGGGGAGGTCTCTGATTTCCCAAGAAAAGTTTTAATGTTCCATTTCACTAAACACACATCATATAAAAACTATCAGTAAATGCTGTGTTACATGCTGTTCATACTCACTCGGGCACTATGAGATTTGTTTTCTGTATTCTGCAAAATGTTTGCTTAATTCTGCTGTTCTCTATCTTCTCCTTCTGTCCAAGTCCCCACTGCAGCTAGGGATTTTGCAAAGCAGTGTTGGCAGCTCTGCATACGCTCAGTTTTCAGAGAGTTTCTATGCTGAGCAATTTCTCCCTATCACATCTGAGCAGCCTATGTGGCCATGACAACCAACCCCCTCCCTTCTCCTCCATGCCCACTAACAAGCTAAACACAATGGGGGTGGGATATTACATGTAGATCCATGGAGGCTTTACCTCTCTCTTATTCTAAGGCACATCCTGTGACTGGCAGAAATCCTCCCACAATTGTAAAGATTTATTTTCAAATATATATTTGTATGACAATTTAAATGTTTCTTGATATTAATTTATTCATTGTTTACTCTATATTCCAAAGGCTGTTTTGTTTTATTTTGAACTTGTAACCAACAGCAGAGGGCTTGAAGCTCCTCCTGCTTATGTTTCCCTGAAGACAGGCTGGGTGGGAGTGGGGTCATGTGACAGCTGTATATCGATTAGGCAAAAGGTACTTTTTTTTTGTACTGTTTTTTAAACTAAAATAATTGCCGTGCCATCAGCCACATACAGAAAGAAAAGGGGCAATGTAAATTAAACATGGTGTTTAGTATCACTTTAGCCCACTATTTATTATCCAATTCATGACAATTACACTCTGCCTACCCCACCACTCACCCAAAAAAATATTCCCTAACATGTGCATGAGATATTATATAATTTTGGTCTTGGCCAGAGTGAGGCAGCTAGAAAAAACATATGAAAAATGAAAAAAAAATGCATAAAGTTCCACTTTAATAGCTGTGAGGATATTTGGTAGGGAAGTAAAAGGACTGATAACCAAAAAAGGTCAATTCATTTTTGTTTTGTTTTATGAATGCCCACAATATCTGGGTTGGATCTACTTTAATGGAAAAAAGGAATGGGAGGGCAGCCCTTTTGGATATCGTAAGAAATTAGGTATTCTGATCTTGTTTCATTGGCTCTGACCACTGCCATTGGATGGGAGTATAAGACCATTATCCACAGTATGTTTGCTTAACCCTGTGTGTCTTAGCATGAGTTAAAAAATCTCCACTACCCTATTTTTCTTGGTAAGACAAAACCTACCTGGTCTGGTTGGATAGGTTTAGAGACCAGGGCAGTCGGTGGTTAGCTAGAATTTCGGAAAGAAGTTGGAGATCAACATTCAAGAGGGCAATTGGTCTAAAGATTCAGCATTGAAAAGGGTCTTTTTTTTTCTTTTGCGATTACCAAAATATGGGTTCTCAATGTGTTTGTGTGTCATTGGTGGCCTTTTAGTATAGAGATGAGGTGTCAGGATGTTGTGGAATGTGCTGTAGTACAGAATGAAAAAGCTGTCTGGGCCTGGCGTCCAGGTTTTGAATGTTTTCAGTGTTCAGTCTACAAAACTATGGGTTGTGAGTGATTGGCGAGGTTTGTAAAGACTATACAATTTGCTATACAAGTTACAGAATTCTGAGGCAAGTTGGAATATTTCATATATTTCCTAACAGAAGGGGAAAAGATGCAAGATATACAGTATAGCTCTTATTATTGGAGAAGGGCTATAAGTCTATGGAAAGTGATGGTTTGGTACTTTGGAAATATTATTCGACTCAAAGTGGTTGTAATGGCTTAATTCGCTGCAATAAGGTACAACACTTTCTATGTTCAGTAAGGTCACATGTGTAGACCTTAAACTGTATTCCCTGTTTTTCTTGCATTAGATTGAGCTAATGCCTACTTCCTTAAACTTCTATGTTTTGAGGTGCCAATGTCAGACTCCTATCTAAGGTACAGTGTTGATAGTCCTTGAGATTTCACAGATTGTGGTCACATAGACATGCATATTTTTGGTGTTAGTATTTCCCTTTCCCCCTACGCTGTTTAGTTTTTAGACTAATGTACTTTATTTGTCTGTTTGTGTCATTTTATGTAATGTGTATTACAACTTACAGCTGATTCTTTTATGTATGGTATATTTGCTTAGAGAATAATATGACATGTATGATATGACATCTGTTATCTCCCTTAGCTCCACTGCTGTAATAACATTTATGTTTGTACTTGTAATCTATATTCATACAAGCACAATAAACAGTTTGTTCTAATGAGGAAAAAAAATTTGAACATTGGAGGCTAGCTTCAGAATGGGATGGGCTGTGCTTAAAGTCATGCACTGTCCATAGTATAGCAGTGGGGCTTGCAGAGAGGTACTGCTTTGATGTATTTTTGGAGCACATTCATGGGTGTGTGTGAATGTGTATATACAGTGTGTGTATGTATATATAGTATCTCACAAAAGTGAGTACACACCTCACATTTTTGTAAATATTTTATTATATCTTTTCATGTAACAACACTGAATAAATGACACTTTGCTACAATGCAAAGTAGTGAGTATACAGCTTGTATAACAGTGTAAATGTGTTGCCCCCTCAAAATAACTCAACACACAGTCATTAATGTCTAAACCGCTGGCAACAAAAGTGAGTACACCCTAAGTGAAAATGTCCAAATTGGGCCCAATTAGCCATTTTCCCTCCCCGGTGGTATGTGACTTATTAGTGTTACAAGGTCTCAGGTGTGAATGGGGAGCAGGTGTGTTAAATCTGGTGTTGTCACTCTCACTCTCTCATACTGGTCACTGGAAGTTCAGCATGAGATCTCATGGCAAAAAACTCTGAGGATCTGAAAAAAAATAATTGTTGCTCTACATAAAGATGGCCTAGGCTATAAGAAGATTGCCAAGACCCTGAAACTGAGCTGCAACATGGTGGCCAAGACCATACAGCTGTTTAACAGGACAGGTTCCACTCAGAACAGGCCTCATCATGGTCGAAGTTGAGTGCATGTGCTCAGCATCATATTCACAGGCTGTCTTTGGGAAATAGACATATGAGTGCTGCCAGCATTGCTGCAGAGGTTGAAGGGGTGGGGGGTCAGCCTGTCAGTGCTCAGACTGTTAGTGCTTAGACCATACGCCGCACACTGCATCAAATTGGTTTGCATGGCTGTCGTCCCAGAAGGAAGCCTCTTCTAAAGATGATGCACAAGAAAGCCCGCAAACAGCTTGCTGAAGACAAGCAGACTAATGGCCTGTCCACACGATTTTCGGATCATGTGTACACTACTTTTGAGAGCCGATCACGACAGTTCATCTGATATTATTGGATCGGACAAGCACAAAAGTTTTCCTCATACGATACCAGATCATACGATTTTCGTTTAGTCAGTACAGTTATTGTCCAAAAATACAATATAAATACATTACAATACATGACATCACTTCCGATTTAGTTTTTCTGTCGTCCGAGAATTTTCGTGACTTTATTTACCTATTCAATTTCTACTTGCGACTATTACGCGAAAAAGGTTTTAGTACGATCTGTCCTACGATATTCAGATCGTGTGTACGGGCCATTAGGACATAGATTACTGAAACCATGTCCTATGGTCTGATGAGACCAAGATAAAATTATTTGGTTCAGATGGTGTCAAGCGTGCGTGGTGGCAACTGGGTGAGGAGTACAAAGACAAGTGTGCTCGCCTACAGTCAAGCATGGTTGCATGAGTGCTGCCGGCACTGTGGAGCTACAGTTCATGCCAACATGTACTGTGACATACTGAAGCAGATCATGACTGATCTGAGACTGGGCCACAGGGCAGTATTCCAACATAACAACCCCATACACACCTCCAAGACGATCACTGCCTTGCTAAAGAAGCTGAGGGTAAAAGTGATGGACTGGCCAAGCATGTCTCCAGACCTAAACCCTATTAGGCATCTGTGGGGCATCCTCAAATGAAAGGTGGAGGAATGCAAGGTCTCTAACATCCACCAGCTCTGTGATGTCATCATGGAGGAGTGGAAGAGGACTCCAATGGCAACCTGTGAAGCTCTGGGGGACTCCATGACCATGAGGGTTAAGGCAGTGCTGGAAAATAATGGTGGCCACACAAAATATTTACACTTTTGGCCCAATTTGAACATTTTTCACTTAGGGGTGTACTCACTTTTGTTGCCAGCGGTTTAGACATTAATGGCTGTGTGTTGAGTTATTTTGAGGGGATAGCAAATTGACTATGTTATACAAGCTGTACACTCACTACTTTACATTGTAGCAAAGTGTCACATGAAAAGATATAATAAAATATTTACAAAAATGTGAGGGGTGTACTCACTTTTGTGAGCTTCTGTGTGTGTGTATGTATGTATGTATATGTGTGTATGTATGTGTATATATATATATATATATATATTACAGTAGTATTAAACCCACTTTGGAGTGAAAACTGTAATTTTTCTGTTAAAATGAAAAATATACGGTATTGACGATCTGTCATTTGTACTCTTGTTTTTGAACTATGTTTCATGCTGTGCCTTTGACTGTTATATTTATCAGCATCGGCTGATAAAATCAATGCATCCCTTTGAGTGGTCTGCATTTTGACAGAAATTGCATACAAATATCTGTGAGAAGAGCTACATTGATTTCCTGATGGCAGGTTTACTTTGATTTGGTGCGGACAGGACCATCAGACCTGTTTTCAAAGCATAATGTTACAATTGTGGATTTCTGTTTTATGTGCTGCAGCCCATAGGGGTTGTGCTCTTGTCTCGGTGAATAGCATTGGACAATGTAAAATGTTACCTTGCATGTCATCTTCCAAAAATATGCTCAGTGTACCAGGAAGCCCCACATAACCTCATAGAATCCTACTAGTATTTAACAATACTGAATTATGGTACTGCAATTTTAATTGAACTTGCACTGACATGACTGTAGTGTTATGGCAAAATGTATCATATACTAATGCATATATTTGCGTTGCATATTTTTATTTTTTTAACTGAAGGTTATTAACCACTTCCGCCGATATACATCCTTACTTTGAAGGGGGATATCGTTGTTATGGCAGAAGCATTACAGTATGTTTTTCTTCGGCCGGCGGTCCGCTTTCCGATAACAGTGGTCTCTGCGGCGGATTCACCGCAAAATCACTTTTATCGGCGGCACGAGAGGGCCCCCACTCCGGTGCACTCCTTCGCTTACCAGAGCTGTCGGCAGTGGCGGAGGCGATCATATCTTCACCCTTGCTGGGCATGGAGACAAGTGAGGGGAAGATGGCCCCCACCTGTCTCCATAACAGGGCAGGGCAGAAGTGACGTCAAAACGGCACCTCCTCCCATAGCTTTTTTTTTTAATCACTACAGATCCACGCTATAGCTGAATGACGGCTACAGTGCGACCTGCTTTTGCCGTCAAGGGTCTATGAGACTCGCTGGATCACAGATCGGAGTAAGGGGTCGATCCCGACCCCTTACCACGTGATCAGCTGTCAGCCAATGATGGACAACAGAGCCGGTAATCGAAAATTTTTTCTCCTCGCGCTGACAGCGTGAGGAGAAAAAAAAAGCCGATCACTGGCGGCCGTGATCGGGACATCAGTCCCGATCTCGACGAGCTGCTGCAGATCCTTAGTGCCCACCTGTACCCCCTGTCAGTGCCACCTAGCAGTAGGCAACATTGCCGCCTACCAGTGCCCACCAGCGCCACCCATCAGTGCCCACAGTGCCACCTATCAGTGCCTCAACAAAGATGGCACTGATGTGCAGCACTGATCAGTGCCCATCAGTGTCACCTACCAGTGCCACCTACCAGTGCCCATCTGTGCCACCCATCAGTGCCGCCTTATCTGTGCCCATCAGTACCGTCTTATCTGTGCCTATCAGTGCCCATCAGTGCAGCCTATCAGTGCCCACCAGTGCAGCCTATCAGTGCCCACCAGTACCACCTCATCAGCGCATATCAATGAAGGAGAAAAATTACCTGTTTGCGAAATTTTATAACAAACTATGAAACATGATTTTTTTTTTTTTTCAAAATTTTCCATCTTTTTTTGTTTGTTAAGCAGAAAGCTCTATTTGTAGGAAAAAAATTGGGTACAGTGTTGTATGACCGTGCAATTGTCATTCAAAGTGTAACAGCGCTGAAAGCTGAAAAAGTGCCTAGTTAGCAAGTGGTTGAATACATTTTTTTTTTTCATTGCTTTTAAGTGTAAATATGAGATCTGAGGTCTTTTTGACCCCAGATCTCATATTTAAGAGGTCATGTCCTGCTTTTTTTTCTATTACAAGGGATGTTTACATTCCTTGTAATAGGAATAAAAGTCACACAATAAAAAAAAAAAAAAATTATAAAAAAAAGTGTAAAAATAAAAGGTAAACGAAATAAGAAAAAATTAAACGCACCCCGTCCTGCCGAGCTCGCGTGCAAAAGCAATGCATACGTGAGTAGCGCCAGCATATGATAACGGTGTTCAAACCACACATGTGTGGTATCGCTGCGATCGGTAAAGCGAGAGCAAAAATTCTAGCCCTAGAACTCCTCTGTAACTTAAAACATGCAACCTGTAGAATTTTTTAAACTTCGCCTATGGAGATTTTTAAGGGTAAAAGTTTGTCGCCATTCAGCGAGTGGGTGCAATTTTTAACCGTGACATGTTGAGTATTAATTTATTCGGTGTAATATTATATTTCACAATATAAAAAAAAATTGGGCTAACTTTACTGTTGTTTTGTTTTTTAATTAAAAAAAGTGTATTTAAAAAAAAAAAAGTGCGCTTGTAAGACCGCTGCGCAAATACGGTGTGACAGAAAGTATTGCAAAAACCACCATTTTATTCTCTAGGGTGTTAGAAAAAAAATTTATAATGTTTTGGGGTTCTAAGTAATTTTCTAGCAAAAAAAAACAGTTTTAAAAAAACACATCTCAAAAATAGGCTTGGTCCTTAAGTGGTTAAAAATGTTTTTTGTCAATACAGCACCATACACACTAGGTATGTGTAATGGTGTGTATTCAATTACCTGCAAGTGGCTATTTTTGTGGTTACCTTCAATCAGTCAACGAGGTGAATCAATGTTTGGACTCGTGGGTCTTAACCAGCAAAATCAAAGGTTGTAGCCAAAGAGTTTGTTGTTTAAAGCAGTGACCGGCAGTATGGGTGACCCCAAGATGGAAAAAGAAAAAAAGAAAGGGGCCAAGACTATCTACAGACTCGATACACCATAAGTCAATCACCTGCAGAAAATATATATAGCAAAGAGTCAGGACTTTAAACCGACGTGTATATTGGGAATTAAGAATCTTAGCTGACAAAGTCTGATATGGCAAAGCAGTAATCTTACCAGTCATGAAGAAAGCGGGGGAATTAAGAGGGGAGACCGACGAGATGTGGACTTGCCCCTCTACCTCGATGTTTCAGACAGAGCGTAGCGGGTAAAAGCACCGTTTTTGTTTTTTTAGCAAAACATGTAAAACCCAGTGGTGATTAACCACTTCAATACCAGACACTTAGACACCTTCCCGCCCAAGCCAATTTTCAGCTTTCAGCGATGTCGCAATTTGAATGACAATTGCACGGTCATGCTACTCTGTACCCAAACTAATTTTTTATCATTTTGTTCCACCAAATAGAGCTTTCTTTTGGTGGTATTTGATCACCTCTGCGATTTTTATTTTTTGCGCAACAAACAAAAAAAGACCGAAAATTTTGCAAAAAAACAAGTTTTTCTTTGTCACTGTTAATTTTTTTTGTAAATAAGTGCGTTTTCTTCTTCAATGACGGGCACTGATAAGGCGGCACTAATGGGCACTGATAAGGCGGCACTGATGGGCACCGATGAGGTGGCACCAATTAGGGGGCACCGATGAGGTGGCACTGATGATGGGCACTGATAGGCGGCACTGATGGGCACTGATAGGTGGCACTGATGGGCATTGATAGGTGGCACTGGTATGCGGCACTGATGGGCACTCAGGTGGCACTGATGGGCACTCATAGGCGGCACTGACGGGCACTCATAGGCGGCACTGACGGGCACTCATAGGCGGCACTGATGCACACATATAGGTGGCACTGATAGGTGGCATGGATGGGCACTGATAGGTGGGCATGGGTGGGCACGGATGGGCACTGATAGGTGGCACTGATGGACGCTGATGAGTGGCACTGATGACACTGATGGGTGGCATTGCTGGGCATCCCTTTTTGCATCCCTTTTTTTAACTTTTCTTTTTTATTAAATATGATGTGCCAATCAGTGCCCATCTGTGGGCACTGATTGGCATATTTTTGGCATTTTTTTTAACATGTGGATGGCCATGGGGGATGTACCTGGCCATCCACATGCTGGGGGCTTCCCTGGTGGTATTGGGGGCTTCCCTGGTGGTCCTGGGGGCTTCCCTGATGGTCTAGTGTGGGCATCTGAGGGGGGGCTGCACTGATAAACAATCAGCGCATACCCCCCCTGTCAGGAGAGCCGCCAATCGGTTCTCCTCTACTCGCGTCTATCAGACGCGAGTGAGGAAAAGCCGATCAACGGCTCTTCCTGTGTACATCGTGATCAGCCGTGATTGGACACGGCTGATCACGTGGTAAAGAGCCTCCGCCGGAGGCTCTTTACCAAGATCAGTGTAGCGGTGTGTCAGACTGACACACCGCTCCACCGATCGCCGCGATGCGCGCCCCCACGGGCGCGCGGCGGCTGTTATCCTGAAGGACGTCATATGACGCCCAGTCAGGATAACGAAACCACTTCCCGGACGTCAATTTGCTATTGACCGGGCGGGAAGTGGTTAAATACCTGTCGGGGCTGGGCTCAGCCCATTCTTCTGAAAGCTGGCCGCTCAGCTGTCAGCTAATTGCTGGCTCCTTTCTCTCCACAGTGACTCACCTGTTGATGATATCCTGCTTGTCAGTCCTGCCTACTTAAGCCGCCCAACCCAGATGATCTCTGCCTTCACCTTGGTCATGTCTCTAAAGATGCTCTCCTGTGTTCCTGTAAAAGACTTGCTTGGTTGACATTCCTTCTGGCTCCAGATCCTGCTTGCTGTTCTACCACTCTCATCTCTGGCTCCCCGACGTTTTGGCTTGTCTGACTATCTTTTCCAGTTCCTGAACTCTAGCTATGTTTTGACTATGTTTACTCTGTTTACCTTTTTTATTATTAAACGAGTGTGATTTAACTGTACTTCTGTCTTAGTCTGATTCATGGTTTCTGACAGTAGGCGAAGGCCATGGATTCAGAAGATGCAGTCAATCCACTTGTTGGTAATATTTTTGCCAGCTTGGATGAGCAGGATTACCGCATGGATCAGTTTGCCATGGCGATACAAATGCTTGGCTCACCTGGAATCTCCCACTGTGGCTGCTCCGGTACAACCTGTGTTACAGGTCGCCCCTGCTGCTGCTGCTCCATTCCACCGAGAGAGTCTGACCCCTTCCTCCTGCCCCCTGCTGGTGACAAAATTTCCTCTTCCGGTTCAAGCTGGACAGCATGGAGCTGTCTACTTCCTGGTTTTACTGAATGTACAGCTATTCAGCACAACATTACACCAGAACCTTTCCCATCTACCTGGATCATGCGAGGAGCCTGTGGGACGCAGTAGAACTGCCAGGACTACTTATAATGAGCATGACTCCCACTTATATCTTGTAAGTGTTTTTAATCCTGTGCAATAAATGATACTGTTTAAATACTACACTTAGAGAGGTGCCCCCCCCCCCTTGTTTCTTTACAGAGGAGGGAGAGATTGTGCCTTTATTGTGGCCAGGCAAGTCACTTTTTGAAGTCTTGTCTTACCCGTCCAAGGAACACCCAAACCTTGAGGTCCTGTCACGGACAGATCTTAGGTGGCGTTGTTTTGTCCCCTGTTATCCAGACGGATAAGCCCCTGGTTTTGGTTACCCTTTCTTGGGCTGAGTCGTCTATCGAGATACAGGCTCTAATCAACTCTGAGGCTGCAGGCCTGTTCATTGATGTTACCTTTGTATAGAAGCACTCAATTCCGCTGCAGCTGTGTGACACTCCACTTGCCATTGAGGCTCTTGACGGGAGATCTCTACAGCCTGCCCATGTGACTCATGAGACTGGTTCATTGTCCATGGCCATAGGGGCTCTTCACCATGAGATAATCCAATTCCATATTACAAAGACTTCTGGGAGATGACCTAACAGGAAGTGAATGCTGATACAAGCCACAGGAAGTGATGTAATCTGAAAATCTATTCAAAGATACAACAAGGTTGTCAAGATTCTAAATATCATGTGAATGAGGTTCTGAAAGGCAAAGCAAAGTCATCCGTGGCTGCCCAAGAACAGATCTTTCACTTCAATTCTGCCCCATCTCTGGTGAGGTTTGCTCCGCCCAATAGCAGCGTTTTGGAGGTTTTTAGGGATACGAGAGGACTCCCCTGAGAAGAGGCATATCCCTAATGGAGACAGTGGAGGAGAGGAGCTGGGACAACGCCATACTGCACAGCCAATATCTTTAATGGTGGCAGTGGAGGAGAGGAGCCTGGACAGAGCCTAATTGTTTATTCAATGCCCTGTGACAACTGCCCTAGGGTGAGAGGCTAGGGAGCACCAGTTTAGGATTATTTTTACCTGCACCCACCTCCCCGTTTACTCTAAGAAGACAAGTGTGGTTACAGTCATTTGCTTTGGTCTTTCTGGGCTACAAAGGACAGATTTGGGATATATGGACAGTGTACTATTTTTATTTTTTCTTCATTGATTTTTTGATAGTGGAACTCTATTGCTTGGACATTATTAGCCACCATTGATCTGCATGACATTATTTATTTTATTTACACCTATTTATCCTTGATATACACGTATTGATTGTACTTTATATACACCCACTTTTATCACCAAGGGATTTTTTAATATATAGGTATTTTATGGTTTATTTGTAGCAATTGTGCACTAATACTGATCATATATTAATTTATTATCACTATTATTATTAATTTCTTTTCACTTTATATTTATATATATTTGCTATTTTTATGAGTGCAATTTTAGCGCAAAATCATTTATTTTATATTTCATTCTGTGGTTCGGTGTTCACCATTAGATTTTGCTGCTATACACAAGAATTTCATTCTATTATTTGGCACTTTTTAGCACTATTTTTAGCTATTGCACATTCATACACGTTTATCACGTGCAGTATTTTTCTAGTTTGAATAGCGCAAAGGTCACTTTTCCATCTCCTTGAAGGTACCACTGTGCCGGTTCTCATTCTTACTGACCATAAGAATTTCACATTATTGTCTGAGGCTAAACACCTCTCTCCCAGAAGAGCGCAATGAGCTCTTTTCTTGTCTAGTTTCAATTACATTGTCTCATTCTTAACCGATACTAAGAATGTAAGGGCTGACGCTTTGTCACTACAAGTTTCCTCCACTTCCAAGTTGGAGTCGGTTCCACGTCTTGTGATTGCTCCTGATCGTATTCTGGCCACGGTTCGCACCAGTCTCACTTCTCCTTTGGGTGACAAAATTCTTGCTGCTCAGGTCCATGCTCCTCCTGAGAAACCTTGTGACCGCTGCTTTTTCCCAGAGAGTCTCCATACTGTCATGCTCCAGACTTACTATTCTCCCAAGGCTGCTGGCCAGCCTGGGAAGAATCAACTATTTTGTGCCCAACTCCCAGGGCAACACAGTTATGCTTATGGTGGTTGACCGGTTCTCGAAAATGTCCCATTGTATTCCACTTAAGGAGTTGCCAACTTCTAAGGAACTGGCTTCCATTTTTGCTCGGGAGATCATCCGCTTACATGGGCTACCCAGGGTGATTGTCTTGGACCTTTTGTGCACAGTTGGGAATTCAGCTTGCTTTCTCCTCTGTGTATCACCCGCAGTCTAATGGGGCCACCGAACAAGCCAATCGGTCCTTGGAGCAATTCTTACAATAGTGCTTGAATTCTGCTTCCCGATTGTCCCCCTTTATGGCGAACTATGGTTTCCAACCTTCCATGTTGCCTGACTCATTTGTTCCGCAGAGTATTCCTGCATTAGAGGAGCATCCCTGTGGTCTTCGTTCCACTTGGGCACAAGTCCAGGAGGCTTTGCGACATGCTAATGATAGGTACAGACTCCATGCTGACCGCAGATGCCTGCCTGCGCCTTTCTACCAGGTTTGGGAAGGGTCTGGCTGTCATCTCACAATTTCCGACTTCGTGTTTCCTCTCTGAAGTTCGCACCTTGATTTATTGGGCCTTTCCGTACTCTTTGCAGGATTAACCCAGTGGCTTACGCATTAGACCTACCGTCTAATATGCGTATCTCAAATGTATTTCATGTCTCCTTAATAAAACCTTTGGTCTGCAACTGCTTTACCACCTCAGTGAAGTATAGTCCATTGTTGACTCCTGTAGATTCCATGGGCGCATACAGTACCTGGTGCATTGGAAAGAGTACGGTCCGGAGGAAGGCTCTTGGGTCTCCTCCTCGGACATACATACCCCTGTCCTCCTCCGTGATTTTCATAGACGTTTTCCCCTCAAGCCTGGTGTTCCTCTGAGGGGGAGGGGTCATTGAGGAGGGGGTACTGTCAGGGCTGGGCTTGGCACTTCCTTCTCAAAGCTGGCCGCTCAGCTGTCGGCTAATTGCCAGCTCCTTTCTCTCCACAGTGACTCACTTGTTGATGATATCCTACTCGTCAGTCCTGCCTACTAAGCCGTCCAGCCCAGATGATCGCTGCCTTTGCCTTGGTCACATCTCTAGAGACGCTCTCCTGTGTTCCTGTTAAAGACTTGCTTGGCTGACATTCTTCTGGCTCCAGATCCTGCTTGCTGTTCTACTACAAACATCTCTGGCTCCCTGACGTTTTGGCTTGTTTGACTATCCGTTGCGGTTCCTGAACTGTAGCTATGTTTTGACTATTTTTACTCTGTTTACCTTTGTTTTATTATTATTATTATTATTAAACAAGTGGGATTTAACTGTACTTCTGTTTCAGTCTGATTCATGGTTCCTGACAATACCACCAAAATAAAGCTCTATTTGTGTAAAAAAATTATAAAAATTGAATTTGGGTACAGTGTTGCATGACCTGAAAGCTGCTAATTGGCCTGGGCAGGAATTGTGTTTGGGTTTTATTATTTTTTTTTACAATTTTATTATTTAATTATTGATTTATAATATTACTTTTTATTATTATTTTAAATTTTTTTAGGAAACCAGTTGAGGGGCTTTGGTGAAATGTCAGTGGTCTAAACCGACCCCTGATGTCTTACTTTTGAGAAAGGGACTAAGGACAGAGATTCCCCAGCCCCTTTCTCTGCAGCTTCAGCTGCAGTGGACAGTGAATGAATTGGAACTGCTCTCTGCTGAGCAGCTTCAGGTTCAGTCACAAAATTAAGCATACTAAACATGGTTTAGTATGCTTCAGTTAGGTACCAATCATTCACTGTGTTGATTCTTATCATCCCCTATGTTCATTCAGAACAGGAAGGGGCTGGTAAATTACATATTTATCAACCCCTTCCCCCTGCTTTCCATCCTGAAACATCCTCCTGTGTGTCCACGGCAGCAGCCGGCATGAGAGGAGGGACGCCAGCAGCACTGCGGGGGGCTGCATGAAGTTATTAGTGTGTGCGCACCTATGGTTGAGGGCATGTAGCCCAGATATGTTCAGGAGTATATAGAGCCATGCTCACCCCCCCTCCCCTGGCCAGCTAGGCTGCATGCTCAGGTAAGGGTCTGGTATGGAATTTGGAGGAGACCTCATGACATGTTTTGTTCCATTTTTTCTGTGACTTTCCTAATGGTGACCATGAGTAGTGTGTGGTTAAACTGCAGTCAGAAACCCATTTAATTAGTTGAATACATAGGAGCATAGTTAGGAGACAGGAGAAAGCTTTGCATCCAAAAGGATCTCCATGGTCAAGTCAACATGTAGTATTTAAGCGCTTCCTGACCGCCTCCTGCACATATACGTCGGCAGAATGGCACGACTAGGCAAAACCACGTACAGGTACGTGGCCCTTTAATTGCCTAGCCGTGGGTCGCACGCGCGCCGCCGGCGGCGCGCTCGCGACCCGGTCGGGAGCTCCGTGGCCACGGGACCAGCGAACTCGATCGGGTCACAGAGCTGAAGAACGGGGAGAGGTCTGTGTAAACAAACCTCTCCCCGCGCTTCCTACTCTGCCTGTCATTGATCGGCTGTTCCCTGTCATCGGGAAAGCCGATCAATGATGTCAGACGTCAGCCCCGCCCCTAATGTTAAAAAAACACACTTGTCACAGCCCATAACCCCGCCCCCTAGTGTTTAACTCTTTCACTGCATGTGTCATTTATACAGGAATCAATGCATTTAAAGTGCATTGATTGCTGCATAAGTGACAATGGTCCCAAAAATGTGTCAAAAATGTCTGATGTGTCCGCCATAATGTCGCAGTCACAATAAAAATCGCTGATCGCCGCTATTACTAGTAAACAAAAATATTAATAAAAATGCTATAAAACTATCCCCTATTTTGTAAACGCTTTTGCGCAAACCAATCAATAATCGCTAATTGCGATTTTTTTTTTACCAAAAATATGTAGAAGAATACGTATCGGCCTAAACTGAGGAAAAAAAATGTTTTTTTATATATTTTTGGGGATATTTATTATAGCAAAAAGCAAAAAATATTGAATTTTTTTCAAAATTGTCGCTCTATTTTTGTTTATAGCGCAAAAAATAAAAACCGCAGGGGCTATCAAATACCACCAAAAGAAAGCTCTATTTGGGGGAAAAAAAGGACGCCAATTTTGTTTGGGAGCCACATCGCACGACCGCGCAATTGTCAGTTAAAATGACGCAGTGCCGAATCGCAAAAAGGGGCCTGGTTTTTTGGCTGCCAATTGGTCCGGGGCTGAAGTGGTTAATTGAAAGCTACAGTTTTAAAATAATAGTGCCAAATGCTAGTATACCTAAATATAGCTATGATAGATGCCTCGTGTGGCTTTTATTAATGTAAAGGAAATTCCTATAACATCACTGTTCTCTTGAATGGAGCAAGAAGTACTTTCAGTGTGCATCACTTGCAGCATTTACTAAATGTTAGCATCTGATTGTACTGTCATATATGTAGCCTGTGCTTTTATCTGAATTTGTTTTTGATCTTCCAGATCAAATGCTTGTCATACATAGAAAGACCTAACACCGTAATTTGTGGGGCCTTTCCTATACATTATGGAAAATTGCAGTTCTATTGATTCATGAAAATATGCAAAACAAAACAGAGCCAGATAGATGCCTGCAAAACCCAAAATGTTGTTTACTTTAATAAATGGTATTGTAAATGAACAATATTGATTTCTACACTGTACTGTTGTAGGCTTGAGCTGTACTGATTGATTTTCTTGTACAGCCCTTTAGTGCGTATGTAGATTACCTTTGCCCTTGGGAGTTTGATCCTGAACTTCTGTGGAAATACAGAATACAGACATCATAAAACACATAGGGCATTTGTCCCTATATAAACAGTGTATGTAGTGTAAATGAAAGTGAGTAAAGCATTTGTTTGGTGGCAGCTCATTCTGAAATGGTTTATAAAGCTATACATGTGGTTTTAGAGAGCAGTTCTGTATACAAGCTTCCCCTTTGTTTAAATAAGTACATTGTATTAAATATAATATCCAAACATTTAAGTGCTGGCTTTATCATACCTGTTTGCATATTTTAATCAAAACTTGTACCTAAATGCAACATTTACCTTACAACCTAATTTCACACAATGAGTGCTTTTTTTAGCTCTGCTTGTTGATTTAGTCTTCTTACAATCCAGTTTAAAAAAATAAAAATAAAAATACAATTATTGGTTTTATTAGAGTAGAATATATCTGTTATTCTTCTTCTAATTGGCAAACAGGGAAACAAAATGAACCTTTACCGTTATGCAATTTTTCTTCATTTTGCTCACCTCAGGTAGCTGTAGGTATAAAATATTAGCCATTACACCACTAAGCATTGTAACTAGGAGGTTGGCAAACCTTTCTTTTTTCAAAGGTTAGGTACCAAAGAATTCAGGGGAAAGGTGGAACATGTCTTTACCTTTAAAAAACATTTGTCAGGGCCTTAACATCTTTCCTTTACCAGATTAGTATAAATACACACCTTGTAATAATCTGTCGGTGGTGGACTGCAGACTACAATTGTGTGCTCTATGCTACAGTGCCATTGCTATAGCCATATATAAAGAAAATCCAATTATAGAGCCAAAAATGTGCTGTTGCAAAGGATGCACTTTTGCCACACTAAAAGGTACATTTCTAGCACAACAAAAAATCATGCAAAATAGTTACCTATAAATTATATATATATATATATATATATATATATATATATATATATATATATATATATATTTATTTTATTTTTTTTTTAAATGTGTGCTGTGTTTTTAGAAAGTTCTGATGCATCTTTGGGACCCTGTTTGAAAAATGCACCAAAAAAGCACCTTCTAATATAATCAGTGGAAACACATCGAGAAAACATACTGTGATAGGTTTTTTGAGTCCCGTCCGTTTTTTCTCAGGTGACCAGGGATGAAAATACATGCAAAATGCATTTAAAACGCAACTTGAAAATGTGCTATGAGTTTTTTTTTAAAATGCATACTGCGTTTTTAACCACTTTAAGACCGGGCCTTTTTTTCAGACTTGTTGTTTACAAGTTAATATATATATATATATTTTTTTTTTTCCTAGAACATTACTTAGAACCCTCAAACATTATATATATATATATATATATATATATATATATATATATATATATATATATATATATATATATATATATATATATATATATATATTTTTTTTTTTTTTTTTTAACACCCTAGAGAATAAAATGGTGGTTGTTGCAATACTTTCTGTCACACCGTATTTGCGCAGCGGTCTTACAAGTGCACTTTTTTGAATAAAAAAAACAACAGTAAAGTTTGCCTATTTTCTACAGGTTGCATGTTTTGAGTTACAGATGAGGTCTATGGCTAGAATTATTGCTCTTGCTCTAACAATCACAGTGATACCTCAGATGTGTGGTTTGAGAACTGTTTTCATATGCAGGCACTATTTACGTATGCGTTCGCTACTACACATGAACTCGGCGCGACGGGGATCGGTAATTAATTTTTTTCTTATTTATTTTACTTTTTATTTTTACACTATTCTTTAAAAAAAAAAAAAACATTGTAACACTTGTATTCCTATTATAAGGAATGTAAACACCCCTTGTAATAGAAGAACAGAATGACAGGACCTCTTAAATATGAGATCTGGGGTGAAAAAGACCTCAGATCTCATATTTACACTGCAATGTATTCCCCTCAATCAGCTCTAACACGGAAGAGGATGCAATCACCACCACCGCTGCTGCCGGCAGCCGGTGAGTGGCGGGGGGGCCCTCTCCCACCAACGATAAAAGTTATCTTGCGGTGAATCTGCCGCAGAGATCACTTTTATCTGAAAGTGGACCGCCCACTAAAGAAGTGGATACTGCTTCAAAGTACCTCCGTATAATGACGGCAGGCGGTCCGTAAGTGGTTAAGCACAGCAGTGTGAATAGACCCTTAATAAATCATGTAGTCATTTGTCAAATTTCATCCTCAAAACAGAGAAGGTCATAGCAGTAGAATAAATACATTACAATGCAGTTACATGGTGAGAGTTCTACTAACCACAGGTATTCATTTACAGTTATCAAAAAGAGCAAAACAATTCATAGTGCCAACTTACCGTATTTATCGGCGTATAACACGCACCCCAAGTTTAGGAGGGAATTTTAAAGAAAAAAAGTTTTAGGAGAGAAGTTTAGGGAAAAAAAAAAACTTACATTTAAGCGTCATTTGCAGCTTGCCCAGCGTCATTTGCAGCCTGCCCAGCGTCATTTGCAGCTTGCCCAGCGTCATTTGCAGCTTGCCCAGCGTCATTTGCAGCTTGCCCAGCGTCATTTGCAGCTTGCCCAGCGTCATTTGCAGCTTGCCCAGCGTCATTTGCAGCTTGCCCAGCGTCATTTGCAGCTTGCCCAGCGTCATTTGCAGCTTGCCCAGCGTCATTTGCAGCCTTTCCCAGTGTCATTTGCAACCTGCCCAGCGTCATTTGTAGCTTGCCCAGCGTCATTTGTAGCTTGCCCAGCGTCATTTGTAGCTTGCCCAGCGTCATTTGTAGCTTGCCCAGCGTCATTTGTAGCTTGCCCAGTGTCATTTGCAGCTTGCTAGTGTCATTTGCAGCCTTGCCGACGTCATTTGCAGCCCATGCGCGGCCGAAAAAGGCTGAAGCGCGGCCGAAAAAGACTGAGCCGACTTTTCGGCTCCGCTCGGAGTCCTGCCTCCCTGCAGTTTAGGGAGCGAGCGCAGGGAGGCGGGACTACGAGCAGAGCTGAACAGCCGGCTTCGGTCTTTTTCGGCCGCGCTTCGGCTTTTTCCGGCCTTTTTCGGCCGCGGTTCGGCCTTTTTCGGCCGCGGTCGCCATTTTTCGGCGCCGCAACCGATTTTTGTCATTTTTTGGGGGGGGTATCGGCGTATAACATGCACCCACGACTTTCCCCCGATTTTAAGGGGGAAAAAGTGCATGTTATACGCCGATAAATACGGTACTTTTCTCCCAAAAGTCAACTTTGCTGGCAAGCAATCCTGATAAAGCGCATATGCATAAATTCATATAAACTACGCCAATAAGGACAGAGTAAATAAAACAGCTCTTAACAACCAGTTTGGTGCTTGCCAGATACTGTAAGTATTAATATGTTCTTTATTAGTCCTTCTGCAAATGCTGGTGCTGTGTAGTGCCAGAAGGACAAGATGGCACTGTTCACTTGATGTTTTCCTATTGAGTGTTTTTAGCCAGCCATAGACCATTCCAACCTCGTCCGGATCAATCAACTTGGGTACAACCAGCCTGCCAGATTTTACACACAATTATCGCTAGCCGCTGTTATAGCCAATAGCAATATTCACTGTTCTCCAGTGGGGGCATCTTCCCCCGCCCTGCCAGGAGAACACACTGCTCAAAAGCAACCAGCCCTTATAAACCTTTATAAAGGTGTCCAGTAAAAGTAACAGGATTAGAATGCACCCATATACAGTGAAAATTATAACGGCACGTATCATATAATTAGCAGAATATGGTATTTTACAAAATTGCAGTTCTTTCTGCTTTAAAAAAAAAAAAAAGTAGAGGAACAAATTGAGTATAGTTCTCAGAGTCAATGAGATGTGTCCTTTTATTTTCTAATAGTAGGAAAATTACATTTTGTCAGTCTGGCTATGGGCAATAGAGAGCCATAGGTTTTCTCTAAGCTATGCATATGAGGCTTGATTTCTATTATAAAACATACTATAGAACTTGAGAAGGTCTTTTCTATAGTCATTTGGCATACATTATCTGCCCAACATGCCTTATCCCTTTCTAACATACTTACCATATTTCAAAAAGCAGGAAAATGAGAGGATGGAAGATGTATTTTAGTGCATGATTTCTAATGCACAATTCCTAAAGGACCACAGGTTTTCATGGTTACTTTTCAGCTTTTACTATAATACCCATATATTAGTGTATGGTAATGCTTAACAGTATATTTCCGTGCTCTTTAGTAATTCCATGCATTATAAATATGGATATAAGAGGACACTACTATTAGTTACAAACATGTTTCTAAGCCATTTGACTTCAAATGAAATGCATTACTATGAAAGCTGAAAAGGCATTAATTATATTTGCATGCAGGAAGATAGATTAAAGTGGACAGCTTTGGTCCATTAATATAAACTGGAAATGCGTCACATACTGTAAAATTAGCTCTCATGAAGTGCATCTCATTTCCTTCCTTAGTTGCCTGGCGCATTAGTTTAACTTTCTTGCCAACTATTATTTTAGTTAGACACACACAGGAATGTGTGTATGTATATGTTTAGGAGATTCTAAGATTCATTCCAAGATGGCCTTAGCATTGTTGATTTTTTTGCCAACCATCGCTGCAGTACATTAATTTAAACAGGAAGTGGCTGCAAGAGATCAGCAACACTGCACTACAACAACAAAAAAAGGGAAAAACACTTTTTTTTAATTTTCTTAAAATGCCATTTGTACACCTTTGCTTTAGGAAACTAAATGTTATTTAGTTATGGCGTTAACATCTACTTTAAAGGAAAAAAAAATAGACAAAGCTTTTTTTCATTTTGGCTAGAGCAAGGGAGGGTTATAATTTGTGTTAGATTTTTTTTTTCACCATATATCACTTATTTCGGAGATTTGCCTTCACTTTTCTGCCCCATAGCCAAACAGGAAGTGTGAGAAATCCCTGTAAACTAAAGTAATCCCTTGGGGACCCCCAGGTCGCCAGTACTACTTTTCTCATTGGAAGATTTCCCTTCTATTACTTTTCTTGGGACAACCCAAAATGTGTGATTTTCTTTACTTGCACTTTCAATGATAATGGTAAACTGGACAAATAGAGAGGGTTAATCTCCTTAACGGGGGTACAGACAGCAATAAAAACAAACAGGTGTTCTAATCCCTCTCCACTCTATCCAAAAAAAAAAATAAAAAGTTTTGCCTTTAGTTATATTGTTTACAGTGTGTGTATGTATATATATATATATATATATATATATATATATATATATATATATATATATATATATCATACTGTAGCTTCAATCAGTTAAAGTGACTCCAAAGCTAAAACATGTTTTTACCTTAGAATATTCCCTGTATTAAAGTGGATGTAAACCCTCACAAATACCCAGTGAAGTGAACAGCCTCAGATACACAGAGATTTAAACAAATCTCCCTACATAAGTTGTACTTGTATATCTGCTGTCTTCAGCTTGCTATATTCTTTAGAAAGTGCACATTGTGTTAGCGATTTTTTTCTTCCTGTTAAGCACTGGGAGTGAAGTCTTGGCATACATTGTGTGACAGCTGATTGGAGGAAAGGCACAGACCCCCTCTCTGCATAGGCAGAGGGAGGAAGGAATGTTCAGAGCTGTGCTGTGAATAAAGCACCTCTCTGCTAATCTATTTATAGCACCCACCTCAACATAAATTTCAGGTTGGTTTTATCTCGGTTGTCAGAGAACTCATCAGAAGTTATCATGCTGATAACAGAAGAACGGGGCGGCAGCAGCAGAAAGACATGAGACTTAGGGCTTTGGAGAGACATAAGTAAACACTACAGATAGATGTCCTTAGGTCAAATTTAATAAATCAGGTTTACATCCACTTTAAGGGAAACATTTTTCAAGTAATGGCATCACCCCCCCCCCCTTTCTTATTTTACTACCAAAGATTGCGTTACTAAATCGCTGTCCTTTATTGCAGGCCAGCACTTTGGGGTATATTTTTAAATCAGGGAATGTGAATGTTCCTGTTTCCTGTTATATGTATCTTAAATGTGTGTGATTGATTCACCTGTAGTGAAAGTTTGTTATCTCACATTCACGGCTCTAAAACAAAATGTATGAATGGTTTGGCTGAAAACCTCCATCCCACCTGAAACTGAAATGTTGTGTTTGTGTTTTCTCTTCCATTTCACACACTATGGACATTCCACAAATACATTATTTGTCTGCGAGAATCGAATACTAGCTTCAGAATATTTAATTTAGTTAAATAAATAGTAAAAATAGTAATAATAATAATACTAAATAAATACATACTTTTATGTGCAGAAAAATATATAGTATAGTGTTGACCTGACACCTTTGAAATGTATTGCACCAATATACCAGCAACATTTTATCTAATGCTTTCTCATATGTAAATAAAATGTACAATACATGGTGGATATGGTATTGCATTGAAATAGGAGGAACTTCCTATAACATGTAATCCATTATACTGTTGTTTATTTTTTATTCTTTTTAGATTTTCTGGTAATATGGGTTGTTGTCAGTGACTAGAAATAAGACATTTTGCTGCTGTGATCCCACGGTTTAGGCAGCCCTTGTGAATAGAGGCTAAATAAATTCAAAGTCATTCATAGAGTATGCTTCAAATCTGTTGCTTTGCAAAGCTTATTTCTCTTCTGTGGTATTGGGATGCATGTATAATTACAGTTTTAGACAGACATTCATCAGTGCATCAACTCTGAATTTTAACAGCTATGATAGTACCACAGGCACATGATAAACATTCAGGAATATTTATCTCCAACTTCCCTACCTACCAATGTTAAGTAAATAAAAATAAGATGTAAACATTTTTAATAGGCTGTACTTGGCATTTAAGTGATTAATTACATGTCTCTTGATGCTGATGGTTATCTTTTAATGCTTGTCACAAATCCCACGTGAACACCATCTTGAATCTTACTGTATGGCATTCTGTGCCTCTTTAACATAATGCAGATGTAACTGTTTATATAACTATGTTTAAATTCTCCTGCATGCAGAATGAATAATGTGCCCATCAGGGCTGCATTTTTAGTAAGTAATCTAATGCAATCAACATAAAAGTCTGAGTTTTTCCAAGAGCTTAACTGTAATAAATTCTCCTAACATCTTCAAGTGGGCTGGAGTAGGTATCACTGTTTGCAGATCTTGCAAGTGTACATGTCAGAAAAAGGTCAGCCGTTTGGCATATAAGAAACCTCTGGGATATGGGGAAAAAAATCAATTTTAATTAGGACACTAGTAGCAGACCTCATATACCTCAGTACACCTTCAGGCACTCAAGGACATTTTAGATAAATTGCCACAGAAATATTTTCAGATGATAAAAAAAAGGCTTGACCATTATTTCTTGTAATATCGGGAAAAAAATATTTGTAATTTTTAAAATAAATCATCACCACCTTTACAAGTTGGTATATAATTAAAAAAAATGTAGGTTTGTATTTTTTTTTTTATCTGAAAAATCACAATGTTTATGATTGGTCTCTTTATTTGTGAATGTGGTTTGGAGCACTAAAATGCATTTATGCATGTACAGTTTTAATACATTTCAGAGTTACTTTTACTGTTCCAAGTTGTGTTGTTTCTGTTAAAAGGATACACATTGTGTTAGATCAGCCTTTTTAATCTAATAATGGGGTTTCTACAGAGGCTAGGGATTCTTTGAGCAAAAAGCAATATCAGATTGATCTTCTTACTGGCCACCAATGTAAAGGGGTCACTACGCTTCTTGTTGTCTGCGTTTCTTTTCTGGCCAACAATGTTATTATTTTGTTCATTATTATTGATGATTTTGTCATAAAGAGTGGGAGTTTTAAAATGGTTCTAAAGGCTTGAGGTGTTTTACCTTCATGCTTCCTGTGCATAAAGGTAAAAAACCTCTGTGCATCAGTCCCCCCAGCCTCCCCAATACCTAACTGAGCCCCATCGAGATCCATCGATATGCACAAGAGCCTTGGCTCTCCAGGGACACTCCCTCTTAATTGGCTGAAACAGCAGCGAGAGCCATTCACTCCTGCTGCTGTCAATAGGGGCCGAGCAGTGGCTCTGTGTGTGAATGGACACGTGAGGGACCTGAGAAGAGGAGAATTGGGGCTTCCCTGTGCGAAAACTACTGCACAGAGCAGGTAAGTATGTTATTTAACCGCTTGCTGACCAGCCGCCATCATTATACTGTGGCAGGTTTGCACGGCTGCGCAAATCGCCATAGCTGTACATTGCCGTTTTAAAAGCAAAGGCAGGCGTGCGTGCTGGCAGCGCACAGCCGGAGCCGATGCGCATGGCCGTGATCCCAGTCAGTCCACTCCCCCCCACAGTTAGAAACACCTCCCTTAGGAACACTTAACCCCTTGATCACCCCCTAGTGTTAACCTCTTCCCTACCAGTGTGATTTATACAGCAATACAATAATACAGTGGCTATTTTTAGCACTGATCGCTGTATAAATGTCACTGGTCCCAAAAAGTGTTAAAAGTGTCCGATCTGTCCGCCACAATGTGGCAGTCCTGCTAAAAATTGCTGATCACCCCCATTACTAGTAAAAAAAAAAAATTAGTAATAAAAAATGTTTTCAAAATTGTTGGTCTTTTTTTGTTTATAGCGCAAAAAATAAAAACAGCAGAGGTGATCAAATACCACCAAAATAAAAGCTAAAGCGACGCAGTGCCGTATCGCAATAAATGGCCTGGTCATTAAGGGGGCAAATCCTTCCGGGGCTAAAGTGGTTAAAATAAAAGAAGCAATTAAAGAAACATTTAATATCACTATAACTACAGCTCATTCTTTATTCCATTAATAAATACATACAACCTACTGATCATGATAATGTACAGAGAGATGCACTGCATGAATTACTTTTTTCTGGTCAAGTCCCTGGGATCTGAAAGTTATTGCATGGGTTTCTCTATAGTAGAAAGCCTGACAAAGGCTGTGCTAATGGAATAGAGTTCATGTACTATGTACTATGATTTTAAAAATATTTAGTCTGACCCATTGGGTGCCTGCCAGTTTGGGTTCCAAGCCTGGCAAAATTGCAAGATTAAGGCCCATTTGAATCAGTTGATTAGATACATTGAAATATAAAGATTCAAGCATTTTGCTTATGTGTTTATAGTGGTAATTGTATAGCAGCTGCTTTTTTCCTAAATTATCATGGTGTTATATACAACACCTGATCACAGATGTGGAAATACGGAGCAATTTAGAAAACAGTGATCAAAGGTCAATTAGTTTCAGTATACATCACACAAATGGGAAACATAAGGGGAATACAAAGGCACTGAATTTCAAAAAAAGCCAACTTCCCTAAACTACAATCCTTGCTAGAAGATACTAAATGAGATAAAATCTTAGGAACAAAGAACACAGAGGAAAAACGGGTATGCTTTAAGAGCATATTAAATAGGGGTATTAGCCAGTGCATCCCAATAGGAAATACATTTAAAAGAGCTAATAAAAGTCCTGGGTGGCTTAACTTCAACATAAAAATGCATATAAATGCAAAGGAGAAGGCCTTAAAAAAATACAAGGTTAAGGGGTCTTCATCAGCATTCCAACTTTACAAAGTATGCAATAAGAAATGTAAGGGTGAAATCAGAACGGCTAAGGTAGAACACAAAAGGCACATAGCGGAGGAGAGTAAAAATAAATCCCAAGAAATTCTTTAAGTATTTAAATAGTAAAAAAAGGAGGTCAGATCATATTGGCCTCATAAAGAATGATGAAGGTATTGAGTTTATTTTTCTCCTCAGCCTTCACGAGGGAAACGGCGGCTTCAGTAACCAAAATTAAAGGTTTATCCTCATGACACGTTACAGGAAGCACCCTCATGACAAACAGAGGATAGAATTAGGAATAGACTTGAAAAATGTAACATTAATAAGTCACTGGGACCAGATGGCTTGCACCCTTAAGGAACTCAATCAAGTAATTGCCAGACCATTGTTCCTAATTTTTGCGAACAGTCTGACTGGAATGGTACCAGCTGATTGGAGAAAAGCCAATGTAGTACCAATATTTTAAAAAAGACCAAGATATATCCCTAGGATCTACAGACCAGTTAGCTTAAGATCAATAGTTTGTAAGCACTTGGAGGGGATGATAAGGGATTATATACAATATTTTAGTAATGAAAATGGTATTAGTAGTAGTCAGCATGGATTCATCAAGAACCATTCTTGCCAAACCAATCTATTAACCTTCTATGAGGAGGTGAATTGCCATCTAGATAAAGGAAGGCCTGTAGACATGGTGCATCTGGATTTTGCAAAGGCATTTTATACAGTTCCCCATAAACGTTTACCGTACAAGCTAAGGTCTGTTGGCATGGATCATAGGAGTACATGGATTGAAAACTGACTACAGGGGCGAGTTCAGAGGGTAGTGATACATGGGGAGTACTTGGAATGGTCCGGTGTGGAAAGTAGAGTCCCCCAGGGTTCTGTCCTGGGACCAATACTATTTAATTTATTCATAAACGACCTAGAGGATGGAATAAACAGCTCAATCTTGGTATTTGCGGACAATACTAAGCTAGGCAGGGCAATAATTTCTCCACAGCATGTGGAAAACTTGCAAGAAGATCTGAACAAATTAATGGTGTGAGTAACTACATGGCAAATGAGGTTTAATGTAGAACAATTTAAAATTATTCAATTGGGGGGGCAAAAACAAGAATGCAATCTACTTACTAGAACCTCTGGGGAAGCTAGGATGGAAAAGGGCCTGGGGTCTTAGTAGATGACAGGCTCAGCAATGGCATGCAATGCCAAGATGCTGCAAACAAAGCCAACATAATATTGGCATGCATTAAAAAGGTGATTAACTCCAGAGATAAAATGATAATTCTCCCACTCTACAAGACTCTGGTCTGGCCACACCTGAAGTATGCCATCCATTTTTGGGCACCAGTCCTCAGGAAACATGTGCTGGAACTGGAGAGAGTCCAGAGAAGGGCAACAAAGCTAATAAAGGGACTTTCGTTATGAGGAAAGATTGCAAGCATTGAACTTATTCTCTCTGGAGAGGAGATGCTTAAGAGGGGATATGATTTCAATGTACAAATACTGTACTGGTGACCCCACAATAAGTATAAAACTTTTCCAAGAAAGGGAAATAAAAAAAAAACGTGCAGCCATTCACTAAAATTATAAGAGAAGCCGTTTAACCTTAAACTGTGTAGAGGGTTCTTTACTGTAAGAGCTGTAAGAATGTGGGATTCTCTTCCACAAGCAGTGGTTTCAGCAGGGAGTATCGATAATTTCAAAAAACTATTAGGCACCTAAACTACATGGATATACAATGTAATACTGACATAAAAGCATACACGCACAGGTGTCTTTTTTTTTCAACCTCACCAGCATGTAACTATGTAACATCCTGGCAGTGTATTATCTCATCATTGATAAGTCATACACAACTTTTGGCACAAAAATGCTCAAGAAATTTGAGAAGGTCTTTTTTAATCAGATTAACTTGCTTTTTCAATTAAGGTAGAACTCAAGCCAAAACAAGTATTTTATTATTGGACAGGGGAACGGCTAGAAACCACTGCTGGCTTTTACTACTATCTGTATCCTTCTTGGGAAGAATCCTCCTCCTAATGTGCACAGACACCAACAAAATATGAAAGACATTTTAAGCATTTCCTGCTCTTGCTTAAAAGGTTGAATAAAAGATATGCCTGAAGTTCTGCTTTATTTGTTGTCTTTTATTTTATTTTTTTGCAGCATTGCATAGATCTTTGATTGTGGTGTATGTTTGATATTTTTTTTTTTTTTTTTTAACCTTTGATTTAAGTATTAGCGGAAAGAATTTAATGCAGCGTCATTTTTTTTTATTATGGCTTGCAATTACCTTTTTCCAATTTAAACTTAGTAAAAATCATCTTATTAATCTGGAGTGCTAATAATAATTTGTACTTCAATAAGGAGATTAGTTTACATTTAAATTTGAAAGACTTTTAAATGGCAGACTTATTAAGTTGAGGGTGACCTACCTCTTTGAATGATAAGAGAGTGCCTAGCTTACAAGATTCTTTAAACATGAGTGAGGCGTTCTGTGTTATCAAATAAATGACAGATCACTGTGACCCACTTAAATGATACAGAAAGGGCATATGAAGCACAAATGAGCTTGTGAACTTTTATATTTAGTAGCCACACGGGTACCTGTCAATGATCACATTGTTCGTTGTTTTGTTGTTTATATGAGTAAACCTAATATCAGGATAACAAAACAGAAACTAAATGCTTGAGTCAATGTCAATATTTTATTATACTTTATAATTTTGTTATTAAACCTATTCTTTTAGGCTGGGTTCACACTAGTGCGATCTGGATGCGGGTTTCTCGGCATCCGATTCGCATGACAAGAGAGTGTGCCCAGCTCTCAATGGAGCCAGTTTACAGATCTCTGTGGCGGCTGCTGAGCGACTTGCACAGGTCCTGTGCATTTTTGGCTCAGTTTCAGGTCCGAATTCAGGCAAATATTCAGACCTGATCACCCCTGAAATGAAGAACAGGGACGCACCGGAACCCTGCTATCAGCCAAATGCAAAATAAGTGTGAACACAGCTTTAGACACTACGGATGGATTGTATGCTTGTATTACAGATCATCGAATTCCAAGTGGAAGTTCCATGCAACCAGGGCCCCCCAGCCACTTGTATGCTTGCCCCTTGTTTGTTTTCCCTGGCTACAGATTATTGGCCAGTACATGTGACAGCTTCCTGGCAGGCTTGCACATGGGTTCAGAGCCTACTCCAAACACATATGAGCGCATTACTACTAAGAATACTACATTTCTAAATATTGCACCATCTGCTTGATTGACTACCACACCCTTGCTGCAGAACATTCTATTTAGTGCCCATTTTGCAAAATGTAAACATCCTCAGCCTAGGTTCACATTGGTGCGAATTTGGCATGCGATTTGACATGTCAAATCGTCAGATATTGCTGGCAATAGCACAGTCCAAATCGACAGTTCTTGCACTACTTTTAGTGACTTCGGGTGCGATTTCAATAGACATCTGTGCAGGAACCCGCACAGATGTCTGTCAAATTGCCCCCCGGTGGTCGGACTGCATTGCCGTGTTGAAAATTGTGAAAGTTAAGCTGAACTTGCGTGGTTTCTAACCCACAGCAATGTGAACCTAGGCTAAAGGAAAATAATGTTTTTGGTTTTGAACACTAGGAGGTGGGAATCTGCAGTAAAATTTGAATAATTTATTTAAAATCTGTTTTAAAAAAATATCTGAACCAATTCTTATTGCCTAAGCTGAAGCGTCACATACATTTTTTTTACATTGTATCTTTTACATCCAGATATATGTTGGCTTCACAGATATGTTTGAATTCCATCATAGGCACTTTTACAGTAAAAAATAAAACCTTGCTCTGCATGTGTGCAGATGTGTCTACAATATGTAGTGAGCCATGTTAGTATCTGGCCATTTAAAGTGAGACTGCCACCACCTGAACAATAATTAAAAAGTATTCCCTGTAAAGGCAGACTTCTAATACTTACCTGTCTCCCTTCAATGTCAGGTGCCCAGTCCCCTTTGGCACACTGCAGTTTCATCTGTAGGTGCCTATATCACTACAGAACATAGAAGTGATGCAGGGGCCTAGTGGATGGAAAAGCAGCGGCGACCAGGCATCTCACAAATTTATACATGTTCAAGAGAGTCCTCCTTTCCTCTTCCTTTCTCTGCAGGGGTCCCCCAAGGTTCTGTTCTTGGACCTATCCTAATCTCAATTTACACATCCTCCCTGGGTCAGCTAATAGCCTCCCATGGCTTTCAATACCATCTCTATGCTGATGATACCCAAATCTATCTCTCCACCCTTCAGCTCACTCCATCAGTCTCCTCATGCATCACTAATTTACTGACAGACCTATCATCCTTGATGTCACACCACTTCCTCAAACTCTATCCAAAAAAAAGCTCATAATATTTCCTCCCCCATGTGCCCTTCCCCTGACTTCTCTGTAAAGAACAATGGCACAACCATCAACCCACCCCTTCAAGCCAGGGTGCTGGGTGTAATCCTGAACACTCCTTTTGGCCCCACATCCAATCACTTTACAAAGCTTGCCGCCTCAATATCCAAAACATCTCCAAAAAACATCCCTTCCTAACCAATGAAACCACAAACCTCCTAATTTATTCGCCTTGACTACTGCAACTCCCTCATTGGCTTACCTTTAACCTCTAACCTCAGTCATTGATTCATAAAGATGAGAGAAAGACTAGCCATAGTGTAAATCCATAGGGTAACATTTATTCAGTATTAAAAGTTGCACTTACATAAATTCTGTAAAAAACACTTATCTGTAGAAAATTTAGCCAGCCGGCTAGCATAAACCCATTCACAGACAGGTCGCAATGACGTCAGCGCGTCAGCCTCCCGACGTATGTTTCGTCTATAACTGACGTTGTCTAGGGAACTATTTTTTACTTTTTGCTATAATAAATATCCCCAAAAAATATATAAAACATATTTCTTTCCTCAGTTTAGGCCGATACGCATTCTTCTACATATTTTTGGTAAAAAAAAAAAACGCAATTAGCGATTATTGATTGGTTTGCGCAAAAGTTATAGCGTTTACAAAATTGGGGATAGTTTTATAGCATTTTTATTAATATTTTTTTTTTACTAGTAATGGCGGCGATCAGCAATTTTTATTGTGACTGCAACATTATGACGGACACATTCGACATTTTTGATACATTTTTGGGACCATTGTGATTTATAAAACAATCAGTGCTATTTAAATGCACTGATTCCTGTGTAAATGACACTGGCAGTGAAGGAGTTAACCACTAGGGGGCGGGGAGAGGTTAAGTGTGACGTGTGTGTTTTTTTTTTACTGTAGGGGGGCGTGGCTTGACATTTGACATCACTGATCGGCTTTCCCGATGACAGGGAACAGCCGATCAGTGACAGCGTCACTAGGAAGCACGGGAAGAGGTTTGTTTACACATACCTCTCCCCGTTCTTCAGCTCTGTGACCCGATCGCGGGACACCAGCGGCTGGTCCCGCGGTCACGGAGCTCAGGACCGGGTCACAAGCACGCGACCCACGGCTGGGCTTTTAAAGAGACACGTACAGGTACGTGATTGTGCCCAGCCGTGCCATTCTGCCGACGTATATCGACGTGAGGCAGTCCTTAAGCGGTTAAAGAGATCTTTTCAATTAAAAACAATAATGATGCTGCCCCATCCCCACGTTTCTACTCAGTGTTGCGCAAACCTTTAGTGTTAATCTAAATGGGATAGGAGAGAGAAGACTAGTTTCACTATCATCATGTGCTTAAGAAAGCCCTGGTATTCGGCCATGAAAGATACCTTTAGGGGCAATTTATGAAATGTTATGAACTAAATATGTGTTTGTTTTACTATTAGACATGACACATTCTTTCATTTTCAAGATCTAGTTTACAGTGCTTTCAGATGAGAGATCTCCCACTTGGTTGGCAAATCTTATAGAGAAAATATGCCACTTTTAAACCCTGCATTTGGCCTCATTTATCAATGTGTAATAAAAACTGACTTTAAAGGGGTTGTAAACCCTTGTGTTTTTTCACCTTAATGCATCCTACTGCCCCCCAGCCCCCTACCCTGTTTTAATCACCTGAGCCTGTTCGTTCACCCGCTGGAGATGCACCCTACCTCTCTGGCTGGGGGTTCTCGGCTCTTGGGTGAGTTAGGAAAGGTGAGGGGAAAGGAACAAAAAGGATAAGTGTGCTTTTCTCAGCAGGACTACTGCTGGTAACTTAATACAGCATTTTTCAACCAAGGTGCCTTCAGGTTTTTTCAGGGGTACCTTGGCAAAATGCCAAAAAATTGCCCAAAAACTGTATACAAGCTAGCAGGTGGGACAAGCCTACCCTTTATTTACTTAATACCACCAAGTTTTCATTGTTCACTATTACAACCTTGTAGCATCCTAACAGCCAGTGATATAATTGGTTGATAAGGAGGACGTCAGGCACCTGCAGAGGACCAATATTTGATTGATGTGAGAGTGAATATGCCATTTAAATGCCTGGAATATATATCGGTAAATGTTTAGAACCTTTATGCTTCATGCACACTGGATGTTATATTAACATTATAAAAATGCCAGTGGTTATGTAGTGAGTTTTGCAACGTTTTTGCCAAAACCTATTTTGTTTTTTTTTTTTGCATTTTTTAGCGTAAGCGTTTTTTTTTTTTTTTATTAATGGATCAAAAACATAAAAACGACACTGGTGAGCCATGTTTTTGAGTTTTTAGGTGTTTTTTTGCCGTTAAAACATTTTTATAGGTGAAAAATTCCTCTCAGAACCCACCAATTGGGGGCTTTTTTCCAGCCAAAAAACGCTCCAGCCAAAAACAGTTGATAACAGCCTATGTGTGCATAGACACATAGGATAACATGCTGGAGAGTTTATTGACTGTAGAAAAAAAAAAAAACGTCTGAAGCCAAAAACAGCAGCTGTAAAAATGTCCAGTGCGCATGACGCCTAATAAACAGATGAGGAATAAGAAACCCGTTTTATGTAATCTCTTAATAGCAACATTGGTAACACTTCTTTATCTCAAGCTTGCCCTGTGTGTTTACTGCGGGTTGGTATTCAGGACAAGTACAAATTCAGTGATTTATTTATCAACATATATGCAGTATATAAATGCAGAAAGACAAAGGAAGGTCCACCGGCCTAATGTGTTAACCAACACACCATTTATTAAAAAGCTAAAAATAGCTAATTATACTCACAAACCGAGATTAACAAATGCTCATTGCAATCCACAGGGAAAAAACAGAACCACTGTGTATATACCAATATATAAATGTGCACATCTCAGACATTTGATGGTCTAGAAAATGCATGGAAGATTTTCAGAACTTCTACAGACATCTTATGATGCTTTTTCAATCTGTCAAGCTTATTCTCACCTGCAGTTCAGACTTCCACACTCCTGTTTTTTTTTTTTTTCTGCCACATTTTCTATGTGCTTTATGAAATTTGTAAGATATATAGTCGAAAAGTGTTAAACTTATGTCCCCTTTTCCATACATGCTTTTCTTTTCTCCCATCTGCAGTTTCTCTTTTTGAAGACAGTTATAATGGAGCTCTGCCTTTTACCTTAATGATGAATTGCTGCTGAAACTGTAGATTATTGCTGTATAGAATGTAACAAAATGAATGAACATGACAAGACTGAAATAGCAATAAAGGTGTAAAGGAAATTGTCTTTGATAGTGTGTTGGTGAGGCACTGTGATACTTGAAGTATGTCTTGAGACTAATTAAAACTTAAACTGCAAGTTATGTTGCTACATGTTTTTGAGTGAAACTGGGTTACCAGATGAGTTTATAACTACATGCACTTAACCCCATTTCTTTGTCCTCATAGTCTGCAGACTAGATATTCTGCCTTATTCATGAAACCAATGCAAGGAAAATTGGAGGTATTGGTCATAACATGTTAAATTCAATTGTTTAAAGCAGTAGTAAACCAAAAAAAAACAAAAACACACCTGTAAGGCAATTGCATAATGTGCTAGTATGCATCGTGCGCTGTCACGGCTGAGAGGGATTCCATCTTCCCCTGGTCTTTTTTCTGGGTTTACAGCCTCCGGCTTCATGAATGACTGGAGCCATGATACCATGATGATGTCACTCCCGTGCATGCACGCAGGAGCCCTTGACTCCAGCACGGTATGACAATGATGTCACTGGCTGCATCCAGGGTTAGTATGTCCTAAACGGCTTACCTGTAGGTAAAAATCACAAAGATGGCTTTACTACCACTTTGTTTCCAGTAGTACCTATAACATATCCCTGCAATCTTCACTTGTTCCTGTCTTTGTTTTCAAGTTATTTTGCGAATTGTACCAGCAACTACTAATTATTTTTCTAGCTGGGCTCTTGGGCCTACACCCATGTGAGGGCCATGTGTGCCCACACAGGGATGTACAAGTATTCCACGCATTCCCCTTTCAAGCAGTCTCATTTATGTCAGTTGGGACACAGCAGCTTTACAAACCAAGCCACTGCTTCCAATTTGACATCCATGCAGATGCACAGCCCAGAATGTAGACAGTGTGCCACAAGGTCTTACTTGTTAATAGTTTTTGTTGCCCAGATCTCAGTTGACCAGTTTTACTACAGATGTTTATGGGTATACAGTACTGTACACCTGTTTCGCTTGCAAGACGGGAAAAAAAGTCCTACAAGCAGCATCTTTGGGGCGTTTTAGGAGCAGTGAATACACCATTCCTTAAAACGCCCCTGCCATTGAAATCAATGGCCAGCACTGCCGAAGTGCCTACAAAGCGTTTCGGCAGTGGAACTTTGCAGGCCCTTTTAACCCTTTTAACCCTTTTTTGTCTGCTAGCAGTGTTTAAAAGTGCCCCGATAGCGGCTGAAAAGTGCCGCTAAAACTAGCGGTGCTTTACCGCTAACACCCATCCCCGCCCCAGTATGAACGTAGTGTTAGAGTCCATTCACACATGCACATTTTGTAAATGCTTGAAAAATTATGTGTTTTTGTGCGCATTTACAAAACCCGCTGAAAACATGTCATGTTTCTGGTGGCATTTATTGTTATTGGCAAACCAAACAGGGCAAACAGATGCACATTTTTCTGCAAAGACGCACAAAATATTTGGTAAAAAACTCAAACCTTAACCACTTCCCGACCGCCTCACGCAGATTTACTGCGGCAGAAGGGCACGTACAGGCAAATTAACGTACTTGTACGCTTCCCTTTAAGAGGCGGCTTACCAGGAGCTCCGTGACCAGGATCGCAGGTCCCGCGACTCGATGTCCGCGGGGATACCCGCGATCGTCTCACGGTGAGGAAGAATGGCGAGATGCCAATGTAAACGACCATCTCCCGTTCTGCCTACTGACACACTCACTGATCACAGCTCCCTGTAATCGGGATCGGCGATCATTGATGTGTCCCCACTGTTAGAATCACTCCCTAGGACACACTTAACCCCTACAGCGCCACCTAGTGGTTAACCCCTTCACTGCCAGTAAATTCTTTTACAGTAATCAATGCAATTTGTTTGCATTGATCGCTGTTTTAATGCCAGTGGTCCCAAAAATGTGTCAAAATTGTCCGATGTGTCCGCCATAATGTTGCAGTCATGATGGAAATCGCTGATCACCGCCTTTACTAGTAAAAAAAAAATATGATTAATAAAAATGCCATAAAACTATCCCCTATTTTGTAGACGCTATAACTTTTGCGTGTATTAATCAATAAACGCTTATTGCAATTTTTATTTACCAAAAATATGTAGAAGAATGCGTATCAGCCTAAACTGAGGAAAAAAATATATGTTTGTTTTTTTGGGTATATTTATTATAGCAAAAAGTAAAAAAATTGTTTTTTTTTAAATTGTCGCTATTTTTTTGTTTATAGCACAAAAAATAAAAACCACAGAGGTGATCAAATACCACCAAAAGAAAGCTCTATTTGTAGGGAACAAAGGGACACCAATTTTGTTTGTGAACCACGTCGCACGACAATTGTCAGTTAAAGTGACGCAGTGCCGAATCGCAAAAAGTGCTCTGGTCTTTGGCCAGCCAAATGGTCTGGGGCTTAAGTGGTTAACATGCCAAAAAGCTCCATGAGCTACCGTTGTGCTCATAAGTTTACATACCCTGGCAGAATTTATGATTTCTTAGCCATTTTTCAGAGAATATGAATGATAACACAAAAATGTTTCTTTCACTCGTGGTTAGTGTTTGGCTGAAGCCATTTATTATCAATCAACTGTGTTTACTCTTTTTAAATCATAATGAAAACAGAAACTACCCAAATGACCCTGATCAAAAGTTTACATACCCCAGTTCTAAATACTGTGTATTGCCCCCTTTAACATCAGTGACAGCTTGAAGTCTTTTGTGGATGAGGTTCCTTATCTTCTCAAACAGTACAGCTGTCCATTCCTTTTGGCAAAAAGCCTCCTCTTCCTTTAAGTTCTTGGGCTGTCTGGCATGAACTGCACGTTTGAGATCTGCCCAGAGTGGCTCAATGATATTGAGGTCAGGAGATGGAGATGGCCACTCCAGAACCTTCACTTTATTTTGCTGTAGCCAATGACAGGTCGACTTGGCCTTGTGTTTTGGATCATTGTCATGTTGGAATGTCCAAGTACGTCCCATGCACAGCTTTCTGGCTGATGAATGCAAATGTTTCTCCAGCATTTTTTGATAACATACTGCATTCATCTTGCCATCAATTTTGCCCAAATTTCCTGTGCCTTTGTAGCTCACACATCCCTGAATCATCAGCGATCCACCTCCGTGTTTCACAGTAGGAATGGTGTACCTTTCATCAAAGGCCTTGTTGACTCCGCTCCAAATGAAGCGTTTATGGTTGTGGCCAAAAAGCAACATTTTTGGTCTCATAACTCCAAATGACTTTGTGCCAGAAGGGTTGAGGCTTGTCTCTGTGCTGTTTGACGTATTGTAAGCGGGATACTTTGTGGCATTTGCCTAGTAATGGCTTCCTTCTGGCTACTCGACCATGCAGCCCATCTTTCTTCAAGTACCCCCTTATTGTGCATCTTGAAACAGCCACACCACATGTTTTCAGAGTCCTGTATTTCACCTGAAGTTATTTGTGTGTTTTTCTTTGTATCCCGAACAATTTTCCTGGCAGTTGTGGCTGAAATTTTAGTTGGTCTACCTGACCAGCATTTCTTATTTAAAAAATGTCTGATTTCAAAAATGTGAACTTTTATTAAGGTAAATATACATACAGGGTCATAAACATTAGGTATAAAGTAATACTTTAAATTACACAAGAGGCATATAGTGAGGTTTGCTTGTCCCCCAATAATACCACGAGTGACAAGACACAATATATGGAGCGTGACAGAAAACAAAATAAAATACTGTCAGTATGAAAACAAGTACATAAATATAATGAAAGATAGTACATAGTCCTCAATAGATACATCTAGATGTCAGTAGCGTGAGACTATAGGACTGTATCAAGTAGACACACGTTTCAGAAGATTGTAACCTTAAAAGGCAAGGCATTATTTTTTTCATGCATCCAGGTGTAAAACCCAAGAGGTGAAGTCCTCATCCATTGTTTGAAACAAAATGTTACCCCAGCTCCACTGCCAGTATAAGTGTCCACAAACTGTGATCCGGTGCTCTAGCCAGGGCCTTCAGGCCCCCCAGGTGCAATTCTTGAATCAGGAAGGCTGGCAAATCAGATGCTCTTGAATAAAAGTACTTTATTTGTTACATGGATACACTGGTACAGGCTATATGCTGACGCCTTTTGGCTATGAAGCCTTCATCAAAGGCTTGATGAAGGCTTCTTAGCCGAAACACATCAGCATATAGCCTGTACCAGTGTATCCATGTAACAAATAAAGTACTTTTATTCAAGAGCATCTTAGTTGCTAGCCTCCCTAATTCAAGACTCATCCATTGTTTGGCTATCACTTTTCTGGCTGCCTAAAGTCAGAAGCTCTACTGAGTTTGTGTAAGTTCCCCCCTGAACTCCAAAACATGGAAACACATGCAGGGTTTGGTGGAGATGTTGGTTGCATCAGAGCAATAAGGGTGAGGAATGTATTGCAATGTTTTTTTCTCTGGGCACCCAGCATTACCTGGGGGAACAGTACCTGTGAGTCTTGTGAAAAAGCACACAATGACTGGGGGAGGCATAAAACGGGGTCAAAATTAAATTAGCTCACTACATCAGTGGACAGCTCTGCCCACTATTTGCCCTTCTTTTCCATGTTTTAAAGGTGGGAGATATAATAATGGGGTAACATTTTGTAAGTTGTAGCTGTAATCTGGTGGCAATACTTTTCCTTTACAAAGCACTTTTTTTTTCCTTTCATGCCCACAAGTTGTAATACATTTTTAATGTCTTGCAAATATGGCTATAATAGGTGTTTAATATGTTAGCGTTGTTAATAATTTTGAATGAACATTGTCTTAACTAAAAGTCTTCCTTAGCACCTTGCGTATATATGCTTGTTATGTATATATTTATAGCCTTATGCCTAAGATTGAAAATTCATGCTACAATGAATATCCGCTGAGCAGCTGACAAGAAATGTTAATGCTCTGTTTTTCAATTACTTGTGGACAATGTAGAATATTGAAATACTGCTTTGAGACAGGCTTTTGTGATTGTTTACAAATCAGAGTGTCCATTATTTTTTTTTTTTTAAACTTGAAAGATGTCAGGTGATATTAGAACATTAAATCTCATTAGTTATACAATATGGTAAGTGACTAGAATTCACAATTTGTCCTCTATGCAGGACACCTAGGCCCACATTATGTGATAGTGAAAATTAACTCTTAACAATTTAACTTTATGATATGCTGTGTATGTCTTTTATTTCAGAGGAGACATTTACAAAATGAATCTTTGAATTGTTGTGTATAACTGTTTTTATATGCATAACTAAATATTTAAATCTGACTTTGGGGCAAGCAGCTAAATACATATTTGAAATCCAGATATACAGACTATTTTTCCTACCAAAGGGTTTTTAATTCTGCTCTGCTTTGCTCAATATTGTGGGACAACATATGCAAATCTTGAACCCCATTTTGTAGTTATGCAATACGGGTTTTGTCCAAAACATGCCTATAACCTACTTAAGGAACAGTAACAGTCCAAAATCTTTAACTCTGCTATGACATGTGAAATTGACATGAAGTGGGTAAATATCTGCTCACTTCCTGTTTTGTTAAGACAGAAAGGTAAGAAAGAAAAGATAATCTTCTCCCAAACTAGGAAATAGTAAAAGAAAATTATAGAGATTCCAATGCTCCACACTCTTTTCAGATTTTTTTTATTTGTATTGTTATTATATAGGATTAACACTAACAGTTTGTGCAGAGCTTTAGATGGAGGTCTGTACAGTTACACATTTTAATACAAGATGATTAGAAGGGACCTGCTTATGAGAGCTTATATTCTAAAGTGTAAGAGCAAGTGATACAAAAGAAATTAACTAGGAGAGTGGTTTAATAGAGAGAGTATCGTTTTTGGGTGGAGCTGGGATAATCTTCTCTGAAGAAAGCAGGTTTCAGGGATTGCCTAAAGGTGGACAGAATAGGATATAGCTAGACACATTGGGATAGGGAGTTCCAGAGAGAGGCAAGCACAGGAAGAGTTGACAAGGGACTTAGAGAGCAAGAGGTCTTGGAGAGAATGGATGGGACAGTTTGGGTGATAATTTGAGATCAGCTTGGTTATGTAGCTTGGGCAGAATTGTGGCATCAGCATATAGTGTTCTGTTCACAGCACTATATGTGGAGCTTATCCAATCATACACAAAGCTGAAAATGGCCAGGGAAGTTTTTTGAGCAGGAGGTCCTAGGTTGGTCCTGCATCTCTGCTTTTTCAAGGGGTCTTCTGGAGCAGTCGTGTACACTGCCAAACACCTGCCCAGTATAATCTTATGTGACCTGTGAAAACATTCTTGAAATTATTAAAACAGTACAAATAGAATACAAATCCTCCTACAATGCTCTATAATGCAACTTTGTTCAACAGAAAATGGTCAGCTACTAATTTTGGGAATGCCATGACACCTGCATTTAGTTTCATTTGTCTTACACACACATACACACACATACACTGACCCGAAAATGTGAGATTCTTACTTTTAGTAGTATTACATACACAGAGAATTTGTATGTGAAATTAAAAAGACATTAAAATGTAATTGGAAATTTCAAAAGATGGTTATGCATTCAGTAAAAACATGGCTGCATTTTACCATATTTTGTTTAGCTTGAATTTTAACAATAGCAGTATTTAGAATATCAAAAGAAAAGGACTAAGTTAGTGTCGTGATTGCATATTTCCGTTTTACACATGAATGTCTTTTCATTATGAGCTAATCAGTCATTTACTAAACGCTTTTGTCTTCTACAGGTGCAAAGGTCTAGGAATAAGCAGCTAAGAGAGTTGTTTCCAGATGGATTTAGTATTCATCATGCAGGCATGCTGCGGCAAGATAGGAGTTTGGTGGAGAGCCTTTTTTCTCAGGGACATATCAAAGTCCTGGTTTGTACAGCCACATTAGCCTGGGGTGTCAATCTCCCCGCTCATGCTGTTATCATTAAGGTAAGAGATTATTCCGCAGAACAGAATAACATTGTCTGCTGCTTATTCTGCAGTGAAAACTTGAACAATTGAAGCACTGATACTTTTTCGTTAATATGCAGAGGGTTATTTCAACAATTATTATCCAGTTGTAATTTATAGCAGCCAGTCATTTAAATCCTGTGACAGCACCCTGTATTTTTCTATGAATGGCTAAGACAGCTCATAAAATGCTGCTAATAATTCCTTTTCCCCAGCTGCAGCGGGAGAAATCACCTTAAGCCAGTCCTTACATTTTAGCTTTGTACAAGCACAGTCTGGGGAACTGCAGTTTGCCGTGGGATGTGCACAATGCAAATGACCTGTTGGGTTAAACCTCTTGTGTGCCATTTAATTGAATAGCGACCTACAACTTGTCTGCATGTAAAAGGACAAATAATGCCTAAGGAATTCTTGATTAGAGCATCAAAGGTTTATAAGTGGCTCTTGAGTGTTAAATAAAAGCATACATTTTTTTCAATTGTTGTTTTTTTTTTTTTTCTTATGCTGTGCCAACTCTGACGTGAATGTCAATTTTGCTGTGAAGTTTCAATTCAGTTTGCAGAAAAAAAAAGGGGATTACTGTAAACATATCCATTATTTGTCAATTACTGATAGGACATATTATTATTTTTTTTTTTTTTTACTGCATTGCCCAATAAAAATATGTAGCATTTATCTTACTTTTGCATGTAAATCTATTCAAAATCATTATTTGATTTTTTTTGGGAAGGTTTAATGCCAGCTTTTTAGACCACTTCATGCAACTAAACACTTAGGTGTGAATATATGGGTGTACCTCTGTGACACGTAGGTAATTTCCTACTATAGGGTTGATTTACTAAAACTGGAGAGTGCAAAATCTGGTGCAGCTTTGCATGCTAGCCAATCAGCTTCTAACTTCAGCTTGTTCAATTAAGCTTTGACAAAAATAAAAAAATAAAGAACGACTAGTATTACATACAATATTGATTTGTGGATCTTCATGTGTCAACGTGTTTCGATGGAAGTAGCTTCACCAGGACACATTAACCACTTAAGCCCCGGACCATTTGGCTGCCCAAAGACCAGAGCACTTTTTGCGATTCGGCACTGCGTCGCTTTAACTGACAATTGCACGGTTGTGTGACGTGGCTCCCAAACAAAATTGACATCCTTTTTTCCCTGCAAATAGAGCTTTTTTCTTGGTGGTATTTGATCACCTCTGCGGTTTTTATCTGCCCGCAAACCGCTTCTTAAAGAAACAGGTACGTTAATCTGCCTGTACGTGCCCTTCTGCCGACTTATATCGGCGTGAGCTGGTCGGCAAGCGGTTAAAATAACACAGTAGCTGTTTCAGCACTAGAGCTAAACCAGTACAAAAAAGATCCTCTGGGCAGGTACAGGAGTATACAGAGAGGCCAAAAATAGGGACACCTAAACACCTGGGATTATTCTCAACATGATTCTGTGGATGTATTGATTATAGCTGGCAGTAGCAAAAATCTCCCATGAGATCCAACAGAATCAGAAAGCCCCAAGGCTAAGCTCTAGTAAAACCAATATCCTAACGGTGCATGTCTGTCCAGTGGCAACTCCAGAAACAATATAGACTAGCAGCAGTAGAAGGGGACACATGCCATCAAAGTCCGACAGATCTATCCAGTGCCCACATTGCCCAAGGTGTCCTGCAGCCAAGAAAAAAACCTGCAAGCTGATTACTTTCTTTGCAGAGTTGCACCAGATTTTACGTTCTCCAGGTTTAGTAACCCCTAAGCGTCTGTTGAAATGCACTGCAGCCTAATTCACATAGGTTATATTTATGTTTATAGTAACCCTCTGTCATACCCAGCATCAGAGAAATGAAGGGAAAAATGCAACCGGTAAAGAATAAAATTGTGATAACGCTGCCAAATAGTGAACAATCAATCAATTATTCAATTAACTGGAAAAACAAAAAATAGTGACTTCCATAAATATTGGGTAACAATAAACTCCTGTGCTATAAAATTGCAATAATCATTGATACATTGAAGAATACATAAACATATTAAAGTCCCAGCAGTCCACACATAAAGTGCTCTAGTGCATCTTCATATTTCAATATGGTGGACCTTCTGAAGAAGCCATGTGGCAGAGTGGTGTAACTCGTAAAGCGGGAGCCAGGTATCATTACTTGATCTGGATTCTGTGAGGCCCTGTTACTCTGTTATATCATATTGCTTGTTTTTAAATGAAAAAAAATGTGAGTGCATTTACTTAACCACTTATGGACCGCCCGCCGTAGTTTTACGTTGCTAATTTGAAGAGGAATATTGTTATAGCAGCAGCTAGCTGTCATAACCCCAGTATCTTCTTATTCAGCGGGTGGTCCCCTTTCAGATAAAAGTGGTCTCTGTGGCGGATTCTCAGCAAGATCACTTTTTTCGGCGGCGGGAGAGGACCCCCCCCCCCCCCCCTCCCGCTGCGCTCTGGTGCCCTCCACCGCTTACCCGAGTCGTCGGTAACGGCAGAGGCGATCGGATCCTTCTTCCTGTTAGGCATGGAGACGAGTGAGGGGAAGATGACCCCACCTGTCTCCATACCACTGCAGGGCGGAAGCGACGTCAAAACGTCACTTCCGCCCATAGCTCTTAAAGGGACGTTTTTTTTTTATTTTTTCAAATGACATTTATTTTTATTGTTTTTTTATTGCATTTTAGTGTAGATCTGAGGTCTTTTTTACCCCAGATCTCATATTTAAGAGGTCCTGTCATGCTTTTTTCTATTACGGGGGATGTTTACATTCCTTGTAATAGGAATAAAAGTGACACAATTTTTTTTTTTAAAAGAACAGTGTAAAAATAAAAGGTAAAAGAAATAAGAAAAAGACATGATCCCCGTCCTGCCGAGCTCGTGCGCAAAAGCGAACACATATGTGAGTTGAAGCCGCATGTGAAAAGGTGTTCAAACCACACATGTGAAGTTTCGCCGTGATCATTAGCGCGAGAGCAATAATTCTAGCCCTAGACCTGTAACTCAAAACGTGCAAATTGTATAATTTTCTAAACATCGCCTATGGAAATTTTTAAGGGTAAAAGTTTGTCGTCAATCCATGAGCGGGCGGAATTTTAAAGTGTCACATGTTGGGTATCAATTTAGTAAGCGTAACATTATCTTTCACAATATAAAAAAAATGGGCTAACTTTACTGTTGTCTCATTTTTTTTATTAAAAAAAGTGCATTTTTTCCCAAAAAAATTAGCTTGTGAGACCGCTGTGCAAATACGGTGTGACATAAAGTATTGCAACGACTGCCATTTTATTCTCTAGGGTGTTAGGAAAAAAAAATATATATATATATATATATAATGTTTGGGGGTTCTAAGTAATTTTCTGGCAATTTTTTTTTTTTTAACTTGTAAACACCAAATCTCAGAAACAGACTCTGTCCTTAAGTGGTTAAGCTAGGCTAGTATTATTTTATGAATTTTAACCATGATACTGCACTATTGGAGATTGTTTCCTTTATTCTGAGAGTTCTGTGGAGTCATCCCAGCTGCGGAAGTTCTATCAGAGGATGAGAAAGTGAGCAGGGGACCCACTATCTGGTGTACAGGATTGATTACCATGACGCTGTGTTGGCCCTTTTGAGGGTCTTGTCCTGAGGTGAGCGAGTATTTCACCTGGTGACAGATCACTCTTGTTGTATGGTGGAACTCATATTGAAATATGAAGGTACACTAGAGCACTTTATGTGTGGACTGTTGGGACTTTATTTACTTAATATGGGTTTATGTATTCTTTAAGTCAGCAAAGTTTATAGCAATTTTATATCACAGGAGTTTATTTTTAGCCAATATTGATATTCATTTCCAGATTTTGTTTGGTAAAGTTTTATCAATGCTTGACAAGCATGCATGGAGTAGACCCTGATTGGACTTTCTACCTTTAGTGCCGGTTCACACTGTGGCAGCACGACCTGCAGCATGACTGCCTCAGGCGACCTGCACATTACAGCAGCGGCGACTTGCAAAACGACTTCTGTATAGAAGTCAATGCAAGTCGCCTCAAGTCGCCCCAAAAGTAGTACAGGAGCATTTTTTTAAGTCGGAGCATCTTGAGTCACTCTTATTAGAATGGTTCCATAGTACAGAACGCGACGCGACTTGTCAGGCGGCTAAGTTGCCTGACAAGCCGTCCCAGTGTGAACCGGCTCTCATGTTCAATGCTTTTAATAATAAAGCTGGCCCACTGTATTCCAGTGAGATGAAAGAGAGCCAATAGCAGCTATTTTTTATCATGACAAAAAAACTGTGGTATCTGATCAAGTGCAAAAACAGATATAGCCAAATACACAACAAAATCACCACAGCAAGCTTAAAACTTTCAAAATCCACAACAGAAATAACTCCTCATTTACTAAATCTTTTATCCCTGAAAAATACATTTCAACTGATCAACTCTTCCCAAGTCTCTAAGTAGGATTTGCAAATTTTCACATCTTTCTTCAAAAATGTGCAAATCCTACTTGGAGACTTGGGAAGAGTTGAGTTAACACATTAATGTAGCACCTACATTAATGTGCCATAGAATATTGCCAAACACATGCTTCATCAACTTCCATGTTAAGGCGTTAATGTGTAAGAAACAATCATTGACACCTCTTGTGTATTTGTCTTGCAGTAAAACTGCAGGAAAATACATTACAAGTAGAAATCTCACTCATTTCTATGTGCCTAGTTCACACCTATGTGCTACAGGTTTTTGGGTTAAAATGAACCTGTGCCCAAAACTTTGCACATTTAATCATTTACACATTCTGAAAAATGAGTAACAGCACTTTTAAACAATCACTTGTTCAACTCTATAACTAGTATTTTTTTTTATAACTCTATAAAAAGTATTGTGAAAAAAATGGATGAGACTCCCTTATTTTCTATAAGAGCAGAATAATGGCAGCCTGTTTGCCCCCTAAACAAAACAGCGGGTGTTTCCAGGCTGTTCAAAACTGGCAGAAACCTTCTGTCTTTGAGAAATAATTACTTCATAGTACAGGCAGCTAGACATAGTCTGTGAAAGTTTGTTTCAAAGCTGTTGCAATTTTGTACACCTTACCTGTAAAAGAAAGCAGTGAATATTCACACTGCATGGTGTCTGCTCCACTGAACCTGCCCTGATCACCAGAACTTATTCCCTGATGACTGCTGGGAAGTCAAAACATCTGGTAGTATTGATATCTGTGTCCTCACAGTTTCCCTCCCCTGGCCTCCGGTCGTTGCAGGAGAGAGTGGTGATTTGAGGTCAGAGAGAGGAACCCTTGAGAGAGAGAGATCAATGTTCCCAGAAGTGTTTGTCTGCCAGTGGACCTGGGGGGACCAGTTTTAGTGATCAGAGCAGAGTTTGGTGGCAAAAGAACCGGAAATGGTAAGCGTTTACTGCCTTTTTGCTATAGGTATTAAAAAAAAAATAAAAAAAAAAATTGGGTTTTTGAAAATCTCATTGACTGCTTGTTATGAATATTTAAAAATATATGTTTTCACAGTCAGTTCTAGGCTCTTTCAATAGTTTGTAAAAATACCAAATTGCACATTTTTTTTTAAATGGATCTTTGTGATGGAAATTCCCTGTTCTGGAGGGTTTTCAATCACTTTACCTAATGGAGGAACACACCTGTAAATCTCACGAATATGTTCTTAAATGTAGGCAGTATTGCATATATCAAATACATGAGAGTAAAATGCCCTTAGTCTGAATTTTGTATTTTGTTTGAGACTAGCATAATACTGCATGAAAAACACGTAATATTTGAAATACTATTTGTTCCTAATCAGACTAATCAATTATTTCCCTGGACTGTAGACAAGTATAATTTGGCATTATACACTATTAGCTACTGTACCTATCGCTAGTGATAAAATGGTATACTATCCCCACATAACATATTTTTATAATCAGTCTGGCTTCTATTAATATAGAACTGCTTCTTTTTGAAGCGTTCAAGAACATGCAGCACTAAGAATACTTAAGAGCTTGAAACAAGGAAATGGAGAGCTTCAACCTTGAGTGTAAATGGACTTTAGTGATACTGTATATTTCAGACAAGAATTTTTTTATATATATTTATCCAGAATGACAATGTCATAGCACTTATAGAGGGGGTTTAAAAGTTATCTCCATGGTTATTTTTATACTTGTATAGTTGCAAATATCAGCCTTGGTGTTTATAGTGGTCAAGTAGTAATGCACTTTAAATAAAAAAAAACTTGAAAAAGGTACCCCATAAATTTTCTTAACGCAAAATAGCAAAAGTTGCATTGCATCTGCATGTTTTTGAGCTATACAAATCAACATCAGTGTGTGTGTATATATATATATATATATATATATATATATAAATACATTTATATATATATGTACCGTATTTATCAGTGTATAACATGCACCCCAATTTTAGGAGGAAAAGTTTAACAAAAAAAAACGTACATTTTAAATAAAGAACTTTTGAAGCAAAATTAGGGTCACAGCTCATCAATGCACCCTGCTCAGTGCTCATCTGCAGCCTTTAAATTGTCCATCAATGCACCCTGCTCGGTGCCCATCTGCAGCCATTAAATTGACCAACAATGCAGCCTGTTCAGTGCCCATCTGCAGCCTCACCTTTCCCATCATTGCAGCCTCACCAGTGTGGGATTATCCAATTAGGGAAGAGGAGGAGCGAGCGCCGCTGAATTACACTGAGCCGCGATCTCCTGTGTACCCGGCGCTCTGTCACTTACAGCCACACCTCCCGGCCCTGCTCATATGATAGACAGAACAGTGGCCCAATGTGGGGCCAGGAGGCATGGCTGTGAGTGACGGAGCACCGGGTACACAGGAGATCACTGGCTCTATGTAATTCAGCGGTGCTTGCTCCTCTTCACTCAGAGACAGCAGGGATCAGTGTATAACATGCACCCATGATTTTCCCCTGATTTTAATGTTATACGCTGATAAATACGGAATAAATATATATACACAGTGGATATAAAAAGTCTACACGCCCCTGATAAAATGTCAGATTTCTGTGATGTAAAAAAATAATGAAACAAATATAAATCATTTCAGAACTTTTTCCCCTTTTAATGTGACCTATAAAGTTGTACAACTCAGTTGAACAACAAACTGAAATCCTTTAGGTGGAGGGAAGTAAAAATAAAATAATATGATTGCATAGGTGTGCACACCCTTAAACTAATACTTTGTTGATGTACCTTTTGATTTTATCACAGCACTTAGTCTTTTTTCAGCATGGCACATCTTGACTTGGCAATATTTGCCCACTCTTCTTTGCAAAAAAAAATCCAAATCGGTCAGATTACAAGGGCATCTGTTTGCACAGCCCTCTTCAGATTACCCCACAGATTTTCAATCAGATTCAGGTCTGGGCCATTCCAAAACATTGTGTTTGTGTAACTCGTAAGTTAAACTTGTGTACTATAGTCTCCATCAACGAAAAGTGATCTATGAAGGTAGGACAGGCAGATGCATGAAAGGTCCTCCTGCTCCATTCATAGATCACTTTTCACTAATGGAAGCTATAGTACAACTTCTTTGAATTAAGGAGTGGGGCGGAAATGGTGGTCGATGGCACATTTGATGAGTGCCTGTGACATATCCCGTGCTCATATTAACACCCAAAGCACTGGAAGATTATGGCTTGGGGGAAAGGTAGAGGCCTTTGGACTTCAACTAGCATAGCCCCACACCAGCACAAGTGGCACCTCTCATTAAATGTAGGTACAGTCCCTTTTTCTGATAAAAAAATACCTAAACGTAGGCTTTAAAGTTTAAATGCTTTAAAGAGAAGTTTGGGAATATAAAAAAATAAACAATCATATTCACCTAGATGGCTGCATCTGTTCCCTGCCAGCTCTACACTGAGAACTGAGTGATCAAAAACTGCTGAGCTGGTACTTTGCCCCTCCAGTGCTTACTGAAGTGCCGAATTTTGGATGGAGTGGAAGTGGCTGGTTCAGTCTCCCAGTGACTCACTGAGAGGCTGAGCCAGCTCCCGATCCAGTGGGGATCTTTCCAGAGCCTGGACTGGCTGAGTGTAGGCCCAAAAGAGCTTTGGGCATACTTCTCCTTTAATGCCTAAGTTTACCTAAATAAAAAAAATGAGCACAAGGACCAGTAAATACCTTTAGTGGGATGTGTCTCTTGTACCATTGTGTCCTTTTGCCAAAATCTTCCTCCAATGTCCCACCCCTGCCACGGTTTTCTTAGGGTGTAGCAGTGGTTAATAAATCTTTAAGAATGACCGACTATGCCTGCCCTTTCTGCCTAGCTCCTCTATTCATAGAAGCCAGTACTACAGCTTTCTTGAATGATACAGTATCTATGAATGGATTACAGGTGGATGATTGAAAGGTTTGCCCCCTTCATTCATACATGTATCAATCATGGAAGCTGTAGTAACAACTTATATGAATGGAGAAGCTGGGAAGAAGGGGCGGGCATAGTTGGGCACTCTTTGATGAGTGCCTGTCACAGCCCTTAAGTTCTAATAGTGCCCACTGCACCGAAAAATTATGATGAAAGGGCATCGGAGGAGGAAGATTTCAGTGATCGGGTGACACAGGAGCACATTTCATTGAAGGCAAGTAATGTCCCTTCTGCTGATTTAATATTATTATTGTTTTGTTTTAGGTAAACTTAGGTTTTAAAGCTATTTAGATAACAAATGCATTTTGTATATTTACATTTGGTATAGAGTTCTAATTTTGTTGTATTTCTTCATCCAGGGAACACAAATTTATGATGCAAAAAGGGGATCATTTGTTGACCTGGGAATTCTAGATGTAATGCAAATCTTTGGACGAGCTGGACGGCCACAATTTGATAAGTTTGGAGAAGGTACCATTATTACAACTCACGACAAACTCAGTCATTACCTTACTCTTCTCACCCAGCAAAATCCAATTGAGAGCCAGTTTCTTGAAAGTTTTTCTGATAATTTGAATGCTGAGGTAAACATGTTTGCATATATTTTTTTGTTTGTCAACAAGCTGTTTTATTGTATAGTGTATCATATATGCTATAGATTCTCAGGCAGTGGTATGTGTGGCCAGTGACGGCTGGTGCTCAAAAATGTTGGGGGGGGCTCAAATAAACTAAAAAATTCTGAAAAAAAAAGCCCAGCAAATGCAGCCACTGTGCCCATCAAAACGCAGCCACTGTGCCCATCAAAACGCAGCCACTGTGCCCATCAAAACGCAGCCACTTTGCAGTAAAAACACAGCCACTTTGCCATAAAAACACAGCCACTTTGCCGTAAAAACACAGCCACTTTGCCGTAAAAACACAGCCACTTTGCCGTAAAAACACAGCCACTTTGCCGTAAAAACATAGCCCAAGGTGTGGCCCAAGGTTACTTGGTACAAACTAGTTTTAGTATTGTGTATTCTCTGTATGAAACATACCAAGCAACAGATCAAATAGTAGTCATATAAAGACACAAGGATTTATTTGGAAACAAACTTATATACAGTTAAGAGGTACTGCATAGTTGACAATATTTTTAAAAAAATCCCAGGGACGCTTCTCCTTGCTGTGTGCCCAGCAAGCCATTATAGGCAGAGAGTGTACTAGGGATGGGGCATTTATCTAAAATGGGTGTGGTTCTACAAGAAGACTATTGTTAACCTATTTATTACAGGCATTTACTGTATATAGTGCCAAAAATGTATGCCGTGCTTTACATACTGTATATAACAATTTATTTATAAAATACTGTATATAGAGGAAGATGCATCTTAATAAGGACAGAAACACAGCCAAGAAGGTCTTGTTCAGAGGGACACCAGGGCACAGTACTGGGGGTTCAGGAGTGAAAAGTACAGGGGAGCAGCAGCGCATAGTACTGAGGGGCCAGGAGGGCAATGTATAGAGGGGCACTAAGGGAACGTTACTAGGGGTCAAGAGGGCAAAGTACAGGGGGCACCAGGACACAATAATGGGGGGTCAGGAGGACAAACTACAGTGGGGCAGCAGGGCACAGTACAGTGGGGAGCAACAGTCTTTGATACAGAAGTGGTTTCCTCCACATGCAGACTGGTGCAGGGAAGTTGCTGTGACAGATCTACATGTTCTGGTGTGCTAATTCCCACCGGCCTTCTTCTCCAGTCCATCTCGATTTCACACACAAGCACCTGGGATGGACAAGAGAGGAGAGCGGGTGGAGATTGATCCAGCACACTCCTTGTGCTGCTCTGCAGATGGGGTTAAAGTACTTTAGGCTGAGCGTTGACAAGGCATGGAAGTGAATGCAAGCTACCCTTCACCTGCCTGTGATCGATGGGTAGGTTGCAATTGTTGGATTGCAGACCCCCACTCTATACACACATGCTAAGCTGCAGGGGCAAAATAAATCCTGAAACCCCACCAGTTTACCTCTGCACACACTCCTCAAAGCAAAAACTCAACTTACACCCCCTTCCAGGTGGGGTCTCTGAATACTAGATGGAGAAGGGCATGGGAATAATTAGCCCTGTGCCGCAGTTTTAAACTCAGGTGGCCAGACCTTTTTTATTTATTTAGTTTCATTGTTTGTTTGTTTTTTTTCACTTACAGCTTTCAGAGTTTGCTTTGGACCTCCCAAACCATACACTATAGCCCTGTGTTGTGTTTTGAAAATTCTCAGTGTGTTCCATTAGATGGCAGGGGTCTAAAAGTAGATACTGCTATATGTGGTCCAACTATGTGATGAGGTTTCAAAAATCACTGTTAAAGGACCACCACCACAATCTCCAGGTGAAAACGCACAAAATTGTAGGACCTCACAGCATGAAAGAGGTCAAAATCCATCAGTGTATAAAACATGGCTAGAACACAGGTATCATTGATCTTGGATCCTTGGTCCTTCCCATTAATTTAATAAAAAGTGCCTGATCACAGTGAAGCTCAGAAAACAGGAGGCTTTAGTGGTTTATTATCCTTTTATTAAAACATATCATTAAATCACCATCCATAAAAGCCAGCATTAACTTACATCAAAATGCTGTTGGTACACTTGGCCAACAAAGCATGGCATTAGTATGCCATGCTCCAGCCAACATGCTTCGTCCTGTGAGAGATTTATAGGAGCCCATATAGTGTTCTTTTGCGAATTTACAGAGACTTACACTAGCACAGACTGTTATGTGTTTGAGAGTTCTCTCTGCTGGCCCAGCCCCTCTGCCACTACCTTAACCTCCCTAAATAAGTGTCACCCTGACTTCGCTGGGTTTGTTGACATCACCTCCAAGATGGTGTTACTGAGCAGCAGTCTTATGGCTTTTGGCTGTCTACACAATGTGGGTTTTTCCGGGAACATAACATGCACAAAATATGGTAAATGCACATACATTCTTAAAGATTTTTGTTGAAATGAATGGTCTGCCAAAAAGAAAATTTTAAGGAAAAGAAACATTATTTAAAAGACAGCTATGTCACATTTTGGATACAGAGGACAATTAGTTTGCAAGAGGTATGAATGTCACCATTTACATCAAACTACTAGAACAACCATCTCGGGGGGAGAGTCGTGAATACCATCTGACACTGAAATGTAAAACAATCTTTATCCTGGTGAATTCACAACAGTTCACATCTTCAAACATGTAATTGGTCAGATTAACCACTTCCCGACCGCCCCGTGTATATATACGTCAACAGAATGGCACGTACAGGCAGAATCACGTACCTGTACGTGACATTCTTCAGGCGGTTGGGGGGTCCGATCGGACCACCCTCCGCCGGCGGGGACGGTCGGGATCGTGTCAGGAGCGATCCGGGACGAGGGGACGGCCAGTGGTTTCTGGCCACCCCCTCGCGATCGCTCCTGGCCAATGAAAAGCTTCCCCTTCCTGTCTATTGTATAGACAGGAAGGCGGAAGTGATGTCACGCTCGGTGCGCCGGTCTATGTGACCGGAGACGCCGAGCGGTGAACATGTAAAGGTTAGTGCACAACAGTACACTGACACCAGTACAGTTAGGCACATATTCCACCCCCCTGTCACCCCCTGATCACCCCCCAGATCACCCCCTCCCCCCCCAGTCACAGTGTCACTAATTGCAGTGATCATTTATTTACTGATCACTGCATTTAGTGTCAGTGTGACTGTAATAACTGTCAGGGCAGTTAGTTTTAGGTCCAAGGTAGCCCCCTACCCCCCCCTAATAAAGGTTTAACCCCCTGATTGCCCCTAGTTAACCCCTTCACCCCCTTTTGCCAGTGTCACTAAGCGATCGGTTTTCTGATCGCTGCATTAGTGTCGCCAGGTAACCATTTTTTTTTTTTTTTAACCGCCATGTTTATATAGGTTCATAAATAGGTTTATAGGTCAGGTACCCCCATATTACAACCTAAATAAAGGTTTTAACCCCCTGATTGCCCCTAGAGTTAACCCTTTCACCAGTGATCACTGTATAAATGTCACTGGTGACGCTGGTTAGCCAGTTAGTTATTTCGTTATTTAGGTTCCCCATCAGGTTTTTATATAGCGTCAGGTACCCCCATATATTACCTAATAAAGGTTTTAACCCCCTGATTGCCCCTAGTTAACCCTTTCACCCCCTTTTGCCAGTGTCACTAAGCGATCGTTTTTCTGATCGCTGCATTAGTGTCGCTAGGTAACCAGTTTTTTTTTGTATTACTGTTACGGGTGACGCTGGTTAGTTAGCTTGTTTTTTATACTGTCAGGGCACCCGCCATTTATTACCCAATAACGGTTTAACCCCCTGATCGCCCGGCGGGTGATATCAATTAGGTTTTAGGGTCAAATAAGGTCTGCGTCGCCCCAGGTTAGTGCCAGTACCGCAAACACCCACGCACAAAGCATACACCTCCCTTAGTGGCACAGTATCTGAACAGATCAATATCTGATCTGATCAGATCTATACTAGCGTCCCAGCAGTTTAGGGTTCCAAAAAAAACGCATTGTTAGCGGGATCAGCCCAGATACCTGCTAGCACCTGCGTTTTCCCCCTCCGCCCAGCCCAGCCCACCCAAGTGCAGTATCGATCGATCACTGTCACTTACAAAACACTAAGCACACATAACTGCAGCGTTCGCAGAGTCAGGCCTGATCCCTGCGATCGCTAACATTTTTTTTGTGGTAGCGTTTTGATTCAGTCGCTTCAGTCAGGAGCTTTTTTACCTGTGAATCTCAAAAAAATAAAAAAAAATAAAATAGTTGTCGTTTTATTGTTCTCTCTCTCTCTCTCTATTGTTGCTCTTTTTTTACTCCATTCTATTCTGCAATGTTTTATTATGTTTTATCATGCTTGCTTTTCAGGTATGTAATTTTGTTTACTGTGTTTTAGTGTTAAGCATTTTTTTGTTTTCAGGTGCGCCATTCAGTTGCAACGCGGATTTATTTATCTTGACAGCAACAGCGTTTGCTCCCACGATACATAAAGCCGCGACTCCAACGCTGTAGGAGGTGATTTCACCACCACAGTTAAAAAAAAGAGCATATATGCCGAAGCATGGGGGCAGCAGGGGGGGGGGGGGGTGCGATTGGCTCCTAATGCCACGTACATACGGTCGAAATTCCGACCGTGTGTACACGGCATAACTTTTGCGGGAGGATGCCCCCATGCATCGGCATATATAAATGGTGCATGTATGCCCATCATTAGAAGTGGGTGGATGAAGGGAGGTATTCTAATGGTGGGCACACCCACCAATCAATCTCTTTTTTTCGTTCAGCCAAGAGGCTGCATGAAAAAAAAAAGATTACAATATATGTCCAGTATGTTGCTGGACTTTGAATGATTATACCAGAATGATGCCTGCAGGTTTAGGTATCATCTTGGTATCATTCTTTTCAGCCAGTGATCGGCTTTCATGTAAAAGCAATTCTAGCGGGTAATTAGCCTCTAGACTGCTTTTACAAGCAGTGGGAGGGAATGTCCCCCCTCCCGGATATAAACCGCGCCATTGGGAAATTGGGAAAGCATTTTATCACACCAATCTTGGTGTGGTCAGATGCTTTGAGGGCAGAGGAAAGATCTAGGGTCTAATAGACCCCAATTTTTTCAAAAAAAGAGTACCTGTCACTGCCTATTGCTATCATAGGGGATATTTACATTCCCTGAGATAACAATAAAAATCATAACAAAGAAAAAAAATGGAAGGAACAGTTTAAAAATAAAATAAAAAAGCTAAATAAATAAAAAAAAAAACAAAAAAAAAAAAAAAAAGCACCCCTGCCCCCCCTTCTCTTGCGCAAAGGCGTACACAAGCGTTGGTCTGGCGTCATATGTAAACAGCAATTGCACCATGCATGTGAGGTATCACCGCGAAGGTCAGATCGAGGGCAGTAATTTTAGCAGTAGACCTCCTCCGTGAATCTAATGTGGTATCATGTAAAGGCTTTTAAAGGCTTTTAAAAATGTATGTAGTTTGTCGCCACTGCGTGTTTGTGCGCAATTTTAAAGCATGTCGTGTTTGGTATCCATGTACTCGGCCTAAGATCATATTTTTTATTTCATCAAAAATTTGAGCAATATAGTGTGTTTTAGTGCATTAAAATAAAAAAAATCGCTGCGCAAATACTGTGTGGAAAAAAAAATGCAACACCCACCATTTTAATCTGTAGGGCCTTTGCTTTAACATTATATATAGTGTTTGGGGGTTCAACGTAATTTTCTTGCAAAAAAAAAATATGTTTTCATGTAAACAAAAAGTGTCAGAAAGGGCTTTATCTTCAAGTGGTTAGAAGAGTGGGTGACGTGTGACATAGGCTTCTAAATGTTGTGCATAAAATGCCAGGACAGTTCAAACCCCCCCAAATGACCCCATTTTGGAAAGTAGACACCCCAAGCTATTTGATGAGAGCAATGTTGAGCCCATTAAATATTTTTTTTTTTTGTCCCAAGAGATTGAATAATGAAAAAAAAATATATATATATTTTTTTTACAAAAAGTTGTCACTAAATGATATATTGCTCAAACATGTCATGGGCATATGTGGAAATACACCCCAAAATACATTCTGTTGCTTCTCCTGAGTACGGGGATACCACATGTGTGGGACTTTTTGGGAGCCTAGCTGCGTACGGAACCCCAAAAACCAATCACCGCCTTCAGGCTTTCTAAGGGTGTAATTTTTTTATTTCACTTCTCACTGCCAATCACAGTTTCGGAGGCCATGGAATGCCCAGATGGCATAAAACCCCCCAAAATGACCCCATTTTGGAAAGTAGACACCCCAAGCTATTTGCTGAGAGGTATTGTGAGTATTTTGCAGATCTCGCTTTTTGTCACAAAGTTTTGAAAATTGAAAAAAAAAAAGAAAAAAAAATGTTTTTTTCTTTACTTTCTTCATTTTCAAAAACAAATGAGAGCTGTAAAATACTCACCATGCCTCTCAACAAATAGCTTGGGGTGTCTACTTTCCAAAATGGGGTCATTTGGGGGGGTTTTGTGCTATTTTGGCATTTTATGGCCTTCGAAACGGTGATAGGTAGTGAGGAGTGAAATCAAAAATTTGCACCCTTAGAAATCCTGAAGGCGGTGCTTGGGTTTCGGGGCCCCGTACGCGGCTAGGCTCCCAAAAAGTCCCACACATGTGGTATCCCCATACTCAGGAGAAGCAGCAAAATGTATTTTGGGGTGCAATTCCACATATAACTATGGCATGTGTGAGCAATATATCATTTAGTGACAACTTTTTGAAAAAAAAAAAAAAATCTTTTTTATTTTTGTCTTTATTCAATCACTTGGGACTAAAAAAAAAAATATTCAATGGGCTCAACATGCCTCTCAGCAAATAGCTTGGGGTGTCTACTTTCCAAAATGGGGTCATTTGGGGGGGGTTTGTACTTCCCTGCCATTTTAGCACCTCAAGAAATGAAATAGGCAGTCATAAATTAAAAGCGGTGTAAATTCCAGAAAATGTACTCTAGTTTGTAGACGCTATAACTTTTGCGCAAACCAATAAATATACGCTTATTGGCATTTTTTTTTTTACTAAAGACATGTGGCTGAATACATTTTGGCCCAAATGTTTGACTAAAATTGAGTTTATTAGATTTTTTTTATAACAAAAAGTAGAAAATCTCTTTTTTTTTCAAAATTTTCGCTCTTTTTCCGTTTATATCGCAAAAAATAAAAAATCACAGAGGCAATCAAATACCATCAAAAGAAAGCTCTATTTGTGGGAAGAAAAGGACGCAAATTTCGTTTGGTTACAAAATTGCATGACCGCGCAATTACCAGTTAAAGTAGTGCAGTGCGAAATTGAAAAAAGACCTCTGGTCCTTTGGCTGCCAAATGGTCCGGGGCTGAAGTGGTTAAAGTAGCAGTTCATACTAAAAATAACTATCTCTAAATCTCCTCGCAGCCACATTCTAAGACTAGCTCTAACCCAGTAAAGCAAAAATCTCTATACATAATTTTTCTGAAGCTGATTGGATCCGATCTCCAGCGGTAGCTGGGAAATGCCTAAGAAGTGACGTCACTTTTATGCCCCATACACACGGTCAGAAATTCCGACCACAAAATCCGTCTGACTTTTTCCGACGGATTTTGTCCGACACTGGTGTTGCATACACACGGTTGGACAAAGTTGTCGGAAAATCCGATCATTCTGAACGTGGTGACATTCGTTGCGTACTACGGAACTACGTAAAGGCTATTAGCCAATAGGTTTGGTCTCCTAATGTGATCTGAGCATGCGTGGCACTTTGTCCGTCGGAATTCTCTACACATGATCGGAAAAAGTCAGGTCGGATTTTTTCCGTCCGAAATTCCGACGGAAAAAGTCCGATGGAGTACACACACGGTCGGATTTTCCAACAACATGGTCCAATAGGACATTTTCCGTCGGAATTTCCGACCGTGTGTACGGGGCATTAGAGTTACTAAGGGGCATCTGCTGTGGGCTGCCTCTTCTGCAGGTGCCTACACACAGAAGCTGCCACTGACAGCTCAGCGTGGGACGGACCAGAGCAGCTTCAGAGAGGGTATGTATAGCAATTTCTTCTTTACAGGGCTAGATAAGCTAGTCTTAGAATGTTGATGCAAGTAGATTTAAGCCCCATACACACGGTCGGATTTTTGCATGGATTCTGTCCGATCGGACAATGTTGTTGAAAAATCAGACCGTGTGTATGCACCATCGGACAGTGTACGTCGGATTGTCCGACGGACAAAGTCCTATCTCCTGCTGGATAGATTTTCCAACAACACGGTCCGTTCACACCAAATCCGATCGTGTGTACGGTTGTCCGAGGGACAAAGTGCTACGCATGCTCAGATCACATTACAAGACCAAAGCTATTGGCTACTAGCCTCTACGTAGTCCCGTCGTACGCAACGAACGTCACCACGTTCAGAATGATCGGATTTTCCGACAACTTTGTCCGACCGTGTGTACGTAAAACCAACATCGGACAAAGTATGACGGACATGATCCGACGGACCTGGTCCTCGGATAATCCGAGCGTGTGTATGGGGCTTTAGAGTTATTTAGTTTGAAGCTGAACTTAGAGCAGAGTGGTTTTACAAATGCTCACACCGGTCACATTCTGGCCTTGGCACAATAAATGTTGATCATATTATAGTGACTGATACCTTGGTGAATTTAAAAGCTGGATGTTCCTGACACCTATTAGAATGTAGGAAGCCACTTGGATGAGTGGAAAATAATTTTAACAAGTCTATTTGAATTTGACTAATTTATATCAGCTTACCATGATGTGGATAAATGTAAACAGTAAATACGAACTGGCTACAATACAAATTTCAAGATAGCAAAAACTTCTTTATAGACCAGTTACAGTCAGTACAATGGTATATCCATTAACCTTTTTGTGGCCAGATGTCTATATTAGCGGTGGTATACCAAAACCATATGACCAATTTACAAATTGTATTACTAATTTTGTTGTTGTACTGTATTAAATAGATGCACTACAGTTGCCACTGCAGCCTGAAGGGGTAGCGGTGTTTGTCTGATAGCCTTTAGGCTGCATGCGATCGCTGTGTCATAAGTGACTTGACATGATTTCATAATCCGGAACCGCTCTGATTGATCCTTGTGGACCTGAACTGTTAGTGACAATGGGGATTGGGAGCCATGAGCAGCACAAAGTGAGGGCTGATGGCTCTAAAGGAAGAAAAGGGTAAAAGGCATGTATTATTCTGGGGAACAAAAATATAAAGCATGTAAACAGGAAATGGCTGCTAAGAGGCTGGAGGGGCTCAGCAAATGCAACAAATTATAAAACATTGGAATTGTTCATTATACACTGTGCTTTAGCAAACTAAATGTCATTACATCTACTTTGATGTAACCCTCTGAAAATCAGGTAAACATTTTTTTACTGTATGCACAGCATGTTTTGATGTCAGAGCACATTGTTTATATAGATGCAATTTCTAAAACATGCTATAACTTCATAAGAGTGTTTATGATCTAATTTATAGGTCAAACCTTTCCATGCCAAAAAGGGTAACACAAATGGAAAGTTCAAAGAAGCACTTTAGGTCACAAAGAAGTGATTTAGGTACATTCGGAAAGTAAAAATGCCAGCAGCTTTCTGCTCAAGTTAGAAACTGTCAGTATGCAAAATGGGTCCAGTAAATAAGCTTACAGGCAAGCTTTTTAGGTTTATCTAAAACCTTCCTTTAATTGGTTGTCTTCAGTGTTTTTGTGTGTAATCTAAAAAAGAAAGTTTGGATGTATAAGAGTGGATACATTTTTAATACACAGAAGTGATGTTTATTGTGTAGGGTGTTTGTTCCTTATATTTTGTTGCATTGTTTTACAAATTGTACTTGTCAAGGAAACCACTTGATGGCACCAACACCAGAGACTGTCTAATATTTTGGATGACCACCAGATGGCACACTAAGACCATGTACTGTGTATATGTATAATATATACAATGTTGAAACTGGTCTACTTCTTTCAGCAGCTGTTTCACTCTTTAAAAGCTGATTTGCTGGGGAAAGCAGTGTATAATAATTAGTTTTTCTATGGTTAAAATAAAAAGTGTGGAATTGAATATGCACATTCTATAACTGCAGGATACCATTTATGTTACTGAGGATGCATTAGGATCAATAGACTATAGTATTTTCGGTAGTATGTAGTAATCTAGTGTTAAATGTTAATAGCTTACTTTAGCTTGTAAGGAATAAATGGGAGTCCATTTAACCCTTTCATCATGTGTCTTTTTACTATTTCTTATACAATATACATGTCTTAAGCATAATATGTTTGCAAAGTAAAAACATGAGGTTGTGTCATAATTCTGCTTAATTAATGTGCACTTGTCAGTTCATTGTTCAAGTAAGAATTGTCTGAACCTTTTGCTGTAAAGGACAGTTCTGTGTTTGTATTGAGTGTCTTGCCAGTTAGGAATAGGAACATTTCTTGAAAAACTAAACACAGTCAAATGGGGATTAAAACGTGATTAATTTGCTATTAAGTGTTTTTTTTTTTTTTTTTAGTAAAGCCCGCTATTGTAGCACTGCTGATTTCTGAAGTTCTACTTATTAGGGACATAAACCCAAATCTTTTATTTTGCCAATGCACAACTATTGCATGAAAGAAAGCATTGATTTGAACTTCAAAAACAGCAGTGCTGTGACCTTTTTTTTTTTTTTGCTTTGGGTACATGTTGCAGGTTGCATGCATGCTATCTTATCGATTGAAGCAAGAGCCCAACACACACTGTAAGATCCCTATGGAAGGGGAATGTATCTCAATAAAATTTGCCCATAGAAGAAGGATTGTAAACCAAGAACCCATAGAAAAAGAAAAGATGGTAGTTGGCTAGCTGCAAACTTTTAGTTGCATGATATCAAACCTATACTTCACATTTGTTCATTGGAGGACACAGGTCAAACCCCCACCTCACACTGTGGAACAACTCAGTTATTAGTCTAGCGTCTAGGAGTTACAACATTAAAAATTGGCTCTTCAAAACCCTAACTCTTTTGATTTTACTTCAAGCAGGTCCCTGGGCTGGATAATATAGATCCTGGTAGTCTCCCCAGATGCAGCCATCAAGCTAATGCAGTTCATTGCCCATGTGCAGGCTTTGTTGTGACGGCCCTAGGGGGCACATATGACAGGCCACCTAATTAGTACAGCCCAGTGCCCTTCTTACAGGCCAGCAGCACCTTGACTTGGCCAGTGGTTTCCTGCCAGTATCTCAGGTGGGTGACTGGGATTGTGGATGCAAATTTGCCATATGTTGGTAGCGTCCCTGCCATTATCAGTCACCCCTGTGCTCCTTTCTGTCCTCTGTCTGGGGAAACTATATTGTTAGTTGGAGTTTGTGAAGGCTTCATGTTTACCACTAAGGGGGTTACTACTGGAGCTGGGATAGTGACTGTTTGGATGTATGGGGCACTGATGCTTTGAGGCACTGTGGAAAGTGCTCAAGCTCTTTAACCATGTCACCAATGAATGTTTATATCTGCATTGTCATTTATGAATAGCATTGCGAATCATACTCTTAAGTGGGGTACACGTTCGTCTGATTTTTCTTGATGTTTCACAGCAAATCGGAACCGATGAAAGAACATTTGTACGAACATTCGTATGAATATTCTCGTACAAAAAAGGCTTTTTTTTGTTGTTTATTGTTTCTAATCATGTGCAGTCTTTCTTCTCTGATTTTTGAAAATGGTACACATTTACCACTTGCCTCCCAGCCACCACCATTATACAGCGGCAGGTCGGGGCTTTCCTGTGAATCGCCATACCTGTATGCCGCCTCCTTTTAAGAGCCATGGCAGGCGCAGGTGCATGCGCGGCGGGGGACCCGATGCGCGTGGCCGGCGGCTGTGATGTCCGCTGGCCACCCATGATCGCAGGAAAGAGAGCCAGAGCAAGGATCTGTCAATGTAAACAGACAGATCCCTGTTCTGACAGGGGAGGAGAGACAGATCTGCCGTTCCTAGTGATTAGGAACAGCGATATGTCTCCTCCCTCAGTTAGCCCCATCTCCCACATTGGAAACATCTCCCAGGGAATATATTTAACCCCTTGATCGCCCCTAGTGTTAACCCTTTCACTGTCAGTGACATTTACACAGAAATCAGTGCATTTTTATAGCACTGATCGCTGTATAAATGTTAATTGTCCCAAAAATGTGTCAAAAGTTTCCAATATGTCTGCCGTAATGTCGCAGTCCCACTAAAAATTGCAGATCACCGCCATTATTAGTTAAAAAAATAATAATGCCATAAATCTATTCCTATTTTGTAGATGCTATAACTTTTGCACAAACCAATCAATATACGCTTATTGCGATTTTTTTTTATTATTACTATAGCAAAATGTAAAAATTATGTTTTTTTTTTTAAATTGTCACTTTTTATTTTTTGCGCTATATAAAAAAAAAAAAAAAACTGCAGAGGTGATCAAATACCACCAAAAGAAAGCTATATTTGTGGAAAAAAAGGTTGTTTGGGTACAACATCGCACGAGCATGCAATTTTCAGTTAAAGCGACGCAGTGCCGTATTGCAAAAAAATGGCCTGGTCATTAAGGGGGCAAATCCTTCCAGTCCTTAAGTGGTTAAATGAAAATCATTCATTCTGTTCCTGTACGAGAACATTTTTGAGTTTGTCCCTTCGGGAATTTTCAAACAAAAAATCGGAATCGGCAGTCAAAAATTGTATAAAATAGTTTTGGATGAAAATGTTTGCACAATTTTCTTATAGTATGTAGAAGCCATTAGGCTGCCAGTGTGCCTGTGAATGACAGTAATCTGAAATGTCAGTAGATGACTCAGATCAAAGACACAATGTACAGAGTTGATCTGAGCAAGTATAAATCTTGTGGTCACTGCAATAATGTATTACTCCATGTGTTTACATCTGAGAGCTCTCCCCTTCCTTTTCCAACAGAGGAATGAGCGTTTGGTTGGTTAGCCATCAGTTAGGGCGGCCCCCTAGGACTTTCTCTGCCTGTGGAAGTTATTGAGAATGTTTACAGTTGCCCTCGCTTCTACATTGTAGCCAGGAGACCACTGAAGAGATTTAAAACAAGCTCAGGGCTGTTATTACAGCTCTAAGTTTGTTTAACCCTTTCAATGCCTTGATGTGTGGCATGCAAATGAATTAAAGTGAACCTGTAGTGTTTCGTGCATATACAGTAAACCCCCGCTCTATCGCGGTTCAGTTTTTGCGGTCCCGGTATATTGCAGTATTTTAATTAGGACCTGTTATTCTGATATTGCACGAATATTTTGCCATTTTGCAGTTATGTACTCTATTTTTTACTGTACTGTACAGTATACTGTACTGTTAAGACAATATTTTTATGTTTTAAAAATCCTCTTGATCTCTCTCTCTATCTTTTATGTGTTTCTATTGCGTAAAAGTGTGTTTAAAGATCTTTAAATGCTATTAAAAAATGAACAAAACATGCCTAGGGTGTATTTAAATAGGGTCTTTCTATTTCGCGTTTTTTCACTTTTCGCGGGTGGGTCCGGAACGTAACCCCAGCGATGGAGGGGGGTTTACTGTACTCTTTCTCTTTTTTTCAGAACATAAAATATCTCTTTTAAGGTTAGATAAATATAAATTGCTGCCTATGGCTTATTTAATGCCACTAGCAGTCAGCAGGGTGGCGAGCCTGAGGCTACCCTTTAGCAAAAGCACATACTACTATGTAGTGAATTGCCTATGTTATGAAAATCTCTGCATATCAGAATATCAAATTACACACACAGCTGGAAAATAGGCGCACGCACACCCTTTCTGTTCTTTATTGATGTTTCAAATGTCACTTTATGCATTGACATATCTGCTTAGATCTAGTTTGTATGGGCATTATGGTCAGGTGCTGACTTGGCACCATCCACAGGCAGCCTAACTCTTTAATAAGACAACAAAGTCAAATCCAATTAGATTTTACGCCAGATAATTGCAGTATAGAATATATCATCCAGTCTTTTGAAATGTAAGAAGACAATGACTTCCCTAAGCCCTGTTTCTGTAAAGTATTAATACTGACTGTGGGAACAATGAAGAAATTGTGAGGATCTAGCTAGGACTAAACTACACAGTTGGATAAAGCTGCGCCAATATCAAAAGAAAAATAAACATATAAACCATGTGTAGGACATAATAAACATATTAAACTTATGAAAAATTCATGCAGAACAGTCCAGATAGAGATGAATCAGTCCAGAACAATTCCTCTAAAAGTTAAAACAGGGGTGAATTAAATCCACCAATCCAGTGTACTCAAATATGACACCTCCGTGCTCGTGCTCTAGGCATCCACTGTGACATATGAAAAACGGTGCTTTATCCCGACCACCTAATGAATGGGAGGCTTACCAGAAGGTATAGGTAATCAAGCATTGGATATAAGCTTGTGGTGTATCCAATAGACCAGCGTTGGTGGGGTTAACGGCCACTCCAGGGAGGGAACAGTCCAAATGCAAACAGGGAAGGAGGGAAGGGATCCGTCCTGGGAACCGTTCACAGACTAGATAGCCAATTCCTAATATAATCCTGCTCGGGGTGAATGGATCTCACTGCGCCCTCGCCTGATCCTCCGGAAAACACGAGATCGGGAAAACCTTCCTGATGTACACAACTTTAGGACTGCTGGTTCGTGTCTATTTCGGAAATAGGAAATAGACACGAACCAGCAGTCCTAAAGTTGTGTACATCAGGAAGGTTTTCCCGATCTCGTGTTTTCCGGAGGATCAGGCGAGGGCGCAGTGAGATCCATTCACCCCGAGCAGGATTATATTAGGAATTGGCTATCTAGTCTGTGAACGGTTCCCAGGACGGATCCCTTCCCTCCTTCCCTGTTTGCATTTGGACTGTTCCCTCCCTGGAGTGGCCGTTAACCCCACCAACGCTGGTCTATTGGATACACCACAAGCTTATATCCAATGCTTGATTACCTATACCTTCTGGTAAGCCTCCCATTCATTAGGTGGTCGGGATAAAGCACCGTTTTTCATATGTCACAGTGGATGCCTAGAGCACGAGCACGGAGGTGTCATATTTGAGTACACTGGATTGGTGGATTTAATTCACCCCTGTTTTAACTTTTAGAGGAATTGTTCTGGACTGATTCATCTCTATCTGGACTGTTCTGCATGAATTTTTCATAAGTTTAATATGTTTATTATGTCCTACACATGGTTTATATGTTTATTTTTCTTTTGATATTGGCGCAGCTTTATCCAACTGTATATCTGTCTAGTGTGTAGTATCTCACTTTTTAGCAGCAGCCTTTACATTTTTATTTTATTATTTTTTACATTTCATTTCTGGTTGTATCCTCCTTCAACCTTTTTCCCCTACACTCCCCTCCTTCTCCTAAGCGCGGCTTACCTCTTTCCCTAGGACTAAACTAACTAGCATTAAACCAAAGGGGGAGGGATAGAGGGATATACCTATTCACATAAAACGATTTGCAGTGGCCTACAACCACCACTAGATGGTGGCATAGTACTGAAAAATAAAAGCCTAATGAAGTCCAATATGACACAGGAAAAAATATAATTGGGACATGTAACAATCAGATACAGACCTTTATGAATTTCCCATTACACAGAGACAACCAAAAGGAGAACAGGCAGTTCTTATTAGAAATTAACTATAAAAAGTTTCACATTTTCACATGCATTCCGTCTATTCTAGTGTGGTCCATGTACCTAAGAAGTTACCGCAATAAAACAAAGAAAGGAAGCGAAAATAATGTGCTCAGGTTAATACATTTTTTTCAGCATTCATTGCATGACGCCGCCCTTTGTTCTTCAATGTGTTTTTTTACTTTGCAATCACTTAGATGAGGATGAATTCACATTTTAGCAGCTTTCCATGCAGAAATCAAGATCATTTTAAAATGGTTTACAGATTTTCCTACCACTGCATGCCAGTGGAATGACCTCTTAGTGGCTAAAGAAATGACAATGACCCATCTAAACTGCTGAATTGGTCAACTAAACAGCATGATGGAAAATGTATGACCAATCAATTTTAAATGTGAGACATTACTGAAAAACATGATACCTTGGGTTATAAATATTTCCTTTGCTATTATACTAGTTGGAAGTTAATAGCTGTGTTAATGTTATACAGATATGACCATTAAAGAGTCCTTTTAAATGCCTAACTTGTGATGCAAATAGTTTCTTTAAAGCAAAAGGTGGGACAAACAAGTCACATTTTGTACTGTCCTACAAGATCTTAAAGACCAGGGGCCACTCACTGTAGTAAATGGCCAATAGTGAAAGGGATAGGCCTTAGCTCTTGACCACAGAAACAAACTGAGATTTAAGTAATCGAGCATCTTATGTTTTAGGGCTAAGGAGTCCTATGCAAAGTATGTAAGTATACATGCAGGCCCCTCCTAAATGGTATCCTAATAATAAATATATTTCTGTAAATAAAATGCATGTTTGTGGAATCACAATGACTGTAAGCCCCCGTACACACGGTCGGAAATTCCGACCACAAAATCCGTCAGATTTTTTCCGACGGATTTTGTCCGACACTGGTGTTGCATACACACGGTCGGACAAAGTTGTCGGAAAATCCCATCATTCTGAACGTGGTGACGTTCATTGTGTATGACGGAACTACGTAGAGGCTATTAGCCAATAGGTTTGGTCTCGTAATTTGATCTGAGCATGCGGGGCACTTTGTCCGTCGGAATTCTCTACACACGATCGGAAAAAGTCTGATCGGATTTTGTTGTCGGAAAATTTGAGAGCAGGATATCAAATTTTTTCCGTCGGAGATTCGAAGTCCGATGGAGCCCACACACGGTCGGATTTTCCGGTCCGATCTGACATTTTCCGTCCGAATTTCTAACTGTCTGTACGTGGCATAACTGTCATATAAAGCGGCAGAAAATTCCCTAGGTCCCAATGTGATTCCTTTGCCTCAGCATCTCATAGCTGTCAAGAGTAGAGAAAGAAACACCTTCTGGAGTCTCTTGGTAATCCTAAAGTAAGTAGAACATGCAAATCCAAGAAATTATTCTGGTCACCTGATTAAAGGATCCTGTCAGGATTTAGTATATAAATAGGTTGTGACCAGAGGCCATCTGAATATGGTGATGCTGTCCTGTTGACTGTGTAACCTCACTTTCTGTCTTCCATTTTGAGTGTGTAGCATGTGGCAGGCGATTGGAAGACCCCCCCCCCCCCCCCACCAACACGAACCCCCCCACCACAAAAAAAAAAAATCACTTTCTGTCTTCCATTTTGAGTGTGTAGCATGTGGCAGGCGATTGGAAGACAGCAACTGTCTGTCATATAGTGACCTCTGACCCCTGACATTCCTGCTGTTAATTGCAGGACCCAGAAAAAAAAATTAACAAAGCTAAGTAATAGGGAGCTGTAAACCTATGTAGTTATAATAATAATTAAACTAAAGACTCAAAATAGAGATTGCTACATAATACCAATTGTGAAGCTGAGAATTTTTCAATGGGTTGGACACTCAACATCTCTGTAAGTAAAATTTGTGTCACCGTTTAGACTGGAGTTCTTTTTTAATTTGGATGTTTTCATATGAATTGCGTTTTATGATTTTCATAATAGTAATATATATATAAAATATATATCATGAATAAGCCATATTGCGTGTCTGTGGTTCTTTTTACAGATTGCTCTTGGGACAGTTACCAATGTTGAAGAAGCAGTAAAGTGGCTGAGCTACACTTATCTTTTTGTACGGATGAGAGCAAATCCATTAGTATATGGCATCAGTCACAAGGTGTTTCAGGTAGGAAATCCATTTCTTATGAATATCTAACCCCTATTCTCTAGTCAGTAATTCCAGGATAAATATTTGATTTTGTTTTCTGACATGATAACAGCACAGCTTTTAGCTCATTTAGTTTTAGTTCAGTTTGTTTAGGCCTTGGTGATTGAAATGGCCTTAGCCAAAGACAAGCAACGAACCTTGTAAATGTTAACACTGTGTCCCCTGCTGCTTTCAGAAGTTATTACCTGTGTCGTTAGCTTGCCATAAAAAAAGTGTGCATGTAATGTGTGTGTGTTAGTGTATGCGTGTATGTGTATATATATATATATATATATATATATATACCCACTAATACTATATATATATATATATATATATATACACACTTGTATTTATTTTTTATTCTAGTCTTTAGGTCTAGTGGCATGCATGCCTTGATGTGTAAGGGGTGTTTTGGCAGCAAAAGACAAGTCTACTCAACATTGGGTAAGTTATGGCTGCTGTGTGTGTGTGTGTGTGTGTATGTATATACAGTATCTCACAAAAGTGAGTACACCCCTTACATTTTTTTTAAATATTATTTATATCTTTTTATGTGACAACACTGAAGAAATTACACTTTGCTACAATGTAAAGTAGTGAGTGTACAGCTTGTATGTCAGTGTCAATTTGCTGTCCCCTCAAAAAAACTCAACACGCAGCCATTAATGTCTAAACCACTGGCAAAAAAGTGAGTACACCCCTAAGTAATAATGTCCAAATTGGGCCCAATTAGCCAGTTTCCCTGCCCGGCGTCATGTGACTCGTCAGTGTGAATGGGGAGCATACTGGTCACTGGAAGTTCAACATGACAGCTCATGGCAAAAAACTCTGAGGATCTTAAAAAAGATTGTTGCTATACATAAAGGTGGCCTAGGCTATAAGAAGATTGCCAAGATCCTGAAACTGAGCTGCAGCACAGTGGCCAAGACTATACAGCGGTTTAACAGGACCGGTTCCACTCAGAACAGGCCTTGTCATGGTCGACCAGAGAAGTTGGGTGCACATGCTCAACATCATTTTAGGAAGTTGTCTTTGGGAAATAGACATAGGAGTGATGGCAGCATTGCTGCAGAGGTAGTGGCGGTGGCAGTGCTGTAAAATAAAGGCCACACAAAATATTGACACTTTGAGCCCAATTTGAACATTTTCACTTAGGGGTGTACTCACTTTTGTTATCTTCCTGTCAATATGTCAAAGATGTGGGATCCCAGACATAGATCTGTTTACGTCCAGGTTCAACAAAGAAATCGACAATTTTGTGTCAAAAACAAAGGATCCGCTAGCATGCCTTGCTATTCCCGTGGAATCGGTTCTCACTGATTTATGCATTCCCTCCTATTCTGCCTGCGTCCACGACTTCTTCGCAGGATCAAGCAGGAAGGGAAGTCGGTGGTTTTTGTGGCCTCCAGCGGGGCCCAGGAAATCTTGGTATGCAGGGATCATAAAGATGACAGTAGGGGACCCATAGACCCTTCCGCCGTGGCCAGATTTTCTTTCGTAAGGTCTGGTATTCCATCCTACTTTACAAACGCTAAATTTAACGGTTTGGCTATTGAGACCCACGCTCTGAAGAAACGTGGGCTGTCAGGTTCAGTGGTTTCTATCTTGATTAATGCAAGGGAGCCGGCCTTCATAATTATATATTATGGAGTCTGGGAAGCATATGTCTCCTGGTGTGAAAGCAGGGGTTGCACCCCAGGAAATAGGTCAAAGGTAGAATCCTTGACTTTCTGCAGATGGGCTGAGAAAAAAAGCTGGTCTTGAGTGCTTTCTAAGGACAGGTCTCGGCCTTATCGGTATTATTTCAACGACCACTTGCTTCGCTTTCTTTGGTTCACAACTTTATTCAGGGGGTAACATGGCTTAATCCCCGGTTAGGTCACCCCTGAACCCTTGGGACTTATATTTCATTTTTGGCGGCATTACAAAACAGCCTTTTTTTGGACCGATACAACATATCCCCTTGGTCCTTTTTTGACAAGGAAACAATTTTTTCTGGTAACCATATCTGCTGCAAGAAGGGTTTTAGAATTGGCTGCTTTTTATTGTAAAGATCCATATTATTGTTGCTCTACATAAAGATGGCCTAGGCTATAAGATTTCCAAGACCCTGAAACTGAGCTGCAGCATGGTGGCCAAGACCATACAGTGGTTTAACAGGACAGGTTCCACTCAGAACAGACCTCGCCATGGTCAACAAAAGAAGTTGAGTGCACATGCTCAGCGTCATATCCAGAGGTTGTCTTTGGGAAATAGATGTCTGAGTGCTCCCAGCATTGCTGCAGAGGTTGAAGGGGTGGGGGGGCCAGTCGGTCAGTGCTCAGACCACATGATCCACACTGCATCAAATTGGTCTGCATGACTGTTGTCCCAGAAGGAAGCCTCTTATAAATATGATGCACAAGAAAGCCTGCAAACAGTTGCTGAAGACAAGCAGACTAAGGACATGGATCACTGGAACCATGTCCTGTGGTCTGAGGAGACCAAGATTAACTTGTTTGGTTCAGTTGGTGTCAAACGTGTGTGGTGGCAACCAGGTCGGAGTGTCATGGTCTGGGGCTGCATGAGTGCTGCCGGCACTGGGGAACTACAGTTCATTAAGAGAACAATGAATGCCAACATGTACTGTGATATACTGAAGCAGAGCATGATCCCCTCCCTTCAGAGACTGGGCTGCAGGGCAGTATTCCAACATGATTACAACCCCAAACACACCTCTAAGATGACCACTGCCTTGCTAAAGAAGCTGAGGGTAAAGGTGATGGACTGGCCAAGCCTGTCTCCAGACCTAAACCCTATTGAGCATCTGTGGGGCATCCTCAAATGGAAGGTGGAGGAGTACAAGGTCTCTAACATCCACCAGCTCTGTGATGTCATCATGGAGGAATAAAAGAGAACTCCAGTGGCAACCTGTGAAGCTCTGGTGAACTCCATGCCCAAGAGGGTTAAGGCAGTGCTGGGAAATAATGGCGGCCACACAAAATATTTACACTTTGGGCCCAATTTGGACATTTTCACTTATAGGTGTACTCAGTTTTGTTGCCAGCAGTTTAGACATTAATGGCTGTGTGTTGAGTTATTTTAAAGGGCCAGCAAATTTACACTGTTATACAAGCTGTACACTCACACTTACACATGTAGCAAAGTGTAATTTCTTCAGTGTCACATGAAAAGATATAATAAAATATTTACAAATATATGAGGGGTGTACTCACTTTTGTGAGATATTGTGTGTGTGCGTGTGTGTGTGTGTATATTTTTTTTTTTATATATATATATATATATATATACCAGGCATATGCAATTAGCGGACCTCCAGCTGTTGCAAAACTACAAGTCCCATCATACCTCTGCCTCTGGGTGTCATGCCTGTGGCTGTCAGTGTCTTGCTATGCCTCATGGGACTTGTAGTTCTGCAACAGCTGGAGGTCTGCTAATTGCATATCCCTGATATACACAGTATATATTACAGTTTTTCCTGGATTAGAAATCCCTCAGAAAGGTCCAGGAATTTGAGGGCTCAGAGAGATCTTGAATGGGAAAGAGCCTTCAACCCTGACTACGGGAAGCTTGGCCTGAAGAGGTTAACCCACCTGTGGGAGAGGGCTGAGAAGGGCAGGGAGCAGGTATCCACAAGTTATTGTGTGAATTAGGCCACACTTTTGAAAAAGAGGTGTGTGTTGTTTGGTTACTTAGACACTGCTGAGCTGTACAGACAGTTTCTTTGGCCTCCTTGAGCAGGCGAGGACATTAAACCCTGTTAAGGGAAAAGTTAATGCTGATGGTGAGCTGAAGTTTTGCTTTAGTCCAGAGATTGATTGACTGTTTTGTTTTTTTCATGGCGACAAATAAGCTGTCTTTGTTTGACTTTTAAAAAAAATAAAGACTTATGGCTGGCTAGTGATCTGGAACCCCAGATATCACTATAAATACTATATATATACATATATATATAGGTTTATATAGGTAGTCATATACTACAGGTGCATCTCAAAAAATGTTAATATCATCAAAAAGTTATTTCAATAATTCAATTCAAAAAGTGAAACTCATATATTATATAGATCCATTACACACAGAGTGATATATGTCAAGCATGTCTTTCTTTTAATTTTGATGATTATGGCTTACAGCTAGTGTAAATCCCAAGTTCAGTATCTCAGAAAATTAGAATAGTGTGAAAAGGTTCAATATTGTAGACTCATGGTGTAACACTCTAATTAGTAACTCAAAACACCTGTATAGGTTTCCTGAGCCTTTAAATGGTCTCTCAATCTGGTTCAGTAGGTTACACAATCATGGAGAAGACTGCTGACTTGACAGTTGTCCAGAATACAGTCATTGACACCTTCCACAAGGAGGGTAAGTCACAAAAGGTCATTGCTAAAGAAGCCGGCTGTTCACAGAGTAAATTTACACTGTTATACAAGCTGTACACTCACTACTTTACATTGTAGCAAAGTGTAATTTCTTCAGTGTTGTCACATGAAAAGATATAATAAAATATTTACAAAAATGTGAGGGGTGTACTCACTTTTGTGAGATACTGTGTATGTATGTGTGTGTGTATATATATATATATATATATATATATATATATATATATATAATAGTGGGGATACAGATTATAGTGAATGGGACTAAAGCAATCAGCAAACAGGAATGTATTACAATACACAGGCATTAAATGGCAATCTTGACAATATGTGGCCCGTAAACAGATAATCAGTGACAAATGCACACACACACACACACACTCACTCACTCATCTCTTACCTTAGCTCTCACTGTTCTTACAGCAGCCAACTCTGTTACCATCCACCTTTTTCTTTCTGTGCGTTCTTCTCCAAAGTGCTGATCCTGTTATGCATGGTGTCTGCTGCTATTCACTGTCACCTAGCTGAAAGCTCTAAGCAATCCTGCCGACTGTGCCTGCACTCATGTGGCACCCTGCAGCTGCCGGTACCCTTAATAGATTACAACTACTGCTTCTTCCTAGGTACTCGACTTTATACATCTTCAGATAAAATGTTCTAGTTAAGATTATTTTTACAATTAGCTGAGTATTTCATTGCTTTATTAACTATATAACATTTACTCTTTTTTTATATTTTATTTGGGTTGTTGGACAGGTGGATCCCTTGCTAGAGAAGCACAGAGAACAGTTGGTTATTGAAGTGGGGCGTAAATTGGACAAATCTCGCATGATTCGCTTTGAAGAAAGAACCGGATTCTTCTCCTCCACAGACCTGGGAAGAACTGCAAGCCACTTCTACATTAAATATAATACCATAGAGGTAATAAATTCCTTTACAGATTTATCTTAAACTACAATAATTTACAAAAAAAAAGAGTATCCTACCAAAGTATTCAGTAAATTAAAATATACACTTGTTACATTTTGAAATGTTAAAAGCCCAAGTTCTCTATGTGTCCATATCTGCCTATGCCTTATCATTATACTGATCTGAACAGCAGGTAGTTGACCCTAATGGCTTACTGCTCTAAGTTCTGCAAGTTCTTTTAGCCTGAACGACTCTGAGTATAATAGACGTGTGGACTACCCTCTCCCAGCTATTTCACATGCTCACAGACTGTGGCATGACACTTTACAGTTGTACCTTTTCATTTAACACTGGTAGGGAATCTTACTTGTTCCACCATATAATCTTCAGAGATTGGGTGTTTTATGAACAATCACTTCTTTGAACTCGATACTTCCCATGTTTTTTTTTTTGCTTGCTGCAGTAATCTTCATAGAGGCCTGTTTAATACACTTTAGGTGCTCGGTACAAGCTTTGATATTTGTCTGTGGCTCACCCTCATGGATAGTTTACAAGTATTTCCACCCATGTTTCAGGCACTTGATGAGATACAGTATGTTTTAATCTGAGAATGTGTCTGACCTCATTCTCACTCACCCCTCCTATTAAGAGACAAAACCCTGTGCTTGGCCACAACCCTTGTTTTAGTTTTTTTGACTGACCCCACAGGTGTGTTTAGGCAATTTTTCTTCTGTTTGTATTGTTGTTAATATGTTGGTTCACCATCCATTGTAATTTGTTACCCAGATGTACTGGACATCTGACTTAATTTTTAAGGGGTGAATAGATTGCTTTTCTTATATAATGTTAGAGGGTTCTGTTCTCGTAATAAAAATAATATACTTTGGGCAAAACTCAGGTGCCTTAAACCCCAGGTAATAGGGCTCATTCATGTCGACATTCAGTCCCCTGCAGCTCACCGAGCCATTTGTTTTACTGCCACTGAGTTGCATCCAGGCAGCCCATATTAAGTGAATGGGTATGTATCGACTATACAAACTCGCCTGCACAGTCCAGTTTTTAGGTATACAGGGGCGGATGCACAGCTCTAGATGCAGTATTATACTATACTAGATTGAGTTCACCAAGGGTGTATTACTTGTGGGAGGAGATCTTCCTGTAAGCCCAGACCCCTTAATCGATATCCCTGGGAAGTCTTCTATATCAACAGTAGCCTTGAAACACTTTAGGAATTCCTTACAACAGCTATGGTGAATTGACTGTTGGAGATTGTGTCATGCTTCTGAAAAAGACTTTACATATCACTTGAGTTATAAAATTGACTTGATGTTTTTGGATCAAAAGTCCCCTGGATCATTATTTCCAACCATGTATCATTCCCAAGTTATTTCATATTGGCACAATCCATGGAGTACTTATGGCGACTAAACAAAAATCTTGTAGATGAGTTAGAAAATGCCTTGAATGAGATGTTGAAGGTGACACTCTGAGAGTTTCACAAAGCTGACATTAAGGCTGGGTTAACATATGTGGGAATTGGATGCAGAGTTCCCCCTCATCCAACTCGCATTACATGCAAGTGTGACCGGCTCTCAATGGAGTCGGTTAACACAGGTCCAGGGTGGCAGCAGAGCGGATTGCAAAAGGGTCCTGTGCGTGTTTGGGTCCGATTCAGGTGCGAATCCAGGCAAAAATTCCAACCTGAATCAGACCTGAACCAGTGAACAGTCGCACACCGGACCCCAGGCACACACCCACGGCCTCTAATATGTGAACCCAGCCTGAACGTGAACTAATAGCCCAAGGTCAAGGATTAAAGAGGAATGTCAACCCCCCCTCTTTACATTTTTTTTTGTTAAACTTTGTTACCCGTTTTTATCCACAAAAATACTCATCTGCCCAGGAAATGCAGTGATGTCTGCTGTAAGCCTCCTCTGCATCTCAGTACTACAAGTTGCACTCTGTCATGTTCGTATGTGTTGTCACCAGAAGGTTGGCTGTCTCTTCTGGGTTCTTTGAATGATCCCTCCCTTGTGACGTGTGACACGCGTTCCCAGATCATGTGCAGCACGGTGGGAAAAATCAATAGCCACTTATACGAAAGGGAGAAGGTTTTACTTGTAGATTTTTTAAGAAGGAGGGGCAGGCTCACATTCCTTGTATATTGCTTGTATATACATAACCAAGTCAACTCTTGGCTCTCCAGTACACTTCTGCCTTATTTGTTTTGCTTTTTTAAAGATGGACCAACAGGCAAACAGGAAAGTGAGATTAAGGCAATATGAACATATAAAAAAAAGTTTGAAAACTGCTTGCACAAGCTCTAAAAGATTTGGTGGATATACCGCATGTTCACAAACTGAACATGTCTTCCAGGGAACAGGAATAATTCCCAGCTGGAACTTTCTATTATCCACTTATATTATTATTAATTATATTATATTATATTTTATATTATATATAAATATGCTATGTTACCAAAAATATTGGGACACCTGCCTTCACACGTACATGAACTTTAATGGCATCCCAGTCTTAATCCATAAGGTTTAATATTGAGTTGGTCCATCCTTTACAGCTATAACAGCTTTAACTCTTCTGGGAAGGTTGTTCACATGGTTTAGGAGTGTGTCTATGGGAATGTTTGACCATTTTTCCAGAAGTGCATTTGTGAGGTCAGGCAATGATGTGGATGAGAAGACCTGGCTCTTAGTCCCCGCTGTAGTTCATCCCAAAGGTGTTCTATGGGGTTGAGGTCAGGACTTTGTGCAGGCCAGTCAAGTTCCTCCACCTCAAACTCACTAATCCATGTCTTTATGGACCTTGCTTTGTGCACTGGTCATCCCAAACAGGAAGGGGCCATCCCAAACTTTTCCCACAAATTTGGGGACATGAAAATGTCCAAGATGTCTTGGTATGCTGATGCCTTAAGAGTTCCCTTCACTGGAACTAAGGGGCCAAGCCCAAACCCTGAAAAACAACCCCACACCATAATCCCCCCTCCACAAAATTATTTGGACCAGTGCACATAGCAAGGGAGCCGATTGTTCGGGAGACTGGCAGAACGGCGACCTGCCTATGTAAACAAAGCATATCGCTGTTCTGTGAGAAGGGGAGGTAGAGATCCTGTGTTTTTTCTAATCAGGAACACTGATCTCTGCCTTCCCACAGTACAAGCACTCTTTAGGAACACGCTTAAACCTTTGATCACCCTTGATGTTACTCTCTTCCCTGTCAGTGTCATTAGTACAGGGACACTGCATATTTTTTAGCACTGGTCACTGTATTAGTGTCACTAGTTCCCAAAAAGTGTCAGTTAGGTGTCTGATTTGTCTGCCACAATATTGCAGTCCTGATATAAATCGCTGATCGCCGCTATTACTAGTAAAAAAATTTAAATTATAAAAAATATATCCTATAGTTTGTAGATATTATAACTTTTGTGCGAACCAATCAATATATGCTTATTGGGATTTTGTTTTACCAAAAATATGTAGCAGAATATACATTGGCATAAATTGATGAAGAAATTTGATTTTTTTTAATGGATATGTTTTATAGTAGAAGTAAAAAAATATTGTTGTTTTTTCAAAATTGTCAGTCTTTTTTTGTTTATAGTGAAAATAATAAAAACTGCAGAGGTGATCAAATACCACCAAAAGAAAGCTCCTTTTGTGGGGGAAAAAAGTAGACTTTTATTTGGGTACAGCATTGCACGGCCGCACAGTTGTTAAAGTAACGCAGTCCTGTTTTACAAAAAATGGCCTGGTCTTGAAGGGGGGTAAACCTTCCACAGCTAAAGTGGTTAAAGGCAAATTTTTGCAATGTCTAGGTTTCAGGGAATAGATACTTCAATGGACTGGTGCCGTATTTAGATATCTTTCTGGGTGGATCAAGGTCAGTAATATTCTTTAAGCCCCCTTCCACATAAATAATGGTATAAGATAAGAGTGCCCATTTTCACCTTTTGATCTTTGTGCTCTTTTTGGAAGCCTTACTACGTAAAATTAGAAATAAACCTGTTATAATAGTTGTTCAAGCGGGCTCGGCACTCCATAAAACAACATCTTTTGCAGACGATATTCTGCTTTATGTGCCCAAATCACACCTCACACTTCCGAATACTATGACAGAGTTGACAAGATTGCATAATTTGACAAATTTCACAATTACCTAAGTAAAGTCTGAAATCTTGTCAGTTACCCTGTCTGACAATGCCATAGATCATCTATGCATTTTATTCCTCTTCTGGTGACAGCAGCAGGCCATCACCTACTTAAATATAAAGGCTACAAATGAACTACATTTAAATGACCAATTTAATTTCAATTAGCCTACTTTCACACTGTGGCGGGGGGACGTTAGCGGTAAAGCGCCGCTAATTTTAGCGGTGCTTTACCGCTGTTATAGGGGCGCTTTTTGGGTGCTAGCGGGGTGCTTTTAACCCCCCGCTAGTGGCCTAATAAAGGGTTAAAAGCGCCCACAATCACTTTGCAGGCGATTCGGCAGCGGCGCCCATTTATTTCAATGGCAGGGGCGGTGGAGGAGCGTTGTATACAACACTCCCGCACCGCCCAAAAGATGCTGCTTGCAGGACTTTTTCTAACGTCCTGCAAGTGCACCGCCCCAGCACTCAGGCTCTCGCACTGGGGCTGCAGGGGAGGCTCTTTACAGGAGCTATTTTTAGCCCAAAAGCGCCTTAAAAACACCCCAGTGTGAAAGGGGTTTAAATGTTGTCCTTAATAGGTTTGCTTGTTTGTTTTTTTTCCTTTTAAAAGCTGCCCATAGAACTACCAGGACAGTTTTTCTAATAGGTGTGGACAATTTGGGACAGCAAGACTAAAAACACAGGTGGTTTAGAATTACTGGGCCTTCAGCTTTATTATGAAACAATAGCAATGCTATGCATTTTTAACTGGAACACTAGCACAAAAGGTAAGTAATGGGTTCCTCTGGAAAAGCAGAGCACTAGATTGTCATAATCTCAAAAATTATGTTTACAGGAAAACCCTCTCGCTTTCTTTAAAACTGCTTCTTAGTCTAGAATCGCACAAGGATCCATACTTCATCCAGGAGTGGGAGAGAGATTGGGAACTGGTTATCACCCTGACAGAAATGTAGAAAGTTAAAATAACTGGTACATGTTTCCTCCATAATATACAAAATGCTACAGAGCTGCTATAAACTACATTCTGAGTGCTACAGGGTACAGGTTCAGCTGACATCCCCCCAATGTCTCAGAAACTTTTCTGCACTTGTAATGCGAATTTCCCATAATCAAACTTTTTCTTCTGCAATAGGAAAGGTTAGGAACCAGTATCTTCAACTCCAGGTCCAAATGAACCCGCTGGTGCTGTTAATTCACGCTAGACCTACCTCTATTAAATTGTAGAAAAAGTTCAAACACCTCACCTCTTAAAGGATAAGTTCACTTTGTAAAAAAAATAGTAAATACACACCTTTTCACAGGTAAAAAAAATGTGCATTTTTTTTTTTTTTTAAATCTAGAAGCCTGTAAAGTACAGAAGATTGCAGGTGCAATCTCAGGCTCATGCAGAATGTTAGAGTAGCTGTCTGCACATACCTCGTATGGGCAGCCAGTTAATGAATGACCGAAGAATCAATGAACTTCCTAGAGCACCCTGGTAGTTCATTAAGCCACAGTGTCTGATGGTAGTTCCCCCATTTGCTGAACTATGTGAATGAATTTCTGGATTATCCTCTGCACACTGCTATATACCCTTTCTAGCAAACTTTGCAATGAAAAACAGGGATTTTTAGTTCACACATATTGCAATACATGTTTAACTGCTTCAGCTCCGGAAGATTTTACCCCTTTCCTGACCAGAGCACCTTTTACAATTTGGCACTGTGTCGCTTTAATTGACAATTGTGTGGTCGCGTGATACTGTACCCAAACAAATTTTGTGTCCTTTTTTCCCACAAATAGAGCTTTCTTTTGGTGGCATTTGATTACCTGCGTTTTATATATATTATTATTTTTTACTTTTTGCTATAATATCATTTTTTTTTTAAATGTATTCATCAGTTTAGGCCAATGTGTAGTATTCTACATATTTTTGGTAAAAAAAAATTGCAATATGCGTATATCTATTGGTTTGCACAAAAGTTATAGCGTCTACAAAATAGGGGATAGATTTATGGCATTTTTTATTATTATTTTATTTTTTACTAGTAATTGCGGTGTTATTGGGACTGCGATAACACCGATCGTACACTTTTGACATATTGTTGAGACCACTGACATTTATACAGTGATCAGAGCTATAAAAATTCACTGATTACTGTGTAAATATCACTGGCAGGGAACAGGTTAACACTAGGGGTGATCAAGGGGTTAAATGTGTTCCCTTGTTAGTGTTTCTAACTGTATGGGAATAGGACTAACTGGGGGTGGAGACATATCGTTGTTCCTACTTAGTCAATCGTGCATGCCCCCTAGCAGCTCCTAAATGGTACGACATATATGGGGTTTCGCTCAGAGGTGCCATTCTGACGTAGTTTATAGACCTGAGCCGGTCGGGAATCGTTTAAGCTGGCCAACTGCATCAAAGTAACCCGTCCTATGGCCAGTCCTACTCTGCTCTGCCAATGCAAATGCGATAGTGGATACAATGCCAACACGGGACAAACAGATGCAAAATGGGGGAGAGCTACTAGTTTCAGATCTAGCCAACCAAGACAAACCTGTCCTCAAATCCCAATAGCTTGTACATACATATATAAAGGGTATATACAGTAGCAGTGTGCAGAGGGTTATACAGAATTTCTAGCGTTAACATGTGTTTACACCCCTTTAGCACCTGATGGATTATATGCATATAAAAATACATACTATAAATATAAAAATCGTGACAGTGGGTGCGGGGAGAAGATCCCCAGCCCGCTGTTACAACGGGGTATCGGCGTGCGGGGGCTGCTGCATCAGTACGGGTTTAACATGTAATGTGTTATAGAAGGTGAACTTATCCTTTAAATGCAGTCAAAGGTTTCTCACCTACTCTGGAGAAGACAAATAGGGCTTGTTCATTGAAGGAATGGTATTTTAAGGTAAATGATTTAATAGAAAATTTGTAGGGGACATATAGACTTAGCGACCAATATGATACTTACTTTTGCATATCTGTGATGGAAAAATCTTTGCCAAAACTGTAGTCCCATAGCAAAAAATTGTTGTAGGCCATAAAGGGTATGTAGGTGCTGAAGCTGTTAAAGGTTATTTGTATTTTTGTATTGGCTGTAGCCAAGATTTGACAGATTATTGTGCATGCCTGTGAGTTGCAAGATAAAGTATTTCCTTTTGCTGTTAAATCCATTAGGGCAGTGAGTTTTTCTTGGACGTTTTGTCATCAGATTGATGTGTCTGCCTTTGCAACTGCTAGTTTTGGTCAAAGGGTTCTGCGTGTAGTTTATTAATGCCCTTGGTTTCACTTTTGTTTTTTGTTTTTTTCTTGTGGGGCTGGTTCAGCTGTGTTGTTTTGGTATGCTTGCCCTTCAGGACACAACTCCTTCCCCTTATATACTATTGTTCTGCCTTTGGAAGCTTTCAATAACTGGGCTCAAGGAGCTGACTATTAACTTTCTGTGAGAAAGATTTTGCCAACTGTCTGGATAGTTGTTTTAGGTCCACATTCCTGATACATACAATGAAAAGAAATTCCTCAAAGAGTGGGATTTTAACGGATCAAAAACAGTAATGTCATAAAAGTACAAAATGTATTGAGGAAGATATACAATTTATGATGTAAAAAGAGATTAATAAAAACAAACACATGGTATGATGAACAACATGGAGTCAAACCAATGGAATACTGTAACCTAGAAATAAACTGTCAAGAATAATACAGAAGAAATCCAATGCATTTCAGCATAAAAGGTGAAAGTCTTATTCAGGGACAGTAGGTTATATAGTTCCAGGTTTTGCAAGCTCAGGCTACAATTATAGAATACATATAATTACAAATTAAATAAGAAAATAGACCGCTGAAATTGTGCCAAGCAAGCAGGGAGGGAAGGAAGCGCCAAACATGATCCCAGCCTCAGACTGCAAACCCCCAACAGGGGCTGGAGCATTTGAAGGACCAAAATATCCTAAACAGTGACACCAAACATCTAAATGGATACAAATGTTTAATCAATGAACTGGTAGGGGTATATATTGGAATAAAGAGGTTTTATGATATTCCAAAACATACCAATGTTGCATAAGGTGCAGAGAGTCACTAAGTGAGAAGACGATGGAATAACACTTGTCCAAAGGATAGTAACATTTTAAGGTGATCACAGATTTCAAGCCATGTAAATGCAATGCCCAAATAGAAGAGGGAAGGCACAGAACAGTCTTAATTGAATGCAGGTCTATTGCATTTGACTGTAATGCTCAAACGTATCTATAATATGACAACAAATATTTGTATTACATTCATAGGAGTAAAGACCCAGCAATATAGAGGGTACTGAATAAAAATTTGCAAAATAAGAGCAAAGTATCAGAGTAGTTGGTAATATCTTGTCATACAGCAGAACAGAGATGCAGCTAGTGTCTCCCAAGTGTAACAAGGAAATGAACGACTAATGGCCGTTTATATCTGTTCCCCCATTAGAACTAGGGCATGGCAGGGATGGCAATTCAGGACAATTGTCCAATAGTACTCCATGCGTGGCCCTCTGAACCGGTGGCGCACCACGTGGCGTCGCACACTCAGCCGCAGCTGGTCTCCATCATGCTGGGAGCCCGAACGCTGGGAGATGACGTCACCCAAATCGCCAAACAACCCGATCACGTGACGGCACAGCGCAATGCATCACCCGCCCACCGACACGCGTTGGGTCCCATGGCAACCAGGAAGAACTCGTGTGTCACCAGACCATGTGGATGCCGGCGTTGCCGCTATTAGCTTTCTGTGCTTAGTGCCCATTTCTCTTGTAGGCGGCAGTATAACCCTGGGTTGTTAACCAATCAAAAAAAAAAAAGGTTCCCTATTAATGCATTTCACACCATCGCAATAGGTTGCATTTTCCCAGCACTGAAAACACAACCAAAACAAAAAGCAACAAAGCGCTTTCAAATGCACATAGACCCAAGGCAAGGCAAACGAGGCACACATGTAAAATACACACCAATGCCTCACAACACAACATGAATATGCAATGCACCACTTTGTGCATGCATTAACAGATGAGTTGTGGTGTGAATGAGCCCTTAATTAAACTGTCTCCCACAATGGACTAAATTAAAAAAAAAAAGGTATTATAATCTGTATATTGACATTTCAAATGCATTTGCATTTGATTAATTGTTTACTATGAAATAATGGCAGTGGTTCCTTGTTGTTTCTTTTTTGTGTCCTTTTTAATACAATTTACATTTGCATTTTGTCAGATGTCTGTATAAACAGACCTATTGTATGTCTGTTAGTCATTTTAAACAAGGACCAATTTGCGAGAATCTGATACCAATTTGGTGCTCGGAGGCATCCATAAAGTGCTATGAATTTGAGCAGTGGTCTGAATGTGCTGCCAGAATGACTGGCAGAGGTCCTAATGCATAGTGAGAAGTGGAGCTTTGAGGTAAGGAGACAAATAATGCCATTGAAGTGCTTTGGCTTGTTCTCAGTAGTGCTGTGCCAGAGTAAACTGGATTTATTTCAATTGAAACATAATGTTTATGTTTAGAAATTACTATTTCTGGTTGCTGTGTGAAATTTCTGTTTCTTCGCTTAAAATGGTGCTTTGTTTTTGTAAAGAATAAATTCTGTTTTAACTTTTTTTTTTTTTTTTTAAATAGCAATTATGACCTATTAGCTGTTTGGCTATGAATTGTAACAGGTTCAAAAAGCATACAGTATGTAAACAAAAGTTTTGGTGCACTTAGTTGTGTTTATATATAAATATATGTGCTGGAATGGGTCCTAGTGAAAGGCATAGCCTTGTGTACCCAGCACTCCTAAGCCCCATACACACGGTCGGACAATCCGCGGACCAGGTCGGTCGGATTTTGTCCGTCGTACTTTGTCCGATGTTGGTGTTGCGTACACGCGCTCGGATTTGGTGTGATCGGACCGTGTTGACGGCAAATCTTTCCAGCAGGAGATTAGACTTTGTCCGTCGGACAAACCGACGAACACTGTCCGATGGTGCATACACACGGTCTGATTTTTCAACAACCTTGTCCGATCGGACAGAATCCATGAAAAAGTCCGACCGTGTGTATGGGGCTCTAGAGGACAGAGTTATAGATTGGTTGTTAGGAGTCTTTAAGGTGATCATAAACAGTGCATACCCTGTCATTAGCAAACCTTGTGGAGACCAGTCACTTAGAAGCTTGAGGTCCTGTTTTGTGTTATATAGCCTGGTTGCTAGGCCTGGAGGTCCTATTGGGCGATATATAACCCAAATTAATGTGATCCTAGGCCCCTGCTAACTTGAGATCCTTGTGGAGGTCTTGGACAGTTTGTAGCTCAATCTTTTGATTCCCCTACTGAATGGTCTTTGTAGCCTATTTGTAGACAGTCTAGTATTTAGCCATTTGCTAGTGACTATTGTAAAGCTTATAGGTTAGGTCTGAGCTTGACCTTTAGTTTTCAGTAGTTTTCCAGGGAAACAAAAGCTTTTATTCCAAGAGTCCCACTTATTATCTGAAACAGAAAGGACACAAAGATGCACCTTCCTGTTCAAACTACAGTGGATATGTATGATTTGTTCTGCTAAGCTTTAATCCAGTGCCTCTTTCCTAATGACAGCTGGTGACTGACAGTCGCCACTCTTTGCTCAGAGAAGATCGAGAACTGAGCGATTAACAGTCATGTGTTTGTCGCTACGTTCTCAATGTTAAAGTTGGCAGGGGACAGCATGGAGGTGAGTTTGTTTTTTGTTTCTTTTAGAATACCGTCTTCTCCTTTAAAGAGGAGGTCCAGCCCACCACCACACACACACACAAAAATGTTTAAGTCAGCAGCTACAAATACTACAGCTGCTGACTTTTAATATTAATATTAGGACACTTACCTTTCCAGGGAGCCCGCAATGTCTGCACCCCAGCCGATCTTCAGATCACCTGTCAGGTGCAGCAGCGGCCATTTCTCGTGAGGGAACCCCGGCAATGAAACCTATCGGCTTGACAGCCGATTCCCTACTGCGCATGCGTGAAGCGCGCTATGCTTTCTAATTGGTCCGGTAGTGGAGGAAGGAGGAGGGGGCCAAACTTCCGGGAGAGTGGGCCGTGGCCAAATGTGACACCGATGGGGGGGGGGGGGGGCGGAGAAGTGGAATTCCCACTTTTGAGTGGAACTCCGCTTTAAGGGAGGTTGTTTATTTAGACATATGTAATATTTGAAAATTGCTAAAATAGAAGTGGCTGTGGAGTCCTTGTAAACATTATCACTGGTACTAAAAGTATGGAAAATCTACATTTTCAGTGGTCACTAGAACAGAAATAGAGGTGAACTCTTCTAATGGGTGAACACTTGTTTTGGTGACAAATAACTAGAATGAGATTTCCTTCACTTTCTTTTGTATCTACAGGACAGGAAGTACAGAAATCCTTTGAATGAAATACAGATGGCAAAAAAAAAACTGATGGATTTTAAGTACTCCCTAATAACAATTCCAAAATGGAAAAACAAAGTTTTGTCTTTCAATATACTTTTACAGTGGGGAAAATAATTATATGATCCCTGCAGATTTTGTACGTTTGCCCACTTACAAAGAAACGAAGGGTCTATATTTTTTATCATAGGTGTATTTTAATGATAGAGACAAACTATCAACCAAAAATCCAGAAAAAACACACGATACAAATGTTACAAATTTAGTTGCAGTTCAGTGAGTAAAATAATTATTTGTAGTTGGTTGTACTAGGGGCGCTGATTAAACTTTTCACAATCTAAAAATCATACGATTTCCAAGGGAGCAGCTTTTGTTCACTTAATTTCTTTTGTTTATATATTTATACTTTAATAGAGTCATTTTTTTTGTGGTATTAATTTTACACATGGCGCGGAGTTTGAAACAGCTGGTTTGTAGCTGCCTTCACCCATTTGTAGTTGGTTACCAGGTTTGCACACATCTCAGGAGGGATTTTGGTCCACTCTTGTTTACAGATTTTCTCTAAATCCTTAAGGTTTCTTGGTTGTCACCTGGCAATTTGAAGTTTCAGCTCCCTCTACACATTTTCTATAGGATTAAGGTCTATAGACTGACTAGGCCACTTCATGACCTTAATGTGTTTCTTCTTGAGACACTTCTTTGTTGCCTTGGTGGTATGTTTTGGGTCAGTGTCATGATTCAAGACCCATCTATGACCCATCTTCAGTGCTCTGGCTGAGGGAAGAATGTTCCCATCCAAGATTTTACAATACGTGGCCCTGTCCAAGTCGACCTGTACCTTTTAGGAGAGAAACAGCCCCAAAGCATAATGTTTCCACCTCCGTGCTGGACTGTAGGGATGGTGTTCTTAAGGTCATAGTCAGCATTTTGTTTCCTCCAAACACAGCGAGTTGAGTTAATGCCAAATAGCTCAATTTTGGTCTCATCTGACCACAGCACTTTCTCCCAATCCTTTTCAGTGCATGTGCCTTCTTGAGGAGGGGGACCTTGCGGATGCTGCAGGATTTCAATCCATGGCAGCATATTGTGTTACCAATGGTTTGTTTGACTGTGGTCCCAACTGTCTTGAAATCATTCACAAGCTCCTCCCATGTTGTTCTGGGCTGATCTCTCATTTTTTTTATGATCATCCTTACCCCATGAGTCAAAATCTTACATGGAGCTCCAGACCGAGGGTGATTGATGGTTATTAAGTGTTTTTTTCCATTTGTGAATAATCGCTCCAAAAGTTGTCTCCTTATCACCAAGCTTCTTGCTGTTGGTCTTGTAGCTCATGCCAGCCTTGTGCAGGTCTACAATCTTGCCCCTGACATCCTTTGACAGCTCTTTGGTTTTGTGCATGATGGTGAGATTTGAATGGAATAAAGAGATTATGTGGACAGGTGTCTTTTATACACATAATGAGCTGTCTTTAGGAGCACCTTTTTTAAATTGTGTGTGTAGCGCCCACCACTTTAGTTGGGTGCTATTAGTTTAATTTTAGGTTAAATTCCCAGTGCCTTGCTGTCTTTGTACAGGCCTGGAAGGTTTGTTCTGGGTTAGGGTGGAGTTATAGGTTAGAGGGGGGTGTAACTACCTGTTCATCACCCTGGTAAACACTCCCTCACTTGTCCAGAGAAGTGTCTGGAAAGGAGGTGGGTCAGGTTCTGAAGGACAGGCAGTGTGCATGGGTGCCCGTCCAATGGTTAATTTGCTTGGTCTGGGGCGGGGCCCATTTATATACACTGGGGTCACATGTTCCCTGGGGAGTTGGAGATGGGAAACGGATTACTCCAAACAAGCCTAAAGATGTGACCATAAGGCCCAGGGCTGGAAGGCCTGGAAATGCAGCGAATCTAGAGCTGGAAAGCCACTGAACCTTCCCGGAAGGTGATGGAGAGCCGGGGACTCCAGAGCTGGAAGGTACTCATCCTACAAGCATGAACTAGCTACACATGGACCGGAGTGGACCAGGATATGCCTGGACCTTTCCTGAGCTGGCCTGGGAAAGAGGAGAGGGGCAGGAATGAGAAGGCAGGTGAAGCCTGGGACTTTCAGCCTCTTAAGTACCTCATATCTTTCAGAGGGATATTCGTGTCAGCTCACATAGGAAAGGGACTATCCCTCACACACAGCATTCCAGAGGCAACATGTATCCTGTGCATCATTGAGATAGTAGCACCTGCCGCAAATATGGAAATATAGTTTGTATTTCGAACTGTTCTACACTGTCTGTGCCTCGTTATTGCAGGGGTGGAAGAAGCGAGGGTTAAACCAGCATCACTGTAATGAACTAACTTTGCAGCTCCCAAGGGAGTAGTGCGCTTCATGTGTTTTTTTTTCTGGATTTGTGGTTGATATTCTGTCTCTATCATTTAAAATACACCTATGGAAATTATTTGACTCTTAATTTCTTTGTAAGTGGGATAAACTTAAAAAATCTGAAGGGAATCAAATAATTATTTTCCCACTGTATATTTGTATTTTTTTCCTGATGGGGAAGCTGCTGAGTGGGCAAAGTGTGGATCAAGTGTTGTTAAGCCCAAGTTTGCATGTGTTGTTTTGTTGCTGCAGCTTACAGAAATAATGGATTTGTTTCTAGGCACACCTGTCCTGCTTTTGGCAAATCATACTTCTGTGGTTACTGTGGTAAATGGTTTGCACATATTGACACAGTTGGCTTATTGCAAAGGTAGCCATATTCACTTAGTATTTTCTGCCACAAGATGGTGATGTTGCTTAGTTTGGGAAATCATTCTCTAGTTATCTATAGTCTTTTTTTTTTTTTTTGTCAGCTTTTATAAATCACTGGCACTTGCTCAAGAAGCACTAAAAGTTCAAGAAATCTGTATTGCTTTTAATGTGTATTTATTATTTTGTAGCAAAATGTGCACAATTTTACTATCTAGCAACTGACTAGGAAATCCCTCCTGTTGACTGATAATTTCTATTGATATATAGTTTATCAAGAAGGAAACTCTATAGCACTTATCTGCATTTCCCTTTCAGGTCATTGACTTAAAGCAGAATTCCACACACATTTTAAACGTTTTGCCCCTGCGTTCTTAACTACTGCACAATTTATCATTATTTTTATTTTTTTATCAGCAATATATGTACCTTATTTTTGCCGGCCAATGCTCTGCTTACAAAGTTCCTTGCCACGGTGAGGTAGGTCATTTCCATCCGGTGGCCGCGCGTTGACTCCTGGGAGTTTCATCAATCTCAGGAGTCAATGGGCATCCTCCACCTGCAGCTTTGTGGTATTCTTGTGCCGCACTCTCTACGATATGCGCATTTGCGAGCACCATATCCCAGAAGAAGCAACGAGTGGGCTTCAGATGCCCATGCTCAAGATGGGAGCGGGCTAACAGGGAAGAGCAAAGTACACTTTTTAACATGAAAAAGACTGCTAAAACATACATTTATTACTCATACCAATATATATATATAAATATATATATATATATATATATATATATATATATATATATATATATATATATATATATATATATATATATACTGTATGTTTAGGTGCAACCATCATAGATGGAACTCCACTTAAAGGTGGGGGGGGGGGGGGGGTTAAAAGAAAGTGTCTCGAAACCAATGTTTTTTTCAACTGGAGCACAGCCAATCAGTTGTTTTTTTTTTTTTAAAGCAGTGTGGGGGACAGAAGCTTATTGGTTACTACAAGTTGAAACTTGTCTCAAACACTTTTAATTAATGTCCCCTGTTGTATCAAAGCAAAAAGGACAACAAGACAATATGGCAAAAAACTTTTTTTGACGAAGCGCTCAACAGTGTCAATCTCCATACTTCCCCTTGACACATTCCCTGTAAATTCCAGATACTGTCCCAGATTTTTCTTGTATTCAATGCAGAGAATTTTTGAGAAGTTATTGGAGAGCTTAGCGCCTCCCTGATGACCAACTGTTCAAATAAGACAGTTGGGCATATGGGAGTATTTTCAGTGAGTTAAAGTGATTCCCAGATTTGCACTAAGGCACACCACTGTGTACCAGTACAAGGCAGGAATCAGAACCCATGTATATAATGAGCCACTACGGCTTCCCTGTGTACATACAGTATATCATTGCAAATTCTATACAGAATAAAATCTTTACACTAACCTTCCACATATTGAAGAGACTATACATTCCTATTAATGTATTTATGAAGCATTGATGACTCATGATGTAAGCCGCTATGATCTTTCACAACTACATAATCTGGAATTATTATCTTCTTTAAATGGTCCACCTACAAAATTCTTCTAACACTCACTGAATTGCGATTTCTCCAAATTCAGAGAAAGCATACACATACACTAGGCCTTTAGTTTATGCATCATAGAACCACATGAAGAAAGCTAGTAAGCGTCATCCTCTCAACCAGACTGGACATGCCAGGGGTTGGCAGGAAATCTGGGGGCCCAGTGGAGAAGCCTGTTCTTTTTTTAGATTAGTTATTGCTATATAGTGTTCTAAATTAGTTGTCCAACCTTCCTGACGATCAGAATTGCATTGATCACCCACATTTTTCAACAAGTCCAAGAGCTTTCCCTTCATTGGAATTTTCATTGTACCTAGGTCATGTTTGTTTTAATAAACTACAATATTGTGTTACTTTCCAAATAAAGGATAATGCAAGATGCATCAATAGATTGGTCTTGTGGTATGTGTAGATGTCTCAAATCAAATTTGCATTGCACTGAAATATTTCTCTTATGGTTAATTTACAGACATTCAATGAATTATTTGATGCCCACAAAACTGAAGCAGATATTTTTGCAGTTGTCTCCAAAGCTGAAGAATTTGAACAGATCAAGGTAAGGTGACATCTACTAAATGTGCACTTAACATAACGATTGATGATTTTTTATGTCTGTTAACTGGCCACTTAACTTATCCATATCATGATTGGCTTAACCCATATCTAGATAATGCATGCGCCACCACAGAAGCAGCTATAGTGTACTCCTTTGAATCTGTGAATATATTTTCTATAGGCAACAGGTCCCCCCCCTTTCAGGGAACTACCATGCTATTTATTGCTTTCTCCATTATTGTTACATATATTCATATACCAAAGCTTTTTTTTGTTTGTTTTGGGTGTTCTATTTTTCTTTTTTTCTTTTTAGCTGAGCAGTGGTTCAACTCACTATACAACCCTTTGTAGTCTAATCCTTCTCTTCACAATCTTCTCACCATTCCTGATACATGTAGGTGGTCTTCACATGCTATAAAATGTCTGTGCCACCTGTACACTGCACAAGAATTTAGGACATTTCAACTGCTACAAGAGGAATTTGATCCTCCCACTATTTATTTATTTTTTCTGCTACCAAATTTGTCATGAAGTCCGTATGCAATTTGGAACTCTTAACAAACCATTACCACCTTTGAAAAGTCCTTAAAGTGGAACGTTAGGCTGGGTTTTAAAAATTGGTGAACAGGCTAGATTTTTAATGCAGAAGAGACATGCTTTGTCTTTCCTGCATTAAAGTGTCTTACCTGCCTGTGCAGTAAGCTGCGCAAGTTTGGCATGGCGGAATCTGGTGGAACTCCTTGCGCATGCGCGGGAGTGACATAATTCCCACCTGGCCAATGACAGTTGCTGGCGATCCGGACTCCGAAGCCCGCCACCCAAAAATGTCTGGCTGGCAGGGAGCGCTGAGGATGGCGCATTTCTGGATTCTATGCGAGTATCATTCCGCTTTATGGAGACCAGATACCACTAAATTAATTTCCATAAATTACTCTACAATTATCGCTAGCTTTAAACCTTGATACCTAAAGTTTAACACAAATTATCTTTGCCAGACCTCCAACTTACTGACCAAGTTTGGCTAGAATTAGAATAAACCTATACAAAACGTGGTAATTTCCTCTATGCACAGGGAAGTGCAACTGAAGCTGTTTCACCACAGCCACTTTACAACTGCCAGGTTACATAAAATGGGCCTGTGTCCAACAACTGTTTCCTTTCGGGGGTGTGGTAAAATATCTGATTTTGTACATTGTACATTGCTTTGAGACTTCCCAGTGTGTTAAATCCCAAAAGTTGTCTACATGGTGTCTTTGGTGACTGGTTGCTAAATATGACAAACCATTATTATGTATCCCCTTGAGATACAGCAATATGCATAATGTCATAATAAGACAGAGGCAACGTAGGACCAAAACCCAATTATAAGGAAGGATACCACATATACTTGAGAAGAACTCTGCATGAAAGGAAGCATAGCTTAGACTCTTAGTACACTGCATGTATCCTTTATTTTTATGCTAGGAAAACAGTTCTATTAACCTGAAGATGACCCCCCCCCCCCCCCCCCCCCGCACCCCGCCCCCCCCCCCCCCAATCTGTTGAAACCAAGAAAAAAATGATCAATGCCAGTCTCCTGCTATACAAACTTATGAGTTTAGGAAAAAAAATAGGTTTTTGATCAAATCTGGAAGTATTTTGAGCCTGAATACACTTGCCTCTCTAGATCCAGTATTTTGAATATTGTTGACCAACAATATAATGATTTTGCCATCGTGCTTGATATGTAATACCCATCATGGGTTTTATGTTTTATTATATCCTTATTGACTTATTTTAAAGTGACGTAGAAGACTAATCTGGTTATCATATTATTTATGTATAATATGGGGTTGATTTACTCAAACTGGAGAGTGCAAAATCTAGTGCAGCTGTGCATGGTAGCCAATCAGCTTCTAACTTCATCCTGTTCAATTAAGCTGTGTCAAAAAAATAAATAAATATATATATATATATATATATATATATATACATTTTTATGAGAGTCGAGTTTGTGGTGATTATGGACTATTATAGAAACACCAACATATGTTTGCACTATATATTTTTATAGTCTTTACGCAACATTTTTTGGACAGTATTGGTTTGTACTATTTTTGGCACAGTAGATATTTACTTTTCAGTAGATTATTAGTTATGATATATTCATAGTATAGATAGAAAAAGTAGTGCAGCACTGGATTAAAAGATCTAATAAAAGATATATGTACCCAATATAATAACAACATAAGCAATAAATCTTATAATAAAGCATAAGTGTACATGATCAAATGTAATCAAGTGTAAAAAAAAGTGTAAAAAAAAACTTGAATTTAAATTAGTCCATGTATATTCAAATGAGAAACAACCATCCAAAAAGAATTGAAAGTGGAGGAAATATTGACAAAATAGGTGCATATAAACACAAAATTGTGATCATAAAGTGTTCATAAGTTACAGTGTCCAAACAAAGAATGTTGAAAGTATCATTCTGGTGCAAAACCGTAGATCAATATTTTCCACCACTAGTGTTGCCCGTCACCATACAATAAGCAATGGAGGCTTACCAGAAAGCCTGCGACCGCCCTCATATGGGGGGGGGGGGGGGTCAAAACAGGCTTAGAAGAGGAATACTAGGGACGCTGTATGGAATTACAGAGATTTCACTTCCAAATGACCGGTAGACAACATTGATAAGCTCCTTCCATAATGCACTTGCAGATAGGCAGATCCTGTGTACCAATCAAGTAGGTACCTCCACAGCGCTCGATAAGCTCACCATAAAAGATGTGGAAAGAAAAGGAAATCCAACAGTGCAGAGAATCCTTTAAACATTTATTAAAGTATCAAAAATTTTATAAAATAACTCCCTGCAAGGATAAGATAAAAAGCTCCGCTAGTATCGATAAAACAAACTTGCGCATGCGCAGTGCATGAAAACGTGCCAACCCGTGCATCTTTTTTCCTTTTTTTTATATTCATAGTATAGCACTGAATATTTTGTATGGTGTAGAGGACTTGCGCTAATCTCTCGTTCACCTATTCAATTACTTATGGTATTGTCAATAATTAGGAAAACTGCAGTACATTTAGATTATTATTATTGCATACACTTACTGATCTGTGGCACTGTTTTTTTGTTATATCATCTATACAGAGCCGCACCAGATTTTGTGCTCACCAGTTTTAGTAAATCAACCCCAACTTCTTTATAGAAAACTCAATACATACACTATGTTGTCAAAAGTATTGGGACACCTGCCCTTCCAGAAGCACATTTTGTGAGGTCAGGCACTGATGTTGGACAAGAAGGTCTGGCTCGCAGTCTCCGCTCTAATTCATCCCAAAGGTGTTCTATTGGGTTGAGGTCAGGCCAGTCAAGTTCCTCCACCCCAAACTCGCTCATCCATGTCTTTATGGACCGTGCTTTGTACACTGGTGCAAATCATTTGGTGGAGGGGGAATTATGGTGTGGGGTTGTTTTTCAGGGGTTAGGCTTGGTTCCAGTGAAGGGAACACTTAAGGCGTAAGCATACCAAGACATTTTGGGATGGCCCCTCCCTGTTCAAACATGACTGCGCACCAGTGCACAAAGCAAGGTCCACAAAACATGGATGTGCAAGTTTGGGTTGGAGGAATACTGAAAAGCTTGAATCAAAACTCGTAGTTTGTTATAACATTTTACAAATATTTTCATAAATTTCGACCATGTATTCTGCTGCATTTGCTTGGTAAGCCCCCCCCCCCCCCCCCCCCCCCCCCCCCCCCCAATCAGTGTATATTATTAGCCTTTGTGTCAGAGATTCCTACAAACTATGGTATAGATATTTGAAAATGGATCAATCCTGATGTAATGACTGCCTATTTAAATTCCTGAGGCCATAAAATGCCAGCACAGTACCCCCCCCCCCCCCCCCCCAAATGACATGTTTTTAGAATGTAGGCATTCCAAAGTAATAAGTGGCATGGGGAGTTTTTTGGAGTTGTATTATTTTGTCACAATTTTTTTGAAAATTAAGAAATTATTTTTATTTTTTATTTTTTTCTCACATGCAGTATAGACATACTTAGAATTACACCCCAAAACACATTCTGCTTTCCCTTCCAAGTATGGGGATAGTGCATGTGTGAGACATTTTGGGCAGTCAGTGCACCTTTTAATGGCAGTGAGACAGACATGGCTTGTTTCACAGATACAGTGCACAGAGTCAACCTGAACCGACCAATCACAGCAAACACAAATGTAGACAGTGTAGTGTTTACATTGTAGAGCCCACCCTTCCTCTTACAACATAGGAATAATGGAATAATGAATTAACTAGTTCCAGATCAGCAGATCCCAAGGTTGTGAGTTAATTTTGATCCTTGTTCTGCCTCTGCGGTGACCTTTTTTTCCTCCCTTAATTTCCCTTATCCTGCACATCTCTACATAAACCCACTCTTGTTTCCTTCTTCCCACTGTTTGTAACCTGTACCCTATACGTTAACCTCTCCACCTCCTGCTCCTGTTATGCATGACCCTTTACATTTGATATAGCTAGTGCACCATTAACAAACTTTATGTTTTAAAACCCCTCAGTGCCAGAATGTGTATTCCTTTCCAAAAAAAACTATGGCAAAAAATATTAACTTAAGGTGTCTACTTCCCAAAATGGAAACATCTTGGGGGTTTTCGTACTATCCTAGCATTTTATTTGCAATGTTTTTCTAACAGTATCTAAGAAAAACTGTTGTTTTTATTTAGAATTTTTTTTTGTTTTTGTTTAGTAAAAAAAAGTTGTGGTTAGTAAATATCACCAGAAGAAAGCTATCTTTCTCATTCAAACTCTACTGTATAAAATTAATTTTGGTACATGACGGAGTAACTCAAAGCGCAGGAAAATGTAAGCAGTCTCAAAAAACAGCTGCCCCTTATTCAGAAAAAAAAAACATATCATATTAAAGTTGTGTTAACAGGCTGATAACCTCGATGAGTCCCAGCATCCATGGCAAATCCATAACCATATACTGTATACAGAACTGTCCCCTAGAACCAAGTGTCTTTTTTTAAAGCAGATCTGGGGTTAATTGCGCCTCACCTCTCCCCAAAGTCATAAAGGATTAAAAAGATGTGATTTACTTACCTTGATTGCTTTGGGATTCCCTAGCAGTTGGCCATATGATGGAATGCCACTGTTGCTTGATCTCCAGTGAGGAGAGTGAACAGCCAAGTAAAACAACTGTCAGAAGTACTGTATTATCAGGCTCATCATAGGATAGCAGCTTATCCATCCAAAGTATTCTAATAATTTTTTACCTTCCATAACCATAAAGCCAAACTCAGGGCAAATCGAAAAATCAACAAACATGCAGCTACAGTGGGAAAAATTATTATTTGATCCCCTGCAGATTTTGTAAGTTTGCCCATTTACAAAGAAATTAAGGGTCTATCATTTTTTTTTTAATATAGGTGTATTTTAAATGCGAGAGACAGAATATCAGCCAAAAAACTATACAGATGATACAATTATTATAAATTGAGTTGCAGTTTAGTGAGTAAAATAAGTATTTGATCCCCAAGCAATACATGACTTTTTACTTCTTGTAGTTGGTGACTAGGTTTGCTTAGGAGGGATTTTGGTCCACTCTACTTTACAGATTTTCTCTAAATCCTTAAGGTTTCTTAGCTGTCTCTTGGCAACTCGAAGTTTCAGCTCCTTCCATAAATCTTTAATAGAATTAAGGTCTGGAGACTGACTAGGCCACTCCATGACCTTAATGTGCTTCTTCTTGATCCAGTCCTTTGTTGCCTTGGCGGTATGTTTTGGGTCATTGTCATGCTGGAAGACCAAGGAGGGAAGAAGGTTATCATCCAAGATTTTTACAGTATGTATATGACCCGGTCTATTGGCCCCTCAATGTGGCAAAGTCAGCCTGTACCTTTAGGAGAGAAACTGCACCAAAGCATCATGTTTCCAGTGGGGCGGCCTACCTGTGGCCAGTTGCAGATCGATAAACTATAGACTTGTGAATCATTAATGACAATGATGATGGCCATACCACTGGTAACATCCTATCCCACTGTAAAGAAGAAAAAAAAGAACAGACTACATTAAAAGGGCAATGTAGCAGCATTGTCACCCCATCACAAAAGGCTGTAGGACAGTGTTGCTCAATCTGTGTGCTGCAAGAGAATTACAGGTGTGCCGTGGGATATTTTGGGGAGCAGTAAGCAAAGACATCAATCTGCAAGTCTGCAGTGGTTTGAGTGCAGCGTGACACACAGTGCCCGCCAGAAAGTGGATCACCAGGAGGAAATTACACATTTTCAGAGCATGCACGATAGTAGTCCATACTAGAGAGGCCGCAAAGCTCCTTTCTGCTTTCTCAAGAGAGCGTGAGCCCTGTACCTGTAATTAAAATTCACTGAGGTCCAGTCAGTAATCAGAATTTTCGCATGTGCCAAGCTGCATGGTGCTGCAGTGATTTTGAAAAAAAAAAGATCAAGGACTTTTTTTGCTGTGTTTTTTGTGGGTAGTGCAGCCCATTAAAATGACCTACCCACGATGTGTGCACCTAGTGCACATGTACAGATCTGAACCCATTCTTACATCAGCGTCCTCAGTCCCCACTGCACATCACAGTCCCCTCCCTCTTCACATCAAGATCCTGTCTTGATGAGTGTCCTCAGCTCCCCCTTTTATTTATATTTAGCTCATACCTTTTATTTATCACATTTTGTTAGTAATTGAATTGCAACGTGACTTTTTTTTTTTTTTAATATTTATTGGGTTTTGTACATTACAAAAACAATTGAAGGGAGGGTGTGGGGAAGGTATGGGGAAGGGGAGTGTTTCAGAACAAAACGACATCTTAAACAGTACCTTCAGGAGTGGAAACAACGTTTGATATATTTAACTTGTGATCTCAGAGATTGACCTAGCTACAACATTAAAAGCGGGTGAGGCTATTTGTTTTGAATAGGAAAGAGCCACGGTCGCCAAAGAGCTTCATGTAGTTGTGGATGTTCTAGGGTGGTAGAAAAGCAGAGGGTTCAGACAAGTTGAACAGTCTGAGATTACCTAGGGAATTGGTAAGATCTTTTTTAAGATACCAATCCGTAAAACAAAATTGTTGCATAAGTTCCTGTAGGTTCTTTTGGGTTAACGTGGTCTCCATGTATTTACGTCATCTCGCAAAAAAGCGTGAGGTAGAGTGAAAGTTTGGTATTATGGTGTCTAGTCTCTCCATGTACAAGAGCGATAACCTTAGCTTTTTTCACTGCTGGTAAATTGGGTGGTGTTGATTTGATCCAGTGAGACATAATAGTTCTGCGGTCAACTAGGAGACATATATGAGTCCATTGTGAAATGTTGAGTGGTCTCGCTGCTGATGATGTAGATGAGGGTGTTTCCTAGCTGAACAGGCACGAGAGATGTTTTCTTGGTATCCGAGTTTTGTTGATTTTAGAGACAAAGGCCAGCACAGAGTCCCAGTGAGTATTAATAGTTGGGTATTCCCAGAGACGGTGAAGCGGTGCAAGGTGTGGTAGTGAGCACCAGGGACATTGTGCTTGAGTCGGGTCTGCCTTGTTGATGCGGAATCCAGTCACACGCAAATTCTGATCCTTTCAGGACCTCCAAAAAGCCAAATTCCAAACCATCTGCTATAGTCATATATCCGATAACCCACTTTCTATCTAAACTTTCTCCCTCACTTACCCTCACCAAGCCAACACCCTTTGAATTCATCTGTTCCCAGGGACCTTACCAAACACGACTTATATCTGGTATATACCAAATTCCTCAGGAGAATGTTAAAATCTCCATGGAATCTCACCCCTACATGCGCAAATGGTCACAACTCACACAACAACAAATTTCTGCCCCGCAGTGGGCTAAAATTTGGTCCTCAACCTCCAAAATATCTAGATGTGTGGCACAGAGAGAGACAGCATATAAAGTTTTATACTCTTGGTACAGGACCCCTGAGATTTTACATCGCTATGACCCTTCTCTCTCACTTCTTTGTTGGAGGTGTGGGAAAACCAGAGGGACTCAATAGCACATCTTTTGGCAATGTGAACTGAATGTCCCTTTTTGGTTCATTGTGTTATTAATGCTTCAGCAAATATTTGATACCCCTTTCCCACTGGACCCGGTACATCTCCTCTTAGGCCTCCCCCTCCCCAGCTTAGGAAGGGTCTCAAGCAAACTTGCTTCCTATATCTTACTAGCAGCGAAAAGAGCTATAACTTTGTGCTGGTTATCTACTCAACCCCCAACCCAAGCTCAGCTTTTACAAGGTATAATGGACATACGCAGAATGGAGCACATGACGGCTATGGTAGAGCATATGAACGATGGGTTTGACGAGATATGGGCCTTTTGGGATAACTCAGCATTTGGCTTACCTCCTTAGACTATGTAGCCCCTTGTCATCCTGTCAATGGCCAACTCCTAGCTCCCTCTGCGGTCCTAACTACTCGCTGTAACCCACTTCTAGTACGGCCTCCTTATCCCCACCCCCCCCCCCCCCGCTGGGTGACTACCCAGCCTACACCCAATTATTACTGGTCATGGTTTCCTCTTTACAAGTGATATTTTCTGCCAGATAATCAACATGTATTTTATTTCTTTTATGTCCTTGTCCTAATTCCTTCTACACACTTTTTTCTTATTTTCATTTACCACTGAATATATGATTTCCTCTATTCAGCATGCATATATTGTTTGCCATGTATTCTTCTGAAGTTCTTCAATAAAAATACAATTTAAAAAAAAAAAAAAGCTTATGTATTCTAAGTTGAATCACCCAGATGAGCACTTTTTTCCTCCTAAAAAGTTTTCAACACTTTATCCTATGGAGGAAAAATGTACTAATATGTGGAGTATACCAGAAATTGACGCTGCTATATCCTCTGTGAATAAAAGTTTGACTTGTCCGGTTGATGCTTAGGGATCCAACTGTTAAAAAATTGGAATTCCTTTTAAAAAACATTTTCTCCCTGGCAGGTTCAGTGACTCAACCTGCAGTGGCGGCAATTGGGGTATGTCAGTCCTTGAAAGACCATTTGAAACAGGTACCCAAGGTGTTCCCTGAACAGTAGGACCAGGAATTAGCTGAGCCAGCAGCTTTGTGCTTTGCAATTGACGCAATCAGAGATTCTATTCTTCAAACCTCTTGCCTTATGCTTGGGTTGGTACATATGCATAGAATCTTATGGTTAAAAAGTTGGTCAGCCGAAGCGCCATGCAAAAAGCTCCTGGCTGGTTTTCCTGTCCGCAGTGAAAAGCTGTTTGGGGAGGATTTGGACAAATATATCCCAAAAATATCAAGTGGGAAAAGTACCCTTTTGCCAGTTAAGAAAAAGAGTAAACGTCCCTCATTTAAACGGGCTCTTTCTCCAGTGTCGGGGCATCAGCCTCCAGGCAGTCATGACGGCCCCCACTGTCAGGTTCAAGAGGTAAAACTCAGGGTCAACCTCCAGGACAAAAGAAGTCCTGGGGGAAGAAACCTGCAAGACAGAACGCTAAAGCCTCTTTATGAAGGGGCACCCCCGCTCGCTCGAGTGGGGGTAAGACTTCTGCAGTTCTCAGAGGTCTGGCAGGAAGAATTTCGGGACAGATGGGTGGTCTCCTCAATAGCTATAGGGTACAAACTAGAGTTCAGAGAATTCCCGTCTCGTTTCCTCAGGTCAAATGTCCCTAAAGATCCAGAGAAAAAAGTCTCTCTTTCTAGCGTTAGACTGACTTTTGTCCCAAAAAGTGATCATTGTGGTTCCTGTGGCAGAGCAGGGGTCAGGGTTTTATTCAAACCTTTTCATGGTACCAAAACCAAATGGGGATGTCAGACCCATTCTAGATCTCAAAGATCTAAACCGGTTCCTGAAGATTCGCTCTTTTCGCATTGAATCAATCTGATCAGTAGTCTTCATCCTACAAAGGGGAGAGCTTCTGGCATCAATCGACATCAAGGATGCATACCTGCATGTACCTATTTTCCCCGCTCACCAGAAGTGTTTGCGTTTTGAAGTAGAAGGACTTCAATTTCAGTTTGTAGCCTTGTCTTTCGGTCTAGCTACTGCACCTCGGGTGTTTACAAAACGTCTGGCCCTTCCTCTGGTAAGATTAAGGACTCAATGTATAACAATAGCATACCTATATGACCTGCTCTTAATAGACCAGTTGGTAGTCCGCTTGGACCAAAGTGTGGTCACCCCCGTCAACTACCTGGAATACCTAGGTTGGGTCATCAACCTAGAGAAATCTTCTTTAAAGCCAGTAAGAAGTTTAGAATACTTGGGTCTGGTCCAGCCCAGAAGAAGGTGTTTTTACCCCAGGCAAAGATCAGCGCCGTAAAGGAGCTGGTCCAAGAGTCAGGGCAAAGAAGGGTCCTTCCATTTGCCTTTGTATGAGGTTGTTGGGGAAGATGGTGGCTTCATTCGAAGCAGATTCAGGCACTAGATTTTCCAATGCATTTGTCGCCAAAAGTGCACTAGAGCCTCAGTTGGTGGAGAATCTGCAGAAGGGGAAATCCTCCTTACCGGTATACCTGGAAGGTGGTAATAACAGATGCCAGCCTTTCAGGTTGGGGAGCAGTCCTGGAAGACGCGTCTGTCCAAGGGAAATGGTCCAGAACCGAAAGGACCTTGCCCATCAACATTCTAGAAAATCGGGCAGCGCGTCTAGCCCTAAGGGCCTGGACATTCAGGTTGCAGAATTGTCCTGTCAGGATTCAATCCGACAATGCCACAGCAGTGGCTTATATCAATCACCAAGGGTGCACCAGAAGTCAGGCAGCCCAGGGGGAGGTAAACCATATCCTAACCTGGGCAGAAAAACATGTGCCATGCATTTCGGCTATCTTCATTCCAGGGGTAGAGAACTGGCAGGCAGACTACTTAAGTCGCCAGCAGTTGTTCCCGGGGGAATGGTCCCTTCACCCTGACATCTTCCTGGCTATATGCCAAAGATGGGGGATCCCGGATGTAGATCTGTTTGTGTCCAGGTTCAACAGCAAAGTCGACAACTTTGTGTCAAGAACAAGGGATCCACTTGCATGCGGAACAGATGCGTTGGTGACTCTGTGGGATCAGTTCTCACTGATTTATGCATTCCCTCCTATTCTGCTGCTACCTCGACTTCTTCACAGGATCAATCGAATTGAAACTCATATTCTAAGGAATCGTGGGCTTTCAGGCTCAATGATACCTACCTTGAATAATGCAAGGAAGCCAGATTCCAGAGTAATTTATTATAGCGTCTGGAAGGCATATGTTTCTTGGTGTGAATGTAGGGGTTGGCATCCTAGGAAGTATTTCATAGGTAGAATCCTTGCCTTTCTGCAAATGGGGCTAGAGATGAAACTGGCCTTAAAGAGGGAGTCCACCTTAACAAAAGTATTAAAAGTCAGCAGCTACAAATACTGCAGCTGCTGACTTTTAATAAATGGACACTTACCTGTTCCAGGTTCCAGCGATGTCGGCAGAAAATGACGAGCAATCGCTCATCTCTTGGCTGCCCCCACCGCCATCCTCTGTCAGGGAATCAGGAAGTGAAGCGTTGCGGCTTCACTGCCCGGTTCCCTACTGCGCATGCGCGAATCGCGCTGCGCATCTTTACTGGTCCCCGTTGTGTCCTGGGAACTGTGTGTTTCCCAGGACACAACGGGGGCGGGGATCTGCGGATAGGGGTGGGCCAGCTGTGGCTAGCTAGTCCCGGAAGTGGGTGCAGATACCTGGATTATCCAGGTATCTGCACCCCCCTCCCCCCTGAAAGGTGCCAGTTGTGGCACCGGAGAGGGGAGGAATCCGATAAGCGGAAGTTCCATCTTTAAGTACTATCAAGCGACTGGTCTCGGCCTTATCATTATTGTTTAAGCATCCGCTTGCTTCGCATTCTTTGATCCAAAGCTTTATACAGGGGGTAACATGGCTTAATCCACCGGTTAGGGCAACCCTGAACCCTTGGGACTTGAATTTAGTTCTGTCGGCATTACAGAAACAGCCTTTTGAGTCGATACGACATATTCCTTTGGTCTGTTTTTCTGGTAGCCATTTCTTCTGCAAGAAGGGTATCGGAGTTGGCGGCTCTTACTTGTGAAGAGCCATATTTAATCGTTCACAAGGATAGAGTAGTATGGCGTCCCCATCCTAGCTTTCTGCCAAAGGTAGTTTCAGGTTTTTACCTAAACCAGCATATTGTTTTGCCTTCATTTTTTTCCAGGACCCTGTTCGAAGAAAAAAAAGTCACTACACTCTTTGGATGTAGTGAGAGCAGTCAAGATCTTTTTGAAGGCGACTGCTCAGAATTTTCAAGATACTACAGTATTCAGGCGGCATGAAGTATGATTTAGGGTTTAGTCCACCCATACTGTACTTGATATTTTAGTTACTGATGAAGCCTGGCCAGCTAGATCAGCTTTGGTTTCTTATTTGTCTTTGATACAGTAAGATGATTTCCAACTTTCCGTAGGGGGGAGTTTTGGATATTTTCACCCATTTTTGTATGTTCCACAATCTTCTGTTGCATTCTGTATAATTTAAAATAAATAACCCAACAGGGAGAATGGGAACCCTTTAATAATAGGCAAGATGTGCAGACACAGTAAACCAAGAACAGAAGTCTTGCCAACAGAATGCATGAGATTTTAAATATACAGATGTTTTTATGTTGTGTGTGTTTTTTGTAAGTTATATTGCCTACCATTTGCATTACATTTTTGAAATAGCTTCTCCCTACACTAACTGTCTTTTTAAAAAAAAAATGGTGTTTAATTGATGGCTGATTTTTATAGCCCAGCTGTGATTCTAAATACATTATTTTTCCAATTGTGTAGTTATACTTTAAAAGAGATTCAAACTTGTACAATGTTGCCAATTAATACAGACTGCCAAAACTACCACTTTTTGTCTTTGTCAGGCAAATAAGATGTAAGTTACACAGAAGAAACACATGTTATTGTCTTCAAGCTATCCACTCTATCATCTGCATTAGCTTCCCCAAAGTTTTAAGTCCCCCGCTGGAGCAACTGTTCTAATTTACTGCTTTTCTGTGAGAAACCACATCAGGCTTGTGTATGTTCTGAGAGAGATAATATCAGAATCAGAAAGCTTAGAGTGTTTGTAAATATTTATTGATTTATGATTTACAGAACTAAAAAGCATTTTAAACAATATATTTATTTTTTAGTTATACCATTATTTTCCGTTATTTATTTGTGTCTGTTAAATATGAAATATTACATTTAATCATTCTGCAGGCAGAGGATACTTTATTATTTTTGTAAAGTCGAAATGTGTGCTATTTAATAGTAGTTTATAAGTATAGGTAAGAGTTTTGTGCTTCTTAAATTGCTTGTTCAACAAACTTTCTTAAAGGAAAAAAAGTTTAACCCAAGAGGGAATTGAGTAAATGCACAATAATCAAACACAAATCTCTTAATTGCTCCTATTTTAAAATGAAATGCACTGTATTGGAACTAGAAAGGGCTATAGCATACAGGGGTGGACCTTCAAATTTCTATATGTTGGAATATATGTACCAAGTCTAGATTCAGCACAGAATTTGGGACAGAATGGGTTTACCTCTTTCCATCTCACATGTAAACTTAGGGTTTTACAGAAAATTACAAAGTAAATAAAGTTGAAAGCCATTCAGCATGGGAAACAGTTTCTTTATCACCCATTCTTGATATGGTCCTGCACTTGATAAATATCACCCATTCTTGGTATGGTCCTGCACTTGATAAACAATCACACTATTGATATTGAAACTGTCTTCATGACAATAGAACTCCTTTTCTAGTCCAAAAAAATTGAATGGTTTTGGACAAATTATAGCATGTTTCACTTTATTTGCATGATGATTTTTTTTTTTTAATATGACTACCACCACTAATAATAAAAATACTTTCTAAAAGTTTGTTTTAGAGAATTCTATTTGCTCTGCAGTTTTATCACTGTAAATGAGATATGAGCTGCATGTCTTATGCTGCCCACCTGCTGCATATCTGTGGTGTGACAATAATGAATACATCCAGCGTTAATTCGAGATTGTACTAATCTGGATGAATAAAGGTTTTTCTTTGGTCAGATGGAAATGAAATCTCATCATTTGCAAGATGGTGAGGTTAGCGGGCCAATTTGTTTAGCATAGCAATTTTTTCCTGTGTCAATGGCAGCCTTAATAATAGTGATGAATAATAAAACATAATTGTGTCATTATTAATTCACTTTCAATTAGGTCTTTTTAGTTATAGAAGAACAATTTTCTTTCTCCTCTTTTGGGAGGGCTATGGAAACAGTATGGAAGCAAAAAAAATAATTATAGTTTTTTTTTCTCTGAATGTTCAAAGCTAGACAAGAAAATCTTAATTTTTTTTTTCTTTTTTTTTCATCTATAATGTTAAAAACATTCTGCATTTGTTATTAGTTTGCATTTTTTTTTTATTGTATGTAATGAAGTTTTATTTATCTCCTGAATTTATACCACAACAGTATATTACATATTATGGAATCATTGACATCATTTTCATAGTGGAGCTTATAGACTCAAGTCCATCACATAAATCTCTCTCTGATTTATGCTTCTCCTCTGTCGTCTTGCTTTTCTTTCTTTTCTCTAATTTATTTGGATGTATACATACACATACTAATTTTGCCAGTGTTTTTTAGATGAATGTAAGTGTACACATACTAATTTTGTAAATGCGCTATTTAACTTACCAGTTTTTTTTGGGGATTGTGAGAAAAAATAAATAAAAAATAGAACACCATGAGAGAATACACATAAACACAAACAGTATCTTTTGTACCAATATTTAAAGAATTTTTAATTCTTGGGACCCTGTGTTACAAAGCTTACTTTACAGCTTGTGACCAAAACCTCAATCATAGGAGCCCAAACTGCACTTTTAATTAGGTCAGATTACAAATATACACCACTTCCTTTCTGCCCTGGGCATGTGTGTTTTGTGAATTTTCAATCTAGCCAGTGCTGCATTTTCTCTTCAGCAAGCCCAGAAGGTACCACAAAGATAGTTTTATAGACGAATCCTTGTGTGTTAAATATTTTTTGGCATAATAAAAATATAAAATTGAATAAAAATTGTATAATAACTAATGTGATACTAAAGTCAATTTTTTTTTTCTTTAAATAACAAACATGTTATACTTACCTGCTCTGTTGCAGTGGTTTTGCACAGAGCAGCCAGGATCCTCCTTCTCAGGTCCCCCGCCAGCGCTCCTGGCCCCTCCCTCCTGTTGGGGGTCCCCACAGCAAGCAGCTTGCTATGGGGGCACCCGAGCCGAGCCAAAGCTCTGTCTGTCCATTCATACACAGATCAATGGTTCGGCTCCACCCCCTTTCTCTTCTGATTGGCTAACTGATTGGCTTACTGACTTTGACAGCAGCAGAAGCCAATGGTGCCGCTGCTGTCTCTCAGCAAATCAGGAGGGCTGAAGCACTCGTGCACATCGCTGGCTAGAGATAGAGCTCAGGTAAGTATTACGGGGACTGAGGGGGGCTGCTGCTCACTGAAGGTTTTTTATCTGAATGCATAGAATGCATTCAGATGGAAAAACAAACTTCTGCCTTTACAACCACTTTAAAGTAATATTAAACACAACATTTAATATTTTTAAACTTACCAATCCTTAGATTTGATGTCTGCATTAGTTAAATTTTTTTAGGCCATTTTCCTTTATTTTACCTGGTGATCTGGTTAGTAAATTACATCCTGTTTTAGGGTTTCTGCATTCTGGATGAAGCAGTAATGCAGAAACAGTTGGACAGCAGTATTGTCAGTCTGTGGAAAGAATAGTGTTATACTTGCAGATTTAGGTGGAGTTGACTAACACATTGAAGCACAACTCCAGCTAACACTTTATAAGCAGCAAAGAGTTTTTCTTTTGTTTTTTCATTTACTATTAGGGTTTTATGTAAATGAATAAAAGCTTACAATTGTAAGAACACCTGCCAGTGTTAAATGGTTTGTCTCAACCCTGTAACCCTCTAACCTGTCTTGCCTCAACCCTCTAACGCAGGGGTAGAGAACCTTGGCTCTCCAGCTGTTTTAAAACTACAAGTCCCATGAGACATTGCAAGACCCTAACAATCACAGGCATGACTCCTAGAGGCAGAGGCATGATGGGATTTGTAGTTTCAAAACAGCTGGAGAGCCGAGGTTCCCTACCCCTGCTCTAACCTCTAGCCTGGACAGCTTGGTCTGGTAAAGTAAGTTGAATAGTAAAAGACTAACTGGCCTGATCACCATATGAAAATAAAGGGGAAAAGGCTAAAAAAGAAAACAAATTCAGTCACCACATCTAAGCATTGGTAAGCTGCAATTCAATAAAATTGTGTTTTTGGATTTAGTACCACTTTATTCAAAATGTAACATGGACTGGAAACCATTATACAGTTCCTTTACATTTCCTAAAATTGAAAACAAAATCTAGCTTTAGCTTTGTTACAATAGATGTGCAGGAAAAATCTAAATGGCAAATCTTAATTAATTCTTAATCATGCTGCTAACTTAAATTTGGGTTTCCTGTGTGTGTGTGTGTGTGTGTGTGTGTTTGTGTGGATGAAGGAGTGGGAACCACTTAGTTACTGTTTCCACCAATTAAACATGGAGAAAAGCAATTGTAATCTAACTAACAAAGCATATCCATCATGGTAGATTGCTGGTTCACTGAGTCATAAATGCTTCCCTGCAAGAGTGTGCTGCTACATATAGGCATAAAGTATGTTTCAGCAACATCAAGTGACAATTGTGTTTGGTTATATTATATGCCAATTTACCTAACTATTGTTAGGTACATTGTTGTTGTTTGCATTGTGAATTTAATTTAGCAGATAGAAGAGTATACCTTGAACCAGTCCAGATATTTTGAGGCGTAAGTACTATTAAGAAATGTTTAACTAAAGCAATAATCTGGCTGGTTATAGCTTGGCAGTTTCAGTCCAAAAATGATGTAATACTTTATGTAGTACACAAATCATAATACATATATAATATAGCTTTTTTTGTTCATATATTTTTCCATGGTAGGTACGTGAAGAAGAGAGTGAAGAATTGGAACACTTAATTGATAACTACTGTGAACTTCCAGTTGCTGGTGGAGTTGAAAATGGCTATGGAAAAATAAACATTCTTTTACAAACATATATTGGAAGAGGAGAATTGGACAATTTTTCCCTCATCTCGGATTCTGCTTATGTTGCACAGGTGAGTTTGACCAGGAGATTTACTAGCCTATTACCACAAGGCTTTAATGTAGGCCAGTGCTTTATAGATTTGCACTACTTCTTAAAGAATAACTAAATATTTGGTGAGAAAAAAACATCCCCCTCTGGGTGATAAACGTATATGGATTTTATCAAACTGTGTTGCAGATTCCTACTGATTTCTTCTCTAAAGAAAAAGTGGTTTGTTTGTCGATGTACAAAGTAGATCTGAATGGGAGTAACTTTTTCATTATTAGTCATCTGATGCACTTGCAGGTGTCCGAATAAGGAGCATTACAGGGCCTGCACCCCTTTAGAAGTAATTAACCCTTTGGGAGTATCTCACCAAAGCTGAAACTTTTGTTACAGGGGGTGTCTAAAATCTGATTTGGATCTTAGTGTAGACATCTGGGAAAATCAGTCAGCCAATCACGCAAGCAGCTAAATTACATTTCTGCAGGCTTTCTACACACCAGTAGTGTACAGAACATCTCTCAGTTGCCATGTTGCATTGCATTTTACAGAAAGTTATACTATAGCTCCTTTGATTGAAAAGGAAATGTAGTTCCTAATAAAAATTAATTTCAATATGCCTTGTGTGGCAATTGTACATGCTACTGTATGTTATTTTCTTAGTATTTACAATTTTTTCCCTATGAAAGTGGAGTTACTCTTCAAGTCACATTTGTTACATGAAGATTGCTTTTATTGATAAATTTGTTGTCATCGTTGCCAAGTAATCAGCAATGGGCAATCCCCTATTTTGTCATCTCTTATGGAAAGATTATTAACTAATGTTCTGTTAATTGCTTATTTGCTAGTAAGAAACTTACTGTCAGAGAGAGATGACCTCATCACTGTGCTGTTCCTCCCCCTTCATTATCCATTCACAGGCTGTAAAAAGACAGGTGATCAAGCTCTATTGCATAACTGCATTAGAAGAAAGCAGGGTCCTTACGTTGGCATTGGCTGATGAAATGTTATGCCTCGTACACACGATCGGACTTTCCTCCAACAAAACCGTGGAATTTTGTCCGAAGGGCTTTGGCTCAAACCTGTCTTACACACGGTCACACAAATGTTGGCCAACAAACACGAACGTAGTGATGTACTACATGGTTTTTCAGCTCTTTAGCGCCACTTTTTGGGCTCCTTCTGCTAATTTCGTGTTAGTAGAAGTTTGGTGAGTGTTGATTTGCACTTTTCTTTTTGCGTTTTCCATTTAGCTCTTTTTAGTTTGCGCTTTTCATTTTGTGCTTTTCAGTTTGTTTCTGAACGGCCGTTCGTCAACCAGACATGTTGCAGAATCGGAGGAAATAACGTGTTATTTATTATTGGCCTTGGAGTTATTGCTTTGACATAATTTTTTTGGTTGAATAATGATTTGATTTGTGATAGTTTCTATATTTTTGGATGCATAGACTGCACTTTTTGGTTAAGTTCTATTGGCAGATAATATATGTCTAATTTTATTTTTTTTATTTTTTTAATGCACAATAAAAAAAATTGTGGAAAATAATATTTGGCTATGTGTTTTACTTCAAATGACATTTTGGGAGTAGGCAGTTAAATTTTAAAAAATACAATGTAAAATTAACAAAATTAACAAGGGACACCAACATATTTGTGTCTTTGATCTTAAAAACTACAGGAAAATAGTGTTGTGGTAACTTGCCAAAATAAAAAATAAGTAAAAAGCATAATAATATTATTCTTGATAGCACTAGAAAAAAAAGCCTTTGAAATATTTGTTTGCAATAACTCCATCAGTATCACTAGCAAAGCAGCTTCATTATTATCCCATTAGAAGAAGAAGAGAATGTGCACTACATTTGGAGATTTCATAATTTGCCACGTTTCAAATGTTAATTCGCCATTACGAACGCTAGTTTACAAGATCGACCGCTTCTGGCTCGTCCTTGCATCCGAGCATGCGTGTCTGTACTTTGGACTTTTTTCTGTACACACCCTCGGAAAATCCGACAACACACATTTGTCCGTGGAAAATTTGAAAACATGCTAGCTAACATTTGTTGTCGGAAAGTCCGACAACAATTGTCTGATGGAGCATACACACGGTCGTATTTTCCGCCAACAGCCTGACATTGTGTGTACGGGCCTTTAGATCCAATATCTGGTTTTAGCTTGCCTACTAGCTATATATACTCAAGGGCTTTCAAGTGCCTTGACACAATTGAAAAAAATTCAGCATGGCCACCCTTAGAGTGAATTTAGTTACCTTGTCTAATTTGTGAGCTGCTACAAGCCCACATTCTCTTGTTGTTGACAGCGTGTCCTTAAAGTAGAACTATAGACAAAACCTTTTTTTGGATAGAGCAAGGGAGGGTTATATCCCCTGTCAGATTTATTTTTTTTGTCATTTGTCCCATAGCCACACAGAAAGTGAGAGGAATTCCCTACAAATTAAAGGAATTCTTTGGGGAACCCCAGGTTACCAGAAATAGTGTTCCCATTTTAAGATTTCCCCTCTATTTACTTTTCTGGGGACAACCCAAAATTTGGAAAGTAAAAGTTTGTCTTTTACTTTCACTTTCAATGACAGTAGTAAACAGGACAAAGAGAGAGTGAATCCCCCTAACAGGGAAACAGACATTCAATAAAAACTGATAGGTGTTCTAATCCCTCTGCACTCTCAAATTAAGTTTAGATTTTAGTTATACTTTAATGTTTCACCATATCAGAGGCACTTCTAAATAAACTTATTTTTCTCATCCACTTGGCAGTAAAAGGGCAGTGACAACTGCAGAGTTGACTTTTTTGCCAAAAACATAATTTGAAAACAAGTAGCTATAGGAGAATACTAAGCAATACATTATTTACATGATCTGGTTGTAACAAGTCTGCTTTTTTTTTATGTAGTATACATTTTAGTTTGGCTGTTTTGACATTTCTTGTAACATTTATTCTATTGCATTAATCACTATTTTCCAGAATGCAGCTAGAATCGTACGAGCCCTTTTTGAAATAGCCCTCAGAAAAAGATGGCCAGCTATGACGTATAGGCTACTAAACCTCAGCAAAGTTATCGATAAGCGACTGTGGGGCTGGGCCAGCCCACTGAGACAATTCTCTATTTTGCCTCCATCTGTGTTAACAAAATTGGAAGAGAGGAAGCTCACCATCGATAAACTGAAGGACATGCGGAAAGATGAAATTGGTAAAATTCTTACTTTGATATAAAGTTGCATGGTACAATCAAGTTAAAATGCAGTTGATGATGTATTCATACCCCTTGAAATTTTCCACATTTTGCCATGTTGCAACCAAAAACGCAAATGTATTTTTATTGAGATTTTATGTGATAGACCAACACAAAGTGGAACATAATTGTGAAGTGGAAGGAAAATGATAAATGTTTTCAAAATGGAGTCAAAACTTTGTAGAACCACCTTTCGCTTAAAATTACAGCTGCAAGTCTTTTTTGGTATGTCTACCAGCTTAGCACATCAGTGACATTTTTGCCCATTCATCTGTGCAAAATAGCTCAAGCTCTGTCAGATTGGATTTGAGAGCATCTGTGAACAGCAATTTTCAAGTCTTGCCACAGATTCTCAATTGGATTTAGGTCTGGACTTTGACTGGGCCCTTCTAACACATGAATATGCTTTGATCTAAACCATTCCATTGTAGCTCTGATTGTATGTTTAGGGTCATTGTCCTGCTGGAAGGTGAACCTCTACCCCAGTCTCAAGTCTTTTGCAGACTCTAATGCCGCGTACACACGATCGGAATTCTCGTCGGAAAAAACTGACGGTTTTTCAGACGGAATTCGGACGGAATTCCGCTCAAGCTGTGTTGCCTACACACGATCACACCAAATTCCGACGGTCAATAACACAGCGGCATAAAACACGTTCGACAGCACTATAAAAGGGAAGTTTAATGCTTCCGACCATGCGTCAAATTGTTTCCGAGCATGCGTCGGAATATAGCGTGTCGGAATTGCATACACACGATCGGAAAATCTGATAGAAAGGTTTTCCGTTGGAAAAATTGAGAACAGGTTCTCAATTCAAAGTCTGTCGGAAATTCCGACAGAAAAAGACCGTTGGGCATACACGCGGTCGGAAAATCCGATGAAAAGCTCCCATCGGACAGTTTCCATCGGAAATTCCAACCGTGTGTACGCCGCATAACAGGCTTTCTTCTAAGATTGCCCTGTATCCATTTTCCCATCGACTCTGACCAACTTCCCTGTCCCCGCTGAAGAAAAGTATCTTCATAACATACTGCTGCCACCACCATGTTACACTGTGGGGATGGTGTGTTCAGAGTGATGTGCAGTGTTAGTTTTCCACCACACATAGCATTTTGCTTTTAGGCCAAAAAGTTAAATTTTGGTCTCATCTGACCAGAGCACCTTCTTTCACATGTTTGCTGTCTCCGCCACATGGTTTCTCCCAAACTGAAAATGGGATGACTTCTTGCCACTCTTCTATAAATGCCAGATTTGTGGAGTGCACAATAGTTGTCTTGTGAACAGATTCTCCCACCTGAGCTGTGAATCTCTCCTGCTTCTCCAGAGTTACCATTGGCCTCTTGGCTGCTTCTCTGATTAATGCTCTCCTTTACCGGCCTGTCATTTTATGTGGACGGACATTTCTTGGTAGGTTTGCAGTTGTGCCATACTCTATCAATTTGATGGATTGAACAGTGCTCCAGGAGATGTTCAAAGCTTGGGATATTTTTTTTTTTTTATAACCGAACGCTGCTTTGAACTTCTCAACAATTCTTTATCCCTGACCTGTCTGGTGTGTTCCTTGGCCTTTGTGATGCTGTTTGTTCACTTAGGTTCTCTAACAAATCTCTGAGGGCTTCACAGAACAGCTGTATTTATACTGAGATTAAATTACACACAGTTGGACTAGGTGACTTCTGAAGGCAATTGGTTCCACTAGATTTTAGTTTGCGCCACACTTTTCATATGTTTATTTGTAAAATAAATTGGAAAAAATATTTATCATTTTCCTTCCACTAAACAATTATGTGCCACTGTGTGTTGGTCTATCACATCCCAATAAAATACATTTACGTTTTTAGTTGTAACATGACAAAATGTGGAAAATTTCAAGGGGTATGAATACTTTTTCAAGGCGCAGTAGGCAGCGACACAGGGCTTCCCAAATAAATTTATGCTTCTAAAGATTAGCTGAGTGACTTTAAGCTCAAGCAGCATATTACATAGACTAAGTAATAGCAGTCACACTTTATTATCCAACTAAGCCAGTCAGTATTTTCCCATCAAAATGGTTGGTCGGGAGTGTCTTGTGCCCATAGACATACTCTTATGCCCCGTACACACGGTCGGAAATTCCGACGGAAAATGTCCGATCAGACCATGTTGTCGGAAAATTCGACCGTGTGTGGGCTCCATCTGACTTTTTCCTTCGGAATTTCTGACAGAAAAAATTTGAGATCCTGCTCTCAAATTTTCCGACAACAAAATCCGATCAGACTTTTTCCGATCGTGTGTAGAAAATTCCGACGGACAAAGTGGCACGCATGCTCAGATCAAATTAGGAGACCAAACCTATTGGCTACTAGCCTCTACGTAGTTCTGTCGTACGCAACGAACGTCACCACGTTCAGAATGATCGGATTTTCCGACAACTTTGTCCGACCGTGTGTATGTAACACCAGTGTCGGACAAAATCCGTCGAAAAAAATCCGACGGATTTTGTGGTCGGACTTTCCGACCGTGTGTACGGGGCATTAGATGGGAACCAGCTAAGGTAAAACTCATCACATGTCTATAAATTCTTTAAAGTGATTGTAAAGGCAATTTTTTTCCCTATAAAAATAATACACGTATTATACTTACCTGTTCTGCTGCAGTGGATTTGCATAGAGCAGCTTGGATCCTCCTCTTCTCTGGTCCCTGTTTGCTGCTCCTGGACCCTCCCTCCTGTTCAGTACCCCCACAGAAAGCAGCTTGCTATGGGGCACCCGAGCTGAGTCACAGCTCCCTGTGTCTATTCAGACATGGACCCCGGCCTGCTCCCCCCTCCCCTGATTGGCTAACTTATTTTGATTGACAGCAGCGGAGCCAGTGGTGCTGTTGCTGTGTCTCATCCAATCAGGAAAGAGAATCTTGGATGGCTGAGACGTTCGTGGACATTGCTGGACAGAGAAGGACCTCAGGTAAGTATTAGGGAGTGCTGGGGTAGCTTCTGCACACAGAATGCAATTTATCTTTTAATGCATGGAATGCATTAAGATAACAAAAACTTCTGCCTTTACAACCCCTTTAAATTCTTGACATTTGGCTGCCGTAACCTTGTGATTTCTGGTGTATTAAACAACTACTTTAAGTACATAGTGTGCCTTCCACCATCCATGTGTATATCTGAAAAACTATTCTCAGGGTGTAAAAGAAGGGAAGTGAGGAGTTGATTACTTGTTTGAGCTCTGTTGTTCCTTCAAGATTTATGCCAGAATTGTCTTCTAAATACATGCCTACATACCAGTAATTATTTTTCATAGCACCTTTTACCCTTTGACTGTCAAGCTCACAGCTTTAACAGCAGCTCTTTGTTTGTTTCAGTTGTACTCAGTGGTCTCGTCACTAATTATAGAATTGATCTTAGCTGCAGAGCTGCCTGATAACTTTTACAAACCTAACACATGTGTACCACCCCCCCCCCTTTTCTTTTCTCTCTGACTTATACCGCTGATATAGTCTTCTCCTCTGACTTCCTCATATCTGCATTTATAGAAGAACTGGATTAGGTCACTATTTAAAATGTGCTGGCTTACAATGAGTTGAATCCAATGACTGTGTGGCACCCTTCAGACATATCTTTTAGCTACATTTTTTTCTGGACACTGGAAGTACATCTATCGCTATATATCTGGCTCTCCTACACTGGACCTTCGGGTCCCAGATTCTGCAGCTACTCTGCCGAGTCACAGAATAATTTTTATTATGTGACCCTGTTCCCAAAATGGAAAGTATTCTGTCAGTGAACAGCTAAGGGGATGGACAGGCAGTCACACAGCACCTGCACCTTTCCTGTCAAAGTGCTGGGAGTATAGGCAAAGCTGTACTCCCAGTGCTCAGTGAAGGTGTAGATTTTAAATAAAAGAGATAAGTCCTCCAGGTGGCATAAACCTTGTTGGAATTAATCCATTGTAAGACAGCACATTTTTAATAGTGACCTAATTCCTGGAGTTCTTTAAAGTATCAGAATAGTGAGCGAGGAGATAGCCATCATGAATCTCATAATACTATTAGTGTGTCTTACTGAAAAATGTTTTGATAAACTTACTGTGCTGAGCCCTTTTAGAAAAAAAAAAATATTTTTTTTAAACTTTTAAGGCTGTAATATTTGAGAAATAGTATCATTGGCTTGGCCACTTGAGTTACAAAATGGAAGGCAGTGTCACAGATCACTACACTGGGACCAGACTGTATATACTTTAAGTGAGATTTATTTGCAGTAAAACAAAATTTATTCAAACACCAGAAAACATAAAATTATGTGAAATAAGTGAACCAAAATCCCAGTGACAGAATACCTGACTAATAACTAACAAACAGAAGCCTAACAAACAACTAAGTATATACAGTATAATATATACAATATGGGTAATGCAGATAAGCAGGGAAAACTGGAGGTGCAGGTAGTAGATGAGAAGGGGGGAGAAAACTGTGAGCAGATACAAGGCAGTAGGGTACAGGGAAGGAAGCAAGAGCAGGATCTAGGCAAACAAAATTTGGCAACAGCAAAACACTGGAATGAGAGGCACTTAGCAGGGGAGGACCCAAATATCATCCAAGCAGCCAGCATCTGGTGGATACTGATTACTGGGGTCTGCTGGCTGCTAGGAGGCACCCACTGATGGACACTGGAATCTCAACCCTCCGCCCAGGGAACCACAGTGCCACCAGCAGGGCGATCCGGGTCCTGAGAGTTTGAAAGCAGATGTATAAGTCTACTGTTTTCCTGTAACCTGCTTCAAAAGTCAAAATAAAAAAAATGGGTAGTGGTGCTGCTAAATAGTATGATATTATACATTAGTCCATCAATAAGTCCTTGAAGTGGATACTCAGTATATGTGGAGGGGGAGAGATGAAGAGGGGAGACCTGTATAGATTACTTTAGCGGTCCAAAACAACCTTAGCAGCCTTTGAGGGGGAGGTGAAAGCAGATATGCAAATGAGAAGAGAAACACAGGCGCCTCTAGGTTAGAACTGTAAACATTTTACATGAGATACAGGTGCATTACAAGGAGGTTAAGGAAGTAAGACACGAGTGCATCCACACTGGCATGGCGTTCACTGCAGAGCGGCGTTCTGAACAGCTGATTTTTCTGCCTTTGGGGGAGAAATCCTAGCCAGCAGAATTTCTGGGACCATGTCAATGAAACCGAGGTTTGGGTCAGGTCGATGGTAAGGGCTGGAACGCGGCTCCAGGTTGAAACGGCGTCAGAGCATGCACACTGGCAGATGGGACTCAGGGCGCGTTTCTTTGTCAAGCTAGTGAGACTTTGGCTAATAACAGCCTTATATATGCCTTGGAAAACTGCCATCTAATGGAAAGGATGTGACATACTGTTCTTTCCAACATGAAAAACCCATAGCTAAAATAATATAGATATCAACAGACTGTTAACATGACATTATATATCAACTTCAGTTCTGGGGGTAATTCCATATAAGAATAGGCAATAAAAAATACATAAAAATAACATATTGAGCATAAAACCAATTTAAATAATGCAATAGTGTTAATTTCTTTGGCTCAAATGGATTCATTATTACGGAAATTATGCGTGGGGGGGGGGGGATAAAATTTATATGGGAAGATGCATGAAATTATGACTAATATATATTCATGTCAATAAATTGTAAATTAATTAAAAGAATATGTTTACACTCTGTTTGTATTTTACACTCTGTGTGTATATCACACAGAGGCCAGTACCTAGATACCTTTTACAAAGCAATGATTTTTATTATACATATATGCGATAATAGAATTTATATGCACCAGTAGTGGTATCTAATGTAATGTTTTTTGTGATGGGGTAACGTAGTGAGGTAATTGCAGGGGCTATTGGGAGTAAAAGGAGGGAGGGGAGGGTTTTTTTGGGGGGGTTGAATGGGAAAAAATGAGGGTGGATGGGGGGGAATTTTTGGGTAGGGATGAAAGAAAAAGGGGGGATTAGATGTTTAGACATTAACAGTAACACTATGTTTACTTACTATTGGGACAAACCTCCCACCACCCCAAGACAGAAAAGTATTTTATATGAAAACCATCATAATAAGGAAGAGATACCTAGGGAAAAGGAGGGAAATAAAGGTAATTATTGTGGGAAAATGTTATAATATAGTAGACACCTCTAGTTCCTCATTGAGTCCCCCTTGCGAAAGGGTATCGAGAGAATAAATCCACTATGTTTCGCGTTCGCAGAGCCTATGGAATCGCTCAGCCTCTGAGAGGTTCTTAGGCATCTGTTTTACAATCCATACTTTTAGATATTAGTAGATTTATTATGACATGGGGAAGTCGCGAGGAACACTGTGTTTATCTTTGCCTTCCTCAACTTTTCTCCGGTGCTCGCCAAATCTCTGTCGGAGGGGGCGGATGGTAGAACCTACATAAAGTTGATGACGGGCAGCTGAGGCAAAACGCCACATAATCGGATGAACAATTATAAAATTCACTGATATTGTAGGTTTTGCCCTTGGTAGTAAATTGTTTCTTGCCATGTTGTACAAAACTATGTTGTTTTTTTACATTGAAACATTCCCTGTAATGGTATGAGGCATATCTGGGGTGTCAAATTGACGGCGCGAGATTTGAGCTTGCTGGGTACGATTTTATTTTTTATATTCTGTGCTTTTCTGTATGCGATTCTGGGGAGGTTGGGGGGATAGTTTTGAGATGTATATCCTCAAGCAATATCGGCCAATGTTTCCATTTTTTTGTGATCAGAATGGAATCTGGTAATTAAACGAACAGATTGGTCAAATGTACCTTTATCTATTTTAGTGGGAACGTCTTGTGAATACGGAGTGTAAGCTTGTTTGATCAATAATTTGGGATAGCCCTTATCCTTGAGTTTTTTAGTAAGTCGCTTTGTTCTGTAAAGTCTGTCATATTGGTACAATTATGCCTCAGATGGCAGAATTGTCCTTTTAGTATATTATTTTTCCATTTGTGGTAGTGGCAGCTTTTGTAGTGTAGTAGTGAGTTGCCAGCTGTCGGTTTACAGTCGTTTTTAGTATGTCTTTCGACTTTGACATGATAAAGTTGAAGATCGAGAAAGGCTAATTTATCTGGGTCTGTAACATATGTGAAACTGAGGACATGGGAGTTGGTATTGCAATGATTGACAAAATCCTGAATGTTGTTAAAGGAGCCATTTCAGATGATTATGATGTCATCTATGTACCTATCGTAATAAATGAGATGTTTAGAGTATGGATTGTTTTGCCAAATATATTGATGCTCCCAAAGGCCCATGGATAGTTTGGCATATGAGAGAGCAAAATTGTCTCCCATGGCAGTGCCTTTGACTTGCACATAGTATTGATAATTGAAATTAAAATAATTATGTGTAAGACAAAACTTGGCGCATTCCAAGATGAACCCAGCTTGTCTATTACTCATAAGTTGGTCATGAAATAGGAAGTGGTCCATAGATGCTAGTCCAAATTCATGGGGGATGGATGTATATAAGGTTCTTACATCCAGAGACATACAGATGTAGTCGTTATCCCATTTATATGACTTTAATTGCTCTAATAAGTGGGTACCATCTCTTATATAGGACTGCAGGCCCTGGGCAAGGGGCTGAAGATAGGGATCTATGCATTTGGACAAACCCAATGTTTTGCTGTTCATAGTAGCTATGATGGGTCTCCCTGGGGGATCAATGAGACTTTTGTGGATCTTTGGGATATGATAAAAATACGGTGTGCGGTAAAAATCCCTAATTAGGAAGGATGCTTCAGATTTAGCTATAATTTTGGTTTGAGTGGCATATTCAATTAGAAGATTGATATTCAATTTGTATTTGGGTAGTGGATCTTTGCTAAGTCTTTGGTAAGTGGATCCATCCGCAAGTAAGCGATGGGCCCTATTTTGAATGACAGTTCCTCCACCTTTGTCTGCAGTTTTTATGATTAAGTTGTCATTATTGGCAAAGGATTTTAATGCTTTATTCTCCAAAGGGGTGAGGAGGCCTAAGTCATAAGGACGGAGAGTTGGTTGTGAACATATTTTTTTTCATATCTGAGAACACTGTGTTATAAAAGGTAGTAGTAGAGGTGTGGACCTTTTGATTGATCCAGATAAAAGCTCTGGGTATTTCATGTTGGAAAGAATGTCACATCCTTTCCACTAGATGGCAGTGTTCAAAGGCACATATAAGGCTGTTATCAGCCGAAGTCTCACTAGCTTGACAAAGGAGCGTGCCCTGAGTCCCATCTGCCAGTGTGCATGCTCCGAATCACCGTTTCAACCCACCAGTGACGTCATCATGCCGACGCCACTTTCCAGCCCTCACCATCAGCCTGATCCAAGCCTCAGTTTCATCGCTGTGGTCCCAGAGATCCTACTGGCTAGGATTTCTCCCCCACAGGCAGAAAAATCAGCTGTTCAGAATGCCGCTCTGCAGTGAACGCCACGCCAGTGTGGATGGACTCGTGCCTTACTTGCTTAACCTCCATGTAAGTAGATAATTCACCTGTATCTCATTAAAATGTTTACAGTTCTAACCTAGAGATGCCTGTGTTTCTCTTCTCATTGTCAAAAGTCAAATGCAAGGGGTAAATGTTTTTCTGATGGCTAGGAGTCTCTGACATGGGCGCCTCCACACATGTGTAATAATTCTGGTTATCACAAAACAAGTAAAAAACTTGTATTTTTTTTTTTTTTTTTAACCCAGCTATAGAGGCAAGTCGGAATAAGGATTACTTGTGGAAAGTTTACCTTTTTTTTAAACAATCTAACCCAGTAAAGGTAAAAGTGGTAATATCAGTAAACGTAAGATATATAGTTATTTTCATTTTCACAAGTTGAATGCATATGCAAGGTAGTTTATCATAAAAATTGAGTTAAAGCCATTTTAACTTAAGTGGGTTGACACTTATTATTCTGAGCTGCAAATACTAAAACTGCTCTGTGCTAATTCCAGTTAAGTATTACAAAACATTAGAACATGCCAGGTCAAAAAAGTCACTCATTTGTACAACACAATGCAAAACGCAAGCTGTAATATGTTCATCTAAAAGCTGATTTACAAGTCTGATTGCATTATTGTTCCTGTATATGCAAATGTTTATGCAAATATTTTTAACCTTATGTACCTCTTTTAGGTCACATGTTACATCATGTGAACATTGGGCTAAAGGTGAAACAGTGTGTCCATCAAATTCCAGCCATTACAATGGAAGCCACTATCCAACCAATTACTCGCACAGTCCTTAGAGTTCGATTGAGCATCAATCCTGACTTTAAATGGCATGATCAGGTACACCCAATATTTCTTAATGTCTGGTAAATGATTATATAGGCTGTACTGGTATGTCATTTTTTTTTTTTTTTTAAGAAGTTAATATTGTCCTGCACTGTACATTGATTATCCTTAGGGGATTGTGTTTTTATTTTTTTATCTCAACTAAAGTGAAGTTACTTTTTTTAAATATTGGCATACTAGCTGTGTGACCTACATTGTCACTGAGCATTTTGAAGCAGGGGGAATGTATAAAACATTGGTTGTTTTATCTCCTGGTATTAAAAGTGTGTTCCTGTAAATTCCATAAGTGGCCAAAAATAAAGAATATGGTACCGCTCAGATGCCTCAGTAAATGACCATGACAAACTGGTACATTAATGACTGGTGTCGGTTATGATAGATACTAGCTTGTCAAGCTTTGTGAACTCAGAACTGGCACAGTATAAACATATTGATAAATCCAATAGTGGGTATAAATGGCTTCAGTTCAAGTCCCCCACCCTGGGAAAATCATTTAACGCATTGTGGGGCTTAATCGTAGAGGGTGAAGCGCGTTAGTGAATTCTTTCAAGTTGGGGGACATGAGCTGAAGCCATTTTTCCACACCTCCTGTGCAGACAAGCACCATCTCACTGTAAATTCCATGTTGCAGATTGCAACTATGCCTTTACACAATGCTGAACTAATAGTACAGGCAAAACTTCCTGATCCGCTGATCATAAGATGTCAGCCATGTCCTCTCTCCACAGCACTAGCTGCTTAGATCTGTGTCTGAAATCTCATTTGTTTATTGCTTACTCAATAGTCACCATGCTACAAGGGAAAATTAATATTCTCTATTTACATTCATTGAGTGCATTTATAGCCCTAAGAAAGAAATCTCTAAATCTGTTTGTTCATGTTGTATTATTTTTATAACTCCTCCTTTTTATTTGCTCTACAGAGACAGCAGTAATTAAAATATTCGTCTAAATAAGGGAGTTGACAACCAATAATTTTCTGTGCAATGTTAATAATTTTTTTTAAGAACGCTCCTTTCCACTACTGAGCAACTGGCATACCACACCGAGATAACAATATGTTAGTATGCTCGTAACAGTAAAAGCTCACCCGTAGTTTTCCTTCCAGGACACTTTTTCTGAGCACTCTCTGGAAATGTTGTTTTTGTTGTACTTTTTTAATACCTACAATAGTATTAGACAACTAGCGTAAATTCTAATCACAAAACATAAAAAAAATAATAAAAAAATAACTAATATTATAAAAATAAATAAAATATTAACAAATAATTTCCAGCCTTGGCATTTTATACTTAGTTACATTGGTCCAGCTTGGACCAATGAGAGTATGTATCTAACATAACTTTGTGATGCTGCTGGAAGCTAGAAATCACTTAAGTAGACCGCTACTTCAGTGATCTCCACTTACGGGTTTTGTACTGACCGACCAACCTTATACATCGTGAATACAAGAAGTTGGCTGCTCTGCACAGGCACTGTTCAGAGAATGCTTTTCATTTTCTGAATCAATGCAAAGCATTCTTTGATTTGACTAGCTGGAAAACACGATGTCACCGTCCCTCCTTGCCACCTCGTCCAATTAAATGCAAAGCATTCTCTGAATGGTGTCTGGGCCAAACGACTGGCCTTCTGTGTTCACAATGCAGGAGATCAGCCAACCAGCAGGGGGCCCAGAAGCAAGTGCCGATTACTGAAGTAGTGATGCCTGCTTCAGTGATTTTCAGCCTCCAGCAGCATCAGACAGATATGTCATATACATAGGGAAAATTGATCCAAGCTGGACCATGCCTGGAATTATTCTTTAAACAACACTTTAAAATATATCCCAAGGCTATACCACAATTAGGCATTTTTATATAATTTTGCTATAGCAGTAGTCTAATTTATTTATTATTAATTAGCATCCTTAGGAAAAAGAATATTCTCTATTTGCTAGCATTACTGTTAACTTTAATAGATGTTGCCCACTCCGTGTAATCCCAATTTTGTTTTGGAAAACCCTAATACTTTTATCCACCATAACATGAACACTTCAACAATTTTACATTTGGCTGTATTTTCTGCCTAAGGATGTTATATGCTAGAATGAGGAGCAAATAAAAAATAGCAAACGATCAGACAGACCTCCGATGTACTGTTAGTTAACTGAGCACTAAAAGACGCTGAATGTACTTTACTTGCAGATAATCTTTAAATTATTTACATTTAATTCTGCCTTGTATTGGCCTTTTAAGTGGATTTAATGCCCTGAGGTGGTGCAGCTTCTGTATCATGTGACCACTGTGATTGGCCCTTACAGCAATAACTTGATTGGGAGTCTATGTTGCTGCCTAACTAACTAAGAAGCATTGGGAGCATGCAGTAAGCACTCTCACAGCACACAGCCTCTTGCCACTCTCTATGCATATGTGTAGTGGCTGGGCATTAAAGACATCTTTTCTAGCTGCTGCATGTTTTACCAGTTATATAGTCAGCAAGAGACTGCTGGCAGAAGTAGGAAGGAGGAGGGAGTTTCCCAGGTTCTTAGAAATTTGCTGTCATGACTATAGAAATAGATTTCACGGATGCACACTTCTGCTCTGAATTGTTTTTCCACTTGGTCCTTGACTGTAATAGCCTGTATTCATATCTGGAGTTGTACATGGGTGGGAAGTGTGTTATTGTGATGGGTGGAGACTATAATATATGGATAATTTAACAGGTGGAAGCTCTTCAAGTATATACAGTATAGCAATAGGTCACATGCCAAGCATTAAAGGAAACACCTGTGCGTCTCCTCTTTTTACAGCTGTCTCACTCCTCCCTTTACTAGAAAAAGTGTCAGGATGCTGCCATGGCCAACCCTGCCTCCATCACACCTTTGGTCATATTATGCAGTAAACACGATATGCATTGAGATCCTCCACATACTGAAGCAATCTGGGCCACAAGTTATTTTATCAGTCCTATATATAGAATCCCCTTATTACCATATATATATATATATATATATATATATATATATATATATATATATATATATATATATATATAGCAAAGTGTCAGTTCTTCAGTGTTGTTGTTGAAAAGATATAATAAAATATTTACAAAAATGTGAGGGGTGTACTCACACTTGTGAGATACTGTATGTGTGTATATATCTATATCTATCTATCTATCTATCTATCTATATATATATATATATATATATATATTCAAACTATGTATTCTAGCTTCTGCCTACAGACCCACTATAAATTTCACAACCCTGTTTTTAAATTAGATGTCCAATTACTAAAAAGACCACTACAAGTTATGCATCACAGTGAATCAGATCCATCTGTTCTGTAGATAATAGAAGTATTACCTATTTGAAAATGAGAATCTGTGCTATATTAAAATGTTTCCTGTACCGTATTGCCTTTAAGATAATCTATAATAGGTTTGAATGCATTCTGTATTAGTAATACAAATAAATGTTTAGGGGAAAAATAGAAACACAAATACACAATTTTTTTTTATGTGATATTATATATTTATTTTTTCAATTTTGTCTTGTGATTGAAAAATGGCATTTAGTGATTTGTATATGAAAGCAGTCTTAAAGAATGAAAGCAGATGTTTAATTCATTATTGGAAGCTAATAAAAACTAACAAATGGGAGGAGGAAATAAAGAAAGATAATGTCTTCCCAAGCAAAGAGTTGGTTACAGTTTTGTCATGTTCAGCACTAGTACAAAGCTCATTAATGCCTGCTGTTGGATTTAACCCAAAGGTCAGAACACTGGGTTGCCAATCTTTTGTATTACATAGACTGAACATGATGAGAGACACTCGGTCACCCAATAGGTGATGACCCAAACAGTTCACAAGGTCAACATCCCGCAGCTCTTCATTCCCAGTGCTGCCTTTATGTGTTACATGTTCATTATCCTATCTGGTTTTTACATCTATAGGATAATCCAGCCAGATTCTTTCTACATTGAAAGTTAATTTCAAAAAGTTAGAGTGATAAGCTTACGGTTAAGTCTGGAAGCAAATGCTGAATTTATTTGAATCTGTTTTCCATATTACATTTCAAGATTTATGCTTGCATAGTACATTAGTTAACTTGGTGTCACTGTTGAGTGAGAAATACTATAAATGTTGATTTAAGTTTTATGAAGTAATCTTCATTTATCTCATAATACAGTGCCTCACTCAGATGACACAATAAATGAGTGAAATGAATTGTTGTTGGATAGCATCTAGCTTGCAATTAATCTAATATTTTTCTTGACCGAACCTGCTTGTACATTTATTTATCCCATCTAGTTTTAGGGAAACAAGATAATCATGGTGTTTCCAAGTAACATTAGATATTTAATTTTATCTGGATGTCATAGAGAGTTTGCTTGCTTGATTGCTAGTATGAAGTGTCAAAGTCTACAGTTCTTAAGTATTATAAAAAATGTGAATATAGAGCACAAATTGACAATTGCGTATAATAACTCTTAAAGTAGCTACACCAAATAATGCTTTATATACATGATATTTGTAGAATAATATGCCTACTATTGTGTACCTACAGACAAATTATTATTATTATTATTTTTTATTATTATTGTTTTGGATAGCAGAAGGAAAGGTTGTCATTTCTTTTAGTTTATAATTTGCTGTCAGCATTTTTTGGGGAAATTTTCTTTTACTTCTTGTCCAGGAGAGACAACTGGAAGTGGTAGGAAATTTCTACAAAGTGACAGTCATAGCTGCAACAGGTTTGTCTATTGAAAGACTTAGCCTCACCTCCTTTCAGCAATCAAACTACTATTGTGACATTATTTTCAGAAGTCAATTAACCATGACAATCCTGTGATGGTACATTTTGTTAAAGCTCAATACTAAATGCATTAACTAAGGGGATTGGTCGTTGATTGGGTCTCCAGTTGTAGTGGTGACAGAAGTTGTATTGTCTTAGGCCTTGGTACTAAAGTGTGTCCCCATTCAATGGCCGTGTTTGCCCACACGGAGATGAACAGGTGTTTTGTGCATGTCCATGCAGCTGTTGTGCCTCAATTGAAATGAATGGGACTGCCTGCACAGTGATGCATGGAATACCTGTGCATCCGCATGTGGCAAATACAGTCCTAATAGGGATGTTCGCTCATGTGAATAAGGCCTAGCAGAGGGATTTTTATTGGATTAATTTCCTGCACATGGTGGCTCCCATGGGCCTTAATATCATGGTGTTAATCTTGTGCCTTCTTACTAAACAATTATCTACTTTCTTCAATCCAGACTATAGCCCTTTTTTGGCTGTGTGTTTAGACATTTTTGTCACATTTTGCCTGTGCTTAGTATGATTTGCATACCTTTATGTTTGGCCCCACACTGATTTTGTTTTTATTTAAATTTCTTTGTTACAGTTGTATGAGTTTTTTTCCTTTTTTCACTTTTATCCTCTTTTTTCATTTTTATCCTCTTTATTTTCTTGATCACTGGAGTGCCTCTTGTGATTACCCAAACATTTTGTTTCCCAGCAATGGACTTTTTTCTTCACATTTTTTTCCTTTTATACTTCAAATTGTTAGGTTTTTCCATGTTTTGAATTTACTTTTTATTTTTGTGTTCTTTTTAAATCAACAGTAGCTCTTTATATCTACAAAGAATTATGTTGTTTCCTAGCAACAAATTTACCAATCCACCAAGAGTTTCCACCCGTATTAGCTTGAGAGTGGCGTCTGATTATTTTTTTTGCCACTTCTGGTTTTCTTGTTGATGCCACTCCTGGTCCATGGAATTGATTGACATGTGCAGTAGGTGCTTGTTCCAGCTCCCAAAATGCATGCCAGGTTATCATTACCTGCCACGGATTTAGGAGCTCTTCTTTGGATTTGTTTGAGGGCTCAGTGTTTTTCTTTGTTGTTTACATTGCTGGGAGCATATTTTGCTTTATCTTATATTAGGCATTCCCACAGCCATATTCTTCTTTTTATGTAAATAAACTGCAAAGGCACCTTATTCCCATTTATACATGAGTTGGATTGTATAGTATATTCATGATTACACAGGTATGTTTTTGTCTTGCATGCATGTTGATGTGTCACCTTTTAGCAAGGGGCCTGTGTGTCTGCCTAAAATCAGTGTTATAATTATCTTTTTTTTTTTTTCTCTAAATCTGCTTTGCAACTATGACCTCAGCAAAACTTTGCTTTGCTGGCATTTTGGTTGCAAGTAATAAATACCTGTTGGGATTCTAAACCTTCTTGTCTATCCAAACTTAGAGCACATATATATACTTTATGCTTGGAATTTTTTCATCTGAGACATACACTGTGACTTAGACCCCTTTCACACCTAAGCGTTTTTCAGGCGATGCAGCGCTAAAAATAGCGCCTGTATAGCTCCTGCCAAACGCGGGTCCTTTAACTCCAGTGTGAAAGCCGGAGGGCTTTCAGACTGGAGCGGTGTGCTAGCAGGACGGTAAAAAAAGTCCTGCTAGCAGCATCTTTGGAGCGGTGTATTCACCGCTCCTATACCGCTCCTACCCATTGAAATCAATGGGATACTGCGGGGATACCGCTGCAGCGGCACTTTGCGGGGGGTTTTAACTCTTTTTCGGCCGCTAGCAGGGGTTAAAACTGCCCCGCTAGCGGCCGAAAAAGAGTTAAAACCCCCATGAATACCGCGGCTAAAACGACGGTAAAGCAGCGCTAAAAATATCGCTGCTTTCCAGCCGACACTCGAACCGCCCCAGTGTGAAAGGGGCCTTAGAAGTAGATTAGAGGTTACAAAAAATGCTGAAACAGTTGTTGAAAATCAGTATCAACTAAAAGTGGTTCTTTAAAGCATAACTAAAGGCAAGACTTTTTTTTTATTTTTTTTTTGGATAGTGTGGAGAGGGATCAGAACAACTCTCAGGTTTAAATTGCTATATTCTTTTTTAATCATAAAAGGAGGACGTTTTTATTAATGCAAAAGATACAATACGGATATGGTTCATATAACTATCACAGGAGAACCATATAAACAGTAAAATCTGGGACATCTGGTTTTACAGGAGGCAACAAAGATACAAAATATGTTAATAGTAAATAGGAAGTGATGTGAGAGTCGAACATATAAATGAACAGCAATTTAAAATAGCGACAGAAATAGGCTATTGCAAGGATGGGTAGACAGTATTAAAACATCTCTGCTGAAGCCCCAATAGCAGCATAGAAAATGGGAGAAACACTTTAGACATGATATATCATTGACAGTATCTATGAAGTACACGTAGCTGCAAACTGTAGCCCCCTGTCTCAAATGTTATTGTATTTACTTGGACAACCCCAATTGATGTAAATAACCTTCTTATAAGGTAAGGAGTTATTCACTTCAGTAACCCAGGCTTTATTGCTACCTTTGACCCTGTTAGGGAGAGTCACCCCTTTTTGTTTGCCCTGTTTACCATTCTCATCAAAAGTGAAACTAAAAGAAAATCTCAAGCTTTGGGTTGTCCCCAAAGAAGCAATAGAGGGAAAGTCTTCCAATAGGGACACTAGTTCTCTATCCAAAAAAAAAAAAAAAAAAAGCTTTGCCTATAGCTATACTTTAAAGCTCCTTTTTTTTTTTTTTTTTTGCAAAAATTGCTTGGAAATTTTTCATGAATGCATACTTGCCAACATGTTTTCCTGTCAGCTGCAAATAGAGATTGTGTTCCAGGTGGTGTGTATGTACAGCAGCAGGGACCATGGTGTCTGCATGATCTCTGTCTTGATCAGTTCTAGTTGGTCAAACTCAGAGATCACTTGCTTTCTTCCTCTTCTATGCATGTTAGGACACTGTGCCCTCAACAAAATGGCAGTGCATGTTGCTGCATAGATGAGTGTAGACCATCTCACCCTTCTTGCCCATTTTCTTTGTTACTTCCCTCTGCTTTCAGTCCCTCCCACTAGTTAGAGGAAAGCTGAGAAGGACTAGGTAGGATGGTTGGTGACAAAAAGGAAATAAAAGAAATACCAAATGAATTTGTTTATAGGTCAGCATGGGTGCAGTTTACAACATAAAGTATATACAAGACATGTACATAACTCCTTAATGTATAACTTAATAAAAATGAATACCAGATAGGAATTGGGGACCTAAAACTTTAGACTCTAAAGCTTGTAATCAAGCCTTTACTTACCATGATTTTGAAAGCAGTTGTATTATGTTTTAGACTTAATTTAACCTGAATTACAGGAAACAGAGAAGCAATTACACTGAAAGGCAGATGTAAATCATGTACTAACAGTTTTGTAATGACAGGTGCATGGAACAGTTGGAGAACCTTGGTGGATTTGGGTTGAAGACCCCACTAACGATCACATTTACCATTCAGAATATTTTCTTCTTCAAAAAAAACAGGTATGGTCCATCTACCGCAGTCAATGGTCACAAACACTGCAACATTTTTCTTTATGTCTGAAGAATCATATGCCGTTCTATACATGTTAAGAATTTAAAGTGATATTAGACCCCGACCCTTCCCCAATATTCAAAACTTTCTTACCCCTCTTTACAAGATTCTGCCTTTTCTCGATGCTACTTACAATAATGTTCACGCTTTATCCCCCCCCCCCCCCCCACACCAACACACACAAACACGCACACGATATTCCTTTCTGGTGGTATTGAAGTTTCTCCTGTCACAGCATATGGTATATCTATCAAAGTTACCAGCGCTGGCAACCCTGCTTACAGAACGTAAGCATGCCACTTTTTGCCATATGTTTGGATGATAGCAATACAAAAAGGAATTGGGCCCTGGGCAGAGCAGCAGCTTTGACCCTTCTATCCAGTTATTTGGCATTCATGAGTAAGTATTGCAATATGCACTGAGAAGCAGCTTAATTGGCATTTTCTGTGCTAGCATCGCTTGCCCCATCATACTCTATCTGTGTACAAGTGCATCCTCCCTTGTTACAGACAGGTGCACAGCTTTGACCATTGTGCTACCCCCCTTGTTTACTGCAGGAGCACGAAGGGTTAATCTTATATCATATGCTAGCTATATGAAGTAGGTATATAAACATATTTTTATGAAGATAAATATTGTGTAATTTGGGTAAGTTGGATGTGCCTTAGCCTCCAGAAATGTTAAAGAACGTTAAGAGTACTTTGGTTGTATATGTAATTATTGTTGTACTATATTATTGTTATACTATAGTATGACCAAGTATATTTTTTAACTTCCACAGGTTGTCCTGAAAGAACAACAACTCCTGGTATTTACAATACCCATCTTTGAGCCACTACCCTCCCAGTACTACATCCGGGCAGTGTCCGACCGATGGCTAGGAGCTGAAGCTGTTTGTATAATAAATTTCCAACATCTCATTTTGCCAGAAAGGCATCCTCCACACACAGGTAAGAGCACACATTCCTTCCATCTTTATATATATATATATATATATATATATATATATATATATATATATATATATACACACACACACACACACACACACACACACACACACACACACACACAACCCCAATTCCAAAACGTTTGGGATGCTGTGTAAAATATACATAAAGACAGAAAGCAATGATTTGCAAATGTCATAAACCCATATTTTAGCCAAAATAGAAAACATATCAAATGTTTCAACTGAGGAAATGTACTATTTTAAGAAAAAAATATCAAAAAGGTAATTTTGAAATTGTTGGCAGGTGTCAAAAAAAGTTGAGACAGGGCCATGTTTACCATGGTGTATTATCCCCTCTTTTAACAACACTCCTGGAATGCAACAATGCCTGGGAGCTGAGTTGCTGGAATTTTGGATGAGGAATGTTGTCCCATTCTTGCCTGATCTAGGATTCTAACTGCTCAACAGTCCAGGGTCTTCTTTGTTGTATTTTTCATTTCAAGGTGTGCAATTTATTATAAATTGGTGAAAGGTACAGACTGCAGGCAGGCCAGTTAAACACCTGGACTCTTCTACTATGATACCATGGTGTTGTCAGATACAGTATGAGGTTTAGCATTGTCCTGCTGAAATATACAAGGCCTTCCCTGAAAAAGACTTTGTCTGGATGGGATCATATGCTGCTCTAAAACCTGGATATATCTTTCATCATTGACGGTGCCTTTCCAGATATGCAAACTGCCCATTTCATATACATTAATGCACCACCATAACATCAGAGATGCGACCCTTTCCTCTTTAGTTCAGGATGGTTTACCGTATTGTAAAAGCAATGTAGGGAAACTCACATAGTGTGAAACTATATAAAACTTCAATAGGAGTCAAATATAAATATGCTACTCACAAGGTTAAAATAGATAGGTGCGTAGTATAAAATGCCATTCCCGGGAATCAACCCAAACACTTCCTGGTACAGACGAGTGTGGTGACGTCATGTGCATAAGCTCTGTCCTACGCATGTTGTCAAATCTGACTTCATTGTGTGCACAAATGCAGATTTGACGAAAACACGTAGGGAAGAGCTTACACATGTGACGTCACCGCACTGATGACAGATTTTACGAAATGCATAGGGAGGAGCTTACACACGTAACGTCACCACGCTCGTCTGTACTAGGAAGTGTTTGGATCGATTCCTGGGAATGGCATTTTGTACTAAGCACTTACAGTATCTCACAAAAGTGAGTACACCCCTCACATTTTTTAGTAAATATTTTATTATATCTTTTCATGTGACAACACTGAATAAATTACACTTTGCTACAATGTAAAGTAGTGGGTGTTCAGCTTGTTTAACAGTGTAAATTTGCTGTCCCATCAAAATAACTCAACACACAGCCATTAATGTCTAAACCGCTGGCAACAAAAGTGAGTACGCCCCTAAATGATAATGTCCAAATTGGGCCCAAAGTGTCAATATTTTGTGTGGCCACCATTATTTTCCAGCACTCTCTTGGGCATGGAGTTTACCAGAGCTTCACAGGTTGCCACTGGAGTCCTCTTCCATTCCTCCATGTAGACATCATAGAGCTGGTGAATGTTAGAGACCTTGCGCTCCTCCACTTTCCATTTGAGGATATCCCACAGATGCTCAATAGGGTTTAGGTCTGGAGACATGCTTGGTCAGTCCATCACCTTTACTCTCAGCTTCTTTAGTCATCTTGGAGGTGTATTTGGGATCGTTATCAGGTTGGAATACTGCCCTGCAGCCCAGTCTCTGAACGGAGGGGATTATGCTCTGCTTCAGTATGTCACAGTACATGCTGGCATTTATGGTTCCCTCAATGAACTGTAGCTCCCTAGTGACGGCAGCACTCATGCAGCCTCAGACCATGGCACTCCCACCACCATGCTTAAAGCGGAGTTCCAGGCTTTTTTTGTTTATTAAAAGTCAGAAGCTACCAAAAGTTTAGCTGCTGACTTTTAATAAACAGACACCTGTCCCACGGTCCAGCCATGCGGCTGCACGGACCCCCGTTCCTCTCCCCCTCCTCTCCTCGGCGCCTCCATTGAAACTGTGGGCACCCGCCCGTGACAGCTTGCGGCCTCTCTCAGTGGACAGGCAATCTTCTGGGACCTGTCACGTGTCCCAGTAGATTGCCAAGAGGGAGGGGCTACCTAGGGGGGAGGAGGAGTCGCCTAGGCGGCCCGTAGGTGGAAGCAGGAAGTGGGACAGGAAGTCCCACTTAAAACTAAGCACCCACTACCCCCCCCCCCCAAAAAAAAAAAATGACATGCCAAATGTGGCATGTAAGGGGGTGAGGAGTGCTTAAAGCGGAAGTTCCACTTTTGGGTGGAACTCCGCTTTAACTGTAGGCAAGACACACTTGTCTTTGTACTCCTCACCTGATTGCCACCACACATGCTTGACACTATCTGAACCAAATAAGTTTATCTTGGTCTCATCAGACCACAGGACATGGTTCCAGTGATCCATGTCCTTAGTCTGCTTGTCTTCAGCAAACTGTTTGCAGGCTTTCTTGTGCATCATCTTTAGAAGAGGCTTTCTTCTGGAATGACAGCCATGCAGGCCAATTTGATGCAGTGTGTGGCGTATGGTCTGAGAACTGACAGGCTGACCCCACACTCCTTCAACCTCTGCAGCAATCATACATATATTTACCTAAGACAACCTCTCTGGATGTGAAGCTGAGCACGTGCACTCAACTTCTTTTTCGTCAACCATAGTGAGGCCTGTTCTGAGTGGAACCTGTCCTGTTAAACCGCTGTATGGTCTTGGCCACCGTGCTGCAGCTCAGTTTCAGGGTCTTCGCAATCTTCTTATAGCCTGGGCCATCTTTATGTAGAGCATTAATAATTTTTTTTCAGATCCTCCGAGAGTTCTTTGCAATGAGGTGCCAACTTCCAGTGACCAGTATGAGAGAGTTAGAGCGATAACACCAAATTTAACACACCTACTCCCCATTCACACCTTGTAACACTAACGAGTCACATGAAATTAGGGAGGGAAAATGGCTAATTGGGCCCAATTTTTACACTATCATATAATATGTTATTCTTAGATGTAAGCATTATTATAATATATTTATTTTGATTACTTTTGTTGCAGAGTTGTTGGACTTGCAACCATTGCCTGTGACAGCTTTGGGACATAGAGAATATGAAGCCTTGTACAAGTTTACACACTTTAACCCTGTTCAGACCCAGATCTTCCATACCCTGTACCACACAGACTCAAATGTTCTACTTGGAGCTCCAACTGGTTCAGGAAAGACTGTAGCAGCAGAACTGGCAATCTTCAGAATCTTCAACAAGTATCCAACATCTAAGGTATTGAACTTTAGCTTACTGTTATGTTTGAAAATCCTGTTTGTTGCACGTTTGAATATGTAGACTGTTTTTCCAAAGGCACATTTATGTCACACTGACACACAAAGAAAAATATAGTCTAAATTTGTTCAATTTCAGGCAAGTACTAGATTGGTGTAGAGCTGAATCTCCATTGTGGTAGTAACTGGTCAGATTTATTGTAAATATTATTCCAAAATGCATAAATCCTTTGCCACGTATAGTGTATATATATTTTTTGCAGTAAACTTATGACCTCCAGTTTAAGGGTTCATCAATTGACATTGTGTAAAAAATTGATTTGTATCATGTATGTAGTAAGCAATACCATATTTTTCTTATTTCATAGGTGCTTTGATATTTTTATATTCCTGTAGTGGACATTACCATGTGCACTAAAAGTTTTAAAAAACCCAAATGAGTCATACTGCTCAAAGAGCAAAATCGTCAAAAGAAAAGATCAGTCAATTGCATTTTTTGAATGGATGAACTATGGACTTTGAACTTGAAAACAGCACTGGTTTAAGGGGAACATGACTTGGAAAAAAAAACATAGCAAATGCCATTGTTAAGCTTTTCCTCTGGCCTTCAATTGTTTAAGTCACTAACCCAAAATAAATATGTAGACAAGGACCTCTGACTTTTCTGAGCTGCATACATATTTTGGGTTAATGACCCAGAAAGTATCAAAGCCAGTAGGTGAGCAAAACCGTCTAGCAGCTAGCATTTCAAAAGGTTGTAAGCAAAGGCAGTCTCCATATTTCTCTTGTGACAGGTTTACTTTAAATTTGTCTTTTGAGTCAGTAAAGCCTCATAAACATTTTATGATGCAACATGTGATGACTCGATAATGGTTACTCTTTAACGATTAACCTGATTCAGCCCTATAATTAAACATTCATATTTAGACATGGGGTACATATCAGCTATCTAGCTCTTGAGGTTTTAGTTCAGGAATTATTCCAGTGCACCAATCCTCTTTTAGTTCAGGAAACATGCCAGTGCGCCAATCCTCCCTGTAATTTTAAATGGAAATGTGTTAATTTCTCCTGTCTGTAATAGGGAAGAGCAGCCCAACTCCAGGTAACTTAAATAGTATTTCTTGCAGTTGGTCTATGCCTGCAAGGGTTAACTGCTCATGTAGTCTACAGGAAGTTTTTGCACTTAAACGTACCTGATTCACAGCAAAACTGGCAGATGGCACCCCCCCACACATTTCAGAGGTGGACTATGCATTGGCCTCATCACATCTGATGCCGGGCTGCATTGGTCTTGAGGATGTCAGGACCTTAGACAGAATGAACCTGGGGGAGAAGACACTTGGTGGACCAGAGGATCAGATAAGTAAATCGTCTTTTTTATGTCCCTTAGATCTAAATGAACAATTAACCCTTGCAGTGCCGGTTCAGTGCCACTGCAAGGAATCCTTTTTACGTTTTCTGGAGTTGGGCTTTAAACACACCTACTGCATGACCAGTGCTGTATTTTTTACAGCCACCAATAGGTGTTTCTTTCTCACTCTGTTTCACAGTATTACCACACACTACCTGCTCAGTGGCAATATAATTGCATTATATAATAATTTCTTATTTATAAGACTATGGGTTATATGCTGCCACCTTCCGGTGAGGTCACTGGCAACCAAGGTTGTTAGGACAGCTGAAATTTTTTAACTCCTTGGGTTCCCAAGAATCCTCAGTCATGGATGATGGACAAACTTTCTCTACTGATGGCTTGTAATGGCAATTTACCTGACAAAAGTTTACTTGTAAAAATCCCTTCTCCCTCTGGCTGCACTGATGCCACTGTCACAATATGATTGCAGCTACCAGATCACTTATCTGCAGCATTTCAAGGAACCATACACAGACCCTGCTTCTTGGAAGACGTGTGACAAGCCTGTAGTGTTTCCTTTGACATTGGACTCTGCATGTGGAGCTCACCCTTGGTATAGCAGTACAATGAAGTACAGTTAGTTGCAAAGTGCTCTACAGAACCAGGGCAGTAGAGATCCAAATCTCAGTAGTTCCAGACCCTGACAACCTTGTGCATGAAGGAGGGGGGGTATGCCTTTCCAAACTGGGCAAAGCAGGGAGTCCTTTCGTATTGGGCTTTTCCCTGGGAATAAGCTAGTACTGGGCATAGAGGAATGGGCAACAAGAGCACATTAGGCAAGAAGCAGTGTGTGGCAAGGGAGCTACGACACTTTTTGACATTTGTCGTAGCCAAGGCCTAGTGTACACCACTTTATTTGTTTGTTTCTGTCAAACCTCCTTGCCTCTCTGACGAGATTTCAGGCCCTTCAGACTGCTTTGCATCAACTTCACTCTTTAGCAGCAATGATTCCAGATTCCCTACAATAAATAGTTTTAGGGCTTTTATTTAAACCTGTTTATGGTTCCAAAGCTGTCCACTTTCTGGACTGTGGATTCAACAATTCCAGATGGAATCAACCTGGTCTGTAAATGCATCTTTGCAATAATGGAATTTTTGTCATCAATAAATATCAAGGATGCATATTTGCATATTCCCGTTTTCCCACGCATCAGCTGTTCCTGTGTTTTGCGGAGGGCGTGCAGCCGTTCCACTTTGTGGTCATTCCCTTTGGCCTGTCTATGGCTCCCTGGGTCTTTACCAAGGTGTTTGCCCTGATCCTTATGCTGCTGTGCTCTTAGGGAGAACACTATTTGGCATTTCTGAACGACCTTCTCTTAAAGAATGACTCTGCCCCAGCCCTAGTGGCCAATGTGCCATGAACGATACAGACACTTTAGAGCTTTGAGTGGATTCTCAACCCACAGAAGTCTGTGTTGGAATCAACCACTGCTTGGGGTACTCAGGCCTAGTCTTTCTAGAACCAAATGCAAATATGCAAAGTCACTAGCATTCCAAATAAATGTGTTTCATGTGTTTATTGTGAAGACTGTATCACATTAGGCTTTTAAAACTGAAATTCTGGGTAGGGTCCCTTTCTCAATGAAACATAGTAACATCACAATTTTTGCATGTTTACATTTGGTTCTGGCTAGGCACTAACTGTGGTATTCACTTTCAGCACCCATCATTACTGGCCTTGAACTTGGCCCAAGCCTGGGTTTTTCCTTCTTTTAAAACTCAGACCTGGTGGTTGACCAGCCCTGTACTGGATTCAGAGGAGTCTTTTCTCCTATTAATCTATAATATAGTTTTCACAATGGATGTCAGCCTGTCTGGCTGGGGAGGTGTCCTTGGAAAGGCACGTTCCAGTGTTGTCACCAGCCCACATTCCCAGATTGGACAATTGGTGATCAGACTTTAATTGTCTCAGCGCATGGATGCCAGAGAATGGTTTCCTCACCGTGAAGTATTTTGGGACATATGTCACCACTGTGGGAATTTGAACATAGATCCACCTCAACCACATGTTGGACAGATTTGTGCCCAGTATCATGGTTTCTAAGGCCTTTGCAGTGCATGCACTGGTGACACCATGGGATCATATGTGGCTGATATTCACCTTTTCTTGCCTATGAAATCTTTCTCAGCTACTTCACAAACTTAAGATGGAGGGCTTTTATAGTGATCCTGGTGGCACAGAACTGGCCCAGAAGGACTGGGTACTTGGAAATTCTCTAACTCCTTTGAGACTCCCGATAGGCACCACCAGATCAGCCACACCTACTGTCTGAAGGACCAGTCTTCCATCCTCCCTCATGGTCACTGAATTTGATTGTTTGAAACCCAAGTCTTGAGATATTGTTATTCCTACGCGGCTTGCAGCTTTGAAATCAACCTCTGTTAAGGTCCATCATCACACTTGGTAGACTTACCTCACATGTTGCGAGGCATGGAATTTTCACCCTAGAAATATCTTGCGTGTGTACTGTAATGTCCTGTAATCTAAGACAAGTCAAAAATCTTTATGTAAGTGTATATAAAAATGTAAACAACCACATACTGTCACAACTTAAATCCTTCTCTTTAACATTTACTCCTAATAATCATCTGCTTTACTTGTTTGTGTATAGGCAGTCTACATAGCTCCTCTGAAGGCTCTAGTCCGTGAAAGAATGGAGGACTGGAAAGTGAGAATAGAGGAAAAGCTTGGTAAAAAGTAAGTGTCTTGTCAAATTCAATCTGATATTATCAGAAGCTGTAGTTTCATCTGTTTATATGCTAGGTTTACATTTCACACTTTTATGTCTGAGCCCTATGTATGTTGCAGCAATTCCTCATTTCTTTCCATTTTAATTTTTTCCTTTAATTTCAAGATTTTTGTTTATTGTTAAATTTTAAAGATTTTATTTTATACTATACTTATATTTTAAATGAACTATGTGCATAGGTATACTTTTTTTTTTTTTTCAGAACAATTGTGCATAGAACTAAAAATACGATGAACTAAATATACAGTAACAATGTGCTCTTAATTCACCAACAAAATGTATTTAAACATTCAAAAGAAGAAGTCCTAAAATTGCATGTAGTATTTAAAAGAATATATTATATTATATCTAAAGTATCAGTAAAGCCCCCAAATACTGTAGTCTCTACAGTAAATTTGTATTACATTAGAGCTGCTTGTAGGTGGGCAGCTAGGAGCCTGATAGGACGGGTAAGACTTTTGAATTGACAGTGGCTCTTCTTGTCATTGCAGTAAATGACAGGGTAGACCAAGCAACCAGCTGGCAAAAAATTCATAAAAGTAATTTTTATATACACCTCTGTAATTTGATTTTGGAGGATATTCCCAACCTCACTGTGTGAAAGGATGCATTCAGGTTTACAGGGACTTTAATAATTACTAAATAAGCACACCCCATAGAAATTGTTGACTTTTGTACCTTATTTGAACAGTCAAACTATAAATCTAGATTCAGATATCTACATAGCTATGTGATATATTTGAACAAATGTTTTCAATTTTTCAAGATCTAAATGAATAAAATTGCATATTTGTCATTTGAACAAAGTAAATACACCCCATTCTTTATCACCACTTCAAATCCATTAGAATAAGTTCAGGGTTTCAGATTAGGTGCCAATGGTTAGAAGCTGCTTTAGGGAGTATACAGTCTTGACAGCTCAGATATCTACGGTCCAGTGTTCTCTTTGCCACTGATAGTAGCAGTCATCCAAAAATAGATCAACAGATTTCCCCAACACCCTCAGACAGAAAGTTGTGAATGCTTATGAGTCTGGCTGGGGACATAAAAAGATTGCCAAATGATCTGAAATCAATCTTTCCACTGTAATCTGTAAATGGCATAGATTTCAAACTACTGCTAATTTGTCCATTGCTAGCCATCCTAGCAAATTCAACCCAAAAACTTACCTCTGGATGATAAATTAAGTATTTAAGAATCCCAAAATATCATTGTGGGATACTCAGGTAACTCTTGCAACAGTTAGGGTCAAAGTGCGTACATATACAATTAGAGATAAAATGCATCAATTCCAACTACATGAGAGGTGTGTTAAGAAAGAGTCTTTGTTGTCAAAAAAAGAACACTAGACCAAGATTACTGTTTGCCACTGAACTTGTTGGCAAATACCAGACTATCTGAAACCACGTGCTGAAGACTGATCAATCAAAGATAGAGTTGTTTGGTCACAGTAACAGTATATATGTTTGTCGCAAACCAAAGACAGTACTTGAGGTTGAAGCAACTGTGAAGCATGGTGGTGAAAATGTTATGGTTTTAGGTTGATTTGCGGCTTCAAGGCCTGGGCAGCTCACAGTCGTCAAGCAACTCATAGCAACTGTGAAGCATGGTGGTGAAAATGTTATGGTTTGGGGTTGCTTTGGCGCTTCAAGGTCTGGGCAGCTGGCAGTCATTAAGCTGACTATTCATCCTGCATCATATCAAAGGGTGCTTGGTGAGAATATGAGGCCATGTGTCCAAAAGCTAAAGTTGAACCAGAAATTAATCTTTCTTTTTCATACATCATGGGACACAGAGTCAGGTTAATATTCATTACCTGCTGGGTTATACTCCATCTCCAGGGGAATGGACACTGGTAGACCAAAGGTCTTTAGACAGGAAGTGATCCCCAATATAACCCCTCCCATACAGGAAGTACTTCAGTTTTTTACCAGTGTCTGCAAGGTGGATGGCACAGAGAGCTCCAAGTCTCTAGTCCCACAAATGGTTCTTAAATGAATCAAGGGATTGACCAATCGGATCCATTTGACACAGGCTTTATATGCCGCTCGCAAAGAAGACTCAAGATCCTGTGAGGTTTAGCCTGTAATACGGCCTCTTGGCGCTGGACCATGTGAAGTGGAATCCTGGTCACCACAGTGCTAAGGCATTCCTGCAGGGTGCTGTACAGGTCCATGAAAAGGGTACCCAGTCCTTGAAGGTCCTCAAGTGACAGGAGCCTGCTGTGATGGGTGAAGTTTTGGCTCTTAGATTCTAAGCTGTCCTGCGCTGGATGGGTAAGTGAAACCCTTTCACTTATTATTGTGGGGTGTCCCAGTGATTGTAACATTCAGTTAAGCTAGCTAGAGGCTGGACACCTGTGTGCGGAAACCATACGGGGGAGTTTTGGGCTAGCTGTGGGTGTTTGCAAAGTGTACCTTGTTTGCCTGTGTCTGGCTGTTTTTTACCTGTATGATGGCACACACCGGTTTCGCCATTTCACCTTGGTTCACCATGGCGCATGTGCATTCGCAAAAGCGCCACTGGACTTAGCAGTTTATTTGGCGGCCATGGCACACGCAGCTTCGCCGCACATGCACAGTAGCCTTTATCTGGGCGCACCAAGATCTGCATATATATATAGCCACACCTGTTCGCCGGGGCCACACACACCCTGATCATTTCGGTGCACACCCAGCTTATTTAAGCTGTGTAGAACAAGCATGCAGTTCTTCCAGAAGGCAGCTGTGGGACAGGCACTTGCAGCGGTTAATTTCTCCTTACCCGGGTCACGTGAGTCACCAAGTGTTGCTTGGCAGGCTAAAGGTGCTTAGCAGGATTGTTACATAGGGGCTTGGTGAGCCCCATTAAAGTGTCTCCCTTCTGAGGTGCTTTAATACTACACTCAAATACTCTCTTTTTGTGGCTAGTAAATGTCTTCAAAAAAGAGAAACGGGACTAACACTACAGGGAAGAGCACACCTATGTCGTCAGTAGTTCTTGATGAACCTAGTCATATCCCTAGTGTTGTATCCCCTGAAGGACCAGAGGCTTCCGGCCAATCTGAGCCGCTGCGCCTATCTGGTATTGTGCCTACAGTCAACGCTGCTGCTTCACCCTTTATCACCAAGGATGAACTCTCCTCGGCCCTAGACGGATTAGAGCACAGGATTGCTGGCATGATTGCCTCCATCCCGCAGGGTGGCAAGAAGCGTGACAGATCCCCCTCCCAGGAACCCTACTAGTCGGGAGCAGGAATGGGTTGAGGATGGGGAGCAGCTTAAAGCTCAGGATTCTGCGGAGGGCCCGGCAGATGAGTCTGCTTCTGAGCAATCTGGACAAGAAGATATTCAGTTGATGTCTGCCTCTCAGTCACAGAGGCTTTCGATCTCAAAATGGTTCGTTCTACCTTTAAGTTGCCTCTTGCAGAGGTGACTGAGCCCCCTGATGCTCTTTGGGATCCCTGAGGCCTCTTCAGGCCACACAAGCTTTTTCCATACACCCCCTGTTGGAACAGGCGATGTATGCTGATTGGGAACATCCTGACAGGATTTTTGTTCCTCCTAAGAGGTTTTCCCTTTTTATAGCCCATGGATGAAAAGTTAACTAAAAAAATTGAGCAGGCCAGCCGTAGATGCAGAAGTCACTTCCTTAAACAAGAACTTAACTTGTCCGGTAGATAATGCCCAGGGCTTGAAAGACCATGTTGATAAGAAATTGGAGTCATTATTAAAGGCTTCCTTTTCTTTTGGCCAGTTCAGCTATTCAGCTAGCTGTAGCAGCAATTGTGGTATCTGCCAGTCCGTAAAGGATCTGGTCAAACGGCCTGCTAAGCCTAACCAGGAGGAGGATCTGCCTAAAAGTAAGACAGATATTCCTCAAGCGCTGTGTTTTGCTGTTGACGCCTTAAAGGATTCAATACAGCAGGTTTCTCATTTGGCTTTACATACTGTATGCACAGATTTTGTGGCTTATATTTGTCTATTCAAATATGTTTAAAAAAAATAGTGAACAGTTTCCATGGTTCCATACTTAAAGTAGTATTAACCCTCAGAATTGTTTAGCTGAACACATTAAGCAAAAAAAAAAATAAACTTTTTAAAATTCTTACTATAGCACTTGCAAGTTTACAACTTTCAATGTTGCTTGCTCGTGCTGTCTCTGTGCTGATTTCCACATCCAGTTTTTATAGGAAAATGTTAACAGTGGACAGTTCAGTCTGTTACCTTGGAGAAGGGAGGGGGATGAGGAGGGAGGAACAGGGGAGTATCTTGCCATCATACGCTATGGGGGCTGTGTGTTTCTAGTTCTGTACAGTGTAGGGAGATACAACTCTAGTCCCTATATGCAAGGATTACTCCATATGATGCTGAAAGAGAAAGGAGTTACCTTTAAACAGGCCATTTAGGGTAGCGGTCATGGCACCAACTAAAACACATGCAGTGATTAAAAGATAAAGAAGCTACGTACCCAGTGAGTTTTTTCAGTTTTTTATGTTGCAGCCTGATACAGTCGTTTTAAATGCATTTTCTTTTTACTTGCCGACCGACGCACGCACATATACGTCGGCAGAATGGCACAGGCAGGCAAATGGGCGTACCTGTACGTCCCTTTAAATTTGCCACCTATCGATGTTCCCCCGGGGGCCAACAATTCTGATGAGGAGAGGCAGAACAGGGAGATGCCTATCTAAACAAGGCATTTCCCTGTTCTGCCTAGCAACATGACAGGGATCTACTGCTCCCTGTCATCATGAGCAGTGATCTCTGTCATGTTGTAGTGAGCCCATCCTCCCACAGTTAGTCACTCCCTAGGACACACTTAACCCCTTATTGGCCCCCCTAGTGTTTAACCCCTTCCCTTCCAGTGTCATTTATACAGTAATCAGTGGCTATTTGTAGCTCTGATCTCTGTATAAATGACAATGGTCCCAAAATAGTGTCAAAAGTGTACCCCTTTACTTTTTAAAATTTTGTTATGATGCAGCATGCATTTTTTTTTTCTCATTAATCTACACTCAGTACCCCATAATGACAAAGTGAACACAGAATTTTAGAAATGTCTGTGAATTTAGCTGAAAATTGCGTGGTCATATGACATTGTACCCAAAAAAAAATTAAATCCTTTTTTCCCACAAATAGAGTTTTCTTTTGGTGGTATTTGATCACCTCTGCGGTTTTTATTTTTTGCGCTATAAACAAAAATATGTTGCCATCCCGATAAAAATCGCAGATCGCTGCCATTACTAGTAAAAAAAAAAAAAAAATAATAATAAAAAATACCATAAATCTATCCCCTATTTTGTAGATGCTATAACTTTTCCGCAAACCAATCAATACACACTTATTGCGATTTTTTTTTTTTTTTTTTATTTTTTTACCAGAAATATGTAGAAGAATACATATCGGCCTATAATGTGGAAGAAGTTAGTTTTTTTTTTATATATCTTTTGGGGATATTTATTATAGCAAAAAGTAAAAAATCTTGCTTTTTTTCAAAATTGTTGCTCTTTTTTTGTTTATAGCGCAAAAAATAAAAAACGCAGAGGTGATCAAATACCACCAACAGAAAGCTCTATTTGTGGGAAAAAAAGGACATCATTTTTTTTTTTGGGTACAATGTCATATGACCGTGCAATTGTCAGCTAAATTCAGACATTTCTAAAATTCTGTGTTCACTTTGTCATTATGGAGTACTGAATGTAGATTAATGCGAAAGAAAATGTATTTAAACAAATTAAGTATCAGGCTGCATCATAAAAAAAAATTGAAACAAGTAAAGGGGGTCTGAATACTTGCTGTGTGTTTCCAAGAGGCACACTTTTAAACTTAAAACAGTGTGTTTTAGCAAATGCAGACATTTAAATATGTATGACTATTGTGGTTTGCATTTTAGTTTCTTTACTTGACCACGTGGCTTAGTTCTTTGTGCAACCTTTTTTATTCATAGCCTGTGCAAGGTCATAAGTTGTATGATTTAATATTTTAGTTTGGGTAAGCAATTAGCATATTAGCTAATAGACTGAAATGCTTATTGTTTTTCCTGTGGTGTGCTGTTTCTGTTTCTATTTTTCTTCAACTCATCAGTTAGCAATTGGCTGCTGAACACAAAGCTTGACAATATGATGAGATTTAATTAATGATGTGTTATTTATCTTTAGGACTGGTAGAACAGTATTACCTATTATGCACACAAATAGAACTAACCAAGTCTGACAAAATGTTGTCAACTCAAATGACAATTTGTTGCAGAAGTGTGCCCAAGTGTGCATTTGTGAGTTTTGCATATATATTTTATTTTGAGTGCAGCATACATGTAACAATAGGGCAAAATTACAGTTTCTCATATAAACTTACACACTTTGGGGGGGGGGGGGGGGGGGGCTGGGGGACAATACATTTTACACAGAACAGAAACCCATATAGAACATAACACTGCTTCCCTCAAGGTCTGCACACTCCCCCGAAGACAATTAATAGTGAAGGGTCTCTCCCATTGCCTTCATTCTAGGCAGGTCATACAAACGTCATTTCTTTTTTGTTCAACCAAGCAGGTTGAATAAAAAAAAAATTAATTGACTTCCCCATCCACACATTCAGTGTGGATAGAGAAATCGGTGTCGCTGAGATATTTCATTCTGCCGACATGGAGCCATCCCCAACGGCAGGCTGGGATTACTTAGATTGACTTGTGTACAACAAGCTAGCCCACACATGGATAAAATTGTGTCCAGTTCCTGCTGAACCAGCCAAATTTTGATCCATGTGTGGACAGCTTAAGTATCCCATGGACATCTTATAGGATAGCTTTCTAGCCCTATATGTGTTCATCAGCTACGCCCGCTCTTTCCTTGCATGTCTTAGAAACCTGATATTAAAAAGGAAGAAAAACAGATAATTCATGTTGTAAAACAAAATTAGGTAATTCTCTTGCTCCAGTTTTGAGTGTATACACCATCTAAAAATCCACCTTATCTAGGAGGAAATGTAAATCCACCTTATCTAGGAGGAAATGTTCAGAAATTATTTTTTTTTTAAATATTGCAGTGGCCTACATTTTTTTTCACATCAGTTAAAAACGTTGCTTCTTAACAGAGTTGTTGAGCTGACGGGCGATGTCACTCCTGATATGAGAGCTATTGCTGAAGCTGACCTCATTGTCACTACCCCAGAAAAGTGGGATGGAGTCAGCAGGAGCTGGCAGAACAGAAGTTATGTACAGAAGGTGGCCATTCTAGTCATTGATGAAATCCATTTGCTTGGTAAGTTATGCCAAATTCAACTAGCAAAAATGTTTTAGATGTTGCAGAAGGCAATCATTTTGTCAATGTACATTGTGTGACATAACATTTTGCATTTTTTTTTTTTTTTTTTTTTAGGGGATGAAAGAGGACCTGTACTTGAAGTTATTGTGTCCCGAACAAACTTTATTTCCTCACACACAGAGAAGACCGTGAGAGTTGTTGGCTTGTCAACAGCTCTTGCAAATGCTAGAGATCTTGCTGATTGGTTGGGCATTGGGCAGGTAGGTGAGCTTTTTTTTTGGTTACACAGGCTAAAAATAACATGTAGCTTTATCTTGTCCACACTATTATTTGAATTATCTCGCCATTTACTGTTTTGTATCGGATACATGTGATTGTGCATTACCACTCCCAATTGGTAGTTGGGTCTATCCTCTTATCCAAGAACTTCTTTTGTCCCTCCTGCTACTTATAATGCAGACTTTTGTGATTTATTTTGGATGCACTGGAAACTGCTGAAAATCCTGCCTGCTTGTGAGTTTCAGTTGCTGAAACTCACAAGGAAAAATTTAGGAAAAATTTATGGTTACAAACCAGTGACCAAGTTCTGTAGTAGCTGTAAATACAACTCCTGGACATGTTTACATTTTTCTCTATAAGCTGCAGATTCCAACTCTATATCTTACAGCAGAGCTTTACCTAAAATGGGAAGATCTGCCTTTCCCCCTCCTCTACCACTTTGGGGGGGGGGGGGGGAAGGGGTGTTGTTGTTTTTGGGAGTGGTTACCTATTTCTGATAGGTACCCTCTCCCACATTTTCGCTCTTCTCGCCAAGGCCTCTTGGGTACGTCCCAAGTACAAGTAGTAAAACATCTGGCTTCCCCCAAGCAAATTTGCAGCACGGGGAACTCAAAGACCAGTGAAGAACTGGCCAGGTGATAACAGCACTGGACTCTTGGACTGGTAAGTATACATTTATTAAATGTCAGCATCTACAGTATTTGTAGCTCCTGACTTTTAATTGTATTTTTTTTTTTTTTTTTTTTTACAAAAGACTGTAGATTATTTTTAATTTGTTTTTCATCCAATGATGTTTAATAAAGTCTTATTCCATAACATTGTAGATGGGACTGTTTAATTTTCGTCCATCTGTGCGACCTGTTCCATTGGAGGTGCATATTCAGGGATTCCCAGGACAACATTACTGCCCTCGAATGGCTAGCATGAATAAGCCGTCTTTTCAAGGTAAGTGTCAGAGTTTATTAAACTATGAATTTAACAGTTTTGAATGGCAGCACTAAAGTGAAAAAACTGCCAGGCTATCAGAGATGGCTGCATAACTGCTAATCTTTCCCAAGTGTTGTGTTGTGGAAGGGGGTAACAAATTGGAACACAGGTAAAAATAGCAGGAACTTATAATTGGTTGTTAGAAAGTATCTCACAATTTTTATTTTTTTTTTAAAAGTGAATACTGCCTAAGTTCTGGGGAAATCGGTGAGCCGATCACACAAGCAGGAACTGTCATTTGTGGAGGTGCTCTGTACCCCAACAGTGTACAAAATGCCTTCATGTTGCCATATTGCATCAAATTTTACAGAAAAGTAAAGCATTTCTGTTTAATAATAAATGACAGTGTGGCTTGTGAAGCAATTGTATTTGCTATATTTTTTTTGGCCTAGGGAATAGAGTATACATGGATGTATGGAAGACATATAGGTGCATATATACAGTGGATATACAGTATATGCTGAGTGTATGGAGTGTCAGTATTTTTGTCAAATTCATGAACATAAGGAGTTATTCTGAAAGGTCTCATGGGGCTGATCATATTTTTATTTTTTTTTGTACTCTGTTGAACTTATATGTTTTTGGCATCCAGTAAATGTTACACTCGGGAAATGAACCGAGGCTGTCTAGAACTTGCTTGAAAAAGCTGTGTTCTAGACACTCCCTTTCCTTTTCTCAATATTATAAATACTTTATGTAGCACCTTCCTAGGTAAGTTTCTCGGATGATAGGTACATTTAGTTCTTTTTGGCTCCTCTGTAATAATTGGAGCAGCTATTGATTTCTCTGGGCTGTTCTAAATCTCACAGACTGCAGATATGTTTGCTTTCCCCTGCATTCTGGAGACTACCAAAACATACAGCCCAAATGGGCAGTTTAAATATTTATTGTCCTGCAGCCAATCCCGAGGGAGGTGTACCCAGTATGTGACTGGGGGTACATAGTCTGGGGTCTGGAACAGCCCTGTTCTTGTCCTGCTGGAGAAGTTCCCAGCCTCAGAGTCTGCTGCCCTTTTGAGACAGTTCTGCTGAAGTCTGCCAATGTTATAATAGAGCTGTGGGGCCTACTCCTAATTGGAGCTAACTAAGCAGTTTCTGGTCTGGAGAAGTCACTGATAGTGCCTTGTGGAGACTGAAAGGGAGCGTGCCCTGGGATACTGACCTAAACTGGGCTCTTAGGACTCTTGTCAGTCTGCTGCTTTTTTATGCCTGTAAGGCCATTACCTTGAAGTGGAAGTCTAAGGAGGCCCTAGCTTACAATTTTGGAAAATCTAGGTAAAAAAGGTGATTCCCTTTATAAAACGACTTATGAATCTTGTGGGTGTTCTCAAAAGTTCAACAAGGTTTGGGACTTATGGCTAGATTCTCCATCAATGGCCACATAGTATCTGATATTCTAGTTATTGGGTGATTGCATCCTCTATGATTTCAGGACAAAGGTGATCTGAGAAATCTCAGTGGTTATCTGGGAAAATAAATGTGATATATTCATTATTGTTTGTGGTGTGCTACACGATAATGCAGAGGCCCTTGCCTTTTTCTGTATTTCAAAACATATTTCTTAAATGTGTACTCCTTCTAACTGAGCTACATACATTAGAGATGTTTGTTTTGTTGTTTACCTCGAGCAGAGGCTCTGTTTTGTACCAGTTAATTTTTTAACACCAATCAAAAGAATAAAAAGAAAAAAACATGTGGCTCCTAAAGGGGTAGCACTATGTTTATTATCATATATATTTCATATTATTACAATAGTTAGATGTGTTTTTAGCCTATTTAAATAATTCTTAATTCCGTATAGCCACTTATGTAATTTTTACACTTCAACTAGAGTTAGGGAATACAGCAGTGTTACCTGCCTGTCCCTAGACTGAAAATTGGACAATATAGGAGCAGGAACACACTGATAGTGCTACTTTTCTCTCTCCCAGTTACCAGAAGTCCTATTCTGATTTCCATAGACCTCTAATTCTTATGTTTACATGCCCTTCAGTATATCTACTACTTTCTTTAGTCCTTCTTTTCTTATTATTTCCTTCCTTTCTTTTCCCCATGATAACTCTTCGGCCCCTTTCACACAGGTGTCTAGCAGAATCCACTTGCTCAGCGGGGATCTCTCCCCTGGTCCCCGCTGAGCAGGCACAGGACAGGTCCATGTCCCCTCCACTATGCAGAGCAGACACGGACACAGTCCCACTCTCCTCTATGGGGCAGTCCATTTCCATCCATTGCCATCCGATCCGCCGGATGAATGCAAAATAGAACCACCATCCATTTGTTTTTGGCAGACAGATTTGAATTGGATGGCGGCGGGTGTCAGCGGACATGTGTTCTCTGACATCCACCGCTCCATAGAAGAGACTGGAGGGTCCAAACCGGTCTGCCTAAAACACTGACAGGCGAACCTAATCGGACAGCCCATGTGAAAGGGGCCTTACAGGAGTATACAGGAGGGTAGATTTCCTCTCACTTCCTGTTGTCTCCCTCTGTAAGTATGAGTTGTATGTAAGTCGGATTTTTGTAATTCAGGGACTGCCTGTATGGCATTTTCATGACTTGTACAGTGCCTTAAAAAAGTATTCATACCCCTTGAAATTTTCCACATTTTGTCCTGTTACAACCAAAAATGTAAATGTATTTTATTGGGATTTTATGTGATAGACCAACACAAAGTGGCACATAAGTGTAAGGAAAATGATAAATGTTTTTGATTTTTTTTTTTTTTTTACAAATACCGTATTTTTCCGTGTATAAGACACGGCTTTTTCCTTTAATTGTTACACTGAAATTCGAGCAGCGTCTTATACACGGTCAGTCAGCCTGGGAGAGAGCCGCGCGGGTGCGTAGGATGTCACAGCGGCATCCTCCAATCACAAGCTGTATGACGCCTGCTGCATCTGGAGGTGGAGAGTGCGCAGATGTGATCCGTTCGCTGTGGAGACTGCGCAGATGCATCAGGGAGCGGAGCGATTAGAGCCAAGATGTCACAAAACAAAAGTAAGAGATTGTCATATTCTGCCAAATTCAAACTTAGTGTGGTTAGCTATGCAAAAGAGCATGGGAATAGAGCTGCAGAGAGACAGTTTGGACCCCCCCCCCCAGAACAACTCCTTAAGATGCCAAAAAAGAAGAAGGCCTTAAGGGGAAAACAAGCAAAATGGCCAAATTTGGAGCAGAGGCTTAAGAATTGGATTTTAGAGCAGCGCCAGAGTGGCTTATGTGTGTCCACCAAACTTATTCAGTGTCAGGCAAGAATGTTTGCAGAAGAAATGAACATTGTTGATTTTACAGGAAAGGCAAAATGGTGCTTCAATTTCATGAGGAGAGAAGGGTTGGCCATGAGAACTAGAACAAAGCTAGCTCAGAAAATGCCACCAGTTTATGAGGAAAAAATCCAATTGTTTTACTCCTATGTCATAAAACTTCGCAAAAAATATGATTTTGAAACAAGTCAGATTGCAAACATGGATGAGGTCCCTCTCAATTTTGATGTGCCTTCCAACAGAACTGTTGATGTGAAAGGAATCAAAACAGTGGCAATAAAAACAAGTGGCCATGAAAAGACACACTATACTGCTGTGCTTTCATGCTGTGCAGATGGTACTAAGCTGCCTCCTATGCTTATTTTTAAGAGAAAAACCTATCCTAAAGAGACCATACCACCTGACATTATTGTCCAAGTTCAAGAGAAGGGGTGGATGAATGAAGACATTATGGCCATTTAGTTTGCAAAGGTTTGGTCCAGAAGACCTGGAGGGCTCTTAAAGAAGCCAGCTCTGCTTGTCTTTGATCAATTCTGAGCACATTTAACAGAAAAGACTAAAAGGGTTGCATCAGACTTGCGCACACACCTAGCAGTTATTCCTGGTGGACTTATAGGTCAGCTACAGCCACTAGATGTGTCAATCAACAAGCCATTTAAAGTCCTGATGAGAGAAGAATGGAGTAGATGGATGCAAAAAGCAGGTGACAACTTGACACCGGCAGGAAGAGTGAAAAAACCAAGCATTACTGAGGTCTGCAACTGGGTCCTAAACTCATGGCATGGCGTCAAACAAGAGGTGATTGTGAAGTCCTTCAAGAAATGTGGAATCAGCAATGCAATGGACGGAACTGAGGATGTCTCAAGACAGCAGTGATGCAACAGAAGTTGAAGAAGTTCTGTCTGGAACTAGTGATGATGAAGAGGAGAACATTGATGCAACAGAGGTTGAATAAAGTGATATGATGCATAATACCTGGTATACTGGTATGCAGTGTTGGTCATCTTACTTTAAAAAAGTAATTAGTTACATTACAAATTACTTCTCCCAAAAAAGTAATTGAGTTAGTAACTCAGTTACTACATTGGAAAAGTAATTAGTTACTCAGCAAAGTAACTGACTTTTTTTTTAATATTCTTAGGGGCGGGTCTAGTATTACTGTAAGCAAGGGGCGCGTTCCCCCCTGCATGTCTATTTTCCCCCCAACACATATATCTGTTCCCCCTCTGTACCCCACTACACGTCTGTCCCCCCCCCCCCACACACATATATCTGTTCCCCCTCTGTACCCCACTACACGTCTGTCCCCCCCCCCCACACATATATATCTGTTCCCCCTCTGTACCCCACTACACGTCTGTCCCCCCCACACATATATCTGTCCCCCCCAAACTCACGGATCGGATCGTTGCAGAGTCACGGATCGGATCATTTTTCGGATCAGCAAATAATAATTGAATTTGCAAAAACCTTTGAAAATTCCACCACCATAAAGCCCCCACTGTAATATCCACGTCATCTCCCCAACTGTAATATTGTCTGGGTATAGCTGGGTACGGCTGGGTATCGCCGAGTATGGCTGGGTATCGCCGAGTATGGCTGGGTATTACTGCGTATTGCAGAGTGTGGCGGGGTATGGCCAGGTATTGCGGGGTATGGCGGGGTGTTGCAGGGTATGGCAGGGTGTTGCAGAGTATTGCGCAGTATTGGCAGGGTGTTGCAGAGTATTGCACAGTATTGGCAGGGTGTTGCAGAGTATTGCGCAGTATTGGCAGGGTGTTGCAGAGTATTGTGCAGTATTGGCAGGGTGTTGCAGAGTATTGCGCAGTATTGGCAGGGTGTTGCAGAGTATTGCGCAGTAGTGGCACTGGCAGGGTGTTGCAGAGTATTGCGCAGTATTGGCAGGGTGTTGCAGAGTATTGCGCAGTATTGGCAGGGTGTTGCAGAGTATTGCGCAGTATTGGCAGGGTGTTGCAGAGTATTGCACAGTATTGGCAGGGTGTTGCAGAGTATTGCGCAGTATTGGCAGGGTGTTGCAGAGTATTGCGCGGTTTTGGCAGGGTGTTGCAGAGTATTGCGCGGTTTTGGCAGGGTGTTGCAGAGTATTGTGCAGTATTGGCAGGGTGTTGCAGAGTATTGTGCAGTATTGGCAGGGTGTTGCAGAGTATTGCGCAGTATTGGCAGGGTGTTGCAGAGTATTGCGCAGTATTGGCAGGGTGTTGCAGAGTATTGCGCAGTATTGGCAGGGTGTTGCAGAGTATTGCGCAGTATTGGCAGGGTGTTGCAGAGTATTGCGCAGTATTGGCAGGGTGTTGCAGAGTATTGCGCAGTATTGGCAGGGTGTTGCAGAGTATTGCGCAGTATTGGCAGGGTGTTGCAGAGTATTGCGCAGTATTGGCAGGGTGTTGCAGAGTATTGCGCAGTATTGGCAGGGTGTTGCAGAGTATTGCGCAGTATTGGCAGGGTGTTGCAGAGTATTGCGCAGTATTGGCAGGGTGTTGCAGAGTATTGCGCAGTATTGGCAGGGTGTTGCAGAGTATTGCGCAGTATTGGCAGGGTGTTGCAGAGTATTGTGCAGTATTAGCAGGGTGTTGCAGAGTATTGCGCAGTATTAGCAGGGTGTTGCAGAGTAGTGGCAGGGTATGGAGGGATGGCTGCTGCCATCCGATCTCTCCCCTCCACTGTACAGATCTGTACACAGAGGGGAGACCAGCATCATCTTGACGCCGGTTTGTTTACAAAGTGATCGCTCCGTCATTTGACGGAGCAATCACATTGTAAACGGCCGACGGGTGCACCAAGATGGCCGCCGCTCCGGAGCTAGGCTGGAGCGGCGGCCATCTTGGTGCACCCGTCGGCCGCCGCTCCGGAGCTAGGCCGAAGCCGCGGCCTTTCCTAAGGCCGAGGCCGCGGACGGCTCCGCGATCGCGGCGGGTAATTGCGGTAACGCCGCCCCAGTAATGGGAATGGCGTTACCGCGAGGGGAAGAGTAATCAGTTAGATTACTCGTTACCCTCTAAAGTAACGGCGTTACGTAACGCCGTTTACTTTAACGGCGTTAGTGCCATCACTGCTGGTATGTAAAGGTTAATTACTACTAAATAAAACTGTGTTCTGTTTTACCTGTTTAAAATGTTGTTTTATTTATTTTGGGCTGGAAAAGTGGGGGGCGTCTTATACATGGGGGCGTCTTATACACGGAAAAATACGGTAAATATCTAATAAGTGTGGTATGCATTTGTATTCAGCCCCCTTTATTCCGATACCCCTAACTAAAATCCTAGTGGAACCAATTGCCTTCAGAAGTCACCTAATTAGTAAATAGAGTCCACCTGTGTGTAACTTAATCTCAGTATAAATACAGCTGTTCTGTGAAGCTGTTAGAGAACCTTAGTAAACAAACAGCATCATGAAGGTACTGCAATGTGATATTGTGTATGTTGCTATACCTTTCGTGTTTGACTCCAATAAAAATCGGTTGTAAGCAAAAAAATTAAATCTTTTGCTGAAGTTTGCTAGGAAAACATTACTTTTAGTTCATTAATTGCCTTGTTTCTCAGAATTGCCGATCCTGTAGTGATGTGAAGGGTAGTGGAAGGGACCAGTGAGCCTTGCGGGGTACCAGGGAGATTAACAATCCGGGCAGTGTTGGTTTACCATTGGACTTCAGCAAAGGGTTTACAGTTAAGGGAGCAGTGTTGTTGCTGAGCAGGCTGCAGGAATAGCATTCGCTTTCTCCGTTTCCTAGTGGTCTCTTGCATTTTCTGTTAGTCTTTTTTTTTTTTTTTTTTTTTCAATGACAAGGTCACTTCAAAGCTATTTTAAATGTATGGAATTATTGAGCTTTTTAGTAATATTTATTAAGTAAATAGGAAAACATGTTCATAATAGGTGGTTATATACATGATTGTATAAGATTTATTTATAATTGTTACCTCTTTATGCATTATGGCCACAGTCAGCCCATCTGCACAATAACATTTTGTATCCAATGCACATTATTAAAAATGTGCCTAGAATGCGGTATGTTAAATGTTTCCGCCATAGATAAATGGTCTCTTGTTTGGGTATTTGGGTGGTATTTATGATATCTCATTCTTGGAAATAAAATTTACATCATGGCCTGTAGTGTCTTGTGAAATGAATGTTTAGCTTTTCTAATTAGCCTTCTGACAGCACGGTTTCATTGATGGGAATTTTAAACTGGTCTTGACTATTCCAATTATTTATAGGCTGCAGAAATGCTATGTAAAAACCACTAATGAACAATAAATCAGACTCTTGCTGTTTAATCGCACCTGTTCTAGGGGGAGCAAAAACACATTAGATCTTCAGTTTCCAGATTCTACAAGGCTGTATGTGTATATAATGATGATGTATTTCCACAGGCTCATTTGTAGAATACACGAGCAATCTCCTATAATTCAGCAGTTGTAATCTTTGTATTAGACAACTTCTGATTAGTTATCCCAGAGCAACCTTATCAGATGGGGTAGTTTGTTGCATTATTGACTTTCCCTTGGGCACTGTGTAAGTATGCATGATGTAAAGAGTAGCAATTTGTCCCCATGTTCACTATAATGTCCAGGGACCATAATCTGCGTTAGCTGTAAAATTGTCAGTAAGCTTTTTTGATCTGTGTTAGCTTCATAGCACTTTTGTTAAAACTGCTGTTTATGCTATTTATGCCAAAAGCAAACACAATGGCATCACTTTTTTTTTTAAATTGAGGAAACTAAATTAGTATTAAGAAGTAGACATTTTTGACTTAATGTATGTGTTTTCATTCCTAATTATCTATCTTGGTTGGTTTTAAAAAGAAAGACTTAATAAAATTTGTGTTCAATTTTTATAGGAAAAAAAATTAATTAAGGTGTTGAAGGGCAGTTGTGCCACACAAGGAGAAAGAAAATTTTAGAAATTGAAATCTGACTTCAAAAAGATGTGCACTGTATGTGTTTAGAGTTTTGAGCAAATTCAAGAATTTTATATTGCCATTTTAAGGCCTCATGCACACTGGGTGTTTGTCCAGCTCTTCTGAAAGCCTTTCACCTTGCAGGAGAAAAGTGACCTCAAAAACGCCCCTAAAGCTGCGTATTTGTGAATATGCTTAGGCAAGCTCTTGAGTGTTCAATTTCATTGGTCATAAAAATAATTTATTCTGGCCATTAAAATTCCTTAATGCTCAAACACTAAACGTACCCAGCGTTAACACACTGTTAGATGCGTTTACACATGATTCGGCACATCAAACGGTTTTTTTTTCTGCCAAAACACTGCTGCTCCTGAATGCACTGGCAGTGTTTATTTTCTGCCTTTAAATGCCTGTAAACACCTAGGTGTGCATGGACAAATAGTCTGACATTGAGGGGCATTTAGATGCAGAAAATGTCAAATGCTCCTAAAGTGGTGTTTTTAATGCCTAGAGTGCACTAGGCCTCAGGGATAATATTCATGCTTGGATGCTAAAGTACATTTTACATGGTGCTTTGGATTTCTACATCTCTACAGCCTTTATCATATAAGAATATATTTTAACCACGTGTGGGCCTGCTGCATTTTATGAATGTCTCGCACATACCTTAAATTAAATTTTATTTTTTAAGTTTCAGATAAGTAGGGAAGGGTTATAAACTCTATCCAGTTATTATTGCATTGGTGCCTTAAATTTACAGTACTTCCCATGCAGCTGACATAGTAGAGAGTAAAAAAAAGACAGCAAAATACAAAGTAACAAAAAGCTGTTTCTAACCTCTGCTTGCTCTGCTAATAATAAGCTTTCTATTACAGTCTATGCCCTCATTAAAGACCTATTAATTTATTGTCCTAATGTTACAACAGGGGGTGAAGAAAATCCCCTCAGTGGGACACAGATAACAGTGAAACCCTTACACATTCATATATTTTCTTAAATAAAGAAAATAAATTAATTGTTACTAGTTTTATTTTAAAGTGGTTATAAAGCCAAAAAGGTTTTCTCCTTAATGCATTCCCTGCATTAATGTAAAAAATGTCCCAGTATTTGTATCACCCCCTCACCTCCATATAAACTTACTTGAATCCTATCTCGATCCAGCACTGTGCCTGTCTGCAACATTGGCTCCTGCTGCTATCAATCACATCCTGTGAGGAGGAAGTGAGGGGCATAACAAAGTTGCTCTGGGTGTGTCTATAAACACAAACAGTCTGGCTCAAGAGCGAGCCTGCATGCCTGTTTAAATAGAAGGGGTTTGCTAAAGAGCAGAGCAGGCAGCAGCAGCCGGGGACCCCAGAAGAGGAGGTTTAGAGCTGCTCTATGCAATACCATTGCACAGAGTAGGTAAGTATACTGTGTCTGTTATTTTAATAAAACAAATTAACCTTTGCAACTGCTTTAAGCCTTCATTGTCTTTATTTAAGTTAATAGATCTACTTGTGCTGTGCTTATATCTGCCTGGACTTTTTTTCTGCTACAGCACTGGTCTGTGAGCAGGGGAAAAACAGGACAATTCTTGTTTGAATATTACTTCAATGGGTATTGTTTTGCAAATTGAGAGTTCATTTTTAAGGAAGCAGGGTGAACAGCAGCATGGTTTAGGCTTCATGTACACTACATTTACCACTGCTGTGGCCACGGGAAAATGCAAAATGTGGCAAAATTGAACGATTAGGAGAGGGAGGTTAAAGCTCCCCTAAACGCTGCTAAAAGCCTGTGTATACATTGACACATAGGTATTTATGGAGTTGAGTTTAGGCACTTTGGCAAAAAAACGCCAAAAGCTCCTAAACTCAAGTTTAGAAGCTGCTAGTGAACAAGAAACCTAACAATGACTGTGGAGATAATGCTTTTTGATTGACCTTGAGTTATGAAGTTTAAATTGCATATATGGCTATTTAGGTGCATGAGATTGTGTTTAACCACTTCAGCCCCGGACCATTTGGCAGCCAAAGGACCAGAGGTCTTTTTTCAATTTCGCACTGCACTACTTTAACTGGTAATTGCGCGGTCATGCAATTTTGTAACCAAACGAAATTTGCGTCCTTTTCTTCCCACAAATAGAGCTTTCTTTTGATGGTATTTGATTGCCTCTGTGATTTTTATTTTTTGCGATATAAACGGAAAAAAAAAAAAAAAGAGCGAAAATTTTGAAAAAAAAAGAGATTTTCTACTTTTTGTTATAAAAAAAATCTAATAAACTCAATTTTAGTCAAACATTTGGGCCAAAATGTATTCAGCCACATGTCTTTAGTAAAAAAAAATGCCAATAAGCGTATATTTATTGGTTTGCGCAAAAGTTATAGCGTCTACAAACTAGAGTACATTTTCTGGAATTTACACCGCTTTTAATTTATGACTGCCTATTTCATTTCTTGAGGTGCTAAAATGGCAGAGAAGTACAAAACCCCCCCAAATGACCCCATTTTGGAAAGTAGACACCCCAAGCTATTTTGCTGAGAGGCATGTTGAGCCCATTGAATATTTTTTTTTTTAGTCCCAAGTGATTGAATAAAGACAAAAATAAAAAAGATTTTTTTTTTTTTTTTTCAAAAAGTTGTCACTAAATGATATATTGCTCACACATGCCATAGTTATATGTGGAATTGCACCCCAAAATACATTTTGCTGCTTCTCCTGAGTATGGGGATACCACATGTGTGGGACTTTTTGGGAGCCTAGCCGCGTACGGGGCCCCGAAACCCAAGCACCGCCTTCAGGATTTCTAAGGGTGCAAATTTTTGATTTCACTCCTCACTACCTATCACCGTTTCGAAGGCCATAAAATGCCAAAATAGCACAAAACCCCCCCAAATGACCCCATTTTGGAAAGTAGACACCCCAAGCTATTTGTTGAGAGGCATGGTGAGTATTTTACAGCTCTCATTTGTTTTTGAAAATGAAGAAAGTAAAGAAAAAAAATTTTTTTTTTCTTTTTTTCAATTTTCAAAACTTTGTGACAAAAAGCGAGATCTGCAAAATACTCACCATACCTCTCAGCAAATAGCTTGGGGTGTCTACTTTCCAAAATGGGGTCATTTTGGGGGGTTTTATGCCATCTGGGCATTCCATGGCCTCCGAAACTGTGATTGGCAGTGAGAAGTGAAATAAAAAAATTACACCCTTAGAAAGCCTGAAGGCGGTGATTGGTTTTTGGGGTTCCGTACGCAGCTAGGCTCCCAAAAAGTCCCACACATGTGGTATCCCCGTACTCAGGAGAAGCAACAGAATGTATTTTGGGGTGTATTTCCACATATGCCCATGACATGTTTGAGCAATATATCATTTAGTGACAACTTTTTGTAAAAAAAATATATATATTTTTTTTTTTTCATTATTCAATCTCTTGGGACAAAAAAAAAAAAAATATTTAATGGGCTCAACATTGCTCTCATCAAATAGCTTGGGGTGTCTACTTTCCAAAATGGGGTCATTTGGGGGGGGTTTGAACTGTCCTGGCATTTTATGCACAACATTTAGAAGCCTATGTCACACGTCACCCACTCTTCTAACCACTTGTAGACAAAGCCCTTTCTAACACTTTTTGTTTACATGAAAACATATTTTTTTTTTGCAAGAAAATTACGTTGAACCCCCAAACACTATATATAATGTTAAAGCAAAGGCCCTACAGATTAAAATGGTGGGTGTTGCATTTTTTTTTTCCACACAGTATTTGCGCAGCGATTTTTCAAACGCATTTTTTGTGGAAAAAATACACTTTTTTTTATTTTAATGCACTAAAACACACTATATTGCTCAAATTTTTGATGAAATAAAAAATATGATCTTAGGCCGAGTACATGGATACCAAACACGACATGCTTTAAAATTGCGCACAAACACGCAGTGGCGACAAACTACATACATTTTTAAAAGCCTTTAAAAGCCTTTACATGATACCACATTAGATTCACGGAGGAGGTCTACTGCTAAAATTACTGCCCTCGATCTGACCTTCGCGGTGATACCTCACATGCATGGTGCAATTGCTGTTTACATATGACGCCAGACCAACGCTTGTGTACGCCTTTGCGCAAGAGAAGGGGGGGCAGGGGTGCTTTTTTTTTTTTTTTTTTTGGTTTTTTTTTATTTATTTAGCTTTTTTATTTTATTTTTAAACTGTTCCTTCCATTTTTTTTCTTTGTTATGATTTTTATTGTTATCTCAGGGAATGTAAATATCCCCTATGATAGCAATAGGCAGTGACAGGTACTCTTTTTTTGAAAAAATTGGGGTCTATTAGACCCTAGATCTTTCCTCTGCCCTCAAAGCATCTGACCACACCAAGATTGGTGTGATAAAATGCTTTCCCAATTTCCCAATGGCGCGGTTTATATCCGGGAGGGGGGACATTCCCTCCCACTGCTTGTAAAAGCAGTCTAGAGGCTAATTACCCGCTAGAATTGCTTTTACATGAAAGCCGATCACTGGCTGAAAAGAATGATACCAAGATGATACCTAAACCTGCAGGCATCATTCTGGTATAACCATTCAAAGTCCAGCAACATACTGGACATATATTGTAATCTTTTTTTTTTTCATGCAGCCTCTTGGCTGAACGAAAAAAAGAGATTGATTGGTGGGTATGCCCACCATTAGAATACCTCCCTTCATCCACCCACTTCTAATGATGGGCATACATGCACCATTTATATATGCCGATGCATGGGGGCATCCTCCCGCAAAAGTTATGCCTTGTACACATGGTCGGAATTTCGACCGTATGTACGTGGCATTAGGAGCCAATCGCTCCTCCGCCCCCCCTGCTGCCCCCATGCTTCGGCATATATGCTCTTTTTTTTAACTGTGGTGGTGAAATCACCTCCTACAGCGTTGGAGTCGCGGCTTTATGTATCGTGGGAGCAAACGCTGTTGCTGTCAAGATAAATAAATCCGCGTTGCAACTGAATGGCGCACCTGAAAACAAAAAAATGCTTAACACTAAAACACAGTAAACAAAATTACATACCTGAAAAGCAAGCATGATAAAACATGATAAAACATAATAAAACATTGCAGAATAGAATGGAGTAAAAAAAGAGCAACAATAGAGAGAGAATAGAGTGAGAGAGAGAACAATAAAACGACAACTATTTTTATTTTTTTTATTTTTTTGAGATTCACAGGTAAAAAAGCTCCTGACTGAAGCGACTGAATCAAAACGCTACCACAAAAAAAATGTTAGCGATCGCAGGGATCAGGCCTGACTCTGCGAACGCTGCAGTTATGTGTGCTTAGTGTTTTGTAAGTGACAGTGATCGATCGATACTGCACTTGGGTGGGCTGGGCTGGGCGGAGAGGGAAAACGCAGGTGCTAGCAGGTATCTGGGCTGATCCCGCTAACAATGCGTTTTTTTTTTTTGGAACCCTAAACTGCTGGGACGCTAGTATAGATCTGATCAGATCAGATATTGATCTGTTCAGATACTGTACCACTAAGGGAGGTGTATGCTTTGCGCGTGGGTGTTTGCGGTACTGGCACTAACCTGGGGCGACGCAGACCTTATTTGACCCTAAAACCTAATTGATATCACCCGCCGGGCGATCAGGGGGTTAAACCGTTATTGGGTAATAAATGGCGGGTGCCCTGACAGTATAAAAAATAAAGCTAACTAACCAGCGTCACCCGTAACAGTAATACAAAAAAAAAACTGGTTACCTAGCGACACTAATGCAGCGATCAGAAAAATGATCGCTTAGTGACACTGGCAAAAGGGGGTGAAAGGGTTAACTAGGGGCAATCAGGGGGTTAAAACCTTTATTAGGTAATATATGGGGGTACCTGACGCTATATAAAAACCTGACGGGGAACCTAAATAACGAAATAACTAACTGGCTAACCAGCGTCACCAGTGACAGTTATACAGTGATCACTGGTGAAAGGGTTAACTCTAGGGGCAATCAGGGGGTTAAAACCTTTATTTAGGTTGTAATATGGGGGTACCTGACCTATAAACCTATTTATGAACCTATATAAACATGGCGGTTACCTAAAAAAAATAAATGGTTACCTAGCAACACTAATGCAGCGATCAGAAAAACGATCGCTTAGTGACACTGGCAAAAGGGGGTGAAAGGGTTAACTAGGGGCAATCAGGGGGTTAAAACCTTTATTAGGTAATATATGGGGGTACCTGACGCTATATAAAAACCTGACGGGGAACCTAAATAACGAAATAACTAACTGGCTAACCAGCGTCACCAGTGACAGTTATACAGTGATCACTGGTGAAAGGGTTAACTCTAGGGGCAATCAAGGGGTTAAAACCTTTATTTAGGTTGTAATATGGGGGTACCTGACCTATAAACCTATTTATGAACCTATATAAACATGGCGGTTACCTAAAAAAAAAAAAATGGTTACCTAGCGACAGCAGTGACACTAATACAGCGATCAGAAAAACGATCGCTTAGTGACACTGGCAAAAGGGGGTGAAAGGGTTACCTGGGGGGCAATCAGGGGGGTTAAACCTTTATTAGGGGGGGGTAGGGGGCTACCTTGGACCTAAAACTAACTGCACTGACAGTTATTACAGTCACACTGACACTAAATGCAGTGATCAGTAAAAAAATGATCACTGCAATTAGTGACACTGTGACTGGGGGGGGAGGGGGTGATCTGGGGGGTGATCTGGGGGTGACAGGGGGGTGTTTTGTGTGCCTATGTGTACTGGTGTCAGTGTACTGTTGGTGCACTAACCTTTAGACGTTCACAGCTCGGCGTTCCGGTCACATAGACCGGCGCACCGAGCGTGACATCACTTCCTCTGCCTGTGTTTTGATTGACACAGACAGAGGAAGCATCTGATTGGCCAGGAGCGATCGCGAGGGGGTGGCCAGAAACCACTGGCCGTCCCCTCATCCCGGATCGCTCCTGAAGCGATCCCGACCGTCCCCGCCGGCCGGGGGGGGTCCGATCGGACCCCCCACCCGCCGGAAGAATGGCACGTACAGGTACGTGGTTCTGCCTGTACGTGCCATTCTGCCGACGTATATATACAGGGGGCGGTCGGCAAGTGGTTAAAATCTTCTTGTGGACTATTTCTGCCATCTGCACTGAAGTATTTTTCCTGTACATCTTTCCTTCAGATTCTTCTCTGTATTCCATTAATAATGCTCTTGCTAGGCCTACTCACCTAGCCATCAGTGCTAACTAATCTACCAGTCCCTGCTAATTTTACCGCAGGATTTCATACATATACATATACCTCTAAGTTGACTTCACTTCACAAAAGGAAGCAAATGTGGGGATTGAAATAAAGTATTAAGTAAAGCCGCAGCCAAAGCACTTGCACACTATGATCAATTTTATATGTAGTATCTTATAGGCATTATTGCTGCCCCTATTTGGAACATTAATGCTACTCTTGTCAATAGACTCACACAGGAAAGTTGTGATAGCTTGTCTAGGGCAGACATTTTAAAACCAAACCTTGTGTGTAAGAATTATGCCCCGTACACACGGTTGGAAATTCCGACGGAAAATGTCCGATCGGACCATGTTGTCGGAAAATCCGCCCGTGTGTGGGCTCCATCTGACTTTTTCCATCGGAATTTCCGACGGAAAAAATTTGAGATCCTGCGCTCAAATTTTCCGACAACAAAATCGGATCAGAATTTTTCCGATCGTGTGTATAGAATTTCCGACGATCATGTGTAGAGAACTCCGACATTCACGCATGCTCAGATCAAATTATGAGATCAAAGCTATTGGCTACTAGCCTCTACATAGTTACGTCATACGCAACGAACGTCACCACGTTCAGAATGATCGGATTTTCCGACAACTTTGTCTGACCGTGTGTATGCAACACCAGCGTTGGAAAAAATCTGACGGATTTTGTGGTCGGATTTTCCGACCGTGTGTACAGGGGCTTAGCCTTATCCTCATCAGTGGCTTAGCAATATCAGGATCATCTTCATCGCTATCAAAAACTTCTGTGCACATTATGTGAGTTTAGTAAGGTCTAGCGTTAGTGCCCACATTAGATCTGTTATTTTGCTTATAGTTTTTTGATAAGCCAACTTAACTTTTATCCCCTTCATGACCAGACCATTTTTTGCTATTCAGCAATGCTTTAACTGTCAATTGCCCGGTCATGCAACACTGTACGTAAACTCAATTTTTATAATTGTTTTTACACAAATAGAGCTTATTTTTGTGTTATTTGATCACCATTGTGTTTTTTTTATATAAAGGAGAAAAGACTGAAAGTTTTGAAAAACTAAATGTTTTACTTTGTTATAAAACATATCCAATAAAATCGAATTCCTTAATAAATTGAGGTCAAAATGTATATTGCTACCTGTCTTTGGTAAAAAAAAAAAAAAAAAAAATCCCAATAAGTGTATCTTAATTGGTTTATGTAAAAGTTATAGCATCTAGAAACAATGGGGTAGATTTACTAAAATTGGTGCACTCACACAATCTGGTGCAACTGTGCATGGTAGCCACTCAGCTTCTAACCTCAGCTTGTTCAATTAAGCTTTGATAATAAAACTTGGAAGATTGATTTATATGCAGAAGTGAGCCTCCAACTCTCCATATTTAGTAAATAAACCCCAATGTGTGTGTATATATATATATATATATATATATATATATATATATATGGAAAAAAGAAAAAATATGTTTAGTTTTCCTCTTCATCCTAAAACATGTGGCAACAAATGAGATTTGCAAAATAATGGTCATACCTCTCAGCAAATATCTACATATAGTGTCTACTTTCCAAAAAAGGATCATTTTGGTGTGTTTGGGCTATCCTTCCATTTTAGGCCCTCCGAAATTGTGATAGGTAGTCAGGAAATCGAATGCACAGATTACACCCTTTGAAAGCCTTAAAGGTGCTCATTGGATTTTGGGCCAACGTATGTGGCTAGGCTCCCAAAAAGTCTGACACATGTGGTATCTTCATACTTATGAGAAGTAGCAGGATGTGTTTTGGGGTGTAATGTCATGTATACCCATGCCATATGTGAGAAATATCTCAGTAAATTGACAACTTGGTGTTGAAATAAAGGTTTTTATTTTGGCAGTTTCTAAAAACTTGTGGCAAAAATAAAATCTTTCATGAAAAAGTGTATGCCCAACATTAGAAGCTTCCACCACACATCCACCCCACGCTTCCAATGTTGGGCTGAACAAAAAAAAAGAATCTAACAGATTCCTTAATTCGCATTGATCGATAAAGAAATCTCTTACACAAAAAAAGTATATTCCGAGCATTAGAGCTACCACCACCTGACCACCCCGCACTCCTAATGCTGGGCACACACGTTCTTTTTTTTTTTTTTTTTTTTAACTGAAGATGGAGAAATATCCCCCTGCAGAACTGCAGGCACTAACTTATGTATTCTGAGAGCAGCACCCTGCTACTATCAGAATACACAAATCAGTGCTGCATCTGATTGGCGTTCCTGCAAAGCAAGCAAAAACAGTTAACAAAAACACTTACAAGAACTTAACAAGAACAATAACCTTTCCAGCCTTTGATTTTAGGGTCTCTGAAAATGTGCAAAAAGTTGTCCACATAGGAATGGCACCCCGTATGAAACAAGGGTGACAAGTCCCACACTGACTTACCAGTGCTCCCATGTAGTCTGAGCATCCTGTGGGCTCCACTTGACTGTCTTTTCCCTCAAAAATAATTTTAAAGCAATGTGTATAGCCTGTGGCCCTCTCACAGAACGTATACATTTGGACCCGATATCTGGCACACTTACGGAGGAGATATTGCTTGATTGCAAGCCTGCCAGTAAAATGCACAAGGGACTCATCAATGCACATGTTTTGTTGAGGCTTATACACATTTGCAAATTTCTGGAACAGGTTATGAGGGGCCAAATTTTGTGGAGCCGATCATAGTCAGGGTCACCCTGGGGACAAAAGAGGTTATTGTCACTGAAATGCTTAAAACGCAAATATTATCTCATAATCTTTTTGTGGCTATTGCAGAAGAGACAACAGGAATATGATGAATGGGTCATGTGGACTTAATATGACTGCAATTCATACTTTTTTGTAATGCCCATGTTAAGGGTTAGGCCGAAAAAAGTTTTCAATTAGAAAACCATGATAGGTGTCCACTCAAATGGCCTCGTAAGCTATGAATTTGGGTTGGCAGCAATGTAATGTAGGGCATAAGCATGACTTCACAATAAAAAATATAGAGGTTTTCGGTTAATAAACTGCTCAAAATGTAAAAGGGTGTTGTTATTTTGGCTTTTTTCACCTGAACCCCAGGCGGGCTGGTAATGGGGGGATAACAAGTCCTGCTCAATCTGGAGGCAGACAATTAGGGTTTTCAAGCACCTCTGGAAGGCTACTATAGTCTCTACGGGCCTGTGCTCGAATTCTTGGGGGCTGCAGTTGCATTTTGCTACTAGTACTAGCCACCTCACCAGCTTGTACTGCAATGCTGATGCTCACCACTTTACCATGAAATACTGCAGTACTGGTATGTAAGAGGCCAGGATGTACTATGCTGTTGGTGCTTGCCAAAAAGTAGTGCAGCACTAGTACTTGTGCCTTGCTGCATCTGAGCATTATTACAGTATATGTTTCTAGCACCGCATTAACATGGTGTCAAGTAAGCCTGATTTTAGCTTAGACCTCTTCAACATTGTCCAAGCTAGCAGGTAGGGTGCCGTTGCTTGCTACAGGTTCATACTCTTAGCCTGATTTTGATAGTGAGGCTTCCCCTTTGCTCTTATCTGTCATGCTCAGAATCCTGTACACCACTAGTGTACCTTTTTTTTTTTTTTTTTAGACATTTTGGACATTAACTTTACAGGTACCTAGTGGTGACTGTGGAATAGAGCTCCTGGCTAGCAATCAGGGACCTCTTTGCGTATTGAGTATTAGAAATGAAATTAACTGCTTGTGCTAGCAAAGATCAGGCCTGATCTTGCTAACACTGCGGTTTTGGGGCGCAGGGATCTGAGAAATTTACACTGCACTTGTTTGGGGGGTTGTTAAACGCAAGTGCTGGCAGTAAGCGGGTCTGATCCTGCTAACACTGCATTTTTGGGGACACTAGTATAGTTCTGACCATGGCTAGGGTATAGACACTTATCATTAGAAAACGCACAGGATTATATAAGATTTTAACTGTAATTTCATCAGCAGGAGGGGGCGGGCAAGGACATGGAGCTGACAGGCAGGGAGGAAGAGGGGAGAGAGGACAGACGGGAGCACTACAAATGACTGAGGCACATAAACTGACTATGGTGTCAGGGCTCAGCAGCCATGATATACTGTGGTTAGTTTACAGAGGGGAGGGCAGGATCAGCCAGGTATTTCTGGTGTTACAGGGGGCCAAATACACAGCACAAGCACTGTGCTGTATAGCATGCTTTAAGGGAACAGGATCTTTTTTTTTATGTTTTTGGGTAACAAACGCCTCAATTTGTTTTATTACTTTTTCACAGCTATACGAAGCCATTCACCTGCGAAACCTGTGCTCATCTTTGTGTCATCCAGACGTCAGACTCGGCTGACAGCTATTGATTTAATTGCTTTCTTAGCAACAGAAAATGATCCCAAACAATGGCTCAATACGGATGAAAGAGAGGTAATTGTTTACTTTACATACAGTACGTGGGTGTTTTCCTAGGGTAAATTATTATACAGATAATAGTTGTATTTTCTTAAAATTAGGAATTGATCATTGGCTTTTTTTTGGAACATAGTATTTAGTAAATCTGTTATTTGTACAGCGTTCCTTAACAAGAAGGAATATATACAGAGAAATACTTATACAGCCGTTGAAACAATTGTTTGTTTTTACAGAAAGGCCAAATAGTTCAAACAATGCTAAGCTAGGTTCATCAATGGCCTGTTTATTGATTAAGTGCAAACAAAAATAGCAACCTTTCTACTGAAAAAACCTGCTATCTTTTGTGGAGATATGAGGGTGGGAGCCCAGGGGGTACATATAAAAAATTTTTTGTGATAACGGGTAAGATTTTAAGCAGGAGAGTTTAAGAAAAACTTTGGAGATGTTCATATCTTCCAGGATGGCTCCCAATACTCCCAGCTAAAACCCAGAGAGCAAATAGTGACCACAGCTTCCTGATTGTGCTGCCTTCCTACCTCCTCTTGCACTTTTACTTTTTGTTGGCTAGTTAGGTGACCTGTTGAATTCATGGTAAATAAGAAGTTGAGATAAGGTGAGTCCATAAATCATTGTTGAGGCTTTAGCTCCTATATGCTTTCTGGGTTTTGGGGATCCTAAGTGCCGGTTCACACAGGGGCAGCCCGATTTGCAGCGCGACTTTGCAAGGCGATCTGCACACGACTTCAGCGGCGGCTTGCAAAATGGCTTCTGTTTAGAAGTCAATGCAAGTCACCCTGAAGTTGTCCCAATGTAGTACAGAAACCTTTTTCTAAGTCGGAGTGACTTGAGTCGCTCTTATTAGAACCGTTCCATAGTACAGAATGGAGCACGAATTGTCAGGCTGACAAGTCGCCCCTGTGTTAACCGGCACTAAGACTGAGTAAAGTATAAACATAAAACTAAAATAAAAAAGTTACCCTTAACTGAAAACATTTAAATCATATAGACTTGGGTAGCAGGATGTGCCTTCAATAACCTAATATTTCCCTGGCTACACAAGAGTGATCTACCGCAGCATTTAGCCAGCAAGTGTGTTTAACATCACATATGTTATCTGAACTTAAACCATTCAGTAGATTTTATACGTGCACCTATCTTTTTGTCGTTTCGGTGACTGAAGTAATGCATGTTTTAGATATTACTATGAGGTATCTGTTTAGCAGAAAGCAATTGGCTAAACTTATAACATTATTATTATGTAAAAATAATGAATGTTCTGATTGAAGTTTTCAACAGCTATGGTAAACATATGGTGTGCAGATTGATCATTTGCAAAGAAAAATATTGATTGCGGATTATAGCAAATTCTAAATGTGGACTGTTGTTGTAGTATTGGTACGGAACAATACGGGTGTTTTGCACTGTTTAGAGCTGTGCTTGTGCAATCATTAATAGCCATGCTTTGTTATAATAATGCTTCTCTGCTCATAAATTATACACTTTGTATTCCATGGAGTGTTTGATTAACTTGGCTAAGTGGGTGTTTTTTTTCCTTCTTGTGACTGTTTTGAGACTTCTGGTCTAAAGGGTTTTGTACATCACAGTTTACTGTGTGGTTTAGTAGTACAGTGCCTATTGAAGCAGGATTAATTTGTTTATTTATAAATGAATACTTATGCTGTCAGTGAACAAATGTTGAGGTGATAGAGATAGTAAAGGAAACTAAACACCTGCAGACCACTTCACTCTGTTCAATATATTGTATATACTCTGATCAGCTATAACTTTATGATCCCTGACAGCTTAAGTGAATAGCATTGGTTATATAATTAAAATATATTAGACAGTAAGTAAACATGTTGTCCCTGATGTTGATATGTCGGAAGAAGGGTTAAGGGTGTTCCTCTTACATTTCAAGCTGTAAACCAATTAATACGTTTATTATTTATCTATCCTACTTTTCCCTGAAGTTAACGGTGTACCACTTGAAGTGTATGTAAACCCTCACCTTATAAAACAACCAATTCAGTTAAAAATAGAAATATGCAAAATTAGAAGTGTCACACAACAATTAAATACAATGCAAAAAACATATTGTAAACCCAACAACGCATGTCACAACTGATGTGTTCATAAACAGCAGTACACTGTGACTTGGCAAATAACTAAACAAAAAGAAGCAACTTTTCTTAACCACTTTAGCCCCGGAAGAACTGGCTGCTAAATGACCAGGCCATTTTTTGCAATTCAGCTCTGCTCCGCTTTAACTGACAATTGCGTGGTCATGCGACGTTTGTAAACATTTTTTTTTTATTTTTTGCGCTATAAACAAAAAAGAGCGACAATTTTGAAAAAAAAAAAACAATATTTTGTACTTTTTGCTGTAATAAATAGCCCCAATTTTTTTTTTTTTTTTAAAAAAGCAAATGTTTTCCTCTGTTTAGGCTGATATGTTTTCTTCTACATATTTTTGGTAATAAAAATTGCAAAAAGTGTATATTGATTGGTTTGCGCAAAAGTTATAGCATCTACAAAATAGGGGATAGATTTATGGCATTTGTATTATTATTATTTTTTACTAGTAATGGCAGCGATCTGCACATTTTATCAAGATTGCAACATTATGGCGGACATTTTTGACACATTTTTGGGTCGTTTGACAATTATACAGCGTTTGGTGCTATAAAAATGCACTAATAAAAAGGTGGAATGGACGTCAGTCCTTTATGCACAACATGAAAAGGTGTACTAATCACAGACAACTATCATCATGTGCACGTGATGTAAGAAAATTAATATAAAAGTTCTTATTTAAATCAATAAAAGAGAACTTATCCTCAATCAGAGGACCAACGAGATCCTCCGATCTCTATGCAAGGAGTTGGTAACAAAAAATAAATGATGATAGTATGACCACTATAAATTAACACAGTGTACTAATCATTAAAGGTAGGTAATAACACATAAATTGCAAAAACTCAAAAAACAGTGATATGTGACTAAAGATGGTGGTCTCAATCAGAGTCGTACGCTCTTAACGAGCAACAGTGACAATAACAGCCAACTGGATGTATGGGACCACCCCTAAGGACAAAAAATTGAATAAACAGTGTATATCCAGTATAGTGAGGTGTGGTTTTGACGACACGGACTAGGTTGGAAAAGAGTTAAGTGCCAGTGTGTGTTATTTAGACACATTCATAACCACATCCAAGGAAGTGGAGAAATACTCTAGGTTACAAAAGGAAAAACTTATGTTAGCTCATATCATGCATGGGATAATGGGGAAAACTCTTCAGAGCTATCATAAATGTATATACTATCTCAGTGAAGAATGTTCAGAGACCAATTAGAGATATAACAATGTCCATAGCTTAAATAAGTTCAAACGGTTTCCCTTTATGAAGTTTGAAAACTGCGTCCTCTTAATATCGGATTCAGTTGCAAACACGGAAATATAGGAATGAATTTGGTACGCTTACCACATCCGATGGACCCACTAACCGGTGGTGAGGGGTCAAACGAGCTTGAAACTGTTAGACCTGGAACTGTACTGGATCGCTGCACACGGAGTAAAGCTCAGCAGGAGATGTCACTCTACACTCACCGACCAGCAGGGGATCACCAGAAAGCGGTCAACAGGCAAACTTTCACCGCCGGACATAGATCATCAGGACATGTGGAAGTATGTAGGTGAAGAAAAAAGAGAATGCATTAACATCAGTAACACATCTTCATAAAAATATAGTTTAAAAACAAAACAGAAGCATTGAGGCGCACTGGTAGCAGTGTATATGCAAGGTTCACCCGACGCGTTTCGTCTGATAAAGACTTCAACTGGGGCTCATTACAAATAGACTGCTTGTGCGCTATATTTATACATACTGAACCACTTATGTTCTATGGACTCATTGGGAACAGCCCCACTTCCGGTATTGCCCCATATTGAGTCAGTCTCATTATGACTGGTTGGAATCCAACCAATAAACAGTGGACTACCTCCCAAGGGTTTCAGGCCTCATTCTGAATGTCCAATCATATATCTTCAGACCATAATAATCAGGCCAAAAAAGCCATAGTGAGCAAACCATTCTAATAAGAACATATAGGATAGAGTGAACAGTAATGGCGCCAAATCTTACCCAATGGGTGATGTTCAAAACCTTACCAATCGCCGTAGGCGATTTTTAGCGCCAAAAATACTAAAAAAAAAATGTATGAAGGGAGGGACATCGAGTGATGAATGTGGGGTCACAGCCAATCACCATGTGCGCATTTGGCGCTGTACGGTGGACAACAAACGACACCGCCAATGAGAAAAGAAGCATCAAAGAGCAAACGCAACAACCAGAAGACGCGGCCAGCGGCAGCTATCCAATCGGAGCCACTCAAAAGAGTAACGTGATGGAGGTGCATCATGTGAGCGGAGCGGCCAATCAGAGCGCGTGCGCGTGTGGCGGTCACATGGCAATGAACCCGCCAATCACTGGGAAAGTGTGATGTGTGAAAGGTGAACACGGCCGTCCAGTTGGGTACGCCCACCCCCAATGACGTATCACCCATGAAAATCATCCAATCTAGTGCGTACGTAACAAACGACGCTACGACAGCGGAGGTCACATGTGCCAACTAGCCAGTCTTGAACCAGCTAAAGTAAAAGTGTGAAACGTAAAATGTGTGGGTGATGTGTATATTAAAAAGACATAGCGCAAATGACATGAAGTGTCGCGATGTGCGGACAAGGCAGACACAAACTACATCATCTGGTCTCTCATAAGCAACCAGCTAGAGTGGCGAGGGCAAACAAACATTTATATCACGAAATGCACTAAAAAGTGTAAACACTAGATGTCGCCATAATAATATGCATCGAGAACCAATGTAGAAATATCGGTCACAAGTGCGAAATAGCATAAAAATATGATAAAATTAAAAATAAATAATAAAACCAAATGTAGGCAATATTGCTGGAACCAAAGCCCATAATGCTAAAAAAAAACTCAGTCTGGCTGTTCGCAATGGTTCATCTGGACATTCACAAATAGATGTATCAACATAATCCTACAGTTTGGTCAATAATTGACTGATATGGCTGAAAGCTCATTGGCAAAAACATAAAGCCGGCAATACTACCACGTTAAACAGATGATCAATCCTCTATACAAAGTTAGAACATTGGTGGATGGTCCCGCTGGAAACCCCCAAACATAGTGTAAAATTGGCATGGTGGTCGAGTAGGGTTTACTCCTACAACATAAAAAAAGCATAAAACAAAACAAAAATAATAATGATAATAGTGAAAAATGATAAATAAATCGCACAGTGGTTGGTGACCTCACTATTCACATGAGGTCCGATCATTGAATGAATAGCAGGTAAGGAAGGCTCTAAGAGCGATTAATGAAGGCGTTTATGTCCCACTCGATATTGAGGCCGAATGGGACATAACACTTCATCTGATGTATCCAAAACGTTTCTAGTTTAGATACTCCGCGCACACTGGATTCTCCTCTCCAGTGTGGCACGAATTTATCTATGATTTGAAACTTAGAACCTAACGGGTTCTTACTGTGGTGTAATAGAAAGTGTTTTGGTACACTGTGGTTTGTGCGACCCGCCCTAATGGCCGCCAGGTGTTCATTCACTCTAATCGCAAATGTGCGAATGGTACGGCCAATATATTGCTTGCCACAAGGACAAGTAATGAGGTAAACGATGTATTTAGTATGGCAGGTAGCAAAACCCTTCATTTTATACTCTTTACCAGTGTGAGTGGATGTAAAAGTTTCACATTTTCTGTGGAATGAGTTATTTTTACAAACGTTGCACTTGCGACATGGATAGAACCCCTTCATATCATGAAAAAAGGTAGGTTGACATGGGGGGGTCAATGGTATTCGGTGCAATCTTACCTCTTAAAGATGGGGCACCTCTATAGATCACTCCTCCGCGATCAGGAAGAATAGGATTCAATACATGGTTGTTTTTTAAAACCTTCCAATGTTTAAGAATGATGTTTTTAATTTGCCTGTGTTGGACAGAGAACCTAGTAAGAAACGACCATCTATGTTTGTTTTCCTTAGTTATAGGTAATTTTTCTGTTAATAGGGTCTTACGATCTATCAAGGACACTTTTTGGATCTCATCTTCAATGTGAGCAGGTTCGTATCCCTTATCGAGAAATCTCCCTTTAAGGGTTTCTGCCTGTTCAAAAAAGTCAGAAAGTTGTGAGCAATTGCGTCTGATCCGCATAAGTTGACTACGAGGAACAGATTTAAGCCACGAGGCGTGGTGGCAGCTATCGACCGGAATGTAACCATTCCGGTCGGTGGCTTTAAAGAAGGTTTTGGTGGAGAACCGACCCTCACATATACTGATCTCAAGATCGAGAAAATGGACGGTGGAACGGCTAGCTTCATACGTAAGCTCAATACCTATGTTATTGTCATTAAGCTCTAGCATGAATCGATCGAGAGATTCAATCGAGCCCTTCCATAGGAGGAGGATGTCGTCGATGTACCTTGACCACAGCGCTAGTTGTGGAGGGTCCAGGGCATAGACGACATCCTCCTCCCATTTGGCCATGAATATGTTGGAAAGACTCGGGGCGAACTTGGCGCCCATGGCGACACCCTTAGTTTGAAGATAGTACTGACCGTCGTACCAAAAATAATTGTGTTTGGTGGCATATAACAGTAGATCCATAATGTATCTTTTATGTGTGTTGGAAATGGAACCACTCCTACCGAGAAAGGTGTCTACTGCTTTTAGGCCTAGGTCATGGGGGATACAGGTATACATCGACGTGACGTCTGCGGTGACGAGTAACATATCTTCACTATACACTACCTGTTGTAATTTCGAGATGGTATGTCTGGTGTCTTTAAGATAGGAAGGTATCGCCTTCACTAATGGTTGAAGGTAAAAATCAATGTATTTACCTATCCTGCTGGTAATTGAATCCAGACCGCTAACTATGGGTCTCCCAGGCGGTTGCGTCACGCTTTTATGCACCTTTGGTAGGTAGTACATGATGGGGATGCGGGGTGCCGCAGGTATCAAAAAGCTTTTTTCTTTTCTATCCAAAATCCCAAGATGGGCACCTGTATCTACCAAGTCAATAAGTGTCCTTTTAAAATCACGTGTGGGATTTTTAGACAGAAGACAATAAGTATCTGTGTCACTCAAAATGCGGGTCATTTCTAAATGGTCTAAAAAAGAGAAGTTTTCCCCCCCAGAGAGGGAAGTGGGGTTTTTAGGCAGCACAGTGTATAAAGTAGGATAATTGATACGACATAAGTCAAAGATAAAAGAATAAATGTTTTATTGTATTGACACCACTGTGACAATAGGTTTAAAAGACATGAGCCTCACTTCAAGAATGCCATACAGCGATCATATATATAAAATAAAACATACAGTGTTACATAGACAAGCAGTGCTTTTCAAAGTATCATATTTGCTGGAGGCAAAAAGAGGAAACAAAAAGTAGAACCTGACGCGTTTCAACTATTATCTGTGTAAGTCTTCTTCAGAGGATTACTTTTTTAGAAAAGATGTCTTTGTCTGCTGGGATATAAAACATAATGGTATAACACGCTTGTAAGCATGAAAAAAATGCAGTCATCTCTTAGTAACTATACATGGTAAATAGTAGCATCAACCATTATAATGGAGCTTTATATATTTACCCAAGTCTGTGTGATTGATATCATAGGCTTCTTTACTTGAGGATCTTTCTAAAATGATTCTCCTTCTCCATGCGGCTCCGAGGCGCTTCCCTCGGAGCCCCATGGAGAAGGAGAATCATTATGACCTGTGTCTCTGGAATATTTTTTTTGTTTAATTCTTTGTTCTCTTTCTTCTTTCTCTAAGTGGTTCTTCAAATTTGTTGATAAAGTGTTATATTCAGTAGTTGTTTTGTGTGGTTGGAGTTTCTCTCTTATTTCTTTTATTTCTTTGTCAATAATAGTTATTTTCAAACGTTTCCGATCATTCAGGAAGCTCAACAAAGCTAGACCCGCCTCGTTGAAATACCTGAACCATACCTCGGGGTCTGTGTCACCCTGTTGGGGGTGCACATTCCATCTTAACCCACGGGGAACCATACGCTCCTTGATATACTGTTCAAGGAACGCGATGTCCCATTCAAGATGGAGTTCGGACACCATGAGATTTTTCAATCTCAGGAATAGGCCACCAATCTCTGAGTCTGCACTAGTAGAAGTAAAAACTCCTTCAATGTTAAAAGTTTGATTGGTTCTATATTCAAACACGTCCATAATCAGGATCAAACCAACAATTAAAAGTGCAAAAAAAAAGGGGGCCTCTTATAGGTCTCTATTCACCTCAAGTGAAAAAAAATGCACATAACAATAAGTTACTAAGCCGGTCGGCCACTAAATGGATGTAAGCCGGATTAGAAAAATGTTATGAAATACAAGTGTATTAATAAAAATAGATGCAAAACAGGAGGCAGCAGCTATAGTAGTCAAGTAGTAAAGTGAAAAAGTGTGGGTGAATAGCTGCGCTTCCAGAAATTGAAGCTGCCGACACAACAATGTGACCAATTGTAAACTATATATAGAAAAGGGGAAAAGTGTGGTGCTAAATCAAACGTGTAAGAACAGTCGTTGTGGATGAAAACTGAAAAATCTCGACCACTATATGAGTGTTCACATTAATAAAAAGGTGGAATGGACGTCAGTCCTTTATGCACAACATGAAAAGGTGTACTAATCACAGACAACTATCATCCGACCGGAATGGTTACATTCCGGTCGATAGCTGCCACCACGCCTCGTGGCTTAAATCTGTTCCTCGTAGTCAACTTATGGGGATCAGACGCAATTGCTCACAACTTTCTGACTTTTTTGAACAGGCAGAAACCCTTAAAGGGAGATTTCTCGATAAGGGATACGAACCTGCTCACATTGAAGATGAGATCCAAAAAGTGTCCTTGATAGATCGTAAGACCCTATTAACAGAAAAATTACCTATAACTAAGGAAAACAAACATAGATGGTCGTTTCTTACTAGCTTCTCTGTCCAACACAGGCAAATTAAAAACATCATTCTTAAACATTGGAAGGTTTTAAAAAACGACCATGTATTGAGTCCTATTCTTCCTGATCGCGGAGGAGTGATCTATAGAGGTGCCCCATCTTTAAGAGGTAAGATTGCACCGAATACCATTGACCCCCCCATGTCAACCTACCTTTTTTCATGATATGAAGGGGTTCTATCCATGTCGCAAGTGCAACGTTGGTAAAAATAACTCATTCCACAGAAAATGTGAAACTTTTACATCCACTCACACTGGTAAAGAGTATAAAATGAAGGGTTTTGCTACCTGCCATACTAAATACATTGTTTACCTCATTACTTGTCCTTGTGGCAAGCAATATATTGGCCGTACCATTCGCACATTTGCGATTAGAGTGAATGAACACCTGGCGGCCATTAGGGCGGGTCGCACAAACCACAGTGTACCAAAACACTTTCTATTACACCACAGTAAGAACCCGTTAGGTTCTAAGTTTCAAATCATAGATAAATTCGTGCCACACTGGAGAGGAGAATCCAGTGTGCGCAGAGTATCTAAACTAGAAACGTTTTGGATACATCAGATGAAGTGTTATGTCCCATTCTGCCTCAATATCGAGTGGGACATAAACGCCTTCATTAATCGCTCTTAGAGCCTTCCTTACCTGCTATTCATTCAATGATCGAACCTCATGTGAATAGTGAGGTCACCAACCACTGTGCGATTTATTTATCATTTTTCACTATTATCATTATTATTTTTGTTTTGTTTTATGCTTTTTTATGTTGGAGGAGTAAACCCTACTCGACCACCATGCCTATTTTACACTATGTTTGGGGGTTTCCAGCGGGACCATCCACCAATGTTCTAACTTTGTATAGAGGATTGATCATCTGTTTAACGTGGTAGTATTGCCGGCTTTATGTTTTTGCCAATGAGCTTTCAGCCATATCAGTCAATTATTGACCAAACTGTAGGATTATGTTGATACATCTATTTGTGAATGTCTAGATGAACCATTGCGAACAGCCAGACTGAGTTTTTTTTAGCATTATGGGCTTTGGTTCCAGCAATATTGCCTACATTTGGTTTTATTATTTATTTTTCATTTTATCATATTTTTATGCTATTTCGCACTTGTGACTGATATTTCTACATTGGTTCTCGATGCATATTATTATGGCGACATCTAGTGTTTACACTTTTTAGTGCATTTCGTGATATAAATGTTTGTTTGCCCTCGCCACTCTAGCTGGTTGCTTATGAGAGACCAGATGATGTAGTTTGTGTCTGCCTTGTCCGCACATCGCGACACTTCATGTCATTTGCGCTATGTCTTTTTAATATACACATCACCCACACATTTTACGTTTCACACTTTTACTTTAGCTGGTTCACGACTGGCTAGTTGGCACATGTGACCTCCGCTGTCGTAGCGTCGTTTGTTACGTACGCACTCGATTGGATGATTTTCATGGGTGATACGTCATTGGTGGTGGGCGTACCCAACTGGACGGCCGTGTTCACCTTTCACACATCACACTTTCCCAGTGATTGGCGGGTTCATTGGCATGTGACCGCCACACGCGCACCGCGCTCTGATTGGCCGCTCCGCTCACATGATGCACCTCCATCACGTTACTCTTTTGAGTGGCTCCGATTGGATGGCTGCCGCTGGCCGCGTCTTCCGGTTGTTGCGTTTGCGCTTTGATGCTTCTTTTCTCATTGGCGGTGTCGTTTGTTGTCCACCGTACAGCGCCGAATGCGCACATGGTGATTGGCTGTGACCCACATTTTTTTTTGAGTATTTTTGGCGCTAAAAATCGCCTACGGCGATTGGTAAGGTTTTGAACATCACCCATTGGGTAAGATTTGGCGCCATTACTATTCACTCTATCCTATATGTTCTTATTAGAATGGTTTGCTCACTATGGCTTTTTTGGCCTGATTATTATGGTCTGACGATATATGATTGGACATTCAGAATGAGGCCTGAAACCCTTGGGAGGTAGTCCACTGTTTATTGGTTGGATTCCAACCAGTCATAATGAGACTGACTCAATATGGGGCAATACCGGAAGTGGGGCTGTTCCCAATGAGTCCATAGAACATAAGTGGTTCAGTATGTATAAATATAGCGCACAAGCAGTCTATTTGTAATGAGCCCCAGTTGAAGTCTTTATCAGACGAAACGTGTCGGGAGAACCTTGCATATACACTGCTACCAGTGCGCCTCAATGCTTCTGTTTTGTTTTTAAACTATATTTTTATGAAGATGTGTTACTGATGTTAATGCATTCTCAGTAATAAATCGAGTCCCTTCCTCGACTTTTTTACACGATGAGGAGTCCCTCTCTTTTTTTCTTCACCTACATACTTCCACATGTCCTGATGATCTATGTCTGGCGGTGAAAGTTTGCCTGTTGACCGCTTTCTGGTGATCCCCTGCTGGTCGGTGAGTGTAGAGTGACATCTCCTGCTGAGCTTTACTCCGTGTGCAGCGATCCAGTACAGTTCCAGGTCTAACAGTTTCAAGCTCGTTTGACCCCTCACCACCGGTTAGTGGGTCCATCGGATGTGGTAAGCGTACCAAATTCATTCCTATGTTTCCGTGTTTGCAACTGAATCCGATATTAAGAGGACGCAGTTTTCAAACTTCATAAAGGGAAACCGTTTGAACTTATTTAAGCTATGGACATTGTTATATCTCTAATTGGTCTCTGAACATTCTTCACTGAGATAGTATATACATTTATGATAGCTCTGAAGAGTTTTCCCCATTATCCCATGCATGATATGAGCTAACATAAGTTTTTCCTTTTGTAACCTAGAGTATTTCTCCACTTCCTTGGATGTGGTTATGAATGTGTCTAAATAACACACACTGGCACTTAACTCTTTTCCAACCTAGTCCGTGTCGTCAAAACCACACCTCACTATACTGGATATACACTGTTTATTCAATTTTTTGTCCTTAGGGGTGGTAAGAATATGAATACCGCTCTGAGTCTGGAGGCAAAGTGATGTCCACCCTGATTCGGTACAGCTGGTGCAGGCTCTGCTCACAACAGAGAGGAAAAAGGGAAGTCTGGATGGCCGCACTTCAGCAAAAACTTCTTTATTAGGCAAAAGATAAAATCCAAAGTAGTGACATCTCATGCGATACAGCAAAACAGCAACAGTAGCTTACGCGTTTCACGCCTCAAAGGCGCTTAGTCTTAGGGGTGGTTCCATACATCCAGTTGGCTGTTATTGTCACTGTTGCTCGTTAAGAGCGTACGACTCTGATTGAGACCACCATCTTTAGTCACATATCACTGTTTTTTGAGTTTTTGCAATTTATGTGTTATTACCTACCTTTAATGATTAGTACACTGTGTTAATTTATAGTGGTCATACTATCATCATTTCTTTTTTGTTACCAACTCCTTGCATAGAGATCGGAGGATCTCGTTGGTCCTCTGATTGAGGATAAGTTCTCTTTTATTGATTTAAATAAGAACTTTTATATTAATTTTCTTACATCACGTGCACATGATGATAGTTGTCTGTGATTAGTACACCTTTTCATGTTGTGCATAAAGGACTGACGTCCATTCCACCTTTTTATTAATGTGAACACTCATATAGTGGTCGAGATTTTTCTGTTTTCGTCCACAACGTTCTTACACGTTTGATTTGAACGTTTGAACGCCACACTTTTCCCCTTTTCTATATATAGTTTACAATTGGTCACATTGTTGTGTCGGCAGCTTCAATTTCTGGAAGCGCAGCTATTCACCCACACTTTTTCATATAAAAATGCACTGATTACTGTATAAATGTCACTGGCAGAGAAGTGGTTAACACTAGGGGGCGATAAAGAGGTTAACTGTGTTCCCTAGGTGTGTGTTCTAACTGTGGGGGATGGGAGTGACTATAGGAGCTGAGAGATCATGGTTCCCAGCTCTCCTCACAGAACTGGGATGTATGTGTTTACGCACACATGTCCCTGTTCTGCCTCTCGTTTTCATGTTTTTGTTGCTTCCTGGTTTCTGCCAGGCCAACATTATGTTATACATCCCAGGAGTATTTGTGGGTATTTTTCTTTTCTTGCTTCTGGGGGGGGAGGGGTTTCAGTGAAGTGCCTCTTCCTTGCCTGCATGATTGAGCTAAGGGTAGATGGATTCAAGGAAGCAACCACTACATGAATCATCTGCTCAAAATTTGTACTGCTAGAAATCCTAGGTGGGTGTTTTTCAGAGTGATTTCTCAATAAAGTAAAGCATGAAGACATGGATGAGTTTGATTTGAATAATAAAAATGAATTAAATAGCGTTTTCAATTTCAGATACAGTTCAGTTCTCCTTTAAAAAGGATAAACATCAACAAATAAAACATTTGAAAATACTTTTTTGTTTGCAAAAAAAACTCCTTGGACCCTGACCCATTTATACACTGTTCAATTTAATTTAACTTTACAGTTTATTTAGAAATTGTGCATGTAGTTAGCACTGGAAATGATTGACAGACTCTATCCCTTCCACTTTATATAAGCGATAAGCCCCCTATGCCAATTTTAGAAGATTAACTGGACAGCTGGCGGAGTGTCCCGACGTAACTTGATGATGGTGTGTTCCTAGTACTCGAGAATGTGTCTACTTTTATTTTGTATGAAGCTATTTTAAAACGAATTGAGATAAAATAACATCCAGACATCAGATATATTTTGATTAATTATATATTCCAGTGGTAATTTTCAGAGTGTATATTCCACCATTTTAAAACCTTACTGTTGTTAATTTATTTTGACATTTATTGCACAGTACACTTTCCAGCAGTGTAGGGGGTCATGTGGACTGAAAGTTCACTGGGTGAAAGAAGATCTACATTTTTTTTTGTGCAGGGTGGCAGATTATGACAGCAAGAGGACTATCAGATAAATTGAGTCAAAGTTGTGACTTTGTTTCCTCCCAGTTCTCCTTCAATTGCGGTATCATTTAATGCCACTACGAATTGTAGGATTTTGATTCATTCTGCTGCACTAAGAGATCAGATCAGTAAATAACAGGAGTTTAACTAGAAGGTATTTGTGTGAGTAGCACATCAGTGACTTTGAACTGGGCAGTGGCTGAGTATCAAAGCCTGCGATAATATGGAAATTTGTAGAAATCTAAATATTCTAGTCTGCTTGACCTGTCAATTTTTTAGTGTTCTCTCTATGAAAAGTTGATGGATGACTTTTAACACCAAAAGAGGCCAAGCACTTTGCACTAGAGACCAACAGAAACTCTACTATATATGGGTTGCTCATAACAAGTTTTTTAAAATATAAGTATGGGTTTGGGGGTTATTGTAGAATCATACTTACCTAGGTGTATGCACCATCGGTCTGATGCTGCATCTGTCCCCCAGCGCCTCTTCACTGAGATCCGAGCAATCGAACATCGCCGATGGCTCGGTTCTCACAGATACCTGATGACTGAATCAGCAGCTCTCCTCTCTGCTCCCCCACGCTCACTGGATCGCTGAGCTGTGGAAGGGTGGGGAGCGGCCGTCTCAGCCTCTCAGCGGCTAATTAGCTGCTAGGATTGCTTTTACATGAAGGCTGACCATTGGCTGAAAAGAACGATACCAAGATGATACCTGAACCTGCCGGTATCATTTTGGTATAACCACTCAAATTACAGCAATATACCAGTACATTACTGGTCCTTGTTGGACATATATTGTAATGTTCATTTTTTTCATGCAGCCTGTGGGCTGAACGAAAAAAAGAGATTAATCGGTGGGTACGCCCACCATTAGAATACTGCCCTGCATCCACCCACTTCTAATGATGGTGTTTTTTTTTTTGTTTTTTTTTTTAACTGTGGGGGTGAAATCACCTCCTACAGCGCTGGAGTCACGGCTTTACGTATTGAGAGAGCAAACCCTGTTGCTGTCAGAATAAAAAAAATGTGCTGCAGCTGAATGGCGTACCTGCAAAGCAAATAATGGTTTACAATAAAACAAAATAGCGTTAAAGTACAACAGTAAGACATACCATGCCTGCAAAGCAAATACAATAAAACACAGTAAAAACAAATCATTACAGTTAAGCATAAAATACAGTAACAATAGAGAACAAAAGAGAGAGAACAACAATAAACGACAACTATTTTTGGCTTAGAGAAGGGGAGTGTCACCACTCCAGGAGGATCAACCGTTAACAAACTCTTCACCAGTTTAGGAAGCCACAGGTGCTGGCAAATGCAAGTAGCAATGAATAGGAAATGGTTCTGGACAGCCGCACTCCGAAAAAAATGCCTTTTGTTAAAAAAAACACAATCCAAAAATACATGTCACAGCAGAACAGGAAACGTACGCGTTTCACACTACAAACAGTGCTTAATCATATCTATGATTAAGCACTGTTTGTAGTGCGAAACGCGTCAGTTTCCTTTCACACCAACGGTGTTTTGCAGGCTCTATAGCGTTAGAAATAGTGCCTGCAATCCGCCCTCAAACTGCTGCTCCATTGTCTCCAGTGTGAAAGCCCTCTGGCTTTCACACTGAAGCACTGCACTGGCAGGACGTCAGGAAAAGTCCTGCCAGTAGGTTCAATGCGGCAGCGCTGCAATACCGCCAGCAAATGCCGCTATTGCGGCGTATTGCGGGCGGTAAAAGCACCCCGCTACCGGCCGAAACGAGGCGCAAATCCAACAGTAAAACACAGCTAAAAATAGCGGCATTTTACCACCGACGCTATGGGCTGCTTGGTGTGAAAGCCCTCTAAAAGGCATTTTTTCGGAGTGCAGCTGTCCAGAACCATTTCCTATTCATAACTATTTTTGGCTTGTTTTTGTTTTGTTTTCTTTGCACTTTTATTTTAACTGTAAAGGTTGCAGATTAGGGTCTCTCAAAATGTGATGGCCATCTCATCTTTCGAGACCCTGTGTAAGTGTGCCCTAGGACTGCACAGTGCTGTACCCTACGTTAATACACCACTAGTGTGTGGTAGTGACGGAAACATTCACTGATGCAGAGACCAGGTTGGCCAGGACAGACAATAATAGTGGGTGTCACGCCTATATCCGCATTTTCTACAGACACAACATCTTCTTTGGGGGGATCCTTGGCCTGAGGTACCACAGAGGACTTCTGGAAAGTGCCTCTCATGTATCCGGCTCACTGCATTGTGAAAATATATACTATATATATATACTCGCGCTGATGGTGTGTACAAAAAATAATAATAAATATGAAAATAAAAGCAGCTGCTATACACAGTGCCAAATACTTGAAAACATGTAAATATATAAATATAGCGCTCGCAACCACAATAAGTGAAAAAATATATGATGAACGAAACAAAGTCCAAATAAAGTGACTAAAAGTGCTCCAATCCAATGTGAAGAAAATGCAAGATGCTTCAGAGATATTCAGGTGTACAACACCCCCTCATGTTTCCCCACTCACCGGTTTGAAACGACCCCCAGCTCTTCAGTCTGGTGGGTCACTTAAAGCTTGGTAATGATGTTCTGGGATAGCGTATTTGGTGTCAAGTCATCAGATCAAAGATTCCTTTATGAAGTTTCTCAGCCGAACAAACAGGTACCCAAAAATGAAAAAGAATGGAGTACAATTAAAAAAGTTTTTATTGCACAAGGGAGTGGGTACTTACAAAAAGTAAGATCAAACAAGGCTCCAACATGGAGCTGGAAGTATAAAAACGCCGTTCCTGGCGTGCGTTCCACGAGACCGGAAGTGACGTCAGTAATACCGGAAAATTGCATCACTGCATTAGCATTGGGAAGTTGGGCCACAGCACCATCTAGAAAAAGGGCTGTGATGATCTCTTGGTGGAATTTTAGGAAGGATCCCGTTTGTCCTGTTTGTTCGCTTTGTATAGCACATAAGCGTTCAGCAGAGCCAATTGGAATAAATATACAGACTTTTTTTATACCAGCGTCTGGCCTTACGGGCAATTAATAGTCGACCCCTCCCATGTTAAGGTTGTATTTGTGGACACAGATGGGGCTTCACAACAACACCAGTCGTCATTGGAATTTCGACTGCTGTATCTGTGTGAAGGGAGGACAGAACGAAAACAGTCCGTGTGCCCCTCCACTTCACTCCGAGCAAATTATTACACTTCAAGCAGGCTCTCTCCCCCCGTATAAGTCAGGAATCTACAAGCCGTTGGGGAAAGCCCTGGTGATTAGATCGGACGGTGCCACATGCGCCAATTCTACAATTTAAAAGATGACTAAAAAGTGGCACGCTTGTGTAATAATTGTCCATGTACAAGTGGTACCCCTTTCCGAATAAGGGTGACACCAAGGCCCAAACAATCTTGCCAGTGCTCCCTATGTGGTCTCGGCAGTTGAAGGCTCCACGTGTCTTTTCCCTCATAAACCATAAAACTAAATGTATAGCCTGTTGCCCTGTCACATAGCTAATACAACTTGACTCCATATCTGGCATGCTTGCTGTGGAGATGCTGTTTGAAAGACAAGCGGACAGAAAACGTAACCAGGGACTCATCAATGCAGACAACTTGATTGGGAATAAACAAGGCTGCAAACTGTTGATTAAAGTGGTTTACAAGGGGCTGAATTTTGTTGAGCCGATCGTATCTAGGGTCACCCCGAGGACAACAGAATTCATTGTCATTGAAATGCATGAACCACAAGACCTGCTCATATCATTCCTGGTTATGGAAGCAGAGAACACGGGCATATGGTGAATTGGGTCAGTGGACCAATGTGACTGCAACGCACTCTTTTTAGTAATGTCCAGGAGGAGGGATAGGCCCAGAAAGGTCTTAAATTCTGGAACCGTAACCGGTTTTCATTCTCTGGCTAGGGTCAACTGGGGATTAGTGGCGATGAATTCACCAGCATACAAATTGCTTTGGTCCACAATCGATCTATAGAGATCTTCCGTGAAAAACAAGTTCCGAGTTTGCCAGTGAATGGGGGAAGTATGGGTGCTGCAGAAGTGGTGGGCTCCCAATTAGGATTGGCATATGCAGTGTGAAGGGCACTATGGGCTCTATGGGCCTGAGTTCGAACTCTTGGTGGCTGCTTGACACTACTTGTGCTAGCCACTGCACCATCTTGAACTGCACTTATCGGACTCGCCACATCACCACGTGATACTGCAGTGCTGGTTTGTCTATGACCAGGATGTACTAGGCCACTGGTGCTTGCCAGTTCACCAGAAGGATGAGCGGTACTAGTACTGGCTCTCTGCTCCATACGAGAGTCTTGTGGATTTTGCACCTCAGCAACAGAATGGGGTTGGGTACGCCTGACCTTAGCAGTGACCACTACTCCATCATCAGAGCTATCTGTCCGGGTGCCATTGCTCTCTACGGGTTTGTATACTGAGCCTGAATCTGACAGTGAGGCGGATTCCCCTTTGCTCTCATCTGTCATCTCTGTCATGCTCAACAACGTGTAGGCCTCTTCACTAGTGTACCTCTGTCTTGACATTTTGGCCTCTAAATTTACAGGTACAACTAGTGCGACTCACAGGCAAAAGAACAACTAGTTGTCAGCAACTGCTTCAATTGCTACCAAAAAAATTAACTGTTAGCGTTCTCAGGGATCAGGCATGACTCTGCAAATGCTGAAGTTATGTGTGTTGTGTTTTGTAAGTGACAGTTATTGATTGATACTGCACTTGGCTGGGCTGGGCTGGGCGGAGGGGCTAAACGCATGTGCTAGCATATGTCTGGGCTGATCCAGCTAACGCCGCGTTTTTGGGAACAATAAACTACTGGGGATGCTAATATAGTTCTGATCAAATCAAAGCTATTGATCCGTTCAGACACTATACTAGTATGGGAGGTGTATGGTGTGTGTGTGGGTGTTAGCGCTACTGGCACTAATCTGACGCTGCTTGGGGTGACGTTGACCCTAACTGACACTAAAACCTGTACTGGGGGGCGATCGGGGATTAAATCTTTATTCGGTAATATATGGTGGGTACCCTGATGCTATAAAAACCTGACGGTGACAGTAACTGGCTAGCTAGCGTCACCCGTGACACTAAATGCAGTGATCAGGAAAAAGATCTGTACACTATATTAGTGACACTGGTGACAGGGTGAAATGGTTAACTGGGGGGTGATCAGCTGGTTAAACCTTTATTAGGGGGTTAATGGGGGGTACCCTAAAGCTACCTGGGCCTACTACTGGCTGTCCTATTGCTGATTAGTGTCACAGGTGACACCAGTACAGTGATCAGTGAAAAATCTGAAAACTGCACTTGATGACACAATGACAGGGAGTGAAGGGGTTAACTGGGGGGGGGTGATCAGGGGGGACAAGTGTACTTATGTGTACTGTGTCAGTGTAGTGTTGGTGCAACTCACATTTAAATGTCCTCTCTCCTCTCTCTAGAACTGAAAAGGGCTCCAAGAGGTGAGGTGACATAACTCCCCCTCTGTTTACAGTTCAGAGGAAGCCTTTCATTCACCAGAACTGATCACCAGATCCAGGCCAGAAATCATTGGCCTGGTCCTGGAGACTTATCCATTTTGAAGCGAATGCGATCACTGCGGGTGCGCGAGCGTGCGCCCCCCCCGACGTACTATGACGGCAATTTTACCCTGGAGAGCCAACCTGCTACAGTATAACTGTGGCGGCTGGTCTTTAACTGATTAACTTAATTACCCATTTTTTTCAGACTACTCTATTATATGTATGGCTTGCCTAGGGCTCACGTCACACTAATGATCCTGCCACCAAAATGTGCAGTGAAAACACTCACCTGCTTGCATGTGTTACTCCCTTCCCGCAGAATGAGCGAGGTGTCTCTCTCTTCCTGAAAACATGCCACAAAATGTAAGTTGCCAGCAGGAGATCTTTTGGTGAGGAAGCAACATAAACAAGCAGGCGAGTGTTTCACCTGTCCTGTAGTGTCCTGCAAAATGATTCTGCTTCTAACAACAGGATTGCTAGTGTGACATGGCCAAAGTGAGGAAACACTGGTTCAGATATCTGATCACAAGTGAGGAAAGATACAACAGACGACATAAAGGAGGATTGATGCTTCTGTGAATTTTCACGTTTGCAGTGACTGTGTGGCACAGCAAGAGCATCTGTGAGATGTTTTCTTTATGTTATTAAGTATCTTAAATATTTCACAAGATAACACAATATTTTAAGCATCGCTCTTTAAATTTCATATTCCCCATTATCAATTCTGTAGAGAAAAAAAAAAAAGCACTTATTGTTATTGAACCCCATGGTTCTTCCAGACACATGTCATTTTTTTTTTTTTTAATTACCTTTGCTGGGCCAGTCCCTTTTCCTCAGCATAACAAAGCTAAACAGGTCGAACTCAGCAAGAAAGAATTGTTCTTCTATCTTCTACCATGAACAAATATAATCAATGTGCACTCTCGTGACTGGCTAACTATTTGACCTTCTAAAAAGACAGTAAAAAAACACTGAAAAATGATGTGCAATATTCAGTGATGCAAAAGGCTTCCTATCTCCTTAGGTATTACCATTAAGAAAATAAAATGTCTCATAGCATGAAAAGAGGCTCATAGGGCAACAATGTATCTTTATTAAAACATCAGGGTTAAAACAAACCATACTCACAAGGCAAGTGTTCTGCCCAGCACTCAGAAATTACAGCATACAAATTTGTATCAAGCTCCACAAAACTGCAAACTTTAGTCTTTGGTCATGTCACTGGGTGAAGACTGCTCCCTTGTGTGGAGCAGTGGAACAATACCTTGCCTGTCCAAAATGTTTTATCACACCGGAAATCACCAGAACTTGGTGAGATCTCATTACTTTAGAAAAATATATTAAAGAAGGATTTACACCTTGGAGATTGTGGAATTTGGCTCAAGGATCATGAATGCAGTAAGGAGTGGTTTGGTTTTTCATCATTTCAAGCGGGTCCCTATACAGTAGGTCTAACTACTGGGTAACATAACATAGAGAGATTTGGTCATCCCCACTTTGTTCAGTGAGAAAATCTCCTTCTCATAAGAGCAACCATCACACTTGGAAGGCCTTTTTTGGCCTGTCCAAAAGCACTTCAATACACTGCAATATTCTGTTCCATGCATCTTTGCCCTCCTCCAGTCTTGTCTAGACAAGTATCTGGCTCTTAGTACTCCAGAGGGACATATTTCTGCCCTATCTATTCTATTCCAATGACATATGACTTCACACACTCTCTTTATAAAAGGTGTGGCTCATGTTAATCCCTATATAAACGTGAAAAAACTTTTTGCGCTATCCCTGTGTATAAACCACCTATTACTCAACTCTATATACTCTAGGAGGCAGCTTTACACCACAGGGTAAAAATCATCCATATAGAATAACTTTATGTGAGTCCATCTTTTCTTTTAAACATATATACAGTCCATAAATAAATGATTCAGTGTCCGTGAAAAAAAAAAGGTTGCAGTCCCATACACCAAAAACTCTAAAGTAATTGCCTCTGATCACCTCAGTGCCCTTCACCCCACCTATGGGTGTCGTCTCACCTGCTTGAATGGACCTCACTAATTAAAGGAGGTCTATATGTGCAACCACTGGCTATACACTCCAAGTCCGTAGCTCTCAGCAGCTCTCAGAGTGGTGTCAATCATATAGGAGGCAAGAGGAAAAAAACATAGTGCAAATCGCTAATAAAAAGTATTTATTTCCATATAAAAATCCACTCACATTTCAGAAGTAATAAACAGGCATTTCACAATACAATCCTCAGCTTACACAGCTCCACCTGGTCCCAGCGTGATTATGTCAATGCCCACCTCACGCGTAGCGTCTAATGGGCTTTCTCAAAGGTCCACTGGCTCTTGTTTCTTGTGGACTTGTTTGGGCTAGTTTGCCATTTTGTTGCTCACTCCTCAATTTATTGCTATGGCACGTCTCAATGTCTAAAGATCCTTTGACCCGTCCTGTTTGATTAAGATAATGAGAATTTTGACTTACCTGTAAAAATGTTTACCTGTAAAGAGATGCATTGGCTTATTAGTTCCTTTTAACCCTCTTGCCATAACTCCCTGGGTTATATATGTATTTTCATTTTATTTTAGTTGTCTCTGCAGGCTTACAATTTAGTATCTGCAGGTTTAAAGATTTTTTATTTTTTCTGAATGAACCCTTCAGCCTTAACATAATGATCAGGAACCAATCTGATTCAATTCTCATCATTAGTGGGAACCAGAGTGGTCATTGACAGATGGGTTTGGCAGCTAGCGGCCATGCAAAGTTTCTACTACTAGCTGTCAAAGGGTTATGTAGATTAGCATTCCCTCATAACAGAACAAATTGCATAGGAACACTATTCTACATTTGACTTTGAGGCACTGGTCTCTTGATTTTGGCACTTTCCAAACTTTTATGTATTTTTAGATAGGTGCAGAGGGCTCTCCAGTTTGGAGATGTAGCACTGTTGTCTGTTGTGACCCAGTAATTGAGGACTTGGGTAGTAAGGCTGGTTAAAATAAAGCACCAGGAACTACTCCACAGTCAGTATTTTTGAGCACCAAAACTTTTCATCACGTTCACCTTATTGTGGTAATGGTTAAGGCTGAGGGAAATGAGCACTGGCGCCATCTTCCTGGTGAAGCGTTGTTTCTTTCTCCCACCATTCAGCCTAGAGGAAGTACCATTATTGCCACTACTCATTTTATATTTGTATCAAGGTCTCTAAATTAATTTTTCTAAAATGAAAAGGAAAGCAAAAATTAGAGCAAATGGTCACCTGTGCCAAGAATTTTTATACTTAAAGCGTTCCACCCAAAAATGGAACTTCCGCTCTAAGAACTCCTCGCCCCCACATTTGGCATGTCATTTTTTTTTGGGGGGGGGGGGGGGGGGGGGCTTCATTAGGAGGTGGACTTCCTGTCCCACAATGGAGAGGAGGGGGAGAGGAGCGACACCCCATTCGGCCGCATCGCTGAACCATGGAACAGGTAAGTGTCTGTTTATTAAAAGTCAGCAACTACACTTTTTGTAGCTGCTGACTTTTAATAAACATAAAAAGCCTGGAACTCCCCTTTAACAATATCCCCTCACTAAAATGCCAACCTTCTATGTATAAAGGTACATACTAAGTTAACTTTAAAAAAAAGATTGTTTATGGAGTTTATATATGTATTCTCTTTTTATATACTGAGCTATTAACCTTACCAGTCACTTGATGCTGATACTGTCTCATATTCCAAGTACTGGTCTGTTAGAACAGCTTGCCTAATATATTAATTCTGTTTTATTGCCAGTGTTTGCATTTAGCAGCTAACGTAGAATGCCAACATGTCTGCTCTTTGCAGAGAGCTTGCTTTTTATGACACCAAAGTGCCTCATAAAAAGTGAACACTCAATTATGACAGAGAAGTTTTTACTTCATTTAACATCTGCAGCAGATGTGATGTTAGTAAATCTCTGCATAAAAGACTTACTTAACTTTTGTAAATGTGTCTCATGGCACATGTCCCTTTCACCAGGCGTCACAGACAACCTAGGGGCATTGCTCTGAAGCATATGGTACGAATCTGATATTCACTGAAATCATAACACTAATAATTAGTGCTCTAAAAACTGAAAAAAATCAATAACTTGCAAATATGCTACAAATAGCATGTGCACTTAGCATCTTGAAGCAATACATCACACTCAAAGGGATAGAACTGGGCTGCACAATCTGTTAGCTCATTCTAATCCAATCTGGTCTTGCCTTTTCTTTTTGGAGCCAGGATTGTCATCATCTTGCTGAATTATACCCTGGCTCAAATGCGTTTCAGACACAGGGCAATGTATCTGCTCAAATGGAATCCCATCTTTCTTCAAAAGCCTTTTTTCACACCAATAAATTTGAACACTTCGAATCGCAGGTATCAGAACCATGAGGAAATGGTTCATCATTTTACACATGCTCAAAGGAGGAGGAATTACTACTATTCAGCTTTAAAGAAGATTGGATTTGTCATGAAGGAAGTTTTATTTCTCAGTATGTAGTAAGAAAGCTTGCACTTTTGACTTGAGCTTACAAGTGTAGAAAGCCTGAAGGTGGTGATTGGTTTTCGGGGTCCTGTACGCAGTTAGACTGCCAAAAAGTCCCACACATGTGGTATCACCATACTCAGGAAAAACAGCAGAATGTATTTTGGGGTGTAATTCCACATATAACCATGCCATGCTTGAACAATAAATATATAATTTAGTGACAACTTTTTGTAAAACAAAAAAAAATAATAATAGTTTTCCATGGACTCAACATGCCTATCAGCAAATAGCTTGGGGTGTCTACTTTCCAAAAAGGGGTAATTTGGGGGGGGGGGGATTGAACTGTCCTGACATTTTATGCACAACATTAGAAGCTTATGTCACACATCACCCACTCTTCTAACCACTTGAAGACAAAGCAAAGCATTTCTCACACTTTGTGTTTACATGAAAAAAATGAAAAAAAAATATTTTTTTTTGCTAGAAAATGACTTTGAATTGAATTGAACCCTGAATGAATGAATGAATGAATGATTTGTATAGCGCTGCAACTGCGAACTGAATCGCCTCGAGGCGCTTGATCCGACCTGCGTTGATTCCTTCTTAGAAGAGGTAGGTCTTGAGTTTTTTCCTGAAGGCCCGATGGTCTTTTTCCAAGCGGATGTTCGTAGGTAGAGCGTTCCATAGCCGTGGTCCTTGGACTGCAAATCTTCGTTCTCCCCTTGACTTGTACCGGGATTTGGGGACAAGGAGGAGGTTTTGGTTGGTTGATCGGAGGTTGCGATTGGGGGTGTAGTGTTGTATTTTTTCGCATAAGTATTGAGGAGCATCTCCTTGTGTGCATTTGTGGGTCAAGCAGAGGGTCTTGAATGTGATCCGATTCTTTACGGTTAGCCAATGGAGGGTCCTCAGGGATGGGGAGATGGATTCCCATGTTTTTTTTCCTGTGACTAGTCTTGCTGCCGTGTTTTGAACGACTTGTAGTCGTGCAATCTGGAATTTAGGTAGTCCTATGTAGAGGGAGTTTGCGTAGTCGAGTCGAGAGTTGATGATTGTTCCTACCACTACGGCTTTGTCCTTTTCTGGAATGAAGGGGATGAGTCTACGTAGCAGGCGTAGAAGGTGGTAGGATCCGCTGACTACTGATCCTATTTGTGCATTCATTGACATTTCTGAATCGAAGATGACACCGAGACTTTTGGCTTTTATGCTTAGGGGGATGGTCTGTCCAAGGATGGTGGGCGGAGTCCATGGTGTCGTAGATTTAGTTTTCCGGTTTGCGTTTAGGAGAAGGAGTTCTGTTTTGGTTCCGTTAAGTTTGAGGGAGTTTGTGGACATCCAGTCGTCTATTGATGCAAGGCATTTTTCTAATTCCTGATATTGGTCTTTTTGTCCGGGGATCCGAAGGTAGAGTTGAGTATCATCTGCGTATGAGTGGAAGCATAGATCAGATTTGCTGATGATTTTTAGGAGTGGACGGATGTAAATGTTGAAGAGCACGGGTGACAAAGGTGATCCTTGAGGGACTCCATAGGAGACTGCACGGGATTCAGATGTGAAGGCTCCAAGTTTCACTGTCTGTGACCGATTTCCTAAGAAGGAAGTGAACCATGGTAAGTCTGAAACTGTGACTCCTGCTACTTCTTTGAGGCGGGTGAGTAAAGTGTTGTGATCCAGTGTGTCAAATGCTGCACTAAGGTCCAGGAGTACCAGGAGACATGATTCTCCATCATCTGCTGCTTCCAAGGCATCATCCCATATTTTGAGGAGAGCTGTTTCTGTGCCATGGCCCGGGCGGAAGCCTGATTGCAGAGGGTCCAGGAGATTGTGTGTGTCCAGATGGAGTTGTAGCTGTTGTACCACTACTTTCTCCATAATCTTGGAGATGGTGTTCAAGCTAGTTATCGGTCTTCGGTGGTTGGGGTTTCTTGGATCCAAGTTGGGTTTCTTTAGGAGGGGTTTGACTATGCCTTGCTTGAGGGAGTTCGGAACAATTCCTTCTTTGAATGACTGATTTATGAGTAGTGTTATAGTAGGTGCCAAGATGTCAGAGCATTCTTTCAGAAGTTTTGTGGGGATGATATCGTTGGGTGAAGTGCTGTCCCGGAGGCTTCTGATGATGTTTCTTGTGGTCTCTATGGGTCAGCGAAAAATTCGGTGGTTGTGCGATGTTTGAATCGGCTTCCTCTTTTTGGATGCAGTTGATTGTATTTTTCTGTTGGATATTTTCCCGAATGCTGTCGATTTTGTCGATAAAAAAATCCGATAACTCATTGCAAAATTCTTGAGTTTCGTTGGTAGGGGGCTCTAGGCAGGTAGGGTTCATAGTCTGGGCGACTAGTTTGAATAGTTCACGAGGGCGGTTTAGGGCTTTTGTGATGGTGTTTGAGAAGTGTTCTTTTTTTGCTTTGAAGATAGCTTTGTGATATTTCATTGTGAGAGTATTGTAGTTTGTGTGGTTTTCTTTAGAACAGTTTCTTCTCCAGGCTCTTTCAGCTCTTCTGCGTTCCTGCTTCAGTAGAGTAAGAGTTCCATTAAACCATCCAGAGTTTTTATTGCGGATGAGCGTTCTGCGTTTCGGAGCGATTGCGTCTGCTGTTTGTAGTAACGCTTTGTTTAAGGAGTTGAGTGTTTTTTCCGTCGAGTGGTTTAAATTTAAAGTTGTTATTTTGTTGGATAGTGTAGTTTTGAAGAGTTCCGAGTGTAGCTTCTTCTGAGATCTGGTCCAGTATGTCGTTGTTGAGTGGTTCGATTTCTGGAAGGTGTTGTTGGTGGTGATTTCGAATTTGATGGCGTGATGGTCAGTCCATGGTAGCGGCGAGTTGTTGAGTATGTTGATGATATTTTGTTTGAAGATGAGGTCCAGAGTGTGTCCTGAACCATGCGTTGGAGCATTTATCAGTTGTTGAAGACCTAGTTCTTCCAGTTGGTTTATGCAGGCAGAGGCGATGGGGTCTTCGGTGTTGTTTGCCCAGAGATTGAAATCTCCGAGTACCAGGACATTTTTGGTTTTCAGGGTGTGCATTGAAATAAATTCGGTGAAGGGTATCAGGAGATTTGTCTTTGGTCCTGGTGGTCTGTAGCATAGCAGTATATGAATGCTGTCTTGGGGTGTTGTTTGCAGCTGTAAAGAAAGTGTCTCCATAAAAGGCACTGGGTTCTGTAGCGTGGGTTTGCCGAGCGTAAGGTGAGATTTGAAGATCACTGCTAGGCCTCCTCCTTTTTTTCCTATTCTATGCTCCGTTAGGATCCTGTATTTTTCAGGGACCAATTCGGTTAGGATGGTGTTGCAGTCAGGTGTTAGCCAGCTTTCTGTGATGAAGAGACAATCCAAGTTGTTTTGGGTGATGAAGTCGTGGACTTCTTGTCTGTGCTTGAGTGCCGATCTGGTGTTAATCAAGGCGCATGTTAAGTGTTGCGGCTGAGTTGGGGTCTTCCTTTGATTAGTGGTTGATTGAGGGTTGATCCTTAGTAATTGCTCTTTTTGTAGTATTTTTTGAATGGGCGTTGGCAATGTTGAGGTGATGTTTCTTAGCCTGCGAAGGGTTTCCGCTGAGTATTTGTAGATGCACATGCTGAGAGAGCAAAAAAATAGAAGTATGATGATGGTGATATTGATTTGGCGACAATGTGGTTGCTGTGGAGATAATGGTTTTGCAAGATGTGGCTGATGAAGGTTCTGCGAGTTGTGGCGATGATGTGGTTACTGTCGAGATGATAGTCCTGCGAGATGTGGCTATCGAAGTGGCGAAGGTCCGGTTGATGGGAGGTGATGGTCCTCCGAGATGTGGCTGTCGATGTAGCGACGGTGTGGTGGCTGCGGTGATGATGGTCCTGCGGGATGTGGCTGATGAAGGTCCTGCGAGATGTAGTTGCTGAGGAGATGATGGTCCTGCGAGATGTGACTGACGAAGGTCCTGCGAGATGTGGCGACGGTGTGGTTCCTGAGGAGATGATGTTCCTGCGAGATGTGCCGACGATGTGGTTGCTGAGGGGATGATGGTCCTGCGAGATGTGGCGACGATGTGGTTGCTGAGGGGATGATGGTCCTGCGAGATGTGGCTGACGATGGTCCTCCGAGATGCGGCTGTCGATGTGGCGACGATGTGGATGCTGAGTAGATGATGGTCCTGCAAGATGTGGCTGTCGATGTAGCGACGGTGTGGTGGCTGCGGTGAGGATGGTCCTACGAGATGTAGTTGCTGAGGAGATGATGATCCTGCGAGATGTGACTGATGAAGATCCTGCGAGATGTGACGACGGTGTGGTTCCTGAGGAGATGATGTTCCTGCGAGATGTGCCGACGATGTGGTTGCTGAGGGGATGATGGTCCTGCGAGATGTGGCGACGATGTGGATGCTGAGGGGATGATGGTCCTACGAGATTTGACTGACGATGATCCTCCAAGATGCGGCTGTTGATGTGGCGACGATGTGGATGCTGAGGAGATGATGGTCCTGCGATATGTGGCTGACAACGGTCCCTGCATAGGTACTATGACCCCTGTTACAACCTCCTGTTATAAACTCCTGGTTTTAACTCACCACTTAGACAAGTTCCACTTGGACAGAGTTCAACCAGTCTCAAAGATGAGCAGGCTCACGATGAGCTCTACACAAACTTATATAGGCCTGAAACACCTGGGAGCAATTAGGCACTCCCCTTAATTAGTAAGCTGAAGGAAAGAAAAAAAAAACTGTTTAAAAAGTGTAAGAAGAAAAGGGTATTAAGAAGATAAAAAGGAAAAGGTCCAGAAAGAACCTAAAAATGTAATCCAGCAATCACCAGCAGTCAAAAAAGCAAAGATTTGTTCACTCTCCACACAGTGTCCTCACTGTTTGGCTTCCAACCAAAATTCTGGCAATTTCACATGAGCTCTACACAAACTTATATAGGCCTGAAACACCTGGGAGCAATTAGGCACTCCCCTTAATTAGTAAGCTGAAGGAAGGAAAGAAAAAAAAAAACTGTTTAAAAAGTGTAAGAAGAAAAGGGTATTAAGAAGATAAAAAGGAAAAGGTCCAGAAAGAACCTAAAAATGTAATCCAGCAATCACCAGCAGTCAAAAAAGCAAAGATTTGTTCACTCTCCACACAGTGTCCTCACTGTTTGGCTTCCAACCAAAATTCTGGCAATTTCACATGAGCTCTACACAAACTTATATAGGCCTGAAACACCTGGGAGCAATTGGGCACTCCCCTTAATTAGTAAGCTGAAGGAAGGAAAGAAAAAAAAACTGTTTAAAAAGTGTAAGAAGAAAAGGGTATTAAGAAGATAAAAAGGAAAAGGTCCAGAAAGAACCTAAAAATGTAATCCAGCAATCACCAGCAGTCAAAAAAGCAAAGATTTGTTCACTCTCCACACAGTGTCCTCACTGTTTGGCTTCCAACCAAAATTCTGGCAATTTCACATGAGCTCTACACAAACTTATATAGGCCTGAAACACCTGGGAGCAATTAGGCACTCCCCTTAATTAGTAAGCTGAAGGAAGGAAAGAAAAAAAAAACTGTTTAAAAAGTGTAAGAAGAAAAGGGTATTAAGAAGATAAAAAGGAAAAGGTCCAGAAAGAACCTAAAAATGTAATCCAGCAATCACCAGCAGTCAAAAAAGCAAAGATTTGTTCACTCTCCACACAGTGTCCTCACTGTTTGGCTTCCAACCAAAATTCTGGCAATTTCACATGAGCTCTACACAAACTTATATAGGCCTGAAACACCTGGGAGCAATTGGGCACTCCCCTTAATTAGTAAGCTGAAGGAAGGAAAGAAAAAAAAACTGTTTAAAAAGTGTAAGAAGAAAAGGGTATTAAGAAGATAAAAAGGAAATGGTCCAGAAAGAACCTAAAAATGTAATCCAGCAATCACCAGCAGTCAAAAAAGCAAAGATTTGTTCACTCTCCACACAGTGTCCTCACTGTTTGGCTTCCAACCAAAATTCTGGCAATTTCACATGAGCTCTACACAAACTTATATAGGCCTGAAACACCTGGGAGCAATTAGGCACTCCCCTTAATTAGTAAGCTGAAGGAAGGAAAGAAAAAAAAAAAACTGTTTAAAAAGTGTAAGAAGAAAAGGGTATTAAGAAGATAAAAAGGAAAAGGTCCAGAAAGAACCTAAAAATGTAATCCAGCAATCACCAGCAGTCAAAAAAGCAAAGATTTGTTCACTCTCCACACAGTGTCCTCACTGTTTGGCTTCCAACCAAAATTCTGGCAATTTCACATGAGCTCTACACAAACTTATATAGGCCTGAAACACCTGGGAGCAATTGGGCACTCCCCTTAATTAGTAAGCTGAAGGAAGGAAAAAAAAAAAAAACTGTTTAAAAAGTGTAAGAAGAAAAGGGTATTAAGAAGATAAAAAGGAAAAGGTCCAGAAAGAACCTAAAAATGTAATCCAGCAATCACCAGCAGTCAAAAAAGCAAAGATTTGTTCACTCTCCACACAGTGTCCTCACTGTTTTTATATATTTTTTAAAGCATAGGCCCTACATATTAAAATGGTGGGTGTGGCAATTTTTGTTTTTCACACAGTATATGCACAGCGATTTTTCAAATGCAAGCATGACACGCTTTAAAATTGCGCACAAACGTGCAGCGGCGACAACCTATATACATTTTTAAAAGCCTTTAAAATTCTTTACAGGTTATCACTTTATATTTACAGAGAATGTCTACTGCTAAAATGATTGCCCTCGATCTGACCTTCACGATGATACCTCACATGCATTGTGCAATTGCTGTTTACATTTTTTTTTCTTTTTTTTATCATTTTTATTGTTATCTCAGGGAATGTAAATATCCCCTATGATAGCAATAGGTAAAGACAGGTACTCTTTTTTGAAAAAATTGGGGTCTATTAGACCCTAGATCTCTCCTCTGCCCTCAAAGCATCTGACCACACCAAGACCCGTGTGATAAAATGCTTTCCCAATGACGCTGTTTATATCCGGCGAAACCTAAGTCATGAAATGCTTGCATCTCCCGGTTTCTTAGGCCATAGAGATGATTGGAGACATTCTGGTCTGCGATCTGCTCTATGGTCAGCTGGTGGAACCACCGGCTGCATTCTCGGGTTCCCTGTTGGGAAAGGAGAGCCAGAGAAAACCATGGAATACGGTGGGAGGGGGGGCATTCCCTCCCACTGCTTGTAAAAACAGTCTAGAGGCTAATTAGCCGCTAGGATTGCTTTTACATGAAAGCCGACTGCTGGCTGAAGAGAGTTATACCAAGATGATACCTAAACCTGCAGGCATCATACTGGTATAACATACCAGTACGTTGCTGGTCCTTGTTGGGCATATATTGTAATGTTCTTTTTTTCATGCAGCCCAAGGGCTGAACGAAAAAAGAGATCAGTGGGTATGCCCACCATTAGAATACCTCCCTTCATCCACCCACTTCTAATGATGGGCATACATGCACCATTTTTAAAACAACTGTCAAGATAAATCAGTGCTCTTTCCTGTCCCAATCAGGAGATGGAGGAATACATTTTGTGTTCAGGTGCAGCATGGCTAATTTCCTTGTAATGTGCTGCTGGTCAGGAGTAATACACAATATAGTGTGTCTCATTTCTGGAAAAAAAAAAGATAAATCAGTGCTGCAGCTGAATGGCGTACCTGAAAAGCAAACAATGGTATTGATAAAACATTAACTCAATAAAACAACTTGATTTTTTAACGCAATCTCTGCATGGGGCAATCCACCCCTAATGTTAGGAGCAAATCGCTCCTCCACTCCTGCCCCCATGCTTTGGCATTCATGCTCTTTTTTTTTTTAACTGTGGTGGTGAATTCTCCTATAGTGCTGGAGTCAAAGCTTTACGTAGCATTGGAGCAAACGCTGTTGCTGTCAGAATAAATAAACCCGTGCTGCAGCTGAATGGCATACCTGCTAAGCAAATGATGGTTAACAATAAAACAAAGTAACATTACAGTATAACAGTAATGCCGCGTACACAAGGTCGGAATTTCCGATGGAAGCTTTTCATCAGATTTTCCGACCGTGTGTATGCCCATCGGTCTTTTTCTGTCGGAATTTCTGACGGACTTTGGATTGAGAACCTGTTCTATCTTTCTATCGGATTTTCCGATTGTGTGTATGCAATTCCGACACGCAAAATTCAGATGCATGCTCGGAAACAATTTGACACATGCTCAGAAGCATTAAACTTCCCTTTTATAGTGCAGTCGAACGTTTTTTTTAAGGCATGGTGTTATTGACTGTCGGAATTTGATGTGACCGTGTGTAGGCAAGACAGTTTGAGCGAAATTTCATCGGAATTCCGACGGGAAAACCATCAGAGCTTTTTCCAACGAGAATAAGACATAGCATACCTGCAAAGAAAATACAATAAAACATAGTAAAAATAAAATCTTACAGTTCTAAAATACAGTAACAATAGAGCGGACAATAGACTGAACAATAGAGCGGACATTAGAGAGCGAACAATAGAGAGAGAATAAAAATAGGATTTTTATAACAGCTTACCTGTAAAATCCTTTTCTTCAAGTACATCACGGGACACAGAGCCACAGTATTTACTGATGGGTTATGTAGGCACAACTAGGTGATGGACACTGGCACACCCTAGACAAGAAGTTTAGCCCCCTATATAACCCCTCCCCTTACTGGGAGTACCTCAGTTTTGTAGCAAAGGAATATATGTGTATTAGAAGAGGGGAGGGACCTCTGTGTTCCATGATGTAGTCGAAGAAAAGGATTTTACAGGTAAGCTGTTATAAAAATCCTATTTTCTTTCGTACATCATGGGACACAGAGCCACCGTATTTACTGATGGGATATCCGAGAGCAATGCTATCTGACTGGAGGGAGACACAACAAAAGTAGGGGGCAATCAGACCTGAGGACCTTGTACCGCTGCCTGCAGCGCACTGCGCCCAAAGGCGATATCCTCATGTCTTCTCACATCCACCTGATAGAATCTGGTGAATGTATGGACTGAAGACCAAGTTGCGGCAGATTTGGAGGCCCGGATAATGCACTGCCCATGAAGCACTAACAGCTCTTGTGGAGTGCGCTTTGATTTGAAAAGGTGGAACTTTCCTCCTCAAACCATAGGCTTGAATAATTACCTGTTGAATCAACTTAGCAATGGTAGATTTCGACGCTGCCTGTCCTTTTTTAGGACATTCAGGCAACACAAACAAAACATCCGTTTTGCAAATCTGAGCAGTCGCTTCCAAATAGGTTTTGACTGCTCTCACTACATCCAGAGAATGTAGTGACTTTTCTTCCGTAGAACAGGGATCTGGAAAAAATTAAGACAGAACAATACCCTGGTTTAGATGAAAAACATGTAACCTGTAAAAAAATTTAAAGCGTCGCCTATGGAAATTTTTAAGTACCAAAGTTTGGTGCCACTCCACGAACGTATGCAATTTTGAAGCATGACATTGGGCTAACTTTACTGGGTTTTTTTTTTTTTTTTAATGCATGAAACACGTTTGAAAAATTGCTGCACAAATACCGTACTGAAATAAAAAAGTTGCAACGACCACCATATTATTCTCTAGGGTCTCTGTTAAAAAACATATAAAATGTTTGTGGGTTCTGTGTAATTTTCTTGCAAAAAAATTATGATTTTTACATGTAGGAGAGAAATGTCATAATTGGCCTGGGTGGCAAGTGGTTAATTTACATATCCTCTAATACAGCCTGGAGCCTTTATATCGAATATAGGAGGAAATTATAACCCTAATATTGTCTATACGTATATATATTCAAGAGAAATTTTCACCATTTAAACTTGGTAGATGTTACTATTACTACATAGAGATAGAACATTGATTTTTATATTCAATGGCATTGACCTCATCCTATAGGTATACCTGTTATGGTCATTTACATACTTTTTAGGATTTACAATAAAGGTTAAGTTTTAGTTAAGTGGCCTTTTGGTGCGTAGGAAAAGCGCACCCTCATCTAGTTCCAGTCTAATTTTGTCACAGTTAAATGTTATCAATATCACAGGCTTATATATATATATATATATATATATATATATATATATATATATATATATATGTTAATACTGGAAATAGACATCAGTTATTTGAAAAGAAAAGTGTGATGCTAACAGAGATTCATCATGAGATCCATAAGCCATGAGATTTGTACCAATAAGTAAAATAGTTTTGTTTGCTGAAGTGATTTATGTGAAAGTTAGAGGGAGGTCAGCGAGAAGTGACCAGAGCTTCCTGCTGCTAGTTTGACAGTATATTAGTACATTCTCCTGCAAAGGGCTCTATCCTCTTTCCTGGCTAAATTACTTTGCTTAGCGGGACATGACTAACTGCACCACAGGGAATCGCTCTCATGCAAGGCACAAAGACAAGACAAAAAAAGATTTGCTGCTAATATGGTATAGCAACAATATCTCAGAACATATTCCTGGAATGGAAGAAGGTAGTGCTATTGGTGTATCGAGTAGGTAGTAAAAAGTATGTCTAGCACAGGTGGTCTTTGTTGCATAAGACAAACACACACATTTTATTGTTATTGGCTCTTTATGTTTTTCTAATTGTATCTCTGTATGCATTATGAAACATTACATTTATTAAAACAAAACTTCCATGTATTTTAAGTGAAGACTTATGTCATTATTGTTGAGTTTACATTTTGGTTAGTTTGCTGTCTTGAATTTCCATGATATTATGATGGCAATTTTCTCTCTTTAGTTTCTATGTGTATGTCAGGTGGACCAGTGATCCACTTTGTTTTTTAATGTATTTCTAGTTTTTTAAAAAAGCATTACAAGCATGTAAATTTGCAATATCATCCAATAAATGTTCAATAGAAGCAATAGAGTACAAATTGAGTTTTAAACAAGTCAAATGTGAAACATTGGATATCTATCCATATCTGTACAGTGGGGAAAATAATTATTTGATCTCCTGCAGATTTTGTAAGTCTTCCCACTTAAAGACAGAGTATCAACCAAAAATCCAGAAAAAACACATGATAAAAATGTTATAAATTGAGTTGCAGTTCAGTGAGTAAAATAAGTATTTGATTCCCAAGCAAAACACAACTTAGCACTTGGTGGAAAAACCCTTGTTGGCAAGCACAGGAGGGATTTTGGTCCTCTCTTCTTTACAGATCTTCTCTAAATTCTTAAGGTGTCTTGGCTGTCGCTTGGCAACTCAAAGTTTCAGCTCCCTTCATAAATTTTTTATAGGATTAAGGTCTGGAGGCTGGCTAGACCACTCCATGACCTTAAAGTGCTTCTTATTGAGCCACTCCTTTGTTGCCTTGATGGTATGATTTGGGTCATTGTCATGCTGAATGACCCATCCACGACCCATCTTTAATGTTCTGGCTGAGGGAAGAAGGTTCTTTTCCAAAATTGTACAATACATGGCTCTGTCCATTGATCCCTAAATGTGGCAAAGTCAGCCTGTACTTTTACCAGAGAAACAGCCCTAAAGCATAATGTTCCCACCTCTGTGCTGGACTGTAGGAATAGTGTTCTTAGGGTCATAGTCAGCATTTTTCTTACTCCAAACATGGTGAGTCGAGTTAATGTCAAAGAGCTCAATTTTGGTCTCATCTGACTACAGCACTTTGTCCCAATCATTTAGATGTTCATTTAAGATGAGGCGTCATTGTGACCTGTACATGTGCCTTCTTGAGAAGGGGGATTTTGTGGGCGCTGCAGGATTTCAATGCATGGCAGCATATTGTGTTACCAATGTTTTTTTTGGTGACTGGGGTCCCAACTGCATTGAGATCATTCACAAGCTCCTCCTGTGTAGTTCTGGGCTGATCCCTCCCTTTTCTCATGATCATTTTTACCCCATGAGACAAAATATTGCTTGGAGCTCCAGACCGATTGATATTTTGTATTTTCTCCATTTGTAAATACTCGCTCCAACAGATGTCTCCTCACCAAGCTTCTTGCTGGTGGTCTTGTAGCCCATTCCAGCCTTGTGCAGGTCTACAATCTTGTCCCTGATGTCCTTTTGACAGCTCTTTGGTCTTGCCTATATGGTGGGTTTGAATGGAAGAAAAAGCTTCTGTGAACAGGTGCCTTTTATATACATAACAAGTTGTCATTAGGAGCACATTTTTTAATTGACAGGAGTAATCTGTTTACCACATGAGCACATACTGTAGCCAGTCTGTGGAAACCAGAATTATTGGTGGTTGGTAGGGGATCATATATCTATTTTACTCTCTGAACTGCAACTCAATTTATAACATTTGTATCACATGTTTTCTCTGGATTTTTGGTTGATATCGTGTCTCTGTCATTTAAAATACACCTATGGTAAAAAATTATAGACCCTTAAATTCTTTGTAAGTGGGCAAACTTACAAAACCTGCAGGGGATCAAATGATTATTTTCCCCATTGTACAAATACCATTGTCCCAAAATCAGAAGCCTTTTATGCCACTCTTGATTACAGTGTTTTCAAATTAGGTTGCTGGCCATCAGGTGACATACTCTTTCAAGCTCAGAAGTACCATTAACCAATCCTCTTAGGGTTTTAAGAATGCTAATAATAGAAAAAGAGACCCTGTGTTTTTATAGGGAGCTTTAACCACACTCTTAATTAAAACACAATCTTATTCACAAGCAGGGGAAAAGTGTGTATAATAAATGAGGTGTCAGCGCCCCACATTTTCTAAATAACAATGACATTTAAAAAAACAATTGGCTAGTGCCTTGCATAAGTATTCACCCCTTGACTTTTTACCTATTTTGTTACATTACAGCCTTTAGTTCAATGTTTTTTTTTATCTGAATTATATGTGATGGATCAGAACTCAATAGTCTAAGTTGGTGCAACCAATTACCTTCAGAAGTCACATAATTAGTGAAATGATGTCCACCTGTGTGCAATGTAAGTGTCACATGATCTGTCATTACATATACACACCTTTTTTAAAGGCCCCACAGGCTGCAACACCTAAGCAAGAGGCACCACTAACCAAACACTGCCATGAAGACCAATGAACTCTCCAAACAAGTAAGGGACAATGTTGTTGAGAAGTACAAGTCAGGGTTAGGTTATAAAGAAATATCCAAATCTTTGATGATCCCTAGGAGCACCATCAAATCTATCATAACCAAATGGAAAGAACATGGCACAACAGCAAACCTGCCAAAACTCATGGACCGGGCAAGGAGGGCATTAATCAGAGAAGCAGCACAGAGGTAACCCTGGAGGAGCTGCAGAGTTAGACAGCAGAGACTGGAGTAGCTGTACATAGGACGACAATAAGCCGTACGCTCCATAGAGTTGGGCTTTATGGCAGAGTGGCCAGAAGAAAGCCATTACTTTCAGAAAAAAAAACAAAATGGCACGTTTTGAGTTTGCGAAAAGGCATGTGGGAGACTCCCAAAATGTATGGAGGAAGGTGCTCTGGTCTGATGAGACTAAAATTTAACTTTTTGGCCATCAAAGAAAACGATATGTCTGGCGCAAACCCAACACAGCACCAAAGAACACCATCCCCACAGTGAAATATGGTGGTGACAGCAACATGCTGTGGGGATGTTTTTGAGCAGTCAGGACTGGGAAACTGGTCAGAGTTGAGGGAAAGATGGATGGTGCTGAATACAAGGATATTCTTGAGCAAAGCCTGTACCACTCTGTGTGTGAGGCTAGGACAGAGGTTCACCATCCAGCAGGACAATGACCACAAACACACTGCTAAAGCAACACTTGAGTGGTTTAAGGGGAAACATGTAAATGTGTTGGAATGGCCTAGTCAAAGCCCAGACCTCAATTCAATAAATCTGTGGTCAGACTTAAAGATTGCTGTTCACAAGCGCAAACCATCCAACTTGAAGGAGCTGGAGCAGTTTTCCAAGGAGGAATGGGCAAAAATCCCAGTGGTAAGGTGTGGCAAGCTCATAGAGACCTATCCAAAGCAACTTGGAGCTGTGATAGCCGCAAAAGGTGGCTCTACGAATTATTGACTTTAGGGGGGTGAATAGTTATGCACATTGACTTTTTCTGTTATTTTGTCCTATTTGTTGTTTGCTTCACAATAAAAAAATAAAAAATCTTCAAAGTTGTGGGCATGTTCTGTAAATTAAATGATGCAAACCCTCAAAAAATCCATGTTAATTCCAGGTTGTGAGGCAACAAAACACGAAAAATGCCAAGGGGGTTAATACTTTTGCAAGGCCTACACATTAGCATGTTATGTAGTTAAGCTACTTACTTTTTGGAAACTGTCAAATAGCATTGCTTTATTGTCCATTGAGGGACACAGGAAGATGTTCATAAACATCTGAGCTATACGTCTGCCTTCAGGAGGTTTTGACACTGTTAAGCAAAAAACAATAAGCCAGCCCTTGTATAACCCGGTCTCCAACTGTCATGCCTGAGTTTTTTGCAGATGTCCTAGAAAGAAGGCAGTCTTTTCCTCAGATCTGCTGAGAAAACCTCTAACTATACTTTTACCTTTTTGCTTTATTCTTTTCTATCTTTGATTTTTCTTTGCTGTGGATGTTTCGTTTTCATACATCATGGGACACAGAGTCAGGATAATTTTCATTACCTGCTGGGTTATACTTTGTCATTAGGTGAATGGACACTGGTAGACCAAAGGTCTTCAGACAGGAAGTGATCCCCTATATAACCCCTCCCATACAGGAAGTACTTTCATTTTTCACCAGTGTCTGCAAGGTGGATGATATGGTTTGTTTGAGCTCTCTGAGCTCCAGGTCTCTAGTCCCACAAACAGTTCCAAAAATGAATCAAGGGATTGATCGACCAGATCCATTTGACACAGACTTTTATGCTTCGTTAATGGTACCTGAGCCTCGCAAAGAAAACTCAAGATCCTGCAAGGTTTTGCCTGTATTGTGGCCTTCGGTCAATGGACCCTGCGGAGTGGAAATCCTGGACATTACAGCGCTAAGGCATTTCCTGCAGGGTGCAGTACAGGTCCTAGGGAGTGGACCCTAATCATGAAAGGGTACCCAGTTCTTGAAGGTCCAAGTGACAGGAACCCACAGTGAAGGGTGAAGATTTGGCCCTTAGCTTCTAAGTGGCCCTGTGCCTGGACGGTTAAGTGAAATCCCTTTAATTTATTATTGTGGGGTGTCCCAGTGATTGTAACAATCAGTCAAACTAGCTAAAGGCTGGACACCTGTGTGCAGTGACTTTACCGGGGAGTTCTGGGCTAGATGTGGGTGTTTGCAAAGTGTACCTTTTTTGCTTGTGTCTGGCTGTTTTTTACCTGTATGATGGCGCACTACGGTGCGCCATTTAGCTTTGTTCGCCACGGCGCACGTGTGTTCGTAAGAGCGCCGCTGGGCTCACCAGTTTGTTTGGCAGGCCATGGTGCGCGTGGATTCACCTCACATGCGCCGTAGCCTTTATCTGGGCACGCAAAGATTTGCGTTGTACGCAAATAGTCACGCCCACTTGCAGGGACCGCACACATACGTGCGCACGCACCCATAGAACGTTAAGCTGTGTATGCCAAGCATGTGGTGCTTCCAGAAGGCAGCTGTGGGACACAGAGCAGGCTCTGAACAGACACTAGCAGTGGTTAATTTCTCCTTACCCGAGTCACGTGAGTTGCTTGGCAGGCTTAAGGTGCTTTGCAGGATTGTTGCATAGGGGTTTGGTGAGTCCTATTAAACTGTCTCCCTTTTGAGGTGTTTTAACTACACCCAAGTACTCTTTGTTTGCGGCATTGAATGTCTACCAAAAAGAGGAGTGGGATTAACACCACACTTATGGTGTTAGGTGGAAGGGCACACTTATGTCATCAGTAGTTCCTGATGAACCTAGTCATATCCCTAGTGTTGTATCCCCTGAAAGACCAGAGGCTCTCGGGTAATCAGAGCCGCTGTGCCTATCTGGTATTGTGCCTACAGTCAATACTGCTGCTTCACCCTTTATCACTAAGGATGAACTGTCCTCAGCCCTAGCCGGGTTAGAGCACAGGATTGCTGGCATGATTGCCTCCATCTCGCAGGGTGGCAGGAAGCGTGACAGATCCCCTTCCCCCAGAGTCTCCTCATCTGGAGAAGGAATATGCTGAGTATGGGGAAGAGCTTAAAGCTTAGGATTCTGTGGAGTGCCCGGCAGATAAGTCTGGTTCCGAGCAATCTGGACAAGAAGATATTCACTCGATGTCTGCCTCTCAGTCGCAGAGGTTTTTGATTCTGACTCTGTCCGAAATGGTTCATTCTGCCTTTAAGTTGCCTCTTGCAGAGGTGACTGAGCCCCCCTGGTCCTCTTTGGGATCTCTGAGACCTTTTCAGGTTGCACAGACTTTTCCGCTACACTCCCTATGCTGATTGGGAACATCCTTACAGGACTTTTTTGCCTCCTAAAAGGTTTTCCCTTTTATATCCCCTGAAAAGTTTGTTAAAAAATGGAGCATGCCAGCCGTAGATGCATCAGTCTATTCCTTAAACAAGAACTTAAGTTGTCTGGTAGATAACGCCCAGGGGTTGAAAGACCCTGTTGACAAGAAATTGGAGTTATTATTAAAGGCTTCCTTTTCTTTGGCCAGTTCAGCTATTCAGCTAGCTGTTGCAGCAATTATGGTATCTGCCAGTCCATAAAGGATCAGGTCAAACGGCCAGATAGGCCTAACCCGGAGGATGATCTGCCTGAAAGTAAGACAGATATTCCTTGAGCGCTGTGTTTTGCTGTTGACGCTTTAAAGGATTCAATACAGCAGGTTTCTCATCTGGCTCTCTTGTCTGTACATATGCGCAGACTGTTATGGCTTAAGAACTGGTCAGCCAAGCTTCCTTGTAAGAAGTTATTGGCAGGTTTCCCCTTTCATGGGGAACGTTTATTCAGTGATCACTTGGATAAATATATCCAAAAGATTTCCGGAGGGAAGAGTTCTCTACAGCCTGTGAAGAAAAGCACCAAACGTCTAAGGCGAAACATGTCGGGAGACTAATTTGCTGATGCCACTGCTGCCAATTCTTTCCATATATGCTTGCATTTTCTCTGCACATGTGAGTACCCATCTGCTTTTTTAAAAATAAATTTTATTAGCCTATACGGTATCACACTATATGGCCTCATTCCTTTTTTGCCGGTAATACTGCTGGGGATGAACTACACTGTACACCTTCCACCACCCCCATCTTGGGCTTCTATTGAGCGTCCACTGTCTGCATTTATCCGGGGTCTTCACTGCATCATAATCCTGGAACAGCTGCTCATCTAGGTGTAGTCTAAACACCATTCAGCACGTTTGACTCACACGGCATAAGCCTACTGAGTCCACGAAAGTCGGTAAGCCTTTTGTCCAGTTGGTGATTGAAAACTTCAGACAAGCCGCACAAGTCACTTTATAATATTTTGCACACACCTATGTCACTATTTTTGGTGTAATATTGTTGCTTTTTATTATTGTCTCATATAATCACTTCTAATTGATTATGAATATTTATTATTAATATCCTTCAGCATAGTTATTATCAATAATTTTCAGCATATATTGATTTTTCACTATTCATTTACAATCTATATTATAATAGTTTTATTTATTTACCTGTTCAAATATTAATTTTTTGAAACACTTTAGGAGCGCCGCACTCTATATTTATTCACGTTTTTCCCATACAATCATTGTTGTGCAGGCTGCTACATTCACCATTGTTAGCGCGGTTTTTCATCTTTCTATTTTAATCCGCCACCAACAGGGCACTAGGGCCAGGGGCAACCCGCAAGGCCATGGCCAGAAAAAGCCCTGGGTCCAAAATTATTTTATACCCAGCACCAAGCCCTCCTTTTGAGGGGACGCCCCCACTCCATTGGGTGGGGGAAGGCTGCTGTACTTTGCGGACATTTGAAAAAAACAATTCAGGATGAGTGGGTCACCTCAATTATATCTTGCGGTTACAAGCTGGAGTTACGGAGGGTGCCCCCTCAGAGGTTTTTAATATCCAACGTTCCCTCGGATCCTCCAAAAAGAAACTTACTGCTTCAGGCATTACATCATCTAGTGCATCAAGGAGTGATTGTAGAGGTTCCCGGTCAGAAACCAAACGGGGACCATTTTGGACCTAAGGTCCCTGAACAAGTATCAATTGATACAATCCTTCCGGATGGAGTCTGTCCGCTCAGAAGTAACCTCACTCCAGAGGGGAGACTTTTTAACTCCATCGATATAAAAGGATGCGTACTTACATGTACCTATCTTTCAGCCTAATCAGCGGTTCCTACGTTTCGGAGAGAGGGGATTCCAGTCATTCTGGTGGGACCAGCCTGGCCCAAAAGACCCTGGTTCCTGGAAATTGTGAGACTGACAATAGACAGGCCATGGATGCTTCCACATCGCCGATCTACTGTCTCAAGGTCCTATATTCCACCCCAATTTACAGTCTCTAAATTTGACGGCATGGCTATTGAAGCCAGGGTGTTAAAGGACCATGGCATCTCGGGACAGTGGTGTCTACTCTAGTGAATGCTAGAAAAGCTATCACTAGGAAGATTTATCATGAGGTCTGGAAAACTTATATTGCTTGGTGTGAAGCCAGAAAATGGCATCCTCGGAAATATGTGATTGGGAGAATTCTCTATTTTCTACAGTCAGCTGTGGAAATCAAATTGGCTTTGAGTACAATCAGAGGTCAAATTTTGGCCCTATCAGTATTCTTCCAAAGACCTTTAGCCTCCCATTCACTGATCCAAACCTTTATGCAAGGGGCAACTCGCTTGCTTCCCCTCATTAGGTCAACCATTTGAACCTATTAAGGAAATTCCATTCGACTTGCTATGATGCAGGCTAGCCTTCCTGATGGCTATCACCTCAGCTAGAAGGGTGTCGGAGTTGGCGGCCCTTTCATGCAGGGAACTGTACTTGATCCTTCACTATGACAGAGTCGTGTTATGACCCGTTCCATCCTTTTTGCCAAAAGTGGTGTCGGACTTTCATTTAAATCAGGACATTATTTTGCCTTCTTTTTCTCAGTTTTGTTCGGCGGAAGAGAGACGGCTGCATTCTTTGGACGTTGCCCCATGATGTACTCAAAGAAAAGGATTTTACAGGTAAGTGTGACGTAAAAATCCTATTTTTTTTATTTGGTGTCTTTAATCAACACTTCAAGAAACGCTGCTTGAGTTAGTCTCTACACAGCAGCTATCCAGATTTTATTATTCCCAGCAACACCTTTGGAGACTAGACCCCTCTGGACTGAATATTGATGGGTTACCCTGAAATGTGACCATTGGGTATTGGACTCCACAATATGGCACTGTTCAGACCTGTGTGTACTGTGTTAGCCACATAGTGTTCACTACGTCTAGAGCCATGGCACACTCTCAGACTCCTTTGGAAATAAGGTCATGCGACCTAAACTATTTCAGCATTTGAACTTCTCTAAACCGTAAGACTCTGGGACCAGCCAGAAATGTGACTTTCAGGCATTATTTGGCTCTTCCCAGACATTTGTGTGCCATGTTAGCTAGGTGCAAAGCACTCTCCAAGTCCAAAGCCATGATACGTCTCTGATGTGACCCAGTCTCTGAGAACTCAAATACTGAGTAAAGCTAGTCAGGCTGAAGCACTGAGAGCTATCTCACAGTTAGAACTGTTGGGTGCCATTTAAAAAAAAAAATCCCCACTACTGCTTTTTTGGTGGTGATGTTTAAAGCTGAGAGAACTGAGCTTCAACATCATGCACTAAGAGGAATGTTGCATGCACGCTCCACTTTTTTTTCTTTTGTCATTTAGCCTAGAGGAGGAATCTTCCCACTGCTGCACCCAGATCTGAAGTGCTTTGTGGATTATTTTGTTCTGTTCCACTGCTATCCTTCAGTGACTTTGTCACCTCCAGCCGCCTCGGATCCTCATTAGCACCAACTTGCCTAGGTTTGTAAGGAAAACAACCGATGGAATCATGGATTCCTCCTAACAATGTGGACAAGCTTTTTCTCTTTGAAAGGGAGTGTAGTGATAAGTGTTCTCTGCTCACTGTAGTAGTTCCAGTCATCCATCTTAAAGAACATACCACAGAATGATTATATTCTTACATTTTGCTGATTATCAGTTGGATTCCATATGTACTGTATATCTGCATTTGAGTTATCTTCTGTGACTGTCCATTATTGATAGTAGCATAAAATTGTGAATCCATGTCAGTGCTGATCAATGGCACTTCTTAATTTTGAGGTTATCCTCTCGTGCCTTAGAGATTTTTGAACAAATGTCTGGAGCACTGCAGTAGAGGCATGATGGTCTGGTCTCTTGCAAGCATCTAAGTTGTATTGGATGTAAAGTCTACTCAGATAAATAGAGAGCTTTGGCTTTGTCCCTGGCACACTAAGAATACCCTAAGAAACATTTAATTTACCCACCCTTTACAGGTAGGCATCTTAGTTCTGCTCTTCACACAGTTTCCCTGATGCCTCTAGTTCTTGGAATTGGCACCTGCCTCAGCGCAGGAGATCTTGAAATGGGATGTTTAAACTCCATGTTTCCCCTACTTCTATGGTAGTAGCTCATACCTTTCAGTCTACCTCCCACTCAATCCACAGAACTTAGGGACAAAGGTCCTCCATTCTTTTAACTCAACCTTCTACAAACATAACCCACTAGTTTTGAAAGTTGGACATTGTTTTCTCATTCTGCTGGTTTCCTTCCAGTTTGGCTACGCAAGCTACCCCTTGTAGCTCCACCCCCTCTATCCTTTTTTGTCTGCCCTTCTGTCAGTAATGCCCAAGTTATGCTTATTTTCCAAAATGTGTAAGTTTCTTACAACCTGGGATCTCTGATTCCTGCCCTGGTAGAAATGCCTTCTTGAGAAGGTTATCCACGCTCCTCAGTGGTGTTCTTACCATTGTGTTGGCTTGCACTCTACATTTGATTTGACTCTCCAAGTCTTGCCCTTTCTGAAGAGATTTTGCAGCTAGAGCTACAGGGGTCAGTGTTCACTACTCCTTTGCCTGTTTATTATCAGTAAATCAATGTATTATGGTAGTTTTTATATTCTGCTCACCACATTGTATACTATTTAACCCTTTTGCCCTTTTTGTCTTGGCTCCATCATAGTAGAATGCTCTAGAGACCTTAATTGAAATGTGTTCTAATTGTTTACTGTTCCTGGTAAACCAAAAATCATATTATCTGTTTTTTAAAGTTTAGTGAGTCCTTTCCTATTTACTTTCATTGGTAGTTATCTGGTATTCTATTTTACCATTCCTGTGCTGTCCCTCAGTATTTTTCAACTCTCCAAATTGTAGAATCTAAAATCTGAGCTACGCAGAAATGCGGTCCTTCGGACCAACATGTTCCACTGCCTATTTGTCAATTCTTGTAATGATGAGTTATATAATTTCCCTTTCTTTGATTCTGGGTGCATTCTTCCATCCTCTACTCCTTGAGTCCCAGCAAACCATAAAAATACAGTGCTACACAAAAACAATGCAAAACCTACAACCTCAATCCCCAGCTGTTGTGTAATTTCTCAGTATGATAATATTTAATGAATATGTATACTGTATATAAAGTGAATTAAAAAAGCCCAAAAACATAACATTATATAAGTATTATCCACATACCATCCATTGCATATAAACAAACTCCTGTGGTTCAAATCTGTGCAATATAAACATACTTTACTCACTGCTTGAGAAAGATAACTTACTGAATTGATATGACCTCTTAGTTTAGGAAGAAATCAATATATGCCTTTTTTCAGGTTAACGATAGCCTCAATCAGTTGAACATCGGTCTGGTGGATACTTCTCCTAACACTCTCCATATACTTCAAGCATCATCAGATATATAACAGAAGAGAGGATCTTTCATAGTGTAACAGTGATTTTACTAAAAAGATATACAAAAATTTATCATAAAACTCACAAATTACAAATCCTTCCCCAAGCATTACAGGATCAAAGCCTTGGTAGTTGGAGGAGCTGCATACCACACCACAAAAACCACCATTATTTAAAATCTCTCTGTTGGTCACTTTTTTAATTGACCTCTGTTTGGGAGGCTGCAAGATCATTTCCTACAGAGACATCCACAGCATATTCTTTCCAGACTAGACTATTGTGTCCAAATCTGTGTGTCTGATGTTTAACACTTTAGCAAGTGGAAGTCATGTCGCAAGTCCTATGATTCCCTGTAATGTCCGTAGACATGATGTTTTGTTACCCTGCTGTAGGCTTCCCTTCCATGGGATAGTCCAAGTCTGGAGGCCTTGATGCGATCTAGCTGTTGGAAGATACTGTAGAGCCTCATCCTACCCTTGAGCAAGTTAATTGTTGACATACTATTACATGGATATCTTCTCCTAGCTCCTCCGAGGCTCATTTTCATGATTGCTAGAATCAAGTTTTTTTATAAATGGTCAGGCAGACTGTTCTGTGGCTACTACACCCCTGACACATATTAGGATGTAGTTTGCAGGGCCTTGTAAGGCCTTAACTTTTTTCCTAAATATATTACAATATATCCTACCTGCCTTCCATTTTTCATGGGAAAACTTTCTTTTGAAAGTATTTAGTAATGCTACCCGCATAAGCATTGTTTTTTCACATAAAGTTTGGGAAATACAGGGGATCAAGTTTCCACACAAAACCAAAATATAATACAGTATGAAAATATAAACAACAGGTAGCACACCAAACACATGGCACTTCAAATAATTTCATATATATTTGGAAATCGCATATATTTCACATTTGACATATAGGTACATACATCAGATCTTACTCTCCAATTCACTCAACTAAACAGAGGCATACTATGAGCTGTATAGTGGTCAGGCAGATCCAGAATGTCAGTACAGAAGGCAACATAAACACACAGATTTTTTACCAGACAAACATATTTGAACATGTGTAAGAACCGCTTTCTCAAGTTACATGGGATTTGGCATGTGTCTGGACTTTGCAACCCCAGTTGAACACGTCACCATATTTTCAAAGCAACATAGACAAGTGGAACACAGGAATGTCATGGTATGGTGAATGCAGCAGAGTCTAGACTCCTCGTAGACTTGTCAATGTTTTCTTGTCAGTAAGTGTACAGGGCCATTGGCGATGGGAAATGTAATCTCATTATTGGGAAGCAAGCATATTGATTGTGCATTTTGGCAAACAAAATTGCATAATAAGACAATTATAACGAAGATGTAAAATATCTGTACTAGCACAATATCCCTTTTTACTATATATTTGTCATAGTTGTTTTATATGATGTAGAGTTGAAGTAAGGAATCACTTTGATCTTGATTTTTTATTCAGATGGATGACATCATTGGAACTGTAAGGGATTCCAACCTGAAGCTTACACTTGCCTTTGGAATTGGAATGCACCATGCAGGGCTGCATGAAAGAGATCGCAAAACAGTGGAAGAGCTTTTTGTGAACTGCAAGATACAGGTATAGCATCTTTAAAAAACAAAAGATAGTCTGTTTAACCTGTAGTTGTCATTGGTTTTAATCTATTTTCTTTTACTTTCTCAATAAATTAGGTTCTTATTGCAACCAGCACACTGGCTTGGGGTGTGAATTTCCCAGCTCACCTGGTAATTGTCAAAGGGACTGAATTTTATGATGGAAAAACAAGGAGATATGTAGATTACCCAATCACAGGTAATTTGAGGAAACCAGTTTATATCCTATGCAAATCAGCGTTCAGCTTTTAGATTTTACTTCACTGATTACAGTGTTTCCCATGTATTATACATACAGTATAAGCAGTTGTAAAATTATCATCAGCATGGAGCAGTAACCAGACCTGGATCCGGAAAAATATGCATTTTGTTTCACTAGACTGTGCCCTGTTTTGGTGATAAATAATGTCTGTTTTAGGAAGAAATGGAAGTGGAAATGCAAGTGAAAATATAAATAAATGCTAAAAATGCACACATGCAAAGTCCATTTTTAATTAAGAGGAGAATTTTTTTAAGAGGATCATTTTTTTTTTTTTTTTTGTGCACACATTAAATCTTTCAGAATTTTTTTTTCTGTTAACTCCCACACAATTCTGTATTTTACAAAAGCAAATCCCCTATAGACTAACAAAATAGTAGTTGCATTTTTCTATGTTGCACCATATTTGTCCAAATATTTATCAAAATAAATATTTTTTTGGAAAAGAAAAAAACAAAAACACTATCCTGTTTATTTTTGCAGAAATTGTGTGAACCCATGATATGGCAAAAAGTACGGAACCCAAAATTGTTTATAGCCGATGCATTAATAGCCTTTACAGCACAATTTTATGTTAATCATAGACCTAGAATTATTGCTAGGTGCAGTTGTCATTTCCACACATAGTCACACCTGTGTATGTGTGTGCATATGGAGGCAAGGGGAAAAAAAATTATTTATAATATATCAATTTAATTACTTTCATTTTGAAACTTTTACAAAAGTTAAAAAAAGCTATCACATAGGGGAATAACAAGCCCACTTAGTGATAGCATAATGGAAGTGATGGGTCCTCTTTTATGGATAGACCACTGTTTGACCCCCAATGTCATCTCTGGACCTCCAATCAAGCAGATGAAGCACAGATCATGTGTCAACTGTTTTTTTTTTTTTTTTATCTAACCACAGTGGCTTATCTTTCTCCGATCTCGCCACTGACACCTACTATTCCCATCCTAGACCTGCACTTCCTAAATCATACCAGGCCACATGTCCTTAACATAGGCAAGGGTACAATGCCAGGGTGGTCACCCTGGTAAAGCACCTTGTCCTCATGTTGATGAAAGTAAGGGTCTCTTCCCACACCTGTGTCCTGGTGATGGTTGAGGTTTGAAGGGGAAAATAATCTGAAAGCCCCCTTTAGAATAGGGGAGTCCCCAAATATTGAGACTTCCACATGACTAAGAGGTACAGAATACTCCTGGTTACTCATTCACAAAAAATGTTATGTAGTAAATAAATATACCCACAATGTAAAAAACTGTCCATGATGTCCAAAAATGTCCCAAGAAGATTTGCTCCTATTGATACACTGTTGCAAATCAAATCTCTGGTTGGGGTACTGGCAGATGTCATTGACCAAATATGGTCATCACCCAATATTTGTTCAATTACATAACCCTGGATTATTATTATTATTATAATACAGGATTTGTTTAGTGCCAACAGTTTGTGCAGCACTTTACAACATGCGGGCAGACAGTACAGTTACAATATAATTCAATACAGGAGGAATCAGAGTGCCCTGCTTGTTAGAGCTTACAATCCAGGAGGGAGGGTCAAGTGATACAATAGGTAAAAGCTGATGGCGAAAATAAAAGTACAGTTGCTAGGAAGGAGCAGAATAGGCTTCTCTGAAGAGGAGGGTTTTCAGGGATCGTCTAAAAGCCAACATAGTAGGAGATAGTTGGACAGATTGGGGTAGGGCGTTCTATAGCACAGGTGAGGCTCAGGAGAAGTCCTGGAGACAAGCATGGGAGGAGGTTACGGAGGAGCTAGAGAGTCGGAGGTCTTGGGAGGAACGAAAAGAACGATTACATTGGTATTTTGAGATTAGGTTAGTGATGTAGCTGGGGGCAGAGTTGTGGATGGCTTTGTAAGTTATTGCTAGTATTTTGAATTTAATTTGTTGGGTGAGCGGAAGCAAGTGGAGGGATTGACAGAGAGGAGTAGCAGATACTGAACGGTTGGTAAGGTGGATGAGCCTGGCAGCAGCATTCATAATGGACAGAAGGGGGGATTACAATCTGAAACAAGCCAGCAGGCAGCTACCACTGTAGGGTTTGCACAATAGAGAGTTGTAATTTAGTGGTGGTGATAATACCACCACTAAGCTAAATTACTCCCTGCAATAGTAGCCAGAGTTTTACACAAGCAAGAGGGACAAATTTGGCATTTTTGTTTGAAGCGTCTGCAATCTTTGAACAGCAAGAGTTCGAACTTGAACTTATTCTTAAGCCTCATACACGCGATCAGACTTTGTACAAACTTTCCTGTGGATTTTTGTACAAAGGGAGTCAGCCGTGAACTTGTATATGCAATACAGGACTTTTTCAGTCAACTTTCACCAAGTCACGTGGTTTTTCTGCTCTTTACCGCAACCTTTGGTCAACTTCTGTATTGTTGTCTGATCTTTTGCATTGGTTCTGAGCATGCTTGTTTGTACTTTGTACAAAAGTCCTATGGTTTTCTGTACACACGATCGGACTTTGCTCCATCAGACTTTTGTTGCCGGAAAGTTTTTCCGTTCGCACAGCCAACAAAAGTCAGATGAAAACCAGAAAAATTTGTCTGATGGAGTGTACACACGGTCGGATGTTGCCTTAAAACAGCTAATTTGCATGTTTGTTGTCAAAAAGTCTGATTGTGTGTCTGGGCCTTCATAATGACATATCTGCAAGTATTGGGTCTGATGGATATTCACCTGTATTATGCATACATAGTTTTCTTGTTTGTTTCAGTCTTCAACATGAATGAATGGTACAAGTATAGTTTATGTAAACAAATAATATTGCCTTGCAATGACAAGAAACAATGAAATGTACTTTTTTGAAGATTAGGCAAAGTTTCTTTTTTTAATGTGGTTTTATTTCCCTGGACTATGATTTAACTTTTCAGTTTCCAAGAGCTACATGTTAAATTTTGAACTCAATGTAAATATAAAATAACACTGTTTAATCTAGGAATGTATTCAACAAAGCCATTAAAAGCATTGTATATAGAACTGGCATAAATGCCTGATACTCATCCTCTCGAAATCCCACTCACAGCACTATTCACACTGACAGGGAGGGTCAAAGCTCTACTCAACAATTTAATATAGTGCAGGTACAGAGTGGCAATACTGAAAAAAAAATTGTTTATTGGGAGTCTTGTACAGAGTTACCAAAGCATTTTTGTGATAAGCAAACTTTCCTTTTTCAAGGCTACAAACTATACAAAAGTTATAGATAATATATTTGCCTATATGATTTTATACATCAGGATTTTAGGCCAGCTTACAGAAGAAAAGAGCACAGTCTGGGGCAGACTTATTACCGTAATTGTTTAATTGCAGTTTAGAAAAGTGATGTCCTGACTTTGCTTTGTTGAGGGATGCTTGAAACATAAGATTGTCTGCAAAGAATTACAGATCTATTTGCAACTAATGCAGTTTGTGTATAGAGATGTTCTTGGTTGTCCTCCTAACTGATCCCTACCGAACTCTGATTCTGAACCCTTTTTTTTTTTAATCCAGTGAGCTGCAGGCCGTGTTATAGGAACATCTAATGTTAAAAAAGAGGTGGACTGCGGGGCGGGAATGACCTGGCCCAAAGCTCATTGGTGTAAAAAAAAAAAAAGGGCACAGGTTTTTAGAGTTTGGGTTAAGATGAGTTTGGAGGACTTTATAGTAAGTTCAAATGTTAATTTAACAGTTGCCCAGAGTTTGATGTGATTTTAGCTTTTCAGCTATGCTTCGTGGTTTCATCTTGTATATTGCATACTTTCAACACTACAAAAATGATTGGCACAAAATAAAAGTGAATTTTTCCTCTTTTGTTAGACGTTCTTCAAATGATGGGTCGTGCTGGAAGGCCTCAGTTTGATGACCAGGGAAAAGCTGTGATCCTAGTGCATGATCTAAAGAAAGATTTCTACAAGAAATTTCTCTATGAACCATTCCCTGTTGAATCTAGGTAAGTGCATAAATGAATAGAACAGGACAAAGCATCTAGGTAATAAATTAGATATGATGCCATTTGCTTTCTCACAACCCGCTCGTTGTAACAGCTAGACTTATCACATTACTTCTGCTGTATTAAACTTCCAGAAAAGCACACTAGAAGATTTTACAATAATGGTGTCGGCTTGATATAGTTAATATGACTGAATGTCTGACATGGTTCTAAAACATTTAATGCAATTCTGACTTCTGTATTTTATTAACTCTTTAAAGCTTGCTGGATGTACTATCTGACCACTTAAATGCTGAAATTGCTGCTGGAACAATTTCATCAAAGCAAGATGCTATGGACTACATCACCTGGACTTACTTCTTCCGTCGACTCTTGATGAATCCTAGGTGAGACATTCTGGATAGACAGCTATTTATATGTTTGTAAAGACAAGTTTTTTTTTTTTTAGCTTTGGAGAGGGTAGGGAAGGATTTGACTCTGTCAAGTTTTTATTACTGTCTTTGTTTCCGCTGGCGAGAGTCTCCACTCTACAGTATATGTCCTGGTGACCATTTTCATCCAGACAAAAAGTGAGGGGAAATTCAAAAAGTTTGAGTTGTCAGAGCAAGTGGTGAGTGGAAATCATCTACTGGGGACCCCTGTTGATGTGATCACTCTCTTTTCAATTTGGAGGGATTTCCTTTCAGTTCTTTCAGAAAAGGAATTAAAAGGAAATCCCCTCCCAGGTAGAAAAAAAAAAACTTGATAGTTTGTTTAGTTTTACATACATTCATTACCTACTTGCCGACTAGCCGCTGCAGTTGTACAGTGGCAGGTAGGCATAGCTGCACCAATCGCCATCATTGTACGTCGGACGCTTTAGGGGGCACGCGCGCGCAGCAACGCCAGAGCAGATGTGTGTGGCTAGGAGCCACGCTGTCCGCCGGCCACCGCGATCACTCCTCAGAGAGCCAGAACGGGGATCTGTCAATGTAAACAGACAGATCCCCATTCTGTTAGGGGAGTAGAGAGAGATCTGCTGTTCCTAGTGATCAGAAACGGCAATCTCTCTCCTCTAGTCAGTATACTGCCCCCACAGGGGCAAACATCTCCCTAGGGAACACTTAACCCCTTGAACGCCCCCTAGTGTTAACCCCTTCCCTGCCAGTGACATTTATACAGTAATCGGTGGCTATTTTTAGCTCTGATCACTGTATAAATGTCACTGGTCCCAAAAAAGAAAGCTCTATTTGTGGGGAAAAAAAAAGACAAATTTTGTTTGGGTACAATGTCTCAGAACTGCGCAATCGTCAGTTAAAGCGACACAGTGCCATATCGCAAAAAAAATGGCCTGGTCATTTAGGGGGCAAATCCTTCCGGTCCTTAACCGCTTCCCGACCGCCTAACGCCGATATACGTCGGCAAAATGGCACGGGCAGGCAAAATCACGTACCTGTACGTGATCGTGCATGTGCCTGCCTGTGGGTCGCGCGCGCGCCGCCAGCGGCGCCCTCGCGACCCGGTCGGGAGCTCCGTGACCATGGCCGCGGGTCCAGCGGACCCGATCGCCGCTGGTATCCCGCGATCGGGTTACGGAGCTGAAGAACGGGGAGAGGTTTGTGTAAACAAACCTCTCCCCGCGCTTCCTACACTGTCTGTCATTGATCGGCTGTTCCCTGTCATCGGGAAAGCCGATCAATGACGTCAGACGTACAGCCACGCCCCCTACTGTAAAAAAAAACACAACACGTCACACTGACTCCTCCCCGCCCCCTAGTGGTTAACTCATTCACTGCCACTGTCATTTACATAGGAATCAGTGCTAGTTAAATAGAACTGATTTCTGTATAGATGACAAATGTCCCAAAAATGTGTCAAAAATGTCCGATGTGTCCGCCATAATGTCGCAGTCACAATAAAAATCGCTGATCGCCGCCATTACTAGTAAAAAAAAAATATTAATAAAAATGCTATAAAACTATCCCCTATTTTGTAAACGCTATAACTTTTGCGCAAACTAATCAATAATCGCTAATTGCGATTTTTTTTACCAAAAATATGTAGAAGAATACGTATCGGCCTAAACTGAGGAAAAAAAATGTTTTTTTATATATTTTTTGGGGATAGTTATTATAGCAAAAAGTAAAAAATATCGAATTTTTTTCAAAATTGTCGCTCTATTTTTGTTTATAGCGCAAAAAATAAAAACCGCAGGGGCGATCAAATACCACCAAAAGAAAGCTCTATTTGTGGGAAAAAAAGGACGCCAATTTTGTTTGGGAGCCACGTCGCACGACCGCGCAATTGTCAGTTAAAGCGACGCAGTGCCGAATCGCAAAAAGGGGCCTGGTCCTTTGGCTGCCAATTGGTCCGGGGCTGAAGTGGTTAAAGTGGTGGTAAACCCACTTTGAAAAAAAAAAAAAACTAACACCTGCATAGCATACTAGCTCATTATGTAATACTCACCTGAGATCGAAAGCCCTTGCTGCGGTGCCCGTACACTGCACCGGCTGGCAACATCACTCCCGAGGGTTACTTCCAGGTATCGCGGCTCCGGCGCTGTGATTGGCCGGAGCAGCGATGATGTCACTCCCGCGAATGCACGCGGAGCCGCTGGTAACGGCACACTCACTGAAGCAAATGGCACTTACGTGCTATTGCTTCAGTTTGCTTCAGTGCACATATGCCGAAGACCACGGCGCATGCAAAGACAGGGGGTATCTCCTAAACTGTGCAGGTTTAGGAGATATCATGGGTAGCTACAGGTAAGCCTTATTATAAGCTTATCTGTAGCAAAAAGTGGTCTGTAAGGGTTTACAACCACTTTAAGTGGTTAAAGAGAGGTTTGAAAGGCATTTTTTGTCAGTCTGTGTCTATTTTCTACTGTGAACTTAAAAATGACTGTGGATGGGAAATTACCAGTTAGAAGTATCTCCATCAGCCTGCTTTCCATTCTTTTGGTCTTGTCTATATAGGAGTGCTTTCTTATAAGTCACAAGTCTCAAGTTGATTTTCTGACCATCTAGTACAGGCAAGAGGGATTTAAATGTTCAGTTTTATTCTTATACTCCTGTGGAAATGTGATTCTAAACCTTGAGATGCTTACTAAGAGAACAGGTTATATACTTAAAGCAGCATTAAACCCAATAGCAAACATTTATTATATTGCAGCTTACCAGTTTTTAATGGAAGGTATGGTGAGATAGGTAGGATGAGAACCAGTACAGTCACAGAGACCCAGGGAGCGGAGTGTTTTGAGATGGAGGGGGTGGTCAACTGTGTCAGACAGCCGAGGTCCAAGATTAAGAGTACAGGACAGTGATCAAGAAGGTTATTTTCATTTTATTTTGTAGCTCAGGCAATTGTAGATTAGGTGTTCAAGGAGTTTTGAGGTAAAAATGGGGAAGCAGATTGGTCGTAGGTAGTTAGAATTGGAGGGGTGCAGTAAAGACTTTTTAAGAATTGGGGTAACCATTGCCTTTTTTAGAAGGTTGGGGAAGATGCCAGTTGAGAGGGATTGATTGAGGATGTGAGTTAGAGAGTGTGGGATGGAGTAAAAGGGTGGTCGTAGTAATTCAGAGGAAACGTGATCCAGGGGGAAGGTGGTTAGGTTGGTGACCTTCTCCATTGTAGCAGGGTAAATTAGGTAATTATTCAATGTGCATGTCAACATGGAATGTTAGGCAAGGGAGTTATCTGTACAGTGGAGATTTCATCACAAATTGTACCACTCTTATTTTTTAAGTGATTTTATATCTCCTGCGAAGGGAGTGAGTGGAGGAAGAAATTAGTTGACAGGTACTGCGTGAGAGCGTGTTAATGAGCTTGATAAAATAGGTCTCTTTGGCAGTGTGGAGGCAGGAATTGTATTTTTGGAGGGCAGATTTATATTGGGTGAAGTCTTGCTGGGATTGGTCTTACACCACAGACGTTCAAGAGTGCTACTACATTTTTTGAGCCTTCTGGCAAAGGTTGTAGCAGGCATGGACTGCTACCATGGAGCGCTTATTTGCCATCAGAGTAAGTAGAAGTGTGTATCCGTTGTTTTAGTTTAAAAGAGGACTTTAGACTGAGAAGTTTAGAAGTTACAAAGGTAATAATATTACCAGGCATATTGAGGTTACTGAGAATAATTGTGGGAATTTCAGAAGAGAGAAAGTAGGGTAGCCAGGCAGAGAGGTCATCAAGAAAGCTTGATACTGTCCAGGAGGCCAATAGATCACAGCAACTACCAAAGAAACTGGAGAAAATAGAAAAATACAGCAGGTTTCAAAAGAGGGGTGGGACTGAGTGGGAGGTAAGTGAAGAACCTCCCTTCCATCCACTGAGTAAAGTAAGATTCTTAAAGCCAGGTTTCAGTAACAGCAAGTAGATTAACCACTTTGCATCCGGCCGTAGCCGAATGACGGCCACATCGCGGATGCCAAATCCCGGGAGGCCGTCATATGACGGCCTCCCCTTTCCTCGTTCCCTGTGCGCGCTCACGAGCGCGCAGCAGGGAAATTCTGTGTTGGCCGTGTCCCTCGGACACGGCCAATCACAGATCGCTGTAAACGGCCAATAACAGCGGCCGTTTACAGCGCGATCGCCCTGGCCAATGAGAGATGATCTCATATGTAAACATATGAGATCATCTCTCAGCGCCGCTCCTCCTCCTCACACAGAGACAGCGTGTGAGGAGGGGGAGATGAACGGCTGCAGTGCCGTAAGTTTAACAAAAAAAAAAAAAAAATGCCATCTGTGCCCACTGCCACCACTGCAACCTGTCCCCAATGCCATCTGTGCCCAATGACATCCCCAGTGCCATCTGCCAGTGCCATCTGCCAGTGCCATCTGCCAGTGCCATCCGCCAGTGCCATCCGCCAGTGCCATCCCCAGTGCCATCTGCCAGTGCCATCTGCTAGTGCCATCCCCAGTGCCATCCCCAGTGCCATCTGCCAAGTGCCATCCCCAGTGCCACCTGTAGTCAGTGCCACATGTAGTCAGTGCCATCTATCGTCAGTGCCACATAGTGTCATCTGTCATCAGTGCCACATATTAGTGCCACCTGTCAGTGCCACGTGCCATCTGTTATCAGTGTCACCTGTCATCAATGCCACGTATCAGTGCCATCTGTGATCAGTGTCATGTGTCATCAGTGCCACGTATTAGTGCCATCTCTCATCAGTGCCACATATTAGTGCCACGTGATATCAGTGCCATGTATGAGTGCCATCTCTCATCAGTGCCCCGTATTAGTACCATCTGTCATCAGTGCCACGTCAGTGTCACGTGTCATCAGTGCCACGTCAGTGTCACGTGTCATCAGTGCCACGTCAGTGTCACGTGTCATCAGTGCCACGTCAGTGTCACGTGTCATCAGTGCCACGTCAGTGTCACGTGTCATCAGTGCCATGTCAGTGCCACGTGTCATTGTCCTGGTGCTCCAGGGCCTTCAAAAGTGTAATAGGTAGTCAACAATTTAGATGTGTAATTTATGCTCCTAGAACACCTGATGGCGCTCCCTGGATGTTGGGCCTCTCTATGTGGTCAGGCTGTGGAAAAGTCCCACATATGTGGTATCGTAATAATCAGGAGGAGTAGCGGAATTTATTTTGGGGTGTCATTTGTGGTATACACATGCCATGTGAGAGAAATAACCTATTACAATGACAATTTTGTAGAAAAAAAATAAAAAATAAAAAAATAATTCATTTTGCAAAGAATTGTGGGAAAAAATGACAACATCAAAAAGCTCACCATGCCTACTACTAAATACCTTGGAATGTCTACTTTCAAAAAAGGGGTCATTTGGGGGGTATTTGTACTTTCCTGGCATGTTAGGGTCACAAGAAATGAGATAGGCCACCAGTACATCAGATGTGATCAATTTTGTATAATTCGCACCACAGTTTGTAGAGTCTGTAACTTTCACAAAGACCAAATAATATCCACTAATTTGGGTTATTTTTACCAAAGATATGTGGCAGTATAAATTGTGGCCAAAATTTATGAAGAAAAATTAATAATTTCCTAAATTGTATCACAGAAACAAAGAAAAATGCGTTTTTTTTCAAAATTTTCGGTCTTTTTTCAATTATAGCGCAAAAAATAAAAAAACCCAGAGGTGATCAAATACCACCAAAAGAAAACTCTATTTGTGGGAAAAAAAGGACAAAAAATTCATTTGGGTACAGTGTTGCATGACTGAGTAATTGTCAGTCAAAGCGTGAGAGCACCGAAAGCTGAAAATTGGTCTGGATGGGAGGGGGGTGTTGGTGCCTGGTAGGCAAGTGGTTAAAGGAGTTAGTACATTGACAGAGGTGTGTTTTATTACAGACAGAGTGGGCTTACCAAATGGCACATGAGAAGGGGAGGCTGGTTCTGGGAAGAAAAGAAATAGAAGCTAGATTGTGTGGTTTGCGGCTGCTGCCAGAGGATGGGGGGTGCCGGTTGTGTTGGTCAAAGTTAAATGATGGAGGCCCAGGGTTTGGGAATAGATATCTCCAGACGTTAGGAGAAGCAGAAGGGAGAGGGAAGTAATATGGCGGTGTGATTTATATGAAGGGACATGCCCCGATGTTCTGGAGGTTTTGTAAACATGTGGGTGGAAAATTAGCAGGGGTTGATGAGTGCAGTAATAAAGAGAGGACAGGAGTGGCAAGGAGGACAACAGTCCATGGTATTGTTCCTGTTCATAGGACACTGGAATAAGGGCAGGTACATTTTCTGTGTTATGTACTATACTTCTCTCTGATATTAGCATTGAGATTATCTGGTCCTAGAAGTTTTTGGTTTGCTAAGATAATACTTTGTATGCATGTTTTTATTATTATTATTATTTTTCAAGTGTGGCATTATATCATGAAAAGATATGCTGTAGTTGTGTTTCGGCCGCTAGCGGGTGATTTTAACCCCCAAAAAAAGGGTTAAAAACTCCTGTTTTGCAGCGCTTTCAAAATGCTTTTAAGGCACTTTGGAAGTGCTGCCTATTCATTGCAATGGGCAGGGCGTTTTGGGATCGCTAAATACATCGCTCCCAACCTGCCCCAAAGATGCTGCTTGCAGGACATTTAATTACGTGTCCCGCAATCGCACCGCCCAAGTGTAAAAAGTCACACTGCAGTGAATGGGAGGCGGTTTTCAGACGCTTAGCAGAGGCTATTTATAGCGCTATGAAAACCACCCCAGTGTGAAAGGGGTCCAAAACGGCATTAAACGCATTGACTTTTTCTCATTCCTCACAGTGTTCATTTGCTGTTTCATTTTGCTTTTTATGCAACAATAAAGTTGGACTTCGCTCCTCTTAACCCCGATGAGCAGGCGTATGACAGGTCCATCTCCGCTCACTGTGCTGAGATGGACCTGTCAGAGCCCCGCTCTCCTCTATGGGGAGATCGGATGAAAACGGACTGCCTGATTGTTTTTATATGATACAATCTGCCAGACGGATGGAAAATAGGGTCTTCATCCATCTGGATTTCCAGAAAAGATTGATTCACTGCTGACATCCGCCGCTCCATAGGGCTGAATGGAGTGTGCGATCAGGTCCGCCTGAAAAACTGATAGGTGGACCTGATCAGAAAGCCCATGTGAAAGGGGCCTAAGATGTACAGTACTTTACGACTCATCTGGGTTGATTAACTAAAACTGGAGAGTGCAAAATCTACTGCAGCTGTGCAGGGTAGTCAATTAGCTTTTAACCTAAATCAGCTTATTCAATTAAACTTTAAGGCTGCTTTCACACTGAGGCGCTTTACACTAAAAATAGCGCCTGTAAGGAGCCTCTCCTCTCACTCCAGTGTGAAAGCCTGAGCGGTGCGCTTGCAGGACGGTAAAAAAAGTCCTGCAAGCAGCATCTTTGCAGCGCTGTAGGAGCGGTGTACACACCGCTCCTAAAGCGCCCCCTGCCTATTGAAATCAATGGGCAGCGGCTCTTTTTGGGGGTTAAAAGTGCCCCGCTAGTGGCTGAATAGCACCGCTAAAACTACAGTAAAGCCGTCCAACGCCCCAGTGTGAAAGTAGCCTGACAAAAAAAAAACTGGAAGCTGATTGGTTTCTGTGCAGATCTGCACCAGATTTTGCACTCTCCAGTTTTAGTAAAAGAACCCCACTAAGGCCGGTTTCACACTGGGGCGGTGGGGCGGCGGCGGTAAATCAGCGCTATATTTAGCGCTGCTTTACCGTCGTTTTAGCCGCGGTATGCGGCTGCTAGCGGGGTGGTTTTAACCCCCACTATCTGCCGAAAAAGGGTTAAAACCCCCCGCAAAGTGCCGCTGCAGCGGAGCTTTGCCGGCGGTATTACCGTGGTATCCCCGCGGTGTCCCATTGATTTCAATGGGTAGGAGCGGTATAGGAGCTGTGAATACGCCGCTCCTTCAATGCTCCAAATATGCTGCTAGCAGGATTTTTTACAGTCCTGCTGGCGCACCGCTCCAGTGTGAAAGCCCTCCGGCTTTCACACTGGAGTTAAAGGACCCAATTTTTTCAGGCGCATTATAGGCGCTGTTTTTAGCGCTGTAGCACCTGAAAAACGCTTAGGTGTGAAAGGGGCCTAACACCACTTCTGTATAGATCAATGCAGACTGTACACCAGATCCCATAGAAGACAATGGTGTTACATGCCGTGTTCACATCACAATGCTGCCTTGAGGTGGGTTGCAGCATGTTGCGTAAAATACAGACATTCTATATTTTATCCCAATGCACTGAAGTTCAGCAGCAGTTCATAGAAATGGATGAAATGTAACGTTGTGACATTTTAGAAAGGTTTTAAAAAATGCAAAAAAAAAAGAAGTATTGAAAAGCCCAGTGTATGTTGCATATTAGGCATTTACTTCTATGTATCCAAAATGCATGTGTGTATGTTTGGGGTTGTTATACATGTTTACTTATTTAATATGCTTAACTACATTATTGCTGACAAACCTTCTATGTAATGGTAGACCATAAGGGATCTGTTAAAAAAAACTTGATACCCTCTCTGCCTTTAAGAGTACTTTTCATATTCCTGATATGTGCTTGCTGTCCATGTACTTTTATGAAAAATTATCCAGATCTCTTTGTATTGCTTCCTTTCTGTGCCAGTCCCTCTGCTTTCCTATTAAAACCTGACCACACTAAGCAGGAGAACACACCATGGTCGGTTCTCTAGCTGTGCTGGAAGCTCAGTGTATTCTCCTCCAATGATTCCCCCCGCACAGCCATTCTCTGGAAAGTTCAGTGCAATTTTGTCCCCCCCCCCCCCCCGCTCTCATGCAGCTAAGAACAAAGGGAATGTGATCACTTAAAAATTTGGAAAAAAAAATGTATACAGTTTTTTTATATATCAATGCACAAATGTTTTGCGTTTCATTTCTATTTTAGGCGGAATGTGTTGTTTTACAAGGTGAGGGTTTACATATACTTTCAGCCCTTACAGATCAGGTTCAGGTTACATGACTACTGCCATCTAGATGCTAAAGCTTATTCAAAGCAGAGGAGATTGGTGTATGAAAGTTCTTCTCTTGCCTGACTAAGGTGGGCATTTAGGAGAGTTGTAAAGTGGTAAAGTGGTCTGGAAGTTTTTCAGTTACTCAACTCACTGATGCATGAATTACAGAAGATGGCATTTGCAAATGAAATGCAAATGAAAACACCTTGGCTTGTTTCTAGCCTTTGACTTCACTGTCATAATAGTTATAGTAGTAACAGTGATATACATCAATTAGAGTTATTTATACCTGGAGTGGTAACCAATAAAGTCTTCTGGTTCTTCGACAGCACTGTGATCAGGATGACCTCCGGAGATTGGAACTTCGTGGAATTAAAAAACTTTAGTATATGGCCTCCTGACATGGATAGTTGCCTGGGAGGATGTTAATGCATGCTAGGTTTAACCATTAATCTGCTTATCTTTTTAGCCAAGAGACAAAATTCACTTTCCTGTAGAAAATGTCCATGTTATGCATATTATAAATGAGAGTTAAAGAAAAGTAACAGCATGCATCTGCAAAGGTTGTTAAAGGGCCCCTGGCATGTTACAAATCTGGCGTAGGTGTATTTATAATAAAAGGATATATGCAATATTCAGTGAAACCTGTATGTCCCGTATACCTATTTGTTTTAACTGTTTTATTAAGTCACAGTGTGCTGTTGCCTGTGAAATGCATTCTAATGACTCTAGTTCAAGTGAGTAATTGAGCTTCTGATTTGGAGGGTGTGGCTGCTGGCAGGTGGCATTATCCTCTGGAATGTTAGAGCTGCTTGCTGAATAAGCTGCTAATGAGGCACACTGAAGGCTTTGCTACAGTGATTAAATTATGTCTCCACATGATTGTCTTGCCTGGAAAAGTTTGCTTGTTTCCCTGCATATTTGCACACATGCCTTTCACTATAGGAAAACTATAGTGTGTTTCCGTGAATTATCAAAGCAGTGTTAAACTTGAAGTTTGTGTAAACTCAATTACTAAAATTTCATATAAGCTTTAACATGTTAATGTCATTTCAAAAGTCATGTTCAATATTTTTAAACCTGCAGCTTTCAGTAAAAAAAAAAAAAAAAAAACATACCCCACATGTAGGTACTTGTTCAGGCACTTCCTGTTATAGGATGTCTGATGGGGACAAGTGTCTTTTCCAATGAAAAGTGACAACAGAAAAAGACAGTAGTCAATCGAGTCTGTCCATTTTTCCCAAAAAATGTTTTTAATTTTTTTGCTTTTGTTTTTTTCGTTAACTTTTTGAGTATAGATCTATGTTTGTCCCAAGCATGTTTGAAGCCATTTACTGTTGACCGCCTCACTACCTTTGCTGGAACTTTATTTCAAGCATCAACTATTCTTTCAGTAAAATAATACTTTCTAAAATTTTGTTTTTACCTCAAATTAGTTTGAGGTCGTGTTGATTTTGGTTTCATATTTAAAAAACTGTTGTCCATAGTTTGTAAACAGAAAAAACTGTTGTCCTGAACCTTAGTCATCCCCTTGATGTATTTAAAGGTTTCGATCATGTCTCCCCTTTCTCTTCTTCCCTCCAGACTGTACATATTAACCACTTCAGCCCCCCGGAAGATTTTACCCCCTTCCTAACCAGAGCACTTTTTACAATTTGGCACTACATCGCTTTAGCTGGTAATTGCGTGGTCATGCAATGCTATACCCAAACGAAATTTGCGTCCTTTTTTCCCACAAATAGAGCTTTCTTTTGGTGGTATTTGATCACCTCTGCGGTTTTTATTTTTTGCGCTATAATCAAAAAAACAGCGACAATTAAAAAAAGATATTTTTAACTTTTTGCTATAATAAACATGCCCAAAATGTTTTTAAAAAGCAAATGTATTCATCAGCTTAGGTCAATATATATTCTTCTACAAATTTTTTTTTTAAAAATCGCAATAAGCGTATATTGATTGGTTTGAGCAAAATTATAGCATCTACAAACTATGGCAAACTTTTATGGCTTTTTTTTTTTTACTGGTAATGGCGGTGATCTGCGATTTTTAGTGGTACTGCGACATTGCAGCGGACAGATTGGACACTTTTGATATATTTTTGGGACCAGTGACATTTATACAGCGATCAGTGCTATAAAAAATCCATTGATTACTGTGTAAATGTCACTGGTAGGGACGGGGTTAACACTAGGGGGTGATCCAGGGGTTAAATGTGTTCTCTAGTTAGTGTTTCTTACTGTATGAGGATGGAACTGACTGGCGGAGGAGACATATCGCTGTTGCTACCTACTAGGAACAAATGATCTGTCTCCTCTCCCCTGACAGAACAGGGATTTGTGTGTTTACACAAAAATCCTCAAAAACCCCAAATCCTCCGGCGGCTCTTAAAGGGGACAACATACCCATATGTTGTTTTGTGCACCTGTGCCATTTTGCCGACGTATTTCGGCGTGAGCCGGTCGGCAAGTGGTTAAGTTACTGAAGTCTCTACTGATATGTTTTTTCCCCTAAACCTTTCAACATTTTTGTTACCCGTCTCTGGACTCGTTCTATCTTATCAATATCTTTCTGTAAGTGAGGTCTCCAGAACTGGACACAGTATTCTAAATGAGGTTTGACTAAAGATCTATACAGGGGAATCGGAGCCTCCTTCGTCCTGCAGGTGATCCCTCTAGTGATGCATCCTAGAATTCTATTTGCTTTTCCCACTGCCTGGTTACACTGTTTGCTCATTTTGCAATCATCTGAAATAAGCACCCCCAAATCTTTTCCTTCTGTAGCGCTGGCCAACACTCTAACACCAATGTTGTTCTCTCTCAAGGGATTCTTTTTCCCTAGGTGCATTATTTTACATTTGGAAAAATTGAACTGCAGTCTCTACCGCTTTAATCAATCTTCCAGCAATGTCAAATCATGTTCCATGTTACAGACACCTCCAGGGATATCAACCCTATTACACACCTTTGTATCATCAGCAAAAAGGCATACCTTGCTCTCAACAAACCTTTAGTTATGTCACTTACATATAGATTACATAGAACAGGACCCAGTACAGAGCCTTGTGGTACACCACTAGTGACTGCCCTTTGTTCTGAATGAACCCCATTTGCAACCACACTCTGGTATCTATCCATTAGCCAACTGCATATCCCCTGACCCACCCAAGGTTTAATGCCTAGCTTGTACAACTTTTGGATTATATCATTATGTGGAACTGTATCGAATGCCTTGCTAAAATTCAAGATATGTAATGTCCAAAACATTGGTAATATAGTCAGAAATGCAATCAGATTAGTCTGTTCCAACACACATGATGCAGACATGACACTGTTGCCACCATTAGGAAACCTGCCCTGAAAAACAGCATGCAATCTTTGTTGGAGTTCATGCATGTAGACATGATATGGATGTGAAGGGGATACAGGGAATCAGCAGCACTGAGAGGCAACAAAGAATAGGAAAAATAATAAAAAACTGTGTTTTATTAAAAAGAAAAAAAAGTGTTTGTGATGCACAGTGCTTCAGCAAACCTAATGTCATTCAGTTCAAGTCTTTTTCTTTATTCAAATTTTTTTTCTTTTATACATTTGCTGTTGTATCTCTCTTTGCCCCTATTTGAGGCCTCTTTGTGCCTATGCAACCATTTACTAAGCACCAACATTGTCATGTGGGAGGAAGAGGAGTGAATCATACTCTCAGGGTACTTTCTTTTTTTTTTTTAAAGCAGCTAAACGGTGAGGTAGCAATATCTAGGCGAGTATCAGCTAAGTAAACCTGTTGTCTTGCTTTGGCAAAGCACAGGTTTACTTTAAGGCCAGTTCACACCAGACACAGTTCCGTATGCTTTTTTTCTGCACTAAAAATGCATGCACAGTGTTTTCCATGTATTCCAATGGCTCTAGTTCACACCATGCAGTCAGTTTCCGGTTAGTGTCTGGTGCAGAAACTGACCGGAACTGACTGTATTGGTGCAGAAAAAACGGAACTGCATGGAACTGCATCTGGTGTGAACTGGCCCTAAAAGCAGATCTGTGTTCACATCAAGTAATTTAATTCAAATTTACTGTTGGATCAGCCTTTCTCAACCAGGGTTGCTGTAAAGGTTGCTAGGGGTTTCTGGAGCAGTGAGCAATTGTGGACGGATCTCATGGCTGATGGTGCCTCCATAATTCCCAGGCTGATATCACTCAGCAAGGCCAGCAGCGTGGGACTAATAAAGTTTCTCCTCTCATCTTTCAGGTAAGTAACCACTCACACCAGTGATATTTTTTAGCTGGGGGGTAGTATTCTCACTGGAAGAAGAGGGCACTTTACCTGCTGACCATCAGTGCAGGGGGATCCTTCTCCTACTAACCATCTTCCTCTAACTATCAATCCAACAACACAAGTCAACCATTGGCTACCAATGTAAAGCATTCTGAATCTGAAGGGTTTCACCTTAGTAAAAAGATTAAGAAAGGTGGTGTTTGACTAAGCAACAAACTAGGGCTTCATCTGAGAAAATGAGTCACATCAGTGTGTATGTATTTATTTCAATTTCATTTTATGGCAGTTTTGTTGTTTATTATATCTGAAATATATACCTGTACCGTCTGTGTGGCACAGCAAATAACAAAAATGCTTTGTGTAAAAAATAATAGCTGATGTTTAAAACCCAACTCCAGACACAATGACTTTACTATAATTAGAAGTGCAGTTATAACTTTACCTTCCATATTTACATAGTAGGAGGCGAGGTTGAAAAAAGACACAAGTCCATCAAGTCCAACCTATGTGTGTGATTTTATGTCAGTATTACATTTTATATCCCTGTATGTTGTGGTCGTTCGGGTACCTATCTAATATTTTGTTTTAATTATTGATGCTCCACGCTGAAACCACTGCCTGTGGAAGCGAATTCCACATCCTAACCACTCTTACAGTAAAGAACCCTCTACGCAGTTTAAGGTTAAACGGCTCCTCTTCTAATTTTAGTGAATGGCCACGTGTCTTATTAAATTCCCCTTGCGGAAAAGCTTCATCCCTATTGTGGGGTAACCAGTACGGTATTTGTACATTGAAATCCCCTCTCAAGCGTCTTCTCTCCAGAGAGAACAAGTTCAGTGCTTGCAACCTTTCCCCATAACTAAGGTCCTCCAGTCTCTTTATTAGTTTAATAGTATATGTTTGGGCCAGCGAGGATTAGGAATCTGTTGAGGCAGAGGTACATGGATACTGGCAACTGACTATTGAAAAACAGTCGGTGGGATAAACACTCTTATATTTACTATAAGACACTAGCCAGGGGCAGCAAGGTTAGAGAGGGAAGCCCCAAGCCTCAAAATGGCTCACGCTCACAGCAGGGGGTACGGTGCGTCCCTGTTCACTGTTTCAGGTGCAAATCTGGTCCGAATTTGTGCCTGAATTCTGACCTGAAACAGAGCCAAAGACGCACAGGAACCTTTTCCAATGCAGATCGCGGCCGCCCCGAAGCTGTGTGAACTGGCTCCATTGAGAGGCGGTCACACTCTCCTGTCATGCGAATTGGAATGTAGGGAAACCCGCATCAAATTTGCGTAAGTGTGAACCCAGCCTTAAGTTCTGTTAACATCCTCAAGGATATTTGTGGCTAATTCAGCAAGATAATGCTAGGGATAAGGGGGTGATGAGAGCAGTCAGAACATTCTTTATAGTTCTGGAGACATGAAACCCATCTTTCCTTTCTCTAGTTTGATGCTTTGTACATATCAAAGGTAATTCAGAATATGAAGCAGGCCTCATGCTACCTCCAGCAGCTCATTGCAGAAATTTTTCTTAACTAAGTAATCACATAACACAAGGGGTGGACCTTTTACGAAAAAACATCATCATTCAAGGCTGCTCAGGGTAGCAACTTTCTAAATACAGACCCGGGGATAAGAAATACAAGTGCTGCCATTGCTCTGATCCATAGAAGTGCAAGTTATGTCATACTATAACACGGAATATATTTTAAGAATGAGTGAAGGTGCAATAATTTGGGACTGTCAGTAGAGATAAAAATATACTTTAGTAAATAACTAATAGTGTAGAGTTGGATGGCCGCACACATTTGTCAGGATATTGGTCGATGTGCAATCCATGAAAAAGTATGTAAAATATTAATAACAGGTGCACTCAGCAGGACTTACAGCAGGAGGCATTTTCCAACATAGGCTAATAAATGCCAACGTATCGATGGGGTGCAGTCCACCTTTTTCAAGTAAATAACTAATATACGCTGCTGTTATCACACAACTGCAGTCTTTTTGCCTTAGGAAATACTAATGATTACCTCTGTTAATGACTAATTCAGTTTGCAGTTTCTGATGGTTATAACCATACCGTAGTTTTACTTTCTCCAGAGAAGCAATGGCATGTGTGACACGAGAGATTAAGGGCAAATAAAATCTCATAAATAAGGTTTATAGAAAGTATTACATTGACTGTACATTTCACACTGAGCCGAAAGTAAACAGTCACATAATAGGAAAACAATATATTTATTAAAATAATAAAATCACATATTTTTAGATAAATTAATTTCTTTTATATATTTTCCTTTTTTGTGCCACAAACACTGAAACACTGTTCTTTCATTTTAATACAGACTTTGGAAAAAAAAGTTTCACTTTTAAAAATGTAAGTGGTGAAAGGCTTAAAAAACAGAATTTTTAGTTTTTGTGTTTAGCTTGGGTTTTACGTGCATTACGTGCATATCTTAAATATAACATATTAGTGAGTTGTCATACTTACTCGCATAAATGTGTCAAATAGTCTTATTTACATGTATGTTACCATGAGTTGCAGTCTTTTTCAATTTACACTCTCCTGAAATCTGTATATAACATTTTGGATATTTCCAGCTCTTAATGCTATAATAAGAAAAAAGTTTTTTTTTTTTAATCACTTATCTTTCTTGATAGTTTACACCTGTGTCTACCTCTGTCTGTTAAACAACTTTTTTAAACCATGCCACAACTTTTAAGATTGTGATTTAACTGTAAACCTGATATCTAATCTCCAATACGTGCTTAAGATTTCAATCTAGCTTTACTAAGATAGGATCGTTAGGGTGAACTTTTTACTTCCTAATTCTTTTATAAAACGACACCTTGTAAAACCTAAAATAAACATAATTTTAACAAAGAATTGCAACTTAATCAAACTCAAAATAAACCTGTAACAAACCATAACAATTCAAATTGAGCATATGATTTAGGCTTGATGCACACTGGGCATGAAATCTAAAACATCTGCTTTTTAGGGTGAGAGATTTTTTTTTAACTGTCTCTATACTACCCTGCATGTTATCCTATGTGTTCATGCACACACAAGCTTTTGAGCAGCAGCGTTTTGGCAGAAAAAACTCTGACAGTGCCTAAACTAAACTAAACTTTTAGCAGAGTTTATTTTTTTTCTAAAGCTGAGTTTGCCAGGGTCCCTAAGCAGTGATTAGCTGGTTGTTAAGGAGCGGTTCGGGAAGTCGACCGCCATGTCCTTAATAACAGATGAGTAGTTCCATTGTCAATCAGGACCCCTGCCACCATCACCACCGGAGACCATTAAAAAAAAAAAAAAAAAACTCTGGTCCCGTTGAAGGCTCCCTCAGTCTGCCAACTCCAACGTTCGATGACTCTTTAGGGACGGGGCCATCTGGTTACGTCACCGGGTGGCTCCACCCCTTATGACATCACCAACATAAGGCATGCTGGGTCAGTGACATCACAAAGGGGTGGTGCCACCCGGTGACATAACCAAATGGCCCCGCCCCTTATTTAAGAGCTGTCAAACGGCAAAGCTGACAGGAACCCTATGCCAATTGTTTTCTAAAAAACAGCCTGGGGTCCCCAACCCAAATCCAATTTCTAACAAGTCCTTTTTTAAAAAAAATAAAAAAAATGTCTCCTGCTGTGGATCCATCATCAATCACAACACCTGCTGCCATTGCCGACGTGGAAAAAAAAAACCCCTCTGCTCATGATGAATGCCCCAGCGTTTGACAACTCTTTATTAAGGTGCAAAGCCATCCGGTTACTGCACCAGGTGTCACTGACCAAGGGCATGCTGGCTCTATGATGTCACAAGGGGAGGGTGCCACCTGGTAATGTAACCAGATGCCCCCGCCCCCTAATTATTTAAAAGCTGTCAAACAGCGGGAGCCTTCTTCGGGACTGGAGTTTTTTTTTTCGAGTTGGTGGTGGTGGCGGGCATCGTAATTGACGTTGGATCTACAGCAGGGGACATTTTTTATTTTGACCTTCTCGGGTCCCTCACCAACTCTCTTGGCTCCTCCCTCCTGTTGCGTGTCCCCACAGCAAGCAGCTTGCTATGGGGGCACCCGAGCCAAGCCACATCTCTGTGTATGGATTCAGACACTGAGCTGCAGTTCGGCCCCACCACGCTCCTCCCTCTCCTGATTGGCTAACTGACTTTGACAGCAGCGGGAGTCAATGGTGCCACTGCTGTGTCTCAGCCAACCAGGAGGGAGAGTCCCCACATGTCAAAATGATCATTAGATCTAGAGTTCTTAACAGCTGAACTGAAATTATAATTTGTCCTGTAATTTATTCTTTAAATCCCATACCTATTTACCTGTAATTTAACACTTCATTACCCAGTAGGTAGGAGCAGACCTAACATTGACTTTTACAGAAAAAGTCTAGATTTGCTTATAGTCTCAGTTGTCTATATCTCTAGATTTTGTGGTGAAGACAACTTCTTAAGTTGAAATTCATAATGTGCTTAATTTTGAATTAGCCAGGGTTTATTTCAACCTATTCTTGGATTTAGGTGGAGGTCAGATATGCAGGCACAATCCAATCCCCAATCTGAATTTTAGTTTTCATTCACTCCATTACGTATCACGCGCCAGTTTGGCTAAGCTGCAATATAATGTTAGCCCGTTTATCGGTGTTATGAGCTTGGTAAACAAAGATGTTTACTCTTTGCTCTAAAATGTTGAATCTTAACATTAAATGAGAAAGTTGTTCAAGGAAACTAATTGCATGTTGAACAATAGCTAAAAAAAAAAAAAAAAAATACTGAAACAATTATATTTTATTTCTTCAGAGTTTATTGCAACAATTGTATCAGGTCATGCCACTGTCACAATTATAAACTCAGTATGCATTTAAATTACTTCTAATTGTGCTCTTAACAAATATGACAAAATCGCCCATGCCTTTTTCAAGGATATAGAATTGCCCTCGAGTCCTTTATAATTATGTTGTCAATACATAAGCTCATCAGTCCTGTAAGGCTTATTTTTAGACTTTGTTGGTTGTACTGAGGGATTTTCTATGAAGAACATAAATATTAACCAATCATTACTTTTAATATTCTCTTAGAAGTTTGTAGCATTCAGTCCTTATGCTACAGACAACAATATTAAAATAATTCTCTGCTGTGTTTTAAGCTGTTTACTGTTATATACTTCAGTAATTTTTTATGGTACAGAGGGGCTTGTTATTTCCCCCCCTTAGAATACTAATAGAAGTTTGACTGTCTAGTCCATGTGCTAGATGCTGTTAGTATAAAACTGCCTTTGACTTTCACACCTCTCAGGGGACAAGTAATTGTTGTGTTCAAACAGCCTGTAATTGTGATCCCGCTGGCTTTCTCAGTACGCTTCTGGCTATTAGAGTCATTAAACAACTCAGCACCTGTTAACAGCATTGTAAATATTCAACCCTGCTTGTATGCTGCTTGAGACCAATATCGAGAAGGCTGGCAGAGCTCAGCTTCATAAATTAAAGCTTCTGACAAGTCAATTATTGTAAAGCTGGGTTTCAATGTGAATTAAATGAAATAACGTGGTGATAAAATGGTAGGCTGTCTGTTTACAGCAAGGACAAAATAATGACTGGGATGATTCAATGCATCTATAGTGGTCATACTTTAGCTAAAATTATACACTAATTATTTTGCCAGAAACTGTTTTTTTTTTTTTTTTTTTTTTCAGTATAACAGTGGAAACTTAATCAATCAGACCCATACTAAAATACCATTCTAATATGAAGTAGAGGTTTATTTTTATTTGTGCTCCTTCAGAAGAAACTTCTGGTATCAGAGCGAAAAGAGGGGTTTACACAGTGCTCTGTAACTGTGTAGAGCCTTCGCTGTTACCACAGTGATGGCATTTGTTGTCCCTGTGTGAAGAGCGAGCTACATGGAATGCATAACAGGTAGGAGGTGTGTCTTTTTTTTTTTTTTTTTTTTTTAATTTGTTACCGAATCCCCACTAGGACACAAGGAAATATAAGGAGCTTTCCACACTAGACCGCTAGGCATATTTTGTTTTGGAGGAGGGGTACAGGAACCCTGACAGAGAAAGGCTATAAGGCGCCCCATGATATCTGATTGCTGGTTACAGGCCGCTACTGATCACAAATGCTTGGGTGAGGGTGGGGATTGTTGCGCCAGCCACTGACTATCAATTGATGGGGGTTATTGTTCCAGCCAGCCACTGACCACCAATACTTCTCACCACAGTGTCTCTTGTCTCCAAAGTTGCTAGCTATTTCTATGATGATCTTTTTTTTAAGATAGACTGAAAAGCAAATATAATGGATGGGTTTTGTTTTAGAAAAATGTATTGTGCTGAGTATTGTACGTGTTTGTTAGACTCTCACTTGTGGTACAGTAATTAAAGCATATTGTGTGCGAAGAGGAACTATAGCATATAGGGGTACTGCATACAAGTAGTAGACTCGGTTTTCATATTTGTGTTTTCTTTCTGGGGTGAACGTCATCGTTATGTAACTTTCTTTAACCGGTTCCCGACAGGCTCATGCAGATATACTGCGGCAGAATGGCTCTCCTGGGCGAATTTCTGTATAAATGGCTTTGCCCAGGAGAGCCACCAGAGGGAGCGTGAGCTCTGCTGGAGGCACACACGCGCCCAATGTGCGGGGCCAGCGAGTTCAATCGCCGACGGCCACGTGCAATCGCGTGTGTAAACACACAAATCCCTGTGCTGTCAGAGGAGAGAAGACAGATTGTGTGTTCCTACAAAGTAGGGACAGCGATCTGTTATCTCTCCTAGTTAGTCCCATCCCCACACAGTTAGAACACACTGAGGGAACACACAGTTAACCCTTTGATCGCCCCCTAGTGTTAACCTTTTCTCTGCCAGTGACATTTATACAGTAATCAGTACATATTTATAGCACTGATCGCTCTATAGTGTCATTGGTCCCAAAAATGCGTCAAAAGTCTCCGATCTGTCCATCACAATACCACTAAAAATCGCAGATCACCGCCATTACTAGTAAAAAATAAAATAAACGCCATAAAAATGCCATAAATCTTTCCCATAGTTTGTAGACACTATAACTTTTCCGCAAACCAATCAATATACGCTTATTGCAATTTTTTTTACCAAAAATATGTAGAAGAATGCATATTGGCCTAAACTGATGAAGAAATGTTATCTTTATTTTTTAATTCAGGGGCTATTTATTATAGCAAAAAGTAAAAAAAAATATATTTTTTCAAAATTGTAATTTTTTTTTGTTTATAGAGCAAAAAATAAAGACCGCAGAGGTGATCAAATACCACCAAAAGAAAGCTCTATTTGTGGAAAAAAAAAAGAATGCAAATTTTGTTTGGGTACAGCATTGCATGACCGCGCAATTGTCAGTTAAAGTGACGCAGTGCCAAATTGTAAAAAGTGCTCTGGTCAGGAAGGGGGTAAAATCTTCCGGGGCTGAAGTGGTTAATGTAAGCTCTTCCATATACTATATTGCTATACATTACAATATTATGAGAGTAGAGGAAAGAAAAAAAAAAGGAGTTTATTGGGACTTTAAATGAGGAATAGCGGGGGCCGTTCAAGTCCCCCCCTCCATTTCGGTTCAATATATTAAATAGTGAAAGCAAGTGACGAGACTTTCCATGAAGCACACGGGAGCAATAGAGTAAAATGAAATAGAAAATAGATTTTATTTGGTTAAAATTGTCATAAAGTATTTATATTAAATTATTTTATGCATTATGCGATATATCAATATCTTTACAGTTATATAATTCATTAGAGCCAAATATTGCACATTGATTATCATTCCAACAAGGAGTTAGTACATATTATAGGATACATGGGATTATTAAAATATGATTACATGGATTGAAATTAATAACTGTACAAGCAAAAACATAGCTGGAAATAAGATAAAGAAAAGGGACAAATGAAAAGGAACAGCCATCAAAAGGACTTATAAATGTGTACACTTGGTTGTTGTTTCAAGGCCTTATAGTCTATCATCAGGAGCAAAACCGTGGTAGTAATATATGGATGAAGGAAAAATAATATTTAGATATTGTAAAAGAATCCAAAGGCCTAACCCCGGACATGGGAGATCCCCCCATGAACTCAATCAGCCCACTCACTTACATGTGGGGCCACGCAATGGTGATGCGGCCATAAAATTCCCAGACCAGCCGGGAAGGCTGAGAGTAGAGTTATCAAAGTTAGCTTTTGAGTTTAGGAACAGGATTAGGTGTAGTGTATAAACTTGGGCTACACTTTCAGGTCTAGGTCCGGTGACTTATTTTCTGTCTCAATAGGATGAGAGTGGTAGTTTTCCCAGGTAGGACATAGACTGCAAATAAAAACCCTTCCCCCACTCCATCTAAACCTAAAAAAATGTAATGAATGCAGCCACCACAGCAACATTTTTTTACACTTGCTTACCGGGCACTTAAACCCCCCTCCTATCCAGACCAATTTTCAGCTTTCGGTGCTGTCACGCTTTGACTGACAATTACTCAGTCATGCAACATTGTACCCAAATTAATTTTTTGTCCTTTTTTCCCCACAAATAGAGCTTTCTTTTGGTGGTATTTGATCACCTCTGGGTTTTTTATTTTTTGCGCTATAAATGAAAAAAGACCGAAAATTTTGAAAAAAACGCATTTTTCTTTGTTTCTGTGATAAAGTTTAGGAAATTATTAATTTTTCTTCATAAATTTTGGCCTCAATTTATACTGCTACATATCTTTGGTAAAAATAACCCAAATTAGTGGATATTATTTGGTCTTTGTGAAAGTTACAGACTCTACAAGCTGTGGTGCAAATTATACAAAATTGATCACACCTGATGTACTGGTGACCTATCTCATTTCTTGTGACCCGAACAAGCCAGGAAAGTACAAATACCCCCCAAATGACCCCTTTTTTGAAAGTAGACATTCCAAGGTATTTAGAAAGAGGCGTAGTGAGGTTTTTGATGTTGTCATTTTTTCCCACAATTCTTTGCAATTTTTTTTTATTTTTTATTTTTTTCTACAAAATTGTCATTGTAATAGGTTATTTCTCTCACATTGCATGTGTATACCACAAATGACACCCCAAAATAAATTCTGCTACTCCTCCTGAGTATTACAATACCACATGTGTGGGACTTTTTCACAGCCTGGCCACTTAGAGAGGCCCAACATGAAGGGGGGGGGGCAATCACGTGTTATAGGAGCATAAATTACACATCTAACTTGTTGACTACCTATTACACTTTTGAAGGCCCTGGAGCACCAGGACAATGACACGTGACACTGATGTGGCACTGATGACACGTGACACTGATGTGGCACTGATGACAGATGGTACTAATACGGGGCACTGATGACACGTGACACTGGTGACAGATGGCACTAATATGTGGCACTGATGAGAGATGGCACTTATACATGGCACTGATATCACGTGGCACTAATATGTGGCACTGATGAGAGATGGCACTAATACGTGGCACTGATGACAGATGGCACTGATATGTGGCATTGATGACAGGTGACACTGATAACAGATGGCACGTGACACTGACAGGTGGCACTGATGACAGATGGCACTAATATGTGGCACTGATGACACGTGACACTGATATGGCACTGATGACAGATGGCACTATGTGGCACTGATGACATGTAGCACTATGTGGCACTGATGACAGGTGGCACTGATGACAGGTGGCACTGACTACAGATGGCACTGACTACAGATGGCACTGGCGATGGCACTGGGGACAGATGGCACTGGCAGATGGCATTGGAGACAGATGGCATTGGGGATATATGGCACTTGCAGATGGCATTGGGGACATATGGCTCTGGCAATTGGCATTGGGGACAGATTGCAGTGGTGGCAGTGGGCACAGATGGCATTTTGTTTTTTGTGACACTTACGGCGCTGCAGCCGTTTATCTCCCCCTCCTCACACGCTGTCTCTGTGTGAGGAGGGGGAGCGGCGCTGAGAGATGATCTCATATGTTTACATATGAGATCATCTCCCATTGGACATGCCGATCGCGCTGTAAACGGCCGCTGTGATTGGCCGTTTACAGCGATCTGTGATTGGCTGTGTCCGAGGGACACGGCCAACACAGAATTTCCCTGCTGCGTGCTCGTGAGCGCGCACAGGGAACGAGGAAAGGGGAGACGGTCATATGACGGCCTCCCGGGAATTGACATCCGTGCCAAGGCCGTCATTCGGCTACGGCCGGATGTGAAGTGGTTAAGCTTCACTATATTGCATTTTTGTTTTGGGTTTAGTGCAAAAAATAAAGACCCCCCCCCCCCCCCCCCCCCCCATATTCCAAGTGAAAAAAATATTGAATGTTTAATTTGGGGTTTTTAAAAGGGGCATTGTGTTCCACTCCTGGTGTTCCGTACCTGTGCATCACAAGAATTTTGTGGTTTGTTGTCTGGTCAGCCAGTTCTAGCTTTTTGCCACAGCTGCGTTTCGGTGGTCCAAAGCTGTTTTCTAGAGGATTCTCTTGCTTCTAGTTCCGCCATTCACAGTGGGCTTACTAGACTATTTTTCAGCCTGCTAGCCAGAGAAGGACCCTTCAGAACAGTGCTCAGCCTGTTTGTTAAAATTTGATCCAGCCCCCCGATTCCAACCAACAAACACAGTTCTCCATGTCACACTCCTGACACAGCCCTCTGAAGTTTACTCAGCAGAATATTGCAGAAAGTATAACACTCCTAACCACGGCAGTCTAAAGCTGGCTATACACTAGTAGATTTTTTATTGAACATTCGTACAAAGATTTTCAGTACATTTGATGACTTGACAAATGTGCAAAAGTGCTTCAAAATTTTGTTTGCTTTTAACGAATTTGGAATGAGTGGACATTACTGAATGAAAACCACATAGAGTATCTCACAAAAGTGAGTACACCCCTCACATTTTTGTAAATATTGTATCATATCTTTTCATGTGACAACACTGAAGAAATGACACTTTGCTACAGTGTAAATTAGTGAGTGTACAGCTTGTATAACAGTGTAAATTTGCTGTCACCTCAAAATATCTTAACACACAGCCATTAATGTCTAAACCGCTGGAAAAAAAAGTGAGTACACCCCAAGGTGAAAATGTCCAAATTGAGCTCAATGTGTCAATATCTTGTGTGGCCACCATTATTTTCGAGCACTGCCTTAACCATCTTGGGCATGGAGTTCACCAGAGCTTCACAGGTTGCTACTGGAGTCCTCTTCCACTCCTCCATGCCAACATCACAGAGCTGGTGGATGTTAGAGACCTTGCGCTTCCATTTGAGGAAGCCCCACAGGGTTTAGGTCTGGAGACATGCTTGGCCAGTCCATCACATTTACCCTCAGCTTCTTTAGCAAGGCAGTGGTCATCCTGAAGGTGTGTCTGGGGTCGTTATCATGTTGAAATACTGCCCTGCGACCCAGTCTCCGAAGGGAGGGGATCATGCTCTGTTCCAGGATGTCACAGTACATGTTGGCATTCATGGTTCCCTCGATGAACTGTAGCTCCCCAGTATTGGCAACACTCATGCAGCCCCAGACTATAACACTCCCACCACCATGCTTGATTGTAGGCAAGACACACATGTCTTTGTACTCCTCACCTGGTTGCTGCCACACACACTTGACACCATCTGAACCAATTAAGTTTATCTTGGTATTGCTTGGTATTGCTTGCGTGATTTCTTGTGCATCATCTTTTAAAGAGGCTTCCTTCTAGGATGACAGCCATGCAGACCAATTTGATGCAGTGGTATGGTCTGAGCACTGACAGGCTGACCCCCCCCCTCCCCTTCAACCTCTGCAGCAATGCTGGTAGCACTCATATGTCTATTTCCCAAAGACAACCTCTGTATATGCCGCTGAGCACGGGCACTTAACTTATTTGGTCGACCATGGCAAGGTCTGTTCTGAGTGGAACCTGGCCTGTTAAACCGCTATATAGTCTTGGCCACCGTGCTGCAGCTCAGTTTCAGGGTCTTGGCAATCTTCTTATAGCCTAGGCCATCTTTATGTAGAGCAACAATTCTTTTTTTCAGATCCTCAGAGAATTATTTGCCATGAGGTGCCATGTTGAACTTCCAGGGACCAGTATGAGAGAGAGAGAGCGATAACACCAAATTTAACATACCTGTTCCCCATTCACACCTGAGACCTTGTAAAACTAACGAGTCACATGACACCCTGGGAGGGAAAATGGCTAATTGGACCCAATTTGGACATTTTCACTTAGGGGTGTACTCACTTTTGTTGCCAGCGGTTTAGACATTAATGACTGTGTGTTGAGTTATTTTGAGAGGACAGCAAATATACACTGTTATACAAGCTGTACACTCACTATTTTACATTGTAGCAAAGTGTCTTCAGTGTTGTCACATGAAAAGATATAATAAAATATATAAAAAAATGTGAGGGGTGTACTCATTTTTGTGAGATACTGTACACTGTTAGACATTTGTTTGTTTGAGTACAATTTTCCATCCTGCTCCTTTTCATTTTCTTGTCACTGCACATGAACGTTCCTAAAACAAAAAAATTTGAGCAAAGATCTAGTAGAGTCAGCTTAAGGCCGCGTACACACGAAGGGACAATCCCGCGGGATTATCCTCTGGACTGAAGACCAGCCGATAATCCCCTCGTGTGTGGGCGCCGGCGGACTTTTTGGCGCCAAAGTCCGGCGGACCAAAGTTTTAAGTTTGGTTTTAAAATTATCCGCTGGACTTGGCAGTCCGGCGGACAATCCCGCCGTTAGTAGGCAAGTCCGCGGGACTTTTGAAAATGAACGGACTTGCCGCTCATCGACAAGTCCGTTCATTTAGCATGTGACTTCAGGTTACGTAGCTAGCGTAGGCAGTAAATGCCGCCGCGCTAGCTCCGTAAGCTGGCATGGATTTAAAGGGACTCCCCATGCCGAAAAACGGCGTGGGGGTTCCCCCCAAATCCATGTCAGACCCTTATCCGAGCACGCAGCCTGGGAGGACAGGAAAGGGGTGGGGACGAACGAGCGCCCCCCCCTCCTGAGCCGTACCAGGCCGCGTGCCCTCAACATGGGGGGTGCCCTGGGGAAAGGGGGGCCGTGCGGCCCCCCCACCCCAAAGCACCTTGTCCCCATGTTGATGAGGACAAGGGCCTCTTCCCGACAACCCTGGCCATTGGTTGTCGGGGTCTGCGGGCGGGGGCTTATCGGAATCTGAGAGCCCCCTTTTATAAGGGGGCACTCAGATCCCGGCCCCCCACCCTATGTGAATGAGTATGGGGTACGATGTACCCCTACCCATTCACTTAAGGTGTAAAATGTAAAGTACAAAAACACACACACTTTTGAAAAAATATTTTATTGCACTGCTCCGGGGGTCTTCTTCCGTCTTGGGGGTCTTCTCGCCGGACTCCTCCGCTCTCTTCTGCTCTTTTACCTAGCTCTTTCACGAGCGGAGAAGTCCGGCTACCTTCTTCGTCGTCGCCGCCATCGTCTGGGGGTCTCGATCCGCCTTCGGGGGTCTTCCGGGGTCTCTTCTGTTCTTGCGGCGGTCGTCGTCTTCTGCGCCGCCGGCGCCTTCTTCTTCTTGTTCTTCTTCTTGTTCCGATGTTGACCCGTCGCTGTCTCTGCCCGGAATGGCAGAGGCGCGCTGCGCTGGGACTTATATAGGGACATGGGGACAGGGTCACATGCTCATGTCACATGGTGACCCCGCCCCCTTGTGATGTCACAGTCCCAGCATCCTCCGGGACTGTGACATCACAGGGGGGCAGGGTCACCATGTGACATGAGCATGTGACCCTGTCCCCATGTCCCTATATAAGTCCCAGCGCAGCGCGCCTCTGCCATTCCGGGCAGAGACAGCGACGGGTCAACATCAGAACAAGAAGAAGAAGGCGCCGGCGGCGCAGAAGACGACGACCGCCGCAAGAACAGAAGAGACCCCCGGAAGACCCCCGAAGGCGGATCGAGACCCCCAGACGACGGCGGCGACGACGAAGAAGGTAGCCAGACTTCTCCGCTCGTGAAAGAGCTAGGTAAAAGAGCAGAAGAGAGCGGAGGAGTCCGGCGAGAAGACCCCCAAGACGGAAGAAGACCCCCGGAGCAGTGCAGTAAAATATTTTTTCAAAAGTGTGTGTGTTTTTGTACTTTACATTTTACACCTTAGGTGAATGGGTAGGGGTACATCGTACCCCATACTCATTCACATAGGGTGGGGGGCCGGTATCTGGGGGCCCCCTTATTAAAGGGGGCTCCCAGATTCCGATAAGCCCCCGCCCGCAGACCCCGACAACCAACGGCCAGGGTTGTCGGGAAGAGGCCCTTGTCCTCATCAACATGGGGACAAGGTGTTTTGGGGTGGGGGGGGGCGCACGGCCCCCCTTTCCCCAGGGCACCCCCCATGTTGAGGGCACACGGCCTGGTACGGCTCAGGAGGGGGGGCGCTCGTTCGTCCCCACCCCTTTCCTGGCCTGCCAGGCTGCGTGCTCGGATAAGGGTCTGAGATGGATTTGGGGGGGACCCCCACGCCGTTTTTCGGCGTGGGGATTCCCTTTAAATCCATGCCAGGTGACGGAGCTAGCGCGCCGGCATTTACTGCCTACGCTAGCTACGTACCTGAAGTTACGTTTGAAATGAACGGACTGCTCCGTGTGTGTGCAAGTCCGTTCATTTTCAAAAGTCCCGCGGACTTTGGCCGGCGGATTATCCGCCAGAGAAGTCCGTGCGTGTGTGGGCAAGTCCGCACGTGTGTGGGCAAGTCCACACGCTCGGAAAGTCCGGCGGACCCAGCTGGAAAGTCCGGCGGATTGTCCGCTGGACTAAGTCCGCCGGCAAAAGTCCGCACGTGTGTATGCGGCATAAGAGTGACCTTACAAACCAGGCTGTTAAGGAACACATTTGTTATAAAATATTTCTGAAACCTCAATTTCATATAGAGATAAATGTGGCAGAGGTGTATTTTGGAGGAATATGTATTATAATTTGGTCAGCCAATCTGATATTTGTAGCAGACCTTTGCTGGACAATAAAAACTGTCTAGATAAGGATGTTTTGCTGTATATTAAAACTGCAAGAAATTGCTTGCTTTTTATCTTTTTTGGGGAAACTAAGGCAGAGTTTAGAAGAACGAAGATTTGAAGTATGGCAATCAGCATTTGTAGTCAATATGTTCAGTCAAACAACAGGCCTCTCAGATTAAGGCCCCTTTCACACTACCGCGACTTCAAAGTCATGCGATTTTGTCGCAATTTTACCGCAATTTTGCGGCTGTGATTTTGACACGATTTTAGGGAGACTTGAGGTCTATAGACCTCAACTCGCATCAAAGTCGGACCAAATTAGTGCAGGGACTACTTTGAACTTGGTGCGACTTGAAGTCGCACAGATACGAATGGTACTCATTGGAAATCATAGGGTATGACTTGTCATGCGACTTTACAGTTCCAAGTCGCAGGACAAGTCGCAAAAGTGTAAAAGGGGCCTAAGACTGTAGTCTTGGAAAACAGATACAGCAAAGACCCTGAAGATGTTATGTTTCAGCAGTCAGATGATGCATGCATTCAGTCTAATTGCAGAATGGGAGAGCTCCAGAATGCTTTATCCCACAGTCCAGTGAATTGAAAGCATGTCATAAAATCCTTAAAGTGGTTCTAAAGTCTCAAGGTTTGTTACCTTCATGCTATGTATATGCACTGACCGTCACCAGCTTTCTGCTCATGGAGCACTGAGAACTGAACAATCAGTGGTGTTTATATGTCTTGGTCCTTTGTCTTAGAGCCAGCGGGGCACAAATGCAGCATCGGACCAATTAGGTAAGTATGATTCCAAATAAAAAAAAAGAAGAAAAACCCTACATTCTCTTTTAACAATAGATTCAATAGCGTAACCACTCCAATACAGGGCACTTTCCCCCCTTCCTGCCCAAGCCAATTTTCAGCTTTCAGTGCTGTCGCTTTTTAAATGATAATTGCGCGGTCATTCAACACTGTACCCAAACACAATTTTTATAATTTTGTTCCCACAATTAGAGCTTTCTTTTGATGGTATTTGATCACCATCAGGGTTTTTATTTTTTGCTAAATAAATAAAAAAATAGATTGAAAATTTTGAAAAAAGTTTTCCATTGTTATAAAATTTGTAAATAATTACGTTTTCTCCTTTACTGATGGGCACTGATGAGGCTGCACTGACGGGCACTGATGAGGTGGCACTGATGATGGGCACCAATCTGCAGTACTGATAGTTGGCACTGATATGTAGCACTGATAGGCATTGATAGGCAGCAGTGATGGGCACTAATAAGCGACACTGGGCACTGATGGGTGGCACTGATGGGCACTGATCGTTGGTACCAATGAGCACTGATAGGCAGCACTGATGGGTGGCATTGATTGACACTGATAGATAGGCACTGGCAGGCATTACTGATGGGCACTGATTAACATCATTTATGGCCACTGATTGGCATCCCTGTTGGTTCTGGTTGGCATACCTGGTGGTCATCATTAGTGGGCATCCCTGGGGCTCCTGGGTGGGCATCCTCAGGGGGGATTGCGCTGATTGATTATCCCTGATTGATTATCTCCGTGTTAGGAGAGCAGCCGATTGGCTCTCCTCTACTCGTATCTGTCAGATGAGATAGAGTAAAAGCCGATGCACGGCTTTTCCTGTTTGCACTGTAATCATTTGCGATTGGACACAGCTGATCACGTTGTAAAGAGCTTCCGTTAGAGGCTCTATATTGGGATCGGAGATGCATTGTGTCAGACTGACGCACCAGACCACCGATCGCCACGCTGCGCACCCTCGCAGGCGAGTGATCGTGACTTATCCTGCTGGACATCATATGACGTCCAGTCAGGATAACTGAACCACCGCCTGGCGCCCATTCTGCTATAGGATAGGCAGGAAGTGGTTTAGTACTCTTTATGTACTTAGTGAAACATAGCCACATTAAATAAATTCATCTGGTTTGTCAGATCAGTACTTTTTTGACAGGCATGTGACCCATAGTCAATAAGCAGGGATCAAACCAAGTTGGTGAGTAATCCGTGCAAGTCCGCAATAATTTATTAACTGAACTAAAATTAGGAGCAATGTGCAGAACCAGTTTTCAATATCATGTCAAGTCCTATTGCTTGAGATAATGTGGCAAGCATTTGTTTTAATGTTTTTAATGTTTGTTTGATTTAGCTACTACAATTTGGAAGATGTTGGACATGATACCATGAATAAGTTCCTTTCGAACCTTGTGGAGAAATCACTTATTGACCTTGAGTGCTCATACTGTATAGAAATTGCGGAGGTAAGATCCCTTATAGATCAACATTTATTAATTATTTTTAATTGAAATGTTTTGTGGGTTGAGAATACTTTCAGATTTTGAAATGGAAGGGAGGGGAGAAATAGGGAGTTTGGGACTTTATATGAGGCATAAGAATATAGGACCAATGCATTCATCCCTGTTTGTCAATAAGACTGAAAGAAAAAGTTGGGACTTCATATGAAACATGCAACTGGAAGGTGATACTGGACAGTGGGTGTCTGACCAATTCATTGACTATTGTGACTGTACATACTGGATCTCATGATTTCTTATATACCTATTATGTGATATATGGATTAATGTGCCTGATGTTTTACAAAGTTAATACCATTTAATATTATGCTTTAAGCTATAAATGTATTATATATGAAATAAATACTATTCCTATGCATATATTGTCTTGTATGCTGGACATTGAGATCCAGTATGTACAGTTACAATATACAATGAATTGGTCAGACACCCACTGTCCAGTATCACCTTCCAGTTGCATGTTTCATATAAAGTCCCAACTTTTTCTATCAGTCAATACTTTCAGATTATCGTTAGGCAGTAGGGTTGATTTACTAAAACTGGAGAGTGCAAAATGTGGTGCAACTGTGTATAGAAACCACTCAATTTCCATTTTTTTTTTTTTTTTTTGGGGGGGGGGGGTTTGTCAAAGCTTAATTAAACAAACTGAAGTTAGCAGCTGATTGGCTACCATGAACAGCTGCACCAGATTTTGCACTCTCCAGTTTTAGTAAATCAACCCCAGCGTATAAACCAACTGATGAGCAAGTAATACAATTATAAGACAGATGTTTGGTTTTATCATTCTGAAATTTTTAAGTCAGATCAAAGAATATTTGAATGAGGAGTACCGTTGGCAGAATTATTTGTGATGATTGTAAGTCTGTCAAACTCTATGAGGGTAACTTACTGGATAAACTTAAACCCTTATTATCACACACAGAGATTTTTATGCTTTAAAATCCCTGTAATCACTTGCAGATTGTTCACTGCTGTATGTGCAAAAGGCAGTATAGCTTTCATTTTGTGTTTGCTGCATCCCCATTTTGATGACGTTGGTATGGGGATTGACAGTGTGAGTAAGGAAAGGTTAAACTAGATGAAATGTCTTTTTTTTTTAACCTGACTATGTAACTCTATAAAAAAGTTGTCTTAGCATCTGCTCCCAGTCAGAACTCTACCTGTCATTGACCATGTATATATATCTTGATATATAGCCATAACCTTTATTTTGTATTTTTGTATAAGTAGGCAAGGGTTACAACATCTGTCATGTAATTATTTTTATTTATTTTTTGTCTGTGTACAAGTTCTTTCTGCATGTATCCAGTCAGGCAGGCCCTTGCACTACATACATTACTTGTTGGTAGATGTAAAGGAGAACATATAATCAGATTGTAAAATGTGGTGAGCTGTAAGAATTGCAATCTGATTGAACAATCTCCTTCCGATGTAAAAAGAACTATGTAGTGCAAGGGCCTGCCTGACTGGATACAAATTGATTGTTTGATCATTGAGGTAGGCTGTCGTATTACTCAGTTTTGGCAGATCTGAAGTTGATTGTGTATAGATTGGTGTGGTCGGATTGCAATGTGTATGATGAGCCTTAGACAGTTGTTCCAGAAACAGATGTCCCTATTGGAAGACTTCCACTTACCTCTTCTGGGGATAAGTCTAAAATTGGAATTTCCCTCACATTCCTCCTTCTTGGTGACTATTGCCACCAGTAAAAGTAGATGGGTTTTTTACAGTTTCCTCCCCAGTAAGGACACAGACAACAATAAAAACTTGGCAAAAAAATAATTTAGCAAGGCATACACTTAATCTTTATTTTAAGGCTAAAATTTTATTTCCATAATGCTATCTTTCACATCATATTCATGTTTCAAATCTTCATAGGCAGTAATACAAACCTGCCTTATCACTGCATTATCAGTATTGTAACACCGTTCAACTCAGCTAGCAATAAAATACAGCCTATGTGTTATTAAAGATGAAATCTCACTTAATTTTCTGTTTCTCAGGGGACAAAGTACATGTAATTCTTTGTCCCATGTTCTTCAGGTGCATAGCTACAAGGTCAGACAAGGCTCCAGCCATCTGACAATGTAGCAGGTAAGGGGACAGCTGCTTGATAACCGGTGCTTGTTCAAGGCACAAAGCCCTTGCCCCAGACAAGTGCTGGCATAAGCAAAGATGAGGGGTGTCAGCCTCCTCTTCTATTTCTTCTATTTAGCTGTTTACCTGGACTTCAGCTTTAAGACCTCACTTAGCATGAAAAGATTTCCTAAACCCTAAAGGGAAAAAAAAAGTTTAAAGCCTTGCCTTTCTACTGCTTATAAAATGTTGCATACTGTTTGCAAGAAATCACTGTGTAGAGACCTTTTTTTCACTTATTTTCACTTCTTTGGGGTGGTCACTTGATTTGTCTGATATGTGTCAATGATGTTTATCAGCAGTAGGGAGTCAAATGTTTGATCTTTATTTTAGCTTTTCCTTCTACTTTAACCCTAACACCAAAACCTAACCCTATGATTTATTTGGTGCTGTAGCAATTGGCTCCAAAATTAATTTTACTGTTCTGAGATCACAGCACTGATAATCTTCTCTAAAATGGCCTGATGCTATCAAATAATGCTCACGTTACCACCTTGACTGAGCTTTCTCAGTGCTTGATCTTTTGCAGTTGTTTACACTCAAAACATTGTCACATAGTGTGCCAGGATTGGTTGTATAATTTTATCAATTTAACTTACAAACATGGCTACCTTTAAGGTGCTACTTAAAATGGTTGTAAAGGCAGAAGGTTTTTTATGTTAGTGCATTTTTATATTAATGCATAGAATGCATTAACATAAAGAGCTCTCGGTGTGCGGCAGCCCCCCTCAGTACCCCATAATACTTATCTGAGCCCCATCTCTGTCCAGCGATGTCCACGAGTCCCTCAGCCATCCGGGCCTCCCCCTCCTGATTGGCTGAGACACAACAGCGGCACCATTGGCTCCCGAGACTGTCAATCAAAGTCAGTTAACCAGGTGAGATAGAGGGGTGGGACCGAACAGCAGCTCTGTGTCTGAATGGACAAACGGAGCTGCAGCTTGGCTCGAGTGCCCCCATAGCAAGCTGCTTGCTGTGGGAGCACTCAACAGGAGGGAGGGGCTAGGAGCAGCGAAGAGGGACCTGAGAAGAGGAGGATCCAGGCTGCCCTTTGCAAAACCACTGCATATAGGAGGTAAGTATAACATGTTTAAAAAAACAAACGAGACTTTACAATTGCTTTAATTTCTAAAATCAAGTATAGAAGTTTGAACTTTATCTTTATTGGTAGACAGCCTAGACAAACAGAAGCCGTTTTAATTGACTTTTAGCAGAAAACCTAAATAGTCTGATTTTCTCACCCAAATATTGCATGGGGACTTTTGATTAAGCCAGGATCCAGGTGTGTGTATAGCCAGCCTTACATGCAGTATACAACAATCACAGTTTTGTAAAGGCAAATATAACTTATTGTACCCAATGTTATGAGTCTGGTGATAGCCTGATCCTGTAATTTAAAGTCAGATTGGGTGAAAGTTTTCTGGCTAAAGGTGTCAGACATTTGCCAGGAGAAATGGCAACTGGCCCTGTTAAAAAGATAGCAATTGTAGCTTCCATTTTCATGCATTTTTATGGATAGCAATGAAGTAAGAAGATACATGTCTACCCACATGCCTGGTGTCTTTGGCTGTCCTGAAGTTTGGTTTGTTGAGACTGTTGGCATTCAAACCATGGTTAGTTTTTGTTGTTGAATTGTGATGTCCAGGCTAACAATGATAAAAAGTTAGTATGAGGAATATACTGTACATATACTATATATATATATATATATATATATATATATATATATATATATATATATATATACACACACAGCCGGTCCCCGGGTTACAAACAAGATACGATCTGAAGGTTTGTCCTTAAGTTAAATCTTCTTGTAAGTCGGAACAGGTGCATTTTTTAAGTGCAGCTCCAGTCAAAAAAACTATTTTTAAGCTTTTTGGATAGCATAGGGAAGGGTTAACACCCCTGTAATGTTAGTTTTGCTGTCTGTGCATCTGTTCAGATTATTTCACCTCACTTTCTGTCCCAATGACAATTGGATTTTGAAAAATTTGGGGTTGTTGTGTAAACAAGCCTTGGTGATAAAGCATCAGTGGAGACACCTTTTTCCCATAATAACACTTACAGGAGTAAATTTCCCTTCCTAGGGGTGGATTTCCTCTCACTTCCTGTTTTCTCCCTCCGTTTGTAAGTCGGATGTTTGTAACTAGGGCATCGCCTGTGTGTATATATATATATTTTATTTTTATTTTTTTTAATAATTCCAAGCCATTAAAATGAAGTTCCACAATCTTAGAATGATATAAGAGTAAATATCTAATACTCCGTGTTTAGCGGTTTGTATCATTCATGGATCACTGCTCATGTATATAGCTAATGGTATACTATAAGATATGATTAAATTGATATATCCCATTTTCCTTTATGTACTTTACACTTGTTTAGATATTTAGATCTATTAATCTTACAGTTTATTGAATTTGCTAGCAGCACCAGTCATTTTTTTTATTTTCTTCCATCTCCTATTTGTGTAGTGTATTTGATAATAATTGTATTCTTTTCCCGTTTTCGTCTGATACATACTGTAAGACATGAAAGCAAATGAATGGTAGAAGTACAGAGGAGTCCGTGCCTAATTAGGACTGTTTCCCGACTTCACACTGTATGCTGAAGTATAAATGATAGTTTATAGAGAGGGATTTATTAACATTCAAATGTCTCTAAGGTATAAATTAAACATGGAAAATGTGTGCTGTTAAATACAGAGCAAGAAAAGTGTCAAACTGCTTTGTATAGCTATTTTGCTTTTGAAAGAAAAATTACATCAGAACTTTAACATAATGCAGGATTACATATTGTTCCTGTGTCTTAAGCAGGGCAATCTATTAACGGTGATCATTAATTCTGTTAATGTTTCTTAAACAGATGCTCTAGGAAAGAAACTTTAGAACAGATTTACAAAAATGATTTGTTTACAAAAACTTTATATAGTGAGGCATAATGCCAAACATACTGAAAACTAGATGTGGGGTTTAATACAATACACTCTAAGGAAAAGGGAATATCTTGAATAAATATCTAATGTATATGCAATGAAGAAATGGGGGGATACATTTCTATAACTCAACGTGGATGGTTTGTAAAAAGATCCAAAATATAGACATAATATGTTGAGTTTTTAAGTTAATAAATTCTATCTAGATTAGTTGCTTTAATTTCTTGCAAGAACAAAAGGTAAATTGATTATCTGAAAATATTGAAAGCTATGATTACAGTTTTTTTACCATTGTGCTTTAGAATAAAAACCTAGCTTTCAGATTTGTACTATTAGCTAGACAGAATTAAAGAAGTCTGAAAGCAGGGTGGTGATAGAGATGTAATTTGTCTTTTTGCTGTTTATTTTAGGATAATCGTGGTATTGAGCCACAAACCTATGGGCGAATTGCCTCTTATTATTATCTGAAACACCCGACTGTACGCATGTTCAGGGACCGACTGAAAGCAGATTGCACAGTTGAAGACCTGCTTTCTGTACTGACGGTAAGAAACATTTTTTATGTTTTATATAGATTATTGCTCTTAATCATGCTTGATTTACTAGTCTAACTACTTTTATTTTACATTGTGTTCTCGCATTCATTTAATACAGATTTTACATAATAAGACTTTGGATGGGACATTTAGCATCTACTACTCGTGGTTCATATTTTGTTCTTGACACATTATATGCATTCTTTGTGTTTTACATGTCAAGACAATTACACAAACCTTGACTTTACACTTCTCACTCCTTAATGCTTTTCTGTGGAACCAGATTTTTCACTAAATTTCCCTGTATTTTATGATACTTAATACATACACAATGAGCTTTATTTTTCAAATAAGTATTAATAGAAATAGCGGCAATAGTAGCAACATAATTATGTAGAGAAAATGTGTGTTTTATCAAAGCACCAAGGGGACATAGACAGGGAAATGTAGACCAAAAAAGCAACAAAATAAGTCGCCATTACTACAAGTTAGTGAAAAAAACAAGCTGCTAATAACTATTGAAAACAGCCATTTGAAATGAACTTGATGTTGATAGGTTTCCCTCACAGCTGGTCGTGTTATGTCACCTTGCTTTATATGGGAGTATGTCTCCAAAACGGTGCATCTCCGCTATCATTTTTAGTTATATGCTGCCATCATCTCTACTTGTGCTGTTCTATTTGTATAACTGTTTATTTGTGCAGTATAACTTGAGAAGTATATATTTGTTGTTCTTGCAAGATCTCCTTTTTTATATACTGGTTTCTATATTTTGGGATCATCATTATGGGTACCCTTTCATTGTCTTAAATTATATATGTTTTATATACCAATGTTGGTCTGCAGGATCTTCTATCTAACCTGTTTGATTTAATTATTATGTACAGCTATGTTACTACAGGGTATTGTACCATTATTTATTTTTTGTAATTTACTTTTTGTCAACTGACATAATAAATGTACGTTTCTTCCATTCCTTCTGTTTCTACCATACAGTGTTGTATGTGATATTGCTGCCGAAATGGGAATTGCACGTTTCTTTATGTTTTGGGTTATTACAAGTTTTTATTTTGCTGAAGATTTTAAACGTTCCTTTATTTTCTACTTGAAATTTTTTAATAGCTTTCTTTTTTCATTTGGATAATGGATTGAATATGAATTTTAGTTGCATAGTAGTAGCTTTCATTTTTAGTGACGCTTTTTTAAGCAAGCTATTCCTCTTGTAGAGTTGAAGTGTATGTCTGAGGAAAGTTAAAAAAAAAAAGGACCTATCTGAAACACGAACATTTCTCCTAACATTTTGTCTATTTAGAGTGGAACTTTATCTAAAATAATGATAACAGGAAGACTTTTTTATTGCACAAGATACATACTATAGGAGTAATTCAATAAAGCATTTGTGACATGTTTCTCACACGGTGGTCATATTAGCAAGTCCTGTTCCAAATTAATGCAAGCCATACATCAGTTTTCTTGCTAACTCATGTAACCGATTCAGGTAGTGCTTATATGTGTGTCACTTTTACATTCTGACACTATGGCTGTGAAAAATTCCTTTAGAAATACTGTCGTATCACATGTGTAAGTATTGTATCACAAACAAAATTCTGATGTGCAAAAGTAGAGAAGTCATGTATGTTTGTATGTGCCAATCAAGATGGCTGAAGATTCCAAACACGGAAGACACAGGGAAGAAGTCAGAGTTGAGGGGGGAATGTGCAGGGATAGCATTCCTGGAGGAATTGGTGTACATGGACTTTAGTTCCACATTAAATGCAAGTACAGAAAAATAGCTGTTGATCCAGAAATTCAGTGATTTCCAAACCTCCAGCTTAATCCCACATCACTGCCTGTTTTAGTTGACACCTCTACCTCTGCTGCAATGAAAACCCAAGCAGCGTTATCAACTTTGGCCAGTTCTCCTGGCTGGTTTACAAAACTCACTTATGGTATGGAAACGAGTATAAGGGGGTGTTCTGTAGTTTAGCAGCGAAAAACTGCACAGGGCTGACAACACTATTTAGGATTTCAGTGCAGCAGAAGTACTGTGTTGCCCACTCTGGTCGTAGGAGCAAACTGGATTTTAGATCAATAGGTATTTTTCTTTACTTGTACATTAATAATTTTAAAGGGCTAAAACATATGGAAATGTGTAGTTATTGCAGGGATTTACAGATTTTTATTTTTATTTTGTCCAGACATTCAAATATGCCCAAGCTTAGTAGTACATTTCCAGAGGACCTCTAAACATACCCTGTTTTTTACATAGATTTAGTTTAACTCTAATTAGTAATTATGTTCACTTTCGAGGTGTCCCCATTAAAGGTGTAAATTGAAAGATTTTATCAGTCTGATTCTTGTAAAATAAATGATACAGCATTTTGGAGACTTTTTTCCCCAGGATTTTTTTTTTTATGCAGTGTGATTTAATGAGCTTCCTAATTAAGGCAATTGCTTCACACATCCATTGTCAGCTAGTATCATTGCATCTGTCTGGTGCTAATGCCTATTCTCTACTTATGGAAGCATTTAACAGTTTTGGCAACAGGGGATAACATGCCATGGGGTAAATAGGCTAATTAGCTTTAAGTGAAATTGTCAGGGGAGAATGACACAAAAAGTAAAGCAGGATGCTGTGAATATAGAGAAAAATAACAGCATAATGTTGAAAATTCCTGTATTCAAAATGATGTCTTTATTAAATGGTAAAAGACTTGTATTTTGCATGTTCGGCGCTTTCTCTTTTTTAGCTGGACAAGCCACCAGCAGGCTGATCTATTAGCCTGACCTCCCTGCTCTTCCATCTGCTGTGAAGTCATTTCATTGCACCTATATTGTTAGACAAGCATTGGAGGATGGGCACACTACTACAAAACACACAAAGCAGTTTATACTAACTTTACATTCATACCTTTAATCTAAACAGTCAATAATACTAATAATAGTTATACAGATTGATATATTGTTATACATTTACATTAGTGATAATTTTAGAATGTTAATGTATTTTTTCCCTCTGTTCACAATCTGTTGGCTATTCATATCTACTGCATACAGTAATAATGTGGTAATATTTACTACAGCAGTCCACACAGCCAACAAAATCAGTAAATTATCTATTACTACTAGCAAGAAAATACTGTGCCTGATCATTCTTTAGCAGCCAGAATTTGTTTCTCACAAAGCTTCTAGTATGGACTGCAGGCTCTATAAAAATGATTACTGGTATATACAAATAGAAACTGCAAGGAGTTAAGAAAGTACTCTAAGTACTGAAAAAGGAAGAACATTTTTTTTTTGTTCAAAACTTAGGTCCAGTTCAAACATCATTAAAAGGGGTCTGTGCATATATGTATGAAGCCATTTAAATGTGCACGAGGTGCCAGGTTTTTCGTTGAATAGAAGCATACACACATCTTTATTCTACAAAATCCATCCACACCCACTACCTAATGGTCTTGTAATCTAGTGATCATGACATTTTCTTACTGTTTTTTTCTGCTTCATTTTAATGCTGTACATGAGCTCCTGAACTTCTACTTTTCCTCCTCACTTTAATTTGTTTGGAATGAGCAGTACACATTAGTTGTGATCATGTTCACTCAATGGACACTACAAATTTCATAGTCCCTAGTCCATCTCAGCAGCAAGCAAGAGAGGGTTGTTACGTTTTAACATTAGGAGCATGGAGAACATTCTAGCAGGCAGTTGATCAAAGCAGCAAAAAAAAGGGGGGTGTAGATTTGGAGGCGGGTGGGAGCAATAAAAAGTACTTTTTAAAATTGTGAATGCATACCTAAATATAATTTTCTTTTTTAATGTTAGTTTAGTGTCACTTTGTCGTAAGTTTTTTTTTTTCCCCCCCTCTATTTGTTTAAAGAAATTGTGCCTGCTGCCCCATCTTGTCATTGGCTCCCCTTCTCTTTCTGCTCAGAGAAATTACATGGTAGCTAGAGACTAAAAAACATGAATCAGTGGGGGAAATAATTATTTGATCCCCTGCAGATTTTGTAAGTTTGCCCACTTACAAAGACATAAAGGGTCTATAATTTTTATCATAGGTGTATTTCAAATGATAGAGACAAAATATCAACCAAAAATCTAGAAAACACAAACAATACAAATGTTATAAATTGAGTTGCAGTTCAGTGAGTATAAGAAGTATTTGATCCCCAAGCAAAACATGACTTTGTACTTGGTGGAGAAACCCTTGTTGGCAAGCACAGAGGTAGGACGTTTCTTGTAGTTGGTTACCAGATTTGCACACATCTCATGAGGGATTTTGGTTCACTCTTGTTTATAGTTCCTCTCTAAATCCTTAACGTTTCTTGGCTGTCGCTTTTTCAGCTCGAAGCTTCAGCTTCCTCCATAAATTTTCTATATAATTAAGGTTTGGAGACTCCATGACCTTAATGTGCTTTCTCTTGAGCCAGTCCTTTGTTGCCTTGGTGGTATGTTTTGGGTCATTGTCATGCTGGAAGGCCCATCCACAACCCATCTTCAGTGTTCTGGTTGAGGGAAGAAGGCTCTCATCTAAGATTTTACATTACATGGCCCCGTCCATTGGCACCTCAATGCGGCAAGTCAGCCTGTACCTTTAGCAGAGAAACAGCCCCAAAGCATAATGTTTCCACCTCTGTGCTTGACTGTAGGGATGGTGTTCTTAGGGTTATAGTCAGCATTTTTCTTTCTCCAAACACAGTGAGTCGCATTAATGCCAACGAGCTAAATGTTGGTCTCATTTGACCAGAATGGAAGAAGATGATTCTGTGGACAGGTGTCTTCTATACACATAACGAGTTGTTGTTCGGAGCACCTTCTAAAATTGACACAACTAATCTGTGTACCACATGCGCACATACTGTAGCTGGTCTGTGAGAGGCAGAATTATTGTTGGTTGGTAAGGGATCAAATACTTATGTTACTCACTAAACTGCAACTCAATTTATAACATTTGTACTGTGTTTTTTTTATTTTTGTTGATATTCTGTCTCTATTATTTGAAATACACCTATGATAACAATTATAGACCTTTAATTTCTTTGAAAGTGGGCTAACTTTTAAAATCTGCAGGGGATCAAATAATTATTTTTCACCACTGTAAGTCCACTGAGCACTGCACTTGCCACTATAGGGATTTATACAATGTGAAAACCACATGCTGAAGATGAATGTCAGGATGAAAAGTCATGCAATCCAGTAGGTCATAGATTGAAATGATTTTGCATGATTAACATTTTTTTAGTATTGTTATGCATAAAATTTAATTCACAGGGCCTAGGTTTGTGTAATGTGTTACCTACATTTTTTAAGCACAATAATGCAGTATGTCAAACTTATTTTATTCTTGTTCAATGTTTTTATTAGTTTAACAAAGGACATGGCTATCAAAGTACAAAGAATGTTAAGAGTCATAGGTTATACAGTAAATATGTAGGAAGGCATTGAGAGAATTAGAATAACAAAAGTTAAACTTAAAAATATAAATAAAGCTTCAGGTTATAGAGAAGAGAATAGGAAAAGGCATTGCAACCATAGGTGAACTGTTCATAGCGGGTAATTTGCCTAACAGCACAATTCACTACCTACCTCCAGATATCAATTAACCTAAGTATGATATGGTAGGAGAAAAAAGGAGGGGTAGCAGGAGGAGCAGGGTGTCCCTGGGGGTCAAAAGGAGGTCTGGCACTAAATTATTGATTAATGGATAATAGTTGGTGAGGGGGAGACCAAGGTGTTGGAGAGCAGGAGAGAGAGAGTCATCAAAGTGGAGGGGGGGTAAGAAATGGTGCCAGACCAATGGCTGCCATAGTTTAGTGTTATGTTTGATGCCCTCCTGAAGGATTGCATTGATTTTAGCATAGATCATAGCTTTAGTAATCCTGTTTTTAGTCTCTGCGGTTGTTAAGCCAAAACATTTTTTACCTTAATGCATTCCTTGCATTAAGGTAAAACATTTTTAAGTGTCAGCACCCCCCCCCCCCCCCCTTTACTTACCTGAGCCATCATTCGATCCAGCGCCGTACTTGTCTGAAGTTTTTTTCTCCTCTCACTTTCGTATCTCGCTGGCTTTGCTGGGGCACCGGGAGACATTGGCTCCCAGTGCTCTCAATCAAAGCCAGTGATGCGGGGTCAGGGGCCGAGTCCCACTGTCTGTGTCAATGGACGAATCAGCAGGGCTCTAATGCGATCTCGTCTGCGTGCCCCATGGGAAGCGGGGGGACCCGAATAAAGTAGGTTTGCGATCGCTTTGTGCAATTCCATGGCACAGAGCAGGTAAGTATACACATGTTTGTTATTTTTTTTTTAAATAACATTTTTACCTTTACAATCACTTAAAGGGAGTTATTCTTCCAGAACTTTGCTATAGTTTGTTTAGCAGCTCTTGTTACTTGGAGTAACAGTTTTAATTGGGTCTGGGGGTGAAAGTTAGGCAGTGCTAGGAGGAGGTTGGGATGGATCACAGTAGAAGACAGTGTAGAGATAATTCTGTGCTCATGGCCCCTCCCTCCTATCGAGTGCCCCCAGAGCAAGCAGCTTGCAATGGAGGCACCCAAGCAGGTGCGCTCCCGAGCCGCTGCTCTGCATGTCCATTCAGACACGGAGCCGTGGCTCGGGCCTGCCCCCTCTCTCTCCTCATTGGCTCACTGGCTGTGATTGACCACTGTTTCAGCCAATGAGGAGGGAGAGTCCCCGGAGAGCTGATGCTCTCGTGCACATGGCTGAATCAATGAATTTTCCAAGAGTGGAAAATATGGGAGCTCCGATACGTATTGGGGGGGCTGCTGCACATTGAAGCTTTTTTATCTTAATGCAAAGAATCCATGAAGGTAAAAAAACTGTCTGCCTTTAGGACCACTTTAATCTAAGGAGTAAACAAACAACACTAACACTCTAAATTAAGGACTTTAATGGTACCCAATATATATAATGTCAAAAAGATTTTATTGTACCAAATTGAAAATGTATAAACACAACATATGAGTATAAAAATATACCACAAACAGACAAGACAAAACGTTATGATGCTCTCAGTGTTTTCCTCATCAACCCCACTGCAGTCACTGTAGCTTTGACGCAGGTGCATTTCACGGGTTGTATCCCGCTTCTTTAGGAAGATATATTGCAGCTGAGCTCTCAAGAGTTCATAAAAAAGAACACAAAGTCACACCAAATGGTCATCCTACAAACAGCTGCTGCCAATCCTTTGGTCACATGGGGTAGTTCACACGGCTTTCTTTGGGGATAACAAGGTCCCATTCACAGTTTTGAGTGGGTGTGAATCCAGTATCTATGAAGTTAGGCCCACCATCCATGTAGTGTAATGTGTCCAAAGCATATGGGGGTCAATGAGGAATGGCAGGAGGAGGACACGAACATGTCATTGCCTTGAGCCTAACAAGGATGATTCTTGGTTCTTTTTCTTCTTTGTTTAATCTGAGGAGGTCATCGCTGGACCCATCTCATAGACTAGAGTATCTGGGTTTTACTCTAGACAAACAGCCCTGTCCAGGATCTTTCTGCTCTGAGACAAACGTCTGTCGCTATGCTCTCAGCCCTTTAGGCTTGGAAAAAGTCCTCAAGTCAAGTCTGCATGAGGGTATTGGGTGTCATGGTAGCATCCCTTGAATCTTTTTCTATGTGACTGTTGCAACTCAACATTCTGCCAGTGTGCGACAAACAGACTTAATCTTTGGACCATCCCATGCATCTGACCCCCAATGCCAGACTTCTTGGTGTGATCTTCAATCCAGCATGGGGGTAGGGAAGCTCATTCCTTATCAGCCATGAAAGGTTGTCATGATGGATGCTAGCCTGATTGACTGGGGTACAGTCCAAAACACCCTTGTGGTGCAAGGAAGGTGTTCATTGGAGCAAGCTCGCCTTCCCATCAGCATCCTTTAACTCAGGGCAATTCAGTTGACCTTTCATCACTGGACACATTTTTTTCATGGACACATGATGACTGGCCTACACCAGACGCCCCACTGTTCTGAAAAAAGCAGACTTGATCCTCTATTGGGCAGAGCTTCATGTTGTACACCTGTCCGACATTCACATCCCAGGAGTGGAAAATTGGCAGGTGGACTTTCCCAGTCACCAGCATCTAGATCTAGGGAAATGTGCCCTCTATCTGGAAGTATTCCAATTCCTTTGACACAGATCTACTGGTGTCCAGATTCTACAACGAACTGGGCGGTATTGTCGCTTGGTTTAGGGACCCTCAGGCCTTCACAGTTTATCCTGATTTGCACCTTTATTCCCTTCCCAATTTACCCTCACCTACTTCACAAGGTCTAAATGAAGGTTATTCTCATAATCTTCATGGTACTGAGTTGGACCAGTAGCCATGGTACTCAGACCTGCTCAGTCTCTTGACATTTACTCCATCTGCACTCCCAAGGGCCAATGTTTCATCCTGCTTCTTAGTCACTGGCTTTAACGGCATGCCTGTTTAAGCCGTGTTACTGAGGGACATGGGCCCTTCGGATTTTGTCATCCCTGCCTTATTAGGCTAGAAAGTTAAATTTCTGAAGTCTACTAACAAACCTGGAAGCATTATTTTATTTGATGCAAGGCAACAAACGTTTTTTCTAGACATTACTGGCTTTCCTTCGGTCCGGTCTGTACCAATATATGGCCTTGAGTATCGTCAAGGGACAACTCTCAGCCTTGTCTATTTAGGAGACCTCTAGTCTTTGTTCAGGGTGTAACTCACATCTATCCCCCTATGTCCAGTCCTGTGTCCACATCAAATGCAGCCTCACTGTGCCATTATATGCAGCCACTGTGCCCCTCCAATGCAGCCAAATGTGCCCATCATATGCAGCCACTGTGCTCATTATATACAGCCAACTGTGCCCATCATATACAGCCACTGTGCCCATTATATACAGCCAACTGTGCCCATCATATACAGCAAACTGTGCCCCATCATATGCAGCCACTGTCACACCCGCTCGTTCGCTGTCTTGCCCGGCACTTACCCCATCATGTTTGCGGGTCAGGCAGTGGGTGACGGCGGTGAGCTGTGGGACGGGTAGCGCGGGTCAGGCGGCGGCTCCTGTGTCCTCCATGCGTCTCTTCTTGCCTTCTGCTAGGCAGCCAATGGGAGCGCTTGTGCCTTCAGCCAGTCAGGTGATGGGTATTAGTCCCATGCCTCCTTGGCTGAGAGGCGGTTCAGTGTTATAAAAGCGAATATTCATTTGCTTTTCTAACACACCTGGGTGGACTGCGAGCGCAATGCTTTGCGCTCCAAGTTCATCTTTTTTTAAGCCTATTAGATCCTATGGCTCTAATCAGGTGCTTCAAAAATACACCCCCACCGCTGGAATTCAGGTGCCGGACGCCTGAATAGGGGGTGGCAGTGGCTGTCATGGATAGATTCATGCTATGCATGAATCTGTCCATGATACATAGAGGGGGTGGCGCCCATGCACCCTTTTTGGATGCACCACCACTGGCTAGGTGGATTAGACAAGTTATTGTCAAAGTCTATAGTTTTAAGCATAGGATTCCTCCTTTTTCTGTCAAGTCATTCCCTACCAGGTCTGTTAGTGTTTGCCTATTCAGTCATCTGTATTATATATTGGCTAGGCTGTCACCTGGATTTAAGTTCACAAGTTTGTTAAAGAGGGATTGCACCTAAAAAAAAAATATTAAAAGCCAGCAGCTACAAATACTGCAGCTGCTGACTTTTAATAAATGGACCTTTACCTGTTTCAGGGTCCAGCGATGTCTGCAGCCAAAGCCGAGAAATCGCTCGGTTCTCGGCTGCTGCCACCGCCATTCTCGTTGAGGGAATCAGGAAGTGAAGCATTGCGGCTTTGCTTCCCGGTTCCCTAGTGCGCGTGCACAAGTCGCGCTACGCGTCGTAAGTGGTCCCACTATCTCGTGGGACCTGTGTGTTTCCCAGGAGACAGCAGGGGGTGACGTGAAGGGGCGTGACTCCCGCGGGAGTCGATTCCCAGAAGTGGGTGCAGATACCTGTATTATACAGGTATCTGCACCCCCCTCCCCCCTGAAAGGTGCCAATTGTGGCACCGGAGGGGGGGAGTGTTCCGATGAGCGGAAGTTCCACTTTAGGGTGGAACTCTGCTTTAAATTATACTAGGTGGATGTTCAGGCATCTTCTGATGCAGGTTTAAGGTGCTACAAGCTGCTGCTGAGCCTTTTTCATCGCATTTTTGTTTTGTAAGATTGTTATTGTTTTTTGCAGTGTTGCCCGCCCCTCTGTTGGATTGCTTTTGAATGCCCACCCACTCTCCTTGCTTGCTTGCTACAAATCTGAGATTATCTGGCAGTGGGAGGGGTTTTATCAGATGTCCAAACTGCTTTATATCAAGTGCCATTGCTGTTACATTGGAGGAGGGAAAGTAAGGCACACTCTGAAAAATTGTGTATTTCTTCTAGCTCCGGGCAGAAAGTTGAGTGGATAGGTACACTGAGTAAATCAATTCAACAAATCTTGAAAGTGCAGTGTTTGTTTAAAAAAGTAACTTTTGCATAAAAAGTGTGGCAGCAGGTAAAATGTTTATTGATATATCGACTTATTGTCTTAATGCTTGGTCTAGTGCCTATTGAGTACAGAGGACTGTCCCAACCTAGTCAAGTGAATAGGGTTGCACTGCAACCATATGCAATGATGATGCAGGTTCTTAGAGGTTAAAGCAGGGGGTGAGGAGACGACATAGCCTGCCAAATAGCCTCTGAAGATCGCTCTTCAGAGCGCAAAACACAAGTGTAAATAAGCCCTAAAAGTTTACAACACAGACTTTGAGAGCTTAGCTTTTCTTTATGAAGAGCAGAATCTTGGCAAACTGCCAACACTTTAATATAAACAAGTAGCAGAATTTAATACTGAGGATATTTGGATCAAACTTTTATTTACTGGCGTATAACATGCACTTTTTCACCCTGAAAATCGGGTGAAAATAGCTTGTGCATGTTATACGCTGATACTTCAATTTTAGCTGCCTTCTAGGGGACAGGGAGGGGGAAGGGACGAGCGCCGTCAGATTACATACAGTGAGAATCTCCTGTTTACTTGGCGGCCTCTGTATTAGGAAGTCCTGTCTCCTGGGCCGCCATTGGACCACTGTTCTGTCTATCATAGGATATTCTCACTGTGTGTAATCTGTTGGCGCTCGTCCTGCCCCCCTCCCTGTCTCCTCTAGGGTGCAGATGGTCATCTGTCAGACTGCATTGAAGGCAATGGTTAGGCTGCTACATTGAAGGCAATGGTGAGGTTGCTACATTGATAGCAATGGTGAGGCTGCTGCATTGATGTCACTTGTGATGCTGCATTGATGTGGACTCATGAGGCTGCATTGATGGCACTTGTGAGGCAGCAGATGGGCATTTATCAGGCTGCATTGATGGCAATGGTGAGGCTACAGATGGGCACTGACCCTTGCTTCAAAGTTCCTTATTTAAAATTAATTATTTTTCCTGAAACTTCCCTCTTAAAATGAATGTGCGTGTTATACGCCGATAAATACGTTACTACTAACCAGCCGCCGCAGTTTTACTGCGGCAGGTTGGCTCCCCTGCGCAAAACCACGTAACTATCGGCCTGCGGGGTCTGGATAGCAGGTGTGTGTACGCCCGCTGCACAGTGAGGGTGCCGATACTCGTGGCCAATAGTCGTGATGACCACCGTCCACGAGCGATTGTGACCAGGAGAGACAGAACAGCGACGAATGTGTGTAAACACACACTTCCCTGTTCTGTTCTGACAGAAGTGACAGATCGTGTGTTCCTATTAGCTAGGAACCACGATCCGTCACTTCCTCAAGTTAGTCCCCTCCCCCACAGTTAGAATCACCTCCCAGGGAACACAGTTAACCCCTTCGCCGCAACCTAGTGTTAACCCCTTCACTATCAGTGAAATTTTTACAGTAATCAATGCATTTTTAATCGCACTGATTGCTGTGTTAATGCCAATGGTCAAAATTGTCCGATGTGTCCGCCATAATGTCGCAGTCACGATATAAACCGCAGAATGCCGTCATTACTAGTAAAAAAAATAATTATAATAAAAATGCTATAAATCTATCCCCAATTTTGTAGACACTATAACTTTTGCGCAAACCAATCAATATACGCTTTTTGCTTTTTTTTTTTACCAAAAATATGTAGAAGAATACATATGGGCCTAAACTGAGGAAAAAAAACATTTTTATATATTTTTAGGGGATATTTATTATAGCAAAAAGTAAAAAATAATATTTTTTTTTCAAAATTGTCGCTGTTTTTTTGTTTATAGCGCAAAAAATAAAAACCGCAGAGGCGATCAAATACCACCAAAAGAAAGCTCTATTTGTGGGGGAAAAAAGGTAGTCAATTTTGTTTTGGTACAACGTCGCACGACTGCGTGATTGTCAGTTAAAGAGATGCAGTGCAGAATCGCAAAAAGTGCTCTGGTCAGGAAGGGGGTAAATTCTTCTGGGGCTGAAGTGGTTAATGATTGTTCCTAAAAGAAATGCTAATCCTAGTTGCAGGTAAAAATCCTCTAGCTTATCAATAAATAGTAAAATTAGGGGAAATATCTTCCCTAATCTTAATGTTAACAAGGTGATAATTACTTTTTTGATCAGAACAGGATACAGCTGAAACAATCTGAATGTTTTACAGCAGGTAATGAATGTTTCTGGGTCTTGGTCAATCACCCTGCTCTTTCCTGTGCCAGAACAGGCACATTTTGGCTAGTGTTGAAAAATGCGTTCTAGTGTATTACCTGCAAGATGAAATGTCCCAAGGATTAATAAATATGTTAAAGCATGCAAAATAGGTATCAGATGTAATGGAGCTGAAATTCCTGTTATCATAAATATGTCCCATAGTAACTGGTCAAATAAAAGTACACCACATCAGCATGAGAATGTACGATTGTGTTGTGTGTTTTTTTTTTCATATTTTGTGTCATATGATAATTCTTATTTCAAATTAACAATGAAACGGTATTCATTGCATAGCCTTTTCTTTTGGTTTTGACAACATAAGCCACATTTCCTCATTCCCAACATAAGCCACATTTCCTCAACTAGAAAAACAGTGAGCTTTCTCTGAACTGATCGCGGATTATATTTGACCGGGATCACAAATAATGATCAATTGCATAGTGTGAATGTGTTCTTTTTGCCATTTCCTCGGGTAATTTCTGACAATTAGTAAAATGTTTCTGTGTGTAAACAATTTGTGCCTGTAAAATCCTCTGTATCTATTTCTGCCATTTTTATAGCCCATCCAGTCACCATCCAGTATTTGTTAAATTGATGCAATCTATTTTTTGCTTGTGCTTTCTCTAGTCCTAATACCTGAATTATCATTCAGAGGAAATACGGTCTTGGCTTGTAATAATGCTTAATCACCACCAGAGGGCAATTCTTCCTTGAAGCTTGTAATATTTTGGTATAACATTCGTAGGTATTAGTATTATTTTATACACGTGAGAAATTTGGCTGTTCACTCCTCACTGAGTGATTTGCTTAGCTGTAATATTTAGGTTGGGTTTTCTCTGTGGATTTAAATTATTTTTTTTTTTAAATAGAGGCTTGGTCACAAGTACATATTTTATTTTACTCTTACACACATAGAATTTTATCATATGCTGTAGACATTTTTGGCAAATATTTTATATTTGTTAACACGTGTTTTGGTGGGTTTTTTTTTTTTGTTTTTTGTTATGGTTGTTACCTTTTTGGAAGCTAAGAAAATACATGTAGTAAATGCTGGGGGTATTATTCTTACACCCTTAGAACACACTTAGAACTAAAGAAATTGCTTGGATAAGCTACAAAACATCTTCAAAATAAATGTGGCTAAACACTACTAGCCTTTACACACTATAATGAGGTTGTGAATGGGCATATAAAAGTGTAGCACAGTATTTTCCACCTGATGTCTTTGTGATGAGAGATCTTTAGCAGGGACATGACTTTTAGACATAATCATTTCCATGGCTATGGAATTACTCTCATTGGACAAGGAATTACAATTGGGAAGGGCTTAACACAAAAATATGGGTCCCAGTAGATAGGGAAAGCAAATCAGAGAGTTTGATAAAATACAGTTTCTGGCTATTAAAGGTGATAAGACATCTTGTGGTACTTGATCTTATACAACATTTTTAGTTTTAGGTGTTTAAAATGTCTTACAGGTTCACTTTAACCACTTAAGGACCGGGCCTATTTTTCAGACTCTTTGTTTACAAGTTAAAATATTTTAATTTTTTTTGCTAGAAAATTACTTGGAAACCCAAAACATTATGTTTTTTTGATTTCGGACACCCTAGAGCAGGCATATGCAATTAGCGGACCTCCAGATGTTGCAAAACTACAAGTCCCATCATGCCTCTGGGTGTCATGCTTGTGCCTGTCAGAGTCGTGCTATGCCTCATGGGACTTGCAACAGCTGGAGGTCTGCTAATTGCAAATCCCTGCCCTAGAGAATAAAATGGCGGAAAAAATATGGTGGGAAAAATACACTTTTGTTGACTTAAAAAATAAGACAACAGTAAAGTTATCCCAATTTCTTTTTATATTGTGAAAGATAATGTTACACTGAATAAATTGATACCTAACATGTCATGCTTCAAAATTGCACCCGCTCGTGAAATGGCGACCAAATTTTACCCCTAAATATCTTCATAGGCGACGTTTAAAAATGTCTACAGGTTACCCGTTTTGAGTTACAGAGGAGGTCTAGAGCTTTCACTCTAATGATCGTGGCGATACCTCACATGTGTGGTTTGAACACTGTTTTCATATGTGGGCGCAACTTACGTATGCGGTCGCTTCTACACGCGAGCTCGGCAGAACGGGGAGCTTTCATTTTTTTCCTTATTTATTTTATTTTTTATTTTATTTTTTTACACTGTCCTTTTTAAAAAAAAACATGTAAACATCCCTTGTAATAGAAAAAAAAAGCATGACAGGACCTCTTGAATGTGAGATCTGTGATCAAAAAGACCTCAGATCTCACATTTACACAAAAATGCAATAAAAAAAGTATTTTTCTTTTTTACAAAAAAAAAAAATCCCCTTTAAGAGCATTGGGCGGAAGTGATGTTTGACCGCCATCCAATGCTATGGAGCCGAGTAGGGGGCCATCTTTCCCCCACTCTGCATCCACCCTTACAGGGGAGCGGATGCGATCATCTCCGCCGCTAACGACGGCTCTGGTAAACGGCGGACACAACCAGAGTGCGGTGGGAGGGGGGCCCCTCTCCCGCCAGAGATAAAAGTGATCTTGCAGCAAATCCTCTGTTCAAACCACTTTTATCCGAAAGCCAGCCATCCACCATTTTTAAAAATACCAGGGTTATGGCAGCTAGCGGCTGCCATATAAATTGTATCTAGCGTCAAAGTACCAACGTAAAACGACGGTGGCTGGTCCTTAAGTGGTTAAAGAGGGACTGCAGTCTGCTCACTTAATTTGTAATAAAAACATCTTTGCCATTCTGAAGCTTCCCTGGAACCACTTTGCCTATTATTTTATATGTATACTGTGATTCTGTACTTGCCAAATATGCTGCAGAAAGCTCCCTCCACTAAGTCTGGCTGCATCTATTTTTACTGTGGGCAGCTGAAGCTGCTGCCTGTTCACTTCCTGGGTTTACACTGACACACAGAGGCACACCTCAAGCTCTGCTGCTCTCATTGTCCCTCTTATGACACATCCCCCCTCCCTTTCTGGAAAACTCTCACGAGAGTGAGAGGGAGCACTGTGCGTGATGTCATAAGCCTAGACTTTTTACCAGACAAGAAACAGGAAGAGGGCTGTATAAGGTATTTATTGGCAGGAAAAAAAAATGTTTTACTATCTAAAGTTAAAACAAGAAGGGCAGAAGATTTAATAGATGAAAAGATGAAAAAATTACTGTAGTCCTGCTTAAAAAAAAAAAAAATAGAAGTCAGCAGCTTCAAATACTGCAGCTGCTGACTTTTAATAATCAGACATTTACCTGTCCCAGGGTCCAGCGATGCATGGGAACGAAGCCCCGCTCGTCTCCCCTTCCTCTGCGGTGCCGGCATTGTCACTGTGGGCACAGCCGGGCACCCACTGCGCGAGCCGCAGTGACTGGCCGGGCAATCATCTGGGACCTGTGACGTGTCCCAGATGATTGCCGAGAGGGAGGGGGGGAAGTGATCTCCCTTCCGGTGCCGCGGTGCGCCAGGAGGAAGTGAGAGCCTCTTGTAAAAAGAGGGTATCCGCCCCCCCCCCCCCCAAAAAAAAATGACATGCCAAATGTGGCTTGTCAGGAGGTCACCTTCCCTTAAAGCAGAAGTTACATTTTTGGGTAGAACTCCGCTTTAAGTCCTTAGTTATGGGTTGAGTCAAAAAGATTTAGAGCTGTTGTTGGGTTTTTACTGCCATTTGTGTTTCCATTGTGAAGATTTTCCTCCACTTCCTGTTCTTATTTCGCCCTGTCACACCCCTATACTCTGGGGTTTATGTACAAAACATTTACTGCGTATATTGCACAGGCATCATAAATGTTTGCCAGATTGTTTGTGATCTCTGAGGTATTTATTTTTAAGTGATTGAGGTATTGGGGGAAAATGCATCATTATGGCCACTAGATGGAACCGATGAACACAGGAGTCATATCACAAACAATATATGAAGAGATATGTATAAAGCTTGCGCTCGGATCAAATTGACAGCTGCACCAGGTGAGGCTGAATACAAACCTAACAAATAGATCAAAAAGGAAAAAACAGGTGCGCTTATCCTTTTAAATTAAATAAGGTGTCTGTCCCTTTAAGAACTCATATAACCAACAAAGTATAACTCATATACATAATATCTCAGCATATAAAGTGCTAAAATAAACATACAAAAATAAATATGTCCAAAGTAGCAATCTATCAATTCATATAATTGTGCAAAAAATAGGAATCCAATCCACAGTGCCTATCTCCAGCAATGAAGGTCAATATATGACTCTAATGGAAAGTGCTTTCTGTGCATAAAACAATATATCAATACATATATATATATATATATATATATATATATATATATATATATATATATATATATATATATATATATATACAACTTAGTCCACTTGTCCAAAGCCACAGCAATGAAGATCAATACATGACCGTGATAGAAAGTGCTCTCTATGCATGAAATTGATAACAGCTGTGCTCCAGTGCTCGTGTGCAACATATAGCAGCTTACCAACAGCAAAAATCAGCAGAGCTTATATGCATGAGAAACTCTCCCAGCCGGCTTAAAATGTAGCCATCCCCACTCGGATCACCCACATGAAACTTGATCCCTCCTCACACTCCAGGGTAGCCAATTAAAACATAAAACAGAAGAGCTCCATAGTACAGTAAAGTCTTATTTAAAAAGGTGTTATTCAAAAATAGATGCACTGATGTAGAGGCAATCAATCACAGCAGTGAGGTCACAGATGAGAAACCCACCACAAGATAAAGCGGCCAGAGATGGCAATGACATCACAAGATCAGCTCTGCCCAATGCATAACCACCAATAGGACATCTTCAGGGATGACGTCACAAGATCAGCTCTGCCCAATGCATAACCCCCAATAGGGCATCTTCAGGGGTGACGTCACAAGATCAGCTCTGCCCAATGCATAACCCCCAATAGGACATCTTCAGAGATGACGTCACAAGATCAGCTCTGCCCAATGCATAACCCCCAATAGGGCATCTTCAGGGGTGACATCACAAGATCAGCTCTGCCCAATGCATAACCCCCAATAGGGCATCTTCATGTATATAGACTCCATCTATCTCTGCATGCATATATGGAGGGAGTACAACTGGGGGAATCCATGGTGGAGAAGGATTTGGGTGTTCTGGTAGATCATAAGCTTAATAATAGCATGCAATGTCAAGCTGCAGTTTCCAAAGCGATACAAATTCTTTATTGTATTAAGAGGTATAGACTCCAGAGACAGAGACATAATTTTACCCCTGTACAAATCATTAGTATGCTCATCTGGACTATCAAATGGGAAGAAAAAAAACATGCTCAATGACAGTGAAACCAATTCATCATTCTTGAAAAGTGAAAAACAATAATAAAAGCTGCAACTCTACTGTGAGATTTAAAACACAGTCATATCATATTCCAAACGTAAAGAGTCACACTATATGTACCACCACATTTAAATATGATGCACCAATGGGTGCCAAATTACACTAAAGTCCAAAAAAATGATTGTGAGACAATTAATCCAGTAAAAATACAACATAGAAAATGTGAATCAAAAACATAATAAATAAAACAAGCAAGATAAAAAATGAAGTGAAGTCCTCTTCATATGTATCCAGGATATCAAAACAATTGTGTGTAGTCACCACCCGTCACCAAAAGTGCAGTCTTGACTGGAACACCACCACCTGTGTATGGTAAAAATGCCTGCTTACCAGCTGTATGGGGCCTTCTATGATGCAAGGTCAACAACGCGTGTGGCAATAGAACCAGCCAGGGCCTTTCTCTGCCCCTCAGGGCCACATGTGCAGGTCATCCACATATTGCTTACATAGTTTCATCCCCAAATACATATTAAATGCTCCACATAGTGTAAAATCTTATGATGTATTTCATTAAAAGAATAAGGGATGCACTTACATCGATCCAGTATTTAAAAAAAAAATGCCTAAATAGCAATCTAGCAATCCGGCATAACACAAAAAGCCTGCACTTCCAGGAACCAAAGAACGCAATGATGTCAGCACCTTGCTCCACCCTACGTGTTTCATCACAGAATGACATAGTCCGGGGCTCCGCGTAGGGCAGTGACGTGCTGATGTCAGTGCATTCTTCGGTTCCTGGAAGTGAGGGCCGTTTGTGTTAAGCTTTCCGGGAGATAGTGTAAGATTCTGTAAGTGTTGGGCGAGTGTCAAACTGCTGTAGTGCAGTTTGGACACAGCACAAGTGTACCAGGGGTTTTCATGCAGTTAACCTACGGCTTTCTATTAGATCACATGTTTTTGTACATTTTCTGAAAGAGCACCAAACGTGCAATCTGTTGGAAAGTCTATGGGAAACCAGGGGTAACCGCATGAAAACTGGGTACACCAGCCCAACCACAGCGCAACGGTAAAACCAGCCTTATGGGTAAGATTTTTCTATTAATTCAACAATTACAACACACGTAATGAAGTGTAAATTATTGGTTGCACTTCACTCACTTAGAATCAGGATCGGGGAACATTATTGTGATGGGAAAAATGCTAATGCTTTGCGACCCTCTAATATATGCAAACATTTCCTGGAGGTGCATAATGTGTATCTTCCTTTTATGGGTTATAAAGGGGTCTTTTCCAACTAGGGGTGGTGAATTGCTTAAGAGGAATCTTGAGTGTAAAGTTTATTGAATTCATAGGGTATGTGCCAGTATACCCCTTGGCGTAAATCACTATTGTGACATATGTCTTATATATTGCTTGTTTGCTGCCAATATGCAGACATTATCATGAGAGTTCTGTTGTCTTTAACCACTTGCTGACCGTTCTGGGAGGCTGTCATATGATGTCCTCCCTTGATCACGTGTGATGCACCCTGTGATCAGTGTCCTCCGGACCAATCAGAGGCGCTTTACCATGTGATCAGCTGTGTCCAATCACAGCTGATCACAATGTAAACAGAAGGCGGTTATCAGCATTCCTTTCCTGAGAAAGGGAGAAGAGAGCCAATAACCGGATTCTGTTAAAAGGACATGTACACTGATAATCAGGGCACTGATTACCAGTGCTGCCAATCTGTGCCTACCAGTGCTGCCAATCTGTGCCTACCAGTGCTGCCAATCTGTGCCTACCAGTGCTGCCAATCTGTGCCTACCAGTGCTGCCAATCTGTGCCTACCAGTGCTGCCAATCTGTGCCTACCAGTGCTGCCAATCTGTGCCTACCAGTGCTGCCAATCTGTGCCTTCCAGTGCTGCCAATCGGTGTCACTAAGAGTGCCCATAAGTGCCACCCATCAGTGCTGCCTCATCAGTACCCACCAGTGTCCATTAGTGCAGCCTCATCAGTGAAGGAGAAAAATTACCTGTTTGCTAAATTTTATAACAAACTATGAAAAAAGTTTTTTGTTTTTTTCAAAAATGTCAGTTTTTTTCCTTTATTTAGCAATAAAAAAAAAAACCTAGTGGTAATCAAATGACACCAAAAGAAATCTCTATTGGTGTGAAAAAGTTAGAAAAATTTTGTTTGGGTACAGGGTTGCATGACCGCACTATTGTTATTCAAAGTGCGACAGGGCTGAAAACTGAAAATTGGCCTGGCAAGAAGGGGGGTAAAGGTGCCCAGTAGGCAAGTGGTAAATTGTACACAGGTGATTGTGAATTACTCCTCCCACTCCGGTGTGGGAATGGGAATATTGTATCAATTAAGTGTGCACTTAAGAGTTATCTATGCTAAAAGGATAAAACGCCACTTTTTGCACTTTGTTACATGTTACACCTGAAATTAGGGTGTAAGATGTGACATGGTGCAAATGGGGGACCCTCTTTCCTTGTAATAGCATGCAGGGCTGTCACTTTTGAAATCGGCACAAAGATCTGAGAATGAATGAACTACAAGTCCTGTCTTCCATCATGGCAGACAAACTTAAAGTTCTTGATGGAACACAAGTATCTCCAAATTAAACCTGTACCTCAGTATAGACATAGATCTGGAGGAAGAGTCTGCAGGAGCCTGGCATTGCACCCGCAGTCTACTGATCATGGGTTCATTGCTTTACAGGCTCTTATGCAAAAAAAATGTAAAAATGCACATTAAATTTTTTTGCAAATATATTTTTTTTTCTAAAAAGAGCACTTAGCCTTTAGGGCGTTATTCACATACTGGTAATAGCTATTTATATATATGTTAGGACTAATAACTATGTGCAGGACTCTTCTTACGATATTTTATTGTGTGTGGGCATACCAGAGCACCAGCATTTTCTTGCAGCGTGAGTGGAACTTGGAGGTAGAGCAGGTATACTTTGTATCAGTTTTTCTCAATTTCTTCTACTATTGCTGTGAATCGATGGGAGGACATGAGCATTAACATAGTGTATAATGTATATGTGATAAACACTATTCTTATATGACATGTTCATATATGTCAGTCTTTAAGAAAAAAAGATGCATTTATTAAGAAAATGCTGCTAAATTCTGTGTTGCATAGTATCATTACCATGTAAAAGTAAAAGATTAAGTGTGTATGTTTAACAGTGTTTGCTGATTTGTGTTAGAAAATTACAAGAATAAAATGTGTAGTCTGAAATGAGTATTATCCTTGACAGTTCCACGGAGTAATTTGTAACATGCTAAAGTAGGATTCCTGAGGTGGAAATAGAGGTTTTCTTGTCAAGATCTGTAGGATAACATGATTTAAGATGACCATAAAATGCAAATCCTAGTTAAGCCGAGGATGAGCGAACATTAATGTGAGAGAAAGAGGAGAGACGTATAAAACTGCTCTTAGTGAAGAAAGTCACAGGAATGAATACCAGAGACATTTCTTTAAAAACCGAAAATATATGTTAAACCTAAAGTGGAACTCAAGGCATACGCATCAACACACGGTTTACTATTTCACCTGGCAAAGTCTTGTTGGCTACCATTCCTTTGATTATAATAATCTTTGCTAGTCTGGATAATCAGTCTACTACTAACTGGCCTTCACAGTTTCCTGGGTCAGTGTTACTGCTCTTTGGACAGGAGTGGTGATGCTGATTTGTTGTCCTTTGATTAGGCTAGAGATGGGGAAGTGATGTACAAAGTCACAAACTTTAAAGTGTATGTATAGCCAAAACTTTCTTTTTCATTTTGGATAGGGTATGGGAAAGATGAAACCCGACAGTTTTTTTTATCTCTATCTTATTGGGGGATTCCCTTTCTTTCCTGGAGACACAACAGGAAGTGAGATCAAATCTCTCTGAAGAAAGAAATCTCTTAGGCTGTTGTCCCCATTGTAGTATTTATGCTCACCTCTACTGGTCAGAAATATATATTTTTGGATTTTCCGTCACTTTCTGTCCTACTGCTCATCAGGGTAAAGATCTAATCTTACCCCACTCTATCCAAAGCTTTTTTTTTTTTTTTTTTTTTTTTAAAGGTTTGGCTAAACTTACACAAAGGCTGGCCATGCATTATACAATTTTCTTGTACAATATTTCTTTATATTTACCAAAACCATATAATATGAGGTCAAACCTAAATACTTTCAATTTATATGCAATCAGGCAGGCCCTTGCACTACGTAGTTGAAGGTAAATCTAAACGATTCCCTAAAGCAGGAAATAAGTGTGTTACACACGCAGTGTCTAAAGGGCATGTACATTTCATTGACCTTTTGTATTCAGTTGTGTGAAAAATTAGTGCGTTTTATATTCACAAAATACTCTCTCCTCACACATGGTAAAATATGAATTTTTGTCTATAAAATGACTTAGAACTCTCAGAAAATTAAGGATTTTTCTTAAGCAGGGGCCATGCTGAAAGAAATGGTAATTCCGTTTTTTTTTGTGTTGCACAATATTTCTACAACTGTTTATCAAATATATATTTTTAGGAAAAAATACACTAAAATAAGTTTTATTGCACAAACTGAATTGAATCCCCTTTTTGCACATAATAGAAGATGAGGTATAGTAAATAGATACCAAATGTATCAAGCCTCCAAATTGTGTGCGACTACAAAATGGTAAACAAATTAATCAATTGGTGATGCTTTAAATGCTTGTACAGCTAATCAGTTTGGAGTAAACCTAAAATGAGTGACCTAGAATTATTACTCTTACTGTGATGTTCGCGCACTATAAAACGCACAGTTCAGTTATGGTTTACATACACGTGTGTGCAGGGTGACAGGGTTACTTAATATTTTTTTCATTCAATTTTATTATAATTGTTGTTTTTTTGGCCTTTTTTTTCCATTTAACTTTATTGCTATCACAAGGGGGCTCACAAGCCCTCTGTGTAATAGCATTGGGCAAGTGACAGGTCTTTGTGGAGAAATGAGAGGTCTGTTAGACCTCCAATGTTTCCCCTGCCCTCCACTGCAAGAAATCAAGCGCAGAACATGCTTGATTAGCTGCTTCCCTGTCTGTAGCAGCCTGCATTCTTAAAGCGACCAGGCGGCTATATAGCCATCTGAAACACTTTGTTCAACCAGATCCCGGCTGTCATGTAAAACACAAACTTATGACTGCTACTAGGCCTCAATGATTAAGCCCACAGGGGGCAAAACGCATCTGAGGGAACTGCTGCATGCGGAGAGCAGAGCTGAAGCCATCTTACATTACTGGTTTAGTTTTGGTCACAGTGAGCCTGTGTACGATCTGTTCCCATTTTTCTGTAGTATATTGTAGCATGACAAGCTTATATACGATTTGCACCAGTTCATTACAAATCATGTTGGCTGATATCAGTGATAAGAGCATTAGAGCAGTATTTTATTTTATTTGGCTCTATGTAGAAGTGTTGTCTTCCAAAGTCGTGAATTGTTTTGGTACTACAGAACACCTCCCCTTTATCTTCAATTCTGTTACATGGCGAGGGGATGTTCTGTATCCTACAGAGGAGAAAGTAGAAGCTCATTGGATTTGTTGCAGGATCAACTGGTATTTTTCTGTACTCAAAAAATGTGCAGCGCTATACAGGAACAAGTGAAAGTTCTATCATAAAAAGTCTTTGAATGAGATCCTGGTGAGGAAGTACAGTGTGCAATTGATGGCAGACTTGTCTGCTTACCAGAGGTAGCAGATAATAGAGCACAATATGATCTCAAAGGATAACACCAAGTATCTAAACAGGTCTTCACACATGGGCATCCACCAAAAGCATGCACTCGCCAGATACATGAATATAGTAGGCATAAATCAAAGCTTAGGATCCCATAATCTTCAATCAAAGTCACCAGCTGAATGAGAACCGGTCTCCAAAACTGCACACTAGATGCAAACAAGCTCACCAGCAAGGAGCCCAGAGAAATGTATATAGTGTAGTATTTATTGTTGCACAAAGCTCCAAACACATGAAGATAATGGCGTGGCGCCAGCAAATGGGCCCCTCCTGACGAGTTTCATACCAAGCATGTTGTCAAGGAAATGCCATAATTTTTTACCAAATTTCTTGAGTTTGTTGTTTACAATGATTGTATAGTCGTCTTGGGTTCGAGCTACTAAAATGGAGTGGTGCGCTAATTTTTTTTATTATTATTTTGTACTGGTATTTCTCTGTATTTGCAGGTTTTTAAACGAGAAGTATGGTGGTAAGCTGGTCATTAGAAGTATGGACAAAGCTTTTTTGGTCACGACAGTGCACTTCGTTCTGTAGTCCTGTGATCCGGTTTCAGCCGGTAGCGAGGTTAATGCCCGCTGTCGGCTAACGTCACAGACCAGGTCCAGGCTCTGAAAAGCAGAAGCCTGGACTGACAGCTGGATCAGCCTCTTAGCGAGTCGCTGATAGCCTGAGCCAATCTCTCCTGCCCCTTCCACACACCGGATCGGAACTCCAGTGAGCACCGGAGGGGGAGAGCAGAGAGCCTGTGACTTACAGTCACCAGCTTTCTGCAGGCTAAGGACTGAGAGCTGAGCGATCAGCAGGGTTTGAAGCGGCAAGAGACAGCGGCAGCTGGGATTGCTGCTGCAGCCATCTAGAGGATTTATTTGTTTTCATATTCCCAAGCCTCTCTTTTAAGGAGGCTAAATGTGCATGTAATAGATATATGTATGTTATTTGTTATTGTGCCCTTATATAACTATAAACCCTATTTTTTGGCAGTGTTTACAGCATGATCTGCATTTTATGAACAGTATTCTGGTATATGGACCCAGTGACCTAAACTGAATGACCCCTTGTCCTAATTCTTCAAGCACACAGATCTGTTCCTTGTAGATATGACTCTCAAAGATTTCATAATAGTCAAACACACGTGGGATGCTACAGTCTTTTTCTTTCGTTGTGCAATCACCACCACATATGTGCAGGGCTCAACATTTCAAGTCCTGAGCTACTAGCCAGGCCTTAAGGGTTACTCACCACCAGTTGCCCCACCCAACCCCCACCCTTCCCCTAATTCCACCCCTAAACACACCCTTAAAATGATGTCATGAAATGACACTTAAATGTTTTATGCAGAAATCAGTTACACATATAAATATGAACAACAACTTTATCAGTGCCCACCGATGCAGCCTCACCAGTGCCCACCAATGCAGCCTCACCAGTGCCCACCAATGCAGCCTCACCAGTGCCCACCAATGCATCCTCACCAGTGCCCACCAATGCAGCCTCACCAGTGCCCATCAATGCAGCCTCATCTGTGCCCATCAATGCAGCCTCAACTGTGCCCATCAGTGCAGCATGACTAGTGCCCATCAATGCAGCCTGACCTGTACCCATCTATGCAGTATGGCCAGTGCCCATCAATGCAACCTCACCTGGTCCCATGATTGCAGCGTCACCAGTGCCTACCCATGCAGCCTCACCTGTGTCCATCATTGCAGCGTGACCTGTGCCCATCATTGTTGCGTGACCTGTGTCCATCAGTGTTGCGTGACCTGTGTCCATCATTGCAGCGTGACCAGTGCCCACCAATGCAGCCTCGTCTGTGCCCATCATTGCAGCATGATCAGTGCCCACTATTGCAGCTTTGCCTGTGCCAATCATTGTAGTGTGACCTGTGCCCACCAATGCAGCTTCACATGTGCCCATCATTGCAGTGTGACTGATTTTTACATTTATAAGATTGTCTACATCATAGCCCAAAAAAACAATCTTCTACCCAATCTCAGAAATAAAAAAGTATTCCTGAATATTTTTCTCCCTAGAAGAAAATGTTTCAGCTCTGATATCCTCTTCACAAGCATCCCCAAGAGTCATTATGTCATCAAATCTATCTGTTCAATAGTTCCAGTTTTGTTTGAAAGGCCTTTTGTTTCTTTTCATCAAATTGCAGAGGTCCCTGAATCATAAGCTGCTGCATCCAGCTATGATCATCTGTCCATAACAGCAGGTAACTGCTGTCTTTGTGAACAGTCATGTATAGCTGCAGCAGCCGTCACCTTGTCATTGTTTGGTATGGGCGGAGCAGCTGCAGCTCTGCACATACACCTGATTTCAGCTGCAGGTATCCACAGTGTGTTCTAAACATCCGTGTGAATTCTCCCTAAGGCTGGATTCACACCTATGCATTTTTAGTGCTTTTTGCATTTTGCAGATTTGTACTACAGTCCATTGATCGTGGTTTCCTATGGAACACATTCTGTAGTGCAAATCTGCAAAATGCAAAAAGCACTAAAAATGCATAGGTGTGAATCGGGCCTAAGAGATACAAAACAGATTCTTGATCAAGAACACACCGTTGAAAAGCACTGTAGAGTGGACACCCTGTCCAAGCAAAATCTCTCAATCAGAATGTTTTGCACAATGATCTGTTGTTATTATTATTATTTAAGGTACTTGTATAGTGCTGTCAATTTACGCAGCACTTTACATATATATTGTACATTCACATCGGCCCCTACCATCAAGGAGCTTACAATCTAAGGTCCCTAACTCACATTTATATATTAGGGCCATTTCAAACAGAAGCCAATTAACCTACCACCATGTCTTTGAAGTGTGAGAGGAAACTGGAGTACCCGGAGGAAACCCACGCAGGCACAGGGAGAACGTTACTGCTTGTCTGTCTTTTTATGTTGCGTTTGTGAGGGGTGGCATGAAAAATTGGAAGTTAGTTTTACCAGTAACTGATTTTCTAGAAATACAGTGTTTCTTGTGAGATGACCCAGTTATTGGTAAGACAAACTTTCTACTTGTTATATACAATAGGAAAATGTTAGACAGAAAGTGCAGTCACTAGCTTGTCGATGCGTCATACTTCAGATAAACATTAAATATGAAACATAAGGTGTTCATGAAAGATTAGCATTGCGTCTCAGCAATCCCTGTGGTAGCAAAGCTTTGTGCCCATTTTTTCTGCTGGATTGGCACGTACTGCAGTTGTTTTTGGATGCCACTGTGTATAATTGTAAGCATGTTGCAGTTGTTTTTGTGTTACTACAGACCTACTATAGTGTCAGAGAGGCAGTTTTCTTGTAATGTTCCATTTTAAATGAACACCACCTGATGCTTTCCAGCAAAAAACCCCTGGCTTTTTAGTGGCATGTTACAATAACTGGCAGATATTAAAGCTTTCCTGAGCTTTTTATTCCCTTTGAAGCATATCCTTGATAGCAAAGTCATCCATGTTCATTTTAATATATCGTGCTGTTTGCATTTATTTAAAATTACTTTAAAAACCCAGAAGGGAGAAATTGATGCGATTATAGCCAATACAATTCTGGTGTTTAAGAAAGGAGTTGGTAAAAATCAACATTTCTGAACCATTCCAATGGGACAGTCATAAATAATTCATACATTAAATTCATAAATAATGGTATATGCTAATGTTTTGAAAATGTTGTTTCTGTGTAAAATTCCAAAGATGTATGTATTTAAGCCAGCCATATTTGCTAATTAAATACACAAGCTTTTTTTTTCTATTTTAGTGCTATGCAGTGATTTTTCTTTACTGCTCTTCTCTGCAATACAGACTAAAAAAAATAGGCTTTCTGTGAATCTAACTGACTTGGTCCCAGAAATTTTGTAGGGAAGCTGACTACTAGAAAAGCACTCTACCAATTCGTACATAAAATAGAATAATTAAAATATGGAGCAAAGGGGATTGAAATATATAATATGCCAATATTTTTTTTTTAAGTTTATGACTGCTTAACTTTTTATTTTTTATTGGTGGTTAGCATTTAACCGCTTCAGCACCGGGCCATTTTTTACCCTTCCTTACCAGAGCACTTTTTGCGATTCGGCACTGCGTCGCTTTAACTAACAATTGCGCGGTCGTGCGACGTTACACCCAAACAAAATTGACGTCCTTTTTTTCCCACAAATAGAGCTTTCTTTTGGTGGTATTTGATCACCTCTGCGGTTTTTATTTTTTGCGCTATAAACAAAAGAAGAGCGACAATTTTGAAAAAAAAACACAATATTTTTTACTTTTTGCTATAATAAATATCACATTTTTTAAAAAAAATATATATTTTTTTCCTCAGTTTAGGCCGATACGTATTCTTCTACCTATTTTTGGTAAAAAAATCGCAATAAGCGTATATTGATCGGTTTGCGCAAAAGTTATAGCGTCTACAAAATAGGGGATAGATTTATTGAATTTTTTTTTACTAGTAATGGCGGCAATCTGCGATTTTTTTTTTTTCGTGACTGCGACATTGCGGCGGACACTGCGGACACTTTTGACACATTTTTGGAACCATTCACATTTACACAGCGATCGTTGCTATAAAATTGCATTGATTACTGTGTAAATGTGACTGGCAGGGAAGGGGTTAACACTAGGGGGCGCTGTAGGGGTTAATGTGTTCCCTATAGAAGTGATTCTAACTGTGGGGGGAGGGGACTCAAGGGGAGAAGACCGATCATGTGTTCCTCCGTACTGGGATCACATGATCGGTCTCCTCTCCGCTGTCAGGACGTGGAGCTGTGTGTTTACACACACAGGTCCACGGTCCCGCACGGTCCCGTTATAACGGGCAATCGCGGGTGCCCGGCGGACATCGCGGCCGCCGGGCACTCGCACCGGGTCCCGAGCGATGCCGCGGGCCCCCCAGGCGGCCGGGAATACGAGGACGTCATATGACGCCCACCCAGGATGGGAGATCCACCTTGTGGGCGTCATATGACAATGGCCGGTATTGAAGTGGTTAAAATGTAAAAAAAAGTAAGCGCTTATGAATATCTTTCTAAGAAGGTGTGTATTGTTTGTTTACAATCCTTCAGAAAAGTATCACAAATGGTTCAAGAGTAGCAAGATGCCTCAGTAATTTAACCACTTGCTTACTGGGCACCTAAACCCCCCTCCTGCCCAGACAAATTTTCAGCTTTTAGCGCTGTCACTCCTTGAACGACAATTGCGCGGTCATACAACACTGTACCCAAATGAAATTTTTATCATTTTTTTTCCTACAAATATAGCTTTCTTTTGGTTGTATTTGATCACCTCTCGATTTTTCATTTATTGTTAAAAAAAATAAAGACCGATTTAAAAAATAAATACATACAAAACTGTTTTATATTTTTTTAATAAATTTTGCAAACCGGTAATTTTTCTCCTTCATTAATGTAAGTTGATGAGGCTACACTAATGGGCACAGATATGCTGCACTGATAAGGTTGCACTGATGGGTACTGATAAGGCTGCACTGATGGGCACTGATAGTTGGCCCTGGTGGGCACTGATAGTTGGCCCTGGTGGGCACTGATATGTGGCACTGGTGGGAACTGATAGGTGGCATTGGTGGGCACTGATGGGTGGCACTGATGGGCACTAATAGCGGGCACCGATAGCTGGCACTGATGGGTGCCAGTAATGGGCACTAATGGGTGTCAGTTATGGGCACTGATTGGCACTGGTAGGTGACACTGATAGGCAGCACTGCTAGGTGGCACTGCTAGGTGGCACTGATTGGCTTTGATAGGTGGCACTTGTGGACACTGATAGGTGGAACTGATGTACTGTGGGCAGTGATTGGGCACTGATTCGTGGCACTGATTGCTGGCATTGGCAGGTGGTACTGGTGGGCACACAGGCTCTTCCTCTTTGGGACCGATGTCCCTTCAAACAGAAGCCAGCAATCTGCTTTTTTTTCTTCTCACGCTGTCAGTGTGTGTGTCAAAAAAAAAAAAACGATTACCGATCCTCTGTTTACATCACGTGATCAGCTGTCATTGGCTGACAGCTGATCACGTGGTAAGGGGCCAGGATCGGCCCCTTACTTGGATCTGTGATCACCCGAGTGTCGTTGCCAGCTTTGAAAGGGGAGAATGTCAATACGTACTCACGGCAAAGCAGATCCACGCTGTAGCTGTCATTCAGCTATAGCACGGATCTGAACAAGTTAATAATGTTGACAAATGTTTTTATTTTTTTATTTTTTGTATTGGATTGTAAATTTTTGTTGAAGTCTCCAGGCAGGGCTAGATTCACATAGGGGCTGTTGGAGATGAAGCTACATGCCTCTTCCGTAAAATAGGCCCAGTCCAGTGGTATGAGTGAGTCACTAATGCTGCCCAGCCCTGCTCTGCGTGCCATGTTTACATATTTAAATTGTGGGCCATTGATATGTAAATCACAGGCGGCATTAATATGTAAATTGTTAGAGCATTCATAGGTATGTCAAACTCCCTGAGCCCTGATCCACCATCACCTTTGCTGAATACTGCTGACATTGAGTATGTACAACAAGCCCTGCCCGCCACAGTCACTGAGCCTTCCATCAGCCTGTACTGCTAAGGTGAGCAGAGGTAAACAGACAAGGGATTACAGTTTGGAGGGCAAACATGACCAAAGAGGGGGTGTGCTGGGGTGCAAAGATGAGCAGAGGAATGTGGAGTTAAGCAGAAATGGGGGGTGCAGGGGATGGTTTGGGGTGCAGAGATTAGCGGGGGGATTTAGAATGCACGGGTGTACTGAGAGGAGACGGATAAAGATGAAGAGGCAGAGAAGGGTCTGTCGGTCTGTCATAGTACCCCTGTTACATGGTTGGTAAGTGTAATGCCGCGTACACACGTGCGGACTTTTGCCGGCGGACCTAGTCCAGCGGACAATCCCGCGGGACTTTCCAGCTAGGTCCGCTGGACTTTCCGAGCGTGTGGACTAGCCCACACACGCACGGACTTCTCCAGCGGATAATCCGCCGGCCAAAAGTCCGCGGGACTTTTGAAAATGAACGGACTTGCCCACACACGGAGCAGTCCGTTCATTTCGAACGTAACTTCAGGTTACGTAGCTAGCGTAAGCAGTAAATGCCGCCGCGCTAGCTCCGCAAGCTGGCATGGTTTTAAAGGGAATCCCCACGCCGAAAAAACGGCGTGGGGGTTCCCCCCAAATCCAAGTCAGACCCTCATCCGAGCACGCAGCCTGGCAGGCCAGGAAAGGGGTGGGGACGAACGAGCGCCCCCCCCCTCCTGAGCCGTACCAGGCCGCGTGCCCTCAACATGGGGGGTGCCCTGGGGAAAGGGGGGCCGTGCGCCGGCGCCGCCTTCTTCTTCTTGTCCTTCTTGTTGTTCTTCTTCTTCCGATGTTGACCCGTCGCTGTCTCTGCCCGGAATGCCTGTGCCGCTCTGCGCTCGGACTTATATAGGGACATGGGGACAGGGTCACATGTTCATGTCACATGGTGACCCCGCCCCCTTGCGATGTCACAGTCCCAGCATCCTCCGGGACTGTGACAACACAAGGGGGCGGGGTCACCATGTGACATGTGCATGTGACCCTGTCCCTATGCCCCTATATAAGTCTCAGCGCAGAGCGGCACAGGCATTCCGGGCAGAGAGAGCGTCGGGTCAACATCGGAAGAAGAAGAAGAAGGCGGCGCCGGCGGCGCGGAAGACGACGACCGCCGCAAGAACAGAAGAGACCCCCGGAAGACCCCCGAAGGCGGATCGAGACCCCCAGACGACGGCGACGACGAAGAAGGTAGCCGGACTCCCCCACTCGTGAAAGAGCTAGGTAAAAGAGCAGAAGAGAGCGGAGGAGTCCGGCGAGAAGACCCCCAAGACGGAAGAAGACCCCCGGAGCACTGCAATAAAATATTTTTTCAAAAGTGTGTGTGTTTTTGTACTTTACATTTTACACCTTAGGTGAATGGGTAGGGGTACATCGTACCCCATACTCATTCACATAGGGTGGGGGGCCGGTATCTGGGGGCCCCCTTATTAAAGGGGGCTCCCAGATTCCGATAAGCCCCCGCCCGCAGACCCCGACAACCAACGGCCAGGGTTGTCGGGAAGAGGCCCTTGTCCTCATCAACATGGGGACAAGGTGCTTTGGGGTGCTTTGGGGTGGGGGGTGCACGGCCCCCCTTTCCCCAGGGCACCCCCCATGTTGAGGGCACGCGGCCTGGTACAGCTCAGGAGGGGGGGGGGCGCTCGTTCGTCCCCACCCCTTTCCTGGCCTGCCAGGCTGCGTGCTCGGATGAGGGTCTGACATGGATTTGGGGGGAACCCCCACGCCGTTTTTTTCGGCGTGGGGATTCCCTTTAAATCCATGCCAGGTCACGGAGCTAGCGCGGCGGCAGTAACTGCCTACGCTAGCTACGTAACCTGAAGTCACGTGCTAAATGAACGGACTTGCCGATGAGCGGCAAGTCCGTTCATTTCAAAAGTCCCGCGGACTTGCCCACTAACGGCGGGATTGAGTTTTAATTTTAAAACAAAACTTAAAACTTTGGTCCGCCGGACTTTGGCGCCAAAAAGTCCGCCGGCGCCCACACACGAGGGGATTATCCGCTGGACTTCAGTCCAGAGGATAATCCCGCGGGATTGTCCCTTCGTGTGTACGCGGCATTAGGCTCCATTCAAATTGTGCAGATGTGACAGAGCTCACACATTCCCATGCATTGTGTGTAGGGCAGCCCCTCCCTCTCTTACCGCAATGTGACTCCACCCACAGCTACGGGCGACACATTACTAGCCTACTAAACCTACCCAAAGGCACCCTCTCTCTCTCTCTCTCTCTCTCTCTCTCTCCCTCTTTCTCTTTCTCTCACCCCCCCACCATCACTTCCTCTCTCTCTCCCTCTCGCCCACTCTCACACCCTTCCTCACTCCCTCTATCTCTCACCCTTCCTCTCTCTTTCTCACCCTCTCTCTCTCTCGCTCTCATCCACATCCACTTCTCTCTCACCCCCCATCCCCCTCTCATTCTCCCCATCCCCCTCTCATTCTCCCCACCCCCCTCTCATTCTCTTCACCCCTTCATCCCCCTCTCTCTCACTCCTCCATCCCATTCTCTCTCACCCCTCCATACCATTCTCTCTCTCCCTCTCACCCCTCCATCCTATTCTCCCTCTCATCCCCCCTCTCTATTTAATTACATTTGTTTAAATATTTAATTTGTTTTAACAAATAATTGTTTGCATTGTATTTATTTCCCTAAAAAAGCCCACCAAAATCCTTAGCACCAGGCCCATGATGCTTTTAATCTGGCACTGTCCCCAAGAGATAGTACAGGCTGATGGATGATTCAACCTGCTGTCATTCTCCTTTGAGTGAGCTGATTGCTCTTGCACTGAGAAAACCATTCTATACATACAGTACATAGAATACAAGGCTTTTAGTGATCTTTGTTGTGCAGTTCTACATGCTGCTTTATGTACTGGAATTCACACATTACTTTCATGTCTTGCTACCTATGTGCATTTTGATGCCACAACACTCGAGCATTTTGCTGCATGAAACTGCATTTAGAGTATAAATCCCATTTCATTATGTGATGGTCAATATCTATGCTCTGCAGTTTAGAGATAAACAATATTGGCCCTATTTACACCTATGGCTGCATGTACATTAAAAAAAAGTAAATGCAGCCTCAATAGTCTTTCAGTTTTTGAAATTCAAAGCTGGCTGCGGATTACAATATTCATTTTAAAATGATCACTATTCAAACTAAAAATGATTTACATTATAATTACATGAAATATAATACTGTCAGAGGAGAGCCTTGTTTGTCTCCAGAAAACAATATACAGTATCTATCACTTCAGTATCGTAAATAACTATTTTGTTGGGCCAATAGGCCCATGGCTGAAATGTAAAAGTTGCACTGGTCTTTAGGGGCCTACAGGTGTGTAAACATAAATGGTTAAAATGGCCCTGATAAAGTGGAGTATAGGTGCTATGTGACTAAAACGTATAAAATCATTACAAGTTTGTGTATAATATAAAGCTATATACGACTTTTCCCTTATCTGTCCTGTAGAGCAGATGGATGCTTAACTGACTGCTAATCCAAAACTGGATTGGTTTCAGCAACCCCTACATTTCTAGGTTAGAGTGGCTTTTCTGTCGGACTGAGAGGGCAGCTAGAGAGGGATATCATTATTCATTAGGGTCCCAGTGGGAGCGCTGCCAGCAGAGATTAATTTTTTCTGTTATGCTTGTAAAACAAGCTCAGGTGGAGTCTGTAATCCTCAGGGCACGGGTGGCAGATCAAGGAAGAAGCTACAAAAGCTAGTTAATTTTCTGATTCCACAGGAAACAGAAGCTCAGTTAGATATATAAAAACATGATTGCAAATCTAAGTAGCTAAAATCCAAATGGGATCATTGAAAACATCTGGCACCAAAAATCTTCTTTTAAAAAAGTACTTGAAAGTTTGTGCACACGCCAAATGACTAGCAAATCGACATGCTTTACTAGGTACACAAAGGAGTATACGTTTTTGTTACTTGAAAGTACATTTATAATATTTTCAGTGTAAAGATTATATATATTTTACATTTCATCTGCTTCTTACATTTGCTTATAAATTGTCCTATTTTGTTATCAATTTTTTTTTAGGGAAAACTGTATTAGTAGATGTCTACTGCTGTCATTGTTGAGACAGTATTTATGAAATTAGCTGCAAATAAAACCCCATATCTGGGCATTTAATTACTTTATCAGTGAAGCATTGTTTCAGACTAAGAAGGGAACCTGTCCAGATAAGAAGATTGCATTTTGCAGTGTTTGCTGCCTCTGCCTGACTTGTGGATACTAGCTTCTGGACAGGCACATTGGCGTGTATGCTGCTCTGTGAGAAGCTGGGCAGTGGCAGCATCCAGTGCTGCATGGATACCACAGTGGTCCTTACAGGCTTTTTGTAGCCACTAGGGGCAGTGCTCTAGTGGGGATTCTGAGTATGAAGTTCAGTATAGATGGCAGGTTTGGATGTATTTAAAGGGTTGTAAACCCTCTAGGTTTTTCACCTTAAAGTGGTTAAGCCACTCTAACCTGCATACACCATCCGCACTGCCTCCTATTGCAGTGTCCCGCTCTGTGTATGATTCATAAAGATAAATACTGAGAATACCTAATTTCACAGCCAAGATTGCAATCACATGACCAGCCAGCTTTCTCCTTTCCTCCTCTGACAGATGCACTGGGAGGGGCTGAGATTCCCCTGGTGATGTCAGTAAGGAGGGGAAGATGAGGAGAGAGCTGGCTGGTCATGTGATCGCAATCTCGGCTCTTAAATTGGATATTTACAGCATTTATATTTATAAACCACGCACAGAGAGGGACACTGCAATGGGAGGGAAGGCTGATGGTGTATACAGGTTAGTGTTATGAGCACAGCAGGAGGGGGAGGGGCGGCACTGTCACAAATAGAAAGGGGAGGGGGAGAAGGACACAGGAGCAGAGAGCATAGACAGCAGGCTGCGGATGACAGAGGCACGTAAACTGAACAGGTATCAGGGCTCAACAGCCATGATACACCGTTGTCAGTTTACAGAGGGGAGGGTAGAAACTGGCAGGATCAGCCAGGTTTTTTAGATGTTACAGGGGGCCAAATGACACTGCACAAGTATTGTGTCATATAACATGCTTTAAAGGAGCAGGATCCTTTTTTTGGGTTAACAAACGCTTTAATGCATTCTATGCACTAAGGTGAAAACCTTTCTGCAGCAGCCCCCCAGAGCCCCCCTATTTACCTAAACCCAATTGTTCTAGCGACTGGGAGGAGCACAGCAGCTCCAGCCGCTGTCTCGGGTCCTCATTGGATAGATTGATAGCAGCAGGCGCCATTGGCTCCCGCTGTTGTCAATCAAATCTAGTGACATGGGGGCAGGGCCCAGTCCTGTTGTCTGTGTCAATGGATGCAGCAGCAGGACTCAGCAGCATGCCCACATGAGTGCCTCCATGGAAATCGTCTCTCAATGGGGGCACTTCAGAAGAGAAAGAGCCAGGAGCGCCACAGGGGGTCCCTAGAAAAGGAGGATCTGGGCCGCTCTGTGCAAAACCATTGTACAGAAGAGGTAAGTATAACATGTTTATTATTATAAAAAAAGCACACACTGCTTCTCAACTGCTGGACGGGGCTTATCAGACACGATCATTTCTACGGCTTTAAAGGCTAGGAAATCAATATCTTGTAAAGTCTACTGTCATACTTTGAATGTTTATTTCTCCTGGTGCAAAACCAGCAGCTTCTATCCCAGGAGGTTTTTCACAAGACTAATTCTGATATTTCACCAGTCTGGTCCAGACCAGCATTTGGCCTTGAGCACCATCAAAGATCAAGTTTCAGCCCTAGCCATTCTTTTTCAAAGACTGCTTGCCTCTCATTATTTGGTGAAAGCATTTATACAGGATGCCGCTCACATCTCTCTACCTGTACGTTCTCCAGTGACTCCATGGGATCTCAACTTGGTTCTGTAAGCTTTGCAAAAAAAATCTTTTGAACCTATTAGGGATATCCCCATGTCTACCCTCACTCATAAAGGTGCCTTTCTCATTGCTATCACCTCTGCAAGATGAGTGTCTGAGTTAGTGGCCTTACCCTGTAGAGGACCCTTTCTAATGTTACATATGGATAAGGTTGTTTTGAGGCCTAAGGCCCCATCTCTACTCAAGACAAATAGCGCTTTATACCTTAACCAGGAAATTGTGCTTCTCTGTGTCCTGCTCCCAAACATCTTAGGGAGATTTCGTTTGACTGTCTTGACATGGTACAAACGGTTAAAGACTTTTTATCCACTACAGATTGTTTTAGACAGTTGGATTCACTTTTTGTCAGTCCTGAAGGTCCCCACAAGGAATATCCTGCCTCTTGCTCTACTATTTCCAGGTGGATCTTATCATTGGAGCCTACAATTTAAATTATAAGGTTCCACCCTTTCCTGTCAAAACACATTTCATATGATCTGATTCATTGTGTTTTTTAGCACAAAATGCCAAAATGTTGCAAAGAGAAAAGGCCAACTAAGATGGTCAAATAAAAAAAGATATATGAAGGGATCTTTAAACCCTCCCCGCCTGCACACCCTGAAGATATATTTGTAGTGCAAAATATATGCCATGAAAATAAATTATATAAATTGAAAATATTAAATAAGCAGCAGGTAGTAAAGCTCAAAGCCTCCAAGTATAAAAAGAAAACAATAGTGATTCCATACCGTGCTTAATATACAGATATTATACAGGGGGTCCCCTACTTACAAACATCCGACTTACAAACGGAGGGAGACAACAGGAAGTGAGAGGAAATCCACCCCTAAGAAGGGAAATTCACTCCTGTAAGAGTTACTATGGGAAAAAGGTGTCTCCACTGATGCTTTATCACCAGTCCATATTTCCCTAACAACCCAAAATTTTCAAAATCCAATTGTCATTGGGACAGAAGGTGAGGTGAAATCTTCTGAACAGGGGCACAGACAGCAAAACAAATGTTACAGGAGTGATAACCCTTCTCTATGTTATCTAAAAAACGTAAAAATCGAGCTACACTTAAAAAATGTACCTGTTCCGACTTACAAACAGATTCAACTTAAGAACAAACCTACAGTCCCTATCTTGTTTGTAACCCGTGGGACCCCCTGTAATAATAAATATAAATGTGAAAATGATTCATACAAGTGAAAAAAAGAGTCCAATACCACCAACAAACAAATTGTTATCACAAAGTGCTAGTGAAATCTGCTGATCCTCAAACAAATTTGATTGTGATATCTTCAAATGTGTAAATCCTTCCACCAACTTATAGGTAAGTATCCTACTCACCAGACTGGATTGACACCCATTACAGGTGGTGAACACCAGCAAACAGATACTCTCCAGATAACAGCAGCTCAGGGATGGCACGACCGCCAGATGAGTGGTATGTATATATCAAGAAGAAAGAAAACTCATAGTGTAGTATTGTTAGAAAATGTAATATTTAAAAGCTACAAATTACACTTACGAGACAGAAGATTAGATTGTGCTCATAGATAATAGGAGTGACACCGTCCGCGTTCCAACCAATGGTGAAAGTGACATAGCACGTATCACGGAATCCTATGCGTTTCGTCAGCAGCATCTGACCTCATCAGGGATCATGTGTTAGAGACCATCACCTCATCCTTATATACACCGCCATTCAAAGGATAATCAATTCGTTATAATCCTCACTGCTGGTTAATATTCCGGACTCGGAGTCAATCGGACAGTGTCTTTTGATAATATGTTCTATTGTTTTATAGTCCATATTAAAATCAGTCAAAATAGCCACATTGTCCTTAAATCTGTTGGATCTATTGGGTTTGTCAACCAATAAACTGTGACGATTACTATTACCAATTTGTGCTTGTAAGGGGAACATCATGGTAACCCTTTTCCCTTATTTTTATTCACTTTGTGATCACTTTCTCTTACTGTCAGTATGGTGTTTCATAAGCTCAACAGAATCGGCCCTGTGGACCTTTCAAGCTCACAATCCATTAACAGCCCTGTCCCAGCTTGCAGTGTCCCTCCTAAGGGGCCTGACACTAACAGCCTAGATCACTGTCCCTCTGAGTATTCCTTAGCTCCCTCCTTTGTGAGCGAGGATTTTTCTGTGCCTATTTCAGAATTTCTGAACAAGATCTCTTGCTTTACTTTAGGTAAATATGAGTCTGTCTCTGACTGTGCACTCAGCGGAGGTTGCTCCGGAGTGTAACCTATTATTTTTGGATGAGTTGTTCCTCTGAGGCCTCAGTCCACTGACCACCATGATACCATTTTCTTCTTATTTATACTTGTCCAGAGCTAAAGTAACTTGCACTGGACTTCTCTAAAGTTATAAGTTTTGTTTGCTTAAGAGTCTCCAACCTGTTAAAACTTCCCTGTACACTAGCTACTGTAACTGTTTGTATATGATGGGTGGTCTAATCCAGACAAACTACTTACTCCTCCCAAATGTTTTGCTAAGCAATAACTTATTGAGGAGACATTTCATAAGAAGTGGGCCATACTCATTGTGAACCTGGCCATTTTTCTCTTACCAAATCACTGACTGTTTCTGTTAGGGATATTCCAGTGTTTGAAAATTCTGTGGATAAAGACTGGCTAAAGACTGGGAGATCTTCCCAAGCCCTTATTTGCCCCAGCAAGCCCTGGCTGGCAACCTGTCATTGCTGTCCTGTCCCATTTGCAAGACCTTGGGTGTCTGGTCTAAGGATATGTCCAGAGCTCCTGGATCAATCCTAATTGATCATTTAGTTTACTAGATCATTTTAGTAATTATAAGTCATGCCTGTTGCTTTGCACTACTATGTTGATGGGCTTGTGGATATTATAATGCTAATTTGCAGAATAGGTCTCCTGTCCATGCACATGTGGAGGACCCTTTGTCTCTTAACTCTGGTATGTGGAACACTTTTTGCAGTCTGAAACCTTGAACCCTCAAACCTTCTAAACTTGTGAGCAAGTCCTCACAGTAAAGGTATCCCCCCACTTCACATTGTAGGGGAACATCTGTTAACCTTTGCAACCACCTGCACTGAAGGCATTTCAGATGCATAGGTCCAAAATCAGATCATAGTATCTATGATTACAAGCTGGAGTTTTCCAATCTACCTCCATCCTAATTCATGTTTTCAAACTTGCCAACATCTTCATAACATCTAACAGACCTTCACACTGCCTTGGCTCAACTCCTTTCTGAGGAAGTCTGTGCCATTGTTCCAGTAATAGAAAGATTTCAAGGTTTCTACTCAAACCTGTTCACAGCTCCCAAATCAAAAGTATGCTTATGCCCAATTCTGGATTTAAGAACACCCAATTATTATTATATAGGATTTATATAGCGCGGACAGTTTACGCATGGCTTTACAACATTAGGGCAGACAGTACAATTACAATACAATTCAATACAGGGGGAATCAGAGCCCTGCTTGTTAGAGCTTCCAATCTAGGAGGGAGGGTCAAGTTATACAAAAGGGTAATAGCTGTGGGGGGTGAGCTAATGGAGCAAATAGTGCAGTTGTTAGACGGAGGCAGGATAGGCTTCTCTGAAGAGGAAGGTTTTCAGGGATCGCCTAAAAGTGGATAAATTTGGAGACCTTCTGACAGATTGGGGTAGCGAATTCCAGAGGATGGGCTAGGCTCGGGAGAAGTCCTGGAGGCAGATATGGGAGGAGGTGATGAGGGCGCTAGAGAGCAGAAGGTCTTGGGAGGAACGAAGAGGGCAATTAGGTTGGTATTTTGAGACTAGTGAAAGGGAACTCTTAAGGTGTCAGCATACCAAGACATTTTGGACAATTTCATGCTCCCAACTTTGTGGGAACAGTTTGGGGATGGCTCCTTCCTGTTCCAACATGACTGTGCACCAGTGCAGAAAGCAAGGTCCATAAAAACATGGATGAGCGAGTTTGGGGTGGACTTGACTGGTCTGCACAGAGTCCTGACCCGATAGAACCCCTTTTGGGTGAATTAGAGCAGAGACTGCGAGCCAGGCCTTCTCATCCACATCAGTGCCTGACTTCACAAATGCACTTCTGGAAGAATGATCAAACATTCCCATAGACACACTCCTAAACCTTGTGGACAGCCTTCCCAGAAGAGTTGCAGCTGTTGTAGCTGCAAAGGGTGGGCCAACTTAATATTGAACCCTACAGACTAAGACTGGGATGCCATTAACTACCTCAATACAGGGCACTTTCACTCCCTTCCTGCCCAGGCCATTTTTCAGCTTTCAGCGCTGTCGCACTTTGAATGACAATTCCGCGGTCATGCAACACTGTACCCAAACAATATTTTTATCATTTTCTTCACACAAATAGAGCTTTCTTTTGGTGGTATTTAATCACTACTGGGTTTTTTATTTTTTTACAAAAAAATTGTTTTTCTTAGTTTTTGTCAGTAAGTTTTGTAAATTTTCTCCTTCACTGATGTGCGATGAGGATGCGGCACTGATGGGCTGCACTGATGAGGTGGCACTGATGAGGCGGCACTATTCTGCACTGATGGGCACTGATAGGTGGCATTGATATGTGGCACTGATGGGTGGCACTGATAGGCGGCACTGGTGGGCATTGATACGCAGGACTGGTGGGCACTGATAGGCAGCACGGATAGGTGGCACTAATGGGCGGCACTGATGGGAATTGATAGGCAGCACTGATGAGCAGGCATTGATGGGCACTAAAAGGCAGCAATGACCGGCACCAGTAATGGGCACTGATGTGTGTCACTGGTGGGTACTCATTGGCACTGATTGGTGGCACTCTTGGGCATTGATTGGTGGCACTTCTGGCGCTTTACTGTAATCAGGGTACTAATGATCAGTGCCCTGATCACATGCCCTGTTCTCCCCTGCAAGGAGATGCCGCTGATCATCTTTCCTCACCGCAGATTCTGGCAGTGTGAGGCAGTGAGAACCGATTATGGCACTTCCTGTATTTACATGTGATTGGACACATCCGATAGGGGTTGCGCCGTGTCCTAGCAACATGGCTCGGCCGTGATAGTAAGGTACAAGGGGCTAATGTTTCGGCACAACCGCCTTGATCACAGCTCAAATATTAAAATGAGAATCAAAAATATATAGAAACAGGGGACTCCACCCACCAATTAAACAATTGAAATCAACCTGTTGATTGGGAAATATTCCACCAGATCACCTGTCTGATGAGAGGATACACCACCATAGAACAAATAAAAGGACAAGGATAATATATACATATGACGTCCACCCAGAACGAGAGCCACACCATCCCTCTATCATTTGGCGGCAGGCGGCAAGTGGTTAAAGTTTATATGTGTGTAAAGGCAGGTGTCCCAATACATTTGGTAATATAGTGTATATGGTAAAATATATCTAAAGCCAACTTTTTATTTAGTTTTAATTACAAAATGGAATGTTGGAACCTTTGGTCTGTTATGTCACAAGCATATTGAGCACTCAATATGCTTGTGCACTAATAAGCGTTGAAGCAGAATAAAATGAGCGGTAGCAGAAAGCCTGTGAGACAATATTCAAGTTTATTGCAGTATTTTTTTCTTTTTATTTATTCGAGGTAAAGTCAAAGCTAGTTTGCATTTGAATTAAACTTGTTCGTGCTGAAAAATACTTGCTGAATAAATAACTTTTAAACTTTTAGATGTTGACGATTGGTTGCTGTTGCTCTTCTAGCTATCAGAAGCAAGTGACCGAATAGTATTACTTTGTAGAGAGCTGCAAAGGTCTCTGGGCTCTTGACCTTTGATCATCAAGAATGTCTTTTGCAGTGTGTACCTTAGCGATTTAGAAAAAAAAAGGTGAATTGGTGAAACCTATGCCCTTCAAAGTTTTTAAGTGATCACTGACTTGTTTGACTGCCCCTGACCTGCGTTTCACACTGGTTATCAAGTGTTGTTTTCACAAACCTTAATCTAAATAATGTCCTGCATGTTTAACTGAAAGGTGCGCTCATTTGTATCCGCACTGTCTCTGGCTGATTTAAGCTTTGAACACAGATGAAAATGATACTATATGCCTGCTCTATCAATCAGCAGCTTTTACTATGCTAAATATCGGTAATGCAAATATCAATTGGTACTCCAGAATGCAATAATAAAAAAAGCTTTATACATATTTTTGTGAACTGTATGGAAAAGATGCAAGGGGCAGGGGAGGGGGGGCTGGGTTACAGAAAAGCTTGTGCTGTTAGCTGTTATTATGAATCTATACAATTCACAAGAAACGTTGAACTAAGACCTATGGGGCTATGAAAAACAGTGCACTAGAACCTACATAGTGGTTCACCATAACCAGTAGCATACTCTGCCCTGTAAACCCCTGCTCCCATTGCATATACATCTTTGTGGTATTAGTATTGTATATACTTTGTTACTTACATTATTACTTTGATACCATTCTTTGGCTGAAATGTGTTGTACCTTGTTCATGTTTTTTGTATTTCTTCAGAAAAAACATATCCTGGCCAATTCTGATATTTTTCTCCTACATGCAAAAATCTGCATTTTTTTTGCTAAAAAAATCACATAGAACCCCCAAACATTTATATATTTTTTTAAGCAGAGGCCCTGTAGAATAAAATGGTCATTGTTGCAATTTTTTTTATGTCACAAGGTATTTGTGCAGTGACTTTTCGAATGCAATATTTAAAAAAAAAAATATTTAATGGACAAGAACAGAATATAATGCCCAATTGTTTGGTAAACTATAAAAGATTATGTTACACCGAGTAAATAGATTCCTAACATGCCATGCTTTAAAATTGTGTCCACCCGTGGAATGGCATCAAACTACGGTACTAAAAAATCCCCATAGGCGGCAAATTAAAAACTTTTACAGGTCACCAGTTTAGAGTTACACAGGAGAATTATTGCTCTTGCTATAACGTTCCTGGGGATAACTAACATGTGTAGTGCAAACGCTGTTTACATGCATGCATGGCCGATGTACGCATTCTCATTTGCGCAAGAGCACGGGGGGGTTATGCGCTTTACATTTTTTTACTTTATTATTTATATAATTTATATAATTTTTTTTACACTGTCTCTTTTATTTTTTTTTATCACTTTTATTGCTATCACAAGGGATGAACAATATATTTTGTGATAGCATGGGTAGTGACAGGTTCTCTTTACTGAGACAAGGGAACAAAGGGAAGTGCAATACATTTAGTTTGGTTTAATGAAACAGGTAATGCACTTACAGGAAGGAGATTAAAAACAGGCTCATCTTTGTGCTGGTGGCACGTGGAGGCTGCAGGAAAAGGATTGAACACCTCGTCTCCCATCACTGCCTTCCCATGGAATAGGATGGTCTTGGGGACCAGACCGGACTGCACCACGTGCCACCAGCACAAAGATGAGCCTGTTTTTAATCTCCTTCCTGTAAGTACATTACCTGTTGTGTCATTAAACCAAACTAAATTTATTGCACTTAGGTGGCGCTTCCTTTTGTTCCCTTGTTTTTCTTATACAGAGCTGGCATCTCTCTTAGGACAGCTGCCGCCTACAACCATCCCTTTTTACTTTGTTCTATGCTCCATTCATATGGACTAATGAACTGCGACTGAGCTCGCTTTGGACATTATCTGCCACATATATATAGGGGTACATGCATCTTTGCGCTCACAGTTTTACTTTTCCTGTCTCTGTACTGAAACATCTGGGGTCTATTACCCCAGATCTCTTCTCTGCCCTTAAAATCATTTGAAACCAAGATCGGTTTGATGAGATGCATGCACAATCAGTTTACATTTTAGCGAAACCAGAAGTGAACATAATCCTCGTCGCTTCTGGTTTCTTAGACCATAGAGATGGTCGGGGAAGTTCCGGTCTTCGGTCATCTCTATGGTAAGTCTGGAGAACTACCGGCTTCAGTCTGGGCTCCTGGTGGAGCGAGAGAACTCTGGAAGGTGACAGGAGAGTGATGAGCCCCTTCCGCTGCATGTTAAAGTGATCCAGCACTCTTTTGCCCCTAGGATTACTGTTACATCAAAGAACATCACCAGCTAAAAACACAGATACCTAAGTCATGACTGCAGGTACAGCCATGGTCCTGGTATAACCACTGAAACCCGTGGACATACAGGGACGCCCTACGTGCTCTGTGTAATTGCTGTCTGTGATCCCCTCCTCCCAGATCAAATCTAACAGTTTTCCTAATCTATCCTATTCAAATCTAAAACAAACTTTTTGTCTGGATTTTCAACATTGCATAACACACTGTATGCATGTTTTATGATTAAACATTTTTGAATGTTCTTGATAGTTTTCCTTTTTTTTCCTTATGCGTTCACCTAGGAAACTATAGAAACTATAGTTCTCATATTCTTAGCTACTGATCAGATTAAACTGTTTTTTCACCCTTTACTTTCCCATGTCATCTAAATGCATTGTTACTGTATGCCAGCATAATATATAGGCATGCTTCTATGACTGTGAGAGCATGCATAATTTGTCTAACTAGGGCTAATGTTGCAAGCTAAGGCGATGTGTTGATATATTTATGTAGGCAGCTTTTTCACATTCACTGAATATTAATGCATTACCAGCAGCTCCCAGCCTTCCTAAATGGCGGAAGCAGTAACGTCTGGATTTTTCAACAAATCACTTGTGGTTAAAATCAGTCTAATACATACAAAGTGTTTGATTTAAATAAAAAAGAGACTATATACAGAATATAAAAGTGCCATGTCTGTGAAAATATCTAAAAGATAGGACAGAACTCATAGTAGGTCTATGCAGTGATTGATTTGTTGGCTGCTGCAAAGCTCTGCATGGTGCTGGAAAATTTCAGTCTGTGAAAAATCCAGTTCAACAGCAATTATTTGTTTAATTGAGAAAATAATTTGCATCTAAACATTTAAAGTAGGAGTCAGATCTTGAAAAAGGTTTGACCAGGAGGTGAAATATGTGTGATCCATAAATTTGGTGTTCAAGAGGAACTTACTAATTGTAAGAGAGTAAAATACAGTAATTTGCACTACTGTTATTGTGTCACAGGAGACTTAGTTTTTTTACTACATACTCTAATCTGCTACACACATGAGAACTTTTTAATATTAAGGCTCCATGCACACCAGGAGCAGAAAAAGTTTTTAGCTTAAAAACGTGACATAAAAGACGCAAATTGAAAGCATATTGTACAAAGTATAGGCGAGTCTATGAGTTTAAGAGCATTTCATGTATAGGCGTTTTTTGCACTACACGCCCCTCTGCAAAAGCCAGTAAATTATGTACAGTGACAACACACCTTTTTTTTTTTTTTTTTTTACTAAAAAACGTTAAACCTTGACGTTCAGAAGAGATAAGAGGAGTTTAGGAGAGACTGACGTTTTTACAGCTCCTAAACTCCAGAAAATGCTAGAAGGGTTTTTTTTTTCCTGCCTCTGAACGTCCCTGACAGAAAACGCCTGTAGTAGTCATAATGTGCAAAGACACATAGAACACAATAGAAGTGCTTCTAGAGGCAGGTTTTTTTAAGTCCAGTGTGCATGAAACCTAAAGTAGAACTCCGCTAAGCATTATTCCACCTTAACTGGCCATATAACATATCCTTAAAATCTACAGTAAGAGCTGTTAATTTTTATAGTTGAGCAGGTATAAACCAGTAAAAAAATCTCTGCTCATGTGATGTAAATATGACGTTGTACTGTGCTCTATGCAGGTTGTTGTGTTATTTGGCTTAATACAGTATATATATAGTGGAGGAAGTTAAAACAAAAACAATTTTTCAGTCATTTTAAATCCCTATTTTTTGCTGCCCATTGCAAGGAACAAAGTCAGAATTACATTTATTAGATTCTTATGCCCCGTACACACGAGTGGATTTTCCGTCGGAAAAAACTTAGATGGCTTTTCCAACGGAATTGCGCTCAAGCTTGGCTTGCATACACATGGTCACACAAAAGTCCTATGAACTTCCGACCACCAAGAACGCGGTGACGTACAACACTATGAAGAGCCAAGAAAATTAAGTTCAATGCTTCCGAGCATGCGTAGGAATTTTGCGCGTCAGAATTTGTACAGACAATTGGAATTTCGGATCGGAACATTTTCCGACCGAAAAATAGAGAACATGCTCTCAATCTTTTGCTGGCGGGGATTCTGCCAGCAAAAGTCCGATGGAGCATACACACAGTCGGAATTTCCGACCAAAAGCTCTTATGAGACTTTTGCTGGCAGAATTTCCGCTCATGTATATGGGGCATTAAACTCATTTTAAAATAGTATCCTGCATTTCCTTTAGACTGGAGTTTTTCTTGTATAATTAATGTGGGGCATTATATATCTAATATCTAGCGAAAAGAATATTTTCTTATTTTGTGTAAAGAGTTGCTAAAATACTGGATTATAAATGCTTGTCCTCTGAGTGGCATATGAGAACAAAAGTTACATTTTTTTGTTGTGAGCTCTAAAGTCCAAACTGTTGCCAACACCTTCCATGCTACTGTTTTATTGCCATTGAAGAAATGTAGCAATGTATGGTCCCTGTTATTTAAATGTTGCTAATGTCCAGCTGTTCACCATGTGGCTAGCTCCTGTGTGGAGAGAGATCTTTCCCAATGCTCTTATTTGTTTTCCCCACATAAATCTGAGCTTGCGTAAACCCTGCGCACATGCCATGAAGCCATCTGTGAAAGTGTTAGCTTTCTTTTGATTTCAACTGAACTAAAAAGTGAGTTTTCTAGTTTAGATTTTGCAAACTAGGCCAAAAGAGTACAAGCTTCCCGTGTTGAACAGTGAAGGATAGACACACACAATGTGAAAGGCATATATTGCGGAGCTGGAGAACATTAGTCATTTATTACTTCAACAATTGTACATCAGGTTTGTAGTTAGGGCATTTTGAAAAAGATTACAAAAAAATTGGAACCCCAGGCGACCAGCAAAACACAGGTTTAAATACAAATATACAAAGCTGTTGGAAGAGCTGGAATTCTGCTCTAAAAGTAATGCATTCTCCCCCTTTGAGATAGCATGGATAGGCCTGTGACCTCACAATTTCGCCTCTCCAGGTAAAGTGTATTTAAAAAAAAAAAGTTTTCCTTTTATCTTTTTTTATATATTCTTTATTTTCAGAGTTTTCTTCATATACAAAATTCATCACATTTATAATCAAGTATTTAGACAAGTGCTTCTATTCAAATTCGGATTATATTTTCCCCCCCCCCCACCCAAAAAAAAAAAAAAAAAAAAAAAAAAAAAAAAAAAAAAAAAAAAAAAAAAGAGAAAAAAACCTACCCCGTCTCGCTCACCCTCCCCCATTCCCCACAGTACTTCCTTCCATTATCCTAAAATATTGTTCTGTTTCCCTGAACTCAATCCATTGTTGCCATGTCCTCTGATATTTTTCTTCTAGATTCTCTAAAGTGTATAGCGAGAGTTCTATTATTCTTGTCCTCTCCACCCTCTCTACCCACTCTTTCATTGAGGGTGTCTCCTGAAGTTTCCAGTAGCAGGGAATTAGGGCTTTGGCTGCATTTAATAGATAGGGGGTGAGGTTCCTAGAGTGTCTTCCCTCTCCACTCTCTGTATCATGGAATAAGCATACCCATGGCAGCTTCTTCACCCTTACTTGTGTTATTTTAAAAATTATTTCTATTATTTGCTCCCAATATTCCTTTATTTTCGGGCAGTACCACCACAGGTGTGAGAAGGAACCTACTACCTCGCACCCTCGCCGACAATTAGGAGAAATGTCTCCGTTGTAAGCGTTCGCTGCTTGAGGGGTTACATACCACCTAGCTAGGAGTTTATAGGACATTTCTACTGAATGTATATCTTTTGCTGTTGAGAAAACCCGTCCTAGGATCTTGGTCTTCTGGTCCTCGCTATTTAGTGGGCCGATCTCACCTTCCCATTTGCCTAAATACGTGGGATATTCATGTTCCGCTGCTCGCAACAAGATTTTGTACGTCTTTGAGATTCTTTTCTCGCGGTTGTTGGGGGAATCCATTAATTTTTCTAAGGGCCTAAATTCTCTCTTACCGCGTAAAGGTTTTGGGAGTGTCTGTGTGAAGTGTTGTATTTGGGTGTAGCGCCATTTGTCTAGTGCTCTATGTCCCCATTTCGTGATAATCTCATTGTAAGTGCTAATTCTATTCCCTTCCATCACGTCTATCAACCTTAAATTCTCTTTATTGGACCATCTACTAAAATATATAAACTCCTCCTTACCTGGAGAAAAAAAATTTGTGTCTAATAATGGAATTAGTGGAGAATTATAATCCCAATTGTGCCTTTTATGGATAGCATCCCAGATTTTTAGTGAGTGCCTTGTGAGTGCTGTTGTATTTGGTGCTAAGTGTCTATAGTGAGGGGGTATCCATATAATTTCTCCTAATCTTGTTCTGCTTAACTTTCTTTCGAGTTCCACCCAACTTTTATCCTCATAATTGTGGCTCCAGTCTATTATTCTAGCGATTGCGACCGCTTCGTAATACTTTTTAAAGTCCGGAGCAGCAAGCCCCCCTCTTCCTTTTTCTCTTACTAATGTATCGTATGCGATGCGCGCCCGTTTACCCGCCCAAATGAATTTTGTTATTATTGACTTTATTTTCTTCAGGTATGGCTGTGGGAGGGAAATTGGGATCATTTGGCAGGTATAAATGAATAAAGGGAGGGTGAACATCTTGACCGCGTTTATCTTCCCCATCCACGAGAGGACTTTATATTGCATTCCTCTAAGTTGCTTTTTGATTTTATTGATCAGCGGGATATAGTTGTGGTTAAAGAGGTCATCTACTTGAGACGTTAATTTTATTCCCAAATAGTTAAGCTCCTTTTTGCACCATTTAAATTGGAATCTAGATTGTATGGCACTCTGTTCTTGTATTGGTAGGGTTAGATTTAATATCTCGGATTTAGACATGTTAACTTTAAAGTTCGACAGTTTACCGTATTGTTTTAATTCTTTCATAGCCACTGGGATAGATATTCTGGGGTTGGAGATATAAAGCAACAGGTCATCCGCAAACGCCGATACCTTGTACTCCCTATCTCCAGCTCGAATTCCCCGGATATCAGGATTCTTACGAATCGCTGACAATAGGGGTTCTAGGGTAATTATGAATAAAAGAGGGGAAAGTGGGCACCCCTGTCTTGTCCCATTAAACAAGTCGAGGGGAGAAGACAGGGTCCCATTGACTCTTATTTTTGTTGTCGGCTGCTGATAGAGGGCCCCGATCCATTTCATCATCCTATCGCACAGTCCCATATAATTCAATGTTTCAAGCAAGAATACCCAATTGACCCGGTCAAAGGCCTTTTCGGCATCAATTGACATTAGGACTGAAGGCTCACCCCTTCTAACGGCTTCTTGAATCAGCATTATTGCTTTCAAGGAGTTATCTCTACCTTCCCTCCCCTGCACGAACCCAGCTTGGTCGTTATGTATCCATTCTGGCAGATATGACTTCAATCTTTCGGCAATTATTTTTGCAAATAGCTTTATGTCCGAGTTTAATAAGGAGATTGGCCTATAGCTTTCTACTGCCATCGGGTCTTTCCCCTCCTTTAAAATCAGAGTAATATGTGCCAGTAATGTCTCGTCTCTAAATTTCTCACTTATCCCTATTGCATTAAAGTATTTGCATAGTCTAGGTGCTAACTGCTTGGAGAACTTTTTATAATATATAATAGAGAATCCGTCCGGACCTGGGCTACCTCCCGGGGCTGTATTGGCTATTGCTCTTTCTACTTCTTCTACCGATATCGGTACTCCAAGTGCCTCCATTTCTACCTTTTTACCCCTTGGGAAGTCTATGTGCCGAAGGTATTCCCTGATTTCCTCCCGCCGTTTCCCTTCGTTTTGTTTATGTTCGATATTATATAGAGTACTGTAGTATTTGTGGAATGTATTTGCTATTTCCGGGGATGATATCAAGATCTCGCCATTTGTATCTCTAATCTTCTCTATGAACGTCCTGTTCTTTTTTTCCTTGACCATATTGGCCAGCCATTTACCTGCTCTATTCCCCCACTGATATCTCTCTCTCTTTAAAATGTGAATTGCGGCAATCCTCTCTTGCTCAACGTATTCTGCTAGCTCTCTTTTTTTGGCAATCAGGTCTTGTTTCTCCGGGATTCCTTTAGGTCTTGTTTTCTGCTCTAGCTCTTGTATGTCCTTATATAACTCCCTTTTCCTTTTTACCCTTGCTTTTTTTTTTCCTGCTCCGATGCCTATTAAGCTTCCCCTTATCACCGCTTTATGAGTTTCCCAAACTGTTGAGGCCGAGACCTCTGGTGACTCATTTAAAGTGAAGAAAGTTTCTAATTCATGTTCTATCTTACTAATTGACTCTTGGTCTTGCAACAATGTGACGTTAAGTTTCCAGTTTGTTCCAGGTCCACAGTCCCCCTTTATATCCAGATGGATTTTCACTGGGGCATGGTCGGATAAAGTCATTGTTTTTATTTCTGCTTTCCTGAGTAGCGGGACCAGCTGATGTTCTATGAAAATATAATCTATCCTGGAAAAGGAACTGTGGACCTGGGAGAAACAGGTATAATCTCTATCTTTTGGATGTAATATTCTCCAAGTATCTTGTAACTGCCAATTACCCAATGCTTCAATGACTTTTTTCTTCCTTTGTTCTGTAGCTTGGGACCTACCTACTGAAGTATCTAATTTTGGGTCTATGCTCCAATTAAGGTCTCCTGCCAGAATAAGTTTACCTTCTTTAAACCCCTCGAGTTTGCTTAATACTCTCCTGAGGAATTTATCCGGGTTTTTGTTTGGTGCGTAAACATTCACAATTGTACATTTCATATTGTGTAACATACCTTTTATACATAAGTATCTTCCCTCCGGGTCCACAAGACGCTCCTCCAACTTAAATTTCATTAACCTACTAAAACCGATTGCTATACCTCTCGAATAAGGCGATGAGGAATCCGCATAATACCATAGTGGGAAATTAAACGAATTTAATCTAATACCTGAACTATAGGTTATATGTGTCTCCTGTAGGCATACAATGCCTGCCTCCAGGAAGAGAAGTTCGTCATTTACCCTATGCCTTTTTTTTTTTTGAATTTAGCCCCCTTACATTATATGTAATGAAATTTATCCCCTCCATATTAGTTTTTTAGAGAGGTAGCCTATAGAGCGTCTTGTGGAGCCAGGGTCGATTTCTGTACTGTGTCGGCGGGGGGGGGTGAGCGAGACCCAAAAAAAAAAAAAAAAAAAAAAAAAAAAAAAAAAAAAAGAAACCCCCAAACATAACCCCCCCACCTCCCTCCTCCCCCCCCCCCCCTTCTGAAACGATACACCCTGACGGGTTGGACAGAACCCCCCATAATCGTTTGTTGGATGGAGCAGGCAGACTCTTTCATAGTGTCGCCTACATTCCATCTTCTCCCTGGGGCTTATTCCGTGACTATGTATACCCCCCCGCCACCCCCCCCGCTCCCCCCCACCCCACCCCCCCCCCCCCCCCCTCCGCCCTCCGTATTTCGTCTTTAGTTTACTATTTTCTTTACTTAAATCCCACCGACCTCTGGGGAATCCTCAACTTCCTCTCTCCCCCCCGGCTCTCCCCCTCCCGTCACCCCTCCCAGGTCGTTCGTATTGCGGGGGCCAGATGCCCTCCTCTACTCCCCACTCCAACATGGTTGGAAGTGGGTCAATCCCTAGGCGTTCACAGAACCCTCCCACTTCCTCCGGAAAGCGCAGGACCGCAGATCGTCCATCCCTTTTCCCCACTAAACATGCCGGGAACCCCCATTGATAGGGGATCTCTGCTGTCCTTAACGATGAAGTCAGGGGTTTAAGTCGCCACCTTCTTCTCAACGTCTCAGGGGCAAGGTCTGCATAGATCTGGAGCTCTACTCCCCCGAAGGATACCCCTTTAAGTGTTCTAATTTTGCTCATAATCCGGGTCTTATCTTCCGGATAATGAAACCTTATTATTACGTCCCTCGGGGCGTCTGGGCGTCCTCTCGGGGCTCGCACCAACCTATGTATTCTATCTATTTTCAGAGTATCTGTAGCCTCTCTATCTAAGAGGGGATTAAATAGTTGCTGTGCAATACTTCTCAATTCCATGTTGCCATATAACTCAGGGAGACCTTTTATGCGGAGGTTCTTCCTTCTGCTTCGATTCTCTTGGTCTTCTAATTTATATAGCAACAACCTGTTAGATCTATGGAGGGTATTCATCTGTTCTGCTATTTCCATTAGCTTTTGATCGTATATCTCTAACCTATCTTCCACCTCTTCTACTCTCCCCAGGACTAATCCTATATCTCCCCTTAGGGCTGCAATTTCCCCTTTCAGAGATGTTTCTAAGTTTGAAAACATCTCTGAAAGCATCTCTCTAATTTGTGGCATCCCCTCTTGGGGTGTGGGTGTGGGCCGCGTGGTTCTACCTATCTCCGTGTCTCCTCCCTCTGCTCCCCTCTCCTCCTCTCTAGTCTGTGTTTCCTCATGTCCTAGGGTGGGATTTAGTGGGGTTCTGTCCTCTACCTTCGGTCCCGGGATTTTTGCTCCATTTACCTTCCCTCCTTTGCTTTCCTCCGGGCCTCTCTGCCTATTTAAACCTGATCTTAGGGGTGCTCCTCCTTGACTCAATCTAGGGCCCCCCTGTCCCTCCTCCCTCGTGCCTGTATTGGTGGCCATATATCTCTGGATACCTCCCGGGCTTTGAGTTGGTGGTATGGTTTTGCCTGTCTTGCTTGTTTTACCCCTCATACTCCTTGCCGTCCTTGTTTTCTACTTAGGGTGATTTCGAGGTCCTATGCTTCCTCTTGTATTCCCCTTACTGACACCTCTTTCTTTGCTAATCTATATTGACCTGGGGGGGTACGGGGTACAGGCCCATTTCTTAATTAATTTATTTTACCTGGGGGGGGCAGGGTATATATTGTGTAATTTCCTGCTATGTTTCTTATCTAAACCCTTTTCCCACTCCTGGGTATTCCAATCCTCCTTTTAGGGTTTGTCTACCTCAAATCAGATACAATGCATATACCCCCACCTTTACCCCACACAAAATAATTTGTACTGTATTTTGTGTAAAAAGTTAAATCAGGCAGCTTGAAGTGTCTCTGAACCTTGTCACTTGCTCCTTCTTTCAGAGGAGGGAGAGGCGAATATGGGGACAAGAACAGATACCAACAAGTATCAGGAGGGACTGGGGGGGCTCCAAAAAAAAAAAAAGGAAAAAAAAAAAAAAAAAAAAAAAAAAAAAAAAAAAAAAAAAAAACAGAAGAGTGTAAGCGGGTCCAGGCGAAGAGGGAGAGAAAGTCCACTCCCCAATGGTGCCTCAACTCCGTATTCACTATACACGTTCTCCTGGCTCTAGGTTGAGGTTGAGGGTCCCCTGGGGGTCCATTCTAGGGGATTGTGGGAACGCCTGCTTGGTTACTCCGTGGGGTGCCCTTTTCTAGCGTCTGCCAGAGGTATGTTACTCTCAGCGGTCCCTGTTGTGATGGGTCCCGACGATTTGGGGTTTATTGGGATTTGCCGAGCTGAAGTAGTGTCCTGGGGGCCCAGTGGGGCTGTCTCTTTCACCTTCCGGCGATCCAACCCACCGACCTCTGCCTCTCCCGAACTATCTCCACATAAGGCTATATCTCCGGTCAGTTTTGTTATAAGCGGGGATCCCAGTCTGTTTAAAAGTAGGGTGCAGGATATGTGGGGTCAGTTCACCTCCTGGTACGCAAGTCTCTTCCTGACCCCCGGTAAAGCGAGGTTGGTGTAAAGGTTAAATAGTGCCCATCATTGGGTTGGATGTCAGGATAAATGTTATATTCCCCCTTTTTTTTTTTTCCCTTTGCCAAGATCTCTTTGTTATGCCTTGTTGTGCGGCTCTCCTTGATCCAATCCCTTCCACGGGCGTTTATAGTATATTGGGTGACTAGAGGGGCAGGTGGGAGAACCCCTACAACTTCCCAGCGGTCTTTGCCCGAATACAAGGTGACAGCCTTACTCAGGCTTTTGGCTTTTGGCTTTTGTCATATGTCCACCATATTTAATATTCCGTATTCAGGGTTTGACTGTCGAGGGGGTTTGTAGGGCAAAAAAAAACAAGAAAATTCGTCAGGCCCACTAGGCACATATGTGCGTGATCATATCCATTAGGCAGCCTCTCTCCGGTGTGAGAGTACAATAGGGGAACAGATTATAGCTGGCCCGAGGGCCACTCACCGCTCCTAGCGTCGGGTGCGGGGTCAAGATTCAGTCCTTCCTGAGCGTGCTTGTCCGGAAGCTGTCCCTTTGTTTCTTCCTCTGCTTCAGGGTCTGGATCTGCATTCCATGGCGCCTTGTGGGCATCAGGTTCGGCTAGACCTGTCTATGGCTGGGGCTGCAAGACATGGTCCCGCTACCTCGGGTAAGGACATGGATACTTTGCCCCGTTCCCGGGTAGCGGACGGAGGCCGGAGGCGAGCGGGAGGAGAGGCCCCTCAGTGGTGCCAGTGGACTGTGTGGCGGGCGGGCCGGCTCCGCTCCTCGTCGGTCATCCCCCCACCGCACACGGGCTGTGGGGTATCGGGCTAACCAACGCGTTCAGCGTGGAGGAGCGAGCGAGCGGTGGTGGGACGGGGGCGGGTCCGGGCAGGTCTGAGCGCGGGCTTGCGACGGGCGGCGCACACGCAGTCACGTCATGACGCCTCTCCCCCACCCCACTCTCTACTCTGACCTTCCTTTTATCTTTGCATACAGTGGGGAATGGGTAGTTTTTTTTTTTTTTAAGGGTGTACTCACACTGGCAATTTTAACTGATCCTGGGCATAGTTCCCCCTTGATCCAGTTCATTTGTCCAATGTGAGTGTTTGGACCATGTCCAGGAGCAGTTAAGTGTACTGTGATGAGGTCCAGTGGGAAGAGGAGGTTTAGTACAGTTCTCTTTAGTGTGAGTGCAAACCATTCCTGAGCACAGAATGCTTCAGGGATGACTGAGCACAAAAGCAGGGATCACAGTGGTCTGGTTGGCTGAGGTGATGATGAAGTGTGCCTGTGAACACTTGCTTATCACTAAGTGGATTGCAGACCAACAGAGGAGGGGGGACAATCAAATTTGAGTATAGTTCACTTGCCCGGTGTGAGCGCACCCTCAGATGTAGTGATGGTACATAAAAATAAATCCATTGTTAGACATTGCCATTGGAACAGATGTCCATATTCCCTAGATTCCCCCCTCTAGTCTATTTTTAGTGGCAAATTTTAAATGTGAGATTTCCTATCATTATGTGTGTTAGTTCACCAACACAAATGGAGCAACTTAATTTCCCCAGTGTGGACACAGTCAGTAATATAAAACCTTACAGTGGTTCTAGCTCTTAAAGATACTTTAAGCAATCCAACTTGGGGACCAACTCACAGCCTTCAGATTGGACAGGTTAGGTAATTAAGGTCATTACGTTGCTGTCATTAAGCATTTTTTCCTGTCATTTTTTTTTTTATTATTTTAAAGTCAGCAGCTACAAATACTGCAGCTGCTGACTTTTAAAATAAGGACACTTACCCGTCCAGCGCGCCCGCTATATCGGCACCTGAAGCTCGGCTCTCGGGTGCTGCCGCCGCCATCTTCGGTAAGGGAATCGGGAAGTGAAGCATTGCGGCTTCACTTCCCGGTTCCCTACTGCGCATGCCCGAGTTGCGCTGCACAATAAGGATAGTCCCTGCTATAACTGGAAACCGTGTGTTTCCCAGCAGACAGCAGGGCCCCACAGGAAGTGGCGTAATAGCCGCAGAATCTCCGGCTATCTATGCCTGGAAGTGGGTGCAGATACCTGTATTATACAGGTATCTGCACCCCCCTCCCCCTGAAAGGTGGCAATTGAGGCACCGGAGGGGGGGGGGGGTTCCACTTTAGGGTGGAGCTCCACTTTAAGCTTCTTATGTTAGATTGTCAGCACTGTTCAATGCAGTAGACCATGACTAGCTTACAATGCTTCTCTTCCCTCTCCTAATCTGAATTTTGTAGTGCAGTTGATTGCAGAAAGCTGATATAAAGACAGATCATAGTAGTAATACTATGGGGTTGATTTACTAAAACTGGAGAGTGCAAAATCTGGTTCAGTTCTGCATAGAAACCAATCACCTTACATTTTTCTTTTATTGTCAAACCTTAATTGAACAAGCTGAAGTTAGAAGCTGATTGGCTACCATGCACAGCTGCACCAGATTTTGCACTTTCCAGTTTTAGTAAATGAACCCCTATGTTTATTAAAAAAAAATGCCCCCTTTACTCTGATACCCCATAACTAAAATCTGGAACCAATTGCCTTCAGAAGTCACCTAGTTAGTAAATAGAGTCCACCTGTTTGTAATTTAAACTTAGTATAAATACAGCTGTTCTGTGAAACCCTCAGATGTTTGTTAGAGAACCTTAAGGAAAAAACAGCATCAGGAAGGCCAAGGAACACACCAGACAGGAATAAAGTCGTGGAGAAGTTTAAAGCAGGGTTAGGTTATAAAAAAATATCCCAAGCTTTGAACATCTCACGGAGCACTGTTAAATCCCTAATCCGAAAATGGAAAGAGTATGGCACAAGTGCAAACCTACCCAGACATGGCCGTCCACTTAAACTGACAGGCTGGGCAGAGAGAGCATTAATCAGAGAAGCAGCCAAGAGGCCCATGGAGGAGCTGCAGAGATCCACAGCTCAGGTGAGAGAATCTGTCCACAGGACAACTATTTGTCCTGCACTGGACAAATCTGGCCTTTATGAAAGAGTGGCAAGAAGAAAGCCATTGTTGAAAGAAAGCCATAAGGAGTCCCGTTTGCAGTTTGCGAGAAGCCATGTGGGGGACACAGCAAACGTGGAAGAAGGTGCTCTGGTCAGATGAGACCAAAATTGACCTAAAAGCAAAACGCTATGTGTGGAGGAAAACTAACACTGCATATTACCCTGAACACACCATCCCCACTGTGAAGCATGGCGGAGGCAGCATCATGTTGTGGGGATGCTTTTCTTCAGCAGGGGCATGGAAGCTGGTCAGAGTTGATGGGAAGATTGATGGAGCCAAATACAGGGCAATCTTAGGAGAAAAGCTGTTAAAGTCTGCAAAAGACTTGAGACTGGGAGGAGGTTCACCTTCCAGCAGGACAACGACCCTAAACATACAGCCAGAGCTACAATGGAATGGTTTACATCAAAGCATATTCATGTGTTAGAATGGCACAGTCCAGACCTAAATCCAATTGAGAATCTGTGGCAAGACTTGAAAATTGCTGTTCACACTGACGCTCTCCATCCAATCTAACAGAGCTTGAGCTATTTTCAAAGAAGAATGGGCAAAAATTACACTCTCTGGTTGTGCAAAGCTGGTAGAGACATCCCCAAAAAGACGTGCAGCTGTAATTGCAGTGAAAGGTGGTTCTACAAAGTATTGACTCAGGGGGGGTTGAATACAAATGCATGCCACTCTTTCACATATTTATTTTGTAAAGAATTTGGAAAACCATTTATCATTTTCCTTCCACTTCACAATTATGTGACACTTTCTGGTTGTCTATCACATAAAAGCCCAATAAAATAAATTTACGTTTTTGGTTGTAACATGACAAAATGTGGAAAATTTCAAGGGTTATGAATACTTTTTTAAGGCACTGCATGTAATCATCTACAGTACATAATATCAAAAGTTTCAGAGAATCTGAAGAAATCTCTGTGCACAAGGGGCAAGGCTGAAGCGCAATATTGGATGCCCATGATCTTTGGGCCCTCAGACTGCACTGCAAAACATGGCAGGCATTATTCTGTGATAGACATCACTGCATGGGCTTAGGAATACTTGCAAAAATATTTGCCTGTGAACACAGTTCGCTGTGCCATCCAAAAATGCAAGTTAAAGCTCTGTCATGCAATGAAGTAGCCATATTTAACCATAACCATGGGTGCTGCATCCTCCAAAGTAAAGAGGAGAGGGACATTTTGGCTTGTTATCAGTGCTCAGTTCAAAAGCATGCATCTCTGATGCTATGGGGGTGTGTTAGTGCATATGGAATGAGCAGCTTGCCCATCTGGAAAGGCACCATCAATGCTGAAAAATATTTCCAGTTTTAGAGCAGTATAGGCTCCCATTTAGATGACCAAAGGCATTAAGCGCACACAAAGCATAGCTGCAGACTGGTCAGGGTGCTTATGTTGACCCGGGTTCACAGCCAAAATTGCCTACAATTGGCACGTGAGCAGTAGGACTGGACAACAGAGCAATAGAAGAAGGTGACCTGATCCGATGAATCACATTTTCTTTTACAGCATGTGGATGGCTGGGTGCAAGTACAGTGGTGTGAAAAAGTGTTTGCCCCCTTCCTCATTTCCTGTTCCTTTGCATGTTTGTCACACTTAAGTGTTTCGGAACATCAAACCAATTTAAACAATAGTCAAGGACAACACAAGTAAACACAAAATGCAATTTGTAAATGAAGGTGTTTATTATTAAAGGTGAAAAAAAATCCAAACCATCATGGCCCTGTGTGAAAAAGTGATTGCCCCCCTTGTTAAAACATACTATAACTGTGGTTGTCCACACCTGAGTTCAATTTCTCTAGCTACACCCAGGCCTGATTATTGCCACACCTGTTCACAATCAAGGCATCACTTAAATAGGAGCTGCTTGACACAGTAAGGTCCACCAGAAGATCCTTAAAAGCTACACATCATGCCGAGACCCAAAGAAATTCAGGAACAATTGAGAAAGAAAGTAATTGAGATCTATCAGTCTGGAAAGGGTTATAAAGCCATTTCCAAAGCTTTGGGAATCCAGCAAACCACAGTGAGAGCCATTATCCACAAATGGCGAAGACATGGAACAGTGGTGAACCTTCCCAGGAGTGGCCGGCCGCCCAAAATTACCCCAAGAGCGCAGCGACGACTCATCCAAGAGGTCACAAAAGACCCCACAACAACGTCCAAGGAACTGCAGGCCTCACTTGCCTCAGTTAAGGTCAGCGTTCATGCCTCCACCATCAGGAAAAGACTGGGCAAAAATGGCCTGCATGGCAGAGTTCCAAGGAGAAAACCACTGCTGAGCAAAAAGAACATCAAAGCTCGTCTCAATTTCTCCACAACACATCTTGATGATCCCCAAGACTTTTGGGACAACATTCTGTGGACCGATGAGACAAAAGTGGAACTCTTTGGAAGGTGTGTGTCCAAGTATATCTGGCGTAGAAGGAACACTGCATTTCAGAAAAAGAACATTATACCAACAGTAAAATATGGTGGTGGTAGTGTGATGGTCTGGGGCTGTTTTGCTGCTCCAGGACCTGGAAGACTTGCCGTGATAAAAGGAACTATGAATTCTGCTGTCTACCAAGAGATCCTGAAGGAGAATGTCCGACCATCTGTTCGTGTACTCAAGCTGAAACGAACTTGGGTTCTGCAGCAGGACAATGATCCTAAACACACCAGCAAGTCCACCACCGAATGGCTGAAGAAAAACAAAATGAAGACTTTGGAGTGGCCTAGCCAAAGTCCTGACCTGAATCCTATTGAGATGTTGTGGTATGACCTTAAAAAGGCCGTTCATGCTCGAAAACCCTCTAATGTAACTGAATTAGGACAATTCTGCAAAGATGAGTGGGCCAAAATTGCTCGAGGACGCTGTAAAAGCCTCATTGCACGTTATCGCAAACGCTTGGTTGCAGTTGTTGCTGCTAAGGGTGGCCCAACCAGTTATTAGGTTTAGGGGGCAATCACTTTTTCACACAGGGCCATGATGGTTTGGATTTTTTTTCACCTTTAATAATAAACACCTTCATTTACAAATTGCATTTTGTGTTTACTTGTGTTGTCCTTGACTATTGTTTAAATTGGTTTGATGTTCCGAAACACTTAAGTGTGACAAACATGCAAAGGAATAGGAAATGAGGAAGGGGGCAAACACTTTTTCACACCACTGTATGTCACTTATCCAGATAGCAAGCATAACTTGCCACACATTTGTGGCAATGTTGAGTTGTAAATCTGTTAACTTGCTGCACATTTTCACTGGCAAGTTGTACACTTGTAGAGCACTTGAAGTTCTAGTTGACACTTTTCCAAATTGTAACAAATTTGCGTGGCAAGTCTCTAGCAAGAGCAAAGTTGCAATGGTGAGTCTACAGCAAAAGCTCTGCAAGTCTACAGCATGAAAATTCAGCCACAGTGAACCCTGTGGTGGGATGACTGTTGCACATCATAACTGAACCAGAACTTGCAGCAGACTTGCAGAATGTGTGCAAAAAAAAAATTGATCTGGAGTCATGCAATGCGGAATCGCTGCAATTGTGCAACAAACTTGTCAAGTCTGGCTAGTCTAGCAATAGCTTAGCAAGTTATTTTCAAACTTACAGCACAATTGCTTGCTATCTGAGTACCTGGGGAAGAGATGGCACCAGGACGCAGTATGGGAAGAAGGTAAGCCAGCGAAGGCAGTGTTATGCTTTGGCCAGTGTTCTGCTGGGAACCTTGGTCCTGCAATTTATATGGATGAAACTTTGATGTGTAAATAAACATTTGTAAATGCATTTTTATGAGTGTGTTGCAACATACGCATGTATACATGTGTAAATTACTGCACTCAAATCTGAAATCTCTATTTTTATTTTACGGCTCTGTACTCAATGCTGTAATACTGTACTTTACACTGCTATATGCATTGTTTCATAGATAAGAATGCACCTGTGCATAGATCACAAAAAAAAAGTGGTGTATTTTTTTTACCCCCGTGTGCAAGAGACATAAAGCATTGTAAAACTGATCAACACCGTGTAACTGAATAAGCTAAACAAAGACAAAATCATGTTTTTTTTTCAAAGCTTATTATCTATTAATTGATTTTGAATTTGTAGTTGGATGGAATCCAGCTATGGCAGAATATGTAAATTTGAGTAAAATATTATTTTGTTTTGGGATTTTATCTTCAGGTTGGTCAATTCACAGACAAGAATATCAATTAGTTATGCAATCTTTTTTTGTACGTAAAGTTATTTCTACTTCTTATATGATTTTATGAATTCTTGTTTTGTCACCATTTGTAAAGCTATGGCTATTTTATAGAACATTAGCTCCAACAATAATTTTTGTGATATCACTTATACACTCCAAATACTTCAAAAACTGATAAAGTAAGGAATACATTTGGCTAATCCGTGCGATTAATCCCCTAGTCCTTTGGAAAAAAAACACATTCAGAAGGATTAATTAAATGAAAATTAGTCGGCAAATAACAGGTGGTAATGACAGTATCACATGCTTTATACTTTAGTGATATTTTTCACTATAAAATGTGAAAGTGCTGCTGGTCTTGGAACCTAAATCGTGTGTAATAATGTTGTCTTCCATGCATAAACCATAACATAAAATGGTATTAGAGTGGATAGTTAACATAGTGCTGCCTTCTATTTTTATACAGTCAGCATATTGTGTACATTTTATCAGCACTATAAAAAGAAGCACACAGGCAAAATGTGCTCACGTAATTTCATTCTGCTTTCTCTTGCTACTGTCGAGTCCTTGGCATTTGCAGAACAGATTGCAGTTTGTAATGAAAAGGGAAACGAAAATGAAAAATATTGAGTGAACAGCATGGCCCATTTGATATGATTATGAAGAATGTTGCTTTATTCTGTCTTTTCTACTGCAATCTGAAAACAGTAGCAGGGGGTTACAAGCAGACTTTGGCGTGTGATTGTCACTCACTGTCATTTAACATTTGCAACCAGGAGACATCTTTATGCCTGGTCAGATGAGGGGAACAGATTTGCAGTTAGCAGTCAGTCCAGTCTCCACTAAACAAACAAGGACAGGCCAGTCACACCAGCATCTCACATAAGAATATAATGGACTTCGCTGACCCCACTGCCCTCCATTCATCTCCGCTTCTAGTTGAATCAAAGCTTCACTTGCTATTCTCAATTTCCTTTAATTGCTGCCTATGCGAAGATAAGAAAATTAACAATTTGCACTTAAAAGTCTCAAGCAGGAAATTAAGCTTGCCATGGCTTGCTCCAGTTTTAAAAGGCAATCTAAAAGGAAAAGGATGGAGAGTGTTAATGTGACAGAATGTCTTTTGTAAATTGCTGAGAATATCTTCTAATGTATTTAACTGCATTGTAGGGTGAGAATCTTGTAATGTGTACACTACCTCCAGCAAAGACTTAACCAAAGAGCATTACAGTTACATAACAAATTTAAGAAAAAATAACTTTGTACAATAACAATTTTTGCTGATAGGTTTTCAATTGCTGAGTTTTATGAAATATCCGTGTTCTCAGAGATATACTTTAACTACTTAAAGTCTGCTCCATAGCAGTTTTACTGCTACAGTGCAGCTCTCCTGTGCAGAATCACACATGTATACATGATTCTGCACCTCCGCCTGAAGGGGGCGCACAGACACCACCGGCAGGCCGCTTCTGCTGTGAATATCCAGTCTGCAGGTGCTGGGCACTCGATGTCCTCCGGCACCCAACGATTGTTGGCAATACACAGAGAACTGAGATATGCCTATGTAAACAAGGCATATTTTAGTTCTGACAGTGGAGAAGGGATGTATTTTGTGTCTCTGCAAAGCAGGAGCTAGAATCCATCTCTTTCCCTAGTAAAAGCAGCGCACTGTGTACACAAAAACACCGTCTGGGCACACAGTTAACCCTTTGATCCCCCCCAGATGTTTATTCCCTTCCCAGCCAATGTCACTAGTACAGCAACCGTGCATATTTTTAGCACTGGTCACTGGTTCCTTCAAAGTGTCAGTTGCAATATCCCACAGTAAGTCACTGATCGCCGCCATTACTATTATAAAAAAAAAATAATAATTCCATAAATATATCTCATAGATGTAGGCACTATAACGTTCACGTAAAACAATATTTGCTCATTGGGATTTTTTTTGCCAAAAACATGTAGTAGAATAAATATTGGCCTAAATGTATGAAGAAATTCAGTTTTTTACATGTTTTTATTGCACGTGTTTTATAGCAAAAAGTAAAATATATTGTTTGTTTTTTTCAAAATTGCCAGCCTTTTTTGTTTATAGTGCAAAAAATAAAAAACGCAGAGATGATCAAATACAGTGTCTTGCAAAAGTATTCACCCCCTTGGCTTTTTACCTGTTTTGTTACATTACAGCCTTTAGTTCAATGTTTTTTTTAATCTGAATTATATGTCTAAGTCGGTGAAGTAAAATTAGAACAATATATACGTAAAACTATTTTTCAGAAATAAAAAAAATGATAATTGGCATGTGCGTATGTATTTATCCCCTTTGTTATGAAGCTCATAAAAAGCTCTGGTGCAACCAATTACCTTCAGAAGTCACGTAATTAGTGAAATGATGTCCACCTGTGTGCATTCTATACTTTCCAACAACAAAACCGTGGATTTTTGTTTGAAGGATATTGGCTCCAACTTGTCTTGCATACACACAGTCACACAAATGTTGGCCAACAATTACGAACGTAATGATGTACAAGACATACGTGATGACTCCATTACGAACGCTAGTTATATCTCCGGCTCGTACTTGATTCGGAGCATGCATGGACTTTTGTCTGACTTTTGTCCGACAACAAACATTTGTTAGTGGAAAATTTGAGAACCTGCTAGCCAACATTTGTTGGCGGAAAGTCCACCAACAAATGTTCAATGGAGCATACACACGGTCGGACTTTCCGCCAACAAGCTCACTTCCAACATTTCTTGTCGAAAAATCCGATCGTGTGTACGGGGCATAAGTGTCACATGATCTGTCATTACATATACACACCTTTTTGAAAGCCCCAGAGGCTGCAACACCTAAGAAAGAGGCACCACTAACCAAACACTGCCATGAAGACCAAAGAACTCTCCAAACAAGAAAGGGACAATGTTGTTGAGAAGTACAATTTAGGGTTAGGTTATAAAAAAATATCCAAATCTTTGATGATCCCTAGATCAAATCTATCATAACCAAATGGAAAGAACATGGCACAAAAGCAAACCTGCCAAGAGACGGCCACACATGAAAAAACTCACGGACAAGTAGGGCATTAATCACAGAGACCTAAGGTAACCCTGGACAATCCATGTTAATTCCAGGTTGTGAGGCAACAAAACACAAAAAATGCCAAGGGGGTGAATACTTTTGCAAGGCACAGTACCACCAAAAGAAAGCTCTATCTGTGGGAAAAAAAGAACATACATTTTATTTGGGTACAGTGTCGCACAACCGTGCAATTGCAGTTAAAGTAACGCAGTGCTGTATCACAAAAAATGGCCTGGTCATGAAGGGGGTAAATCTTCCAGAGGTCAAGTGGTTAAGTCATTCTGTCACTGGGTCTCAGAAAGCAGAGAGACTGCAGCTGTATAGCGTTAGTTCCCCTGTCTACTACCTGATATGCCACCTAAGCCACCTGAAAAAAATGTACTTCCAGTTATGACAGACATGTACATTCCCTTCCTCATCTGACCTAGGTGCTTAAATGACCTGTTAACCGACCTGAGCACTGTCACATGGTATGGAAGGGAGGGCATTCCTAGCCATATGGAAATGCTGACTTTCAGAAAAAGTTGTATCTAACCAGCATATTTGGAAGCTGAAGCATGAGCAGTGACTGTATTTTGGAGCGTTGGAGGATCCCTCTCTTTAGTTTGTGTAACCCTCTGGCTGGTTTACCCTAAAAGGGGAGACCAAACATAGTTTAGGGTGTGTACAGCAAGAAAACCATAGTATCGAGTATATCCAACCTGGATATAGAAGCCATTTATAACTTTCTTTCAGTGAACCTTAGATTAATTCAGAGAGCTCGAACTGCCCAGATTGAATTGCAAAAGCTTTATTTATTTAGTTGCAATAAGAGGGTGTATAGTTTTATTTTTTTTTTATGTTTTTCTATATAAATATCACAAAGATTGATTACATATAAAAAATCTTATCAAAGTGTCTTACTATTTTAAACAGCTTTTTTTAACCAATCGATCCCCTGCACCTGTATATATTGCTTAGGCAATACCTTATCAATACTTACAATACCTAAGTATTCCATATATTATTTGTTTCAGGGCAAATAAAACTTTTATACATAACACAATATTTTATCCATTATGATCATTGCTCATTTTAAAACTCCCAGTGAGTAAAAAAATGCAAATTTTATTCTGTGAACTGTCTTTTTTAAAATAACAATAAGATTAACTTTTGGTTAATGAAAAAATCAAATGGCTCTGTGAAAATGTTGCTTATTTGTTTTAATCCAGTGCTCAAAAAAATGTAAAATAAAAGAATGAGCAGAGAAAAATGTTTAAATATGATGGTAAAATATAAAATCAGCAAAAAATAATAGCTGGGGGCGGAAGGGGGGAACAAGTTAATTAGTACTGATTAAGGTTGATTAGAGGTTACGTAAGTACTTTTATTTATTTTTTGCATTTCTTAGGTTGATTTAATTGACATTAATTGCAGATAAAAAGACTTGTTTGTTCTGCATTTAGTGGAACAGGTCTAAATATACTTTAACTACAAAAGTGTCACAGTATATTTAATAATGAAGCCTGTAAGAAATGTTCACTAGCTTTAATAATAGAAGAATAATAAATAAATGGAACCGGGGCCAATAATTAAACAAAAAGGAAAAAAGGGTTGCTGCATCTGAAATTAGTGAAGACTAATGAAGAATGAATGCTGTGATAAAGGGCGCTCCCAATACAATCATTAAAAATGCAAAAAGTGATTTGTACAAATAGTGTGTATACATTCAAAACCGTGTATAAATGTGTATTAGTGAATGGCTTCACTTTATACATGTGCACAAATATCTCAGAAAAAATGAATTAATATATTTTTGATTGCTCAAACAAATATATCATGAAAAGTTCAAAACATTAATAGAAGAGCTGCTGCCTGCAACGCAGATCATCATTTTGACAGCTGGGTTTTGACAATTTCTATGAACACAAAGCCACAGCCAGGGGGAAGCACATGGCATACTAGGTATGCCCAGGGTACACAAATTAACTTTTTTTTTGGGTGGGGGGGGGGGGGCGGTGTACCTTGAATACCCAAATCATTTCTCTGGTCAAGTAAAATTTGCAAATATATATGAGTAGGGGGGCAGTCATATTGGCTCATTACATAGGATCCTGCTGATCCTCTTTTCTTACTGATTCCATGTGAATGAAAGTAATAGACTCTTAACAATTGTAAAGAATTGCCTCTAAGTTGCACATGTTTTTATTCACAAGAAGAATGAGGTACATTTCACTCAAAATGTTGTTTGGTACTGTTGACACAGGCCACTATTTATTTATGCAAAATGTGATTTTTAGATCTGCTTTAAAGTTTTTTCTACCAATAGGCTACTGCCTTGAAATGCAGTGATGGCTGGTGCTCAAAATGTTTTGGGGGGGCGCAAATAAATACCACCAAAAGAAAGTTCTGTTTGTGGGAAAAAAAGGACATCAATTTTATTTGCGTACAGCATTGCACGACAGCACAATTGTCAATTAAAGCGATGCAGTGCCGAATAGCAACAAATATATTCATATCTGTGGCTGATCACAAACACCTGGCCATGCCCGCTGCAGACAAATGCTGATCTGGGTGGTATACGGCTCTAATTGGCCATGTGCATGCGATATAGGACAACTATCATCTTATCTTACCTGTCTCTATACCTAACACACTTAAGGTAGATGTTAACTACTATGACAATGACATTTAGCTTGCTAAAGCACAGTTTATCATAACAAATTCCATTTTTTATTTTTTTGGAAAACGTTTTTTTTTTTTTTTTTTCATGCAGTTGTGCATCTTAGCACTTCTGATCTCCCGCAGCCACTTTGTTATACTGTACACATGAGGATGTCAGCACAGCACACAAATAGTCAGTAACAGGGTCAGGGATTACCAAAAAAATCTTCAATTGATCTTCAAATAGGCCCCGCTCGGGCCGTGCATTCCATCCAAGCAGCGGCAACATCACTTCCGGCTTCTCACTGGCACAGAGAAACCGGAAGTGACGTTGGGAGGGAAAGCACCACCCACGTCCGACGGTGCCAATCAACATAAACACAGCAAGAAGAATGACACTATGGGAGTGTAAAGGCGCGCTGCGTTGCTCGACAAAGCATCAGAAAACCCTGCAAATGAAGCGTCTCGCCTGCAATCACGTGATTGCATTGGCGTCATGCTTCCCATAGTGCACTGTGTCCGACACCCAAACACAGTGCAATTAAAGTTTTTTTTTTCTTAAAGGGCCTTTTTTTTGTGACTATCTTTGCGGGGGGCAGTGCCTGTGTACGTCCTATGGACAGGCCACCACTGCTGAAATGACCAAATTGACTTCACACTTATTTGACATGATTAAAAAGTATAGGGTTTTTTTGGGGGGTTTTTGACACAGTTTGTACTTTTCTTTTTAAAGGGTCCATGATTGTATGTGCCACAGGAACTTGGGTTTATTACTAATATGGGATGACACTTTGACTTTTTTTTTTTTTTTTTTTTAATTCTTTGTTTTCCACAATATACAGGGAATGTTTGAAGGTGCATAGTCATGTGTTAAACATAGAAAGTCTATTTACATGTACTCTGTATTCCTAATTTGGTGAATGAAGTAGGTCTCTAATGAGATTGTGCACAGCTTGTATGTAAATGGGGGAGTATGTGACTAATAGGTAAGAAAGGGGTAAGGCATCGCAAGATGGGAAAAGGATGGGCAAGAATTCACTATGTAAGGCTGGCAACAAGGGTAGAGGTTGTAAGGGTAGGGAAAGGAGAATAAGGAAGGTTCCTGTAAGAGGTATTGAGGGGGAAAAGGAAGGAAGGAATATGGAGACATATAAGGGAAGGTATGGTGTGAGGGAGAGTGGCCAGCATGGGATTGCGGTAGAAGTCATCTGGGAAGAGGAATGGGGTAGTGGTCTAACTCCCAGATGCCCAGGGGGGTTTTTCGTTTGAGCTTTCTGATAGGAAGGGGTCTGGGACATTTCTCGTGAGAGCTGTGTAATCAGTGAAAAACTGAAAGTAAATTCAATAAAAGCTTGTATGTCTGAAGGGGTCACATTTGTATTTGGGTGCTGCTCTTGAGTGTTAGGTCTTCCATATACATTATGTATTTATTCTAATAAATCCCCAAAATAGTTTGCTGCAGTTTGTCTGCTTGTAATCTTTAAAATGTGTTTTCTTTATTTCTTTCAGGATGCTGAGGAGTACTCTGACCTCCCTGTAAGACATAATGAAGACCAGATGAACAGTGAATTGGCAAAGAACCTTCCCATTGAAGTAAATCCTCATTCCATGGACAGTGCACACACCAAGGCACACCTCCTATTGCAAGCTCATTTCAGCCAAGCCACATTACCGTGTCCTGACTATGGCACTGATACCAAAACTGTACTGGATCAAGCCATCAGAGTATGCCAAGTAGGTGTTTTTGTTTCTATCTTATAAAATGTTAAAACAAAAAAACAAACACGTGAATGCTTTTCTTTCCCCATAGAGAAGTTGGTGATGGTAAGTGTGTTAAGCAACCCTTGAACATACTTGGCCATTGTTATTATTCAGTTTTTCTTTGGTAAGTTTCAGAAGGTTTACGTGGAAAGAAATTTGTCAGTGGTGTCACAGGTAGTACTGTTATAGAGTTCTCAAAACGTGAGCCACAAATCATGTTGAACATTCATGCAAAGTAGTAGAAAGTATCAAGAGAGTCAAATGAACTGATGTACACCAAAACTCAATGTAGAGTTGACAGCAAAGAACAGATAGACAGATATTTAAAGGAACATGATAGGGAGAGAGAAGGAATTAGCGGAAGAGAAAAGGGTCGCAAGGGTTAGGTAGGGTGTAGATGGAGGTGAGATTCGGAAGGAGGAAGGGTGGTGGGGAGGATGGGAAGTGATGTACAGAGAGGGGTGGGGATGGAAGGAAGTAGCCAGTAATGGTTAACTAAATAACAGTAAACAAAGAAGAATTCTAATGGTTAGAGCAATGAGACCAGTGTGCCTAATCAAGGACTTAGTGTAACTAAATCAAATTGAACAGTTAGGATTACTCAGCCAGGTGTACCATGAAGTGAATGAGTGATTTTTTAATGCAAACATCTGTTCCATTGAACATTGTAGTTTCAGATCTTTGATCATGTTAAGGAAGCTTGGCTGTTGAGTTGTATTCTACAACCTAGCAACATTCAGTTTAGCAGCTAGTAGTAGGTAAATTGCAATATTTCTGAATGTAAAAGGAAGAAAATCAATTCCCAAGTGATGAAGCTAGTGTTGAAGAAGGCCTCATATGAATCCCAGTAATATCAGAGATCAGGGAAATAATTACATTTTAAAAATGTAAGCAATTTTCAGAGTCAACATATATGTTAAAGGGAGCTCACATTTCCACATTCCCTTCGGCACTTAGAGGTGTGAGAAGGGTCAAATCTAGAAATGTTGTAGGGGTAAAACACGGCCTATGCATTATATTTTGTAGTACTTTCAAGTGATTAGTGCAATGAGAATGCACTATATGTAGAGGTTATCACTAGTTATCAACCAGTATATTGGTCATGTTGAGAATGTTGTTGAATAAAGAGATCCTTGTCTTCTTGTGGGTTTGGTTTGGGCTGAAGAGGAGTGAGTGAATAGAAGCGGTGAGGAAGTGATGAACTTGTAGATATATTATTTGGAGAGTGAATTTGAGAGTTCTCTGCTTTGTGCATTGATGGGTTTAATACCCTATGCTGGAATTAGTTATTTTATGGTAGTGATACCATGTAGTTTCCAGGATGTTAGTCCTGCACTCATGTTTTCAGCCAACAGCAGGTGGAAGCTCACTGTCAGCTGACGTCACAGAGATGGTACAGGCTCTGAACAGATCTTGACCATATGGTCAGGATGCAACCAAGCCTGGATTGGCATCTGGCTCAGCCTCCCAGCAAGCGGCTGAGAGGCTGAGCCAGCCCCTCCCACCGTCTCCGCAGCCCAGTTTGCAAGATAACTGAAATACATCACAACAGGGGATATCTTTTGCTGCTCAGTGATTGCAGTATTCTAGTCTGAATCTCCCCAAGGTAAGACGTAAATTCTGGCCTGTTAGTGGGTCCTGAGGACAGAAGTTGAGAACCACTGTACTAGAAAATCCCTCAGAGTCAGCATACCGGCTACTTTTATTAATGGAAAAAGTTAAATCCCAATTAAATACTAGGTGATCCTGCCATTCCCCTTGCATATAATGTGCTTTTTGACCATGCTAAGCATGGCAGCAAATGTTCCTGTAGTCCTGACTAACATCCTACCTCCTCTAATGCTACCTACAGGATGCTGTGCTGATGCTGAAGACCCATTAGAGACTACAATGTTCATGTTACCACAGCAAAAAAAAGCTAGAAAAACAATTTTGAAGGGTTTTTAGACTTTTTTGTTTACAGAGCATACCTAAGGAAGTTTCAGCTTTGTTGTTTTTCAGTTATGCAGTAATGTCTTTACACCTGTTATAAGTACACGCTGTTGACCTTATTCTAAAAATATTTGTTTCTGTTATGCTGGCATCTATACTTTTGAGTTACTGACACCGACAATGTGTTCATATTCCGAAAATTAGAAGTCCTAACCTGCATGCCTGTTCCAGGTTAGTGTGTCAAATGGATAAGCATAAAAAGCCAGGCAACTAGGACAATTGCACAAGAAGATTGTATGATGTATGGCCAGCTTAGGGATATCTACTTCATAATCATGCAGGTGTTTTGCTCATTATAGAGTACCTTTATCTTGCACTGATTTTTGCCAACTATATAATACACCAATCGTAGTTGGCATTGGGATGCGTTTGTAGCAGTTATTAGAGCAGTTGTCAATTACTGCTTTGTGCAAGTTATTTTTCTTACCATATCCTACAAATGCGTAGGCAATAATATATTAATCTAGTTGAAAACAGGTGTGCAATGCTAATTTTTTATCTTGCTGTTTCTAAAGTGGGAAAAGAAAAGCTCAGAACTGGTGTTCTATAAATTTTGCCATTGTGTGGAATATTATAGCCCAGATGTTCATATTTTACTTTTCACATGCACACTATATAATGTATTAATCCCCTCTAGAGAATCTGAAATAGTTGCTATGGTTACAAGATGCTTGTGAATGAAAAAAAAAAATACAATCAGTTAAGCCAAATGTAAATAGCCGTTTTAGATTTGTTTTTGCATTACATTGTATTACATGTAGATTATCATTAATTAAAACTCTGCTGTGTAAAGGAGTTGGGGCAAACAGATAAGCTTTTAGCATTAGAAAGAATGACATGTAATGAAATGAAAATAAAAACAAAAGCTGTAAATAACTTGATAGAAACCAATGGTATTGTAACAGATATCTTATTTCATCCCTTGATGAAAAAAAAATTGTTTCTAAGGGCCGTTTATGTAACATTCACCAAACATTTGCTGGTAATTAAGGATATCTAGTAATTTAAAATACATGCACCAGATAGATTCACCTGAAGGGAATATTTGAAAAATTACCCATACACATTTTTATTAAAATGCCCCCTGGTGCTTCATAACTGAAACTATACATTGTATAGGAGACTATTTGTTATCCCTCTCCTATTGAACATCTATTCAAAAATACATTGAAGAAGCATGTTGTTAAGTGATTTGCACCATTATTATAACACTTTGCAGTGGTCTATGATTGAAAGTGGACCTTTCAGCCTTCAATAATAAATTCCTGACATTCGACAATACACAAGCATACAAGCTACAGCATTATTTTTTTCAAAAAGCTATACCTTTCATTGAAAGCAGAATATATAGTCAAGCGCCTGTGCCTAGTATGAGATGTCATCAGTCTCTATCATATAGAAGGAAGTTTTTACTCAGCTTCCTCTTTCCTGATCCATTGTAACTTTATAGCAAGTCAGACATTTATAAACAAGACTAAGAACCGCAGAGGCATCATGGTTTACATGATTGTGTCATCTCTAAACCAGCATCTTAGTCTAGGAAGTAGATGCTGATCCTGGATGATATCTGAACAAAGTTGGTGCTGCATACCTAGAGAGAAAAGCAGCTGAAGGCACTGTTGGGTAAAGTATTGTAACATCTGTAATGGAGGACCAGATTGTGAGTGCTCCAGTTTTAGTAAATGAACGACTTAATGCTTATATAATTCTAAATCTAGCCATACATGGCTCAGTTTTTAGTTTTTTTTCAACCTGTAGGCTGAATGAAAAAAACGGAACTGATTCTCCAATCCACACATTTAAGGTGGATGAGGAGATCCTCCCCGCTGTGTCATTGTATCCTTACAGCAGGACCCCCCACTGTAAGAATACATAGATCACTGCTGCCGTTGATTGGCTGAGTGCACTGATTAAAGCTAAATTTTCCAACAAAATTATTAGATCGACTCATGATTAGGAACAGCCATAGATGGTTTGAAATTTGGCTCGTCCCTGCTAAACCAGCCGATTTTCAATCCATCTACGGTCAGTATAACTAAATGCAAAATGTTTTTTTTTTTTTCAGTTTTGTAGAGTGGAGTGAGATTAGAACACTTGTTAGTTTTTATTGCTGTCTGTGCCCCCATTGAGGAGATTCACCCTTTCTGTTTGTCCTGTTTACCATTATTATTGGAAGTGAAAGCAAAAGAAAATCTAAAATTTTGTGTAAATTAAAAGTAATAGAGGGGAAATCTTCCAATGGGGACACTAGTTCTGGTGACCTGGGGGTCCCCAAGGAATTCCTTTAATTTGCCGGGGTTTCCCCTCACTTCCTGTTTGGCTATGGGACAGGAAGTGAAGGGAAATCTCCTCAATGGGACACAGATGGCGAAAATAATATGATAGGGGTGATAACTAGGGTTGCCACCAGGTTCTGTGGCTGATAAAGGTGGTAATTAATCTAATTTAGTGCCTTATCTGCATTAAATCAGCCTCAGAACCTTTTTAATTAATATGTGTTTGGGTTTAAAGGGATGAGGTGGCAACCCTAGTTATAGCCCTCCCTTGCTCTATCCCAGGGGTAGGCAACCTTAAAGAGGTGGAGATCTACCTGAACAACATGGGAGAAGTCAAAGATCACCAGGCACAATGTTGCCTCCTCACACCTGATTTAAACCTCTAATTGCTGTAATACCAAACCACAGTTGCATGCATTGCACAGAAATCAGGTGGTGAGGAGGCAACATATCGCCTCCTCACTACCTGTCAAACACACTTGGATCACTGTTCAGAGGAGAAGCTGTGCCTGCTGCACTTATGAATGAGCCCTTAGTTCCTTTCGGCAGCAGCACCCTTAGTGTTTATTCACATGTAAAATTAGGGGGTTGTAAAACCCTGTGGTTGAGTAGTGGTTTTACCAACCCCAATCACTACCCTTTTTAGCTGCTGAGGCAGCAGCCAAAGGTTTACACATGCTGCAGCTGGAGTTAAACCCCTGCTGCTTTTAGTGGGTGCTCCATTTGCCAATCAGGACCCATTCATGTAAATTAGGGCAACTCTGCAAACTCCCCACAACTGCATGCTCCTGCTGGGTCCAAGGGCTTAAGGCAGGTGGTAAGAAAGCAACACAACACTGCCTTCTTTAACCCCTTGTTTTCTGTACTGCACAAGGTTGCAGGTGACTTGCAGAGTAGCCTCATTCACTTAAATGGGTCATGCTTAGCAGGTGCTACACCCACAAACCATGACAGGGCGTAAATGTCCTGCTGTGGCTGTGACATTTGTACACCCCTGGCCACTGCAGCTAAAGGGGGGGGCGGTTGGGTGGGGGTGGTTAAAACACATCTTAACTATGGGTTTTTGCCACCCCTCAAACGTGAATGAACCGTTACTGTTCCAAGCCCCCTATAAGGCTGCTTTCACACTGATGTGCTGCAGTTTACCCACACCGCAGTGCATCTATGACTTTCCTGCCATAGACTTCTGTTATATCCTGCAGATGTGGTGCACTTTCTGAAAGTGCACCAAACCCACAGGATATAATGGAAGTCTATGGCTAAGCACAGGAAATCTGCAGGTACACTGCACTGCACCCACGGTCAGGGTTGGTGCAAGGATTTTCGACACCCTAGGCGAAACCTCATTTTGACGCCTCCCCCCCCCCCCCCCCCGGCTCTGCCCCGTTTTATCCCAACCAGCAGCGCCGGAGCCCACTAGAGGTTATAACATTGTTACAGAGGTATTTATAATAGAGCACAGAAAACTGAGATGAAGAGTAGGGAAACCAGTGGCTGGGTGTGCTAGACAGCAGTGCGCCCTAGGTGGCTGCCTAGTTTGCCTAGTGGTAGCACCAGCCCTGCCCATGGTGTAAGTAAACCGCAGCACATCAGTGTAAAAGTGGCACTATACTATTATGCCCAGTGTATTGCTTCACACTGACCTGAAGATCTCTTCTTTCCTGCTGCTGGCACCACTCTGGAGACCGCTAGCTGGGATAAGTGGTGGGGTGCAATTGGTATCACTTTACATGGGACAGGAGCCAGCACTACACAGGAGGCATCGGCTTATGTGTCTCTTGCTCCCTACTACAGACCTAATTTTACAAGTAGTCCCTCTGCATTGCACTCTGATGCTCTGGGGTTAAATGTGTTACCTAGGGAGTGATTCTAACTGGGGGGAGGGGACTGACATGGGGAGGAGACTGATCGGTGTTCCTATATACCAGGAACACACAATCGGTGCCCTCTCCCCTGACAGGACATGGATCTGTGTGTTTACACACACAGATCCACGTTCCTGCTCCGCGATGAGCAATCGCGGGTGCCCGGCGGACATTGTGGCCGCCGGGCATGTGCATCAGTTCCCGAGTGACGCGCCGCGCGCACTCCTACAACGCTGGGTGGCCGGGGACGTCATATGATGGCCACCCGGGGGGACAGAGTGTTCCTGGGGTCATCATATTACAATGGATGGGATGGGAACTGGTTAAGTAAGCTGAAAGTGTATATGGTACCAGGAAAATAATGGTTGTACTTATTATTATTTTATATAGCATTGACTTTTAAATAAATATAAATATTGAATCAAACAAGAGAAAGCACATGTGTTCTGACTGATAAAAGAGCTGCTAAACATACAGTACACAGTAATTTATTTAGTTTTTCTTTCAATATGTGCTTGAAGTAATTTTCTTATTAGTTATGGTTTTCAAACCTAGGTTACGTTTTTTTGTGAAGTAAAGGCAACAGTAAATCTCTCTTCTCACCCCCCACTGACCTAACTGTGAACTCTTGAGTGACAGACAACAGTGAACAGCTAACTTCTACCAGTTCATGATGGATATATTTTGACAAATAGTACTTTAGTTTTTGTTAAGGTTCCAGCAAGTTAATTTTCAAACTCAAAGCTTCTCTGTGAAATAGAGCCTGAACTTATTCTCAATAATGTAAAATATCCGTGAACTGATCACATTTTAAAGCTTTAGGTGTTTTTAAGAAGTTATATAAACTAATATGTGAACACATTAAAGCATTTCCCACCTCTTTTTCCTATCGATTGGGAGTAGATAAAATGATTAGTGCTTAACCCATTTGGTGTGATCATTTCACTTAAGCATTAGCTGTGAAATGTTAATCACAACTTTAATTCATCTCACATTAGCATTTTGATTAACTCGGCACTAGCCGCTATACTTGAAGTCTTATAGTCACAGATAGATGTTAGGGATGACTTTTTCATTAATTAGGTTTGTTAGAGAGCAGCTGATCTTCCCTTCAACAGTTGCAAGAGAAATGATTATACAAATACATATTAAGATTTGATTTCTTGACATAGTACCTTTTTTATCCATGAAATGTTTGAATTCTAAGCGAGTACCTGGTTTTATAATATTGAAATTATTTTTCTACTATTTGGAGAGAACATTTTCACATTATGGTAAATGAACGAAGTGCGCCAAAAATTCCACCACTAAAATACTGTGAAATATTTTACGTAGGGCTTTTAGGTAATTCTTGGTTAATTATGAGTTCCCATCATAAAATGTCTGGTGTTCTTGACTTCTAACTACACAAGCCCTACCTCATAGAAGCCATGCATCCATGTTACTATTGCGACCTAATAAAACCAAAAACCCATATGCAAGCTGATGAATCTTGATATATTTTGAGCTTTATTTGTACTGTATGCCAGTAGTTGTGAATGTATATTTGACTCTTTTCACTCCACCTACCCCTACAATTAAAGAAGGATTGGATTTCTGTGAGCACCTTTTGCAACACATCAGGAAAATATACATTTGTTGGGCTAAAAATGTGAGATGATCCTCTATTGCTTTCTAAGGATAAACTTGCTATTAAAGTCATTTTTGTGATCAGGCGTTCACCCAGTAAAAGTAAAATATAACTTTAGTGATTTTAAGCGGAAGATTTAGAAGCTTTTGTTTACCAGTCTATTGAAGAACGAATGTTGAGTAGCAGTGCATGTTGGCATGATGCCTGGGAGCCAAGAGGCCATACAGTTTTTAGTTTGCTGTTTAGATTCTGGAGGTCCACTGTTGTTTGTTTTTTTGAAGTACGTGTGTACTATCCGGTAGGCTAGTGACTTTTGCTATGCCGTTACAGTAGTATAAAAAGATAGATGATGGCCCCTTTAGATATTAAAATACTACAGAAGGTATCATCCCTAATTTAACAATACAATATACAAAAGTGAACATGGGACTTTCTATACTCCTACAAAAGTAATTGCACTCTTTATAAAAGAAACTTTACATTTTTATTGTATACAAAATATAAAATCATGGTTCACCCATGTAATATAAACAACATTGCATAACATATGTGCAAGGTCAGCAAATTATATCATCACATCAATTCTAGGACATTCTGCATATAATATCACAGGTAAGTTGTAATAAGGTTGATGCGTTTTGCAAAAAAATGCCGCTTCCTAAGGACATTTTTGACCTTTCCTGTATCCACACCTGACACAATGTATAATAAAACTAAAAATTAACAAAATATACAAATTAGTGTCATAAATCACCATATTTGTATAATACAGTAATTACGAATATGGGTTCAACCAAATATAGAAATAATTAGTAGCAATGCATGTTGGCATGTTGCCTGGGAGCCAAGAGGCCATACAGTTTTTAGTTTGCTTTCTAGATTCTGGTGGCCCGCTGTTATTTGTTTTCTGAAGTATGTGTGTACAATCCGGTAGACTAGTGACTTTTGCTATACCATTCCAGTAGTATAGTGCAGTGACAAACATAGCAGAAGCAAAAACAGATGTATCGGTCTGCTCTATGCAAAGTAGATAGGTAGACGATGTATAAGATAACTAAGTGAACAACCTTATATTTTTATTATTATTTTATTTGTTATCATTTTTACTAATCTGCATTTTAAAAAGCTCATACTTGTCATTGTTGATATAATGGTCCCTGTGCCTACAAATTTAAGTCTGTGTCATGGGACTGGTTGCATTGGCCCCACCCCAGCTACATTTCTTTACAGACGCATACTTATGCTGTACACGTTCCCTCCAGCCAGATCTCATGTGTTCAAGCTGTTAAGAACTAGAAGTCATATTGCTTATGGAACCCTGAGGTAATTTTACACACTTGACTCCTCAGTTACTAAATAACCTGAATGATATGTTAAAAAAGACCATCAATAATTAACCTCATCTATGTAAAATAAACTGTTACTTGTGAGAAAACACCTACATGCACCACCAAAACATCACGGAGAAAGGTGTAAATATGGACGGCTTCTGTTATGTACAACCTAAACATAAGGGCATAAAATCTTTTTATCCTTTCTTACATGTTCTTCAACACTGCTTTGATGTGACACACTGGCTGTATAACAAGGACTTGTAATGCAGAGGGCTACAAGAAATGTGAATAAAGGTTAATGAAGTGCAAAAATCCCTAAATTATTATACAGCAAGTCTTTCAAAATACTTTCATGTGGTGAAAGTGAATACAAGTATGTTTTTACCTCCTGAGTTATACAAGGAATTTCAGAACATTGTTGTAATGTTTGGAACACATGCTTTTAAGAAACATTCCCTGAAAAAAAAAACTTGGTGCTGATAGAGGAAAGTAGGGCAATGTTTTTATATATGCCTAGTGAACTATGAAAGCAAGTCCTGCAAACATTTGAGTGTATGTGAAGTATAGGTTTGAAACCTGTATCCTTACTGTATCCTTCTTTACATTGGTCACGTGACCATTATTCAGAGCTCTATTCCCAGGATCTGAGGATGGAGATAGAGACTCTTTGTGATGATCAACTGCTTCTGTTGGTGTCATGTATATAAGTCGCAGCCACTCAAAAGCTGAAGGGTTGGGCAGGAAGCAGCAAGACTGACAATGGGACTACAGGCACACCATGCATCAGCACAGAGTCCTGCAGCACTCAAGTCAGAAGGAGAGATGCAAACTTACCATGCAGTGTGCCTAATGTGGTCAGAAAATAGGAAGAAGGGGATGTTAAAAAAGGGGACTTGCTGCAACACCTAGTATGTACTGTGTTTCACTGTTATTTAAATCATTACTGTGTGCATTGTGAGACTGTTTAAATAAAGTTCACAAATATTTAATATTTACCATTTCCACCCAAAATTGAAAGTTTCACTTTAAGGCCCCCCCTACTCTTCCCCAAATGACACTTTTTGGGGGGCAGGTACCTTCTCCCACTTCCGCTTGGATCTCGTAGGCAATCCGACCGGAAGTTCTCCTCTCCCCATCCCTTTCAACAGTCATCTGGAACACATTACAGGTCCCAGAAGACTGCAGGACCATTCACAAGCAGCAGCTCGGCTCATGCATGCGCAGTGGGCACCCGGTTGTCAAGCCGCAAGCTGTCACGGCTGGGTGTCCACAGTTGAGATGCCGGCACCAGGGACAGAAGACCGAGAATCGCTTGAGTGAGCACATTACTGGATCCTGGGGTAGGCAAGTGTGTGTTTATTACAGGCTGTGTAGCTGCTGACTTTTAATAAACACAAAAGTCACATGAGCTCCTCTTTAACTTCTTATTGACCACATATTGCATATACTGTATGTGGTGGCAAAGAGTTTGGAATAAAGGGTCAGCTTCTGCACAGGTTCATTCATGGCAGCCTGAGGTTGTGTGCTAAGAGTGCACTCTTAGCACACTGACTGAGCTGTCAATGAGCTCTTGGTCACAACTTCTCTTCGGGGGTAAGCTGGATGGTCTCCCAATCACTTGACTGCTATGAGACTCAGTCGTAGTGGTCACATAATAGATGAGCCAGCATGAAGGGTTTAAATTCAGTATCTACATTAAGGTATACATACATTAAGGTATACATACACTTTTAAGGACTCCACTTGCTCAGCGGGGGGATCAGTGGAGCTGAGCAGGCGGATGACAGGCCCATCAGAGTCCTGCTTTCCTCTATGGGGAAATCGGGTGAAAACAGACCACCTGTCCGTTTTCATCCGATCCACCAGACTGATGGAAAATAGGACCACCATCTGCCTGGATTTTGTGGGCAGGATTGGATCGGATAGCAGCGAACATCTGCCGCTCAATAGGGGAGCGTGCAAAGTCCGATCAGGTCCGCCTGAAAATCTGACAGGCGGGCCTGAGGACAGCCCGTGTGAAAGGGGCCTTAGGTTACATAGGCTGAAAAAATACATCCTTTACCGTATTTATCGGCGTATAACACGCACTTTTCCCCCTTAAAATCGGGGGAAAGTCGTGGGTGCTGTTATACGCGATCCCCCCCAAAAAAAGTGACAAAAAAATCGAAGCGCCGCCGAAAAAGACCGAATCACCGCTGAAAAAGGCCGAGCCGACTCTTCGGCTCCGCTCGCAGTCCCGCCTTCCTGTGCTCGCACCCGAAACAGCAGGGAGGCGGGACTGCGAGCGGAGCCGAAGAGTCGGCTCGGTCTTTTTCGGTGGCGCTTCTGTCTTTTTCTGAGGTGCTCGCACGGTCTGTCTCGTCGGCGGGAAATTTAAACGTGGGCAAGGCTGCAAATGACACTGGGCAAGGCTGCAAATGACACTGAGCAAGCTGCAAATGACGCTGGGCAAGCTGCAAATGACGCTGGGCAAGCTGCAAATGACGCTGGGCAAGGCTGCAAATGGCGCTGGGCAAGCTGCAAATGGCGCTGGGCAAGCTGCAAATGACGCTGGGCAAGCTGCAAATGACGCTGGGCAAGCTGCAAATGACGCTGGGCAAGCTGCAAACGACACTGGGCATCTGCAAATGACGCTTAAATGTAAGGTTTTTTTTCCCCTAAACTTCCCTCCTAAAACTTTTTTTCCTTAAAATGCCCTCCTAAACTTGGGGTGCGTGTTATACGCCGATAAATATGGTAAGTCCATCTAGTTCAACCAAAAATAAATAAATAGAAGAACTAAACCGAACAACTCCATATACAGAATCCTATGCCCACAGTTGCCTACAGTTGATCCAGTGGAAGGCCAAAAAAATTCTATAAAGCATGGAAATTCCTTCCTTATCCCCCATAAGGCAATCAGATATTCACTGATATCATTACTCGTAAATTTTATCAGCCAGTTATATTTTGTGCATTTAGGATTGCATTCTGCTCTCGACAATCTACTGAGATGGCCAGAATTGGTTCTTGAGGGAGTCTATTCCACATTTTCACAACTCTTTAACGTGAAGAAGCCTTTCCGTATGTGGAGGGTAAATCTCTTTTCCTGCAGATGTAAAGCTGTGCCCTTGTCCTTTATAATGACCCTAAAGTGAGTAGCTCTACACCAAGTTCTCTATGTAGACCACTTATGCATGTACACATGGTGATCATATCCCTACCTCTTCTCAAGCAAGATTACATTCTGTTCAGCTAATCTATCCTAATATCTGAGGTCCGCCATGCCTGCTTATTCCATATGATGTCAAACTAATGCTTTATACAGGGGCAAAATTATGTCTCTCTCTCACTCTCTCTCACTCTCTCTGGAGTCTATACCTCTTTTAATAGAAATAGTTTTCTTGCTTTAGAAACTGCAGCTTTGCATTGTATGCTGTTATTAGAGCTGAGCTTCATCCACCCAAAAGTGGAAGCTCCGCTTGTGTACACCCCCCCTCCCCAATACTGCCGCATTTGGCACTTTTTTGTGGGGGAACAGGTACCTGGTTTTGAAAGGTACCTGCTCTCACTTTCAGCTAAGATCACCACGGCGATCTACTAGCATATTCGGCCCCTCCTCCCTCCCCCTGCAAGACCATTCACAAAGCACAGAGCAACTCGCACATGCACAGTAGGAAAACGTCTGTGAAGCCGGAAGGCTTCACTGCCGGTTCCCTTACTTACAATGCCGACGCCTGCACCCGAAGTTGATTGAAGAATCATCTCAAATGCCGACATCGCTGGATACTTCGACAGGTAAATTACCTTATATTAAAAGTCAGCAGCTACCGTATTTGTTTGTTGTTTTTTAGGGGACTGGAGCTCCTCTTTAAGTATATGATCTATCAGAACACTAAAGTCCTTCTTAAAGCGGAGTTCCACCCAGAAATAGAACTTGTGCTGATCGGATTCCTCCCCCTTCCGGTGTCACATTTGGCACCTTTCAGGGGGGAGCAGATATCTGTCAAATCCAGGTATTTGCTCCCACTTCTGGCGAAAGAGCACGGTACATTGTGCGGCGAACTACTCTATGTCCGGCCCCTCCCCTCCACTGTTTTTTGGGAGACACACAGGTCCCAGAAGGCAGCAGGGACCATTCAGAACGCACAACATGACTCACGCATGCGCAGTAGGGAACTAGGAGTGAAGCCGAAAGTCTTCACTGCCTGGTTCCCTTACCAGGAATGGCGGCAGCAGCACCCTCAAGACCATCCAAAGATCAGCTTTTATTGCTTAATTTATTAAAATATGAATAATCATAAAAAATACCTGCTTACATTTACATGTGCCTGTGTCCCGGCACTGGGAAGTAAAGCACATGGGTCTGATGGATGCCGCAATGTGCCCTGCTCACTCTGGGAATCAGCGTGCGTTCCGCCTCTGGAGATAGAACCAGAAGCTAAGACCCGGAAGTGACCTGACCGGAAAGGAGCCTCGACATATGTTTCATATCACTACGTCATCAGGAAGTACTTCCTGATGACGTAGCGATACAAAACGTACGTCGAGGCGCCTTCCAGTCATGTCACTTCCAGGTCCCAGCTTCCGATTCTATCTCCCGCGGCAGTGGCATGCACACCATTTCCCAGCGTGAGCAGAGCACATTGCGGCGTCCATCAGACCCATACGCTTTACTTCCCAGTGCCAGGATACAGGCACGTATGAATGTAAGCAGGCATTTTTTATGATTCATGTTTTAATAAATTAAGCAATATTACGCTTTTGGATCCTCCTTGTCTCCTTTTCTCATCTCATGTACCCGTTGTGGTGGAGAGGAGAGCACAGTTTGGAAAGTCTGTGATTCTACATCAGACTGCAAGATTGTAGCACAAGTGAATGTTGACCTGCTTTTTATTCTAAAAAGGTCATGGCTGTCTGGTGAGCAGATCATTTTACAGGAGCACGTTGGGTGTCTGTGGATGTCTATAAGCGGTGAAGGATATCTACACTTATTGATTGAAGAATATGGACTATTCATACTTATAATTAATCACAGAGATTTACTATGTATATGTTATATATTTAGTAATTATTAGTATTTGGTCACAGTGATTACAGCGATTCACTATAAATATGTTGTATATTTATCATTCATTATAGCATTTGTTCACCCATTAAACCCATTCAGGTTTTCATTTAAAAAGTAGTCACAGCGTCCCCTATCATCAACTAATACTCACTGCACAGTAGGAACCTACAGCACTTGGGGAGCAGCTTAACTAGCACATTAAATAGATATTGGCGCAAGGTTTTTACCTATTCATACTATATCCAGAGCCTCTCCTTTACATAAGTTTTAGTTTACTTCCTAATAAAAAGAAATCCGATTTGTTTGGCAACTTCTGTCTTTCATGCATCCAAGCTGGCTAGAATATAATTTTCAAGCTAAAACTCTTTAAAAACTCTTTCAAGTATACTATAGAAGTTAAACAAACTTGTTAAATAATTAAATGTTGTAAATTATTATTTTCTTTTTAAGAATGATGTTTAAGAATGCCCAGCAGTGTTGTTCAAGCTTAGGCACTGCTCCTCATATATTAAAGGTGAAGTGTGGGTTAGCAAGAAAATAAACTTTCATAATCCCCTATATGGCTGCGGCATTGGTCCAATACTGCAACTGTCCTCCCCCCGGGTCTAAGAACAAAAATGGAGTGATCATATGACTGCTGATCTGGAGTGCCTGGCTGTGGAGGGAATGTGAGTGGTTGGCTCAGGCTTTCAGAAGCGTGCTGAGGGGCTGAGCCAGCTGCCAGTCAGGCATTTGGGTGGGATCCCTGCAGAGCCTGGACCGACTCTGTGACAGGGCTTTAGCCTGCTGTCTGCTGAATCTGGGTCACAGGAGAGCAGAAATAAGTGCACTCCTATGACCCACAAGAAAAGTATGGCCAAAAAAAGCTTTGACCATACTTCTCTTTTAAAACTGTTGGGCATATCAGTGTACAGAATAAGGATAGTGTCGAGGAACAGGCATCTTGTGATACCTTTACATTTTTTTTTTTATAATTCTGTAATTTAATTCTATGCACCTAGCAAGACTTGAAACAAATCTTACACACCATTTAACAATCCAATGTCAAACCAAGCCCAAGAGAGACTTGATTAAGAGAATGGTTAAGAGTATGGATCAAGGCTGAGCAATAGGAGAGGTCCATCATATCATGCTCTCCAGATACTGTAGCCAGGAGTTCTTTGGGTGCAAAATATATTAGAATTTTATCAAAGTTAATTGCAGGCACCCCAAAGTGCTTGTTCTTTGGCAGTATTTTTGCTTTGGACACATTGATGTACCCAAGAAATCTGCTTTAGACCCTGCCTTTTCTTTCTCCTAATGAGCAGATGTAGATTATAAAAGAGAGGATTAACTTAAAGTGGTTATAAAGGCTGAAGGTTTTTTTTTTCCTTCATGCACTTTGTGTGCTACTCCCCCTTCTACTCATTTGAACCCCTCTCATTCCAGCGATGTGCAGGAGAGCCTTGGCTGTCCCGAGATTCCCACTCCTCATTGGCTGAGACAGCAGCTGGAGCCATTGGATCCCACTGCTGTCAATCACAGCCAGTGAGCCAATGACTTTTAATACCACTTGAAACTCTGTTTAACCACTTCCCGCCCGGTCAATAGTAAATTGACGTCCGGGAAGTGGCTTCGTTATCCTGACTGGGCGTCATATGACGTCCTTCAGGATAACAGCCGCCGCGCGCCCGTGGGGGCGCGCATCGCGGCGATCGGTGGAGCGGTGTGTCAGTCTGACACACCGCTACACTGATCTCGGTAAAGAGCCTCCGGCGGAGGCTCTTTACCACGTGATCAGCCGTGTCCAATCACGGCTGATCACGATGTACACAGGAAGAGCCGTTGATCGGCTTTTTCCTCACTCGCGTCTGACAGACGCGAGTAGAGGGGAGCCGATCGGCGGCTCTCCTGACAGGGGGGGTATGCGCTGATTGTTTATCAGCGCAGCCCCCCCTCAGATGCCCACACTAGACCACTAGGGAAGCCCCCAGGACCACCAGGGAAGCCCCCAGGACCACCAGGGAAGCCCCCAGCAGGTGGATGGCCAGGTACCTCCCCCATGGCCATCCACATGTTAAAAAAAAAAAAATCAAAAATATGCCAATCAGTGCCCACAGATGGGCACTGATTGGCACATCATATTAATAAAAAAAAAAGTAAAAAAAAAAAGGATTCCCAGCAATGCCACCCATAAGTGTATCAGTGCCACTCATCAGCGTCCATCAGTGCCACCTATCAGTGCCCATCCGTGCCCACCCATGCCCACCTATCAGTGCCCATCCATGCCACCTATCAGTGCCCATGCATGCCACCTATCAGTGCCCATCCATGCCACCTATCAGTGCCACCTATATGTGTGCATCAGTGCCACCCATAAGTACCCGTCAGTGCCGCCTATGAGTGCCCATCAGTGCCACCTGAGTGCCCATCAGTGCCGCATACCAGTGCCACCTATCAATGCCCATCAGTGCCACCTATCAGTGCCCATCAGTGCCGCCTATCAGTGCCCATCATCAGTGCCACCTCATCGGTGCCCCCTAATTGGTGCCACCTCATCGGTGCCCATCAGTGCCGCCTTATCAGTGCCCATTAGTGCCGCCTTATCAGTGCCCGTCATTGAAGAAGAAAACGCACTTATTTACAAAAAAAATTAACAGTGACAAAGAAAAACTTGTTTTTTTGCAAAATTTTCGGTCTTTTTTTGTTTGTTGCGCAAAAAATAAAAATCGCAGAGGTGATCAAATACCACCAAAAGAAAGCTCTATTTGTTGGAACAAAATGATAAAAAATTTGTTTGGGTACAGTGTAGCATGACCGCGCAATTGTCATTCAAATTGCGACATCGCTGAAAGCTGAAAATTGGCTTGGGCGGGAAGGTGTCTAAGTGTCTGGTATTGAAGTGGTTAAATTATCCAGGATTGTGACAAGTTTACTTTTAGGGACAACAACAGAATGCTATTTGTGGGCTACTCTCGTCATTGTCCTATTATTATGTGATTATCAGTCTGAAATGCTGTCCATGTGTAAAACAATATATTTATCCAGAGAATCTATTACAGAATCTAAAAAAAGTGATGTGATAAAATGTTCACTTACAAAATGTGTAAACTACAATTTCCTTTATCGTTGTTCAAAACAAAATATTATCTCTAATAAAAAACGTTTACAGGCACCTGCAGGTCATTTATTATTAGAGGTACTTATATAGCAGCATCAATTTATGCAGCGCTTTACGTATTTTATATTAATAATATAAAAACTGCATTTTACTATTAACCAACTGATTGGGTTATGACATCTGCTCATAAGAACTATGAACTAAAGACTAATAAAACTTGAATAATTTTATAATTTTAAAATATAAAGTTAAGCTATAATGCAATTTCCAAGCATTCGCTTACTTAAGAGTATTTTAATTAAACTCTGGCATGGCAAACTTATCCTTAAAAAAAAAAATATGAAAATGTGAGATAAGTCGGTTGTAAATGATATAGCCCCTACAGTAGACACTCTGCAGCTGCTCCTTTGCCTAGGCACACGTTTTCATCTATTCTGCAACACTGTGTGTCCATAAGGCAGCTGCCATGTGAGTGGAGGCCCATGATGATACCATCATTATAATCCAGTGATTAGAAGCAGGAGTGTGCGGGATATGCCTTTGATATTATCACAGTTCTGAGAAAAACCTGTGAGCATAGAGGAACAGATTGTGCCTAGGCACTGTCACAGCAGAAGTGCTCTGCTCCTTTTTATATAGAGTTACAGTATATACTAAAGATGTGCTTTGTATGTACCACTGTTGAGGGACAGTTCCAGATTGATGGTGAGTATTGCTGCTCTTTTTTTTTTTTTTTCTTAACAGATGCTAGACAGTATTAAAAATCATAAAGTTCCCCTTTAAGTATAGGTCTGCTTTAAATTGGAAAGTTCTGCTAGTGCTAATCATAACCTCTCCACTTTGGTACCAGATGCAGTATGTGTACCTATCCACTTTGGTCCCAGATGCAGTATGGGTATATATGAGTGTGGAGGAAAAGATGGGAAAAATATGTTGCTATGCATGAGAACATTTTTCAAAGAGGATTGGGTGGAGTGGAAGGAAAAGACAGTGTTGGTGCCTTGTCAGAAGGGTCTGTTTATGGTGGAGTTAGTAGTTGCTCAGTCACCATCTAATCACACTCTGAGTTCACGAGAGAATGGGAGGTTCAGTTGCTGTGTGGTAATGGAATTTACATGGGTCATAGCTGGGGGCAGGCTTAAAGTGATTGTAAAGTCTCATTTTTTTTTTTTTAAGTAACAAACATGTTATACAGTGGTGTGAAAAAGTGTTTGCCCCCTTCCTCATTTCCTGTTCCTTTGCATGTTTGTCACACTTAAGTGTTTCGGAACATCAAACCAATTTAAACAATAGTCAAGGACAACACAAGTAAACACAAAATGCAATTTGTAAATGAAGGTGTTTATTATTAAAGGTGAAAAAAAATCCAAACCATCGTGGCCCTGTGTGAAAAAGTGATTGCCCCCCTTGTTAAAACATACTATAACTGTGGTTGTCCACACCTGAGTTCAATTTCTCTAGCCACACCCAGGCCTGATTATTGCCACACCTGTTCACAATCAAGGCATCACTTAAATAGGAGCTGCTTGACACAGTAAGGTCCACCAGAAGATCCCTAAAAGCTACACATCATGCCGAGACCCAAAGAAATTCAGGAACAATTGAGAAAGAAAGTAATTGAGATCTATCAGTCTGGAAAGGGTTATAAAGCCATTTCCAAAGCTTTGGGAATCCAGCGAACCACAGTGAGAGCCATTATCCACAAATGGCGAAGACATGGAACAGTGGTGAACCTTCCCAGGAGTGGCCGGCCGCCCAAAATTACCCCAAGAGCGCAGCGACGACTCATCCAAGAGGTCACAAAAGACCCCACAACAACGTCCAAGGAACTGCAGGCCTCACTTGCCTCAGTTAAGGTCAGCGTTCATGCCTCCACCATCAGGAAAAGACTGGGCAAAAATGGCCTGCATGGCAGAGTTCCAAGGAGAAAACCACTGCTGAGCAAAAAGAACATCAAAGCTCGTCTCAATTTCTCCACAACACATCTTGATGATCCCCAAGACTTTTGGGACAACATTCTGTGGACCGATGAGACAAAAGTGGAACTCTTTGGAAGGTGTGTGTCCAAGTATATCTGGCGTAGAAGGAACACTGCATTTCAGAAAAAGAACATTATACCAACAGTAAAATATGGTGGTGGTAGTGTGATGGTCTGGGGCTGTTTTGCTGCTTCAGGACCTGGAAGACTTGCCGTGATAAAAGGAACTATGAATTCTGCTGTCTACCAAGAGATCCTGAAGGAGAATGTCCGACCATCTGTTCGTGTACTCAAGCTGAAACGAACTTGGGTTCTGCAGCAGGACAATGATCCTAAACACACCAGCAAGTCCACCACCGAATGGCTGAAGAAAAACAAAATGAAGACTTTGGAGTGGCCTAGCCAAAGTCCTGACCTGAATCCTATTGAGATGTTGTGGTATGACCTTAAAAGGGCCGTTCATGATCGAAAACCCTCTAATGTAACTGAATTAGGACAATTCTGCAAAGATGAGTGGGCCAAAATTCCTCCAGGACGCTGTAAAAGCCTCATTGCACGTTATCGCAAACGCTTGGTTGCAGTTGTTGCTGCTAAGGGTGGCCCAACCAGTTATTAGGTTTAGGGGGCAATCACTTTTTCACACAGGGCCATGATGGTTTGGATTTTTTTTCACCTTTAATAATAAACACCTTCATTTACAAATTGCATTTTGTGTTTACTTGTGTTGTCCTTGACTATTGTTTAAATTGGTTTGATGTTCCGAAACACTTAAGTGTGACAAACATGCAAAGGAACAGGAAATGAGGAAGGGGGCAAACACTTTTTCACACCACTGTACTTACCTTGGTTTTGCACAGAGCAGCCGGGATCCTCCTCTTCTTGGGTCCCTCTTCGCTGATCCTGGCCTCTCCTCCTGGTGAGTGCCCCCACAGCAAGGAGCTTACTATGGGGGCACTCGAGCTGAGTCACAGCTCCCTGAGACCATTCAGACATGGAGCTCCGCCCCTTATCTCCCCTGATTGGCTAACTAACTTTGACAGCCGTGGGAGCCATTGGCACAGCTGCTGTGTCTCAGCCAATCAGGTGGAGCCATTGGCCCAGACGGCTAGAACTTTTGTGGACATCGCTGGAGAGAGATGAGGCTCAGGCAAGCAATTAGGGGGTGCTGGGAAGGCTGCTACAAGCAGAAGGTTTTTTTAATCTTAATGCATAGAATGCCTTTATAACTCCTCTAAAAATATGGAATGTGTTTGGTACTATAATTTTCAACTTGTGTGTCTCCCCCCCCCCCCCCCTCCTGAAATTACCTGGCACAGTGTAGACGGAAGCAGTGCACACATTTAAGTTACAGCATGACTCTAAGTAGTTGATTTACTAATGGCAAATGAGCTGCACTTTTTTGCAGAATTTCCTCTTAGCTTAATGAAAATGGTGGAAATTCCCTTTGCAAAGAATACCAAATTACATGCAAGAAAGATAAAAACACAGTATTTTTGCTTGCCCACGATTGGGTGATGGAAATTTAGCAGAACTGGGCAGTGAGCACAGGGCCCAATAGAGGACATCGGGCCCTCAGACCACCCCCATGAAGTCTGTTTCTGATTGTTTGGTCAGAGACATTAACACCACTGACCTGCTGGAGGTCATTTTATAGGGCTTTGGCAGTGCTCATCCTGTTCCTCCTTGCGCAAAGGAGTAGATACCAGTCCTGCGGATGGATTAAGGACCTTCTACGGCCCTGTCCAGCTCTCCTAGAGTAACTGTCTGTCTCCTGGAATCTCCTCCATGCTCTTGAGACTGTGCTGGGAGACACAGCAAACCTTCTGGCAATGGCATGTATTGATGTGCCATTTTGGAGGAGTTGGACTGCCTGTGCAATCTCTATAGCGTCCAGTAGTGACACTGAATAAGAGAAAGAGAAAAACTATTAGCTGCTGCCTCCACATGTACCACCCACCAAAAAGTGGATGGCCGATATAAAGTAAAATAAGAGGGTAAGTGGAAATAGAGCTGCTTCATGTAGATCGTGCTTACATGTGTCAAATAAATATACTTAAATATTCACAAACAAACCATATCACATCCTTAAAACACCAGCTTAACCACTTCCTGCCCAAGGTACTTCATATGACATCCTGGACTTTGAGTGGGGATATCTGAGTGATGCCTGCAGCTACAGGCATCATTTAGATACTGGAGATTCCCTGCACCGTAAGAAAAATCATAGCGGCAGTTCAGCTTCTTGATCATTCTGTACATTCTTACAGTCCCCTCCCGTCGCCGTTTCTACCAACTCACCCGTGAAATCAGCGAGCCGGGGAAGGAATCCACTGGCGCCGAAAGTTAAGCATAGAGATTTTTAAGGGTCAGATGGTACCTGGAAATCTTTATGACCTTCGGAGGTCCGGACACAACGTTATGATGTCACATCCGGCCCGACGGAAGTAAACGTTTCTTTTTTTCTTTTGATTTCGGTCTTTCTTGCCTGGAGGAGAGGGGTGTTTACATTCCTTGTAATAGGAATAAAAGTGATCAAAAAAGGGAAAGTGCAAAAATAAAAGAAATTCTTTTAGCACACAGAAGCGAACGCACACGTATGTCGCGCCCACATATGTAAATGGTGTTTAAACCACACATGTGAGGTATCACCATGAACATTAGAGCAGGAGTAACAATTCTAGCCAAGACCTCCTCTGTAACTCTAAACAGGTAAACCGTAAACATTTTTAAAGCGTCGCCTATGGAGATTTTTAATTACCAAAGTTTGGTGCCATTCCACGAGTGTGCACAATTTTAAAGCATGACATGTTAGGTATCTACTCAACGTAATATCATCTTTCACAACATACAAAAAAATTGTGCTAACTTTACAGGTTTTTTTTTTTTTTAATTCATGAAACATATAATGTTTGGGGGTTCTGATTAATGTTCTAGAAAAAAAAAAATGATGATTTTTACACATAGGAGTGAAGTGCCAGAATTTGCCCGGGCGGGAGGTGCTAAAGTGCAGGTGCAAGTTGCATATGAAACCTATACCATAAAACAAAGTGCTAGTGTGCAATATCCAAAAAGATCAAAGTATTGCAGTGATAATTATAACATTTAAATAAAATCCATAAATCAAACAAAAGTTCATATCAGAAAAATCGATGACATAAGTGCTGCCGTGAAATGAATGCAAACGGGCACTTCCTGTATTTTGTATACAATGCCTGCTACTATCTGGAATCCTGTACGTTTTATCCTATCTTTGCGCAAATAAATAAGAGGTTATACAGAGTTACGCTATTGGCTTCATTATTAACTTTGCATTAACTCACTGGAGTGGAGGAGACCTAGAAGGTTGCCATAAGGACCACATTCATAGTCATCTGATATGTGGAGGCAAGTTACCCTTTGATGGGTAGTGTCTTCCGGTGAGTGAATTACAAGAGGGGGCTCGAGTGTGACACAAAGATTTTGCCTGTTTGCATGCACTACAAGCCAGCACTTATGTCACCACTATGGCAACAATTTTTCTGATATGCACTTATGGACTTATGTTTGATTCATGGATTTTATAATTATCACTGCAATACTTTGATCTTATTGGATATTGCACACTTTGATATGCAATTTGCACCTGCACTTTTGCATTAAGTTGGTGTTTTTATGGTTATGGTGATATGGTTTGTTTGTAATGTTTTTTTGTATGTAGATACAAATGACACATGTAAGCACTATTTACATAAAGCAGCGCCATTTTCACTTACTTACTCACTTACTTACACAAAACTAGTGAAAAACTGTCAGAAAAGTGATGAGTAGGGAAACAAAATGTCAGTGGCCTCCACCTGTAAAACCATTCCTGTTTTGGAGGTTGTCTCATTGTTGCCCATCTAGTGCACCTGTTGTTAATTTCATTAACACCGAAGCACCTAAAACTGATTAACCACTTCAGCCCCGGACCAATTGGCAGCCAAAGGACCAGGCCCCTTTTTGCGATTCGGCACTGCGTTGCTTTAACTGACAATTGCGCGGTCGTGCGACGTGGCTCCAAAACAAAATTGGCGTCCTTTTTTTCCCACAAATAGAGCTTTCTTTTGGTGGTATTTGATCGCCCCTGCGGTTTTTATTTTTTGCGCTATAAACAAAAATAGAGCGACAATTTTGATAAAGATGCAATATTTTTTGCTTTTTGCTCTAATAAATATCCCCAAAAAATATATAAAAAAACATTTTTTTTCCTCAGTTTCGGCCGATACGTATTCTTCTACATATTTTTGTTAAAAAAAATCGCAATTAGCGATTATTGATCGGTTCGCGCAAAAGTTATAGCGTTTACAAAATAGGGGATAGTTTTATAGCATTTTTATTAATATTATTTTTTTTTAACTAGTAATGGCGGCGATCAGCGATTTTATTTTTATTTTGACTGCGACATTATGGCGGACACATCGGACATTTTTGACACATTTTTGGGACCATTGTCATTTATACAGCAATCAATGCTATTTAAATGCATTGATTCATGTATAAAATGACAGTTGTAGTGAAGGGGTTAACCACTAGGGGGAGGGGAGGGGTTATGGGCTGTGACGTGTGTGTTTTTTTTTTACATTAGGGGCGGGGCTGACGTCTGACGTCATTGATTGGCTTTCCCGATGACCGGGAACAGCCAATCAATGACAGGTAGTGTAGGAAGCGCGGGGAGAGGTTTGTTTACACAAACCTCTCCCCGTTCTTCAGCTCCGTAACCCGATCGCGGGACACCAGCGGCGAGCTCGACCCACGGGCAGGCATTTATAGGATCACGTACAGGCACATGATTTTGCCTGCCCGTGCCATTTTGCCGCAGTATATCTGCGTTAGGTGGTCGGGAAGCAGTTAACAGACCCCTCTGCTACTTAACTGACCAGATAAATAGCCCAGGAGTTTAATTGACTTGATTCTATACTCTGAAAAATGTTCCTTTAATTTTTTTTGAGCAGTGTGTGTGTGTGTGTGTGTGTGTGTGTGTGTGTGTATTTTTATATATATATATATATATATATACATACATTTACATACAGTATATACAGTGGGAGGGAAAGTATTCAGACCCCCTTACATTTTTCACTCTTCTATTGCAGCCATTTGCTAAAATCATTTAAGTTCATTTTTTTTCTCATTAATGTGCACACAGCACCCCATATTGACAGAAAAACACAGAAATGTTGACATTTTTGCAGATTTATTAAAAAAGAAAAACTGAAATATCACATGGTCCTAAGTATTCAGACCCTTTGCTCAGTATTTAGTAGAAGCACCCTTTTGATCTAATACAGCCATGAGTCTTTTTGGGAAAGATGCAACACGTTTTTCACACCTGGATTTGGGGATCCTCTGCCATTCCTCCTTGCAGATCCTCTCCGATTCTGTCAGGTTGGATGGTAAACGTTGGTGGACAGACATTTTTAGGTCTCTCCAGAGATGCTCAATTGGGTTTAAGCCAGGGCTCTGGCTGGGCCATTCAAGAACAGTCACAGAGTTGTTGTGAAGCCACTCCTTCGTTATTTTAGCTGTGTGCTTAGGGTCATTGTCTTGTTGGAAGGTAAACCTTTGGCCCAGTCTGAGGTCCTGAGCACTCTGGAGAAGATTTTCGTCCAGGATATCCCTGTACTTGGCTGCATTCATCTTTCACTCGATTGCAACCAGTCGTCCTGTCCCTGCAGCTGAAAAACACCCCCACCGCATGATGCTGCCACCACCATGCTTTACTGTTGGTACTGTATTGGACAGGTGATGAGCAGTGCCTGGTTTTCTCCACACATACCGTTAAGAATTAAGGCCAAAAAGTTCTATCTTGGTCTCATCAGCCCAGAGAATCTTATTTCTCATCATCTTGGAGTCCTTCAGGTGTTTTTTAGCAAACTCCATCCAGGCTTTCATGTGTCTTGCTGCACTGAGGAGAGGCTTCCGTCGGGCCACTCTGCCATAAAGTCTCGACTGGTGGAGGGCTGCAGTGATGGTTGACTTTCTACAACTTTCTCCCATCTCCCGACTGCATTTCTGGAGCTCAGCCACAGTGATCTTTGGGTTCTTCTTTACCTCTCTTACCAAGGCTCTTCTCCCCCGATAGCTCAGTTTGGCCGAACGGGCAGCTCTAGGAAGGGTTCTGGTCTTCCTAAACTTCTTCCATTTAAGGATTATGGAGGCCACTGTGCTCTTAGGAACCTTAAGTGCAGCAGAATTTTTTTTGTAACCTTGGCCAGATCTGTGCCTTGCCAGCTCTTCAGGCAGTTCCTTTGACCTCATGATTCTCATTTGCTCTGACATGCACTGTGAGCTGTAAGGTCTTATATAGACATGTGTGTGGCTTTCCTAATCAAGTCCAATCAGTATAATCAAACACAGCTGGACTCAAATGAGGTGTAGAACCATCTCAAGGATGATCAGAAGAAATGGACAGCACCTGAGTTAAATATATGAGTGTCACAGCAAAGGGTCTGAATTCTTAGGACCATGTGATATTTCATTTTTTTTTTTTTTTTTATAAATATGCAAAAATGTCAACAATTCTGTGTTTTCTGTCAATATGGGGTGCTGTGTGTACATTAATGAGGAAAAAAATTAAACTTAAATGATTTTAGCAAATGGCTGCAATATAACAAAGAGTGAAAAATTTCAGGGGGTCTGAATACTTTCCGTCCCCACTGTATATATATATTCACTTTACGGTCAACACAGAGGACAAGGGGGCACTCTTTACGTCTAGAGGAAAAGAGATTTCATCTCCAAATACGGAAAGGTTTCTTCACAGAAAGAGCTGTGAAAATATGGAATAGACTCCCTCCAGAGGGGGTTTTGGCTAACTCAGTAGATTGCTTTAAGAAAGGCCTGGATACTTTCCTAAATGTACATAATATAACTGGGTACTGACATTTATAGGTAAAGTTGATCCAGGGAAAATCCGATTGCCTCTAGGGGGATCAGGAAGGGATTTTTTTTCCCCTGCTGTAGCAGATTGGAGCATGCTCTTTTGGGGGTTTTTTTTGCCTTCCTCTGGATCAACTGTGGGTATAGAATGGGGTTTATTGGATTGTACGATATATTTTATTTTTATTTATTATTTATTTTATTTTTATGGTTGAACCTGGATGGACTTTCGGCCTACTAACTATGTAACTATGTAACTGTGTGTGTGTATATATATATATATATATATATATATATATATATATATATATATATATATATATAAAACCAAATTTCCTTGATATTCCAATACGATGCCCATATATAGAAATATGACTATTTGCAGTATAAAAATAGTGACTCGTTTCATTTATAGCAGGGGTCTCAAAACTACGGCCCTCCAGCTGTTGCGGAACTACACATCCCATGAGGCATTGTAAAACTCTGACATTCATAGACATGACTAGGCATGATGGGAAATGTAGTTCCTGAACAACTGGAGGGCAATAGTTTGGAGACCCCTGATTTATAGGTTTAGAGCCTTCTGTGACACTGCTATCCAGGACCTAGAGCTGCCTCAGAGAGCTCGGAAACAGCAAGACAGTGCAGTCTTGTCACCATTGTCCATAATTTCTTATGAGCACAATGACATGACACAATTGCTGGATGTTGACAAAAAGTTTGCTACAGTTGGTAGCCAGCTACTGTTCTGTGAGCACAATTATGGTAATTCAGATAGCAGAGGCCATGAGCAAATCCCTTCCCTGCTGCCCCAGAAACTAATACATGATATGCTATGGAAAAAGATAATTATGGGATAATCTTATTTCCAAGTCTGCACCAGATAGAGGTTCACTTTAAAGAGGACGTAAACTCTCCCACTCTGATGCTTCTTTTCATTTAGTCCATTATAATAAGTAATTATCAAACTATAGCTATTGTAATCCAGCCCAAATTGCATATTACTTACTGTTTAAAGAAACTTTAAAAAAATTGTTTCCAGGGGTAAGGCAGCGCCATCTTAAGTATTGTTTTCTGAGTCCAAAATGGAGTGTATTTCCACCCTTACATTGAGCACTTCCTGTACTGTTAACCAAGCCTCCTTCTCAATCCAACGTTTCTATGGAAACCCTGCTTCCCTGCTCATAGCTGACTTGTTTTATTTCATAGTATTTACTTGTGCCGATTATCTAGTGTTTGCCTATGTCAGTCTTATCAGCTTCAGCTGATAAGACTGCAGTAATGCTGTCCGATGGCCAGGTTTACACTCCATGTGATGTCACATGGTCACATGGGGTGTAGTAGGAAGCTCTGAGTGATTATGCAGTCTTGTGGGATTTCAGTGTTGTGCCGTAGGAAGTTCTGATAATAGACAGGCAAGCACACAGAGTGTGCCGTAAATCTGGGGAGATATGGGTATGCTCAGTGACGTCATTCTAAAAAACAAAAAGGATTACAACAATAATAAGCAAGTAAGGAGATATCTACAAGCAGTGTTCATTAGGGTTTTTTATGCTGATTTACATGGTAAAAAAGTTGTGGGGGAGAGTTTACAACCATTTTAAAGTGGTTCTGCACTGACAATTTTTGTTTTTTTCCCGTCTATCAATGTCAAAGATATCAATCTTAGAATAAGCTTACTTGTTTTACTGCTGCAAGATTTATCCGTCCGTTTTTATGATTAAAGATCTCTTATTTATAAATCTCCTCACCGATGTCATTTTGCTTGTGGGCATTTGAAGCCCACAAGCAAACACTTCCTGGTTCCCTTCGTTGTGAGGAACCAGCATTCATTGCCGGTTCCCGCGCATGCTCAGTGGCTTCACACTCGAAATCACGCAAGATTTTGCATCTGATTTCCGCAATGTCTCCTGGGATTAATTACATCCCAGGAGACACAGCGAATTTCAAAGGAAATGACGTGGATTCCCGCTTAGAGCACGCCCACTGCCGCAGGGAAAAAAATGAAGATGAAGGCAGCAGAACAGGTAGGCTTACAAGATGCAGAATTGAACCATCAATTCTGTGTTTTAACATGGTATAGAAGAGATAGAAAGAAGGTTGCTAGGATGAGTTCAGAACCGCTTTTAAGCATGTTTCTGAAATGTTGTAGCACATGAGATACTTTCTGCAGGTGCAAAACACTAGATCACTTGGTATTTATAATTTTAAATAAATGGAGGTAGCCATTTTGCCCACTAATTATACATGTTCTCAGTTGTGAAAAGGATGTATAATGCAGTACAAGTCAATGAATAGCAAAGATTTATCCAAATTGTCTTTATGTTAAGTTAAAAGTAATACTTAAAGATACATGTACAGTATATTTCCTTGTGAAGATAGGTGCAGTGATTACAATTATCTTGGCAAAATTAATCAAAATATATAAACAACATTAGAAACCAAGAAGATTATAACCTCATAAAAAGCAGTACATTTTGTTACGTCGTGTATCCCCCAGTGTTTATGAACGTCACTAACACAATGTTATTTGCCTGTTTTTTTCTCTACTTTCCTATAACCCATTTCTAGAAGTACATAAACCAGTGGGTTGTCAAAAAATGCTAATTTAGAAATAGAACAAAATTAAGCCCCCTGTATGCATTATGTCGCTTGTAGAAGTCTATTAAAGTAAGTAAGACTGCAGCTGAGCCTTTCTTTCTGTTCAGATTTAAGTTAGCTGGACAGTAGCTGGGAAGCTAATTGTAAATCAAACTGAAGTTCATGACACTCCCTGCTATTCATTAGGACACCGGCTGATACCAGAATTGATCAAGCCTAGCTGCAGTATGTCAGCAGGTCTCCCTTGACAACTGAAATCAACTTCATTTGTTAGCAATGAAAATAATAACAGTTGTATTATTTACACAACAGTGACAACTGATCTGTACATTTCTGAAGGAAATGTATATTTGGACATAGAGAAATATCTTACAGCATTACACACAATAGTAAATATTGTATTTAATTTCAAATCTAGCATCCTGGGATTATTTATGTATGTAGCAGTGGATTTCTGTCTTTTTCAGTACTAAACTTTACAAAGATATGGTGCCTATATAATATACTATGGTATATTGCCTTTTGTAGAAATATGTTTGAAGTTATTATTGTAACATTTAACACAGAAGGTTGTTTTTGCTGCTTGCTGTTCCATATCTTGATCACTGATGTGTGAAGTGATTCCTCCTTAAAAAAAGGCAAATCTGTGATTGAAGCCTAGTGTAGGTGGAACCCATTCTGATCCTAGGCTGCTATCTCTCTGACCGCGACACAAGGAAGCACTCACCAGATAGTTTGTTCTTGAATGTGTACAAAGCTTTGGGGGGGGGCTTGAGTTGCACACTGTGCATAGCATACCCCTAAACCCTGCGCATAATCCACTCCTGAACTCTGCACATAGCGCACTCCTGAACTCTGCACGTAGCGCACTCCTGATCTCTGCACGAAACGCATTCAAAAACTCTACACGTAGCGCACTCCTGATCTCTGCATGTAGCACACTCCTGATCCCTGCACAAAATGCACTCCTAAACTGTGCACGTAGCCCACTCCATATACAACATGCTTATGTGGCCCTTTGATTAAATTTTAATTTGACACCCCTGATCTAGTGGAACCAATTGCCTTCAGAAGTCAACTAATTAGTAAATAGCGTCCACCTGTGTGTAATTTGATTTCAGTATAAATACAGCTGTACTGTGAAGCCCTCAGAGGTTTGTTAGAGAACAAACCGCATCATGAAAGCCAAGGAACACAACAGACAGGTCAGGGATAAAATTGTGGAGAAGTTTAAAGCAGGGTTAGGTTATAAAAAAATATCCCAAAACATCTCACAAGAACTGTTCAATCCATCATCCGAAAATGGAAAGAGTATGGCACAACTGCAAAGCAGAAAGACATGGCCGTGGTAACTCTGGAGGAGCTGCACAGGACAACTATTAGTCGTGCACTCCACAAATCTGGCCTTTATGGAAGAGTGGCAAGAAGAAAGCCATTGTGGAAAAAAAGCCATGTGGGGGACACAACAAACATTTGGAAGAAGGTGCTCTGGTCAGATGAGACCAAAATGTAACTTTATGGCCTAAAAGCAAAACGCTGTGTGTGGCAGAAAACTAATACTGTACATCACCCTGAACACACCATCCCCACTGTAAAACATGGTGGTGGCAGCATCATATTGTGGGGATGCTTTTCTTCAGCAATGACAGGGAAGCTGGTCAGAGTTGATGAGAAGATGGATGGAGCCAAATACAGCGCAATCTTAGAAGAAAACCTGAGTCTGCAAAAGACTTGAGACTGGGGCAGAGGTTCACCTTCCGGAAGGACAACGACCCTAAACATACAGCCAGAGTTACAATGGAATGGTTTAGATAAAAGCACATACATATGTTAGAATGGCCCATTCAAAGTCCAGACCTAAATCCAATTGAGAATCTGTGGCAAGACTTGAAAATTGCTGTTCACTGATGCTTTCCATCCAATCTGACAGAGCTTGAGCTATTTTGCAAAGAAGAATGGATAAAAATGTCACCCTAGATGTACAAAGCTGGTAGAGACATACCCAAAAAGACTTGGAGCTGTAATTGCAGGGAAAGGTGTTTCTACAAAGTTTTGACTCGGGGGGGGGGGGGGGGGATACAAATGCACGCCACACTTTTCAGATATTTATTTGTAAAAAAAATTGAAAACCATTTATCATTTTCCTTCCACTTCACAATTATGTGCTACTTTGTGTTGGTCTATCACATATGTTCCCAATAAAATCCATTTACGTTTTTGATTGTAATATGACAAAATGTGGAAAATGTCAAGTGGTATGAATACTTTTTCAAAGCACTGTAAACTGTTTATAATGAACCAGTCCCTCTAATTCAGTCTGAAAAATAAAAGGTGAAACAAACCGCTATTTTTGTTAAAATCAGCCTGTCAGCTTTCAAGGCAGATCTGATTTGAAACTCCATGCAAGTCTATGGGGGGATCTGATCAGATACTCTAGTTTCTAATTCTCTAGTCAGACCCGCTTGCCTCCAAGTTTGTCCAGATCCAAAAAAAACATGGAAAGGGTCTGCATTCTTTTCTATTTTTTCAAACCTAAACGTAATCTGATGTAAAGGAATGCCAATCAGTTTACATCTGGCTGCCGGTAGATCCAATATGGGTCTGGAAAGCTCAATGTTTTTTATGGTGCTAAACACTGAACAGTCATGGATGTCCCATCCTGCTTCGATTCGGCAGGTGATCTATTCATAGATCTTCGGCTGAATGGACCGGATGGCACTGTGGTCTTATGGGGCATAAAGATGTAAGAAAAAAAAGAGAGCAGCATAAGTTATTTAAACTGTGCTATTTCATAGCACCTAATTTTTCTTTATACTGGATTCCTGAACAGCTAGATTTGCATCCAGGCTCACAATGGCCTTGAATGTACTGATAAAAGTGAATGAAAGGAAAAGCTCAGTAATGAATGTTATACTGTATAGTCCTTTCAGTATGCTCCCTGTGTGTTTCGTGGCAACTCAGAGCTTTCAAAATGATTTCTGTTGGTGGGCGGTGCAGTTGCTTATGTACATACTTCTTAAATCCGGGTTGTGACACACAAGAATTGCATTTTTAGAAAATCCCTCAAACTAAATTGGCAACATTTGACAAAAGCAAGGACTGTTTTCACAATTATTACAATTGTAGACACAATAAGTATAAACTGGTAATTTTATTGAATTATAAGTTTTTTTTTCTGCTTTGAACTGCTGTATGAATTCTTTGTATGTGAATTGGTGCTTTGCCATTGCAGGGCAAGGCAACAGGTTCTCTTAACTTGCTCCCTCACCAGCAGCACATACTTATTTTCCCTAAGCTTCCATATTGCTCTGTTCAGGCCACAAGAACCAAGGAGAGGAAGCCCGATGTAAGCTCTAAATGACATCTAGAGTGCACACAAGGCTATGGACCCCCTCCTTTGCTTTCATGACAATGTTGGTCCATTCATCCAGCACTTGTGTTGTCTTGTCTTTCTAGTATATCAGGTGCTTCTAAACTCAAGGGTTGAAGTCCCCGAATCAGCCCACCCATACTCAGCCATATATTTGCACTCAATTCAGCCAGTTCTAATATACTCTATAGTCTGACTATATAGGCATTAACATCTGATACCAAGCAGGGACAAGTCTCTAAAATGCTTATCATCCTTAACAGATGATTGAACATTCTCTTTTATCTGTAAAATTGATAAATGCATTTGCCATACATATGAGGCAATTAAATGCCACCTAGATCGAAGAGGAAAGTCCTTTTAAGTATTTGATTGGTCGTTAGATTTGAATAATAATGTTTTTTTTTTAGGCTACCAAATTTTTGTGCAAGTGTCCAAAAATGTGAGTGTGTAGTATTCATTGTAAGGTATGGGAATGATTTATGATTTTCATACCAGCGACCAAGTTGTTTTAACAAGCCACATCTGATTGCCTTCAGCCACAACCAGATTAGAAACTACACCTGAGTTTGAAAATCTCACTTCACATTGTAGATTTCACGTCCATGCATCCTATTATATCGCTGGACTGATTCTATGGTTGTTGAGAATTTGTGTAATTTAATTGAAACAGCTCTGCGTGTGTAAACAGCCCCTTTGTTGGAAGAAGCTTTCACTGTTTAGTTTTGTCTTAAGTAACCACAGCCTGCTGTTTGTCTGTAAAACATTAGATTCAATGCAAAGATTAAAAGGGAATAATACTCAACACAATTCCTTTGGTGGGCAGTGAAACATGTAGGTTATATATACCTTATGACTGGTTTATTAAGCAGTACTATTTGTTAGGCAAACAAAAAGAACTTGTCTTCTTAATGTTCATAAGGTCTGAAGTGCAGAATCCATGAGTGACATTTCACCTTAACATTTTACAATTCTGTTAGATGTTTTAGAACCAAACCAAGGCAAGTTTTCCGAACTTGTGAAGGTACACTACCAAAGTAGGCATTTAACAGAAACCTACGAATTATTGGGTATGCAAACTGCTGAACTCCTTCTTAAATTATCACCTGCCTGGTTGTCTTGCGGGATTCTCCATCCTCAGACACTTATGTCACTGAGTTAGAAAAGGTATGCAGATTGGGAGTTACATCTTTATAAGAAATCTGTCTATCCATCCATCCATCTCCTGCTTTTAGTCTTTATCTACTTTGTGACCATCCATGGTAGTCTTACCTTAAACCTGTTCCTGTATTTAATTCAAAGGGTAACTTCACCTTCATGGGAAAAAAATAATATAGTATATACAATTGCTACACAAGCCATATTGTAACTGAATGTTTCAATGTGCAGCACTGTCATTTTCTGTAAAATTCAATGCATTTTGGCAACCTGGAAGCTTTATGAACACCGTTGGTGTATGGAACAACCCCATAAATTGTATTTCTTGTGTGATTGGCTTACTGATTTTCCCAGAAGTCTGCACTAAGATGAAAGTCAGATTTTAGGCATCCGCTGCAACATAATTTTCAGTTTTGGTGAGATACTCCCAAAGGGTTAAATACTCCTAAATGAGTGCATTTTCCTCATTAGAACACAAAGTGCATCAGCTGCATAATAATGAAAAAGTCACTTCCATTCAGATTCACTCTTCAGACAAAAAAAATGCCTTTTCTTCAGTGCAAAAATCTGTAGGAATCTGCCACAAAGTTTGTTAAAATCCCTGCAATGTACAATGATCTCCCAGAGGGATTATTTTTTTTTCAACAAAAGTGGGGTTTTGCCGTAAATGGTGTGACAATAGGAAGTGACGCTCCTAGTTCTGGCCAGTTCTTTTCTTCTACTATTTAAAAATTTAGGGTGATCTCAGGCACTTATCGCATGTACAGGAATGTTTATGAATTGCTGCAATATCACCCTGTGAGTAGGCCTGACTATTTACATTTCTATGTAGTCGAGTGAAGGAATAAATTACCAAGGATTTGTCACTGTCAGCATCAGGCAAAAATGTTTGGGATAAAAATGCAATCTAGGCCTGTATTGTTGCAAATATGGAGCTCTTTTGCATTGTAATGTAATGTGAAAAAATGGTAACTAATCTGACCAGGCTTCACACAGTTGGCCATTCAGCTTAATTTTGTAGCAACAGTTATTCTGAAGTATTTTATATTGTTATTTGTATGCTACTGGAAACTTCCAAACTGTGAATATTTGTTTCTTCTTTACTCTGTTCCTCTGTTGCACAGTAGTTAAGGCCCGTACAGATGTTAAGAATATCGAACAAAAAAAAAAGCATTTTGGAGCGATCGTCCGATAATCTATTGATTAGTACACAGCTTTTGAGAGTCGATCATGACAGTTTATGTGAAAATGTCTGAAGGGACAAGCACAAAATGTTTTCTCGTAAGATAACAGAACAAACGATTTTCGTGTAATTAGAATAGTATGTGTATGAAAAAAAACATGTGACCAATGCTCCAAAATGAAAGAATACATTACAGTACAACACAATACATTAATTCCAAAGTTGTATTCTTAACTTTAGTAATCTCTTCATTTTCAATATGAGACTAACATGCAAAACAAAACAGACAATCATTTGTTCAATATTCTCATTGTGTGTACTAGGCTTTAGGAGGGTCAGCTATAGACACAGGACTTGGTTATTTATAAACTGTACAATGGGGCAGTTATGTACATTCAGTACTAATTACCAAAATTGCATGCAACACATAAGAAATGTGTAAAACTGGGTATTTGATATCACGTGTTGCTTCTTTTATAGGCTATGTTGGATGCAGCAGCGCATCATGGCTGGCTTGTCACAGCTCTAAATATAACGTACTTGGTGCAGATGGTAGTTCAAGCTCGATGGATACATGACTCTTGTTTACTCACTGTGCCAAACATTGAGAAACACCACCTACATCTGTTCAGGTGAGTACTGAACAAAATAATCTGTGTACTAAGTTAGGGATTCTAATAAATAATAAAACTTGATGTTGGTGTTGATTTGTGAAAACCTGAGCAAAAACTGTATACTTTTTGCTGAATCAATTATATTATAGGATTCATTTCCCCAGTGCAAGCTGCATAACTGGTTGACATTTGCTACGCCGGTTTTTCCTGTACTCCTGTTATCAATATAGACCAGACATATTCAACATATTTTTATGTATATATAACTCCATTAAATAAAATAAAAAAGCCTCCACTTTATTAGGCATCTAAAGGTGCATAGCCACTTAGCTGGTATTACTTTCTGGTATTATTTCTCTCATAACAGAATAGAGCGTGAATTCAATTCACAGACATCACATTAGGACACAACAGTAATTCTGACCTGCAGAATGTGCCTTATCAGTGTGGCTGAAATGATAGTGTGAAATCAATGAGTATAAAAATGGAAAACCCTTTCAGTAATAGGTTTCTGTGTACAGTGATGTCAAATTAAGCCAATAGTAGAGGAAACTGGAAAATTGCTCAGTGATGGCAGCACAGCTGTTCTTAGGCCGTAGACCACTCCTACTAATCTAGGAAGATTTGTTGCTTGCATGGCTTCAGTGAAGAATATATAGTTTGAAAAGTGTGTGTGTGTGTATATGTATATATATATATATATATATATATATATATATACACACAGTATCTCACAAAAGTGAGTACACCTCTCACATTTTTGTAAATATTTTATTATATCTTTTCATGTGACAACACTGAAGAAATTACACTTTTCTACAATGTAAAGTAGTGAGAGTACAGCTTGTATAACAACAGTGTAAATTTGCCATTAATGTCTAAACTGCTGGCAACAAAATGAGTACACCCCTAAGTGAAAATGTCCAAATTGGGCCCAAAGTGTCAATATTTTGTGTGGCCACCATTATTTTCCAGCACTACCTTAACCCTCTTGGACATGGAGTTCACCAGAGCGTCACAGGTTGCCACTGGAGTCCTTTTCCACTCCTCCATGATGACATCACAGAGCTGGTGGATGTTAGAGACCTTGCTCGCCTCCATCTTCCATTTGAGGATGCCTCACAGATGCTCAATAGGGTTTAGGTGTGGAGACATGCCTGGCTAGTCCATCACCTTTACCCTCAGCTTCTTTAGCAAGGCAGTGGTCATCCTGGAGGTGTGTTTGGGGTTGTTATGTTGGACTACTGCTCTGTGGCCCAGTCTCTGAAGCGAGGGGATCATGCTTTGCTTCATTATGTCACGGTACATGTTGGCATTCATGGTTTCCTCAATGAACTGTAGCTCCCCAGTGTCGGCAGCCCCAGACCATGACACTGCCACCGCCATGCTTGATTGTAGGCAAGACACATTTGTCTTTGTACTCATCACCTGGTTGCTGCCACACGCTTGACACCATCTGAACCAAATAAGTTTATCTTGGTCTCAGACCACAGGACATGGTTCCAGTAATCCATGTCCTTAGTCTGCTTATCTTCAGCAAACTGTTTGCAGGCTTTCTTGTGCATCATCTTTAGAAGAGGCTTTCTTCTGGGATGACAACCATGCAGGTCAATTTGATGCAGCATGCAGGCAAGGAGAGCATTGATCAGAGAAGCAGCCAAGAGGCTCATGGTAACTCTGGAGGAGCTGCAGAGATCCGCAGCTCGGGTGGGAAAATCTGTCCACAGGACAACTATTAGTCTACTCCACAAATCTGGCCTTGGAGGTGCGATAAGAAGAAAGCCATAAGAAATCCCGTTTGCAGTTTGCAAAAAGCCATGTGGGGGACACAACAAACATGTGGAAGAAGGTGTTCTAGTCAGATAAGACCAAATTGATATTTTTTTAAAATATTATTGGCAATTGAAAATTTTAATGCTACAAGGTTTGGGAGAGCAGTCAAATATCTCCAATAATAGTACAACAAAGGAAGCCTGTTCTATGTTTAGGAAATAAGAAACAAATGGTTGAACTGTAGAGCCATCACAAGTCCACGGGAAGTAAACATTGAGCCATATACAGAATAATTTAGTATCTGAGTGATAAAAATGTTACAGCAGATAAGAAATGTCCTTACATTCAATTGTACTGCTGTTAATATCACTAGTAACTGAAACCATAGGTTTATCAACACATAGATGTAAACAATACAGTACACATGCAGTATATCTGGGTTTTGTCATAAAGAATTGTTATAGGAATGCAAATATGTCCAGATAATGCACATTCTGCTAATGTACAGTGCCTTGCAAAAGTATTCACCCCCCCCCCCCCCCCTTTGGCATTTTTCGTGTTTTTTTGCCTCACAACCTGGAATTAACGTGGATTGTTTGAGGATTTGCATCATTTAATTTACAGAACATGCCCACAACTTTGAAGATTTTTTTTTTTATTATTATTGTGAAACAAACAAAAAATAGGACAAAATAACAGAAAAAGTCAACATGCATAACTATTCACCCCCCTAAAGTCAATACTTTGTAGAGCCACCTTTTGCGGCTATCACAGCTCCAAGTCACTTTGGATAAGACTCTATGAGCTTGCCATATCTTACCACTGGGATTTTTGCCCATTCCTCCTTGCAAAACTGCTCCAGCTCCTTCAAGTTGGATGGTTTGCGCTTTTGAACAGCAGTCTTTATTTAAGTCTGACCACAGATTTTCTATTGGATTGAGTCTTGGCTTTGATTAGGCCATTCCAACACATTTACATGTTTCCCCTTAAACCACTCAAGTGTTGCTTTAGCCGTGTGTTTGGGGTCATTGTCCTGCTGGAATGTGAACCTCCGTCCTAGCCTCAAATCAACTCTGACCAGTTTCCCAGTCCCGACTGCTGAAAAACGGTGATGATGGTGATCTTTGGGTGATGTGATGTGTTGGGTTTGCGACAGACATAGCGTTTTCTTTGATGGCCAAAAAGTTCAATTTTAGTCTCATCAGACCAGAGCACCTTCCGCCATACATTTTGGGAGTCTCCCACGTGCCTTTTCGCAAACTCAAAATGTGCCATTTTGTTTTTTACTGAAAGTAATGGCTTTCTTCTGGCCACTCTGCCATAAAGCCCAACCCTATGGATCGTACGGCTTATTGTTGTCTTATGTACAGATACCCCAGTCTCTGCTGTGGAACTCTGCAGCTCCTCCAGGGTTACCTTAGGTCCGTGAGTTTTGGTGTGTGGCCGTCTCTTGGCAGGTTTGCTGTTGTGCCATATTCTTTTCATTTGGTTATGATAGATTTCATGGTGCTCCTAGGGATCATCAATGATTTGGATATTTCTTTATAACCTAACACTGACTTGTACTTCTCAACAACATTGTCCCTTGCTTGTTTGGAGAGTTCCTTGCTTAGGTGTTGCAGCCTCTGGGGCCTTTAATAAAGGTGTGTATATGTAATGACAGATCATGTGACACTTACATTGCACACAGGTGGACATCATTTCACTAACTATGTGACTTCTGAAGGTAATTGGTTGCACCAGGGCTTTTTATGGGCTTCATAACAAAGGGGGTGAATACATACGCACATGCCAATTATCAGTTTTTTCTTTCTGAAAAATAGTTTTATGTATATATTTTTCTAATTTTACTTCACCAACTTAGACTATTGTGTTCTGATCCATCACATATAATTCAGATTAAAAAAAACATTGAACTAAAGGCTGTAATGTAACAAAATAGGTAAAAAGCCAAGGGGAGTAAATACTTTTGCAAGGCACTGTATAAGAGTTATAGATATTATGTGTGGTAGTTCTATTTCTGTGCAGTTACTCTCTTCTAGTAACCATAGATGTTTCAGTGATGCTCAGATTTTTGTACTTGAAGATGCATTACACAGATTACTTATGAAGTTAGAAAGCAATTTCAAAGTGAACCATTTTGCCATTCACTGCATTCAGTCTGGAATCAGAAAACTGAAATTTGGTTCCTATGGGTTTGTGCACTTGACATTTTACCATTACACTTTGAACTGCCTTATTAAATCAACATAGGGTATCATTTTGTGTCATAATATCTAACTGCACATAAAAGTTTTATGATGTTTTCTTTTGTTCTGTAAGAAAATGGAACTTCAGAAAAAGAACTGGATGCTCTGAAAGTATAATGGGACCCATTGAATGTCTTCCGGAGTTGATTGCAGCATGTGAAGGCAAAGAAGATATTTTCACTTCAATTGTAGAGCAGGACCTTCAAGTTACACCCATTTCACAGGTAATCTTTCCTTTGCAGTGGCTCTAAAACTTGGGAATAGCTTAAAGTTCCCACTAGGGACAGTGTAACAATTGACCACTCGTGTTCAGAGGATAAAGACATGTTCTTTTTCTAAATTGAAATATCTGATTTAGCTCAGGAGACAAATACCTCACCAGTAAAGAGTTATGCTGCTTCACTGCTACTCCTAGTATTTGCTTGTATATGAAGTAAGGTGAACTTTAAACAGTACCACAAAGTTGTGTATAAAACTGTGAATGTATTACTGTTTACTGATTTAGTAATATACATCAGACTACTCATAGATTATCTCCAGCTGGTTCCACACATTAATGGCTCTCAGAGTTTAATCACAACTTATTTGCCCCAGTTAATGGAAGTTAACTGAATTGAATCAAAAATATGGACATCGGTTCTTTATTCCCTTTGATTACAACTATAATATAAATTAAAGACACCTGCTGGAGTGCCCTTCTCTCCAGTTAGACTAAGGAACTGAAGTGGATCACGTGCAGTGACGTTCTTTTGTACCTTTTCTGTTTTCTGTACACGTCGCATTAAGATTGTTCAACCCTGCATGGCCCAATAAACATTTATTAGTGATGTGATTCTTTTATTGGTCACATTTCTTGTTTTTGTAACAGTCCTTGCTATAAAGTATTAGTATTAGTCCATGTCCCCGGAGTAATGAATTAGGGTTCCCCTGTACAATGTAGCAATGTGCATCTCTCCTCTAGAACAAGAAAGCCTGTCATCTGATGCCATGTGATGAGCATGGCTCCAAAGTTGTTTTGAAATACCATTTAAAAGGTATTTAAGAGAATTTGGGAGCCTACATGCTGTGTAAGACTGGGCAGAACACAAAGAAGCAACATGGTGGGGTGCCTGCATGGGCCCAGAAGAGGAACCCTTTGTTGATTTAGGGCTATAAAGCTGGAGTGCTCTACAACTATTAAGCTGAGGGTGGCTGAATTATTTCACCTTGTCTTAGACCTCCTCCAGAAGCCAGAAACAAGCAGTAAAAAAGTGCTGTGTAAAAGTGATTATATAGATAAAGGGGGGGGGGGCTTGCTGTTGTCAGTGAAAAGTGAAGATTTGTCGTAAGCCTAATGCTAGGTACACACAGGATTTTTTTTTTTTTTTTTTTTAGTTCCATTTGCGGGCTGAACGAACTTTGGAATGTTAGTGCGCCGATCTCCACCACTGTGCTATTGTGTTCTGACAGCGGGACTGCCCCCCTGTCAGAACACACTGATCAGCACTCTCAGCCATTGGCTGCAAGCGCTAATTGGATGCTGGTTTTCCAGTATGCCTTTCAATATAAGATTGTGCACTGGGAATCAAATGGGGCATCAATTACAAGAAACCTCATCAGCTAGGGCTATTCACTAAAAGCAAAATGCCCAATGCAAACTGACTATTACCATTTTACAGTTACTACTGCTGTGTAGTTGTGCTACCCAGAAGCAACTCAACCAATTAGTAATTGTACATGTGCTCAAAAACAAAAGTTTCCATTGGTCTACTCTTTTTATGTATACTCTGTTTTATATATATATTTTTACATTTTCTCTAGAAACTGAATTGCACAGTCTGAAACCACATTCTCTTAGATTTCATATGGAAATGGTATTCATATTTAACTAGGCTTGTTAACCAACAAAGAACCGAGTTTATGGATATCCACTTCATTAGGTGCTTAATATGATATTGCTTACACTCATTAGAATGTTGTTGCTACACATTGAAATGTTTTCTCCACAGACTATTATGTGCTTTCCATTAAGAGCAAGCAGTTTAATCTAGAACCAGTTTATCCCTTGAGTGCATAAGGTTCAAAACTTTGTCAATATATATACCCCCTACATTATGATTACATTGGTTTTATGCATATGTTAAGCTTAAAAATCACTTGCGGTCAATGTTTAATTACATTTTTATGAATTCACAAGATATTAAAATGTACATAATGTGAGGAAGATTTATCAAGCAAGCTGTCAACACAATCAGACACACGTGAAGACAATTAGCAAGAGATTTGTAACAAGTTTTTGTGTGTTTGCAGTCACTGCCCATGCTAGCTGCGGCAGACAATTGAGACAGTTTTGTAAAGACTCGCAGCACATTTACTTGTGAATTTGCATTCTTTAAGACACATATACCCCGAACCACTTGAGTCCCTGGGCCTTTTCTCCCTAAATCCAGTTGAGGCCCAAAGGGTTTATTATATTTTGATGATACCTCATTTTCACACATTTGTAGTTTAACCCAACCTATTTTACATTGTTTTTTGGGGATCGAATATGGCTTCACTTTGGCAGCAAACTTAAATACATGTGTAAAAGTGAATGGTGCTGCACTGTTAATATTAAATTGTGACACTAAAGCTGGTAAAGACAAATACAATCATCAAATATTGAATCCAAACGGTGTAATGAAATCAAATACATAATAAAACATATAGTAAAGTCCTTGGTGATAGTGCTGGCAGGATAAAAATAGAGGTGGGTGTACAGTGATAAAGTCCCTCTCCCACTCTTATGTAGACTAAGGAAATAAAGTGGATGTCTTTTCTTTCTTGTGCAGTGACACCTAAATGCAAGGTGGCCGCTCAACTTACAGCTGTAAGGTAACAGCGTGTGAAGATAATAATGGAGTTCCTGGATGGTGTAATCAGTCTTGCTGTAAACTTCTAAGGATGGATACCAGCGAATTCCTCTAGGGGGCCTTTTTCTCCTAATAGGTGATTCCCACTGGGATAAATGTATTAGATATACTTCTTGGAAGCAGGTTTTCTGGGTATCCCTCCTGGGCTTACTCATATGATATATGGAAGAAAAGGGGTTCCAGATAGTGTAATATTGTAAAAACAAGTGGTGCTTTATTCAGCTGACAGCTGTAATACTCACATAAGCATGCAGGATAAAAACATACAATCCATGAGTGGCAAGCTCGTATGCCGACATCACTTCCGGTGTGCCTGTCTGTCCCGACACATAACGTCACGCCCATGTGAGTCCATCAGGGGCCAAGAAAGAAAAGACATCCACTTTATTTCCTTTATTCTACATAAGAGTGGGAGAGGGACTTTATCAGTGTACTCGCTGTACCCACCCCTGTTTTTATCCTGCCAGCACTATCACCAAGGACTTTACTATATGTATTATTTGTATTTGATTTCATTACACCGTTTGGATTCAATATTTGATGATTGTATTTATGTCTTTACCAGCTTAAGTGTCACACTTTAATATTAACAGCGCAGCACCATTCACTTTTACACATCCCTTTATTGGTCATGGATAGACCTTTTCGGTGATTGCAGCAGTTAGACCACAGTTTATTATTTATTACTTTGGTAGCATGGGAATACCAATACACTTTATAAACTTGGATACATATTTTTGGTATATTTGATTTTATTGAGAATAAACAGTTAAAAAAAAACTTTTTCCCAAAGCAACATTAATAATTTATCACAAAATGTAATCAAAATTTTTTTTAGCGTAACATTAAAGTGGTTGTAAAGTCAAAAATTGGACTTTTACCTACAGGTAAGCCTATAACGAGGCTTACCTCTAGGTAAAAAAAATATCTCCTAAACCTGTACGGTTTAGAAGATATTCCCCGTGCAATGCGCCGCTGACTGCAGCGGCGCATGCGCATGGGGGATTCTCCGCTGAAAGGCTGGCAAAATCCGAACCTTGCCGGGACGAAGTCTCCTGTGCGTAGGCGCGGCAGTGACAACATCGCGGCTCCAGCCACTCACAGCGATGGAGTCGCGATACCCGAAAGACACGCCGAGGCAACATGTCAGCTACCTCGGTGTGGACCAGGTGAGTTACCGACGCTGCATTCTAAGGTAAGTATTTCATAATGAGCTAGTATGCGGTGCATACTAGCTCATTATGCCTTTTTTCCCTTACAGGTGTATAAAAAAGAAAAAAAGTTTCAGCGGGTTTACAACCGCTTTAAGGTAAAGGTAAGTTGGGTTGCCTTTTTCACAAGTTTTGCAATTGAAAAACATTTGACATTGCATTTACTTACTTGAGCATTTGATGCTGGTGCAGTAGATGTAAATGTCATCCCAATCATTCAACATCACTGTTGCAACCTGGGGATTAAGTTTTGGAGCCAGTATTTTATGCATATTTAGGATATAATAGTTTTTTCCATTTTTTACACGTTTGTGTTACTCATTTTTCCTTCATGGTGGTTCTGGATGTGGTCTTTTGTGACCTGAGCCAGACCTTCCATGCAGGTTTGCAGGAACAGATCACTTCTAAAAGTCAAGGGATCACTAGCAATAGATCAAAATAGCAGTGACCTGTTACTGCAAGAAGACACTGGACAGAGCTGTAACTCAGAGGAGGCATTATGTTTACAGCTGTCTGCTATAATGCTCCTATGAAGTGGTATGTAGCAAGATCCAATGTCCAGGAACTGATACATTTTGGCTTTAGGTTGGTGCTGGCCTCTGCCTGTCACTGTCACTGACAGCTGGAATGCCTATCCCTAGAAGCTGCCAGGACCTGACAGAACCACTGAGTCTGAATGAGTTTTTAAAATGCACTGGGACAAACAACCGCTGTTCCTCTGCCTATTTTAAACAGCACCATAGACTGAAGTGGTTTAAGTAGAAGTCTGGCCAAAATGTTTTTTTAAATCATTATAGAAACCCCTGTCAGGTTTTTACTTCACTGTCTACATTGGGATGCATTCTCTTACATCCTGTTTTTGTAACTGGTGCTAGCTGGGAAAGAAAAAGGATATGAGTATATTATTGCATAGTGGTCCTATATATTGTTGACATATACATTTATTTATATTTAGTTACTCTGATTTCTTGTACAAAAGTCACAGGAACTGCAAGTTAAAGACATTTCCCCGGTGGGGTCAAAGACAGCAAAAACATGACATAAAGCTGATCTCCCCAGCTCTATCCAAAACTATTTTTATGTTGGTTGGAGTTTGGCTTTAAAGGTTACAGAAGCTATGACAGCTCTGGCACTTCTGTTCTTCATCTGTGTAGTGACAATATCTCACAAAATCTCACAAAAGTGAGTACACCCCTCACATTTTTGTAAGTATTTTATTCTATCTTTTCATGTGACAACACTGAACAAATAACACTTTGCTACAATGTAAAGTAGTGAGTGTTCGGCTTGTATAACAGTGTAAATTTGCTGTCCCCTCAAAATAACTAATGGCCATTAATGTCTAAACCAATGGCAACAAGAGTATAGCCTAGGCCATCTTTATGTAGAGCAACATTTTTTTTTTTTTTCAGATCCTCAGATGATTCTTTGCCATGAGGTGCCATGTGGAACTTCCAGTGACCAGTATGATAGAGTGAGAGCGATAACACCAAATTTAACACACCTGTTCCCCATTCACACCTGAGACCTTGTAACACTAATGAGTCACATGACACCCAGGGGAGGGAAAATGGCTATTTTGGCCCAATTTGGAAAAATTTTCTTAGGGGTGTACTCACTTTTGTTGCCAGCGGTTTAGACATTAATGGCTGTGTGTTGAGTTATTTTGAGGGTACAGCACATTTACACTGTTATACAAGCTGTACACTCACTACTTTACATTGTAGCAAAGTGTAATTTCTTCAGTGTTGTCACATAAAAATATATAATAAAATATCACATAAATGTGAGGGGTGTACTCACTTTTGTGAGATACTGTATGTAGCAAAACTTAATATTGTTTAGCAATCTTGTCACTTTCTTACCAACAAGCATCATTAAGTGTCTGATGAAATCATTACCATTGCTGCATGTCTTTTATATTTTGAATTATTTTAAATTAATTTGTATTATTGAGCAGTAGGATTTTTTTTTTCCTGAGAGACCGCATTCAAGTGGTTGATGGGGTTTGTTTACCATACAATTAAGGATTTGTCATGGTTAGCAATATTGACTGTTTGATTGATCGTTCAATTTTGATAGAATCAATTTCACGGAGATCCAACTTTGTACCAATATCAGAGAGTGAACAAATAGCATTTCAGTAAAGCTGATTAAATGTGTGCATGTATAACTCAATTAACATAAATAATAAGAATAAAGGCAATTTGTGCAAAACTGGAACACCGTTTCACTTAACACATTCCTGTTGCAGTGGAAGTTCGGCTCACAACAAGTTTCAAATGTGATGAAAATTGATAAGAACATTGTTATAATTAGTTCAGGGAGAAATCAGAAGTAAACTTACCTAATTTATTTGCATAAATTGTCATTCTGTTATCTTTCAAACCAAATGCAAATTGGCACCGTCTGATACAATGATGGTTATTTGGCTGAAAAGCCCTTCAATTTGCGTAGCAATCTGGTGCAGACTCTACTGTGAGGCGATCCCAGGTAACATCAAAATTCTGAATTATTCCAGAAATTAGCAGGTTTAAAGCATCAATTTAAGTGCTAATTGCAGTAGTAATGAGAAAAAGCAGTACTACTGCGAGATTTGCATCTTTTGCCACATCAGTATGCCTGCAACGGCTGCTAACTGGGAGAGGATTTGGCTGCTAATTAAATAATTGTATGCATGCTGGTGTCCTTGTCTGATTCAGTAGATGAAGATTAATCCTCAGATAAATATGTTTGGCTGGTGTTCATAGTACCTGCAAAAATAGCTAGTGTGAGCGTATATGGCATCTTTGTGCATTTACGCTGTCTGTTTTGATGTATGGGCAGATAGCTGCTACAGTGCAGCAGAGTAGAGCCATATTCATTTTACTGGCTTGTCCTTATTAACTGGAATACTTCTTATTCCTTACACATCATGTTTATGCCTGTAGATTATACTAATATAGTGTTACTTAATATTAATACCACAAGCACAAATTTGTTTATACATAGTAATATAATCTGTGTGTATAAGTGAAACTTAAGTATTGAACATTTCCAAATATATTCTATTTTTTATATCCTCGACTGTGTAATTTCCTGATATACACAACAATTTTTCATATTCTTTTTTTCATGATAAACAACAAAAATGCTGATGTAGGTACACAGTGCAGACAGGTAGGCAAGACCTGCCCGCTTATATTGCTATAGTCTATTACTATAATTTGCAATCCTACTGGCCAATAGGAATTTTCAAAAGGCATTGTAAAAATAATGAGGTTTGTCAATCCCAAACTGTCTGGAGAGAACGGGAAGTCTTATTGCATATGGTGCCCCCCTCATTTCTCTAAAAAGCCCAAGTCGATGACAAAACAGATGGAAATCTTATGTCTGTGGTGGACAGACTGAGATGGGGGGGGGGGGAGAGACAATTCATGAACTCCTCACAGCTCATATTAAACTAAAAGCCGAGAAAGTAAAAAAAAAAAAAAAAAAAAAAAAACAGTTTAGGCTAAAAGCACAGTAGGATGTTAAAGACCATGATGTAAGATGTCTTGAGGCACCCCATTTTAAAATGTGAAAAAACTGTTCTAATAGTTTTAACCAATGCAGCAACATCCACACGGACACCCAACATTAGAGGTGATTTATTCTTCCAAAGCAAATACACTTTTGCACACTGGTACTGATTAGCATTCCCATGTTTCCCTTCTCCCTTAATTTCTCTCCATCAGGCAGCTAATGTGACCCCAGTGCTGAGGGAGAGGGGCAGAGGAGGGTCAAACAAGGATGCTGTGGAGGCAACAGACATCCTCTTTATCAACTGATGACATCATTGATTGTTAGGATGCCAGAAAATCAAAATGGTGCATAATGAAAACACTTTGGCTTTGAGTAACTAAAAGACAGGCTTGATCCACCTACTGGCTTGTATGCAAATGTTGATAATTTTGCCAAGGCACCCCTGAAGAAACCTCAAAACACCCTTGGCTTCCTGGGCACCCTTTGTTGAAAAAGGTTGCTGTAGACCACATGTAGAACATCTTTCACACATCTGTGAGTCTGTTTAGTTTTTCAAATTCTACAACTGGACTACCAGAACCAAACTCTATATGTATCCATTATTCTTGCAGTGATAAAAAAATCTTTCAATCGTTCAAAGTTGTTACAGTATTGTACAGACATCAAACATGCCTATATTACAAGGTTCTCAGGCTAATTGAACACATCATCTGGGGGGGGGGGGGGCTAATAGATTTTTGGCAGTAGTTCCCATAATAACTACCTGTGCCTAATTCAGGTGAGCATTTGCACCAGTGTCGGTAACATTATCAACACGTGTGGCAAATTCCGGTCGTTTTTACTACAGCAAGCATTGAGCATTTGAAGCATTACCACCAGTTCTCAGATTAGGAAACTGCCTGTAATTAAGACCAGCTCAAAGCTAGCATACAAAGGTGCGCTAGTATTCAGAGTGGGTTATGTCTGTGCTGGGAAGCTGTCATGTACGTGACACCTTCCTTTACGGTACTGTACCCCAGCCCCATTTAGTTGACAGGCAGGTGATTCCCCAGCCAAAATCTAAATGTAAATAAAGGTGATGTCATGGAACTAAATGGGTGGGCAGAACCTGATGGGGAACTGGCACTAGTTCCCCATAAAATCCACTTTACCTTTGATTGACAGTACACAAGCAGTGATCGAATTTGAAAGCTGCTATTGGTCTGAATAGCAGCTGTCGATCCGCCCACTGCCGTACATTGGAAATCAAAAGTAAGCAGCACCTGATGGGAAATTAAACTTTCAGTTCCCCATCAGGCTTCACCCAACCCCCGTAAAACAAAACTTGTTGGCCCTCCACTTGTCAGTGTGATGAGTACAGTAGCCAGGGAAGGAGAGTGGGAATGCACTGTGGAAGGAGTATCCACTGTGTACACTTTGACCTCAGTGCACACATGGATAGATTTATCTACCTCTCTCTGACAGGTACATGAATCGCTTTGCGCTGACACTTTCGGGGCTGTGCACCAACAGAATAAAAAAAAAAACCAGAGCAGGTGTAAAATGCAGGCACTTGCAGTAGCTTAGACACCCTTTCAGTTTGTTTTCTAATTGTTGAAGTTCGTTGTTTTGTTTTGAAAGGTAAGACCCCTTTCAGACGAAGCAGATCCATCCAAATGGAATTTGCCTGCTTAGCGTGGGATCTCTCCACTGATTCCCCGCTGAGAAGGCGGATGACAGCTACCCTGCGCAGAGTGGACAAGGACACAAGCCCAATCTCCTCTATGGGGCGGTCAGATAGAAACAAGACTGCATGTCCGTTTCCATCCGATTGTCATACAATCCACAGGATGGATGACAAATGTATTGCCATATGTCTGTTTTTAGTGGACTTTATCAGATGCAATGCCCGGCGGGTGTCAGCAAACACATGTCCGCAATTATCGTCCGCTCCATAGAGAACAATGGGTGGTCCCATTTGGGTCCGTCTGAAAAACTGACAAGCAGACCCGATCGGTCCGCTGGTGTGAAAGGGGCCTAAGGCCAAAAGCTAGATATTAAACACTACTATGGGTGCACAGTTATTGTTTTTAATAACATAGAAGGAAGTGATCAAATATTAATCCTTGGGGAAAAAAAATCTCCCTGATTTCATGTATTTATTCACAGTTGCTTCCTAAAAGTATTCTTATACTATGATTTATAAAGCCTACTGATGGGCAAGAACAAAATATTACTGAGCGAGAAAGTATATTTAAAATGCACCTGTGCCCAAACTACGAACATTTAAGTATTTATATTCCTAACAAACAATAAAACCTTGTTAGGAATAACTTAACCTAAAACTAATGTTTGAAAATTGAAAAAAAGAACAGTGCAGTGGATTTCTGCTGCATTACACAGTCCTCTGTGAGTTCAAGCCTGGGCAGTGATTAGAGGTTAAGGAGCTGAGATTCCTGTGTGTGGAGAGGGCAGGTCTGACCAGTATCCCTGCACCTCTGTGCACTTTGTGAAGTTTTACTTTCTGGACATCTGCATCATTGCTGGTACATGTTCTGCAAAACCGATTCCATGTAAGTGGATTTTAATCTTTTTAATAAAAGTGGTTTTATGATTTTTACACTACGTGGCTCTTTTCCTCTCCTTGCTTGTGAGAAATGTGGAATTTCCTGTTGAGGAAACTGTGACAAGTCTGGGGGTCTTTTTCTCATCTTGTCCATGAGGATTGCTGAAATAGCTACAGGGAGAAGTGTGATCCATAGGAACCTGGGAGACGACATAAGCCTATTTTGACCTGTCTGATACATATTAGTTCAGGTGAAATCTAGGTGAGTGCATTTTCACATTAGGAAGCACATGTGATATGCACTGTAATTTGCAAGGGATCTGAATATCTGCACTATTTCATGTGGAAGTGGACGGCACACATTGTAATTGAAGATTGAAGGCTAGCAGACTGTCAAGATCTGTTCTCTATAGAAAACAATTTAGATCTCACTGCCTGAACTTTGAGGATACATTTCTTCACGATGCCTATAGCTACAGAGGTACTTGTTTTTAAATGCTATTACTGCTTATTAACGATATGTGCATAGTGTATGCATGTGTGCATAGTCTGGGCACAGACTATGAGGTGGTATCCCAATATAATCTGGGGCCTTCTACAATACTGTAAACACCCCAATTGTCACCCAGAATCTGCAAAAAGATGCCAGGCCCAGTAATGCTGATAAACCATATTACCCAACAGTGGTCCCCGAGGTCTACTATGGTGAGGAGGCCAGACATTTTTAAGGAAAAATATAAGCAGTGAGAGACCTGCTTTTGCATATCCTTATCACGGTATGAGCTGCAGATTCTCTTTCAGTCTTAGCTGCTGCTGAGATTTAGTGCAGGCATAGTTCAGGAAGGTGCTCTTTTCTGTGAGGAAAAGGGACCTGCTACTGTATGTTTTTTTTTTTTTATCACGTCTGCCACTCACGGGTACTCATTATTTCTTGGGCTTAACTCTTACATGGCTCATTTATCACAAGAAATGCTCAGATTAATCGCTTCATTTGCAAATTTTAGACTACGCATATGATTGTTCATAGATAACAATATTATTGTCCATTCCTTCTGACCTGCATTATCAGATGATGGTTGTCTAATAATTTTGGGTGCCTTAAAGAACAGTAACATTACCTTTAAAATAGTAAATAGTATAATTTTCTGCAAAGAATCTATTACCATTTGATGGGATGTATTATTGCAAATTTATGTGTGGTATGTTTATATCCCTTTTATTTTTGTAAATCCAGGTAAAGAAACATTGCTTCAATGTATATTAAATAGAAATGTGCTTGTTTTGATGTTACATCTGTTAGTCACTTTTATTTGCATTCTAAACCTGAGATTTGCATATACAGCCTTTTCCACTTGCTCTTTTAAATCTCATTTCAGGCCTGGAACTTTGTGTCAAATCTTCCAGTGATTGATGTTCAGCTGAGCATTAAAGGATGGTGGGAAGATGCAATCCAAGCACAGAATGAGCTCCCCATTCCTATTATACTTCCAGGGGCTCAGGAGAAAAAATGGAACACGTTACATGCTGATCAGGAATATGTGCTGCTAGTAAATCTGTACAGGATTCGTACAGGGTACAAAAAGGTAAAGAGCTGGTAACCTCAAAATGTATCAGGAATTATTGTTCAGATTTTTTTTAGTCATGATAAACTGCACTCCAAGCTATTAATATTCTTTTTGGTAGGCACTATGCTGCAATCGATTGCTTTGATTTTTATTTCTAGGGACACCTGACATTTACTTTTTTTTTTTTCTCTCATTTAAAGGCATTTAGCTATATATGTAGTTATTGAATGGAACCATGAAAAAAAATCACTTTGTCTCGACCTAATAAGCTACTTTAAGTATATTAATATATTTTTAGGGAAGACCTACATTCTATTGGATGCACTTAGAATATATTTTGGACCCACAAAAAACAAAACATGTTTTACAGTACTTGTAAACAACAAAAAGTGTCTTGCAAATTGTGAACTGCGGGTAGAACATCCCTTTCCTGCCACTGTAAGGAGTATTTTTGTCTGCATGCTGCTGCCACCACCCTTGGATTGCATGTTAATTTAGCCAATTCTGGCCAGCAGCTACTGTCTAATAACCGCTGCTAAATATATTCCCTGAACAGCCCACAGAACTTCTGCTTCTGCTCCCACCCCTAGAGTGCAATAAATACTGTCATGGGGTGGTCACATTGCAGATGTGCACTGGCTTCCGGGCACAGTGAGAAAAAAAATGCCTGCACAGTACTTGCCTGTTGCCTGGGCATCACTGTCCTAAGCTGGCAGGGTCTTTATGCATCAAATTTAAATAAAAAGTATGTTGTTATATGAATATTTACTGTATGTGTGTATATATATATATATATATATATACACACATTTTTATATATATATATATATATATATATATATATATACATATATATATATACACACATAAATATGACAGGGGGACATGGTTACTGTCTTGGGGGGGGGGGGGGTCTGATCGAGGAAGTAGATATAGGATATAAGGAAGTTAATAATCTTCCTTCTTCCTCAGTTCGCCCAGGATTCTCTCTTCACTCCCCGATGCACCACCTCTGAGCTGGTGAATCGGGGAGGTTGACATCTGACACAGATTGCCAGTGAAATGCTGAGATTGCAGCTTCATAAACTGGCCATTTCTGTGTCAGACAATGACGGATTCTCAGTGTGCCGAGATCATCGGCAGAGAACATCTCTATTTCATAAACAGTTTATGAGCTGAGATCAGTGGCGATCCTCGGGATTACTGCTGTTCACAGTTTCATAAACAGACACTTAAGCAAACTTGGTGTTGAGTTATTCACTTTAAGGTCATCACAGAGGACAAGGGGGCACTCTTTACGTCTAGAGGAAAAATTATTTTATCTCCAAATACGGAAAGGTTTCTTCACAGTAAGAGCTGTGAAAATGTGGAATAGACTCCCTCCAGAGGTGGTTCTGGCCAGCTAAGTAGATTGCTTTTTTTTAAAAAACCTGGATTATTTCCTAAATGTTCATAATATAACTGGGTACTAACATTTATAGGTAAAGTTGATCCAGGGAAAATCTGATTGCCTCTCAGGGAATCAGGAAGGATTTTTTTGCTTTGCTGGGGGTTTTCTCCTTCCTCTGGTTCAACTGTGGGTGAAGGCTTGTGTATATGGGATTCTATTATTTATTTTTTTGGTTGAACTAGATGGACTTGTGTCTTTTTTCAACCTGATTAACTATATGTAACTATGTATAAAGTTATTAAAAACATTTTTGCAGATGTAGTGTGTAATGTTGTGTATATTATATTCATGTCGTTTTAGATGTGTTTGTGGATATTTTTGCAGCTAAATCATGTTAATTTTTATAGGGAAAACAAGACAGTAAAGCAATTGCTCCCAAGTTCCCAAAGGCAAAGGATGAAGGCTGGTTTTTAATCCTTGGAGAAGTGGACAAAAAAGAGCTTATTGCACTAAAAAGAGTAGGATACGTAAGAAACAGAAGCACAATACCCATTGCCTTTTACACTCCAGAAAATGTTGGAAGGTAAATACTGACTGTATAAATATGGATTTCTATCTAAAATGTTGAGGTCTGGCTATTAAGTTGATCCTTGGATTTTGGGCATGGTATAAGTTGCACAGATTTGATATTTTGAAATGTTTTAAAATGTTAATCACTGCATTTAACTATTTCACAGCCAGAGCTGTTTTATTTATTTATTTATTTTATTAAAAAAATGTAAGCATTGGGGAAATGCACATATTTTTTTTAAAGCAGGGACCCTGGATAACAAAATGTTGTGATTTTTTTAACCGCTTCAGCCCCGGAAGATTTTACCCCTTTCCTTAACAGAGCACTTTTTGCGATTCGGCACTGCGTCGCTTTAACTGACAATTGCACAATCGTGCAACGTTGCACCCAAACAAAAAATATATTAAAAAAAGTTTTTTTCTCCTCAGTTTAGGCCGATATGTATTCTACATATTTTTGGTTAAAAAAAAAAATGCAATACGCGTATATTGATTGGTTTGTGCAAAATGTATAGCATTTACAAAATAGCGGATAGTTTTATGGCATTTTTATTATTTTTTTTATTAGTAATGGCGGCGATCTGCGATTTTTATCAGGACTGCGACATTATGGCAGACACATCGGACACTTTTGACACTATTTTGGGACCATTGTCATTTATACAGTGATCAGTGCTATAAAAAATGCACTAATTATTGTGTAAATGACACTGGCAGTGAAGGGGTTAACCACTAGGGAGGTTAAGTGTGTCCTAGGGAGTGATTATAACTGTGATGGGCTACTAGTCACATGACAGTGATCACTGCTCCTGATGACAGGGAGCGGTGATCTCTGTCATGACACAAGCTAGAACGGGGAAATGCCTTGTTTACATAGGCACTTCCCCGTTCTGAGGCTCTGTGACACGATCGCCGCAAGACCGGCGGACATCATCATGCTGTAAGCGGCGGGCACGTGCACACACTTGCTATCCTCTTTTCTTAAAGGGGACATACAGGTAGCCCATTTGCCCACCACTGCCATTGTACCAACGTGTATCGGCGTGCAGTGGTCGGCAAGTGGTAAATGTAAAACGATATTAGCAGGACGATTTATCGAATGCGCACATACACAAATCCAATATATTACTAAATTTTTGGTAAAATATAATGCTATTTGCACCACCTGACTTTTCATTTCAGTATACATCAACCTCTGGAAGTACTTTGAGGCATACAAGTAGTACCTCACTGGTTTTGTTCAGAAAGCTTGGTCTTCAGTTGATTCCCTCTCCAGTATTACTGGTTAAGGGGTTCCTTCTTACCCTTTCACCAGATCACAGTTCATGCTCCTGTATCATATGATCCCACATCCAGAAATGCACATTCTTCTCTGTCCCCCAAGTCATGTCTAGCTGTAGTGAATATGCCAGTTTACAGCTAAGATTATTCACTAAAGTAATTAGAAATCCAGTAATGACTAAGTCCCTATGGAATTCCAAAATTTACACACCCATGTCTTTAGGATGGGGTTTATGAGATTTTAATAAATAGTCCAGCATACTCCCTATCTCTATCTCTGCCTTCACAATGTCACTTTCTTTAACAAGACTGTGTTATTTCCTAGGTGCATATACACACTGTACCTGATGAGTGACAGCTACCTTGGCATGGACCAGCAGTATGACATATATCTGAACATTATTCCGGCCAGTGTATCAGCTCAAGTAAATACTGAGGTCTCTGTTTCCATGGAGGGCATTGCACGAAAGTAACATTAGCTTTTTTGTTGCTACATTTTCTGGTGGAAAGAGCTGTTAAGTCATTCTGAACTGATGTGAACTATCAACGAGCGAAGGCTTCCTTTAAAAGAGTTGGATTTCAACCTTTTTACACACTTTAGAAAGAACGCACTGGAATGGATTGCCACATTCGCCTTATTCAAAGATGCCTTTTTAAAACATGTTTGCTGTGTGTCATTAAACAGTGCAATGTGATAAAGAAAAACGCATGTTAACCAGGCATACATTCTAATGGCTCATATCCACTTGTTATGTATTTGCTGTTTATTAAAAAATAATAATGTATAGAGATATGAATAAAGAGAAAATCTCTTTACTGGGCATAACTATATCATACTAGTATTGTTCCTTGGAAATACAAGGTACCATTCCTGTTTAATGTTTACATTTGAACAATAGTTAACATATAATGGGGGATTCTCCAGTTGGTTTTCAAGATGGTAAACATAAGAAGTCCAGTGTTGGCATTTTGTTTACACATCAGACAAAAATGTATTTTTCAACAGCTGTAGAGCCTGGCCTTAAGACATGGTCTGCAAGCTATAAATTGCCAATAATGTGCAGGACCCGGAAGCTAGTGGAGACCGATGTAGTAGGGGTGTCCACTACAGTGATTTCTGGCTTCTAGAGGGATCCCACAGGTATGGTAAATGCATAGCTACATTGGTCTAAGCTGGAGCAATGTACCTATGTAAAAACATCCATACCTGAATTCCTCTTTAAAGGCTTCATTCACAGTACTGATTAGTGTCATACACCTCCAAAAATCAACATAAACTTGCAGCGGCAATCTTGGGTATGTGCTCTCAGCTCTGGCCAAGAAACCAGTACAAATCAATAACAGGCGCAGCTCATCTGTCCTTAACTACATGAAACCACTCAATGTGCGATTACATAGGGACAGCCACGGCTAGGAAACCTGTGCAAATCAATGACAGGCTGATTTGTAATCGCATATCTATTGATCACACACACCTGTTGTTGATCACACACACACACGTTGATCCCTCGAGTTATATGGCCCTAATCGGCTATGTGAATGAGGCCAAGTGATATACAACCAGAAATTACTTAATATATCATTTGAAAATTCTGAAAGATTATCTAGCATTACAGTTGGCAATCTATAAACACCATTGCTAGCCTCTGCAGCTGTTTCTTTTTACCCTCAACATATTTAAGGACAATTTTGGTCCTTTATATGTCAGACAGTTCCAAATAATTTACATAGTGGTGTTGCACAAAATGTGTAATTTTGCCATTCTGGCAATCTTGTCACCTTTGACTTTATATTGATTGGTTTTAGCAATAACTGGATTTTATTGCTTATATCACCGCATTCGAAAAAAGGGTTCTGGAGGAATTAAAGTGGTTCTAAAGCCTAAAGATTTTTTTCCCCAGTATACTTACTTGAGCCCGATCTTGATCCAGCACTGCATTAGAGCAGCGGCTCTCTTGGCTCTCTCCCTCCTCACAGGGCACATTTATAGCAATGGGGGGCGGGGCCAAGCCGCACTATGTGTGTGTCAATAGATGCAGACAGGGCGGCTTGGGAACGCGCCCACACGAGTACAAAGTGGCTTTTAGTGGGGGCATTTGGCAATAGGAAGGAGCCAGGAGCGCTGGGGGGAACCCCAGAAGAGGAGGATCAAGGGTTCCCTCCGTGAAAAATCATTGCACGGAGCAGGTAAGTATGACAAGTTTATTATTTTATATATAAAAAATAATCTTTACAATCACTTTAAAAAAATCTAGGTGCCAAGAACAGTAATATTAGTGCTGTAGCATAGAGTGTATTTGCTTGTTTTAATAACATTGATTCTGAAAAGCACTGTGCCACCAAATGTAACATTGTTCTCTTTTGAGGGGTTCTCAGTACAGAGGTTTTTGCTGGCCAAGTTCACAATTCACTAAGCCCATTCTGGTCTTTTCAGGGGTCCTAACAAAAGAGTTATTGGTCAGTCAGTAATTTACATACATAAATCATTAAAGTATAACTTAAGGCAATTATTTTTTCCCAGTTTTGGATAGAGTGGTGAAGAATTAGAACACCTATTAAGTTTTTTTGCTGTCTGTACCCCCGCTAGTGAGATTCCCCCTCTCTATTTTTCCTGTTTACCATTATTATTAAAAGTGAAAGTAAATGAAAATCTAAAATTTTTGGATTTTCCCAGAAAAGTAATAGAGAGGAAAGATCGGGTGACCTGGGGGGGGGGGGTCAAGTGATATCCTTAATATTCAGAGATTTCCTCTTCTAGCTTTGGTTATGGAAGAGGAAAAGAGGAAGTGAAGGCAAATCTTCCAAATGGGACACAGATGGCAAAAAAAACAGGGTTTATAACCCTCCCTACCCAAAATGAAAAAGAAATGTTTTGCCTACATTCATTATTTTGTAGGATTTTTTCAGTAGAGTAGAGTGATGGTTATTTGTGGCAGATAAGGTTATAGGAAGAATGTTATTGACACCATTTTAAAAAGTCCATCTTACTAGGTTTAAAATCTGGATTAATCAAGTTTTTGTAATGTTTTACTTTCACGACTGAATTCACAAGGCCAAGATGTCACTGTATAATATATGGCTTGCATCAGTGATGCCAATTATTCTGTATGCTGCATTTGATCTTCTCTCTTTAGTCCAACATGGTTGATGAGAACCTACCATCATTGTGTGACACCACCCCTGTGCTGAATGTATTTCAGATCCATACAAATAATTATGTAGGGTGACTGCATAGTTGCTTATCCCTGCTTTCACTATTCCAGCTTGGTATGTAGAGCTTCAGCCTGTTAATAACTGATGTTTTTTGTGTTAATGCCTACTTCATTTACCTGTACCCTTTTGGGGCCATTGAGGCCACTGTCATCTTGTTATCTTTGAAAAAAGGTAATTGTGCTTGCCTTGGTTAGATCACCTTGAACTCCCACAAAACATTTACCTGAAAATCCTAACTGCGCAGTTTCACCCTATACTTAACAAAATAGCCATGGTTGGTTATGTGGATGATGAAATTTCATTTTTGGGCGGACTTAGCTTAACTTCCCAGCTCACAGCTTGTATTTATAAAAACCTGAAATGAAAAAAAAATCAATTTACCTAAATTGCTACAAAAACTTGTGCCAACTTATTGATTTATGTCAAAATAGCTTTAAAATAAATCTTGAAATGTAGTATATCTTATTTACGGAGCACAAATGTACAGTTGGTTGCCCATCTACTCCTCCTCACCAGTTGACTTTAGTGAAACTACTAAAAAGATGATTTATGATTGGTTGTTATGAAATATTGTTCCTTAAATTGTTAAATAAAGACTTGACAAACAGGGCAACATCATTTTTCATGCTCGTTATTGAATGACAATGCTTATGTTTATTGTTTTGTGTGCCTCAGTAATAATTACCAAAATGTGCCCAAAACATACGACCTAATACAGTCTTGTAAATGCCACATTTTTAACAGTTAAATGCATTCCTACCGTATGTTGCAAATGTTCTGTACTATATCTGTGTATATTGTACATGAGATGGCCGTTTCATCAGGTAACAGTAAATTGTTCATGTAAACTACAATATCTGCTATGTACAGTGTAGTAACATACACTGTAAAATGTAAATCAAAAGAAGTACTTGGCTAAATAGTCAACTTAGAGTTAAGATCGGAAATGTGTCCACATTTCCAATGAGGATTATTATTGTATTTTGAGTTTGAAAACAATAAATTGATTTGGTGCAATCCCTTGTGTTATGTTTTTAATAATAATTTCAACTTTGAACACTGCTGTGAATTAGACAGTACATTTTCAAGCTTTAGATGTTGAGTTTGAAAGTAAAAAAGAAAGTCACGGAAATAATTGTTAAAGAGTTTGAAAACAGATGCTTTAATTTAAAGGGATAGATCAAGATGAGAGATAGTGGTAGGCAATAAAAAATTAACTTGAAGACAGAAACTATCAGTGAGGGGATAGCAGTTATTATGTAAATGTATATAGTTTGAATTAGGATTATTACTGAAGACAGAAAAAAGTATTTAAGAAGTGGCCAAGTCAAACTAAAAATAATCATCAACTGTTAAAAGAGCCAAAGTCCTCAGTCAGAGCAAAGATCCAGCTATGAATAATTAGCAGAATGGTTCATAGTAGAATGTTTATGTTAGTCATATAGCAGTTTTTATTTTAGCGTCCAACTTAGCACAGAAGAGACAAACAGCACACTGATGATGTCACCAATAGCTTTGTTTATGGCACAAAGCCATAAGTCCCTGCCTGAGGACCACCCACTATAACACATTTCACCCATTAGGGCTTAATTGTAGATTAAAGTGTATGTTATCCAAAAATAAAAAAATGTAAATCAGGTATATGTATCTGTGTTTTTATTTTGCTTTTATTTAAATGTAGACAATTATTTTTGTTGTAAAATACCTGGGGATCCTGCCAGTTCTCCTTTGTACCCATTTCATTCTGACCATGCCAGGCAGGGCTACAAATCCATTGTAGCGTGGTCAGTTTGCATGTCTGCTCTTCTTCCTTGGAGATACAAGATGCTATAACAACACACAACATACCTGAAGTCAGGTTATTTGCCATGCCCCCTGCCCAGCCCTCCTGAGTGATTGACAGCAGCTGCCAGCTGGCTCCTCGCTGTCAATCTGCAGATGCTCATAGTCAATACACAGTCATTTCTTCTCCACTATGTGTGATGTCAACCTGCTTATCGTAAACACACCCCCCACTATGAGGAAGAAGCAGTGTCGGAAGCCTATGTGATGACAGCCAAAAAAATCCCATAGAATTAAGGTAAAGAAAAAATATTTGTTACACATCAAAAAGCAAAATCCCATTAATTTCAATGGTACCTGTTCACATATGAGCGTTTTGACGCCTGAAAAATGCCCTAAGCTCAAAAAAGAACATGTGCTTCTTTGGGGCAGATTACAGGAGTTTTTCTGACTTTTACATTGGTGACCTGAACCAAAACGCAGCAAAATCGCACTAAAAACGGTCAGGTGTGAATGCAGCCTTAAGAAACAAGTGTCCATAAATAAAAGTCCTCTATAAACTCCCACAGATAATGAAGAACTTTCACAAGTGAAAAACTCTTCTGTTTTGTGTTCAGATGTAACACCACCACCTCTTATGAGTAAACTCTTACCTTATCTGGTTGACCTCTAAATTAAAAGGTCTTATGCGCATATCCCTTTTAGAGCCTGGACAGGGCTTTCACTCTGCCAATATTTCCAGATCTTATAAAGCCATATGAGCTTTATGGTGATCTTATGAGCCTTACACTGCTGTACATTGTGTTGTGCCATGGTACGGTTCCCCGTCCTGTGTGAATTTAAAGTAAAAGTGATCTGTCTTCATGTAAGTTTATTTTTTTCATTAATAAAAAATGTGTCTTGCGGAGGGCACTATAGGTTCTCTTATTGTAGCTCTCTGAGCCGGTTATATAGATTGATCCTTAATGCTTGATATGATCTGGAAACATCGGTGGTGTGGGCATGAATTGGAACAGCATCACACTGGGCAGGACTCTATGCTCCATAACATTTGTCTGGAGATATACTGAGATGCAGATTTGTGTCTTTTAAATTGTGTGTTATAGTCTTTATTGCTTTGGTTAATAAAAAAACAAAAAGCAGTTCATTTATTCCTTGAGCAATGAGAAGGATTAGGAGGGGAAAGGAGGTGACGACTGAGGGAGACTCCAGAGGTGGCTTGAATCATATGCTGTTTTGATCGCTTATAAAAATTGAGGTCCATCCACATAGGCAAGGGCACACCTAAAGAGCACTGTGGCATCATAAAGCGATATACATTGGGAAATTGACATTTATAACACAAGATGAAGCTTATTGACACATATAATTTGGCTTGATAAGACTGCCACTGGAGGATGTTTACATATTTTATTGGACTTATGTGATGTGGGAATTTGGGGTTTTAATTTTTCACATATCTTACTCACATTTGCAGCACAAAGTATATATTTGACTTGGTATTAGTTCACCTTATTTGATGCTGTTATGCATGACCTAATTTTTTGAAGTTTTTGTTTACTTGTTGGAAAGTGTTTTGAGGTATAAAAGGTATATGGCCATATAAAGGGGGAGGATGCTGCACTATTATTATCCTGATCCTAGTATTGTAAGGCTGTCGGGCCATTGTCATTTTTTAAGAATAAGGCATTCTGTCAAAGTTAAGTCTTGTCCCACAATGACTTGGTGCATCAGCTTCCTTACCATGCCTTGGCTTATACCAAGGCTTGTAAGTTTGCCAATGAATGGACTGAACCTAATAAAACAATCTCCTTAACCATACTGGTCTGCAATAACATCACTATGCTCCCTGGGTTAAGCAGTGCATTATCAGGTAAGTGGTTCACATATACAGTGCATTGAAACAACCTCTCAACCACATCAGGTCATGCAATGAAAGCGCTTATTAGCGCAAGAGTGTGGTGAAATATCCACAACAAATGCAAACTTTCTGTGCATAAAAAAATACTCTTCAGACTGCACGAGCGCCACTTGTAGTTGACACTATGAGGAAGATTTTCTAAAACTGGAGAGTGCAAAATCTGGTGCAGCTGTCCACAGAAACCAGAAAAAGACATTCAAATATGGAAGAAGCGCCAGGCCAAAAGATGGTCTGGCGCTCCTTCCATATATGCACGTTTTTTTTCTGGTAACTTACTGGAGTACTCTCAGGAACGTAGCCTTGTCTATTGTGAGCAGTCTCACCTGAGCCAGTGGGCACTTCAGATTTTGTTTTGCCCTTTCACTACCTTGTTTAAACTCATATGAAAGTCCCAGCATCTCCTGAATGCCCTTTTTTTATTGGTGGATAGAAACCAATCAGCTTCCAGGTTTTACTGTAAAAGCTTAATTGACCAAGCTGAAGATAGGAGCTGGTTGGCTATCATGCAAAGATGCACCAGATTCTGAGTGCTACAACTTTAGTAAATCTCCTCCAGTATCCTAGTGTATCCCTAAACATGGCATTAACAACACTGCAGGATGCTAGGGCTCTGGGGTGAGGAGTAATGTGAGAGCAAAGTTTTTCCTGTGTTTTACAAACCAATCTGTCTGAAATGTAAGCCAAGCTGTCAGAGCCTAAATGTTGCAGGGTCAGCCTCATTCCAAGTATACTGTATCTCATGCACATTCAGCTCTCCTCCTTTTAACACAGATAATTAGGAATAAAATGATACACTTCCTCCTAAATGGTTTCCCTCATCTTCTGGCCAACAATGTGCTAAATTGGACTGGGGTGCAAATCTCTTTACTTGGCCTTGTGCAAGAGATTGTTGGGTGCTATCTCTAATGTGACACTGAGAAGGAAAACAGAATTGAGGCTGTTTATCTCCCTACTAACACAATTGGTGCCGTTTAAAGGGACTTGGCATGGAACATGCCTCCTCAATAAGCTTGCCTCTACCAAATAAGCTTGCCTCTACCAGTGATGAAGAAGCTCATGCTCACTTGTCCTGCTTTGATGCCATAAGGTAGTCACTGCTGTTTGTTGTTCATACCAGCAGTTAAGTACCTACAGAGTATTTATCTCTTGCTGACAATTTACGCAGCATTTTCCATATATATTGTACATTCACCTCAGTCCCCTCCTTTAATTACATTTATATGTTTGTATGAATGTGGGTTAGGGACCTTAGATTGTAAGTTCATTAAAGGTGAATGTAAGATATATATGCAAAGTACTGCATAAATTGTTGATTTACTCCTGTCTAAATTAACAACCTACCCACATGTCTTTGGAGGGAAGGAGGAAACCAGAGTACCCAGAGGAAAACCCACACAGGCATGACATGCAAACTTTATGCAGGTAGTGCTATGGTTATTTAAACCAATGACCCTAGTGCTGCCAGGTGAACATGATAACCAATTAATCACTGTAGATCAACCTGTGGTAGGGTAGACTGTACTGCTTTTGCAAACCCATTACCCTATTGGTTGCAATGTAGCATCAGCAAAGATGTAAGCAGACTATTCTGTCCATGGCCAAAACTTTCTACAGGCTTTGGTACTTCAGGTTGTTTTAAATCACCAAACATAGCACATAAACAAGACGAGCACATGATCTTCACCATGCAAAGGCAGACAACATTATTCAAGTCTTTGACATGAACTTTATTACAGTAAGTGATATGAAAATGGAGAACAGACTTCCTCAGTAACTAGCTCTAGCCAGGTCAGTAGATTATTAAAAAAATATGGATCTGTTTCAAAACACGAAATGTAAATTACATTTTTTTTTTTCTCATAGCTTTCTGGTGCAGTGTAGGGAGCACATAAAAAGTGAAGCAGACAAAATAAGCACAGGGTGTAACACAAGGTACTTTGCCAAAGAGGAAAGGACCTTAGCTTTGAACCCCCAGAATGCAAAACTCCCGATATGGAAAAGGTACTCCTGTCTTAACTTGGCAGAAACCAGGGGGATCTAATTCTTTGGTAGAATTGTTCAGGCAAGGTCCACCCAAGTCCTAGGTGGGGCTCCCCCAAAGGGAAACCCCATGGAAGGTGGAGGACCTGACCACAAGGCTATTTGCTCTTCCCCTCAAGACTTTCAGAGTGAGTCTGAAGACCTATACCCTACAAATCTCAAAGGGAGACTTTATGGGAGGGGGAGTACCTGACCATAAGGCCATGTGCTGCCCCCCTCAAGATTTTAAGGGCGAGTCTGAATACCTATACCCTACTAATCAGGAGTGAGTAAAGTGCTACATGCATGTGCAAAAAAGTGCTTTGGAGTGCCAAAGTGCAAGACACTGACAAAATGTAAATGGATATTAATATTTATATACAGTATGTAACAACACTTAAGATAGTTGATCCATTGTATATCCAATTGCTTCAGTAGGTCAGGGAGTTTTTTTTTTTTTCCTGTGGGAGAAATTGAAACATATAATGAGTATTGGAATGATGGTGGAAAATGACAGGTGTTTGTCCCTAAGATCTATTTGGCCATTTCTAACAATGTTTCCAGGTATTTTAGTTACCATCTTGGTACTTGCATCTTTACTGACTCTTCTCCTTCGTTGTAGTTGCTGTTCTAATTGTCAATAGTGATATAGACCAGTGGTTCTCAACCCTGTCCTCAAGTACCCCAACAGGCCATGTTGTGGGAATGTCTCTTAGATAAAATAGCTGTCCAAGACACCAAGCCATTGACTCTGATTTAAAGCACCTGTGCAAGATAAAGGCAAACCTGCAAACATGGCCTGTTGGGGGTACTTGAGGACAGGGTTGAGAACCACTGAGACCAACTACACAATGGAAAGCCAAGTGACAGAAAAGCATGGTTCGCTATGAAGACATCTTCAAAGACAACCTTGATGTAGAAGCTTAGAATTTTAAGTTAGGACACTGTATATTCCATAAGTTAGTAAAAAAAATGTAGTTTCACCAGCTTTTACTGTAGCAACTCAAATACCTTACTTACAGTATGTATTGCATTCATTTTGAAGGCAAATTGTATCTAACAATTTCCTATTTACATATATTGTTTTCCGTTTCTTCTTGTTAAATAATCATCCTAGTTTCCATATAAATGTTGCCTGTTACAATATATATTTGAAAATGTCCCATTTGAAAATACTTATCATTTCGTTTCTGTGGCTTTATTATGAGTGCTTCTCTAAATGGATCAAAGTTTTTTTTTTTTTTTTTTTTAAGATCCATAGTTTTTGTAGTTCTCATGTTCAGCATGTTGTTGAACCTCAACTGTCACCATATTATTTTCACTGTTGTCCAAATATTCCTGGTTCTTCACATTTGACATTATTACACTACTAACTTTATTGTCCCAAATTAAAGCAAATGTAAAATCTCACCTAAAAGAGCTACAATCGATATGCTTGCAAGTCCCTTGAGTTTAAATTATTTATAAGTCAGAAGTGTGCAAATACTTTTCTTAGTCATACAGTACAGGACACTGGATCTTTGCCTTTTAACCCTGGGTTATACTGTATGCAACTACCTTTAGGCGAAAAAAGAAAGCTGCAGGGACATCCCTTATATAACCACTACCACTACCAACTAGAATGTTTACCTGTAGTGCTGCATACATGACTTAGTGCTGGCACTCCGCCTTCTCTAGTCCAGATATGGAGAAGTATTTGGCTTAAATGCTGGCCAGCAGAATGCTGCTCAAAAAATGTCCCAAGTGTATGTACTTTGATGGAAGAATGCTTGTTTGTCACTCCTTGGATAAGTAGATCAAGGAGCGGATGACAATCAACTGGCTCTTTCACAGAAGGCTGAGCCTACATGCCTTATCAATGTTCATTCATGCCAAAGCAATTGGAAATAATGTGAGAATAGAATGGAATAGATAGTGTACAACACAGTACAGAATGAGCAATGTGGGATAGGAAATGTACAGCACAGCATCCACAGTAAAGCTCATTTACTTGAGAATCTGCACTTAAACAGTAAATGCTTCAATTATCCAATCACGTGCATATGAAATAAATAAAAAGGAATTTGGTTTTCACATGATTGGAGAATTTAAGTAAATATTCACTCTCTTTATTTTTATTTTTATTTTACAGATTTTCATTTCCTTTAGCAAATCAGCTTTAGTTGGTACATAAGGTATGTACAGCAAAAGTGTACTGAATGAGGCATTGTGGAAATTGGATTGTACAGCACATTATACAGATTGAGGCTTTGTGGAATAGGGAATGTACAGTGCAGCATACAAAATAAGATTGATAAAATATGCAAAGATAAAAATCGAAATAATCATCCCAGCACTAACGGCGCAGGCAGAATAACTAGAAGTATTCAGTGCAAACAACGGCATTTAAAAACCACCTAGTCAATCGATATGCGGAAAAATAAAGCCATATAAAGTTATTATAGTATATGTAATGCTCCGTATCCTCTCAGAGGCAAAGAAAAAACTCCTCGTTTAAATACCATCACCAGAAGACACCTTGTGCACGGATAATCCCTGTTGGTAATACACTCACCACAGATAAACGATAAAGAAGCCTTGTACCACCATACACTGTTGGATGATCTCCTGTCCTTAGATTCCTCCAGGAATGGTGCAATGTCAAAAGCACTAGAGCCTGTTATCTCCTTATACTAGAGAGGACTCCAGTCCCTGGATTATATTAGTTCCTTCATAGGGCAGTTCATAATGTGCATCATGCAAAAAAAGAAGGGCACTAGCATAGCATAATACTGTTTTTTATTTGGGAAATCACCCACACAAACACAATAATATATGCTTACAAGAAACACTAGATAAAACAGCATGTGAATAAAATGTCTGTACGGCACAGCGTATGTCACTCTCACCGCCTCTTAGATGGTATCCGCTGCGAGGGGACCCGGTATGACACACACTGAGACTGACTGACAGACGAGCCGCGTGGTCACACCCTAACGTGTTTCGTCATCACGTCTTCTTTGGAGGGTGTGGCCACGCCCTCCAAAGAAAAAAGTATTTTCAAGCTGTTTCAAGCGCAACATTGAAAGACCCAAAACATTTACACAGCATGCTTGGGGAATGTCTTCTAGCTTCATGTGTTAAGGAATCATATGATTTTCACAGTCTCAGGAACAGCATACACTGGCAGTGCATATTTGGCTGTGTATTTTATTTCTTACTTTAACAGTTAGCTTGAATTACATACAGCAGGAGTACCCCAATGGGATTCATTTCAGTTTGAAAAAAAAAAAAACCTTCAGGTAGTTTTAGCAGCAACACATGTTTTTTTCATAATTGAACATTGGAAGTAGCAGCCACAGATTTAAAAGCTACAGAAAAGTTTAATTAAAACAGAAATAAAGCTCTCAACAAACCCTCAACTTTGAACAAATTAGCCAGTGGTATAAAAGGTTAATAGTATACCGGTACTTCTTTAGCAAACAACATTGTCTTTGAAGTTTAATAAAATGTAAAAAGAGGCATGAAAACACTGTATCTCCAATTATTCCTAAAATATTAAATATATATACTTCAGGTATGTGTTTTTAGAAATTGGCTATCATCAGCACCGTTCATGAGAACTTGAATCGGCAGCAAACAGATAAAGACAAGGCAGCTTTTATCTTGCAACAAAAAATAGAGAGCATCATTTGAGTTACTATAGCCACAGATATTGTACAGTGGCTGGACAGGGGAGCTCCAGATGGCAGTACACTACACTAAATTACACCTTAAAAGAAAACCAAGTCCAACAGCCTGAGCCGCACTTTGTTCTAGCTCTGTATTTTATATATATATTTATATTTTTTGTTTTAGCTTTTTCTTTATTTTTATTGTTTTGGTCTTGATGCGATAGTTGAGCTGCACCAAGCAGAGGCCAGGCATGTCTGCAATTCTTCTGTTTTGCCTGCATAATTTTTCTTTTCCCAGGCACTCAGCAGCCAGTTGTATATTTATTTATCTATTTATCTTTTTATTTATTTAAATATATTCAGGGCACAGGAGCCATAGCAGCAGAAGGAAAACCCTACTGCCATGGGCTGCCAGCCCTTTCCGCAACACAGACAGAAGGGCAGGCAGAAAAGGGAGGGGGAAATTCTATGTCTGGGGGAATGACAAGCAGCAGAAAAAGGTAAATGTAGAATTGAACCATCCATAGGCTGCCTGCCCTTTCGCACATAAGGACTGTCCTAAAAAAAAAAAAGTAAAGGTACTGCCACATGAGGGTAGCAGGTAGCTAACATAATGTAAGCTCTTCCTCCTCCTCCTCCTTCTCCTTCTCCTCTTCCATCGCTCTACCTCCCTTTTCTTTTCATCCTTCAATGTGCTTATGGCAAGAGGAGAAGTTCTGGGGAGCTGGGGTTTCTTTGCCCTACCAGTCATGAATGCTACAAAAGATAGGGAAGTAGTAAAGATGGCTTATATCTTGTTGCTGTACACTGCAGTATATAAAGATCCAGCCTGGTGCCCCTCCCAGAGCAACAGAAGCAACAGCAGAAGCCGCAGCTCCCGCCAGCCCCTCCCGCCGTCGCCATTCCTCACCCGCCTGGCTCTTTCCTTCTCTCCCTCCCCCGGGCCCCCTTTGCCTCTGGATCGTTCCTTCCTTCCCATTCCTCTCTTGTTTTTCATCCCCCCTTCTCCCTTCCCTCCCTGGTCTCCGTCCCGCTCTTGGCTCTCTCCACCTCGTCCAGTGTGAAGTCTTGTCTTATCTTGTGACCAAAGAATACCTTTACATCTTTTGACTATTGCCCTGATCTGACAGAACTAGTTTCACTATGGACAGTGTTGTTGAAGGAGGCCTGAATGTTACCCTCACCATCAGACTCCTGATGCATGGAAAGGAAGTTGGTAGCATCATTGAAAAGAAATGAGAGTCTGTTAATATGAGCCCCACTCTCTTCATGCATCTTTTTAACATCTCAGAAGGCAATTGCCCAGAAAGAATTATCACCTTAGCTGGTTCAACAAATGCCATCTTCAAAGCCTTTTCAATGATGATTGATAAACTGGAAGAGGATATCAGCAACTCAATGACAAACAGCACTGCCTCCAGCAAACCACCTGTTATGCTGCGTCCAGTGATTCCTGCAAGCTAGTGTGGTTCGCTGATTGTTAAAGGAGGTTGTAAAATAAAGGAAATCAGGAAGAGTACAGGGACACAGGTCCAGGTTGCAGGGAATATGCTGCCGAACTCCACAGAATGTGCAATCACTATTGCCGGTATTCCTCAATCCATCATAGACAACAGATCTGTTTGGTAATGCTGGAGTCTCCTCCAAAGGGGGTAACCATACCATATCGGCCAAAACTCTCCATGGCGCCTACACCATTCAAGGATAGTATGCCATTCCTCAGCCTGATCTGACCAAGTTACACCAACTGGCAATGCAGCAGCTCATCTCACTTCCCTATGTCCCATAGTGGCCACACCAGATTCAGTGGAGGTATTGATGCTTCAGCTCAAACAACTTCCCACAAACTCACCATTCCAAATGATCTGATCGGTTGCATCATTGGACGTCAAGTATCTAAAATAAATGAGATTTGTCAGATGTCTGGAACACAGATTAAGATTGCTAAACCCCGTTGAATGTTCCACTGATCATCAGGTTACAATTACTGGGTCCACAGCCAGCATTAGTTTGGCTCAGTACCTTATCACTGTCAGGCTTTCTTCAGAAGCTGGTGGCATGGGAAGCAGTTAATCAACTTCCAGCATCTCCTCTGTTTAGCTCATGTTAGTCTGCACAGCCCTGCAAACAGCCTTTTTTCAGGTATTAACTAGTTTGCAAATTTTCAGTTTTATCGTGCTTTTTCCTCATCCACTCGTGAATTTTTTTTCGGTTTTCCTCTTATGCTGTTAAAACCTGCTAATAAAGATTTTAGTTTTATAAAAGTTTGTCCTGTTACCTCATTTTTTTTTTTGTTTAAGTCACAATGTATTTCAATTTAGCTGTAATGTCAGGAATTTTTCAGAAAACAAATAAAGACAGACTGAAAAAAAAAAAAAGATCCAGCCTGCTATAATTCCTAACTGATCAAAGTTGTTTCCTCTATTTGAGTCAATTTAAAAAAAATTTAGTCTAGGTATTCGAAATTACTAAACTACGCCCATGTGCTTTCTCTATTTATGTTTTTAGTGCTTGAGGAGCTGTTGGTAACATAAAAATAAAATACAAAAATGAATGCCAAAATGATGGCCCTGTCTCAAGCTTGGTGCTTTGATCTCTATGAGGGGATTCTGCACTAACTGTTGGATTGTATATATATTTTTTAATATTCTAGGGAATGCAACCCAAAGGTTGGTAAAAAAAAAACACCCAAAACTCCCAGGTGAAGAAATTATAACAAGGAAGGAAAGTTGCTGAGGTATCAAAGGCTTATAGAAAGCCAGGGGCTGAGCCAGAGATGGAAGAAGAAGGGGAAAAAAGTGGCTGATTTTCAACTTCTAATTACTCTGGGTCTTTTAAAAAATCTGAAAGTATTGACACAGATAATAGAGTTCAAGATAATTTCAATTGTTGGTAAAAAAAAAAAAAAGTCACATCCAACATGTTGCAACACCACTACCCCTTCTTCAGGGCTCATAACAGAATAAAGCTTGGATAGACTCAGAGAAATCATTGTCACTGTTTTTTTTAAACTTATGTTGAACCCTGATGAAGGGGGAGTTGTGTTGCCTCCAAAATGTGTTGGTTATTTTTATAAGACTTTTTTTACCAACAATTAAAATGATCTTGCACTTTTTCTATATTTCAGTGGTTTGAGTTACTGTTAGGTGCTCATCGAGGGAAAGCGTGTAGGAGACACCTAACCAGAGTTACTGAGCTCATTTAAAGTTTTCCTTCATCTGACTACAGAAGAAAAGTCTAAAAAAGTTCTTATTGTCTCTTTGACTATGTTCCTCTGGACTGAACTACTCTGTGATGACTGCAACACTCTTCGTGTTTCACCTTTAGGCCTCATGCACACAGGGCGTTAGAAAAAACAAGCTGCAAAGCCACTACCAATGCCAGGAAAAAGCGTCTGTAAAAACATGCTTTTAGTAGCTTTTTGTATTGGCGTTAATGCACGTTTAGCCGCGCTAGCTTTTAGCAACATTTCTCTGCCTCTATTCAAAATCAATGGTTCCCTATGAGAGCCCATTGATTAGAATAAAGTCGCACCAGAAGTCGGATCATGATGATCGGTGCAGCTTGTGCACTGAGGATCTTGAAGGGGAACCCTTGCAAAAATGAAAAAAAAAAAACTGGAGTGGGCTCCCCCCAAGATCCATACCAGACCCTTACCCGAGCATGCAGCCCGGCAGGTCAGGAGAAGTGAGCCTACCTCCTGGACCATACCAGGCCACTTGTCCTCAACATGGGGGGGGGTGTGTGCCGTGTTGATGGGGACAAGGACCTCTTCCCAATAACCCTGGCCATTGGTTGTTGGGGTCTGTGGGCAGGGGGGCTTATCAGAATCTGGAAGCCCCCTTAAGGAAACCCTTTAACAAGGGGGCCCCCAGATCATGGCACCCCACCCTATGTGAATGAGTATGGGGTACAGTGTACCCCTACCCATTCACCTAAAAAAAAGTGTCAAAAATAAAAACAGTACACAGGTTTTTGACAAAGTAATTAATTAAAGCAGCTTGGCGTCTCTTCTCCTTCTGATTTCTACTCCCTTTGGTGATGTCTTAATCCTCCTGTTCTCCTCTCTCCGCTGATGTCTTCTTTCACTTCCGGTTCTCCTCTCTCCGCTGTCTTCTCCCTCTGCTGGGCCTCCTCTCTCCTCTGTCTTCTCCCTCTGTTGTTCTCTCGACGCTCTCTCCCGGTGTAATGCTAGGGCTGCCGTGTGCCATTACTTATATAGACATGGGACAGGGCCACCCGATGACATCATCCAGAGGCCCCACCCCCTTGTGACGTCACTGCCTGGGGCATGATGGAGTGGTGACATCACAAGAGGGTGGGGACTCAGATGACATCACTGGATGGCCCCACCCCATGGCTATATAAGTAATGGCACACAGCAGCCCTAGCATTACATTGGGAAAGAGCGTTGAGAGAACGTCGGAGGAAGAACAGAGAGAAAAGACAGTGGAGAGAGTAGACCTGGCAGAGGGAGAAGTAAGCAGAGAGAGGAGAACCGGCAGCGGAAGATGATGTCAGCTGGGAGAGGAGACGAGCCGGAGGATGAAGACCCCGTGGAGGGAGAAGAAATCAGAAGACGCTGGAGCTGCTTTAATAAATTGCTTTGTCAAAAACCTGTGTACTGTTTTTATTTTTGACACTTTTTTTGGGGTGAATGGGGTAGGGGTACAAAGTACCCCATACTCATTTACATAGGATGGGGGGGCTAGGATCTGGGGCCCCCTGGTTAAAGGGGACTTCCAGATTCCGATAAGCTCCCTGCCCTCAGACCCCGACAACCAGCGGCCAGGGATGTCGGGAAGAAGCCCTTGTCCCCATCAACATGGGGACAAGATGCTTTGGGGTGGGGGGGAGCACTGCAAATATGATGCCTGGAATCCAGAGGTGCAAGCACATCATTTCTCATGATCTCACATTAAGCTTTACTGAAACTGAACTGAGTGCTGAAATTTTTCTCCTCGTACTACCAAAGATCTACTAGTCAGCATAGCTGGAGAAGTCAAATCTATAAAAATGATCTGCTCAAAATTATGCTATGGAACATTTATAAATGTATTAAAAGTATGTACCCTTTTTTAAAAGTCATTGCATAGTAAAAAAAACTAAAAAAATAACACCTGGTGTGGATCAGCATAGCGTACCCCCTCATTTTTTATAAATATGGTCCCAGTTTCTTATGTTTTAAATGTTTGCGTTATTGTGTGCCAGAAGGTAATACTGTAATTTCTATGTAAGATAGGATTCCAAATACACAATAGGTTAGCTAAAAATACAGCAGGATAGTGGCTACCTACCAGTGTCTTAATTGAAAGCATAGATACCCCCATTCACAGGACTATGGCTATATCATGGACAATTGCACTACATAAACATGCACATTAATGACATGCACAGAGCTCCTAGCGCCAACAAAAGAATGTTGTTCCTCTAGGTAACAGATTGGCAGTGATCACCTTACCAGACTGGGAAATGAGTAACAGATTAATCACTTGGTCATTTTATCTCTGGGTATGAAATCAGATAATGATTTGGAGTCCATAGATATTTGATCAAATTATCAATCTATTAGATATTTGATTACTTTGTATATATACTTACCAGCTCCTGGAATTATCCTTTTTATCCTCTTATCCCTGGCTGCCAGATCAGTCAATGCTCATCTCGTGTCTATGGGGTTGATTTACTAAGTGCAAATAAACTGTCCACTTGGCAAGGGAAGTTGTGTTTTGCAAGGGAATTTTCCCCAGAGCTTAGATATTGTGGTGAAATTTCAGTTTGCAAAGAATACCCAATCATGTGTAGGGAAAAAAAATACACAATTTTTGCTTGCGCATGATTGGATAATGGAATTCAGCAGTGCTTCAACTCTTTCACAAAGCTATGTGGAAAATTCTCTTGCAAAGTTTGACTTTCCTTGCAAAGAGGACAGTCTCTTTGTAAATTGTTTGCCTTTAGTAAATCAACCCCTAAGAGTAATGCCTAGTACACAATATGAGACAATCAAAGGAAAATTACGATCACGACAGTTCATGCAATATTATCTGAAGAGACAAGCATGAGAATTTTTCTTGTATGATAACAGAACTGACATGGGAATTTATAGATAGGCAACTCCTATCCTCATATTGATTAGTGGTTCCAAATTAATAATAACTACTGCAGTAGGGAACAGACACAAAAGATACACTCAGCATCTTTCCATATAACTGTTCTGCTTTATTATGGCGGAATTGATGGTTTTTATACACATGATTATGTAGGTTTTACATTAATATTACAATTGTACGTTTATGGTAACAAGGGGCGTAACATAGGCAGACTAATTCTAATCAGGACTCAAAAGAATGCAACATATAATGAAAACATTATTAGTGCAGTGTGCAATACATACAAAATAGAATACAATTATATACAGAACTTACAAATTTCCCTTACAGTCTCCTCTCTTTTGAGCAATATTTTGTGTACCTGTCACAGCCCATCTGAGTACCTGAGTACCTGTCACAGTCCATTTGAGTATCCGAGTACCTGTCACAGTCCATCTGAGTACCCGAGTACCTGTCACAGTCCATCTGAGTACCTGTCACAGTCCATCTGAGTACCCAATTACCTGAGTACCTGTCACAGTCCATCTGAGTATCCGAGTACCTGTCACAGTCCATCTGAGTACCCGAGTACCTGTCACAGTCCATCTGAGTACCTGTCACAGCCCATCTGAGTACCCGAATACCTGTCACAGCCCATCTGAGTACCCAAGTTACCTGTCCCAGCCCATCTGAGTCCCCGAGTACCTGTCACAGCCCATACCCGAATACCTGAGTACCTGTCACAGTCCATCTGAGTACCTGAGTACCTGTCACAGTCCATCTGAGTACCTGAGTACCTGTCACAGTCCATTTGAGTATCCGAGTACCTGTCACAGCCCATCTGAGTACCCGAGTACCTGTCACAGTCCATCTGAGTACCTGTCACAGCCCATCTGAGTACCCAATTACCTGAGTACCTGTCACAGTCCATCTGAGTATCCGAGTACCTGAGTACCTGTCACAGTCCATCTGAGTACCCGAGTACCTGTCACAGTCCATCTGAGTACCTGTCACAGCCCATCTGAGTACCCGAATACCTGTCACAGCCCATCTGAGTACCCAAGTTACCTGTCCCAGCCCATCTGAGTCCCCGAGTACCTGTCACAGCCCATCTGAATACCCGAATACCTGAGTACCTGTCACAGTCCATCTGAGTACCTGAGTACCTGTCACAGTCCATCTGAGTACCTGTCACAGTCCACCTGAGTACCTGAGTACCTGTCACAGCCCATCTGAGTACCCGAGTACCTGTCACAGTCCATCTGAGTACCTGTCACAGTTCATCTGAGTACCTGAGTACCTGTCACAGTTCATCTGAGTACCCGAGTACCTGTCCAAGCCCATCTGAGTACCCGAGTACCTGTCACAGTCCATATGAGTACCTGTCACAGTTCATCTGAGTACCCAAGTACGTGTCACAGTTCATCTGAGTACCCGAGTACCTGTCACCAGCCCATCGGAGTACCCGAGTACCTGTCACCAGCCCATCGGAGTACCCGAGTACCTGTCACCAGCCCATCGGAGTACCCGAGTACCTGTTACCAGCCCATCGGAGTACCCGAGTACCTATTTGCAGCCCATGCCTCATAGAATACACGTTGGGGTGTTTGCTTTCCAAAATGGGGTCATTTTGGGGGTAATTCCATTGTCCTGGTGCACCAGGACCTACAAAAGTGTGATAGGTAGGAATGAAATGAGATGTGTAATTTATGCTCCTAGAACGCCTGAAGGTACTACTTCAATGTTGGGCCTCTGTATATGGCCAGGCTGTGTAAAAGTCTCATACATGTGGTATCGCCATACTCAGGAGTAGCAGAATGTGTTTTGGGGTGTAATTTTTGCTATATACATTCTATGTGTTAGAAATATCTTATAAATGGACAACTTTGTGTAAAAAAAAAAAGACTTTAATTTTCTTTCCACGTTTTCTGAAGACTTGTGTAAAAAAATTAACCGTTCAAAAGACTCATAATGCTTCATAGAATATACTTTGGGGTGTTTGTTTTCCAAAATGGGGTAATTTTGTGGGTAATTCCATTGTCCTGGTGCTCCAGGGCCTTCACAAATGTAATAGGTCGTTAGGAAATTAGAGATGTCATTTATGCTCCTAAAACCCCTGACGGTGCTCCCTGCATGTTGGACCTCTCTGTGTGGCCAGGTTGTGTAAAAGTCCCACACATGTGGTATCGCCATACTCGGGAGGAGTTGCAGAATGTTTTTTGGGGTGTAATTGGAAGTATGAATATGCTGTGTGTGAGAAATAACTTGTTATTATGACAATTTTGTGGAAAAAAAAAAAAAAAAAAACATTCTTCATTTTCACAAGAATTGTGGGGAAAAAATTACAACTTCAAAAAAACTCACCATGCATCTTACTAAATACCTACTTTTCAAAAAGGGGTCATTTGGGGGGTATTTGTACTTTCCTGAAATTTCAAAGCCTCAAGAAATGACATAGGCCGTCAGTGCATCAGGTGTGATCAGATGTGATCAATTTTCAATGATTTGCACCATAGCTTGTAGACTCTATAATTTTCAAAGAGACTAAATAATATCCACTAATTTGGGTTATTTTTACCAAAGAGATGTAGCAGTATACATTTTGGAAAGCTCTATTTGTATGAAAAAAATAATAAAACTTTTGTTTGGGTACAGTGTTGCATGACTGAATAATTGGCATTCAAAGTGTGAGAGCGCTGAAAGATAAAAATTGGTCTTGGAAGGAAGGGTGTATAAATGCCCTGTATTGAAGTTGTTAATCAGTACAGAATTCACCCATAAAAAAATCGAGTGACCAAGACCATACATGCTCAGAAACAAAAGAATACATTACAATACAATACAATACATTACATCATCATGAGACGTTGTATTCTGTCTTATGAGAATTTTGGTAACTCTAGTAACCTATTGCTCCCAAGAAAAAAAAAAACCCTCTAGCAATACACACCAAACTCAGCATGTGCAGAGTGACTCCAAAGGCTCTGTCTGATCAGGAGATGGATTGGGGACTGTGGAAGAAGGGGAGGAACAGAAAAGTGTGGATCAAATAGCCTTTTTACACAATGCACAGGATTAACCCCTTAGGTTCCACAGTGAGTATAACAATCATGCTTTACTGTATATACAGACTGATTTTACTGTTGTGGGTTTAGTCCCATTTTAAGGCTCCATGCATGTTTTTGTACATAGTTTAAGAGAGTTTGGGGGGGGGGGGTTCTGCCGGAAAGCTCAATTCAGAAACGCAAACCAGAATTTGGCCTCTAAACGTTGAGCTCAAAATATGCCTGTAATTGTCCAAATGTGCATGGACCAGGGGCGGATCCAGGCAGGGGCAACAGGGCAATTGCCCCCCCCCCTTAAAAATTAGTTGCGTGTGAGCAAGCGGGTGGCTCGGCGGGTAGCTCTGCGGATGGGTGAGTGAGTGGGTGGGTCGCTCGGTGGGTGAGTGAGCGGGCGGACGGCTCGGTGGGTGAGTGCGCGGGCAGCTGGGTGGCTCGGTGGGTGAGCGTATTTTCTGGCAGTGCCCCTCCTGAGTCTAGACTCTGGATCTGCCCCTGGCATGGACACATAGGATAACATTGAGCTGCTTCTACAGGCAGAACACAAAACTCCCGTAGAAGCAGCTTTTTTAAGCCAGTGTGCATGGAGCCTTATGAATATGCAAATCTTTTATTCCTGTTTAACCACTTGCCAACAACCCACCACAGATGTACTGCGGCAAGGTGGCTCGGCTGCACAAATCGCTGTACCGGTACGGCGATTCATGCACTAGCTTTCGTGGGTGCACGCATTCACCAATCAGTGGGTTGGTGTCGACAGTTTTTGGTGTCCGATCTGTCCGCTGCAATGTCACAGTTCTGCTAAAAATCACTGATTGTTGCCATTACCATTAAAGATGGTAAATAAATCCATCCCCCATTTTGTAGGCGCTATAACTTTTACCAATAATATGTAGAAGAATACATAAACTGATTAATAAATTATTATTTTATTTGTATTATAGCAGAAGGTATTTTTTCAAAATTGGTGTTTTTTTTTGTTTATAGCATAAAAAAAATAAAAACCGCAGGAGTGATCAAATACCACCAAAAGAAAGCTCTATTTGTGAGGAAAAAAAGGACATCAATTTTGTTTGGGTACATCGTTGCATGATCGCGCAATTGTCAGTTAAATTAACGCAGTGATGTACCGCAAAAAATGGCCTGCTCGTTGAAGGGAGGTTAATCCTTCTCGGGGCTGAAGTGCTATGACTATTGCCCCCCGGTTTCCTGTTTCAAGGTGGCTCCTCTCTCCCGCAGAGAGATGGAGTCACCTTTGCCTGCAAGGACTAGGTTGTGTCTCCCTACACTATGCATCAATGAATGCACCATAGGTGCACAGCTTATTGCATTAGGGTGTGCACCCCAAAGCTCAAACACATGGTTGTATACTAACAGTGTCAGTAGAGCAGTGGATAGTGTCAGAAGGGCAAAAATTGGTGTCAGAAGAGCAATGAAGGGTGTCAGTCGTTTTTATTTTTATTATTTTATTTTTTAGTATTTAAAAAAAAAAAAAAAAACATTTTATTTGTTTTTTACAATTTTTTTAGGAGCTCTGTAGGGGGCTTTGGTGAAAAATCAGGGGTCTAAACAGAGGGAATGTGAGCCACATGTGGGTGATTAGGGTGTGCTCAGGCACACCTGGCACACCCTGTGCACATGCCTATGGAATGCACACAGCCTTGTAGCCTGGAATGGTAAGGGAGTCTCTGCAACTTACTCATTCTCCATTCTGACTATACTGTCCAATGGTAACTCTTTTTCTGTGAATACCAGAAGTTCAGGAAAGTAGCACTAAAAGAGCAGGAGCCAGCCTCATCAAAAGCTGTAAACTGCAAGTGCTGGGTAAGAATTTTAAAAACTCGTTTACTGGGGAATATTTATTTTATTGTGCTCAATGTGAATAGGGTTTAATAGTACTTAAATACTGAAGCTAGAGCAGTTGTAGGCAGATGAGTTAGTGTTGTATTTGCCAAGCATCTTCCTCAGCAGAGGAGCTTGCATGCTGATGAGCCTCCTCCATGGTGCACACAGCTTATGGACAGATGGCACCTACACAGAGAGGGGCTCTTCTTCCAGTTTGGGACTTTCCTTCATTCACATATCAGAAGCTGTGAGGAAGGCGATCTCTCCAGTGTTGTATCCCTCTCCATGAATAGAAATGGCCAGGTGGTGCAATGACTTCGTGTTCTACAATGATAATACAGAGACCCCTACAGTAAACCCATTCTAATTGCTAATGCACAACAAGCCGCTCATCTGTACTGCAGAAAGCAGCTTTGTTCCTTGCTAAACGGACTCGTGTAATCACATTAGCAACAGCAATGTGTGTGCAAACCATTTATTTCTCTATCTCTCTCGCTTTTATTGCTCTCTTTCTTTATCTCTCTTTTTTCACTCTCTTTTCTCTCTCTCTCTCTCTCTCTTTCTCTCTTTTTATTGCTCTTTCTTTCTCTCTCCTTTTTCTCTCTCTCTCTCTCTCTCTCTCTCTCTCTCTTTCTATTGCTGTCTTTCTTTTTCTCTCTTTTCTTTCTTTCTTTTTTCTTTCTCTCTCTCTCTTTCTCTCTTTTTATTGCTCTTTCTTTCTCTCTCCTTTTTTTATCCCCCCCCCTCTCTCTCTCTCTCTCTCTCTCTCTCTCTCTCTCCTCTCTCTCTCTCCCTCCCTCTCTCTCTTTTTTTTTTTCTTTCTTTTTTCTTTTCTTTTTTTCTTTCTTTCGCTCTCTATTTTTATTGCTCTTTCTTTCTCGCTCCTTTTTTTTT